>JAVHKY010000001.1:11896739-13188152 GCA_035079385.1 Aspidiotus rigidus
ACCTCAGATAATGATGATTATTAGGTGGGAAGGGATTCCTGAGAAAATCTTTTCAACCATCCTGAATTCCTGAAGTCATTATTATTTGACAAACCCAGAACCTCCTATTCAGCAAGAACCAAAGTGTGATAGGTAATTAACTATAAAGCAAATTGAAAATGATTACAGTAGGTAGGTACTTATTGAGCGTCAAAGGAACTTCCAGTTTAAATACATATTGTATCAAGTTTTTGTTTGTACAGTCTAGATCTGAGTTATGGTGGGTGAAAAATCACAAAATTTGCCTATTATTAATCATTAATTCTGTTTGACTACAAGTAACAAGTAGTGAAGTCAAATATTAGGTACTGGTGAGCTTTATTCAATTATTTTGAATTTCTTATCGATGATAAATAGTATTGAATACCTACTTAGGTACCATTACCTAGTAAATATTTCACGTTGACTATACAATGGTATTCTGAAATTACTACCTACCTAATTTTTTATTTTCTTTAATTGAGTTAATGTTCCAAGTAACTGATAAGAAAATTTTTCTTGGTGGACGTACTATCACGATTATGAAGTGCAGTATCTTGCAAAATTTGATCGCATGAATGTGGTTCAAGAAACAACCTTGATATTTTCATAACTTACTGTTGTAAGCCTACTTAGTTTGTACTCCAAAGAATTCAAATTTGTCATAGGGATCATATATAATGAATTCTCATTCAAGGTCAAACAAGAGAAAAAATAGTTTTATTCCTTTATTCTTGATTTTTGATTTCACTTCATTATTATTTCATACTACCGAGTTATGAGTGCTGCCTACAAGTTATGAGTGCCTATGGTAGGTGTTTGTTATTTTGGTTCATGTCAGAGTAGGTCTATGTTATATCTCGTTCTGTACCTATTGCCATGTTTGTTCAGAGCAGAATTTCTCTCTAGTGAGGATTGTAACATGATTGTTACTTATTGGGAAGTAATATCAATATTTAAAATCAAACAGTTGTTGAATTTCATGTGCAGTGAGCTGTTTTTCCATGAAAAGGTCCTACAGAAGATGACATCTAAATTGAGTTGGGATTCAAATTTTGGTATTAAATCTGTTGCTTCTAATTTGCTTTCTATCCGTATACTCTAATGTTCTGAAAATTAAGATAAATTGTTATGGTGAGAAGAGTACCTAATGATTCAATGTTATTAATGTTTGAGGTTTTCTGTAAAATTTTTTCTTTGAAGGATAGAATACTCATGATTCATGGAACTAATATTGTAGCAATCCCATTTTGACTTCTTTTGTCATTTTGGCGAACTTTTCTGTATTTAAATGATTACTATTTTCCTGGAATACACCTTTACCTGCGGCGTTTTCATTTCTTTTGACTAATCTTTATTAAAAATAGAGTAATGCCAGTGTGATGACTTCGGAAATTACGCTGGCAATCGTTGTATAACTATCACTTGTAAACAAATTAAAATCCTTGTCCTCGAGTAGAATTTGTTAACTGGGTATTATGTACAGATATGGACTATGTCAAAAAAATCTGGAGCTAATTTCCTCCATAAAAAGTTGTACTCTCGCGTACACGGAGAATTTATCTATTTCATATTACTGTAGTAGATATCAAAGGAAAGTGTGGGTACTCTCTATACAACTAAGCTCGATTGTTCTTTGTCGAGACAAACGGGTACTGTTGCGAAGGCTTTTCTCTTCCCATTACATAATATTATATCTTCCCTTTAAACGTAACTTGTGGTTTTTTAGTAACCCGTGTGGAATTTATTGTGCTCTTTCTTGTAGACGTCCTGTTTCTACCTTCAACCCTCTCCCGATTCACGATCTAATAAAAGTTTTCGGAGCAACGTCTCTCCTTCACATGTTGGATTTCAAGTTTCAAGCCTATAATGTTACGTGTCGTTTGACATACGTCAGAACCTTCTTCTTTTTTTCTCTCTCTTTTCACATTGCAGGCAAATTAGAAACAAACTATGCCTTGGTTACCTTTTAAACATTCGCATACGTAAGAAGCACTCGCTTTTTTAGCTCTTTAGTCTCGTTTGTATTCAGTCGCTTCAGAATGGTCGTCAAAATAGCAACGTTTGTTAACAGTTGTTTTATTTCAACTGCATTCGTGCTCGCGGTATGTATGGGCGCATACGTACGAAAAGGCGACATTTAGTACATGTTATTTCGGGCAGATTTAGGGAGGCAATGAAAAGATGCGACTGGGAATCGAGCTGCTGTCTTTTCACAAAATCTCGACGAAGTTGCTCTCTCCGCCTTAATATTAAACTCGCTGCTTGTACATAACATTATACACAGTACGTACACAGTAAAGTATTCATGTCTCCTTGTATTCTTCAGTCGAGTTAATTTATCTCAACTTGTATGTGTGACCTACCAGATTTGTAAACGCGTTAGACGGAGATGCGACGAATTGATGAGTTGGTATGGGCGTTTACGAGAGCGAGCAAGAGGATGGGCGCATCGTACGCATTAAGGTAGAAAAAAAAGAAAAAAAAAATCGCGCAAAATATACGAGACTGAAATAAACTAGCGTTTGATTTATTTCGGCGTTTAGAAACGAATACCGAGTGTCGTTTATTTGCTACGACTATGTTTGCTTAAGAAGATTTATGTTAAATTGTACAGAGTTTAATTCGATTATCCGGTTAAATAAGTGAAAGAAGACGAAGAGACGACGAGGACGATGTTCGTATCTTTGTAAAAAAAAAGTTTTTCCCCTTCGTACCCTGTCCGCTTTTAATATACTGTCTACGAAAGGTAGCATGTTCAACTTCAGAGCTTGTTCTGAAATTTTCGATCACGACTCGGACAAATTGCTGTAGCCACTTTCTCTTCGATGTTTGCTAATATCTCACGTATGAGCTGAAAACTTCGACATTTCGTTCTTCGTCTCTTTCTTGTCAGGTGAATTGCCTATTGGAGTGTATTATTGCTCCTGACGCTTCGTTACTTCTACTCCTCATCGTTATTACAAAAACTAATTAAATATTTGATTAAATCTACTTGTATGACTTTGTTCCTCTAACTAGATATTGAGTACCTTCGTTATGACTGAGTGGTGACCTTGCAATTATATTTCGCATGTTATCACTGGTATATGAAAGTGAAATAGGAAAACACATGCGCTTCACATGTGCTTTTCAGTAGGTTGTATGAACATTTCAAAGAGACTCGAACGTTATATGTACCTCGCAATGATTTCTGATTGTATTTGCTCAACTGTGATTTTATTACATTTCTAGCTCAATTACGGTTTGGTCAGTTGAATTGAAAAAGCCTTGAGTATCTTCTCAAGCTGGAAGACGTTATATCTATTTTTTTCAAATTTAGCTGCTTTTCGTAGAAGTTGCTCAATGATAGGGTCGTCTGTTCGATCAGTCGGGTGACATTTTGAATTTCCGAAAGGAAGGGGTCCGCTTTCTTTGTCATTGCAAAAATTGTTGTCGTTTTATGGGGAACGGCTTCATGTGACTATATTTTGTTGAAACAGTGCATGATTTATAAGAGGACTCCTTATAAGAAACAGCTTTTCCAGCGGGTTTCAAATCAGATATAGTTGGTACCAAGATGACTTTTGTATCTCTTCATTATTACAAATGTATGTGTGTATTTGTGTAGGTAGGCGTTAAAAGAGGCAATTCTGGTTAAGGGCTGAGTCAGTTAAAAGTTTGGTGGAACTTCATCTCTCGGCTATTGTGTGGGTCAGATTTCAGGAGTCCATTGGCGTCGTTCCACCTTGATGGCGATCGGTTGGTCTATTTCAGCTTTGATCATTTTTGTTATTCGTCGATTTGCGCTTTGGTCATCTTCCGGTGTCTTGAACGATAGCCAGGTAACGATAGCGTTCCACCTCTTGGATTCATAGATTACAGTGTGTTTTGTAATGGCCAGTCTATGAAAGTGTACCTGTTATGATAGTGAAAGATGGGTACAAGACTGTCTTGTAGCTTTCTACTATGTAGATACGTATGAGATGATTAACTTGCTTGATGGCCACCTCGACTCCCTTGAGCTAATGAACTGCAACACTTTTAATTAGGCCAGTTCTTTTATCGTGTCCCAAAGTGTTCTAGAATATGAGATTGAACATTTCAATCGCTTTCAAACTTTTTTTTTCCAGGTTTTATTAATTTGGGAAACCGCGTGGTCTTGGAAATGTTGGTTGAATTGGAGTTTGGGGTCAATCATTGTACCCTAGTTCTTCATATATGACATTCGATTATGATTTTGTTGATTGTGAATTGTGAGTTCAATTTAAATGCCGTCTCCTACCCCGACCGCGATGTTCTATTGTTTTATAATATGATCACAGTCTTCTCTAGTTCTGTCAAGCTTTGTTATCGTGTCCCAAAGTGTTCTAGAATATGAGAATGAACATTTTAATCGGTTTCAAACTTTTTTTTTCAGGTTTGATTAATTTGGGAAACCACGGGTTATCTTGGTCTACAGCACTCTCTCATTACTGACTGGGAGTAGAGGAGGTAATCGGCAGAGACATTGCTGCTTCAATAAGCATTCCAATGCAAGGGAGCGAGCTACCGGTCAGGGGTTTGGAAGCTTCTTCCCCGGCTTTTAACAGCAAAACAGAATAGGTCCGCCATCTTACATATTGTGTTTCAAACATCATTGCTGGAAACTATTCCTTTGTCCACGATAAACTTGAGACAAGTCTAAGATTTCGAACAATATTTTTCCATATCTTACATGTATTTGCATAATATTTTTGAACATTCGAAGAGGATCTAATTCGTGAACGAATTTGTTCCCTTTTGTAGCACCCGTGTAGTCGAAAGATCAAGATCCAAATAAATTTGAACCAAGTTTGTTGATCTCGAGCTTTTCAAACGGGCTTCGCAATGTCGAAAGTCGGGTCTAGTGGTTATTTGAAATCCGAGTCAAACACCGAGGAAAAACTTCCCGTCTACTAGCGCGGGTGCGTCGTAGGAAAATAGTTCTAGGTCCGATGTCCTCTCTCTCTTTCTTTGAGATGGAACTATAACTTTTCGACTATACCTAGCCCGCAATTAGAATTTCTCTCGAGGATTACGGGTAGGATTGTAAATACTCATTACTAATATTATCGTGTTTTAATAACGAACCGCGGCGCTGGAGCAAGTTTTCGAATTCACCGCTGTTTGTCTACATTCTCGTGAGACAGGCCAATCTCATTCCCAAATTAAATATACACTCGCTGCAGTCATAATAGGTTCTTCTCGTCTTATTGGAATCACGCTACCTGTGTGTAACGTAAGAGTATATACAATAGTTTTGTGTATTCAAATTGTCTGAAATGAAAATACGGTTTCCACCGACCTTTTTCGGGGGTCCGGAGATCCGTTCCAACTGTAGGCCTAGTTAGCTCCTAATTTGAAAAATAAAATCAACATTTAATTAGGCGACTCGTTAAATCCGTCGACGATTACGTTCTTAATTTTTTTTTTTTTACTCGTATTCCTGTCTTCCACGTCCGTCTATATCGAAATATGGTAATTATTAATATTTTTCGACTCCGGCAACGGCGACCTGTGTGGTCACGCAGCGCGCTGTACCGATCGCAAATCGATTATCTCTCAGAATGAAGGAAGGAATCGCTCGTGTCCATTGTACCAAGTATTTACAATGTACTTGGCAATTTTCGTTCGTATATAATTTGGTGAATCGTGCGTCGCATTCGGCATTTCTTATCTCGAGCTTATATTTTTCTTATAGCAATAAAAGTGCGAACGATCGCGTCGGACAAATTCGATACTTCTTGGTGCACGCGGCCACCTCAGCGCAGCGCCTCTTTTACGTATTACCACCCTTATTCTTGACGACGATATTTAGTAAGTTCGCGGCAACACGATACACAGCACGATATAAGCTGATTTCTGCTACTTAGAAACTATTACAAAACCTTGTGTCAATTTACAAAATATACCGCAGGCTTTTTATTTGAACAAGGGATTTTCAAACGCGCGTATGACGAGTTAGTAGTATTGGTACTTTGTACCAAAAATCCACAGTTTAGCCTTTGAACGTCCCCTCTTCATCGTAGGTTAAATATACCGAGTCCGAAGCGAAAGCCGATTTCCCTCATCTACTGTGTAATCGGTTAATCAGATGCGGCGCTGCGTATTTGGGTGTCTTATCTCGTAAGCAATGCGTGTAACCCTTTTATTTTTTTACCCCAATACGTTGCTGTATTGGATCAATTATAGATAACGCTCTTTCTTCTTTCGTATTATACATATATACGCTCTTCATCTTTTTGTCTTCGTCGTCGATATATTGGCGTATGCTCTCTTTTCTCGAAAAGCCCCGCGAGTTAACTAGACTCTAATAAACGAGCACTTTGTTGAGGGTGTAGTTTTTTTTTTTTTTTTAAATAAAATCAAATAAGCTTATGCTGATGTAGCCGATGCGCGCCCGTTACAAGTTCTCCTCTTGGGAGTTCTGACGGGGAATGTAAATTTGCCGAATTATTCTCAACTTCCACTCATTCTGCATATATGTAATCTACCGAAATAGATTGGGCTAAGAAGGATCAGAACCGTCGGCACGAATTTCCTCGGGTCTTTTTTTTTTTTTTTTTTTTATTGCTTCCGAGTCCAACTGCGTGGTGATGTACGAGACCATTAATGTTTGTTTATGTCTTTGCCCTCGGTACTGTATAAACGTCGCAACCGAGATAGTCATATGAAAACACATGCGAAAAAACGAAGTCATCTACAGGTTCATTTATTGGATGTTTATTGTCGAGGGTAATACGTCTCACTTTTTCCACCTGCATCGTGTTTACGTATCTGTTTTGTTGAGCAAGATGTTACGTGATGATTTATCTGAAATACTAATTGAGTTTTGGTGTTTTACCCGCTTTAAGGGTTCATTTAAACGAAATCATGTGGAATATTTGTGCACTTTTTTATTGTGATGGGTCTGCTAGCCTGGTGGCTTGAAATTGCTGTACCGTGTGAAATTAACTGTAGGTAGTCGAAGAAGGGAGCTTTTGTCCCAAATCATGATTTAGAACTGATTCACAGAAGGTCAAGTGGTTTGGTATGAGCGTTGAGCTTTTTTCTTTAGAAAATTTTCGTTTTGCAAGCTCTCAATTGCACTCGGGTTATGAGCCTGATGGTGAATCGATTTTAGATGCGTTGGATGTAATTTGCTGGTTATATTTTGAATCGGCAAGAGTTTCTTTGAAGGAAGATGACATTTGGTGGGTGTGGCGGTGAGAAGTTTAAGGTGGATATACGAAAATGTGGGTGACTATGAGGAGGGGGGGGGGGGGGAGTTGAGCCTACAATGTTCGAATGAGAGCGGGAAAGGGTTAGAAAATAGGTGAGCGGCAAATTCGAAGACGTTAAGGTAGACTTTGTGTAGTAGAGATTCTTTGTGTGATGAAGCCCAGGCGAATGGTTGTGGTTTTAATTGAATCTTATGAGATTTGATTTTG
This sequence comes from Aspidiotus rigidus, assembly GCA_035079385.1. Lineage (NCBI taxonomy): Eukaryota > Metazoa > Arthropoda > Insecta > Hemiptera > Diaspididae > Aspidiotus > Aspidiotus rigidus. The sequence goes on from JAVHKY010000001.1 coordinate 11,904,188, forward strand.
CCATAGTGTCATCCTTTCGTCCGTAATTTTGAGGTGGATGATGTGGGTGAGATCATTTTCAGTGGGTAGAAGAAGAATGTTGATTCGTGGAAGTTTTGTTACATTCTTGGAGGCTAGTTTCTACGCATTGAATGATGGCTTGGACTTGGGCCCTTAAAATTGATATGGAGTTGCGGTGTCGATGAGAAAAGATTTTGTTGCCAATCAAAAACGCGAAACCGACTTAGTTTTTGATTTTTGAACCTCCTGTGAAACAAAGAGTGGTGTTGGGGAAACAGTCATGGTTTTCTGGAAAGAGGGAGCGGTAAATTGCGGGGTTGGTAGATTTTTTGGGCAGTTGACGTAATTTGTATATTATTTTAGGTGAAGGTAAGGCCCAAGGAGGTAATGTGAGAAATACGGGGACTAGTTTGTGAAAGAAATGAGTAGTAGAACATGTTTTTGAAAGTATTGCGATAAATAGGACGGTTTAGGGTGGAATTAAAAAGAATGTTGTGAACTGGGATTCGAGGAAGTTTTAAGAAAGAGGTGAGGAGACAGGAAGTTGAGTGAAGTTGACGAAAATGTAGAGGTGAATAAGTTGATCCGGCGGCTAGACTTGGAGCTGGGCTAGTGCGAAAAACTCTGTGCATATGCCAATAGCGGAATTTGGAACTGTGTTGTGATGAGGGTGCGAGTCGATATATACGTGATCTATAATCTAAGGTAGATTGGACTAGGGTATGGTAGAAGGGAAGTAGAGTTTCATGTTTCCAACTGGCTGTGAAAGTATTGGCTTCAATTTTTTTAATATGCGGTAGCCACGAGTGTTTGAAGTCAAAGCGAAGGCCGAGAATTGACTTTATTATGGTGCCACATGAGGTTTGTTATCAGTATCGATACAAAAATTGAAAATCGTGATTCATTTTATTCTGAGCAATATTTACTTTCCTTCTTCTCATTATCTGGAGTCATATAATAGGCCTATTATCTCATGTCTTTTGATTTATCAAAACTCGTGATTTTACTGGAAACCCCTTCTTTATATAACTTACATTCTGGAATCTTTGGAAAAATCAGAATAATTTAAAATTCTTCCTTTCCTGGATACCAACTTAAGAAAAGAACTAAATTAATTCAGTTTTCCAAGTTTGAGTTATTTATTCTAATGAGTGGGGGTACTCCCGAGTGTAGAAAAAATAGGAAAAACTGCAGAGATCCAGCGCTTCCGGTTCCAGGGTGTCTGCCAGTCAATTTAGTAAGTCATGTAAATCAAGTAAAAGTCAAGTATTCAATTCGTTTTTACTATTTTTTCATTTGATGCTCATGTATGAATTTTGTAATATTGTTTTCGTATAACTGTCAGATTAAATAATAACATGTAGAAAAAAATTGACTTCAACGGAAAGTTTTTTGACATGTTTCAAAATTTTTTTCTATCAAATGTTGCGAGAATACCCATCTTCTGTAGGTCGTCTCACTCGTATTTCTAATAATATTATACCCCTTTTCGGGCGTTGTTTTCCAAGAATATTGTAGCATGTACTTCGACGCATTTCTAACGTCGATTCCTGCGTCTTCAAAATATATTAAGCATGTGATTTGTAGAAAAAATGTATTACAACACTTTTTTCCTAGACGCACTCTTCCATTGGAGGCCTTGGATCCAAAATTTCACAAAATTGTAAATGTAATCAGAAAAACTTAAAATTTGGTATACAGGTGAAGGAAGAGGTAATGAATAATATTAACAAGAATGCCACACAGTAAGTTCATTTTTGTGCCCCCAGTGACCCATTTTTTTTTTTTGGGGGGGGGAGATGCTTTTTTTGAACACTGTTGTTGTAAAAATTGGGAAAAAATTATATAAAATATATGCATTGTGTGAAGAAATTCTGCGAGGGATTTTTTTCTATACATAGACTCTTTTATTGGGGGCCTCGGGGCCCAAAATTTCACAAAATCATAAATTTCATCAGAAAAACTTGAAATTTAGTACATAGGTGAAGGAAGGTGTAATGAATAATATCAACAAGGATGTGCCACAGAATAAGTTTATTTTTGCGCCCCTATGAGCCCATTTTTGTTTTTTTTTTTTTTGGGGGGGGGGGGTGGGCAAGAGCTTCATTTTAAGACTTCTTGTTGCAAAACTTGAGAAAAAGGATTATACATAATATATTTATTGGGTGATTTTTATGAAAAAAATGGAACGAGGAATTTTTTTCATGTATAGTCTCTTCCATTGGGGGCTCATGGGCTCCAAATTTCACAAAACTCTAAATTTCATCAGATGCGTATGTAAGTTTTTAGCCTTCACTGTACTAGGCCTAATTTACACAAATTATGAGACAAAAGAAAACGCAAATTGTAAAGATTTATTGAATAAAATTATTATCATGTGCCGTAATGTAGAGAAACAAATTCTGGATTCCGTTTTTTTTTCGAATATTATTTGCCAAATTTGAGTCTATAAAATAAAGTTGTAAATATTTAATTTTTTGAGCATCTTGTTCTCTTAAATTACTACTTAAATGTGAAAGAATACCTTGTATCTTGAAACAGTGAGGCCCAAATCTTGACACATTCTATATACATTACCCATTGAAACTGAGGTACCAAGAGATGCAAAAGCTAGCAACGAATTATATTGTCTAATATTTCCTCGGAATTGCTTACTTTCAATATTAATACCACACAAGAATTCCTTGATCAACGAAGGCCCTTCAAAATCAAAGTCAAAAATATATTTTCCTCCATTGCAACACTTGGTGAATATTTTCTGCTTTTCGGTTACTTCATTTTCAAAATGAAAAGCTCCACAAAATTTACACTTTACATTCATGGCACCCAAGTAATTTGGCGCAATATTGACTTCACAATATAGCCCATGAGCCCCCCTATACATGAAAAAAATTCCTCGCACCATTTTTTTCATACAAATCACCCAATAAATATATTATGTATAATTCTTTTTCCCAAGTTTTGCAAGAAGAAGTCTTAAAATGAAGCCTTTGCCACGTCCCCCAAACAATGGAAAAATGAACTTATTCTGTAGCGTAATCTTGTTAACATTATTTATTACACCGTCCTTTACCTATGTACTAAATTTCAAGTTTTTTTCATGAAATTTATGATTTTGTGAAATGTTGGGCCCCAAGGCCCCCAATGAAAGAGTCTATGTGTAGAAAAAAATTCCTCGCAGCATTTATTCGAACAACTCACTTAGTGCATATATTTTATGTAATTTTTTTCCAATTTTTACAATAATAGTGTTCAAAAAAGCATCGCCCCCCCCCCCCCCCAAAAAAAAATGGGCCACCAGGGACACAAAAATGAACTTAATGCGTGGCATTCTTGTTAATATTATTCATTACCTCTTCCTTCACCTGTATACCAAATTTTAAGGTTTTCTGATTGCATTTACAATTTTGTGAAATTTTGGGTCCAAGCCCCTAATGGAAGGGTGCGTCTAGGAAAAAAATTTTGTAATACATTTTTTCTACAAATCATACGATTTTAATATATTTTTTATAATTTCTCTCTAATTTCTGCAACAATAATCTTCAAAATGAACCTCCCCCAAATGTGGACCCCTGGGGACATAAAAATGGACTTTCTGTGTGGCACTCTTGTTAATATCATTTATTACATCTTCATACACTTCCATACCAAATTTCATGCCTTTATGACAAAATGTACGATTCTTTCCTTACTGCCTGTACTATAATAAAACCACTTTGGTAATAATGTGACGGACAACGTGTCGAAAGACTGCTATTCATGAAGGGCAAGGGTAAACAACTAAAAGTTTTCTCGGTTTGGGAAAGTATGCCTCAGATACGTGATTAGAAAATAAAACAAAATACGTAAAAATTTTTGCTTCTTTCCTATGAAGGTAGCCAGCCACAATACATTCTGCCACTTGAATGTGTAAAGTTCAGATTCTAGTAGTTTTAACTGTGAAAGGTACCTAGGTTACCAGTATAAACTTCCTTATTTTGAAGATCCCGCAAACTTACAGGGAGCCTATCCCGGTATTCCTGAAGTACCTTGTGATTTACCGTAAGGAACCTTAAATCAAAAGAGACGTTTGAAACGTGGCTATGCGAAGACCATATAGAGCTGTCGGGAAACGCCCATCATCCAAATCCTATAAGAAGAGAGCAGAAATTGTTGTGGTCTTTATTCGCCTTCCACGAATTTGGCATTGGCTGTAAACAGTCCACACTCTAAATTTAATCAAACTTGTCACTTAATTGCTTATGGTTCTTTATTACCGATTAGGTCACGATAGTTATTTGTTATTTCTTTGAGGAGAGGCAATTTATTGCGGTCAAGATGTCGAGTTCCCATCGCGTGTCATTAACATTTTCAGGAAATTTCCCCAATCATCGTATCCCTAGTCGACGCCAAAAAGAAAATTTAGGGAAGGTGATAAATAATAGTCCTGGGATGAGAAAATGCATTTGCATTACCCCAATTATTGAAGCTGATGGAAGATTGTTTGCATACGGATCCCAAGGTATCCTGTCATCGTATTTCATTGGCCCTCGACATATCGAAATCATTGACGCTTAGAATTCTGCGAAAGGACCTGTATCAACATCCCTACGAGATGCATGTACAGGAAACATCTTTCTGATCTGAACAAAATCCGACGAAAATAAGTGGCTCAAATTTTATATGTTGACGCAGAATTTACAAGAGAATTATATTTTCCAACGAAGCATTATTTCATGTAGATAACCACTCCAATACTCATGATATGCGGTGTTCTGGGCGGGAGAAAAGCCCACGTAACTCCAGAAGTGAGGCGTAATGTGCCAATGTGCCAAAGGTGAATGTGTGGATGACCATCCACGCTAATGGAGTGGCAGAGCCGTGCTTTCAAATTAAATTTTTTACCAGCAAAATAATAGTTCATTGGATCTTGTTTTTCATGAGTGTGACTTCGTCGCCATACTTCACCTCTTCTTGTCCCCTCGCCATAACAGTATTCTAAATCTCGTAATCGAATCTGCGACTGCAGAAACCCAAGAATGACGCAGTCTCGTTCAATCTTCGTCATTACTTGAAATGAGTATCTGAAACACGTATTTAAGGTCAGTGTCCATTATCGGCATTATGTTCAACAAGATTAACGTTGATTCTCATCTGTGCTCCAAGGCAAATGCTTTCGTTATGTTTTTATTACATTTTAATGAGTAACGAGGTGGCGCATCATATCCATAAATACTAATAGTTGCAGGATCGTCTTCCGATTCTGTTGCCGAAGTCGAGCAGGAGGGTAGTGGTTCTGACGTAAAACTTTCGATCGTATCAAAAACGTCACCTTCCGAAAATCCCTCGAATGCAGTGCGCAACTTATCGGCAATCTCATCTTCCTACATTATGAAGAAGTACACAGCTGATTATTGTGGTGGCCATGTGGCCATGGGAATATTTGGAAACATGTGGCAGAAGATCGAACCCGGGAGGAGGAGAGGTTCACACCGTAAAGTCCTTCAGCCAGAGATATTATAGATTCCTAACCGAATAAAGGGACCCAAACTCAGGACGGAATTTGAGCAACCGATTCAAAAATGGTAGTAGGGGGAATACGAGAGGTCTCAACGGAGTGTCTTTTTCGTGCACCTTAGGTAATCCACATGAAAGGGGAGGGGTTTAAGAAGGTTTTTTTTTCGCAGGAAGATTTTTGATGATGAACTTGTTGTTATTCTCCATAGCCCACATTGCTCGAATACTTCTTAATCTTTGGTAACATACAAAGACTTCTCTAACACCACAATCGCATCACCCTTGTCAGCCATCAGGATGAAGGTTTGATTGAATTAATTTATAAATCACGCCGTAATAATTTGCTGGTTCAGTCTTGATTTCTCTGGACGCTCTCAGTTTTGGGTTCTGTTGAGTCAGTTAACTTTATATATTCACTTCGATTATGGTTAATGAACCGAAAGCGCTCGCTCCTTTCTGTGGTTTTTTGTATAACTCTTTGGATTCAGTCGTTCATTGATTTTGGCCGTAAGGATATAGTAATGGTACTTTAAAGTATTGCCCAATCTTTAGCCTCCTTCTTCTCTCACAATGAATTCTATTTGATATACTTGTGGGAGGTTCAATGCTTGGCAGAATTACTCCCATCCATGTAAGAAAGTAAGAGGTAGGGAATACTTCTTTCAAGATTTCCGTTCATATTTCACAATAAAAATTTTAGTTTCTTCCATCTGATAGACGGGAAGTACTGTGAAAGAAACTTTTTTAAAAATTTCCATCGAAGCACATTCGTTCACCGAGAATGGAACTTGAAAAATTAATTTGCAAAAAATTATACTGTACAAACAAGAAAATAATAACCACCGCATTCAGTTCTAGCTGCCCACATTCCATTTTCAGCACACCTCCCATCAACGAAGAAGGCTCATCATTGCTCAGAATGCAAATTAGTCACGATAATTCGTTAAAGCTCTAATAGAATGCGGTGAAAAAATAAACAATCGAACAATTAAAATTCATTCTGCCAACGGTATAATCACGATATGACTTTTTTTTTTTAAATGAATGCGCGTAGTACGTGTTACGCCCCTTACTTTTCTTTCGCGGGTATATCACTGAATCTCGAAGTTTCATTCTCCCTTCTCTCCTGACAAGGTTAATGCAACTTTCAAATACCATCTAACAAAACTCATATCGTGAATGACACGACGACAGCTTATCAGTTGCGTACAATTCGACGCTTATCTCGCGATATCGAGGTTGTATATATATGTAGAGCTTCGCAGATTTTTTTCAACAGCGAAAATTTAATTTGCAAGCGGCATTAGCGTAATAATCAGCAGCTCATCTTCGAGTCGTTATTAATTTCGAAGCTGCCACAGCTGGCGCCCCAATGTTTGCCCGTTTCCGGCGAAAAAGCCACCAAGATCGTGCTCTCGTGAAGCCACAGTCAGCTATAGTACAGAAGCTTAACGTTTTTAATTCTCTTCTTCATTCTGCACGTCTATCACTTTCTCTTCGTCTTCATTTCTATATCCATCCTGCTCTGACCTAAACAATAATACAGTCAAGCGTATTCCCCGTCGTAAATCCGCTTTATGATTTGTTTATTTTCCTCACCCTGTTAATCAAATACAAATTTACAACCAGATTACTCACGCGAAATTAGCCAGGTTCTCTTTTAGCGCAATTTCCTATACACACGAATTATATACTCGTCGCCACACACATCACATGCACACCCCACTTTCTCATTCCTCGAAGGTAATTACCGTATTGGACAATATATAAAAAAAGATACCTCGAAATGAAACACGTCAGAAACGAGCTAGCCTCGTTCCGTTTCGAGCTACCATTCTTGTTAACAAGCCGATTATTATAGCAGGATAACTATACGGAATCGAATTTTTGGGTGGAAGTCGTGCGCTGAGAGGTTTGAAGAAAGAAAATAGCAATAGGTACTCGGAATATACGAACGCAGAACAGACACGTCCAGCCATATTATCGGATTCTAGCTGCAGGAGAATGACGTCACAAATCGCGAGGATTTTCTGATTACTATAATTAAGTATGAAAACGTCTTATAAAACAAACAAGAATTGAAGTTGTAGATAGATTAATAGCAAAAGGTAATAGAGCGGGGAACCGAAACGATTGTGCTTAAGAAGCCCTTCATTGGACGTATATAACCGCATAGTTGATGGCAGAAAAAGCGAAGACAACAAGAATGACTTTTGTTCATTCCGGAGGGGGTGAACGTCATGCATTGTTGTAGTTTATAATTCGAGTGCGGTAAAGTCGTCATCGCTGACTGCAGAACGCGTACATATAACATTTTAATACACGTTATCATATTTCATTGAAAATTGGCTTCGAAAATTAGGGGTTTCTATGTTTTATTAATTATTTGTTGTGAGTTTTTATCCTTCTCCCGCAACTATATCCTCTCCCAATTGGCTGTTCATTTCTACATGCGCGGTGCAAGAAATTATTAGTTTTCGATGCTCTTTTGATAGTTCTAAGATCGTGGCGTAACAATCTAAAAGTTAATTGTACGTTATGTATTCGACCTTTTCATGCGTACCTGAGAGTCCGCAGAATACATATATATATTTTTTCGTATATTACAGAGGGTAAACGATATGGATCTTAAGAATGAAAATGGGCTGATTGCTTTGGAGGCCAAGAATTCGCTGCGGATGTAATGGAGGCGTTCTAATGACTCGTGGCTCTTTATTTGTAATGCGGTTTGGACGTTCAGTCTTATATCCTGAAATGGTTTGTAAAAAAATGGAGGTCTGAATTGACTGAAAATTGTCTGGAATTTAATCTTATACTTTGGTGTAAATTTGAATTTCACGGACTTTGGCATCATCCGAAGCTATACCAATATCTCGGAACATCTGCTCGAGACGGCATTTTGGGTATACGGTACCGAAGACCGAATTTTATGAGCAGCTATGTCAGAAAAGTCGCCGTAAAGACTTATAATGGTGTCAATGAAAATGTCATGCGGTACGGTAATACTCGCCTGAAATTGCTACCATTGTTGATTATTTCGAGAACTTCGCCTTTATGAATTTAAAATAGTGTCTCATTTCTAGCGTCTTGTGTCATTACCGAGTATGTACTGCGTCAGTCAGCTCTATACGCCATCATCAGAATGTAAACTCGGTTCCTTTATTTATTTTATTTTTTTTTTTGTCCATCATCTGGCTCATCTTTAATGGCCCTCCATCAAATACTGAATTTTTTCTAAATACTTACTTCGACAAATTATCTAAATCCTCTGAATCGACGCTTGAAAAACTTGGAGTCGAAGTCTTTTGGTTCCGATTCTCCTCTGGTACATCCTTCTCGTAAGCGGGTAGGTTAGCGGGTGCGTACGGCGTACTCCTTTTAATCATTAATTTTTCCCTCATAAAAACTAACGGGTGGTATAATTTTCTTCTCGTTTGATAATATGTTTATTTATGGTCACAGGAAAATACTCTGTATCTGCTTCCTCTGTTAAACGAAAACGTTCCTCAAGGTTACGGCTATCCATAATGCATCTTATGAACATGAACTATCTAAGAAGTTTCTAAAAGTATTTTTCACGCTGAACACTATGCCGTTGACTGTTTTTCGCTATCACATTGGAGTCTTGAGTAATTCGCGTTTGAAAATTCAAAAATTGCCGAAAACTACTTCCAAAATGCAATACCACAGTAAAAACAGAATACTGAGGTATGTTCAACCACATAAAAATGTAGTTTGAACCTTGCTGTATAACATATTTACGATTTAGAATAATCGCTCAATTCTTCAAGCAGATATGAACGATATTTGTACAAGACTATTTTCAGCTTTGAACGCGGGGCAATGTACGTCCTCGCGTCGCGACGCAGAATCGCGTGTTTCCCCGCATTTGAAGGTGAAAATAGTCTTGTACAATATTGTTCATAACTGTTCGAAGAATTGTGCGATTATTCTTGATCTTAAATAATGTTATAGAGTAAGGTTCAAACTACATTTTCGTGCTGTGGAACATACCGCATTATTCTGTTTTTGATATGACATCGTGTTACACAGGTACAGTTATTGGCGATTTTTTAATTTTCAAACGCGAATTACTCGGAACTCCGATGTGATAGCGAAAAACGGTTAACAGCATAGCGTTCAGCGTGAAAAATACTTCTAGAAACTCCTTAGATAGTTCATGTTCATTCAAAAAATTTGAAATTTGTTCAGTAGTGTTATAGATAGCCATAACCTCGAGGAACGTATTCGTTTAATTGAGAACGCTTCTGCGGCGTATTTACAGTTCCTTTTTCTGAAATTTCGGAAGCAACACGCTTCGTTTTCCTCTCATATTTGGATTCTTCGTTGGTGTTTAGTGTTGCATTTGAGACCTAAGTTCGTTAGATTCCGGTTTTATTCCGACTGTAAGATTACGACTAAGAAACTGGAAAATTATATGAGGGAGAAGTGGATAAGAACAGAGTTGCAAAGATGGCATGGTAAATACAATATTACGACTAGATTAAACCTTATGGTCCATTTGAGACTCTCCGGTATGCTCCTCCCCTTTGAGTTTGATTACTTTATGTGGGACGTTAGTGAAAAGTGTCGGAAGTTTGAGGTGAACTTGAAGGAGAAGAAAAATAGGAAGTTGTCCTCCCTAATGAAGGTTAATGATGATGTGGTTGAGGAAGGGGTGAGTGACGGTGTTGTCGCCCATAAATTCCATCCACCCCTTATGAATAATAGTCAGTTAGTGTTTAATAGTGACGAAACAGCCCTCTTTGAGAAAGATTTGAAATTCAGTTTACCTCCCCTCAAGAAAGATGAAACCTTGGCGAATGTTGTTGTGGATCTTGCTGTTGAAATTGGTTCTGGTTTTAATACCCAGAAAGTTTGTGCCGAATTAGTCCGCAATAACCCCCTCCCTCGCATGAGTGATAAATTGGGAGGAGTGATTCAAGGTTTAAGGAGGAAGATTAAAGAGAGAGATTTATTCGTCACTAAGGCTGGCAAGGGCAATGCTGCTGTGGTGATGGAGAAATCAGCCTATTCTTCCAAGGTCCATGAAGTCCTCCTGCAGTATGGTGCTAAAGAGAGTGAGGATTTCAGCTTCCCTAAGCACGTTAAAGAAGTTAGGAGTGTCGTCAACAGGAGTGAGGCTATTATCAAAACTCCAGCTTTGAAAAAAACCCTCCTTGTTCCTAACCCTATACCCCCCTCCTCTACAGGCTGCTCAAAGTGCATAAGAACAATACCCCGATGCGACCCGTTGTTTCTTTCATCTCCTCCCCTACCTACCTACCTCCGTGCCAAATTCCTGGACCGTTGGTTCGAAAATCGCATTGATTTTGAATCCCCTCATTCGGTCTTGAATTCGGCCTCCTTAACTGACGTCCTGAAGGGTGTAAGTCTTCCCCCGGGAACGACCATCTGCTCGTTTGATGTTGTTGGTTTGTCCCCGAATATTCCTAAGGCTGCTACTATCCAGCGTATGGGTGAGCCACTCGTTAAAGCCAACATCCCTCACAATGAGCTTCATGAATTTCTCGATTTTCTGAATATTTGCTGGTCCCCCAACTACTGTAAATTTGAAGGAAAATTTTTCGAGTTTCCTGATGAAGTAGGGATCCCTATTGGATCACCTTCAGGCTCTCTCATCTCCGAAATTTTCATGTCTAAGTTTGAACTTGACCTCCTTTCCTCGAACCAGGTGTTACCTACTTAATCACATTCACTATTGGCACAGGTACGTTGATGACTTTCTATGCACCTTGAATGGTCCCCCATATCTCTTTGGTGAGTTTCTGATGTATCTCAATTCCTGGTACCCTTCCATAAAGTTTACATTGGAAATAGGGGTATTTTCCATTAACGTTTTGGATTTATCGATCTCTATAATAGCCGATATCCATAAATTTGGAATTTCCAGGAAAGATACTACGACCGATGTTTTAGTCCACGGAGGTTCATTCGGTTCTGTTGCTCATAAGATGGCTGCCTTTCATAGCCTAGTCCACAGACTGACATCGTATTCCTTTGAGTCAGTCTGCCTTTAAGAAAGAATTACTCACAATAAAACACCTGGCTAGAGTGATTGGGGTCAATGTCGACGTTGACGTGATGGTTCGGAGGAAAGTTACGAGGAGCCTTCTTGATTCCACCACCTCCCTCCCTCGAGACACCATCCGTGATCGTCGTTTGCGATGGATCAGTCTCCCTTTCCTGGGGATGTTCTCCCTCCAATTGGGTCGGGCCCTTCGCCCGTTTGGCTTCAGACCCGCGTTTTACAACCCTACCACAGTCAAGAGGTTGTTTGTGAGGCTGAAGGACCCTATACCCGTTGATGAGAGGAGTGGTGTTTATAAGTTGGAATGTAGGGATTGTGGAGGCTTTTATATTGGTGAGACCAGCCGCCAAATGAAAGTTAGAGTAGCTGAGTATCTGAAGTCTTGGAAGAAGGGACACTTAGGGGAGTCAGTGTTTGCTGATCATTTAATAAACAGTGGCCACAGCTTCCGCGAGGGATCTGAAAAGCTCCTCCATAAGGAGAATTCTTACCGTAAGCGCATTGACCTCGAGCATATAGAGATAATGCGTCATCTCAACACCGATGGTATCACTGTACTCAACTCGTATATTCCGGAAGATGGCCTGATTGAACTGGTTTATGATTCACACCGCGATTTCTCGTTTGGGCAATCTTAATACCTTGTTTTTCTCTTCTGTTCGTCAGTTGCTTTCAGTTCAGGCTTGATGATGGTTTATTAACCGAAAGCGCTCGTCGTTTTAGATTTTTTCTGCGGTTTGCCTTGTTTACTCTCCCTTCGGAGTATTCGTCCTTTCGCGTTTATTGCTTCCTCTGTCTTTGTAATTTCGATCGTATATCATGAAATTCTTATTTTGACAATGCCTGCATGCGACTCGATCGCGAGTTTTGTTAGTATTATTTTTTTACGTAGTCCTCTGAAGATCCGATGATGCTCTACGAGATTATTTCTTTGCCTTTCACAGCCATTTGTTTTCTTCTATAAGTTAGAGCTTACATAAAAGCTAACGATCGAAGGAGGATCGACGTCCTCGGAAGATCCTGTGTATGTATCGGCTGGACAAAACGTTGAAATACGCCGATATTGCATTGTAAACGAAAAAACGAATACACTACAGGGAGAGTAAACAAATGCAAACCGCAGAAAATAAAAACGAAGGGAGCGCTTTCGGTTAAACAACCATCTTCAAACCTGAAATGAAAGCAACTGACGAACGAATGAGAAGGAAGAGGTATTAAGATCGTCCGAACGAGAAATCACGGTGTGAATCATAAACCTGTTCGATCAAGCCATCTTCCGGAATATACGAGTTGAGTATAGTGATACCGTCAGTGTTGAGGTGACGCTGTATCTCTATATTCTCGAGGGCGATACGTTTACGGTAGGAATTCTCCTTATGGAGGAGCTTTTCGGATCCCTCGCGGAAACTGTGGCCACTGTTAATCAAATGATCAGCGAAAGCTGACTCCCCTAAGCGTCCCTTCTTCCAAGACTTCAGGTGCTCAGCTACTCTAACTTTCATCTGGCGGCTGGTCTCACCAATATAAAAGCCTCCACAATCCTCACATTCCATCTTATAAACACCACTCCTTTCATCAACCGGTATGGGATCCTTCAGTCTCACAAACAACCTCTTGACTGTGGTGAGGTTGTAAAACGCGGGTCTGAAACCAAACGGGCGAAGGGCCCGACCCAATTGCTGGGAGAAATTCCCCAGGAATGGGAGACTGATCCAACGCAAACGGCGATCACGGATCTTTATTTTCTGCGGTTTGCATTTGTTTACTCTCCCTGTAGTGTATTCGTTTTTTCGTTTATGATGGATAGCCGTAACCTTAAGGAACGGATTCGTTTAATTGCATTGTAAATTAGAACAAGGGGTGATTTCTTATTGGGTTTGCGATTCTTAAAACTCTTTATATACCAATTCATAAGGAGACGTGGACTTGAGTTCATTTTCTATCTTCCGGGCTAGGAAGTATTCAAATAGCTTACCCTTGCACTTTATTTTAGAGATAGGTCGAAAGCCTTCCATCATTTCCTGGCTTTTCTCTATCTTTGGGATAGCAGTTAATCCAGAGGTCTTATGACAGGCAGGAAAAGTGCCAATTTTGATGGAGTTGACCATAAGCCAGAAGTAATACTCTCCGTGTTGTTTAAAAATTTTTTTAACAAGACCATAACGTATGCCGTCCATACCGGGTGCAGTTAATCTACGATGTCGTCAATTCTAATGGCGGGGGACCAATTTTCGTTTACATATTACCTCAATACTTCTCGTATTGGAGTTCTAACTCTCTCCTGAGGTTCTTAGTAGGATACTTATCCTGGTATGCATATAGTTCACAGTTTCCTCTAATGAGGAGAAGACTTCCCCGAAGGTATTTCTGATAAAGAGAGGTATTGATGTTTTTTGATTGCTTTTAACAACAACTTTGTAGGGTTTACCCAAGCACGACTGATGATAATGTATTGGCGCCATGATTTATCTTTGCTCTGGTGAATTTGCTGCCGATAATACTTCTTTATAAATGGCTCGATAATATAGCTATGAATGTAGTCGACTGATAATTGTTTCAAGGTGTCCACCATGTTACTTTGGATTTGAAGTGTTTCATCTTTGTGTTTTCGAAAAGAGCCTCAGTGAGCTATTTGTCAACTTCCTCGAAGGCTTTATCCACATTTTGAGGACATTCAATGGGGGACAGGTAAGGAAATTCTGTGATTGAGTCCAAAAATTCTTGATGGTCAGTTTCCATACCATGTGGTTGTAGACTATTGAGGTATGAACGCTCTTCGATACTAATGTGGATGGTATACAAAATGTATTATGATCGGATAGGGGGTCACGATGTCAGTCGACCTGCCAATCACTACCTCCAGATTTATTTGACCATTTAATTACCCCAGGCGTATTTCTGACAATGAAGTTGTTACTGATGAGCCAAGTATTCATATTGGTGTCGCGTTGAACAAAATCATGGCTAAGTGCGATTGAGTGGAAGTGGGGTAATGTCAGTGCGGCAAGTAGTCCATCCAACGTCGTGCTTGGGCATTGAGAGAAACTTCTGATACTCTGATACAGTTGTTTGGAGCACACAGAAATTCAAATTTGAGAATTTGTCTCTATTGTATACTGGACGAGACTAGTACTAATATAGGTTTTTCCTGTGTGGCTCTAAGAATACTTTCCTGGATATTGAGTTCACTAATATCGATTGGTACGCGATCTATTCTGACTTTGTATGCCTTACTGTCCAAATCTGGCTGCATAAATTTGATTCCCTTTGTCGGCATCTCATTGAGGAATTTAGTTTGCATGGGCAGAGAGTTGAAAGTAATGGACACACTCCCATCTCTTAGTGATGTATGATTAAGTACGCCGTAGTCGTTTTTATTGATCTTTCTACTGGCAACTTGCTTGGCAATTTCAATGTGCTGTTTAGTGTTTTGGTCGATTACAGGGTGTACGGTTACTCGGATGTGGATAAATTGGATCAGGACTCTAAGGACTGTTTCATCCATCCATTTTTGTCCTTGCGAGAAGATGCAGTGCTATCCCTACTCCTGGAACGGCTACGTATTCTACTTCCAGTCCTCTCAGTAGGCTGAGTAGGACGCTGTTGCCGATTTCTATGGCCAGACTGGATGCCAGCAACTTGCGATGGGGTAGGGAATGAATTGACATTGCAATTAGTATCTAGATTCGTATTCATAAATTGTTCAAGTATTTCGAATCGATTGATGTTTGAAATGGCTTGAAACACAACATAGCCTAATTTGGATTCGATTGATCACTTCCAGTTCCAAATCACTTTGATCAGAATCGAAGCTACAATAAATTCGTGAAATTAAATTCCCAGCTAAAATCGTTATTAGGCTATGACAATACAAAATGGAGTAGTCTAGTTGAACATTAAACCAGAACCAGCATTATTAAACTTGAAGTGTCGCTCATAGTCAGAGGCTGTGCTCGCTTCTCTCGCTTATCATCGACCAATGTTGATCAACGAACGTACCATCACCGACCAATAGAAACATCCCTTTCGGTATCTGACGATCTGACGGTAAATCTCACAATCCGAGAATCTCTCACCATAAAATGTAAACAAGCACTGCGTTCTTTTATCGTAAGAGATTGATTGTATTGTCAACCTGTTTGATATTGGGAGTAATGCATACCCCTATTACTCGTTTTTGTTGTTTTCGCAGAGGACCGAGCTGCCCCAGCATAGGTTGTGATAGAGGCACCAGTTTTGCGCCCCCAGGCTGAGCCCTATGTGTATTAGCCTGCCTATCAGGTCTAGTGGCACCGAGGAGACAAGCTGTGCTACCTTTTCCGTAGTTAAGTTGTCTGGTCCGTAGTTCGAGGTATATTGCCTCCTATTATGGCAAGTCTCCTTCTGAGTGGATTATTGTCTTCGTTTTCGTTTTTGAAGGTAAGTGGAGAGGGCTGTAAGTTCAAAGGGGACAGTTCATCTTCCTTTTTATGAGGTTACATTTGTGGACCTCATTTGTGACTGATTTGTCCCGTCAATAGGCGGTTAATTTCCAGTCAGTCTCTTCTGCTTCTCTACTAATCTGAAATCTACGTCGATGACTAGCTGATATCGAGTGATTTCAAAATGTAAGCTGATCTTCCAAGGCCCAATTCAAACTTTGAATCAACTGTACGCCCACGTTGATATTAACTTGATTTGGACTGATTTGATATTTCATTTATAGTCGAACCCCTCCTCAACTGCTTGCTGGACTCAAAGCATTCTTTCTGTTTGGTAATTTCCCTACTCGCAGACGGAACAAGTAGTATCGATGATACCGTGAGATGTGGTGGAAAATACAATTATTATTCTCGGAAGCAGTGCTCAACCGGTGATAATGTGCGCACAATTATTGAAGCCGAAAGGTGATGAATTGCTACGATCAAAAATTGACTCATTTTCGACCTCGACCCTGAGTCGAATCAGAATCATTCAATCGAGGTAGATTTAAGGTTGAGTCTAATCCCAGACATCGAATTAATTCCGACATCCTAGATAAGTAATTTCAAAAAAAAAAAAAATGAGTTCGGTTTTAAGTCGAGTTTTAATCATTTTTCGTCGTTTCACAGTACAAGATAGGCGAAACTAACGATGTATTGATGTGGATTTTGAGTTTATTTTTTATCGACAAAATAAGTCTTAGAGTCAATTCACCTGCGGTTGAATGATTTATCGTGTTTGAAAATCTTTCGTAAATTCAGCTCCTTTGTATTTACACAGTTTGTAAATTAAAAAAACTGAAAAATACTCGCTACTCGCGAGAAAAAATTCGCATTAATGTTCTGAAAAAATTATTGTACTGGCTTCCCCTCTGTTCATGACAACGATACCAGGCATAAAAAGTGAAACGAAATTTTTAATCATACTGAACTCTGTTTAGTAATGTCGCGTTATAATTTATGTTCACAGCTTCCACGTCGCGAGTAAATTCAAATTTTTCCCATAAATTATTCCCAGAACGCGAAATCAGCTGGAAAAACTTCATTTGCCTCGTTGACCAGTTTCATTACTCGAGAACACAAGTTAATCGGTAATACGAGAGTCCATTTACTAGAGTAACTGTTTTACTTCGGAAAAAAAAAAAATTATAAATTTCGTGTCCGCCGACTAAATGCTGACATGATAATCCGACAATCGCGACAGTAATAATTGTCGGAAGGGAGTACGATACTCGCTGGGTGATCGAAGAAGCAATTTCCTCGAATTTATGCTGAATAGAACTACTTAGTTAACGTTTTTCAATTCTTCTATCGTAACCAATTATGAATATTACGAAAATAAATTCAACGAGCGAGCATGAAAGTACTACAATCATATAGTTTGAACCTCAATTTATCACTCGTAATTTACCGAAATGGCTATGAAAATAACTTTATTATTATTCATTTAGAAATGCTTTATTTCTCCTATATACGATTCCTAACAAGCCTCACACGACGTTCTACAATTTCCCCGAAAGGAAGAAGCCGGACGGGAAGAAAAAATTAAACCCACATCATCGTAAGACTCGCCACACACTAAAATTAAATGCTGTGGACGTTTTTCGTTGATTTTTTTGGCCCAAAGGCTGCCACATAGATATATATAGGAACAAATCGTAGAGTTATTTATTACCTCGACTCATATACGCCCGCTTCTCTTACCGTCGCGTCGTCGTGAGAAAGGCCTCGTGTGTAATTTGGTCAGTGCCAGCAGAAGACGCCACTTTTCGAATTTATATATATCGCGAGGAGGAAGAAAAAAGAGCCGACGGAGCACCGCACCATGCGAATACAATTTTCAATTTCACGTGCGCGGATCGCGCGCTCCGCCTCGCTCCGGCTACGCGGCCATTTCCCGTTCGCCGCGCCGCGTCCGAAAGTCGCTAAATTCCATCGTAAACTATCCTTTGAATGGATATCTTTGTGGAAGACGTAGCCATCGGCTATGTGATGATAGTTAGATCACTTGTTTGGAATGGTAATTATAGGGTTTATAACCATGACGGACAAACTACACAGTTCCTGGCTACTTTAACTACATCTAACCATAAACTAAGAGTAAACGAGCCGGAGCGGTAGAACGGTCGAGTCGAGAGGGCCGCAGCGGAGATGGCGCGTAGGGCAACCTGACCAGTTTTTCACTGTTTACAGAACTTGTGCTCTGCCTTGTACTCTTCTCCTTTCTATTATTCTTCCGCTCTCTCTGATCTCGTTGATGCGTGTTTTTTAACGATGAACTGGCACGTCGTACCTGTTCTATTTCATGCTTTAAATCGCCAATACACATACGCGATGACGATGCGACGGCGATGTTCCTTACAATATTTTGTACGTGTACGCGGTTATTATGTATCCTGTTAGTATAGGTATATCTTTTCTCCCTTTCGCAAACAGGTAAAGACAGACAAGCAGACGTCAGGTAATCTTTGCTACAGCCTCCGCCGCGCCGCGCTCCTCTGCGAGACACGATCTAAAATCGAATGAGATGTTGACATGAAAATTATGGGTCACGTACGCTGGCAGATTGGAAATCTAATTATCAGTAAACTACGATAGTTGAATGCGGGAATGACCTTGCTCGATAAAAACTCTACACGATGCGCGACGTGTCGGGATTAAATTATTTGTATAAAATTATGCTGGTTAAAAAATTACGCGGGGTAAGCGATCGCGATTGGTCTTCGCCTATTAGGTATAAAAGGAGCGTGATTCACGTACACAGCTTGATTAAAACTAGCCCTTAAGAAAGGAAAGACTGTTTGATTCTGATGTAGCGCGATTTCGGGACTAAGGAGCTCGAGTAGCATGCAACGAATATGAAATGCGACGTACGTCGAGAAAGCTAGAGGCAATCGCGAATATTTTCTATCATTTTTCGCACGAGTACAAAACTCCCTTTACCTCGGGGGAGACTCGTTTTCTATGCGCCAACTTTCTGTTCTTATAGCTCCTACGATTAAATCGAAATTGAATAGGTAAAGTTTGATTTCCAAAAAGAGGAGTGCGTTTTTGATCTCATGTGTTGAAATCCTACTAGGTTGAAAGGGAGAATAAGTTTCCTCTGATCTAACTTTTCGATGTCTCGTGTCTTGAAAGTTATAGACAAAATAATTGCCATCGCCTTCGCTGGTAACCGTCAACTGTCGTTGAATATAAGCCAGGGTATGATTGTATTTTATGTACGTTAGGCACGATAACCCGCCAAAGCGGGGGCGTAGCTCCCGATCTGCGAATGTTGTAGTGCTATATAGTAGAAGTCTACCTAAGCTAGAAGTATAATTCAGTCTCAAATACGGATTTCCTTGTCACTTGGCTATATTCCTGAATTTCATTATCCATAAATATTCATTGTAGTAAGCTTTTAAATCAAAATTGACTTACTTAAGTGATGTACCCATATTATCGTTTCTCTCTCTAAATCATCATTGCCTTGTGTTTTCGTAATCATTAACTCGCTCTGGCTAAGCTTCTAGCGTTTTCTATCAGGTGCTTATCTTCTCATACAGGGCGTCGTAGATGTAAATATTTTGAACGTGATTGGCCGAAGTCTCTTCTTGTTGAGCAATTTTACTCTTAGACATTGAATATTTGAGGATAAATGGGGCAGTTGTTCTCGTATGTCCATTAGGAACCAAAATAATAGTCAATGTGACCCATTGTCTGTCCACCTTTGAACAGGTCTTCCATTGAATATGTTCTCTAGACAACGACAAACATTTACATCATTTGTAGCTGGTGAGGTTGTGTCAGACGGTCTGAAAATGAAGCGACCCCGATGCTCAACGTCCTTCATCGTGCAGATAAGATCACCGAAGAATATATGGGGCTAATGCAGCACGGTGTTGGAAATGAAATGTAGCACAAAAATGAACGGAACACAAATTTCAATATAGTCTTCCGTTGTTCCTTGTTCTTCTTGGCTTACTCTGCTAGTCGTTTCCTGTTCGGCAAGTTCGGCTTCGTTTAGTCTGCGAGATCTTAGAGCTAGTCTTTGTTGGCCATAAATCACCGTTAAGCCATTTTACTCTTAAACATTGAATATTTGAGGATAAATGGGGCAGTTGTACCCGTATATCTATTGAGGAGCCAAAATAATGGCCAGAGTGACACACTGTCTGTCCTCCGTTGAACGGATCTTTCATGGAATTTGTTCTCTAGACAACGACAGACATTCAATATTTCCCTCATTATAATTCTTCCATTTGAAGAACGCTGTAGTTTTAACTCATTAAGTCATTTGTAGCTGGTGAGGTTGTCTCAGACGGACTGAAAATGAAGCGACTCAGGTGCTCAACGTCCTTCTTTGTGCAGATAAGATCACCGAAGAATATCTGAGGCTAATGCAGCACAGTGATTGAAATGAAGTATGGAACACAAATCTCAATGTAGTCTTCCGTTGTTCCTTGTTCTTCTTGGCTTACTTTGCTAGTTGTTTCCTGTTCGGCAG
This sequence comes from Aspidiotus rigidus, assembly GCA_035079385.1. Classification (NCBI taxonomy): domain Eukaryota; kingdom Metazoa; phylum Arthropoda; class Insecta; order Hemiptera; family Diaspididae; genus Aspidiotus; species Aspidiotus rigidus. The sequence goes on from JAVHKY010000001.1 coordinate 11,924,685, forward strand.
GTTCGGTTTCGTTTAGTCCGCGAGATCTTGGAGCTAGTCTTCGTTGCTGTCTTCGTGTTGCAACTGTTTGAAAACTATTTGAGGCAGCTGCAAATTGCCTCATGTTCTCTGAGAGGAAGGTGTACCTTTCAGTAAGAATATAATTTCTTGGATTAATCCGTGACTGATACTTCAATATCTATGGGGATGCCATTGCCAACAAACAACCATCCTGAAGCGTCCTCTAAACTGAATGGAATACGTTTGTCGTGGCTGGCTTGAGGCTCGCGTGTCCCGTGATAGAGGAGATCCAACGATCTGAAATCGGCTATTGCAAAGGCGTCCTCTACTCATCAAGTTGTTACTAATGGTTTCAGGATAATGCTTCCTCATTAATGAAGATGTGAATTCCTGAAATCATCAATAGCTAACGCAATCTGTTGTGAAAATACGACCGCCCCGAAAGGACAAGAAAAAGTGATTGCGGCCATCTCCCTCTCCTTATTGATATGCTTTAGTGGATGAAGAGGCAATCGCTTACGACCATCTATGACAGAAGGCGTTCTCCATTTGTGTCTAATGCTGTGAGGTTCAGTTTTGTCCTTGAAGGAGAGACGATCATCAAGGACAATCAGTCGCTAGAGTAGGAGTTTTGTGAAATTCAAAAATGGAGATTATATTTTATGTCCCACTAGCGTCTGTTGCGTCGTCGCTAAGCGTCGACAACAGCCGCTAGCAAGGTCAATACCAATTTTGGAATAAAGAAACAATTTTTTTCTTCAGACAATTTTCTAAAAAAAAAAATGACTCAAGACGACGCGGCAATTCACTAACACAAAAAGATACTGTTCTAGTCACTGGCAAAAAGAGGAGAGAAACCGCCCTTATGAACACATTTAGGTATTTTGTTTTGTAGATACTAAATCTTTTCTCTTCAAAAAATAATCATGAAACCTTTCTGAATGAAGTAGCGTTCATCAGTTAGCTCAATTTTTATTTTACTGGGAACAGAGAGGAAGGAAGTAGTGGGGTATTTATTTACTTCCCTTTATTCTTTTTTTTTTTTTTTTACAATCCAACCATATTTATTGCTACTAAATCATAAAAAAAAATAAAAAAAATAAAAAAAATAAATAAGGACAAAATTATCAAACTAAAGACAGTAATAAAGAGAAAATTAAGTATTAAAAATAATAGTAATAATTTGCAATGGAAAATTAAAATTAAAATAATAGTTAAAAGAATAATAGTAAAAAAAAAAAGAAAAAAAAAAAAAAAAAAAAAAAAAAAAGGTTGGAATAGAGGATGGTTTCTAGGCCTTACCTCGTTGTAGATTTAGATTGATATAGGTTCAGGCGTGACAAGAATTTTTTAATGTGAGGAAAGATATCGTCGTTATCAGTAGAAAGAAGGTCTATAGCTCTCAGGGGTGTGGGAATTCGTAATTTTAAAATTTCGGAATATAATGTCTTTCTAAAGGTTTTTAGTTCTGAACATTCAAAGAAAATATGATTTGCGTCTGCTCGAGTGGGCTTCAGCTACCACTAGTTGTTCAACTCCTTGATGTAACAAATGACAACCTCATGGCTTCATCTGCATAAAAATTTGAGTATACCCCAAAACATTTTTTTTTTATTTTTTGTTTTTTTTTTCAGTGATTTAAGTGTACTTATATATGTGGGTAAAACTAAACACTTTTCGAATTCTTTCTCTATTCAAATTTTTTGCTGTTTTGGTATCTCTGTATATTGTTTCTTGTTTTGATACAGTCATGCCATCTATCTTTTTTTGTTCGAACTTCTCGTTTGTTTGAAGTTTCTCTAGTTTGTTTATTATCTTCTTGATGCTACTCCTTATCTTTCTGAATTCCAATTTTTTGTTCTATCATGATACCTTTGTAGTTTGTTTCTTGTTTTAATACATGCTGTCTTTTTTTGTTCGAACTTCTCGCGCTCTTTTGAGGTTTCCCTAGTTTGTTTATTTTTTTGATGATCCCTCTCGACCTATCAGAATTTCTTTCCTTCCAGAAGTTACTCTTCGCAACTCTCCTGATTTTTTTTTCTTTTTCATTCGAGTACAGCTCTTCGTTACTTTTTAATTCCAGATGTTCAGCGTTTCCAATGAAAGGCCAATAGTGATTGTCTTTATAATATATTAAATCGATAGTGTGACTCCTTTTTTTCACTGAACTCGTAATCAGTTTTTCTCATGTTTGTCTTAGCTTTGCCGACAATAAGTATACTAATATTCAAATTGTACGTCCGACTAACGGCAATAATCTTTATATTATGTTTAGCAAAAGGGCCTAATTTTGACATACTTCTCATATACTCTTCAACAGTACCTATAATTTGTAAAAAAATATTTCTCTTTTTCTATATAGTCAATGCCCTTCTTTCTAATGCTGATATGATTTTCCTTAATGAATTATGAAATTGAATAAAGAAGGCAAATCTATTGCCTGGAACAGGCAATGCGAAGTATAATTCTTGCTTTTCATTCCTCACTAAATATCATCTACTAAAATCAATCATTCTTGCATTACATTGTCTACCTCTTTTGTAGGGAAATATGACGTAACAATTCAACGTTTATTCTTTAAAAATTTGCAGATTACAGTGCGAGTGTTGTTCAGTTTTTTTTTTATGACCAAATATTGCATATCCTTAGAAAATGCTAAACTTTCTTAAAAATTCAAATTTTTTTAGAAGACTATCGTTACACTTTCTATTCTTTTAATCAATGAATGATTCCTTAAGAAATGCCACGCTTTTTCTTCATGGCAGAAGATGTCGTACTTTTTTCTGTAAATTTTTTTTTATGAAAAAATGTTTTTCTTTCTCAAGAAACGCTAAGCTTTTTCCAGAGGACAGAAGTATCAAACTTTCTTCTGTAAAATTCTTATAAATGTACTGGTACTGAGATTTCAACGGTTTAATAAATGTAGGAAAAAAAAAAGGAAAAAAAAGTGAGATCTTTTTATTCTGTTCCCCTGAAACAAACCAAAGAAAACACAAATTAATGATCATTCTAATAAAAAAAAAAAAAAAAAAAAACACATCGAAGTTATGCTACATCTAGACGATATTTGAATTGTATTTTCCCATCAGTGTGTTGCATTCATTGATTCAAAATTAAAGATATTCCCTACTTGGAAATTTTTGTAGGTCATTTTGGCACAAAGGTACTTTTTCTGTAGATACCGCGGTTCGAGAGAAATAACATGTCGTCTGTATCAACGTATTTTTGTGGTGAATTGGATTTCCAAGAAAAATGAAACAATTCTTGTCGAGCGTTTGCCTTCCTGAAAAAATCTCTACACCTTTACAGGAGGGGGAAATTTTCAACAATTCCTAGAAAAACAATACAAACTTCCATTTCAAATTTTTCTCATTTTTATTGGTCTTATTTCACCCACAAGATCTAAGGACATGTTTTGAAATGTGAACCTTCGATAAAAACCTATTTCCCTCTCGTATCTCCATTTTCGGCTGAGATCTGTAAAATCAGGAATTTTCGATTCTATACTGTCAGTTGTGCACCTTCTTTACTTTCATTTCACTTACATCCCGTTTCAAGAGAAATTGAAAGCTAATCGTCGTATACAAGTCCAGTCACTCATTGTGTAGTATTCGAGATTTCAGTCTTCCCATAAGGTATGCGTCTATTCCCGTTGGTCTCTGTGACGCGACTACAGGGCGGCCGTCGTTAATTGAAATTGTCGATGAAATCATTTCGCTCCCAGGAGATTTGTAAAAACAATACAACGTCGTCTTCGACTCGTTGGCGGTGTGTTTTGAATTTGAAAGAAGTGAAGAGAAGCGAAAAAAAAAAAATAGTAAGTGCAATCAAATTACAAATTCCTTTCTCACCAATTATTCATTTGGTAGCATTATTGCTAGTATGTCCAGAAAGGAGAGGAAGAGACTGGATGGAAGGAAAATTCATTGTGTTACAACGTCAAACAATCGTACGGACTCTGATCTACTCAACAATAGAGAGTCACTTGTGACGAGTATGAGATCGCCGATAACCAAAAAGTATAGTATAGAAGAAACAAAAAAACAAGAGAAATACTGATGGTGCTCGATGTCGAGAGAGTCACAGTGCGGTAATGATAAAACAAATGACAATTAAAAAATCAAGGCTACTGCGGAACGCTGCGGTGATTCCGAATAACATACGATTATGAAATTTCTCGTCAACGAGAACATTCTTACTCTTTGTCCGTGGGACGACGGAGGGAAAATAATCGAGTCTACGAAAAATGTAGAGACAGTATAGGGAAAAAAATTCCAATATGTGATCTGACATTCTTCAAACGGAAGAAGCGACTCTCGATGCAAAAACTGAACTTCTTGTGATCGGTAAAATACAGTAAAGGCGTTACATAAGATCGGAATGTTGTCAACGCACTAGATACCTATCCTTGTCTGTCAAAAAAACCAGAAGTGATATTTTCCCCTCTTCTCGGATCGAATAGTTGTCACAAAACAGCGGCTTAGGAGGAATATATCGAAGTGAAACAGCTATTATAGGTTTTCCGTGAAACGAGAGCAGAAAATGTCGCCGATCATACCCCTAACTTGAATACAAGAACGGATTAGTTATTAATCCGTCGATATAGCATAAGGGAAATCACCCTAGATACGTTTTTAAAAAAAAACTCGCGTGTATATTGAATAGTTCATCCCCCCTTTACGAAAACCCGTCTATGATTTTGTTGTTCTTAATTCGAGAAATTTCACGGTCTTCTAAGCAGGACATAAAAATTCTTGCCCCGCGCGTACCCTCGTTCTCCTATTCTTTATGATATCCACGTCATCTTCTTAATTGCTCAACTCGAAAATAATTTCAGGGGTGAAAACCAATAGCGTACTAGCTGAAATTGTATTACTGCCGTCACGGCGTTAATAAAATGTTGAGGTGTTGGGTATACAGGGAAGTGCGGAGCCGAGCACGCAATGAACTCGAAATGAGTCATTTGTGTTTTTTGCAAGGAAAACTAGATGTAAGTACTTCTATACTGCAATTTCTGTTTATATTATCTACGATTCACTGTTGAAAATTGTAATCGTAAGATTAATTGCAGTGGTTTCATTCCCATTTTGAATATTAGGTATTTGGTATCGTTGGCGGAGTAAAATACTTGAGTGGAGTGCACTTTTCACGTTGCAATCACGAATATTTTTGTAGACGAGACTGATATCATTATGAGATAAGCTGGAAAATGAATATAAGAATGAAGAACGATTTGTGATTAACAACGTATAATTCGATGCCTTCTTTACAATAAGGAATCGATTAAAAAAAGCTTTCACATACGCGACGTACTATTAAGAGAACAACAACTGTCCAGACCATAAACTATGAACGTAATGAAGATAAAAATATTCGACACATGAAATCATGCACAGGCACTAACATGAGGTGGTTGTACCTCCACCCGATAAGGTAACGGCATATTATCGGTAAGCGAGTAATCGAGCTCGTAAAATTCATATTGTGAATCCTCCTCCCCCCCCCTCCCCCATTTGAGGACAAAAGTCAAATGGGGCAAAAGAGCCCAATTTTTTTTTTTTTTTCCTTACATTTTGAAGTTACATTTTTTAGCAGATACATCGACAATAAATTAATATATTTTCAATATACACCCCACTTTTTCAACAAAAATGCGGGAATGTTCGCTTTTGAAGCCAAAAGGTTGGCGTCGTCTTTGATTGAGTAATTTGGCACCTTTTGTACCATATATATTTCCAATAAAGGAAAAACATGTTTTACGTGTTCTTATACAGTACTGTTGGCGAACAACTTCTTCCTTACATCTCATAAATACTATTCAAAATTGGTCGTATTTCGGATACGGAGGAAGGAGATGAGATACCAACTCTCATATTGACTTGTAAAAAATAATTTCATGTCAGAAACGGATTTAAATGTTAGTGCAAGACTCCCATAATTGAGAGAAGCACTTTTATAATACTGAATGGTTACCTTTTAATGTCCTACTGCCTTATTTGGTTTGGAATATTGATGTATATTCCTAAGTTCTTATCAAGGCAGGCTCTCACCTAGGTCATCAGGCTTTACTAGAGTCGTCTCTATCCAAGAGTCTTCAGTAATGGATTGTACACTGCTAGTATCTACTTGGCGATTGTGCCGTTGTGTCCGTGCTAACGTGGGGATCTACGAAAACCAAGTCTTCCTATTGGTAGGTTGTGGAGCTTGCTGAGAATTGAAGTTCCTTTGGGATACTCTCTGTCCTGTACGTAGTCAAATTGAAGTCACGCTTTCCAGAGTAGAAAAATTCTCAGGATACGTGGAAAGGTACAGACAGCTCCCTTTGTGATGTATCAGAATAAGAAAATACTTGTGGGTTGTTAACCTCAATGTTAAGCCTTGTCAGCTGTTGAGGTCTCTTATTGATTCATTGACTGCTGAATTCATCCAAAATTCGCTTCACAAGGTTCTGGACTCGAACCATTATGTTATGTCCCAGACCTTTGTTTACACTTTCAGAGCTGAGGTTTTGTCGTTCATTTTTACGCGAGTTTCTGCGATGTTGCGTCGGTAAACGGCAGATTAAACTCACATTCTGACTCTTAGGTAACTCCCAAGACAGTTTGGACTGTGGACTGAGGTCTTGGTAAGTAGGATCTAGTTTTGTATTATCTAGATACGTCAAATTTAAAACAAGCACATTTTATCGTTCATGCATTCTATTAGTGCACAATTGTCATCAATGTAGTTCAACACCCCGTTGAACCATGTCGACCGTTGATTTAGGGTCGATTTCAAGTCATAGGCAATGTCGACTCAAAGTCGACTAAGATCCCACGTCGAATCGACATCTTTACCAAAGCCCATCAAAATACAGTCGATTTTAAAGGTAAATCGATTACATAATGACGTCGATTTGAAGTCGAAATATTGTAGACTAAGGAAACATTTTATACAATATCATGTTGGCAATATTTCGACGTCGACTCTTAAGCTACCAAAAATGTGATCAATATGAGTGAAATGTGAATAATTCGTGCACCCGACGTCTACGGCAACAAATGGTCGACAACAATATTCTTATTGTTGACTTAGAATTGACTTGAAATCGAAGTCGGTTTTGAGTCGATTTAGTTGGGCCGTAATGGTGACCAAAAATGGACTGTATGTCGACTCACTGTGGGCGTCGTAATTGAGTCAACTTCTGGTCGATGAAAAATTTGAAAAAGTCGACTCGAAATCGACGTCGATTTTTAGTCGACAAAAAATTTGAATTCTGTTTAATGACGTCGACTTGATTTAGACTCCATATTGACCTGTTTGTTTCTGTAACTTAACTACTCGCACATAAGTTATGTATTCAAAGTTACTTAAGGAGGGATTAATATACTATATTTTTGAGAAGAGAGCACTTGTCTAACGGTCGAGCCACAAAATCGATCTGATACCGACGTCGATGTACAGTGAAAAAAAGCTTGTGTACTTTGAATCGACCTGATAACGACGTCGATTCTGAGCCATACAGAGAACCGTTCCCCAGGAATCGACTTGATAACAACGTCGATTGTGGGTCGATTTTGAGTCGGTAGAAAAACGCTTACCTCATGTCAAATTTCAGCAGTGCAGTAGAGTGTTCACCCAAAATCGACTTGATGACGACGTCGACTTTGAGCCATACATTGGAAACCAGCAAATCGATTTGACGTCGATATCCAGTTGTTTGCCGTGGATTTATGGTCGACATACATACCCCGGAACTATTTCGACTGGAAATCGACGTCAAATTTACTTATTGAAATAATGGGTCGACGTGACGTCGATTTGACGTCACATCGATGTCGATTAACAGTCGACATGGTTCAACGGGATGGGAGGTACTACGAGTATGGTGCTTTGACTGTTTTATTAGTGACATATTGCTGTGGCTTGTAGATTGTTGGGTAGGGTTATTCTGGTGGTTTGATACACTCCTGAGACTCTCTATTTTCTGTTGCAGCTGCTGGATGATTGGGTCCTTCAATAAGTCTGCGTTTTAGGATCCCTAGCAAACAAGTCCTCTGTAAGAGTTTTTACTGGTTCTGTCAGATTGTTAATAGACTCTGCTTGCGCACCAATAGTTGCATGATGTGAGACCATTTGCTCTCGGTTACATTTACAAAGTTGTTTAAATCTCTAAGCTCTTTCCAGATACTATCCAGTTCCCGATTGTCTGAATCTCTAAGGACGTCCCTTTCAGAAATCATTTTTACAATTTCCGAATCAGTGTACCATTTGGGAATCTTGCTGATGGGGGATTGTCCATCGCATCTATCAATGCTATGATTGAATGCTTTTTCGGAATTCAGCATCCCTTTGATCAATCATTGATGTATTAATTATATCGCTAATGAAGCCATAGGAATTTGATGAGTCTTCAGTAGATTCATCCAGAGGTATGGTGACAAGGCAGAGGTAGATTGCTCAGCCTAAATGAAGCGATTGTTTGTTATTAGCTGGGGTGTAGGACTGAAATCCCGGTCAGGTGAGTAAACTCAAGAGGCTGTTGGAATTCAGAGTTTTCATCATGGTTGACTTCAAAAAGAGGATTCTGTTGCCGTGATTACCTGCCATACCTTTTTTGATGTTCTTCTTGCGGCACGGCACTATTCTTATTAGGCTACTGTCTCTTTTTGACATGTTCCATGTCTTTTCTCTCGCCAGACCCTGATTTTGAAACTCGCGAGTCCCCCCCCCCCCCCGTCAAGAGAAATCTCTACCCCGTGGGTGATTCAGAAATTCGCGAGTGTAACCGCGTAATAATAATAAATAATTAATTGATTAATTAATTAAAAATTAAATAATTAAATAATTATTTAATTAGATAATTAAATAAATAAATAATTGAATAAATAAATAAATAAATAATTAAATAATTAAATAAATAAATGATTAAATAAATAAATAATTAATATAATTAATAATTAGAAAATCTCTACCCCGTGGGTGATTCAGAAATTCGCGAGTACACCCGCGTAATAAGAATAAATAATTAATTAATTAATTAATTAATTAATAAAAAATTGAATAATTAAATAAATAAATAATTAAATAATTAATATAATTAAATAATCAAATAAATAAATAAATAATTGAATAATTAAATAATTAAATGATTAAATAATTAAATAATTAAATAATTAAATAATTAAATAATTAAATAATTAAATAATTAAATAAATAAATAATTAAATAATTAATATAATTGATATTAGAAAATTTTCTAAGTCCCTCTTCCTATCATAATATGGCTGGATAGTCGAAATTTTTCCATGTCCCCTAGACTTGAATTGTCTCATACCATTCCAATACAACAGCGAGACAGGGGGCGAACGAGCGGAGCGAGTTCGCGCTACCTCATATTTCTCAAAAAAGACTTATACGACGCCAAGATAGGTAAAGGGGTAAACGAATAATATCTCACGAACACTTGACCTAGTACAAGAATTAATAATAAATAAATAGATAAATAAATAAATAAATAAATAAATAAATAAATAAATAATATTAAATAATTAAATATTTAAATAATTGAATAATTAAACAATTAAATAAATAAAGGCTGGATAGTCGAAATTTTTCCAAGTCCCCTAGACTTGAATTGTCGCATACCATTCCAATACAACAGCGAGACAGGGGGCGAACGAGCGGAGCGAGTTCGCGTTACCTCATATTTCTCAAAAAAGACTTGAATTTTCTCATACCATTCCAATACAACAGCGAGATCGCTCGTTCGCCCCACCGAAAGTTGATTCCTCAAAATATAGAACACCCACAATTATCTCAAAATATTTCTCATACAAGACTTATACGATAAAGGGGTAAACGAATAATATCTCAGGAACACTTGACCTAGTAGAAGCCTAGACTGAAATATTTCATGATGACTGATAAAATATAAAAGACATGGACATGATTTTCATTTATTTGGCTATGCCAGAAAAGTTAATAATACTACAATATGACCAAGTTACAAATTTTTTAGATTGTGAATCACCTTATTTTTTTTCAATAGGATAGCAATGCGAAGCACGCATCAAAACCTTCAGAAACGACTAGGAACTCTTGAATCCCACGACTTAAGTTCGTCAAGTCCACTGTCGGACAATGCTCGAAGTTCTTCATTGTTGTTTCTAATTCGAGTTCGACTAGTTTTCCCAATTCATCAAGGTCAAAAGTTAGGGACTTCCTCTCTCAAGAGTGCAACTCACAATCCCTCTTTCCAAATGCGGAATTGGCTAATGCAAATTTTCGCTCCTTCCTTTAAGCGATGCGAAATGCACAAGGTTTTCTTTTCATTTTATGAACATTTCCAAAGAAAACTAATTGAAAGCCTCCTAACCCTAGGTTCTTGAATAAGGAAGTACATAGTTCGTGTTTGTTTAACGTAGGAGTTCCATTCTTCATGAGCTGATTATACATCTCATTCCGGGAGCTTAAATCAGACTCTCTTGCAACAAGAGTGGCTATTTTTGCCTTCCACGTATTGGACGCGGTCAAAACCTTTAGCTTCATACTATTGCGCATATAGTTACGACGCTTATCTTACAGCAATCAGAGTTTAGCTGGGTGCGGTACCAGAAACGATCATCAGGCCGTGCCTACGATATAACGTAGCATCATTTGTGGTCTATAATGACTATTCCGATCTCCGAATGTCAATAGAGAAAACAATCGATAAATCTGGCATTACTCGTAGCCGTATAGAGTAACTTCCATCAAGCTCTATTCTTCTTTCTCCATTTAACATCGCGATATTATCAAGATCTGGCGAAGTGTAGGCCTATGTTGGTCTTGTGGTTCGTAGAAAAGTCATCACTATAATAGGCATTTTTTATAATAAGTATAGGTTCACAATAAGAAGAGAGCAATTTCATTAATAGATGACGCGGTTTGTGAAGATAATAGAATATCGTATTGTTTTTATGATTACGACTTCATCCTGCGTGCTCTTAGCTGGCATGCCGAACAATTCGACGCAATTGCTCGAACAGAATGCATTACGAGTATTGTGTGAGCCAAGGTAGCGGTCAAGTTTACCGTAAATCGATTTATTAAAATGGAAATTGAATATGAAAATTTGAATAACACTTAATTCTCCTGCGCCGTGTCCTCTACAAATTTAAATCCCATTTTCACCCATACCTTTGGATTTAGACTGCGCTGTATACATATATGTATACGGTCGTATCTCTAATGCTTTAGTGGTATAAAGCTGAAAAGTTGATCTTATCTCGCGTCTCACACATTTAGACATTTTGTGCGTTAGCTTCCGACGAAGAGGAGAAGAAGAAACACGTCGTTTTCGTCCTAATCTGATCGAAGTAGACGTTGTAGAAAATTTTCAAGCTGAGTTGCTCGCGTCTGCACAGCGGCGTACACTACGTACCACACGTAATTATTCAATGAAGGGAAACAAATCCACGCTCTTCACAATGATTTTTAAAAATATACGAAGTCGAATTTGACAAACGCTAAATACTGAGCGTCCAAAGATTGCTGATTCACGACAGACATTACCAAATCAAATTAATAATTCATCGCCGGTCGGTCTTTCGGCTGTATCGGGATACGGTACAAACCTGTCGAATTATTTGTAATGCTCCTACCCTGCGAGCTTTTCCGTATCGACGCGACCGACTCTCGTCCGGGTACGAATATATATGTGTACGTAGTGACTCACGCGTCTATAGAACTGCGAGTGTCTTTTTGAAAAATTAAGAGGAAAAATCTTGCCGGTAACTCGCTAATCGGATTAATGTCAAATTGTGTCTCGCGCGGTCTCTACGATGCGGATGCAATCGAAACAGGAGATACGTTACTTAAGTCTGAAAAGCTATCCCGTATCAATACGCGCCGCGTGGATATGTATACCATTCAAACGCGGACAGATAGACAGTAAAGAAAATCTTTTAAGTAATACCAGAATACAATCATTCTGTTTAATAAGTTTCGAATACAATGAGAATTACACTTCGACTGCCACTCCTCTTTTCCCCGTCTAAGTGCCGACTTCGTCGTCATGAGTGGAGTGTCTGTAGCCACCCGCTAAGAATGGTCTACCTATCTCGTCATCTTAATACAACACAATGACGTGATACATTTCCAAACAGATGCCAATGCTATGAAATAATTAGTTTTTCTTCACGAATAACGTTCGAGCATGCGCGGCCTTCGAGATTAACGGACGATGGAATCCGATATGTACGAGTGTAGGTACACGGTTGTTATTCCGAATAACATCCTAGGTACATAACAATCGCTAATTCGTTCTACACGTCGCGTCATCCTTCGTAAGCGTGAGCAAATATCGCGACTTTTCCATTTATTCTCTATCGTAACGCGGAAATCCGTCGCACAACGACGATTTTTCGCCGATCATGCCGCGGAAAAGTCGTTACTTAATGCGAAAAGAAATGTACCGGCGAGAGTACTGACGCGAAAATCCGTAGGCGGAGAACCACGACTAATGTCCAGTTAAGTGCTGGTTCAGTTTGAGCGGTATCCACTAACAGCAGAATCGAGCAGATGTATGTAGGGATCGTGAGTTGCACTGAGGTAAAGCACCTTGGTATTTGACAGAACCAACTCTTAGTCATGATTCTCGATGAATGTATCTCCCTCAATGAGTCCTTATTCCGATTTTTTTGATATTTTTAATGTCTTCACTGATACCCCACCTTGATATGAAAATCCACAAGTGTTTCCAGAAGGTGACTTACCATTATGTCATAATGAGGCATGAGCTGATATAATTTTGAACAATACTCGTATACCGGTAATGTAATACAATAATATCATTAGGAGAGGCGAAGAAATGAGCAGTAGGTCAAAATATGGAAATAATGGACCCTCTTGAATTCAAAAGCGTTCAACCTTACGTGCGAGATGAATTGGCTTCAACACCCTTGCACCGAATACTGCAGGACTTTTTGATTTCACCAATATGACCAGAAATTCCTCAATGAGAGAAACCGTTGTCCAAACTAGCTCCCAATAAACGCTACTGACAAAAAGGGATTTTTTTCATGCCCAATTCTCTGGTGACGGTAGATTCTGAATGCGTTCTAAGCTCTGTCCACCTACCTGTCCGTCATGGTGATCACTTCTTCGGCAATGTTGTTCCAAAGCACTTTTGCTTGGTAGAATCTTGTCCAACGTCCCGTCCCTTCTTCTCTTGTAAACGGTTTTTCAATTCCCTCCTCCATTTCCTGCTAACCACCCAAGTACATTGATGACGCCTTGCCCTTCACCAACTTGTACTTTTTCTTGATAAGCAATCAAGCTAGCTTCAACCTTGCTTGTGGTGAGGAAGAGAGTCTTAACTTGAAGAGTCTCAGCCTGAAATCCTTACTCTGGCTTAGTTTATGTTAGTTGTAACCCAGCTCTTAAGCCCGGAGGAGAAATTCAACTTGAGTTTCCTTAGTTGTGGCCTAGCTTAAAGGTTCAGAGCTCAACTTTCTTCTGGGTCCCACCTCTACAAAGTTTCATAGCTCCAAATTTTAACGAATCTCCTCTTTGTAGAAGATCGGAACTCGAAATCTTCGAAGTCTTTGAATTAGGTCAAGGTTATTTATGACATGGTCTGTGTAAGCAGAGAAACCAATTTCAGTAGAGGCTCAGGTGCCGATGATGGCCCAAGACCATCTTGAATGTTCACCAATCACACTATTGATCAAGTCCCTGACTGTAGCTTGCAAATAAGGCAAGCTCGTCAACCCTCCTCTACCTATTGGAGGTTGCAAAGGGATGGAAATGCGAGGAATGATGATGGCTGCGAACTATACGCAATTGATTTGTTTCTTAACCGTAGCTTGCAAATAAGCCATGCTTTCCAACCCTCCTTTACCTATTAGAAGTTGCAGAGTTGGAAGTGCCAGGTTAAAATGATGATGACAGCAAACTATCCTGAACGTTCATCAATTGCAAAACATGCAATTGATTCCACCAATATGATCAACGATTTCCAATCGTTGTCCAGACCGGCTCCTAATAAACGCTCCTGACAAAAGGGGATTTTTTCCATTCCCGATCTTCTGGTGATGGTAGATTCTGAATGCGTTCTAGGCTCTGTCCACTTACCTGCCCACCCTGGTAATCACTTCGTCGGCAATGCTGTTCCGGGGCACTTTTGCTCGGTAAACGGTTTTTCACTTCCCTCCTCTATCCCCTCCTAACCACCTGAGAACATTGATGACGTCTTGCCCTTCTCCAAATTGTATTTTTTCTTGATAACACTACACAAAAAAAAAAAAAATTGAAAACCACATGAACGAAATAATATGATTCTAGAAGTATTTTCGACGCTGATCACGATGCCGTTGCCCGTTTTTCAAAATTTGGCCCAGTTTTCGAGAAATGATCAAATCCAATTCCCGCGATTCGTTGCGGCGCGCAATGTATGTTCCCGTTCTCGCGAAATTCGATAGCTGGGTAACATACGCCGCGCGTCGCAATGAATCGCGGTAATTTGATTTGATCATTTCTCGAAAACCGAGCCAAAACTTGAAAAACGGACAATGGCATCGTGATCAGCGTCGAAAATACTTCTAGAATCGTATTATTTCGTTCATGTGGTTTTCAATTTTTTTTTTTTTTGTTGTGTGGTGTAATCATTCAAGCTAGCTTCTACCTCGCTTGTCTTAACTCAAAGAGTCTTAGCCTAGAATCCTTGCTCGGGTCCAGCTTATTTTAGTTTTAAACCAGCTCTTATGCCCACAGAAAAGAAATGCATTTCAGTGTTACCAGATGATGGACACGATTAGAAAAAATAGTCCCAATAGTTTTTTTCCTTTTTCTTGATCGCCATTTTTATTCAAACTATTGATAGTTTCAAAATAGTATATTTTGTAATAAGTGGCGAAAATGAACGATATTGGAACGAGCGCAGTGTAGCCACACGAGCAAAGCGAGTGTGGATAAGCGAGTTCCAATATCGTTTGTTTTCGACACGAATTACAAACAGTACTTTTTATAATACATGTAGTGAAAGAAACACTTAGGCCTACAATTTAAATTGGTTATCATTCAAAAAGAATGTTTACGAATTTTTCAAATGGCACCACTGACTTCATTTTCGCCACGGGTAAAATATTTTCGCCACTGGTAAAACATTTTCGCCACGGTTCTGATAACGGCATGTTTCGCTACGAAAAACGAACACGATACGCAGCACTTTCGCTTCATGTATTATAAAAAAACTATTGGGACTATTTTTTCTAATCGTGTCCATCATCTGGTAACACTGAATACCAGTTGTGCAATGGGTATCAGTGTTACCAGATGATGGACACGATTAGAAAAAATAGTCCCAATAGTTTTTTTGAAACTATCAATAGTTTGAATAAAAATGGCGACCAAGAAAAAGGTACCTGTGTCATGTGTAGAATTTTGAAACTATCAATAGTTTCAAAAAAACTATTGGGACTATTTTTTCTACTCGTGTCCATCATCTGGTAACACTGAAACCCATTGCACAACTGGTACCGTCTGATTGACTCTAATTTATTGACGATCAAGAAAAAGGTACCTGTGTCATGTGTAGAATAGATACCTTTCTCCTGATCGTTAATTTTTTGGAAATTGTTGAGAAATGCATTTCAGTGTTACCAGATGATGGACACGATTAGAAAAAATCTTAAAAACGTGGTGCTCAAAATATGCGCTAGTTCAATAAATTAGAGTCAGTCAGGCGGTACCAGTTGTGCAATGGGTATGGCACCACGTTTTTAAGATTTTTTCTAATCGTGTCCATCATCTGGTAACACTGAAATGCATTTCTCAACAATTTCCAAAAAATTAACGATCAGGAGAAAGGTATCTATTCTACACATGACACAGGTACCTTTTTCTTGATCGCCATTTTTATTCAAACTATTGATAGTTTCAAAAAAACTATTGGGACTATACCAATAGTCTCTAAAGTGCCTTGGAAAAAATTTTCTATTGATAGCATGAAACTATTGACAATCGGCCATCACTAGTCTACAGGAAACAAATCAATTGTATATTTCAAAATGGTTTGCACCCATCATCATTTTTACATGAGACTTTCATCCCTTGGGAACTTCTAATAGGTGGAAGAGGATGGTCAAAGAACCAACTAATTGTATATTTTGCGATTGATGAACATTCAGGATGGTTTCTTGTCATAAGGGACACGTGGACCTGCGATAAAATTGGTTCCTTTGTTTACACAGACCTTATCATCAATGACCTTGATCTAATTCAAAGATTTTGGAGGTGATGAGATCCGATCTTCTACAGAAAGGAGACTGGATGCAATTTAAAGCTATGAAACGTGAGAAATTGATTTCCACCAGCTTGAAACTCCAGGACCAACGGTTTTATCGGTTGTGAGTTTGGGGCAGTACTCCCCACCAAAATAAACATTATAAGACATCGTTCACACGATTAGAAAAAATCTTAAAAACGTGCTGCCATACCCATTGCACAACTGGTACCGCCTGACTGACTCTAATTTATTGAACTAGCGCACATTTTGAATTTTCTTTTGTCAGTTTGCACCAATTTTGTGATTTGTTGTCAAAATGATTACGGCTGCAAGTGCAAACCATCCTGAATGTTCATCAATTTTCAAATATGTAATTGATTTCCATAATATTATTCCCTGATCATAGCTTGCAAATGAGCCAAGCTTTTCAACCCCCCTCCACTTATTAGTAGTTGCAAAGGGATGGATGTCTCAGATCAGAGTGGTGATGGCTGCAAACCACCCTGAATGTTCATCAATTGTAAAATATAAAATTGATTGGTTTTATGACCATGGCTTGCCAATAAGCCCAACAGCTCCTCCTATTAGAAGTTGCGAAGGGATGGAAGACTCAGGTGAAATGGTGATGGCTGCAAACCATCTAAACATTCGCCAATTGCAAAATAAGCTATTAACTTCCGAATTCCCCACCCATAGCTTGCAAATAACTATCTCTGATGTGTTCCAATTATTGTATGCCACAGCATAGAGCACCAGGAATCCTGAAACAATTACAGTTGTATTGAGGGATCCCTAATTAAAATATTGTAAATTACAAGAGGATGAATACTACAAATTTTGAGACATTGTTCTTCATTGGGAATTTGAGTACCTGTTCAAAATAATATTTGTGATGCGAATACTTACGTGTATTTGTGCACTATGGTGCGTAATTTTAATAGAACCAGTGTTGAGACTGGTGCCTATTTATTCTGGTAGTCTCTCAAGCCTGTTTTAAGAGTGTGGTGAAAGCATTCCTCAATTCAGTTGATTAGGGATGGTATATGTTGTAGTGGACCTCCATCAAGGAGTACTGTGAGTTTAGTTTCTTGCGCTTAGAAATTGAAATCCGCTTATTGTGATCGCATCGGGGCCAGGATAAAATGATCACATTAGGCGGCTGATAAGAAAATCCGAAAAGCTATTATTTAAAATTGGGAATCTATTTACATGCAGTATGTTGTGCAGTGTACATATAAATTTCAGGTTAATAGACAAAACATTGAAAATATGAACTTTGAGACGTTTCGTTGCACTTTAGCAAGACATGACATTGAAGGTACGTATTTTGCGTACATTATTATCTTCATTCTTCATTTCTAACGTTATTTTTCGTGTTTTTTCTGAAAATTTGATCATAAAAAAAGGCGTTCGATAACACTATGCGATAAAATTTAGCCCAGGAAATCGGGACCACAGTATTTTGATCATATATTACCCAGCTGATTCTATCCCTACACAAGCTCGGATATGCTCCCCAACTCAGCCGATCTGACCTATGCAAATACTAGAAAAATCATCGCATTTCAACTTGTAGACTCCGCTTCTCCCAAACTTCACAACACTAACTTCAAGACTTCCAGAAAGGCGCTTGAGGGTGAAGGGGCTGTAATATGTCGGATGGAAACTGAAGGGACGAGGAGTCTTGTTCAGTTCGGTAGAAAACTTTACTTAGTAAGGGAGAGAAATCCATTTGAACCTTCTTCTCTTAGTAACGCAGGACAGAGGTAGTGAGATCGAGGGTCTTTCGGATAAATATTCTCCTGATCATGCTGTCAACGTTGATGTTGAGGTTGTTACGAAGGGCCAAAGTCTTTATAGTGTCAACCTCCCTCTAAAATTCATGAGGGGGCGTATGGGTAAGAGCGAGTATCTCCCTCGCTACATCACTGCTGCCCTTATATAATATTGTACCTAATATTTTTGAATCAAATAATGAAACAAGATCTTTTTTTTGCTTCTGAAAATTAGTGAACTACAATACGAATGTATTTCTCGAAGAATATTGGTCTGAGTCTCGGTTAGAATATTTCATCCAATCTTGAGTTCGATAAGACAGAAAATAAGAATAATATTTCGTAGTTTTCCATTATTCGATATTTCTTGTATTCTTGTACGCGCATATAGAAAAATAAACGAATCAATTTATTTTTTGAACAAAAATAGATACCTTAATTACAATTCCAGACGTTCATAAGTACGCGCCGTGAAACTATATCGTAATTTATAGAATGAAATTAAATGAGAAGAGAAGAGCAGGAGGAAACAAAGCGGAGCGACAGAGAGCAATGTACAGATCTCGTATGATAGGGAGACAGAAAGGCTTGTATCCCGTGGTGTCGATGGAGGCCGCAGCCGGCAGCGATTCCACACAACTGCAATAAATATAAGCATCGGTAGTTTCTCTTTTATTGATATTTCTCCCACTATTTATTTTGAATTTTTAATTGAGGTTAAATGATAAATTTCAGCCCGTACTGTCCGTTTCTTCTCCTTGTAGTTATATTATAGCTTATAGGAATACCTCTTGTATGGAGCGTTTATCGGTACCTAGTGCCTTTACCCGCGCGTTATTTATGATTGGTCGATAAATTGTATCCATAATGCCGTTTATTACCTTTTTTTTTTTCTTTCTTAACTTTTATATTCCTTCTTCTTTTGCTGCGCTGCTTCTTGTGCCTCCTTTTCTTCTTTTGTACTTTTTCTTTCCGCGATCAGAAAATGAGCTATTAATTTTCCAACTCGTTCGTGAGTATAGTGCATATATACGGGTAGAGAGATATACAGTTCGTGGTACATAGTATTACTGCATAATGTATAAAACCAGTTAGATGGAGTATTTATTTGGAAATTCTGAAAGCGGTCCTGCTATCCATCACTCACTTCTTACATTTTATCGAACTCTTTAGTAGACTTTATTAAAAACAAAAAAGGACTTTTCTCTGTATACTCATATTCAGACTGATACGTTTCAAAGTGGAAGAATTCATGAGAATTTTCAGCTGTTGATGATAAGAATTTTTACTCAGAAGAAATGAACTATATAACAGGCGCAGGGGTTGCAGAATAGGAAAATGCCAGGAGAGCAAACAGAACAAAATGCTAAACTGCACACTACTCTCACACTCCAAAATCGGATAGAAAGATTGGAGGACTTGATGAGACCAACCAACATGACGAGGGACGAGTGGATGGATGTGCCAAGGGTGGAAAAGTGGATCGCACAAATTACTTCAAAATTTTCATACTCTAGTTATCTTAGGCCTCCAAAGTTTCAGGCTAAACTTCTAGCCATACCTCTCTCCCAGAGTATTGATCCATTTTGTGCGCTTATATTCAGCCGAAGCAAACTTGATTAATAAATGGACCTCAAGTTGATCAATGGACAGAGACTGCTACACCAACCCTATCGAAAAATCCTTAGACAGGAGAATTCAGCACTGTAATATCATTAGCAAAACATGTCTTTTATATTTTATCAGTCATCATAAAATATTTCAGTCTAGGCTTCTACTAGGTCAAGTGTTCGTGAGATATTATTCGTTTACCTCTTTACCTATCTTGGCGTCGTATAAGTCTTGTATGAGAAATATTTTGAGGTAATTGTGGGTGTTCTATATTTTGAGGTATCAACTTTCGGTGGGGCGAACGAGCGATCTCGCTGTTGTATTGGAATGGTATGAGAAAATTCAAGTCTTTTTTGAGAAATGTGAGGTAGCGCGAACTCGCTCCGCTCGTTCGCCCCCTGTCTCGCTGTTGTATTGGAATGGTATGAGACAATTCAAGTCTAGGGGACTTGGAAAAATTTCGACTATTCAGCCTTTATTTATTTAATTATTTAATTATTCAATTATTCAATTATTCAATTATTCAATTATTTAATTATTTAATTTTTAATTATTTAATTATTCAATTATTTAATTATTTAATTATTTAATCATTTAATATTATTTATTTATTTATTTATTTATTTATTTATTTATTTATTTATTTATCTATTTATTTATTTATTCATCTATTCATCTATTTATTTATTTATTTATTTATTTATTCATTTATTTATTTATTATTAATTCTTCTACTAGGTCAAGTGTTCGTGAGATATTATTCGTTTACCCCTTTACCTATCTTGGCGTCGTATAAGTCTTGTATGAGAAATATTTTGAGGTAATTGTGGGTGTTCTATATTTTGAGGTATCAACTTTCGTGGGGCGAACGAGCGATCTCGCTGTTGTATTGGAATGGTATGAGAAAATTCAAGTCTTCTATGAGAAATATGAGGTAGCGCGAACTCGCTCCGCTCGTTCGCCACCTGTCTCGCTGTTGTATTGGAATGGTATGAGACAATTCAAGTCTAGGGGACTTGGAAAAATTTCGACTATCCAGCCATATATGATAGGAAGAGGGACTTAAAAAACTTTACCTATCTTGGCGTCGTATAAGTCTTCTATGAGAAATATGAGGTAGCGCGAACTGTTGTATTGGAATGGTATGTGACAATTCAAGTCTAGGGGACTTGGAAAAATTTCGACTATCCAGCCTTTGTTTATTTAATTGTTTAATTATTCAATTATTTAAATATTTAATTATTTAATATTATTTATTTATTTTTTATTTATTTATATATTATTAATTCTTGTACTAGGTCAAGTGTTCGTGAGATATTATTCGTTTACCCCTTTACCTATCTTGGCGTCGTATAAGTCTTGTATGAGAAATATTTTGAGGTAATTGTGGGTGTTCTATATTTTGAGGTATCAACTTTCGGTGGGGCGAACGAGCGATCTCGATGTTGTATTGGAATGGTATGAGAAAATTCAAGTCTTTTTTGAGAAATATGAGGTAGCGCGAACTCGCTCCGCTCGTTCGCCCCCTGTCTCGCTGTTGTATTGGAATGGTATGAGACAATTCAAGTCTAGGGGACTTGGAAAAATTTCGATTATTCAGCCTTTATTTATTTAATTATTCAATTATTCAATTATTCAATTATTTAATTATTTAATTTTTAATTATTTAATTATTCAATTATTTAATTATTTAATTATTTAATTATTTAATATTATTTATTTATTTATTTATTTATTTATTTATTTATTTATTTATTTATCTATTTATTTATTTATTCATCTATTCATCTATTTATTTATTTATTTATTTATTTATTTATTCATTTATTTATTTATTATTAATTCTTCTACTAGGTCAAGTGTTCGTGAGATATTATTCGTTTACCCCTTTACCTATCCTGGCGTCGTATAAGTCTTGTATGAGAAATATTTTGAGGTAATTGTGGGTGTTCTATATTTTGAGGTATCAACTTTCGTGGGGCGAACGAGCGATCTCGCTGTTGTATTGGAATGGTATGAGAAAATTCAAGTCTTCTATGAGAAATATGAGGTAGCGCGAACTCGCTCCGCTCGTTCGCCACCTGTCTCGCTGTTGTATTGGAATGGTATGAGACAATTCAAGTCTAGGGGACTTGGAAAAATTTCGACTATCCAGCCATATATGATAGGAAGAGGGACTTGGAAAATTTTCTAATTATCAATTATATTAATTATTTAATTATTTATTTATTTAATTATTTATTATTATTACCCGTACTCGCGAATTTATGAATCACCCACGGGGTAGAGATTTTCTAATTATTAATTATATTAATTATTTAATTATTTATTTATTTATTTAATTATTTAAATATTTAATTAAATAATCATTTAATCATTTAATTATTTAATTATTCAATTATTTATTTATTTATTTGATTATTTCATTATATTAATTATTTAATTATTTATTTATTTAATTATTATTTAATTAAATAATTATTCAATTATTCATTTATTTAATTATTTAATTATTTATTAATTGTTTATTTATTTATTATTATTACGCGGGGTGTACTCGCGAATTTCTGAATCACCCAAGGGGTAGAGATTTCTCTTGACGGGGGGAGGGGGGGTGTACTCGCGAGTTTCAAAATCGGGGTCTGGCGAGAGAAAAGACATGGAACATGTCAAAACAACATACATATTCCCACTGACATGGCCTCTATATTAATGGAAGGAATGCTGAAACCAATGAAGAACTTGATAATAAGACACTTGACTGTGTTTCTTTTTATATTTAATTTAAAGTTGTAGTTATCAGATTAGTTTTCCCTCAATCGTCGTGAGAAAGATTATAGCAATTCACCTGCTAATTATACGCTTTGAATTACAGTAAAATCCGTTTATTATTATTGCGCTTTTTCAAAAAACTGATATTTACCCTGAAAATCACAAAAAACCAATCTGGACCACACTTTCTTGTCCCCTGGAGACAATGCGCGCGTCATATCGTGTGGGACTTTTGGTATGTTGTATAAGGCGACAAATAACATATATATGCCAAAATTCAGCTGTCCCCCATTTATCCACACCAAATTTCCTAATATGACTGGACTAATTGGCAACATAAGTTATTGCGATTGAGGGATTTGAGGTTTAAGAGAGCTTAGGGTCGAAGTAGGTTTTTTTACTCGGGGGCGAGAAGGGATAAGGGATTGATGGATAAAGGGGGTAAGGGTAAGGTGAGTACTTCAAACACTATTCATACTTATTAATTCACGTTAATCTTCCATAATATCGCTTTAAACACAGATAAGGTACGTTTGAGATCATATTTTTCAATTTTAGGGCTTAGGGGTTGCCCCAAATAACTTGTTTGTAAGAGGTAAAAATGTATAGAAGTCTTCAAGGAACAACTTTTGTACGAAAAATTTTTTGATCAAACCCATAGGAGAGAAGATACACATAATTCTAAGAATGGGGGGATGGATCCTTTGAGTTTGAGGGGTTAGTAAAAATGGCACCCAAGCTTAATTTGTTCTACACATCTGTCTGAATAAGTTCCAGTCGTAATCGCGCAGAAGCTGTTTTTAGCTGGAATTCGACTACACTACATCGCACTTGAAGAGTTCGAAACGATTTTCGCTTTAATAACAATCATCTGAACTCAGTCAGTTATGAAACTAGATGTACGGACTTGGTGAGTCCTCAAAGTACCCTTGTTGAGGACTTGGTAAAAATCTGTGGTTCAACTTTATGAATTTCGAATTTCGCTAGTCGAGCAGTCTCTTAGTGTATTCTACCAACCGAAAAAAACAAAATCGGGAGTTGATTTATTTTTTCTTCTGCCATACAAATGTTGGTAACAATGATTTTTGGACTTGGTGAATGTTACCTACCAGTCGTCAGAGCTCGTTAACCTTTTTCCAACGATATGCATAACTCCAAATTGACAAAAAATGGGTTTTGAAAGTTTTGCCAAGAACGCTCGATTTGATAGTTGAAAGGTCAATCGTTTCTTAAATTTCTCCAAGCAAAATCACAATTATAGCTCTAAAACGACGAAGAGTTGAAACTTCTGGGAGCGAAATTAGTCGGGGAGGACTATGAGACATCAGTATAGGTTTCAATGGGATGATGGGATCTGCCAGCGAAGACAGATTCCCCCCCCCCCCTTAATGGGCTTATACATTTTGTACGTACTTTAGTGGTTGTTACATGGGAAGGAAAGGAAATGTCCTGATATTTACGAAGGCCGAAGAATTCAAAGTTCTAGCTGTCTCAACTATCCTAATGAGTGATTTTCAGAACGCTTCTGGTTCGATAATGCCGTTCGTGTACGGACTGGCAAATATTTGATGAACTATAGCACTTGTAGGTCACCAATGAACGCCAATTATTTCGACTCTCACGAAATACTCGGGCACCGGTCTTCACGATCGGTAGTTGCTGCATATTGTTATTACAGACGCGGTAATTTGAAAGCAAGCCGATACCTATCATATTGACTGTCAGTCACGTTACTCAAGTACAAACGAAATCGATGCATAGTACACTGTACCATTGAACCGGTCTCCAAAACGGTGCAGTATACATCCGGTCATCGTGCTCGTTCAACTTAGCCAATCAAATTAACACCGTAGAAGGAGAACGAGGAAGGCTACCGTTTATCGTCTCTCTATCGACGCTTGATTAAATTCTCATTACAGCATCCAACAGCCATGAACTTCGAAGGGCTGATGATGCATTTGTGGTGATGCGTATCCAACCATGCGCTTAAAAGTTACTCTACATAAGCGCACAGTGTATTGAATAATTTTGTCCGTAACTCGATTTCTCATTGCAAAAATACGTAACGCATTCGCTAAGCGGTAAACTTATGATAATTAGATATTTTTTTCCTGGTCATCGCGACCCTTTAGGACCGTAACCTCCTACGCGGCATTGTATCGCTGCAGAGACGTCATCATTTATTTCAATTTTTCCACAGCGTTGAAATTCGATCGCCGAATCTTTCACACTCTTTTTTTTTCGCAGTTTTGAATTTCTACACCTTCGCGTATATATGAAGAGATTTTAGTAAATTTTCCGCCGATTAGGTGATGACAATTAGAATAGACGGCGGCGGCGATCGAATTCTGCGATAGAGTGAAATTCCTTTTTGGTGGTCCGCCCGAAGCGCGTCGGAGCGGGCACGTGGAAAACCGTCATTATCCGCGCTACAGTCATGATAAAACAAAACATTGTTTTCTTAGACCACTTGCGTCGAACGCTAACGAGATGAGGCGGTGGTTGTTTGACCACCGTCGGTGACAAAAATGACTACAAAAGGTGCCGAAAAACGTCTTCGCAAATTAGTCTACACGTTGTTGTTGTTTCAGCTTGGCTGGAAAGCTACCTTTGGCTTCTTGTTTTGCGAATGACGTTGACGGCGGCAGCGGCAAGTTGTACAAGAAAAATCGGGCCAATATATTCGGGGCTTTCTTGTACCGTACCATTTTTAGTCGTTCTCTAACGTTCCGTAATAGTATCGCAGGTATTTGACCTTTTTTTCTGTGCTCCGCCTGACCCCCAGTCGCAGTCGTCCGCTTTTTCGCAGCGGGAATTCGTTCGTATATGCTGGTGATTAATGCAGTTACCAAGATATAATAAGAACATTTTTTTTTCTTTCGAGTTTCTCCACGCTCTTCCGATTTCTTCGACATTTTATTACTGTTTTATAATCTCTTTTAGTTCTTCGCGTTGCCTCTTTTCTCCGGTTTTTATTTCGTTCTTGAAATATTTGTTCAATTTTTTAACTTCTGCCAACTTTTTTCCCTTTACACTCTCCCCTCCCCCCTTCCTCCCCCCAAGTGTAAGATTCTCTTCGGTCCATACGATGCTCCGCCTTTCAACTCGTTATCATTGGTTCAGAAGTGAACGCAAACAAAGAACGTCAATCGTCCCATCTTTCAGTTGCGTTAAATGATAATAAATCAATCGGATTCGTGAGCGTATGAAAAAGTATGTATAATGTTGTACACAAAGTCGAAGACGTATAGGTACCTCTTCCTCGTCTAATTGCGCGACTTCTTCAGTGTAAATCGATTAACCATAAAGGCTGAACACATTCCAGTTAATTTACGCTCGATTAAATTAATCAGAGAGGTTCCATCGCGGTATACGTAATCGCTAACAAGAGCAACAAATTGACAAAACCGATTGTTTCGGCTCCTTAAGTACGCTAATAAGGATGATCTCGTCTCGCGATTATCGACTTTTCTCCGAATACCAACTGATTGGGTTGACGACAAAATACACTGGACATGGATCATTTACCCGTTGTCATTACTCAAATTGACGTTAATCACCTTGACACCTACACTGGGTCAGTCATGTTTCTCGGCGATGCGATGCCACCGATACTCCTGATGCGATACTATGCGCGTATAATGAATGATTCGTGTATTTGTGGATCTTCGAGCGGTGTGAACATTATTTAATGATGTCGTCGAGTCATTTAAGGAAAAAGGGAAAGTTTTCGATGCATAAAATGGGCACGAGGCAATCTTAATTTTTCGATTAAACCATACATTATACGATATTACGTATGAGATACGACTTCTACGAAACTCATTCATCAAGATAATGTGGTTTTTCATCTTACGCGGTTGAACGGAATGAATTTCAATATTTTGAAAAATAAGTACGTCTATATTTATGATACATATTTGTGTTTCTTTTGAAAGGTTAAGTTAACAAGAAGATGCTACAAGGTATAGCATTAAGTCATAATTTTTCGCGGTTTTCTCGTTCTGTGGTCGATCCGAAAGAGTTGATAAAAATCGTTTCTTGGTAAAATGTTTTAATCTATTATGAATCACGCCTACAAACGTCCTGCTTCGCGTCGTTTCTTTTTGACGGTGGATAAATAGAATGAAAAAAAAAAAAAATTTCGCAGAATAAATTTTTACTACGCGGTACGTTCGCATGATTGAACTTGTCAAGAGGAATTTCTGATGTAAGTAGATTTCAGCTGCATATTTCGCCTGCGAACCCAGTCTGATTAGAGGGTGAGTCCCGATACCAGAACTAAAAAACAAAATGCTTCGAAAAAGTGCTGTTTGAAGAAACGATAAGGTTCTAAACTATCGAATGGAACTCGGCAAGAATTTCTTAAGTCTTCGTAAGCATCCTCTCAAAGTTTTGACTGGTATAATGAGGTTTCAAAGTCCGTATTAGAATGAAAGTTAAACAAGTTTTATGTGAAATCTGCTCTAGAATTCTGGAAAAATACAGTGTTTTCGAGCCTGAGAAGGCTTCGATTGTCTCTCAGAATGTAGGGCCAAAAACCGGCCATATGAATACTCCTTCTTCATATTTGATCGAGGAAATGTTGGCCGTACTTCCGGCAAAATGTGATTCCGTAGAGAGCGGAGATTCTGATCTATTTTGATGATTTGAAAAAGCTCCGATCACCGAACGCTATACGTGGTATCTGGAGATAGACCCGTAAAAATTTCCCAACTTTGATGTACATCTACGAGGAAGGAACTTCAAAAAATCTCGAGCTTTGAGCTGCACGGAGGCTGAAAAATTTCACAAAGTTCTAGCCTAGAGCTGTATACATACTCGTAAATTAAGAAAGGTACATAGAAATTAAATGAAGATTCAATTAGCTTTAGTTGCCACCTTTTTAATTGATATTGTTACAAAATAATCGACGTTTCGACGCACTTAGTCGTCATCATCAGGAGAAACGTACTGAAATAAAAATAAAAATACAGAGAGAGAGGAGACCAAATACGAACGTGAGAAAAGGAAAAAGCTCGTGCCAACAAGATCAGAACCGGAAAGCTGATTGACTCTCCATTTAATTAAACCGTGTTTGTTACGGAAAGATAAAACTTTCATTTGGGACATAGAAAGATTTCTACCTTTCAGCTGTGCATATTTCGGAAGAGGTACTTAAAAAACTTTGTCCAGGGGCTAGAACTTGTAAAATATCGACTTTCATGAAAGTTGAGAAGGATTTATGAAAATTTCGACCATCAAAGCATACGTGTACGAGGTGGGGAGAATCTTATGAAAATTTTGAGAACTTCGCTGTGTTTATGAGGGTGGGTGACGCAGAGAAGAGGTGATCATCGAGCTATAAGTGAAAGGGAGGAAAAATATCGAGCTTTAAACTATAATTATTCATCAGGAGGAGGACTTACGAAAATTTCGACCTCCAAACTATAAAGTCAGGTTCTTGGCAGAACTCACCAAGTCCATGTTTTGCCGATTTGGAATGCAAATTGTTGAAAAAATTTCGGCGAGCTCTTTCGACTGGCAATATTCACCAAATCCAAAAATCATTGTTACCAACATAATTCACCATTGACACGGGATGCGCGCCCAAAGTAGTCCCCCGCAAATCGCACTCCCAGTACTGGGGCTACTCAACCTTTAGGGCGTGGCGTCGGTAGTCCAGAGGGCTCGAAATGAAAAGGTTTGACTCCATTAAATTTTCTCCTTGAGGTCCACGCGCTTTGCAATGTCCGTCAGTGAGGCTGCTACAGGGGTCTACCCTACTGACGAAGCCCTCAACCTGGAATTCAGTTGGTCCTATACCGTAGACGCACGTTTATCTATTCCTCCACCAGAGCTTTCAGCCACCACTGGGTGCTCAGTAGGACCTCACCAGCAATGTATCGCGACTGTGGCTTCTTTCTCCTCTTATTTTTCTTTGGTTTGGCGTTGTTTTTTTTGCCCGATCTTTTTGTTGGCGCTCGCTCCTGACCGCCCAGTGTTTGGTTGTGATGCTTTGGTGCTGAGGTTGTTTGTGGCAGCAGCAGCATGGGAATGGTATACGTAGTTGTGAGACGTCATCTCGTGACTCCATATCTGTTGCGCCTTCTTCTTCATTACTTCAGCGGCAAATGTAGATACATGATTCCAGCATGTATGGAACCAGATCACTTGGACGGGTGTTGGGGGCACTCGCGTCTAGCCCGATATGTAACCTTCTTCAAACACCTCCATCTCCTCCTCCATTAGGAGCTCTGTTTCGATGGTATATAGCATTGTCCTTTCGACCTGTTCGCTATTTAAATTGAACATGCTGGCATCTGGTCCAGGCCCTAAAACCATAACAGATTATACTTATTGATTGTTTGCACTCTAGGTTACACAATATATTTAGCCAAGGTAGTTTACTTACCATAGATGAAATTCCTAACTACTATACGGAAATACTCTTTCCCTGGTCTCCCTCGCGATACGAGGAGACAGGACATCCACATATTCTCGTCTCTTTTGGCCCGCGTGGAAACTAAGGACTGTTGATGCGTGCCCTTCTTTGTGCTAATCCGTACTTCATCGCGTCCCGGTGTTCGAATCACTAACGTCACGTTGAGTACACAATGCCCTCCTTTTATTTGCACCGTGTACTCTTCCATGCGCAGATCGCGTATTGGCCGCCTTGTCACCAGCGTTGGGAAATATACCCGCCGGTCATTGAAATACAGAACACTGGTGGTTAAACCACTCGCCCTACCGGATTCGCCCCATGGCAGGAAGGCGAGGTCCGCCTCGGCGCCGGTGCTCTCCGGGAAGAATAATTCCCTTTCGTACTCGTTAAATTCTCGGAAATCCTTTACTCCTAGTTACAACATGAATTGTTATAATTGGGGTCCACACTCAATTATAGAATAAATCTAGGTGCTAATTTCACTTACTTATGGCGCTTCCAGCAGACGCGCTGGAACTTCCTGAACTTTCTGAACCGCTCTAACTCACTCGCTTCTGTCTCGGTGTGCTGTGGTCGATCATCCCGCTCCTGATAACAGTATGAACACGACTATTGCTCAACTTTCCCCATTTTGTGCAGGTACTCGTTGAAACATTCATAGCCGTTCATCATTTGTATGAGATGAAGAATCAGCTGGGCCTGGTCTCGGTCCATCCACTCGTCAAAATCACGTATTAGCACGCGAGTCCACTTGCTCTTTTCTGTCTGGGTGAGTCGCTCTTTGCACTTGGCAAGTAAGGAGCGCCTGGCTTGCTCCTGCTTGACTAGCAAGGCTTATCTGATGGTCCTTGTCTTCTTCTTTACCTCGAACAGGACTGCTTGCTCTTCTGATCAATTGACGGTGTCCGTGTTCATACGCAAGGAGCGTCCGTCAACATAGTGCTGTAGGCACAGCTCTTGGTTGGCATCTTTCCATTTCTCTTTTTCTGTACTCAATCTTTGTGAAGTACGCCCACACTGGGGTACCATAGAGGAGGACTGGCATTGCTCCGCTCATGTAAAGTCTCCTGTAGCTTCTCTTGGTCCTCATTGGTTTGACATTAGGTGGCACAAACGTGTCACCACCTTGGAAGCTTTCTCCGCCACTTTCTGAAAATGATGGCGGAACCTAGAGAGCCCTAGGTACTTCAGTGTCTTTTCATTCTTGATATCCGGACCTCGCAGGCGGTGAAGACAATGGCCTCCGTTTTGTCAACTGCAAAGCTCAATCTGTCCGACTCGATCCACTTGGTCACAGCCTCCACGGCCTTGTTCACCTTGGTCTTGACATCGGCAGCTTTGTTGGCCGAGTCGACCACCAGTGTATCTTCGGCGTAGCATATCAACTGGGCACCTGGTGGCAGCTCCGTCTTGAATAGGCCATGTTCCGCAAGGTAGAGCCCAAGACTGAGCCCCAAGGAACACCGCAGGTTACGCTTCTTCGTACTGTGCCAGCAGAAGTTTCTGCTTCGACCAACATAATTATTGTCAAAAGAAAAAATAACCAACTCCCAATTTTGTTCTCTTTGGCTGGTATAATTCACCAATGAACCGCTCGACTGTACCGAATATAGGTACCCAATAACATGAAAATATACAGGGACTGAAGTCTGAAACTGAGTGACCGAGACGCTTCGCAAAATGGTGTCAACGATTCATAACCCAGGAAGATTAGGCTCAAAAATAAGAATAAATGGAAATAAATGCCGGCAAAGGTTTTTCTCGTGGATTATGTTTAAAATGGTCTCCTGATAAACATACTAAAAGTCCACAGCGATTAGAGAGCGGGCCCTCCTCCAAAGGGGGTCAAAGTACCACAAAAATTAGTTTTCTGAGAATAAATCGAAAATTAAGCATCAGAGAAAATAAAATTTTGAACAAAAGTTGTTCCTCATCAAACTTCCTATAAATTTCACTATATGTATGTCAACTTAGCCCAAAAATTCGAGCTGAAAAGTTGGTTTGAAAGTTGAGCGATTTTCTAAAATGTTTGATTTTATTGTTAGTGTAGTCAAATTAGACAGGTTTCGGAAAAAAAAAGAACATTGCGACATAGTAAAGGTCATTGCTGGAAATCGTCAAGAATGAAGTCCAAAACAACATACTAACTTCTCCGCGTTTTTCCCCGAGAGCATCTTTTTATGGGGATTGAAACCCCCTCAAAATCAGTTTTTTGTAAATATCCCGCTTAATACGCATTTTAGAGAAAAAAGTCATCAGTCAAAAATTATTCCTCGTGAAATTTCCTATCGGACTACGTATTTCATTTCTAACCTACACGTGATAGTTAGCTCAAAAATTCATGGAAATTGAGCCTCTGCCATGCAAATACGCACTCCTTGCCGAGAGATGACGTCGTTGCGAGGTGGTTACGCGCGAAGGTAACGTTAATATTTCGCTAGTCCATGCGATGAAACGTATACTAATGTTATTAGTTTTAATTAATTGTCACAGGGAATTTGCTGCACGATATTATTTTGAGAAAGGTATAATCATCTGCCTATCATACATGAAAATAAAGTTTTCCTGCATGTATGATATGTAAAAAAAAGAATGGGGGGCTATAAACATGCGAGCCCTTCCCCCATTTCGATTTTTCTAGATTGGGTTGTGCTGTAGAGTTTTCCGTTCATGCAAGTCTTCTTCCCCCTCCAACCTTATGAGAGGGCTGTATGCCAGGCCAGGCCAGCATGTCGTGCTCCATTTTCGGGCTGAAAACAAGCTGAATTTCGTGTGCTACGCTTTTGCTGTATTATGCTCTCAAATTTTCCATTCTGGTTGTTTCAAGCGATAGTGGGAATGGATGTGGTCTTCTGTTGTGGACTCGCGGTGAGATTTTGACTTCGACCCGCGTACAATTGAAGTGGGCCAACGTGTGGAATTGTTTCAAGCAATGGAAGGAATGTCACCAAGAAGCTTGTTATTGTTGTGTGCTCCCACAAATTCAAGAAGAACCGCCGCAATACAAATCCGAGAATAACGCGCTCCTTGTCAGAGTTGGCGTAGTCGCATGAGGGTTTCACGTTGATAGTCGATTGGGTCAGGCAAACTTGCTCCGCCATTTCAGGCGATCTCCCGAGGAGCTTGTTTTGCGGTGAGAGATTGACTACATGAGTCTTTCAATTATCAAAACGGAGAAACAAGAGATAACAAGC
The DNA here is from genome assembly GCA_035079385.1 of Aspidiotus rigidus. NCBI lineage: Eukaryota > Metazoa > Arthropoda > Insecta > Hemiptera > Diaspididae > Aspidiotus > Aspidiotus rigidus. The sequence continues at coordinate 11,956,710 of JAVHKY010000001.1, forward strand.
TTCTTGGTATCATTCCCTATATCGCATGGAACAATAAGAAATTCAGCAAGTTTGCCTGGGTTTCACGAGGAATAATTTTTGACTGATGACTTTTTTCTCTAAAATGCGTATTAAGCGGGATATTTACAAAAAACTGATTTTCTGCCTGGGCTATCATTACTTGGGCCTGGTCAGACGTCTTAGTTGGGATGACGAATTATTTTTTGGCTTTTTCAAACCGCCTATGTTCGCAAATAGAAAGGGTAGTCTTCATATTGTTACTCATATTTTTCCCACTACTCTGTATTATGTTACAGTTAAAACCCGAAATCAGTAAATTCTAAAATTCACTAGTCAAAACTAGTTGCCACAAATGACTTTAGTCAGAACTAGTTTCGACTAGTTAACTCTAGAATTTACCGTGACCCTCAGCGTTGGAGCTAGTTTTAACTTAAATAATTTCAGGTAAAACTAGTTTTTACTAGTGAAAACTAGAATTGACTAGTAAAAAGTGAAGTAGAGAAGAAATTATGATTGTCGGGGAACACTAGTTTTAACTAGTGAAAACAAGAAGGGTGAATCCAATCAGTAAAATGAATTTCTTCCCTAGTACAGATGTAATTGAATTTTTATCAAGGGTGTTGGAGCAATTTTTTTTAGAGGCCTCCGGAACGAATACAGAAAATGACTCTCCGACTCCGGTTGCCTCCAGTGGACACGTTTGGAGGCGTCTTCTGACCTCTAAAGTATGTCTCTGGAAGTACCTCAAATGCCTCCAGCGCAATTACTGAGATTGGAGAAAATGCCTCTGGAGGCACTGTCGAAGAAACCGAAGACGTCTTTGGAGACGCCTTCGAAGGCACTTGTAACGTTGATCAGTGTGACCAGATCTAGCATATTGGCCTACCAGTGTTGCCAGATGACAGATGATACTCACAAGGTGTATTTAAAACTTTGGCTTTTCTTCGAACCGAGCAGCGCTAGCATCAAAGTGGCTGAATGAGGATCCGAGGAATAGAATACTGTTGAAAAAAGTGCCTCCTAAAGGATCTGTGGAAGCACCTCCAAGCCTCTAGGTGGAAGCAAGGTACCTCCGGAGGCAAAATGCTCCAGCCTCCAACATCTTGGTTTTAATCCTCACCATCTTCGCCTCATTGGAGGCGGAGGCAAGGTACCTCCAGAGACAAAATGCCTCCAGCCTCCAACACCCTTGAATTTTTATTTTTCACAAAGCTTGTTTGTACTTGAATGGTGTGCGTCAATTAGTCACTGTTAGGTTTGCTCTTGTAACGTTTATAGACCGACGAATTCGTATGATATGCGGTTTAATGTGTGAATTAAGGAAGAAACATTTAGAACTGTTTCGTATATTTTATTCCAGTGTGAGCTACTTATCCTCAAAGTTGAGCAGAACTACCAAATATCTATCAATTTGGCCGAAGTATGTCTGGAAATACCATCACCTTTTGAACTCGAACAATTTCAATTCATTTCAGTTATAACTAGAATTTACTGATGAATTCAACCAATTTTTTTACTCTAGAATTAACTAGTCAAAACTAGTTCTGACTAAAGTCATTTGTGGCAACTAGTTTTGACTAGTGAATTTTAGAATTTACTGATTTCGGGTTTTAACTGTAACATATATATTAGTCTGATCTCTGGTAGTGAACCGGTAGGTTCAAAACTCAAGACAGCTCAATAGAAATCTAGCCTACCTTATTTTCCTATGTATGGTCCGAGGTTGCAGAGTTTGACGGCACGATTTGATTGCTTAAATTATGACAGAGAATACTTTTGTCTTCTTGCTTCATCTTTCAATCTCGAATCAGATTTGATTGCAGTCACCAATGAAGAACTTCTCTATAATCTTCTTTCCATCAATTTATCAACTCGGTAAGAAAAATATTTTGCGGAAATATCTTTGATTCTCAATGGACGCCAAAGAATGCTCCGACAGCAGTAATTAGAGTCACTCATTTTACTTCAGGGTAACCAGCAGCATTCCGCAGACGATGAGCTTATGATTTTTTGTCTCGCCCTTGTTTGATGGACGATTGAATGCCCAGAGATCAATTATTACAGCCACGATTCGCACTATTTCCGACCTGCTAATGTATAGCAGCGGTATACATGTGCCGGTATACTTATCTGTAGTACTTGTCCGTGTCCTTCTATCGTCGTTTATATACACCTAAAGACAAAAACATAGAACGTCTGTATTATTCTAGCTTTGCATACAGTCGTAATAATGTACTGGTATGCGTACGATGGTACAGAAGGAGAAGAAGAAAAAAAAAGAGTGAAATAAATGTAGTCAGATGCTGGTACCTGCATAACGCCGTCGGTGGCTCGTTGCAATTCTACCTTTCATCGGTAGCGTATTTGATTTACGCCGCTTCGACTTTATGGAGTTACTCAACTTGTAAGCACACACAGTACGCCTATGGATTTGTTTTATTTTCTGTACACGTGGTGATAAGGTGTGAAGACGATTTGGTTTATCCTCTCTAACCGTTTCCGCCAGAAGCGAGGGTTAGTTCGAAAAGTACGTTCACCATTTAGCTGACCTCATTGATGATGAAACTAAAGTGAATTAAAAATCCAAATGCGACCATTTCCAGCCCTATGGGTGCAATGGCATCGATGTTGCCATAACAAATCGGACTAGAAGTGAGATCGCGAAGCACAAATTCTGGAACATAGAAGCAACGGTACCATTATCAGTCTCATTATCGACTATAGAGGAGCCAGCGTTTCGTGAGCCTCTCTTATATTCAATTTCAAATAGCGTATTAGGGGATAAGGCCTAAAGTTTCTATAAATTTTCTTCTACTCGTGGATTCAAAGGTACGAGCAACACAAATTTTCAGCACTAAATCAACTTTGAAAGGAGGGAGAAGAGTGAAAATGGATTCGATTTCCATAAAAATGATTTTCTGGGTTATTGCGCGAATACTTGAGATCTACGAGCATCTTCCACAATGTCTTATTGCGAGAACAAACGTGCTTATTGTGAATATCATTTGAATATTTTTTGTTTTATGTATTGAATAATCGCTTAGGAGAACATATTGAGACTACCTACTGCAGAAATTAAGAAAAAATGTAGATCAGCGTGCCATTTTCCAAACGCGGCTTAGATAGTACGTATTTTCCACTTGCTAGGCTCTGGCGCCATCAAATTCGACGAGGAAACACGGAAAACGACGCGCCACACATCCCATCAGAGAATAAATGGCTCGCGTACAGCAGATTTTGAATAATAAACAGGGGGTGAATAAAAATAATAATGTTTGCCGTCAGTGAGCTTTCTCTTGGATAAGGGCGCGTGTATACCAGTGTACTTACACAGCGTTAACAGAGTATCGCTATTCTGTGTACACTAATTATGATTTAATGTAATGGCTTTTTTCGACGGCATGCTCGACGAGCGCCGTTTCTGGTACATAAATGAAGAAAACGAATCTTTCGGCCTCATGCGCGCTTTCGCTCACTATGACTGACTTACGATCATAATTGCGAACTGCCATTAAATACGCCCGCGTACGGTACTCGTAATTCTATTTTCTCAAAATTACACGTCGCGGTAAATGCGCAGGGAGCTGCTGGCTGGTACTGCCAAAACGGCCCTTGCATTGGCAGATCGCGTACGAGTAATTACAAAATTTCCAGGTATAAAGTTCTAAAAAGAAGTATATTGATGGTTGGCTGTTGGATTTTTGATTTCGTGCCAAGCGTCGTTTGTTTCGACTCCATTGTTTTTTTTTCCTCTCTCGATTTCCGCTTGCTATACGCGCCAATGAATATACGAACGTTCTCTCTCGGATGTGAGGAACAAGAAGAGGCAACAACAACGACATCCAACGACGTCCACGAGCGCGTCCCTTCTCCGGCTGGAGCCGCCGTCGGCCGTCCAGAGTGAGAAACTGATTTATGCGCGTTTGCGTTGCGATGATATCTAGTTTCACGGTTTGTATGTTTTGTAAAGTTGTTCATTTTTCGAAAAGGTAATAAATACGCTATTGAGATTCCATAAGTTATACGTGCTTCCGAAGTATTTGTACGTATAGCGTTTTGATTGGACTTTGCCATACCTTTCCTTATTGGAGAGCGCGTCACCGGTACGCGATCCGCTCTCTTTCTCTATCTCTCCCTTTTTACAATCGATAGTGTTCCCGTTAATTTTCGTCTGTCTGTTGCGAAGCCGTGTGATCTTTCCACACTTTTGGAATATGTATGTTGCGAGTGACTTATACTCATTTACGCGGAATCGTTCGTTCCCAAACCAACAACTATCGGCATCGATACGATTTATTTTTATGTAAATTGGTGAAAGAATTCGCTTACAAGATTTACGGTTCGTATCATTGGGACGGTATTTTAACGAGCATCGTTCTAGTGTATGCATTGCTGCATGCGTATATATGTGCATATAATGTAGAATAGAACCCGATTCCACGCTATGGAGGCGACAGGTCGAGGTAAATTGTGCGCTATGCACTAGATCCTTTTACTTCTCTCCGAACTTAAATGCATTCCTCAAAATGACTAATAAAGAATGGCAATAATGCGACACAAACATACAATATGCTTTTTTGCTAATTTAATGTCCCGAACTAATCCAATATATATCGCGTCTATCTAAAACTGCAGATTCTGTTCTTGTACGAAAAATCCGAGCGTGCGTGAGAATAGCTTGTCCGTAATGAATGACCACGGTGTGATGAGAAAATTCTAATTATTTAATTGGGTAAGTTTAGATGAAAGCCAGATACGGATTGCGCTCCTAAATCACGAGTAGAAGCAGAAATTATCTCATGGGTCCTCGAGACTTTGGGGCCAAAAGTGGAACTACAACTTTGCTGCTGGGAAACGAGTCGGTACAAAGCATACAAGAACACTCTGTGTTTCAGAATTTTTCGACGAATTTTGAGCTACTATGAAAATCTTCCGTCAAGGGGACCGGTTCCCTGTATTTCTCCAACATGTTTTTGACGTGTTTTATGTTTTTACTCTGACATCTTAATTCTAAAATTTGTTCCTGGGCTCATGACCTTGGGACTTGAGGAAATTTTTGACATGTTTCATGTCTCTGCTCTAACTTCCTAGCCTGATTCCAAAATTTGCATGCATGTTCGCGTGCGCACGCGACCTCAGGACTTGGACAAATTCTTTTATTCCAGCACAACCCCTAGGCTAATTCTGAAATTTGCATGCGCACATGACCTCGGGTACGCAGTATAATAGACTTATTCTAGACTACGGTGCGAATGAGCCAGAGGAAGCTAGTCGGCCTGATATACTGTGTACTAGGCTTATACCTCGGCACATGCTAAAGGAAATGATTAACCGAAAACGTTAAAAGAACAAATCGACGTCAAACATCGACTCATTTTTCTGAACCCAAGTTGTACCGTTCAAGTCTCCATTTCGATGTAGGTTGGACATACATTCCTCTTCGCTCAGCTTGTTCGAGGACTGCATCCGAAGCCTCTAAGCAAAGGATCTCGATTAACATATTCGTTTTTCCCAATTTCGTTAAGCGTGTATAACGGGCGGGGCCTGTGACATCACAGTTTGATGACGTCATAGGTCAGCCTTGTGAGTCACAATCTGGCGACATCATAGATCGGATCGTTTTTTTTCCCAAGCCCACTCCTATTATGTATAGCTTGAGAGCGAGGTCTATGACGTCACAGTTTCTTGACGTCATAAGTTAGTCTTGCGACGTCACAAACTGATGACGTCATAGGTCAATTTTTTCAAGTTCACTCGAGCCTATGACGTCGTAATTAGACGATTTTATACAATCTCCATTTTTCAGATCCCACGTTCCCATAAAACAGGTTCCCTGCCACTCCTCGTTCAACTTTTTTGGGATTTCTCTGATACCTATCCTCAGGATAATTATTTTCACTCATCTCCTCTCTAGCTTACATCTCATCTCATAAATTTTTCTAGTCAGATAGTGTTTTCAACAGGGAACCTGTTTTATGGGATGGTAATTTGAAGAAAAATGTCGGGCGGCGGGAGGCAAAACGTGGGAGTTGGTAAATTTTCTACCTCCGGGCTACGTATGATAGGAGGGGGACTTGGAACAATTCCTATATCAGGCCTAGTATACGAAGCCTCAAGTTCGAAATTTTTCAGGCTAGTCGAGTATATTAGGCCTAGTATAATGAAGGCTAAAGTTCGACATTTTCCAAGCTACTTATTATAATCCTAGTATAGTATATTGGGCTCGAAATTTTTCAAAGTCTCTAATGTAGATCAAGGTCATTGATGAAGTTATAAAAGTGTCGTAACACCGCGTGCCGCAGATTTCAGACTTACCCCCATCCCAAAGACATATATGTATATGTCAATTTGACTTTCAAGCTATGTATGATGTAAGAAAGACATTGAAAAAATTTGAATATTAAGCTGTATCTGATAAGGGGAAACTGGGAAAAATATAGACTTTTGAGCTCCCCGGCAAACACAATCGACCTAAAAAAAGTTGTCGATTTGACCTCTTATCGACCATTAATCGACCCAGTTTGTCTATAATCATGAAATGATTTTTTAGGTTGATTAACGGTCCCTGTTTTTCGACTTTATTCCGACCAATAATCGACCGAGAGTGGACGTATTTTTTCAACCAAAATGAAAATCAATTCTATTTTGGCCAATGATTGACTGAAGAATCGACGTCTTTTTTGAATCTGAATGGAAATTGACTCATTTTTTACCAATAATCGACCAAAGAATGGACGTCTTTTTTCTAGCTAAATGAAAATCGATTCTATTTTGACCAATAATTGACTGACGTCTTTTTTGAATCTGAATGGGAATTTTATCTGTACTGGAGGAAGACATCGAAATATGGTTATTTTAATTTTGACTGAAAAAAGTTGTCAAATTACGGTCGATTAGTTGAGCAAAAATTATTCAACCAAAATTTGACCGTAAATCAACGTCTAATTTGGGTCGAAAAATAGATCGACACAATAAAGCCATCTAAATAGAGAACAAGTTTCATTTGTACTGAAGAAATAGGTCGAAATATGGTAATTTAAGGTATATTTTGACTGAACAAAGACATCAAAATACAGTATTATAGTTTTCATTCTCACTAACGAAAGACGTTAAAATATAGTAATTTTTCTTTTGACTGAAAAAAGACGCCGAAAAACGATCGATTAGTCATACAAAAATCGAGCTACCAAACTTCGACCAAGAATCAACATCTAATTTAGGTCGAAAAATAGATCGATACCATAAAGTGGTCTTAATTTTTCATTTTCAGTCGATTTATGGTCGATATTGTGAGTGACTATAAAAAGACCTAATTTCGACGGTCGATTGTGTTTCTCAGGTCAAACTCCCAAGGTGGTGAAGAACAAAGTTCAATCTCTATTCAGAAAAAATATAAAGAAAGAAACCCCCCGTAAATTATAGGTTTCCTGTTTGCCTCGATTAACAAAGTTCATGAAGGCAACCCGGAGCAGCAGACGAAGAAAGTTGTGAGTTTTTTTAATTCATAGAAAAATTGCAATTACAGTATCTGGAGTATTCTGGATTCCCGGGTCTTTGTAAAATCGGACTTTTCCGGAATTTTTGAGGACCGGTTCAAGTTTTATTTAATCTAAATTATCCATCAACCTGCAACCTCTCAATTTTACATCAATTGACAATTTTTCTCAATTCAAATTCAAGTCCCGAATGTAGGTCAAGACCCAACATATCGTATGTTAGGCTGAGACGGAATCCATTCCCTTTTCCTAGCCTATAGTGTAGTGTACGATTGTACTGCTTGAAGCTCAAATCTCTGAGTACTCAGATCATAAGTATAGTCGTGTATTCGCCATTAAGATGAGTATTTCTCCAGATTGCGCTAAAACTTATTGTGGATTGATCCTCTCCTTCGATTTTTGTACCCTATTGTCGTTCACCTAATTGCCTCGTTTCTTATTCGAGACTGAGGTTTATAGACGTCTCTCCTTTTTCTCCAAGTGCAGCAAAAGCTTGTGCTTCATCAAGAGCTGGGATACGGTAACCGATCATGATGTATTCAACAATTTTATTGAACAGAATTCCTTCACCTACTTCTAGCACATTTGCCATCATCATTCACGTTAGGACCTTGACACATTCACTCTAGCGGGAAACATCATGCATCAATTTCTCAAAGAACCTGAAAAGTTTTTTATTTTGGAAATTGTGTGATGCCTGTGACCGCATGTCGTCGTCTACTTTTCTTTGTGTGTATTTCGTTTCAATTTTTCTCACATCACTGTCAACACTTGGAGAACGCAACAAATTTTCAAGATATTTGAATTCCTTTGATATTGTGAATGGAAATTAAATAATAATAATTCAAGTCCGCTAAGCCGAAAAAATGTACGCTCCTTAATCTTACAAGAGGGCACGGCGAACGAAATAATTTCTATTTTGTATAAAAATTAACGAAAGGCAGCATCAGCGTCAACGATGACGACGATAACGTACTTAAGTGGATTTTGTTTACATTTGTCTTGGGAGTCGCGGGATACTGGAATGAATGAAGCGGGCAAGGGTTTTCATTGACTTGTAAACTCTTGGAACGAGTGCGAGAGAGAGAAAGAAAAGGAGCATGCCTTTATGAGCGCCACCACACTCGAATGTATAATAGAATTTTTCACTCTCGTTTTTCATTCTCTCTTTCTCTGCCTCCCTCACGCATTCACTCTCTCCTTTACATCGTACCTATTATCATAGTATTTGTTATCCATAACCATGAAGTATATATGGACGATGACGGCCATCCTACGTATTCGAAAAACTCCAGATGGTTACATTCTGAACTCGAGTAGCGAGGCTGCATCATTTTTAAAGGTATTCGGATACGTACCTTCGCCTTTATGCAGTATGTGTAACAACTCTCTTACATTTAAAAATCTCGACCGATCCGCTAAAGTAAACAAAAATGACTTTCATCTACTTTCTTCTTTAAATACTGGCACTTCGTATATTATAGTCAGTTGTTCGTATTTTTCTCCCTCTTCCACCGCCAAACCCTTCTCCGTACTAAAATTTACGATTCATGAATCCTACTGTAGTTTTGAAAGAGGAACTGAAAAACACTTTGAATTAATAATCGTTTCATTTTCCAGCGTTGCGCTCCGCTTTTGAATTTTTCGTTACTTTCTTTTTAGGTACGCATTTTTTTTTTTGTAAAACGTATACTATATTGATGGAATTTTCATAACTTAATGACCAGGACGTAACAGACCGTTCCCTCACCCCAAGTGCAGCATCCATGAATAAGTTACCGTAAAATAGAGAGGAAGGAAGCGTTTCAGCGGAAAAATATACTCGTTAGCATAAGTTTATCTACTCGCAAATACTCTCGAGTAAAACGATAACAATGTTCTTTTTTTTTATTGCGGATACGGACGATTGCCGGTGCCTTAAAAACGTACCACTCTATAATTTTTCCGAAGGCAGAAGTTGAATTTTGTCTGGCGCCTCGTGAAATTTAATGCGGAGCATACGCTGGAAACAATTAAGAAAGAAAAATGGCTATAGATTTTATCTTCACCGCGGAAAAGTGTACCTGTTATTCAACTCGAGCCGAACTTTTCCCAAGTCCCCTACCCTACCCTCCGCTCCGAGAGTGGGTCAGAGATATTCTCGGCCATCGAGACCAAAATTTGCTGGAAGGACGACGGGGTTCTTTGTCGACTGATGAAATCACATTCAGGGATGTATCGTTTTCTTCTTTTTCGTGAGAATTGTGGCGGGTTTTGAAACCGCGCGCTTGCGAGAGGAATTTGTCTCATGCAGGGAGAACGGTTTTGCTACCCTTCTCAAAACTATAATCTTCCTCCAAAATATGGGCTTTTATGGTACACTTCTTGGGTCGCTTCTTTTCAATTGCTTCCTTATGGTCACAGGATGCCATTGCTGAGGCTCCTCCCCGTTCCACTTATACAGGTTGCAGAGCTATTGATGCGCTTCTACTTTTCTCTCAGTTTTTTCATAGGATTTTTCAATTTACTGAAAAGTCGTCTACACTAGTCTGTGATGTAATATTTAGGACGTAGATTTATTGACATGTTTCATATCTTTTGTCTCACCGTACCTCGATCGCCCCCCCCCCCCCCCCCTCCGTCAAGAAAGACCGTGCGCGTGCAAATCTCTACCCGATAAGTGATTCAGAAATTTGCGAGTATACCCCGCGTGCGCTTGCAAATCTATGATTTAGAAATTCGCAAGGATACCCCGCGTGCGTGTGTGCCAAAATCTACACACGTCATCCCAGATCAAACCCTTATCCTGTTCCATTACTCATTTCATCACGTACCGACTTAATTCTATTCTTATATTTTACATCCTTCTTTACAAAAATCCGTATACTTACCAATATTCCAAATTAAACCTTTATCACGTTTCTCTTTCTATCTTCACATTTTTCTCATAATCCATATTATGCCAATTAAATCTTCTTTTCCGCATATTCTCACGTCATCACTTCCTTCTAAATTATGGTCTATTTTTAATCTGTTTCTAAATTCAATTCTTTAATTAATTCCCCTAAGATTTCATCATGTATCTTTTTATATCATTGTAATCTATTTCTAATATAATTCTTTATTAAGCTTTTCATGATTTTGGCACGTATCTTCGTTGTAATCTACTTCTGTTTTTAATCAAAGCTTCTCGTGATTTCATCACGCACATTTTCCCTATAAAACTGGGCTTAACCATCATGAGAAGTGGGAGCTCCTTCGGAAGCCATCAGACGTTATTCCTGTGGCATTTACTACTCGTAAATGTCTTGCCGTTGAACGGTCTGCTATGTACAGTTGGACTAATAAAGTATCTTTTAAAGTGACTTGTGATTGCTTGTCGTTTTTACCATCGTGACAGTGCGCGTGCGTTTGTGCGTGCGCGTGCAAATCTATACCCTTGGGTGATTCAGAAATTTGCGAGTACACCTCGCGTGCGCGTGGGCGTGCAAATGTATAACTGTGGGATAGCTCAAAATGTTTCTCATACCATTCTTATACAACAACAGAAAGGGGGGGGGGGGCGAAAACACAAAATATTTTATATCAGACTTACAGCCCCACAAAATTTGATAGCTCAAAAAATATTTCTCATACTTGATTCATACGACACCAAGAAAGGGGGCGAACGAGTGGTGTGAGTGAGCCCTAAGAAAGGCAATATCTCAAAATATTTTTCATCCCAGACTTATGGGCGAACGAGCGGAGCGAGTGTCCGCTTGTTCGCCCCACGAAAGGCGATATCTCAAAATTTTCGTAAACGTACTGAATTCTTGTTTTGATCTACCAACGCTGAAAAACTTCTGCGAGATCATTGTCGTGTTCCTCTAAATTGACATCTTTCAAATACGACTCAGACAACTTTCGTCTTCGTAGAAGATAGCTTAGATGGAGTCTACTTATTCGCCTGTTTGAAAGCAACCTCCACTAAGCTCCTCTGACTCTTCTTTAGTAACCATCTTTAGATTACGTTAAGATCTTTCTGAATTAGTAAGTATTTGCTGTACCAGATGTAGACTGACGGACTCCTTTCGTTTTCTGTCCGTTAGGAACTTCAAGTTAAATCAGAGAAACGACACGATCAACCCGTGGATTTACCAAATTGATTTGTTGTACTGATTTATATTTAAATAATTCATATCTTGTTGACCTAAAACCAATTTTCTTTCTTAAACTCCCTCGAAACTTGTTGTATTTTCTCTGCTAGGTCAAGTCTTCAAATCTCGTACGATCCACGGTTGTGATAAATATTTTGCGATTAGCTCAATTTGGGCAACCTTTTATTAAGCCAATGAAGAATGTTGGTCGCCCTTCCAAAGATGGTAACAACATAGACTAAAACACATTTTGTAGAAAGTAATAGAAAAATGTAATTTATAAAATCAAAAAACCCAATCATACAGGGGGAGTAACTCGAAAAAAAAAAAAAATGAATACCATAGATGATAACAACATAAAGTGAAATTCATTTTGTAGAAAGTGAATGAAAAAAATGTAATTTATAATATAGAGTGAAACCCATTTTGTAGAAAGTAATAGAAGAATGTAATTTATAAAATCAAAAAACCCAATCATACAGGGGGAGTGACTCAAAAAAAAAAAAAAAGGTTTTCTCTCAAGTCGCCTCCTATTATATATAGTTTGGTTGGCGTAGGCCGGTGGCTGGTGGCGTCACAGTTTGGTAACCTCATGGGCCAGCTTTTTCCAAGTCCCAATCCTGTCATACATAGCTGGAGGGCGGGGTCTATGACGTCACAGGTCAATTTTTTTTTTCAAGTCCCCTTCACAGTTTGATGACGTCATAGGTCAGCCTTGTAGACCATTATATTTGTAGTTTACCAGGCTTTACTCGGCCTAATATACAATGCACCAGGGGCTTCATATACTATGCCCCCTTAAATCGTTACGGTTTTTTGTTACGGTCGGTGACGTCATCAGTGACATTGACCTCCTTTAGGGGTTTAGAAATATCCAGACTAAGAATGCGGGCGAACCACTTAGCCTAAAATACTCGTACAGTAATGAGCATGTCAACTAGTTAGCTTCTGTGATGTGCATTTCCCCCCCCCCCCCCCTTTCCTATGTCCTTCTCTCAATTGTTTGTACTTGCTTATCAGGCCGATGCTTTGTGTATCACTTGTTTGGTCCATATCACGAACACAGATCATGCCTCTCATTTCATTCTGCTATTCTGATGAAGGAAATCATCTTAATAGGAGATAGAAACTCCTCAACTCATGGTTGACAATTGATTCTGGAATAAATTTCAATATCATATTCGCCCCCCGCGTATAAATCGATGATTAGGAAATAAATTCAATATCTATTTACCTAATGCATATTTTGTCCTCGTTCGCTCTGATCTTAGAATAAGCACCTACTACAAGCTAGACAATCCATAATTATGAGGAAAAACAAATGAAGTATCAGATGGTCAAATGTTTCCGAAGAAATTGTTGATCTAGTCAAGTCTACTCTTTTTCAGTCTATTCTTTTCCCTCGAACATAATCAGGCTTACGATGCGTAGTATTGTGCGCCACGAAACTGCCAACTAATGAACTTCATGTTGCGAAGAAAGAAATATTGTCAACTAGTTTTCTTACTGTAATTAAAATCGGTGTAGGCAGTTTTCAGAAAACCGTCCTCCTCAGCAATATTCAATCGCAAAAGGCTTCCGAATAATTCTATGCAACTGATTTTGCGTATTCTATGTAGTTCACGTTCTCTTGAGCCCTGAAAAAACTGCTATCATGAACATCCAAAATTTGTTGCTACGTTCCTCGATGTTATCCAATTTCGATCATGTGGGGCACGTTTTCTGATGGTTGGGAAAATAACGGCGAGTGCGAAAAGTATAGAAGAATTTGATACAATAATACGAAATTCACGACAGATGAATTTCGGCAATAAATAATTTTCATAATGTCGTATCCCCCTATGACGATGATTACGATCTCCGCGTCTGTGATATTGAGTAGGAAAAGAAAAAAATTAATTACCCAGTCGTAACTTACAAAACATATATACATCTATACCCTGTTGTTTGGTACATAGATGTGGAGACCATAGAAATGGATATTATGTCGATATTCTGGAATTAATCGTCGTTTTACTCCTCGTTGTCGTCGTTATTATCTAAACGCGACTAAAAATTCATTAATACGACTTAAGAGAAAATTAATAACTCGTTCATACTGACGTACACTACAAGCTGGCTCCGGCGATAAAATAAGCTAGGAACCGGTTCGATGCGGTATCGCCTATAATATAAATAAATAATTCTCGCGACTGATACACCTAGACAGAATACAACGAACTAGTTCGACATTTTCGTTTCCTTTTTTTGTGCGTATTTTCCTTTACGATCTCTTTTCCTCCGTCTGCTTATCATCTCGTATGAAGCGGAGTTATAGATTTCTGCTCTTACATCCTCCTATGGAGTCAGGTGTTGAGTTGAAAAAGAACACTTTACCATACTTCGCGGCTTTCATTGAAACCCTACTCTACGCCGTTCGGAACTTTTCAAACGACCCAGATTAGGATTGAGGTGCGCGGTTGTGTCTATTGTAAGGTTACATCGAAAATGGAAAAAGTTGGATTTTGATATTTAATTAGAAAAGTACACGATGCGGGCGGGTCCAGACGTCGACATTCTAAACCTTTCCAATATAAATGTACTCGAGAAGATTAGAACAGTACTGTAGAATTATCGAGGTACAAGACAAATATTGGAGGGCTTACGCGCCTCCAATATTTTCGAAGGTACTCGTAGTTCAAACAATAATGTTGTTTTTAAATGGCTAAATTATTTGAAAACCGTTGATTTTTGTCAACAGTGGCGATGTAAATGAAGTCGGATGTAGTCGTGTGGCGAGCTCGTTTACTTTTATTATTCTCTGTCAAATGGATGCTCGTTCTGGTTGTCGGGTTTTTTAAGTCGACCTACGAGGACCATTTATCCCGCGCAAGTGGTGTCAGTCGTTAATTACCTTCTGGAAAACGTTGAAGCGCCGTTTTCGCTGTACACACGGCATTAAATGTTTGTCAAAGAGTAGCCGAGTATACATACAGGTATACATCACGTTTTCACAATTTTGTACCTTCAATAAACACTACTACTTTGTTTCATAGTTGGTCCATAACAAGCAACGCTTAAGATCCAAGTTATAGATCTGCGTATATCGCTCGACATGACTTAAATGGACTCTCGTTGATTCGTATATGGCTCACTCATTCCGTATTCGTGGAAATGGGAAAATGAAATTGATCAGATGGAGAAAGAGGACGTTGAAATTGAGAATTCTTTCGTTGGCAATGCATTGGTCTTACAAACCTCACCGTTAAACAATGCCCCATGCGCTTTATCTTCGGCATAAACCAACTCCCGAATTCGCTTTTCAAAGCGGTTATTGAATCGCTCCTCTGCCGACCTTCTTCTTTCGTAAGCTCTTCTCCTCTTTGCTCCGGGGTGGTCACTTCTGACACCAGTATGAAGTTCCACTGGTCATGGATACAAGCGATAAAGAACAGTTACAAGAAACCGAACCTGATTACTTGTACCGAAAATTCACAATACTTCCAGATACACGTTAAACACGCTAAAATCGTGTGCAATCACAGTTAATGCGAGAGCACAATAATCACAACAATTTCTAATTCAATACTGATCGTTACTCCGGCCATTTCTCGTGCTTCTATTTCCGCGGACACTTCAAGATATTTCCTCAAGGTTTTAGACGGCGGTTGAATCATGGAACTCAAATCCTTCTCGTCTTTTCCCGATTCTTCACCATTCATGCATTATTCTATTGACTTTATCACGCTCTCATATACGCCACACTGCCCCCTCATCAGTTCGGTGCCGTTCAAAGTCACCCAGCCAGGCGGCCAACCGATTCCGATGGACAACTTTTAGTTTTGTTCTATGTTTAATCCGGTACACCACATCGTTGATTCTTCTCTCCACTGTGCATGGGCCTTCCCATTTACTTTGAAGTTTTGGGCTTCTTCCTTTCTTCCGCTGTGGGTTGTATAACCAGATTTTATCACCAGGTACAAAAACTTCTTCTATAGCGCCAATATCATATCGAGCTTTTATTCTTTCACTGGCGATCTTTAAGTTATTTCGGACTAGCTCGTTGACCTTCTGAAGTTGCTCCCTGTGTTGTACTGAATACTCTTGGATATCCTGAGGTTTGCGAGGAGGCGCTCCAAATTCCAGGTCACATGTTAAACGTAGCTCGCGTCCAAACATAATCTTTGCTAGAGTTTCCTTCGTAGACCCAGCACTGATGAGCGACATGCCAGGAGAAAAAGTGGTATCCACGTATCCCAGTCCTTTTGTCCTTCAACAATGACTTTGGCTAGAAACTCGTCTACTGTATGGTTGAATCGTTCCACCATGCCATCAGACTACGAGTGGGGAGATGTGGTATGAGTTCTTCTTAATCCCAATGTTCTTGCGAGTTCTCCAAATACTCTTGATTCAAAATTTCGGCCTTGGTCGGTATGTGGTTCCAGAGGTACTCCAAAGCGCGTTATCCACGAATGCATTTGCAATGATTGTGGCTACTTGATTTGGGAATGCATTATCCTGTTGACCTTATCGCGCTCTCAAATACGCCACACTATGCTGGTCGACTTCGAATTGACCTCAAATCCATCTCAATTTGAAGTCGATGCAAGATCACATCTTTTAGGTGTTCTGTGTATTCGGTGACTTCTCTACTCGCAGACAAAATGTGTGATCGATAGTTTTTCAAACTATTGATAATACAGTCGCTCTTTTTTTTAGCAAAACTATCGTTAGTCCCGATAGTTTTTCTAAAAACTAGCGATACTGTCGATATTACCAAGAAGAGTGTACACCCGAAGGTGTAGCAAATTATATTGAACCACAAGAGAAACAGCCGCTAAACGTTTTCGATAAAACAACCATCATCGGAGCGTAAACGAAAGCGACTGAATCCAACATCAACGAAGACAGAGGGAGTTGACCAGAAGATCATGATTTAACCAGCGAGTCATCGAAGTTTGAATCATTCTCACGTACTAGCTCAATCAGACCCTCTTCAGGAATGAACCTGTTTAAAACCGTGAAGTCTTCGTTATTCCGGTGTCGTATGATTTCTATTTTTTCTAAAGCCAGCCGTTTAAAATATGAGTTCTCCCTATGGAGGAGGTTACCAGAGCCCTCCTTGAATTTATGGCCACTCTCGAGTAGATGATCAGCAAAAGCCGACTCACCTAAATTACCCTTCTCCCACGCTTTTTTATGCTCCTCAATTCTTATTTGGAGCTGACGCCCGGTCATCCCTATATAAATACCTGGGCAATCGTTGCAGGCTTATACTGTATACCCCACTTCTCTCGACTGGAGGAATCGGGTCCTTCAATTTCACAAATAAACTTTTTACAGTATTAATATTATAAAACGCCGGCCGGAACCCAAAAGGACCGAGTACCCGGCCCAACTTCAACGAAAACCTGCCCAAGTAAGGGAGTTTAATCCAACGTTTTCTACTGTTATGCAGATCCCTAGGGAGGGAGGTGGTAGAATCGAGGCATTTTCTCGTAAGCCTCCTTCGGACCATTAAATCGATGTCCACTCGAACTTGGTTCACTCTGGCCAGGTACTTAATCGTCCCTAGTTCCTTCTGGGAAGCATCCTGACCCAAGGGAATACTAGTCAGTCGATATATCAAGCTATTGAAGGTAGCGATCTTGTGTGCAGCGGGACAGAAAGATGACCCATGGATTGTTATATGAGTCGAAGTTTCTTTTCTATAAATACCAAATTCATGGACGCCGTCTCTAATAAATATGGACGAATCCAAGAAATTTATTAATAAGCCGCCAACTTCCAGAGGGAATTTTATGGAAGGATATCGGCCATTTAAGTAAGAAAGGAACTCACTAAGGAGTTCCACTGGGCCAGTCCACGCGCCTAATATGTCGTCTACATACCTATGCCAGTAAAAGACGTAATTTAGAAGTACCTGGCCCGAAGAAAACAATTCGACTTCAAATCTGGACATGAAAACCTCCGATATTAATGAGCCAAAAGGGGACCCAATAGGGATCCCCACTTCTTCTGGGAATTCGAAAAATTTTCCCTCAAATTTACAAAAATTGGGAGTCCAACAAACTCTCAGAAGGTCGAAGAATTTTACCAATTCCTCATGAGGGACACCAGTTTTTACAAACAATTCGCCCATATGTTGGATTGCGACAGCCTTCGGGATATGTGAGGAAATAATCCCACCACATCAAAGGAACATAAAATCGTTTCCTCAGGGAGGCTTATATCCTTCAACCTCTCCGTCAACGAACCTGAGTCTAATACTGAGTGAGGGGAGGTATAATCTACTCGCGATTTGAACCATCTATCAAAAATTTAGCTAAGAAATAAGTTATCGACGAGACAAATGACACGACCGGCCGCATTGGTACATCTTTTTTATGTACTTTGAGTAATCCATATAGGAGGGGAGGAACCGGGTTAGGCTCCAAGAGAGCTTTCTTTGTCCGAGGACTCTTAATAATCACACTACAATTATTAATAGTGTTCCTCACCTCTTTGACAAAACTGGGGAAACAGAAGAGGCTATTCTCCTTAGCGCCACATTATTCCAGCACTTCATGAACCCCGGATACATAAGAGGACTTCTCCATAATCACTACGGCGTTACTTTTATCCGCCTTGGTAAGGATTAAGCCCTCCTCCCTGACCTTCCTCTTTAATCCTTTAATCACCTCACTACAGGCATTACTTATGCGGAGGAGGGGAGTGTTGCAAAACATTTCGGCGCACTTTTTTTGGATATTCACTCCAGGTCCAATTTTGACTGTCAGGTCAGCTACTACGTTAGCCAATGACTTGCTGGTTAAATCATGATCTTCTGGTTAACTCACTCTGTCTTTGTTGATGTTGGATTCAGTCGCTTTCGTTTACGCTCCGATGATGGTTGTTTAACCGAAAACGTTTAGCGGTTGTTTCTCTTGTGGTTCAATATAATTCGCTATACCTTCGGGTGTACACTCTTCTGGGTAATATGAATAACCATAAATTAGAAGAACGTATCGATTCGATGCTGTCGATAGTCTATCGATAGTTCCCATCACTAAACCACATATTCCATAAGCAATGCTGAACCACATATTCCATATGCACTGCTGAACCATATTTTCTTAAGCAATGCTGAATCACATATTCCATAAGCAATGCTGAAGCACATATTCTATATGCAATGCTGAACCATATATTCCATAAGCAATGCTGGACCATATAGTCTGTAAGCGATGCTGAACCACATATTCCATGAGCTATGCTGAACCACATATTCTGTAAGCAATGCTGAACCACATGTTCTGTAAGCAATACAGAACTAAATATATGGTTCCAAGTTGCTTGGGAATATATGGTTCAGAATTGCTTATGGAATGTTTCGCCCACCTCATCTACCTATGTGACGGAGGAACTGATCCATTTGATTAAGCACTGAATACAGCAAAGAGTGTATGAAATACAAATACGTTAGTTATGATGTGACGTTTTGTTTCTCTTACCATAGCATCAACGAAGCTCTCTATCTCCAGTAAGTTATTTTTGAAAGGAGATAATCCCAATTTAGTGACTTTTTGTACAACGACTAGCAAGAAAAATATTTTGGATAGCAAGGGGGTGCCGCGGAATGTGTATTCAAATAAGTTTGTAACTTGTACAAAAGAGGAAATTCGTCGATTTAATTTTTTTATTCAAGCATATTATTTCACATGCTAATATTTTTCAAGTTTTCCAAACATTATCATTATCGATCTGTCAAAAGGTCGAGATCGACTTCAGCTCCTACCAGATGTACGTTTGTCATGATTGTTGGTCAGTGAGCGTGGTATATTCTATGCACGATTATGAAGTATAATCTTTTGACTCGGAAATCTTGTCATATCCATAACTATGCACATCTGGTATGATATCGAAGGCTCACGAAAAAGAAAAAATGATTTTTCAATAAATACTTATTCGCTTCAGGGCGGTATCGACAATCTTCACAGAGGCCCTTCTCTTATAATATTTACTCAAGCTAATCGGTTACATAGGTATGTATAATATCGAGGAGGCAACGAGCCATCACACCGCGGCTGCAAATTTTTCGGTTAGCTCGTAACAATAGCCTTCAAGAATGGAGAACATTCTTCTTAATTTTATTTATATTCTCGGTCCAACAATATACGGTCGAAAAGAGAAAATGGAAACGTCAAAATGTGCGTTAAAGTCGAAAAGGCGTGAGAGTAAAAAATAAAAGCCATGTTGTACATGATTGACAGCGAAATAGGATCAAAAATGCCAGGAATATTATATCGGCACCCCGAAGACGAGAATTCTATCAAATCTATATATTCTTCATTTTTCTCTCTTTCGATTTTTGCGTTCGCACTCTGTGGATATTGTTTTCGAGAAAGCGTGAAACCGAGTGATCCTAAGCTACATTGAAACTTACATGTACTCGAGTGAGAAAAAGAAGGACGGACGCTAAAGCCGCATTACCATCATATATCCGTCTGTTCGAGTAAAAATGATAAAATGTAATTTTTATTTGTCGGAGCGCAAATTTTTGGCGACTTTTCAACCTTACCTTTTTTTTTTCGCGCAAGCAAATTCGTGTACGCTTTATTTTTGCACTGTTCGGGGCCATGGCCGGTCGGTGCTTTCTGCGGCCGCATTTTAGCGAGCTCTACTTATACGATTACGAAAAGATGTGCGGTTCTGCGAAAGCAACTTTTTCGAACGCGTCGAGAATTTTAACGTTATATTAGCCTTTTTTCTTATTACGTAGGTACAACCGAAGGTACGACAGCGACACCGAACATGAAAAGAACATGACCACTCTACTCGTTGGTATAGCTTCAATTTTGTTCTCTGGCGAAAAAATGACGTTGTACACCTGCTCTGAATAAATTATCGTAACTTTGCAAATTTCCCACTCCGGTAGAGTCGCGGTCTCAGCCTATACTATAACAATAGAGTTGCTCGCCGACAAGGTAATGTCTTTATGAAGGTGATTAACTTGGTTGCGGCTGATGGTATCAATTAGACGAATAGACTCGCTGCGCTCAGCGGAGTCGCCGAATTCGCTATAACGCTAATCAACGACTTTTTATTACGGTTTTACTGTTCAATTTGTCATGTACGTGACAAACTAAATGCTCGCGAAAGAGGATGTGTGCGTTATTTTTTACAGGCATTACTAAAAATAAACGTTTGCCACCTTCGTCGCGAGTTTATTCAACCGATTCGTGCCCCGTTCTGTAAGTCTCGATACGATTTGCACAGATGTCTAATTTGAGTAATTATCAAAATTTCGTATGAGATCGAGTTGCAAATACTCTAAGTCAACGAGCGTTTCTCTCAATTTGCAGTACAAATTCATTACCCCGAATTATAATCTATGAAGTTTTTCGGGAAATAGAAATGTTCTTCTGCACAATTGTAAGATGAGTCAACGATGAAATGATGCTGGCCAAGAGATTGTGTTAGTGAATTTTGCACTCGAAAACAATGTGGATCAGAGATATATTACGTATCAGTGTCATTCGAGTGCGAGAGCGTTAGCGAGGGGAGCAATTGCACAAGAATGATCGCGTTTGCGTTCTCACACTGATACGTACTATAAAATTATTTTAGGACAATCAGAGAGATTGATTGTCGAAAGAATATTTTTGACGGTTTTTCTCTTACAAAATGAAAAACTAAAATTTTCGGCACTGCAACTGCCGTCAAAAAACAATTTAATAGAATTGTAGACTAAATCACAACGATAAATAGGGCTTTACTCATCCGACTCTGACTCCGAAGTTGTTGACTCCTCTTTCCACGCTTTCCTGTGAACTTTTTTATGATTTTTTAGTTGAGACTCGTTAAAGAAACTATACCCGCAAATTTTTGGGCATCGCTCAAGATGTTCGTTCGGAACTTCTGAAGAACAAAGATAGAGGAACTTGAGATATGGTCTTTTAATATGGTAAAAAAAGTATTAGAAAACTTGTAACAACTAAAAGTAACACGAATATTGGGGGGCGTGTTTTCCAAATGTTTTTTTTTTTTTAATTAGGCTGGGGACGCCGATGTAAGGGATCGCTTGTATGTCGCATGTGCAGCACCGCCCGTCATCCATTATGGAGTAGGTGCGGGTTGCGTATGCATTTAATATTGTTTCCTCCAACACCGGAATCGACCCTTTCAGGTATAACTTCAGTGAAAGAGGAATCTCCTAGGCGAACCCCCTCTTCTACTCGGCAACTGCCAAGTTGCTTTGGCAACCGCCAAGCTGCAGTGCCTCCCTGGCACGCACAAAAACATAATTGAACACTCACAACAACAAACACCACCACAATACACAATACAGTAGGTCACTGTCTGAGGTTCTTCATCTTCTTCCCCCTTCAGGGAAGATCTTGGTCCTCTTCTTCCTGCAGATCTGGATGTTGATGGTACACAGGTGTTGAGTAGGCCATAGCGTGGTTCTGCATTTGCCTATTCCATTCCTGGTCCATCTTACTCTTCATGATGGTGGCCGCAAATGCAGACACCTCGTTCCATGCTTCTTTGGAACCTAGCATGGTGGGTACCAGGCTACTCGGGTCGAGCGCTTCATCTACCCCGATCTCTTGAGGAGACCGACTAAGCTCGTCCCGCTCACGCCTCCACGCCTCACACTCAAATAAGGTGTGTTGTGGTCCATCATCCCGCCCTTGTTTACAGTGCGAACACGTTGCCTGCTCAACTTTCCTTAACTTCTCGTGAAGGTACTTGTTGAAGCAGCCATGGCCGCTTAACACCTGCGTCAGGTGAAAGTTCAGCTGACTATGGTGTCGGTTCATCCACTCATCAAGGTCGCGTATTAGCGCACGGGTTGTCCATGTACCCAGCTCACTCTGGGCAATTCTTGCGTTCCACTTTACAAGCAAGGAACGCATGGCCTCCTGCTTGACCCGTAAAGCCTCTCGGTTGGTCGTCGTTCTCTTCTTTGCTTCGAACACCACCGCTCTCTCCTCAGCAAGGAGCTCGATTGGTGGTGAACGTGCTAATACACAAAGAGCCTCCGTCGAGACAGTGCGGTAGGCACTAACACACCTTAGCGCAGCTCTTCGTTGGATCTTTACCATCTCTCTCCTTCGGTATGGTATCGTCATGCAGTCGGCCCATACTGGCGCACCATATAGGAGGATTGGCAAGGCGGTGCTCATCATGATCCTTCTCCTTGCTTCTCTCGGTCCTCCTAGGTTCCTCATCAGGCGGCTTAGGTATCCAACTACCCGGCCCGCCTTTTCCGCTGCCATCAGGAAATGGTGCCTGAAGCTCAGCGTTGAGTCAAACCAGATGCCCAGGTATTTCATTTGCTTCTTGATTCCAATTTCCACACCTCGCAGGCGAAAGGTGGGTGGCTTCAACTTCCGACGGGTCGTGAATAAAATGGCCTCCGTCTTACTTGCTGCTAGTTCAAGTCCAGCCGACTCGATCCAACGCGTCACATCCTTTAGGGCCCGGTTTACCCTGCTCTTCATCGCTACAGTTGTTTCGGCGGTGCATACCACCAGGGTGTCATCCGCATAGCAGATAAGCTTAACCCCCGGTGGCAGCTTCACCTTAAAGATTCCGTTAAATGCGACGCACCACAAAAGCGGCCCAAGGACCGACCCCTGCGGCACCCCACAAGTAACAGGGCGCTTTACTGTACCAGCAGACGTCTCTGATTGGATTTCACAGCAGCTAAGATAGCTGCTGATCATCCTGAGCAGGTATGCGGGCACTCCTGCGTTCACAAGAGCTTCCAATATCATCTTCCATGGAATTGAATTGAACGCATTTCTTATGTCGAGGCTGACGGCTGCGCAAAACTGACGCATATCGATTGCTGACTTGGCTATCCTCTTCAGCCGGATCCCCGCATCTGATGTGCAGCGTCCAGTTTGAATACCGTACTGGCTATCAGAGATTATATCTCTTTCCTTCAGATAGCTCTCCAAACAATTGGCTATCACTCTTTCTAGAAGTTTCCCAACATTGTCTAGCAGACAAAGTGGACGATAAGAGGATGGTAGACCAGGTGGTTTATCCTTCTTATCGATCAACGCTAGCCTGGCTTTCTTCCATCGCACAGGGAACAGTCCCCCAACAATTGCCACATTGAATGTATCAACAAGCAGTGCTGGGTCAACTGAATGTATAGCGCTCGAGACTGGATTTGGAATCTCATCCGGGCCTGGAGCCTTCCAATACTTACCCCGCAGTCTATTGACTGCTGCATGCACCTCCTCGGTGCCTAGGAGGGATATACCATCCTCTTCTACTATTGGTAGCGTTACCATTGGTGGTGGCTGCTGTGGGAACAAGCCATCAATGATTTGACCCACAACATCCGGCTCCATTCGGCTCATTGCTGAGAGGTCTTTTAGCTTCTTCAGCACTAACTTATAAGGCTTCCCAAACGGGTCGTCATCTGCCATCTCACATGCTCTCGCCATGCAGCACTCTTGCTGTCCTTGATGGCCTTCTCGATGTACGGGATGGAATAAAATTTGTTGTGTTCAGTCACTAGGAGGGGGAAAGGATCAGTAATACTACTCAAAATACGATTGATGAACCATTTAGGGTAGTCACTAATGGTTAAAAGTTTCTTTAAATCGTCAATAATTTCTTTGTGAAAAACTTTATCAGAAAGGATGAGTCTATTTTTGAGTAAAGATTTGGCCGTATTTACTTTAGTGTGAATGGGATGGTTAGAGTCAAAATTAATAATTCGGCTTGAGTATGTGACTTTCTGGAAGTGTTTAAAAGTTAAACTGTTATCAGGTTTTCTGATTATTATAGTAACATCTAAAAAATTCAAACAGTTATCTTTTTCTTCCTCAATGGTGAATTTTAAACGTTCGTGGAAGGAATTCATAAAAGTAAAAATAGAGTCGACTCTGTCCTTTTTTGCAACACAGAAACTGTCATCTACATATTTAGATAAATACATTACATTGTAATTTTCGCTGATGGACCGGAAAAGCTTGTCTAAAACAAAGAGGGCCGCCCATGGGAACACCTTCCAATTGTGAATAATGGACGTTCTCGAACTTACAGTATCCTTGTGTGAGGCAGAACTCCAGGGCCTCGAAAAAAATTTCTTCATCTAGGGCTGCGAAATTCTTTATTTCATTCCATCTTTCTCTTGTGGTTTCCATTACAAGGGGAACTGGAACGTTTGTGAAGAGGACCACTGCATCGAATGAAGCTAGGACGTCTTCATTGTCTAACTGTAGATTTTTTGTACCCAGGGTGAATTGATGTGAGTTGCGGACGTTTATAGTGTCGTCTGCAATACAGGTGAGGATGCCAGCCAAGAATTGAGAGAGGTTATAAGTTGGAGCTTTAGTGAAGGAGACTGGATTTCCTGGTTTATGTATTTTGGGCACGCCATAAATCCGTGGGGAATTGCTGGTGTACGTGGTGAGGAACTTCTTGACTTGTAGATCGATGTATTTCTTGTCGTGCATCTTTTTCGCCAGTTCGTCGTCCTTTGTTCGTAAGGAAGATGTGGGATCATTCTTGAGTTTTTTGTACGTCGTTTCATCCTCCAACATTGATACCAGTTTACTCCTATAGTCATTCCTCTTCATTATTAACGTTGTATTTCCCTTATCGGCTCTGGTTACGACTATTTCGGGATTATTTTTGAGAAATGCTTTGACAATCTTGCAGTCTTTATCGCTGATTGCAGTCTCTTTCTTGTATGCTTTGACCTACTATTCATGTACTTGTATTCAGTTGTCTAATACCCTTCATAAAGGAAAGCCGTGCTTCCGAAACGTCGGGCTCGTAACTACCGATTACCACGTTTGTACGAGATTAAGCCAGAATGTTATTGTGTATGCAGTGTTTGTTTTGTATGTCAACATTCCTAGCTGTCATAGTCGTATTTTTCATCGAAATATGTACAATTTGTAGGGTCTACACTGTGCTTGTTTGCTTCAATTTCAGAATTTGATGTGATTGTTAAAAAAAAAATAAATGTCTCAACGTATTTTCAAACCTTACGAGCGAGGTATTGCTTATCAGGTGCATCTTCTAAAATTTTAGAGATGTTCTTTGCTGTGAATACTGACGATTTTTTTTTCATGTATCCTTTGTTTCTTTCCGAGATGTAAGAAAGTAATTGCAGATATTTAAAAACGTCCACCCTATATTGGATGTAGCTGTAAATTGACCACAACGTTGAAAAAGCGTATTTCTGTACCGTATACAGTTCCTTGAAGTACGCCAAGAGTATTTCTTCGCCCCAAGCTTTTTCCGGCACTCGTTCTGTCTGTTTCCAAGTCACAAAAGTTTTGAACGAGTTTTTGTATCGCGAGCGCGATTTTTGGGGTAGTAAATCACCTTGAACTGAATTAGCTAGTGCTAGAATTTCTGGAGAAATTCCATCCCAAATATCGTCGTCCGGCAGGAAGAATTCGTTATCCTCCGAACTTTCAAACGAATTCATCATCAACGGAACATTGATTTCTTGGGTATTATCCAGCAGCTGGATGGCTTCAATGTTGGGGTATTTTAGTAGCCTCTTTTCGTGTCGAGTCGCCTGTTTCAGAATGACTTCGCTGACCGTCTGAATTCCCAAATCACGGTGGATATCATCGTTTGTAGTGAATCTATAGGCATTAACAATTTGACGTAGGCATTTGTTTTGGACGCGCTGAATTATGAGTTGATTGGATGGTTTACTGCAGCCCCAAAGTTGAATCCCGTACGTCCATCTTGGTCGTATAATGGATAGGTATAAACCAACCTTTTATTGGCCAAGCTTAGCTTCGAGTGCCTGCCTAGAATCCATTGAATTTCCTTCAGCATTAATTTGATTTGCTTGGCTTTCTGCTGTAGGTGGGTTTTTCCAGGTCAAACGAGTTTCCAGGTGTAATCCCAGGTATTTGGCTGACGTCCTCTGGTGAATCTGATAATGGGACTGTAGAGGTCTGAGAGCATAAGTCACGTGCTCAGTTTTTTGTTCATATATTTTTATTTTCCAGTCAGAGGTCCAGCTTTCTATCTGGTCAAGCGCTTGTTGGGCCTTGTTAGCTGCTTCAGCCTGTGTGTCAGCTACCACTATAATTGCAGTGTCGTCTGCAAATACCGCTGTTGTTGTTTCTGGAGTGGTTGGTAGATCAGCTGTGTAGACCAAATAGAGCAACGGGCCGAGTACACTGCCTTGGGGTACTCCGGCTCTTATGGGGTAATATTGGGAGTGCGCTTCATTAAATGCCGTCCGAAACTTTCTATCAGCCAAATAGGAATCAATCAGTTGACAGTAATTGCTAGGAAGTAACCAAAATCACGATTTACTTCTGATAATGTGATCATGAAACCAGTGAACGTTTTTATGAAATAAGTCTTACGTATATTTGGACAAAAACTGTTTGTCAGAAGGGATTTGCGTGAGTAAAATTTTTAACCTTGTGATGAAGTCATAGAGTTGACGTAGCCGTAGTCTATACTTTGAAGACTTCAATAATTTCTTGTTCCGAGCTTATGTATGCCATACCACAATACGCCTGTAGAGGAAACTATCCTTGTCAATAATGTCTACTACGTTAAGCAAGGATAATATTCTAAAGGTTTGTACCTTACAGATGCTAAGGATTTGCAGACTTAGGTCATGCATGACAAGACTGAGCCTCTTCACAAGCGCAACATGTGTCTATCCTCTTAGCGCGATAAAAGACGTTGTTTCACCACTACGTTGTAATCAGAGAATTTCAGTTCAAAGTTTTGCAGCTTGAATTCAAGAGGAATATCATTTTTGAAGGAAAATCTCATGGAGATTAAATTTTGTTCTCTTGAATTAGGAAAAGAAAAAAACAATATTAATTAAGGTATTTGTGCTAGAAATGTCTGAATTTGTGTAGATTCGTGTGTCATTTCAAAGCAGAGGTTTACAGAAACGTCATCATTAAGCAGGTCAAGTCGGAATAGGCCGGTTCAAAAAAATGAGGTAGAATAAAAAGAACTGCAGTGTGACTCACTAGTAGACTTTGGTGGTTTTCTTTGCCGAACTGATGGCTCTAGAACACATAAAATAAGAAAAAGGCCTTTCAAACACTGTTAAAAGCAGGTCAAACAAATAAGGTAGAATGAAAAGAACTGCAGTGTGACTCACTAGTAGACTTCCTTTTTGATTCCTCGACCGATGGCTCTAGAACACATAAAATAAGAAAAAGGCCTTTCAAACACTGTTCAAACACTGTTAAAAGCAGGTCAAGTGGAAATAGGCCGGTTCAAAAAAATTTTAAGGTAGAATAAAAAGAACTACAGTGTGACTCACTTTTTCTTTTCTCCTTGGCAAGCGCTAGAACAAATAAAACAATATTTTATTTTTACATCTAAGAAAATACTGTTAAAAACAGCGACGAATTTTTCGAGACCGTCCTTTTCCCCCCTCCATAAAAGATCATGCTAAATTCTTTTGTGGTTGTCCTGCCTCCTCCCCACGTTGGTGATGACAACAACTTCCCCAATGAAGGCTGACAAAGCAAAATCTTAATGGCTTTGTCCTAGTATCAGAACGTACTAGACCAATTACGTCATTAAGTGGTCTATTTTTGATGTCAACAGAGAGACTTTCTTTATCTGTGGGTAGTAAGACTACCGAACGCTTCAGGCTTTATAAACATACATGAAAAAGCCACTCTATAACCAAAGGAATTTCAGTTTAAAATTTTGTAGCTTGAATTCAAGAAAAATATAATTTCTGAAGGAGAATCTCATAAAGAATAAATTTTGTTCCCTTGAATTTTTCAAAAAAATTTTATCATACTTTTGGCAATCTTCAGGTTTAAATTGTCTGAACTTGTTTAGGTTCTTGTGGTCTTTTAATGTGGAGGTCTTGAGTGACGTCATCGTTGCACGTTGTATTCAAAGTGGTTTAACCTTAATGGCCTCGTCCTAGTATTTAAATATACCAGACTAAAAGATCTAGTCCATCTGATGAAGTTATTGGATGGTTTAAATGTGACTTGGTCAGAGACTTTTGATATTGTAACATATTATTTTATCTGTGAGTTGCAAGGCTACAAACGCTTGAAGCTCGCTATAACGGGTGGTCCAAAAAGATGTTAACAGTTAGATCGCCTTTAAGAGAGACGGGGGCGTATGAGCGTGCACGCACGCCCAAAGTGGTCCCTGAAAAACCGCACCTCCGGCACCGGTATCCACCTCTTAGAACATTGCGTCGGTAGTCCAGAGGGCTCGAATTGAGAGTGGCCTGGCTTCATTTCTCCTGGGGTTCCGCGCGCTGTGCGATGTCCGTCAGTGAGGCCACTACAGGGGTCTACCCTACTGACCGAGGGAGCGCTCAGCACTCAACCTGGAATTCAGATAGTCCTGTACCATGGACGCACGCGTATCAACTCCTCCACCTGAGCTTTCAGTCATTACTGGGAACTCACTAGGAGCTCACCAGCAATGTTTCGCGACTCTGGCTTCTCAGGCGGGGGTTACTTCCTCCTCCTCTTCTTCTTCTAGGGTTGTCTTGTGCTTGCACTTTCATTTTTTTTTCTTCTGTGGGGCGCTCCTGCCTGAGCGCCCTGTGTATGGTGGTACTGATGCTGGCGAAAGGTGATGTGGCAGCAGACGCAACAGCAGCGTGGGGGATGGTACAATTAGATGTGAGAGGCCATAACGTGGCTCTACATCTGCCGCCGTTCATTTTATTCTTCATTACCTTAGCGGCGAATGTAGATACATAGTTCCATGCCTGCGTTGTTCTGAGCATGCATGGAACCAGATTACCTGGGGTGAGTTCTTCATCTTCCCCGATCTCAGCAAGAGACCGTTTTAGCTCACCCCGCTCACGTCTCCACACCTCACACTTGAATGACTCGGTCGAGACTTCTGATATCGTAACATATTTTATCTGTGAGTTGCAAGGCTACAAACGCTTGAGGCTCGCTATATCGGATGGTCCAAAAAGATGTCAACAGTTGGATAAGGATTTGGACTAAATTTGTTGTAGCGCAAAAACGCGAAACGTTAAATGTAAACTTCAAATCCACAAAATTTGTATCCCAATTTTATGTTCAATATGCGCCTCTACCCTACTTGCTGCGACTTTTCTGAACCGATGAGCCCAAAATTGACCAATTTGCCAAGATTTTCAAAATAAGAAACTGAAAATTCCTCCCATTTCAAGCTTCATATGGTCATTTAGGTATTGTTTTCAGAATCAGCGTTGAATTTCACTTTCAAATCAAGTAAAATATGGAAATTTGAATATTTTTTAATTTTTGAAGGCAAATTGGTCAATTTTTAGCATATATTTTGATCCATGACTAGGCTTATAAAAGTCGTAGAAAATTGTGTGAGGGCGCAAATTGAAGATGAAATTCAGATACAAATTTCGCAGATTTGAAGTTTACGTCTAACATTTCACATTTTTGCACTGCAGCAAATTTAGTTAAATTCCCCATTTAAGTGCTAACATAAATTCGGGCCACCCAGTATACACATGTATAAGACTGTGGACCTAGTTCTATTCCATGGTGACGAGAACATACTAGACCAAAGGATGTAATCCATCTGATGACTTCATTAGGTGGTTTAAATATGTTGTCACCGGAGAGACTTCCCAAGATGCAAGGCTACCAAACATTTCCAGCTCTGTATAAATGTATTGAAAAGTTACGTTGTAACCAAAAAATTAATTTCAGTTCAAACTTTTGCAGCTTACAATTGAGAAAAATACCAAAATCTTCTGGAGATTGAATATTGCTGTCTTGAATTTTTCAAATATATTGACATTGAATCAATACGTTTTTTAATTTTACGGTCATCCATCATAGAGAAATATACTCAAAGAGAGTAACGAAACAATACAAGAACCGCACAATATTATAAACAGACCGAGCGCTTTCGACTAAACAGTCATTCTCACGGTATAGAAAGCGACTGAACCCAACACCAACGAGAACAAGAAACAACGAACGAGGAGGTCATGACTGAACCAGCGAGTCATCGAAATATGAATCATTCTCATAGACTGATTCAATCAATCCCTCCTCAGGAACGTACCTGTTCACCACGGTAATGTCTTTAATATTTCGGTGACGATGAATTTCAATTTCTTCCAAAGCCAAGCGCCTAAAATAAGATTTTTCCCTGTGGAGGAGAACTTCGGATCCCTCTTTGAGGCTATGACCGCATTCGATTAAGTGGTCAGCAAACGCCGACTCCCCTACTTTTCTTTTTTCCCATGCTTTTCTATGTTCATCAACTCTAATTTTGAATTGACGGCTAGTCATCCCTATGTACACACTCGGGCAATCACCACAGGCCACCCTATAAACACCCTCCCTCTCGGCCATCGGAATCGGATCCTTTAACTTGACCAAGAGGCTCTTCACCGTATTGGTACTATAAAACGCCGGTCGGAAACCAAAGGGACGGAGGACACGGCTCACCTCCGAAGAAAACTTCCCCAAAAACGGCATCCTAATCCACCGTTTACGCCTATCAAGATGCAACTGGCGGGGGAGGGAGGTAGTTGAGTCGAGACTTTTTCTTGTAAGTCTCCTACGGACCATGAGGTCAATGTCCACTTTCACCTGATTCACTCTAGCCAAGTGCTTTATCGTCACGAGTTCCTTATTGAACGCTACCTCACTCAAGGGGATCTGAGTGAGGCGATGTATTAAACTATTAAATGTGGCAACTTTATGGGCAAAAGGTACGAAAGACGACCCGTGGATAGCAATATCGGTCGAAGTACTTTTCCGGTAAATACCGAAATCATGGACACCGTCAATGACGGATATGGTTATGTCCAAAAAATTTATTGATGAGCCGCCAACTTCAAGAGTGAACTTGATGGACGGATATAAACTATTTAAATATGCTAGAAACTCACTAAGGAGCTCCGCGGGACCGGTCCACGCACACAATATGTCATCTACGTACCTCTGCCAATAGAAAACGTGATTCAAAAACACCTGGCCCGAGGAAAACAGGTCGGCCTCAAATTTAGACATAAAGACCTCCGAAATAAGAGAGCCTAAAGGGGAACCAATAGGGATCCCTACCTCCTCATGGAACTCGAAATATTTATCATCGAACTTACAAAAATTAGGTGACCAACAGGCGTTTAAAAGGTCAAAGAATTCACCAAATTCACTATGAGGAGTACCACAGTCTACGAGCAGTTTGCCTATTTGTTGCATAGTGGTAGCCTTGGGAATGTTAGGAAAAAGCCCAACGACATCAAACGAGCACAGAATTGAACCCGGAGGAAGGATTGTGTCCTTCAATTTTTCAGCCAGGGCGCTCGAATTCTTTACTGAATAGGGAGACTCAGCCTCCACACGAGCTTTGAACCAACCATCGAGGAACTTAGCGAGGGAGTATGTAGGGGAGGAAACGAAGGAAACAACCGGCCGCATCGGCACATTTTCTTTGTGTACCTTCGGCAGCCCGTAAAGGAGGGCAGGAGCGGGATTCGGCTCCAAGATAGCCTTCTTTAGAGATGGGCTCTTAATGATTACCTCACTACCATTAATAAGTTTTCTAGCCTCTTTAACGAATTTTGGAAAATCGAAGAGGGGGGCCTCCTTAGCCCCACATTGGCCAAGTACCTCGTAAACCTTAGAGACGTAGGAAGCCTTATTCATCACTACGACGGCATTCCCTTTGTCAGCTTTGGTAATAACTAGCTTTTCCTCCTTAATCTTCCTCCTCAGACCCACTATCAATTCACTCCCAGCTTCACTTATGCGGGGGAGGGGGGTGTTACGAACAATTTCCGCACATTTTTTCTGGGTATTTACACCAGGGCCGATTTTTATAGCTAAATCAGCTACAACATTTGCCAACGTCTCCTGATTTTTTAGAGGGGGGAGCCCGAACTTCAATCCCTTCTCTAGGAGTCGGTCTGTTTATAATATTGTGCGGTTCTTGTATTGTTTCGTTACTCTCTTTGAGTATATTTCTCTATATTGACATTGTTTGAGATACTTGGGTTTTAATTGTCTGAATTAGTGTAGATTCTCAAAGAAACATTTGATAGAGTCCTTCACCTGCTAGTTGCAAGGCTACCAAACACTTCATACTTTAGGATACATGCATGAAAAACAGATTCGGTTTGTTGTGATTCTTCTTTTCGGGAAAACCATTAAATCATGGTCTAATCCATCCTTGAGACTTTATGAGCTAGTCGTGAGAATGTCTTCAGTAGATATAATGGAGGCTAGTTATGTACATTGTATGTTGGGCCTATGTCAGGTCTAGTTTAATGAAGGCAGTTATCAGGCCTAGTATAGGATACAGGTCCCAAATTAGTGAAGGTCAAAATTCTCTATAACGTAATCAACTCGCGAAGTCGTTTTCGTCTCTCGATTTCGTGACGCCGTGGTTCCCGACTTCAAGACATATACATGTCAAAAAATTTGGACACTGAAGCTACATGTTTGAGAGGAAGGGGACTTGGAAAAATCTCGACCTTTGAGCTACGACTCCCATAATGAGATCGAGATATCGAGAAATTCTTTGTTTCCTTTCCTCCGTTCGGTATAATATTGTATATTAATTAGTATTCTAAAGATATTAAATTAGTGTCGTTCTGTGCGGCCCCTTTATTGAATGCGGGGACATTTTTGTAACAGAAAATAGTATGTTATAATTCTTCGATTGATATTTATTACCCTTTATATATTTACGATACCCGTTTATCCAGGCGTGTCAATTAACGCTTCTAGACAGATAGGCCCACACGATCAACTCCTCTAAGTTCTTAGCCTTGATTGAATACAAAAGGAGTATTGTGTGAGTGTGCACGTACGCCATCCAGAATTATTGCCAACGACTTCGGACCCATCGTTTTTTTCGTTTCATCAATCGTCCTCGCTGGAGATAAATTTCAAACAACAACTGAAAATTCGGCAATTTTACGAGCTCAACAAACAAATCCGTTAGGATTTCACCAAACGAGTGAGATATCTTGTGGGCTGCATACGACTAATATGAGAAACATAAAACGATCGCAATCACTTACTGATCTACGTACGTGGCGCTGGTTTGTCGCAATTCTTTATATCTTCTTCCCCCTCTCGCGAGCCCTTTTCCCTCAGTCGTGTATGAACTCTTTCTCTTTCTACTGCTAATTAACCTAACGCTGTAAAACTATTTTTCCTTTTTTCTTTTTACGATCGGCGCTGACCCCCTCCCTTCTTAATACATACATCTGTCATCCTACACGTAGAAAATTATACCTACCTGTAACATAGTTGCGAACGAAACCATAAAAACGTCGATCCGAACAAATATGTATGTTCCGATAAAAGAATACTCTTCTATTAGTAAGCGTGGGACGAGTTTCTTCTAATATTACAAGATATAAAAATATATTATACGGTGCAGAAGATACGACATATGTAAAAAAAAAAAAAAAAAAGAGGTAAATTTAATTTGTACTCGAGTATTCTTCATCTCTTTCTTTCCCTTGTATTACAATCTACCTCTTCTTTTTTGTATTCGTTTGGTAAATATGGCGTGAATTTGTCGCTTCATAAATTATTCTAATAAAACGGACTGTGATCAATGCTGTAGCAAGTGTCATAAGATCCGAAAAAAAAAAAAACATGTACACCGAAACTCGCGAGGATAGGTCACAGAATAAATAATTCCGATTTATTAGAAATCGTTGACTCGATTACGAGGACTATTAATTTTTTCGACTAGTAGCTACCTTTCGTTCCTGGTTATAACTATAGACCTACAGTTAATACGAGTTCACGCGACAAGTCGTGATTATAACATTGTCGCATATTAGAGAGACCGTGTTCGAAAATCAATTCGACATCTGGTTTGCGTACGATGATTTCCATCCGTTCGGGACTAAATAATGATCCGTATGGACCTCGAAATCACGACGACACGAGCAAAAAGAAACCTGTGTCCTGTGCTGGACATATTCATAAACGGTCGGTATACAATGTGGTGATGACGAACACGTGTTATGGGGTGGTATCTAGGCGTTAATTCTTACATGTTCTTATCCCGTTTCCGGTACTGAAAACCGATGCTGTTCGAGGGCCGCGAGATAAAGGTCTGCTGCGACCCGCGTATGAAATTTCATCGGAACACGAGCTGCTACATTGCCGCCAGCGCGCCGGAAAACCGTGAGTTACTTAAAGCCGGATAATTGGTCTGTTGACGTGCGCGTCTCGCTGTAAATGTGCCTTTGTTTTTGTTTCTTCACGATCGAAGAAGAGTTGATCCGTCGATCCGAACCCAATACGGGACATCTCCACGCTTCGCGTATGTTTTTGACTCGTCTCGTATTCTTCGAGTCGAATATCCGAACGAAGAGTCGAGTGTACAGATACTGCACGTTTCTTAATTAGGAACACGTTTTCGTAGAGGATTAATTTTTTAAATGACGAAAGGAAAGCCGCTATGTAATCTGATGCCCAGGACGAGCGTATGTACGTACTAGAATTTCTCTCGATATGAGTGAATTCACATTCCTCGATCTTCATTTTTCGCACTAAAAGATATGTGTCTCAGGAGAAGGAACGACGAGTCGCGAGTGAAAGAGAAGGAGGGTTCGGTACACCCCAGATGCTCATGGAAAGACGCAAAAACTTCTGTGATTTTTGATAATTCTCTCCTCCCTTCAAATTACGTTATTGTGAATGTTGGCACTCTCAATTTGACCACGCGTGACGCAAATTTCTGACTGACTCTCAGTTCAAAGATTTTGTAAGCGCTGCTCTACGGGGTTCTAGCCATTTCCGGGTCCTTGTCTCCTTTAAACTTACAAGTACTAGGATTGTGGAGTAAATTTCGCGCTTATTCCCTCCATCAGGGCCGTGCTGTCTGATATTATATGTGCGATTTGTGGTTCGAGACTCCATTGGTTCAGAGTTGAGGGCATAAGAGTTGTTCCATACGGTGTATAAAAGTTATCAAATCAGAGATCGCTCACCGAATGAGTGAGACTGAAAATCCAAGGCCACCTGGTTTGAGAAGACGTATTCTCTGGGCGAACCCCCTTTCAAAGTGTGGTCATCGATCCATATTTAAATTCGGAGAGAATTACATCGTGACACGGCAGCCATTGGACGGTTTATCGCTCGACATCTTGAAATATATGACCACAATCATCCTTAACTTGAAGTACATTGGTAAAGTAAATGTTTTTATTGGTAATCTTTCAAGTGTATTCGATTGGCATTTCCTTCCACTAGGTGAATTTCCCCTCCGTAGAGCGTTTATTATCCACAGAGTGATTGGTTGAAATACAGAAACGTAACAAATGACAAGAGAGAATAAAATACAATCGAAAAAATGTAAACAAAGAAAAATAAACAAATTTTAGGAAGAATCTCTTGAAAAAACTTGCGACGCATTTCGGAATACTTAAGGTGTTTTATCGACGGGCAACTTATGACTGATGAGAAATTGGCCATCGCAAGCTTGAATCATCTATTTGTAGAACATACCAGACAAACGGGCTGGTGTACATGGATTGAAGATCGTTCAGCAGGTTTTTACCAGTACGTTTGTAAATCCTGTCTCCACCCAATTCAAGGGTAAACTTGCTGGAAGGCCGGAGAGAATTCATGAAGAGGAGGAGGGATGTGAGCTTAGAATCAGTGCCCGTCCAGATAAGAAGAATATCGTCCACATACCTAGCCCAGAAGCGGACAGGAGAGGCAGTGGGAGAAGATAAGATGTTGTCTTCAAGAGAGCTAAGGTACACATCCGCTACGAGAGCGCTGAGCGGTCTTCCCATGGGAGACCATCGGGAAATTCGTAGGTGGTGTCATCAAACTCACACAGGTTACGTTTGACACCGATTTCGATGAGGCGCTTAAATTCGCTAATAACACTGCCATCGATAGACTGTTTGGAGAGAAGCTCGCACATAATGCTGGTAGCTTCAGCGGTGGGAATGGAAGTGTACATTGAAGCAATATCGAAGGAGAGGAGGCGAGCACCGAAAGGGATTTCCTTACCACCTAGTAGCTCAGTAAGGTGGACCGAACCTTTCACCGAGTATCTTGACTCGTATCTGGAGTATGTCACAAACCAGGAACAGAGAAATTTTCTTGTCATTTGTTACGTTTCTGTGTTTCTACCAATTACTCTGTATATCAGGAATCGTACTTTTGAGGATTCCATCAATTATTTAGTCCAGTATCCAATTGATTGTCCTTGTATGCTGAACTTCTCTCTCCTTCTTTATCGGTTGTACGTGTGTGTCTGTGTGTTAATTTACATTTGTCGTGTATGCGATGCAGTTTATTAGGTTGTCCGTGTCGATCGTACCTTACCCAACGATGAACCACTCCGACAGTCTCGAGTTAGAATGTAGGGAATTACAATTGTTGGTTCTTTCTTATTTCTTGGCTGTCAACATTTCTATTTTGATTGGTTTTAGTGTCCTCCAGGCTAATTACCCCTTTATTTTGACAGTAGAAATTCCTCTTCTCTCTATTGGGTACCGTTCGAAGTTGAGAAAGAGTCTATCGATTTCTTACCAAAAGTCGTAACGTCCATTCAGCTTTCGAACTTCTTTTTTCTTCTTTAATTAAGTCCGCAATAGTCTGTAGAATCTTTGCAAATATGCTTTATACCTAGTGAATCCTTTCATATTCATATTTTTCAAGGTTGCTCATGTTTTCCATCGACTTCGAGCTATTTCCGGCTGGAGGACGCCTCGAGAGAGATATTTTCGAAGATAGGTCAAGATAGTATGTGCTTCTGGATAGTGTTGGAAAAATGCCTGTCCTCCCCCTCGATTTGGAGTGAATTTTAATAACTTGCTAATTTTTTAGATTATGGAAATCATAGGCGAATCAACAATAATTTAATAAACAATATTATCCAAAGAGAAAGAAAAATAATAATAAATAGCATATGCCGTAACCCATTGATTGATATAATGTACAAACGTACCTTCAACTACAGTTTGAAAACAACTTTCAGAAAAAAAACGATATAGATTAATATAAAAAGATTTTAAACAAGTTCCGAAAAAGTCATAATATTGAAAAATCGGAAAAATAAGAAGTAATACAATAAAATGGGATTAGGGTGTTACACCGAAAGATTTTTCACTTAAAAAAATTCACCGATTAAGATTCACCTACAGATAATTCACCTGATAGAAGTAGTGGTTCACCATATGGTAAGTTCACCGAAAAAATTCGATTATATTTTTATTATTGGATTTAATTAATCAGTTTAAGTTAAATAATAATAAAAAATTAATTTAATAATTTCATTTTTGATATTTTATTTATTAAAATAAATTTTATATCATTTTTTATATTTTCAATTATTATTTATTTTTATATTTTAATTAAATTTAATTTTGGAAAAAAAATGAATAAAGTAGGTAAAATAAAATAATTTGAATTATTATAATTTTTAAATAATCATTTATTGAAATAAAAATCATTTTTCAACATTTTTAAACAAAATTTTAAATAAATAAAATTGATTTAATAAAATAAAAATCTTAATATTATAAAAATAGAATCTAATTTAATAATTTAATTTAATTAATATTCGACTCATAAATATTAATATTTTAATTAAATAAATTTTCTTATTATTATTTGAATAATTTTATAAAAATAAAATTTGGTATATCAAAGCATGAAATAAAAGTCGAACAGTTGATTGAAAAACGTGAATTTCGTCGTCGGTGAAAAAAAAAGACTGACAAGTGAACTTTCCTGTCGGTGATGTGTACATTCTTTCAAAAAGACTTACTCGGTGAAAAATCTATCGGTGAACTGGTCATATTCCAATAATAATAATTAATGATTTGAAATTTTCAAACTACATATTTTAATATTCAGATGTTGCGATAATGTTCACCTCCTGAAATAGGATAATTGAGAAGGAAAAAATTATGTGCCTGAACATGATCGTATCGTCTTTTGTTTGAAACGTTTTGCACAATACAAATGAATACTCACGCAAAATCATTTGTAGCCTGCTGCAGCAATTTCCTCTAGTCCTGCCTTAGCCTTTGTCGTCAGATCAAAATCATTCGGATCCATTGAAATAGCTTTGTTATTAAATCAGAAAAGTGTCGGATTACACAAGACTAAGCTGAACATTATTTCAATTTGCTAAAATAGTCACTGTATGTATGAGACAATGGAACAAATTTCATGTCGAGAACCGAAGACAGTTGACTAAACAATCGTAATTGAGGTCCATGCCCCCAGCTCCCCTCAGATCGAATTTCGTGGCGGTAATAGATTCATTCGGTTGTGCTGCATTTGCGGGATCGTGCTGTCGTTCTTTCCCCTTCAACTGTTTGAGGGGGCAGTACATACATGAGACACCCCCTCTAATTACATTTCTGAGCCAGAAAGGGAGATTGACTACGGTCCGCGCATGATCAAAACGAGTAAACGTGCAGAAATTCAGTACGGAGAGGGTTATCTTTAGCAGCATACATACGGGGCGAAATTTTTAGCAATTTTTGGATTTTCCGTCTGCTCCTTGATTCTCGCCTCGAGTTCACAACGGAAGAGGAACCTTTGTAAACTCACATTGTTCCGCTCTCACGCTACGAAAATTTCCGTGTATTTCCTGGGCCGATCGCGGGGCTGTAGCCGATCTCTCACCGCGAGTCCAAAACAGGAAACGAGTCTCTTGGCATCATGAGAGTTTCCTGGACACGGACCTTAGCCAATCTCTCACCGTGTCGAGTTTATAGCAGAAGACAATGATCAGTGGACAAGAGTGCCAGAACAAATTTACGATTCTCTAATATCTACCACTTGTACAAATGAGGTTTGGTGTATCTCCAGTCACCAAAAGGTTTGAGGGGAAAGGGGCCACCACAATAAATAAAATAAAAAAAAAACTCAGCAAAAATATAGCACACACGATTCAACCCATTTTCAGACTAAAAATTGAATGGGATCGGAATCTCACTTGTGGGGAAAGAGATCAGCACAAACGAATCATCCCACTTTCAGCTCAAACTTCGATTTGAGGGGAGGGCTGAATCCAACAAAGAATCATTCTCCTCATCTTATTGTTATCCTCGTATTGAATGATCAGCATCTTAAAAAGACGTACACAATTTTGCAGGAGTTCAGAGCTCGAGATTTTTGTATATTATAAGTAATTTTTGCTGTCCATACACTTGGACCTCCCTTGTTCAAAACCAAGTTATTTATTCGCGTGTTCGAAATATTTCTAGGTAGTTTCGCCTGGTCTTCCTCTGCGTCTGGAGGAATTTCACAAAATTGAAATTTGTTCCGTTGTACTCTGATGTATTTTCATGAGATGCGCTCACCTTTCGCATAATGTTTTTTCGCTTCTTTGAGTTCACCAACTGATCTAAGCCCCTCTCCTAACCTAAAGAAGTCGTATGGATCTGATGATGACTGTTGTGCCGCTAAATTGAAATCTCGCTTAGCATCGCTTATCTTTTCCAGCTTGAAGTTATCATTTCCTCGCCCTATGTAATTCTTCATAAGCTCTTGCCCTTCATTCTAAACACAAGATCTTTACGTGAGTAAGTGGCGAGAGAGATGAAAATAAGAGAAAGATATTTCACTGCTTACAATACTTTGAGTTCGTAATTGAATAGTGCGTACAATTTCTTGTCTTTCATTTTCTGCGAGGTAAAAATAATTGCGTTAACGTTTGCGTTATTTGTTGTGGTATATTAGCAGGAAAATCAAGATGAAGAGGGTGAGTTATTAACAAAATTTTAGGGCAATTCTAAATATTCGTGCGTCGATAAAAGTTGATCTTTTGTATACGAAAAAGGAGGCTGACTACTTGCAGTCAAAGTCTAATATTTCTCCTTCCAGAAATATACAAACTTGCTCATGAGTTCATGACTCAATATCGGATCATATTACTCAATTTATGTACCATTGAGAGCCCTGAAAAGAGAGGGGAAAATGTTAACAAGCTCGCGAATATTCATACTGTATTCGATTTTTTTTTCTCCAAAATTGGGGAAAAAAAAAATTCTATGAGTTACAAACCCGAAAGATTCCTTGACTGGCATCACTATCATGAAATATACCGAATACAGTTTCATAATCATCTTTTATAGAAATTATTATTTTTTGTAGTACAGTAGACGATTTTTCTTAGCGCGAACACTGATGATTTTTCATGAGAAATGAGCAGGAATATGACGAAGTAACTCGAGGTTACTTGGATGAGCAGATTTTTTCCAATTTTTCAATACATTTGTATAAGTATACAAATAAAATACTAGAAAATACGAACGATCTCGATTGTTCAAGTGTTATGTTGAGATTATTTAATGTGAGTTATTCATGTTTTTACGTTTTAGATATATGTGATAGAATAAACAATGTTTGGTTAGACTTCAGAACACAAACATGTAAAAAATTGCTCTTTTTCAACGAAAGTTGAAAATTTTTTTTCTTTTGTTTGCCGCGAAAGACTGATTTAGTCGATATACGAAAGGTGGTTGAATAGAATACTTCGAGGAACAAAATGAAAATTCGTTTATTTTTTTTTCTTCTTTTTTTCACTCCAAATTTGGACGATGTTGAAATTTCTCCTCTTATATTCGACTGAGCTTATTCTAATACTTTCCGCATGTTACAGGCTTCAATAATCTTCTCTACGAGAATGAGATATTTTCTTCGAAGATGAACACAGTTATTTAAGAGAGGAACCTACGATCTAGTTTGGGAACTTGAAAAATTTTCCGAGATTCGACGTTTGAACTAAATATGAGTATATGAAATGGGAGACTTGGAAAATTTTCAACCTTTGAACGGCCGAGGAATACTGTAGCGGACAAGTGAGTGAGCCCTGGAGAGCTAGTGAGCCAAACATACAGTATACCAAACTTATATCAGGTGAAAAATGGGGGCGAACGAGTGGAAGCTAGTGAGCCCGGGGAGCTGGTAGTTAGTCTATAACATAAAATAAGACAGGTGGCAAACGAATAGTCTAACACAATGAACTAGAGAGTGAAAAGTCCCTCTCTTCTCATGCGAGACTTACATCCTTCTATGTCGTGGCCCTCTTTCTTAAATAGTTGCCACAGCCAACTGACAACAGGAGTTTGAAGGATGAAACGGTCTTATGACGAGAACAATTTCGTAATGTCATTCTTAGAGTGAGGATTTTCGTGCGGTAAAAATTGGCCAAAGCAGTAAAAACACTAGAGAATGCAATAAAAACGTGCAACAAAAATCAGGTATGTGCAATAAAAATCTGAAAACGTGCGGTATGCAACTATGACCATAAAAGGTATATGAATTACCAAAATCGACCAATAAGCGACCGATGAACACGGCATGAAACGGCCAAAACACGAGCTGAATAAACAATAAGCAGCCCAAATCAGACAAAAAATAACGGAAAATTACCGAAAGTGAGAGGAACCAACCTGTAAATGACCTGAACTGACCGAAATTATCCAAAAACATTAAAAGCTGAACAGAGTGGAATGAAAAACGACCACACAACGGCATAAAATTATAAAAATCAACAAAAAAAAGAGACAAAATATGAAAAAAAATTAAATACTTTCACCAAAGACATATCAGAATAATAAAGGCACACCCTGAAGAAGTTCACATAGAAAGAAAGAATTTATTTTTACGAAAATTGACAGTAGTCTTCACTCGAAGCCTTCTTTTTTCAATCCTGTACACTTGCAGATAGCATCAATCGAAAACCCTTTGGCGAGCCTTGATTTCGCAACCTCTATTTTACCCTCCATCTTCTTCTCATTTTCAAAGTCCTCGAGGAAATCGTCCGAAGTATTTATTTTTTCGCTGTTGATCTGTTAGACTAGATAGTTCTTTCAATCTCCTGGGTCCATCTGGAAATTACGTAGTTGTTGAACGGCTGCCTGAATGTCAGGGTGTTTTTCCCCCAAGTAAATTCACCATTTCTTAGTCTACCATATGAATTTTTCTGAAAATTATATTAGTCCTAGACTAGGCCGAAGACCAAGGCTGGGTTAGAGTACAGCTCTGTACTGATGATCCCAGCGGGTGATAGGATGCACTAGTATAATCCCAGTAAAAAGATTGTGGGGAGGTCCTAACCTAGGTCAAGTCCAGTATAATACTGTAGTTTATGATAGTACAGTACTATTTAATATACTAGAGAACTGTACACACGCCCGGACATCCAAAAATAAATTTCAGAATGAGGGGTAAGGCTGAGATTCGACGTTGAAAATTTTCTCTGTCCCAAGGTCATGGTCGCACGGACACTTGGACGCAGATTTCAAGATTAGGGTAGGAATAGAGAAAAGACATGAAACAAAACATCAGCTACATATTTAAATATTATATGAAATATTGGAT
Organism: Aspidiotus rigidus; assembly: GCA_035079385.1. Classification (NCBI taxonomy): domain Eukaryota; kingdom Metazoa; phylum Arthropoda; class Insecta; order Hemiptera; family Diaspididae; genus Aspidiotus; species Aspidiotus rigidus. The sequence goes on from JAVHKY010000001.1 coordinate 11,999,604, forward strand.
CATTAATTATATCGATTCAAATTTTTATTGGATTTTTTATTTAAATAAATCATTTTTCATATTCAATTGACATGTTTATTAATTCATGTATAATTTTTTTTACTTATGGATGAAAATTTTGTTTTTTCCATAGAAATTTAACATCAATAATCTTCATTTTAATATTTTTACACATATTACGTAGATTAATTTATAAAAATTTTAATAAAGTTTAAAATATGATATTCTGGATTATTTATAATGGTTTTATTAATAATTTCTTCTCTTGGCTACTCTCTTGTTTGATTGAGCAAGAATAGTTATTACTAATTTTATTGTTGTTATTCCATTAATTGGCAATAAATTGATATATTTAATTTGAGGTAATCGATTTATTAACAATATTTTAATTAATCGATTTTTTTCAATTCATTTTATTTCAGCTGTTATAATTTTTATACTTTCAATCATTCATTTGATTATTTTACATATTAACAAATCATCAAATCCTTTAAATTTAAATAATGATATTGATCAGATTAATTTAAACCCTTTATTTATTTTTAAAGATTAATATTATTATTATTCTTATATATTTTTTTAATAATCAATATAATTATTCCATTAAAAATGAATAATCCAGATAATTTTAATTTCTTTTATCGGTTCTAAACCATCTAAAGAACCTTATATTGTAATTGTAAATCAAATAATAATTATTTCTTTTTTAATATTCATTTTAATTTATATTCATGAATTAATTATTAATAAAATCATTAAATAAAAATAATTAAAATATAAATAATAAATATAAAAAAAAAAAATTTGTTTTCATATAACTTTCATTATTAAATCATAACAAAATCGAATAATAAATATCCGAATTCATAAGAATAATAATAGAATTATTAAATTAAAAATTTCTATAAAATTATAAATTTAAATGATCTTAATTCTAAATTAAATCCAGAAATAAGTTCGGACTCACTTTCATAAAAATCAAATGGAAGTCGTAATAATTCTATTAATAAAATTATTAATCATATAAAAAGAAAAATAAAATTTATAATATTGAAAACTTATATTTTTGTTGATAAATTCAATTCAATTCAATAACGCCTTTGTTTTAAACTATGATACATGCATTTTAACAAATAAGTGCCGATGCCCCTTAGGGGGCGAGTGGCAGGCGCGATTATTATTATTATATATAACTGCAGAATTGGAAAAATGAAAAAAACATTTTAAAAAATGAAAAATGGAAAATGGGAGGGGGGGGGGGACAAAAAGAAACAGAAAAAATTATCATCAACAACAATATAAATAATATGCAATAACAAGATGAAATAACGAAATATAATATAAAGAAACGTACAACAAACACAACTATTTACCAACAACTGTTCACCAATACATATAACAATATTAAATTTGAATATAATTAAAATAAAAAAATAATAGGTAACATTATAATTAATAAAATATCATAAGATAAAAACTGAATAATAGCCCGAATAAAACTAATTTGTACATAATATATGGATTTTTGTACTAATAAATAAAAAATTAAGAATAATAATTTAATTACTATAAATAACAATAATAATAAAAAAATTATTTTTCCTAATAATCAATAATTAAAAATTAATTAATATTCAAAAATATAAATTGATTATTAAAATTAAATAAAATAAAAATATTTACTTTTAATTAAATATAAATATAAATGTTCTTTTAACAATAACTTGATTATACCTGATGAAAATTCCAATCTTATTATTTTTTGTTCAATTAATAAAAAAAAAACCTGTTCTAATTAATATTAACAAAACTAAAATCAATAATTTTATTTATTATCTACATATTTTATTTAAATTCTACATTTTAATTTTAATAACATTCAATTTTCCAATTCAATAACTATGTTTCGACTGATTCAATAAATTTTCAACGACCAGAAAACGATTAAAATTGACCAAAATCAACCAAGAACGTTCAAGTGAAGGAGAATAACCGAAGACGGCTAAAATTGACCAAAAAGTTCATAATGGACCAACAAACGTCCAACATCGACCATAATTGACCCAGAACAAGAAACAACGACCAAAATGTACAAAAAATGTTCAAAATGAACTCGACAATATGATTACAAAAATTACCACGAGCGAAAAAAATAACCAGGCAAGGACCTAATTTGACCAAAGAACGACCAGACACAGATGAAAATTGACCAAATATAAGGTAAAGAAATCGTTTAAAAATATCGAATAATTATGTCCATAAACGCGAAACGTGCAAATACTGTCTAACGCGCATCATCATATTTCGCAGATGGCCTCCTACATACATGGATCGTCCAGATTTTCAATTAGACAGCCTACCACTCTTTAGAAAAAACCATGCAGTATCATGGGAAATCTAACTCTACTTTTGTGTACCTTTTCATGGATCTTTTGGAGGGACAGATCTTTAATATTGGGCTCTCGCTCACTAGGCTTGTCATCTATTGGTATTGATCACTCTTCCCCACGAATATGGAATTTACAGAAAGTCCACTTCCACAGTCCTTCACATTGATTCCCAGTTTCTATTACCATCTGAAACATAAAGAGTCCTCTCATATTTCTATGATCTTCCTCTTAAGCGCGATTTGTCCCGAACCGAATTGTACCCAATGAAGACTTTGGCCCGGAGCGGCGCTAAGGTAAGGCATCTCCCAGCTTATTGCTAAGAGCGTCAGCCAGCTGACACCTTTGTCGGTGTATTTCCCCCTTCCCCTCAAAAACTTCAAAAAGGATTCGCCTTCCCCATTCGATAAATTTTTCGAAAGATTTGGCCGAGGTCCTCAAGTCTCGTAGACTTGGATCCAGGGTGCTCTCGTTGGTTCTCCCCCTTAGGGAAGGGTAGAATTTATAAATTATCATGTCCCGATTGACCGGCTTTCTACTTAGGGGAGACTAAGCGAAACTTCTCTATTCGTTTCAATGAGCATGACAAGGCTTCTGATACGAATCTAAAAACTAGGAAGTCCATCTTTGCCGCATCTAATTGAGGCCGGTCATCAGTTCGACATCAGCAAATACCACCCCATTTGGTCTGGGCAAAGGTTCCGTCGTCGGGAAGTAATTGAGGATTTTGGATTTGCTACCATTAGGGTAAGCATGGGAACTACTTTCTTAGTATTAGGCTAGGGTAGTGAGGCCACTAGCTAGTCAACCTGACGTACAGTATAGAAGCTTCCTCCCCCCCTCCAAAACATAGGCACAATATACTAGATTTATACTACGTTAAGAACTACTGATGATGAAGTTTTTTGGCTGATTGGCCGATGGCTCGACTTGATTGGAAAACAATCTATCATCGCAAATTCCCCGTCCCGGGTTGAATTTATAATTCCTAGCCAAACAACCCCTGGGTGTTCCTTTTGGTACAATTTCCAATACGGTGTGCCCCTGTGATGAAATGTGTGCTCTGAAAGTCAGATTTGTTTCTTTCTTTTTCATGATAATAGAGAGCTTATACGATGATACAAAGTCTTCATGCAGTGTTTAACTGAATCAACATGGTAGGGGACGTTCAAATAAAAATTCTTCCCTTCTATTTTAATTTTGTTTCGGTTTTTTTCTGACAGTTCTCGATCGCGCCGGGAATTTTTCCCAGCAAGATATATTACGCTGGTGAATTATTTAAGCAGTCGCGAAGAAGGCGGTAAAGGGAAACGGTGAATCGAGATATCAGATTTGGATTCTTTCAACGCGTTAGAAAACTTCGCCAACGAATCGGGAGACTGCGAGAGAGAGAAATGTCGAGAAACACCGCGAAGGAGTGAATTTGATGAAATAACTCGAACGCCTGCAGCAACGACCCCCAAAAATTTTTTCTATTAACATTCAGCAGATATTTGCGTCGACTGATCGAGCTCTCTTTTAATGTAGTAATTACAAAAAGGAGGAGAATAAAAAAGATAAGTGGCGAGCGAGAATTTCGTTCGCAGTCGAATTCTCTCATTCCTCTGTGATTTCTGTATTATCGACTCTCGATAGTAGACATTTATAATGTTATTTTTATTTCTACGTCGCCCTTACGCGATCACTTCTTTATGCGCTATATAAACGCGAGCGCGGTAGCTATGTAAAGATGACCCAGCAACATATTATTGAAAGAGAGAGTATTACGGGAGGCGCACCGGATACTTAAGAATACGATCCTCGTTTTCCTGCATCGCGCATTCGTCCTTCGGCTGCAGAAAGAAGAAAAAGAATACAATTTCATTTTGAAAGGCTGTAGTGCGCGCGTCCTTTGGCCCACGAACTAATTGTATGTTTATACAGTTAAAGTTTTTCGAGTGCAACCAGCTGCATTCGTCTGTATGCGGTTTGCGACATTTCTTCCTTTTTTATTTCTACGTATCGTAAGTAGTTACAGTATACCTACCCGGTACTTATGAAGTCGGCGATCCATCAATAGGGGCAGCGTTCGTACGATAGAAATCTTATCAAAATGAAAGATCGATGAGTGTTTTGGCGAACGAATGGAATACTCTACATTGAAATGAGAGGTATATATTCGCGAAAGCCCGAAGAGAGAAACGACAATAGTCATTTGGGTTTACTTCTACAAGGTAACAAAGAAATTAATCTGCGTACCGTATGTTTCACAAAAATAGGATACACTTGAAATTTGTATGCGATATTTTCAATAAAAATACGAACTTATACGATTTATTTATCTTCGACTTCTCTTCTTCTGCGTTCATCCTGCCAGTCGGAAAAAAAGAAGGCCTATCTGGCATTATGTGAGACGTATATACGTTTCAAAGAGAAAAAAAAAAACCCTCTGTTGTTATTTTAAGTAGCGAGTTTCATTTCAGAAGACAATTTTCTACTCACGTCTATAGGGTACCACACGGTAAATCAAAGTAACGATCGAACTTCATTACAATTTATGCGTGTCTTTGGGAGCCCAAGATGGACCAGTACCACTACAGTCTCATAAAGGGTAGAGTAGAATATATTCATTCATTATTGTATTCGACACCTACAACGATTAAAAAGCACGATCGCGATGCATCTATCTGACATCATCAAAATGCGTTCAAAATGGACCTTTATAAACGCGTCAGTTCGGTTTTCAATTAGAAAGGATGAGATATTAGGAGCAGATAACGTAAGCGTAGTACGCACGGGTTCATCGGCGAATCGAGAACAGTCAATATTTTCGACGGACAAGCTGTCAAAGAGTTATACGTACACGTCACCCCTAGGTGCAATGAAAATGGGCATCGCTGCTCTGCACAACCAAGGCTCATCGAGCTGTTTCTTAAAACACCTTTCCTGATGGTCCATCTTTTTCCGAATGCACGACGCGAGTACAAACGATTTTTATAAATACAATATTTACGCGATAAACATCTAAAGTACTTCGCTTTTATCGTGTTACAATTTTTGTAGGCTCTCTTTATGATTCGTTTTCGATTGTTGAATGTGAACCCCTTTTTATGTTAATTCCAAAAGAGCTTCGTTCGTATAATATTCTCCGGTCTTCGCCTTTCGCTGGCATAACACGGGAGGATACAGCGTAGCGGTAATAAAATTTAAAAAGCTTTATATCATTCTTTTAAAATTTACAACGTTTCAAGTTCCGATCGCATCTAGTTCAATTCTACACCGAATACCAGTATAATATGCTGATCGATTTGAGATACAGTAGATTATGCTTATTAAAAGACTTTCTTATTCTATTAGGTTACGATTTAGATAATTCTACAACACGCTGCAGACTGTCTACCATGTTGATCGTTCTCAGAAACTGCCAGCTATTCATGAACATGTGGTTTTGTGGTTTAATCTATCGATTAACAATTGGACCAGTGAATATGCAATATTACCGAAGATTAATAGCCGCATCCATCAGTAAATGTTTTGTCATCTATGGGACGGTTTTTAATAAGTTTTACGAGCGGGTATTTATCCGATAGGCCACTTCTACCCGGCCGTTCAAATAAACACATGTAACACTCTGATGGAATGAATTTACATATCTGAAAGAAGAAATAAATAAATCCCAAGGAGATGAAAAATGAACCGTGCGGATTCATAAGGGAATGCATGAAGGAATTTATTTGAAACAATGATTGGTAAAGAAAAAAATAACTTTCTGTAGCGTAAGTAGTGGATGACGTCATTAATATTTTATCCCCACAATAGGTCAAGGCCACATCTATCTTATGACGTCATCAGCGAGTTGAAATCTTAGTCTAGTACGTGCGCTTATAGAGGTTTTTTAGCTTGGTATCCACGTGCTGGGCTATTTTGTTCTGTTTACCAGTAAGATGTACTAGTAGAGTGAATATGTTACTCAACATTACTACTAGACATACCCGAACTCATCCTAAGAAATTATTTTGTTGAAATTTTTTCATGCGAGTGAGTTGGAAACAGGCTAAACAGACGGGAGGAGAATAATCATCTTTGCTAGACGGTATGACGGTGGTACATCGCATCACCCTGACGAAACCTCCCTTAGAAACGAACTTTCTTAAAGAGGACGCTGTTTGAACAGTTTTTTTTTTTTTTAATAATAATCGCCTTTGAAAGAGAGACGGGGGCGTATGAGCGTGCACGCACGCCTAAAGTGGTCCCCGAAAAACCGCACCGCCGGCACCGGTATCCACCCCTTAGGGCATTGCGTCGGTAGTCCAGAGGGCTCGAATTGAGAGTAGCCTGGCTCCATTTCTCCTGGGGTTCCGTGCGCTGTGCAATGTCCGTCAATGAGGCCACTACAGGGGTCTACCCTACTGACCGAGGGAGCGCTCAGCACTCAACCTGGAATTCAGATAGTCCTGTACCATGGACGCACGCGTATCAACTCCTCCACCAGAGCTTTCAGTCACCACTGGGAACTCACTAGAAGCTCACCAGCAATGTTTCGCGACTCTGGCTTCTCAGGCGGGGGTTTCTTCCTCCTCCTCTTCTTCTTCTTGGGTTGTTTTGTGCTTGCCCTTTTTGTTTTTTTTTTTTTCTTCTGTGGGGCGCTCTCTCCTGAGCGCCCTGTATGTGGCGGTACTGGTGCTGGCGAGAGATGATGTGGCAGCAGCAGCAGCAGCATGGGGGATGGTACACGTAGATGTGAGAGGCCATAAAGTGGCTCTACATTTGCCGCTCCCATTCCGTGTTCATTTTCTTCTTCATTACCTTAGCGGCAAATATAGATACATAGTTGCATGCCTGCGTTGTTCTGAGCATACATGGAACCATATTACCTGGGGTGAGTTCTTCATCTTCCCCGATCTCAGCAAGAGACCGTTTTAGCTCACCCCGCTCACGTCTCTACGCCTCACACTTGAAGATGGTGTGTTATGGGTCATCATTCCGCTCCTGACAGGGTGAACACGACGGTTGTTCAACTTTCCCCATTTTGTGTAGGTACTTGTTGAAGCACCCATGGCCACTCATCATTTGTATGAGATGAAAGTTCAACTGGCCATGGTCTCGGTCCATCCACTGGTCAAGATCACGTATTAGCACGCGGGTCCACTCACCCTTTCCTGTTTGGGCGAGTTGCTCTTTCCATTTGGCAAGCACGGAGCGCCTGGCCTCCTGCTTCACCCGCAAAACTTGATTGATGGTCCTTGTCTTCTTCATTGCCTCGAACACCGCTGCTCGCTCTTCCGCAAGCAGCTCAATTGGCGGCGTTCGTGCTAAAACGCAAAGAGCATCCGTCGACACAGTGCGGTAGGCACTAACACACCTAAGCGCTGCTCTTCGTTGGATTTTTTCCATTTCTTTTCGTCTATATGCAATCTTCATGGAGTCGGCCCAGACTGGGGCTCCATAAAGGAGGACCGATATTGCTACACTCATATAGAATCTTCTTACAGCTTCTCTAGGTCGTCCCTGATTCGACATTAGGTGGGACAACCGTGTCACCACCCTGGCAGCTTTCTCCGCCACCATCTTGAAGTGGTGACGGAAGCTTGGCTTACTGTCGAACCAGAGCCCCAAATATTTTAGTACTTTCTTGTTCTCAATAGCCACACCTCGCAGGCGAAAGGTGGGTGGATTAAACTTTCGACGGGTCGTGAATATAATGGCCTCCGTCTTTTCTGCTGCCAAGCTTAATCCGGCCGACTCGATCCAACGGGTCACAGCCTCTAGCGCCTGGTTCACCTTGGTCTCCACCTCGGCAACAGTGTCGGCAGAGCCAACCACCAGTGTATCGTCGGCATAGCATATAAGCTGTACCTCTGGTGGTAGCTTGATCTTAAAAAGGCCGTTGAATGCGATGTTCCACAATGTGGGCCCCAAAACAGAGCCCTGAGGAACACCGCATGTTACACTTTTCTTCACTGTGCCAGCAGACGTCTCTGCTACAATCTGTCTGCAGTTTAGGTAACTGCAGATGATCCTTAGCAGGTAACCAGGCACCCTTGCGTTTTGTAGCATCTTCAAGATCTTCTGCCACGGAATGGAATTAAACGCATTCTTTATGTCGAGGCTGACAGCTGCGCAGAACCATCGCTTCTTCATTGCCGCAGAAGCTACCTTCTTCAGCTTGATTGCGGCATCTGAAGTACAGCGTCCGGCTCTAAAACCGTACTGACTCCCAGAGATTATCTTTTTGTACACTAAGTGGTTCTCCAACCGCGTTACCACTGCCCGCTCAAATATCTTGCCGACGGTGTCGAGCAGGCAGAGCGGTCGGTAGGAGGACGGCAGGCCAGGCGGTTTGTCCTTCTTCTCTATCAGTGCCAGCCTGGCCTTTTTCCAACGTTTTGGGTACACCCCCTCTGCAAGTGCCGTATTGAAAGCACTAGGCAGCAGAGAGGAGTCCACTACGTGGAGAGAGCTCCACACCGCGTTGGGTATTTCATCTGGTCCAGGAGCTCTCCATTGCTTACCATGCAGCCTTCGAACGGCTGCATTAATCTCCTCGGTACTAAAGAGGGGCACGTCCTCCTCCACTTGTGGTGGCGTAAACATAAGTGGCGGGCGCTGTTTGAACAGTTGGAACGACTTGTAGTTTTAATTTCTTCTAACGCCAGAGACTCTTCGACATGTAGTAAACTACCTCCAAGCGCGTATCTGTGCTCCTCAAACATAACCTGCAATTGCCTGCTAGTCCCGCCAATGCAGAAGGCCGGACAGTTCTGATGTTCGATTTTTTCCCTCTCTTTGGAATTTCATATTTGGTTCTTACAAAAAGACGCTAATAAGAACAGGGAGGAAGCCAAAGTAGTGAAGGGTGCGGCTCGACTTTCGAGAAAATTCATCTTGGTAGGGCAACGTGGTCCATTCGCCTGGTGTTTTCGGGTGAAGGAGTTGGTATGATCCAGGCATTTTTTTGTGGCTTCTTATGGATCGTTTTTTCGATCTTGAGAGTGAGGTGGTTCGACTTATTGAGAGATTTGAGAATGAAGAAGTATACTCACGAAGTGTAAAAAAACCGAGTACAAAAACCGGAATAAAAGTGACACACCGCGCGCTTTCGGCTAAAGAGCAATTCCCAAGGTATAGAAAGCGACTGAACCCAACACCAACAAGAACGAGTGGAGGTCATGACTGAACCAGCGAGTCATCGACATGTGAATCATCCTCATAGACTAATTCAATCAATCCCTCCTCAGGAATGTACCTGTTCAACACGGTACTGTCTTTATTATTTCGGTGACGATGAATTTCGATTTCTTCTAAAGTTAAACGCTTGAAATATGATTTTTCCTTGTGAAGGAGAACTCCAGATCCCTCTTTGAGGCTATAACCACTTTCAATTAAGTGGTCAGCGAACGCCGACTCACCTAGTTTCTTTAGCAAACGTTGTGGCTGATTTAGCTGTAAAAATCGGTCCTGGCGTAAAAACCCAGAACAAATGTGCCGAAATAGTTCGTAATAACCCCCTCCCTTGCATAAGTGATGCAGGGAGTGAATTGATCATAGATTTGAGGAGGAAGATTAGGGAGGAAAGGTTAGTAATTATAAAAGCTGACAACGGGAGTGCTGTCATAGTTATGGATAAGGCTTCTTGGCCAATGTGGGGCCAAGGAGGAGCCTCTTTTTGATTTTCCAAAATTCGTTAAGGAGGCTAGGAAAATTATTAATGGTAGTGAGGTTATCATTAAGAGCCCTTCATTAAAGAAAGCCATTTTGGAACCGAATTCTGTTCTTCACCTCCTTTACGGTTTGCCGAAGGTGCACAAAGAAAATGTGCCGATGCGGCCGGTTGTCTCGTTTGTTTCCTCCCCCACCTACTCCCTCGCTACGTTCCTCGACAGATGGTTCAAAGCTCGTGTGGACGTGGAGTCTCCTTATTCTGTCAAGAATTCGAGTGCCCTGACTGAAAAATTGAAGGACAGGTTCAATTTTATGCTCATTTGATGTCGTTGGGCTTTTTCCTAATATCCCTAAAGCTACCACTGTGCAAGGGATAGGAAAATTGCATGAATTTGGCGAATTTTTTGACCTTTTTGAACGCCTGTTGGTCACCTAATTTTTGCAAGTTTGATGGTAAATTTTTTGAGTTCCCTGAAAAGGTAGGGATCTCTATTGGTTCCCCCTTGGGTTCTCTCATCTCGGCGGTTTTTATGTCCAAATAAGAGGTGACCTGTTTTCTTCGGGCCAGGGGTTTTTGAATCACGTTTTCTATTGGCATATTGTGCGCGTGGATTGGTCCTGCGGAGCTCCTGAGTGAGTTTCTCGCTCATTTAAATAGCTTATACTCTTCGATCAAATTCACTCTGGAAGTTGGTGGTTCCTCGATAAATTTTCTGCACTTAACCATATCTGTCATTGACGGTGTCCATGAATTCGGTATTTACCGGAAAAGTACTTCGACCGACATTGCCATCCACAGGTCATCTTTCGTACCTTTTGCCCATAAATTAGCTACATTTAATAGCTTAATCTATCGCCTCACTCAACTCCCTCTGTGTGAGGTTGCTTTCCAAAAAGAACTCGTGACGATAAAGCACTTGGCTAGAGTGAATCAGGTCAAGGTGGACATTGACCTTATGGTCCGCAGTAGACTCACAAGAAAATGTCTCGATTCTACAACCTCCCGCCCCCGCGAACTTCACCTTGATTGGCGAAAACGGTGGATTCGGGGAGTTTTTCCTCGGAGTTGAGCCGTGTCCCCGTCCCTTCGGTTTTCGGCCGGCGTTTTATAGTACTAATACTGTTAAGAGCCTCCTGGTCAAACGAAAAGGTCCGATACCTGTGGTCGAGAGGGTGGGGGTATTTATAGGGTGGCCTGTGGTAATTACCCTAGTGTTAACATAGGTATGACTGGCCGTCAACTCCAAATTAGAGTTGAACACAAGAAAGCCTGGGAAAAAGGAAAAGCAGGTGAGTCGGCGTTTGCTGACCTCTTAATTGAAAGTAGTCATAGCCCCAAATAGGGGTCTAAAGTTCTCCTACACAAGGAAAAATCATATTTCAAGCGTTTAGCTTCAGAAGAAACTGAAATTCATCGTCACCGAAATATTGAAGACATTACCGTGGTGAACAGGTACATTCCTGAGGAGGGATTGATTGAATTAGTCTATGAGGATGATTCACACTTCGATGACTCGCTGGTTCAGTCATGACCTCCTCTTCGTTGTCACTCGTTCTTGTCGGTGTTGGGTTCAGTCGCTTTCTATACCTTGAGAATGGCTGTTTAGCCGAAAGCGCTCGGTGTGTTACTTTTATTGCGGTTTTTGTACTCGGCTTTGATTGTACTTCTTCATAATGGATTACCGCAAAATTGAAAAACGAATGATTGGAGATGGAAGAATCTTAACTTCCCGAACAAAATCGGTATAATCCATACTAGGAATGTGGACTAGTCTAAGAATGAACGAATTGAAGGCCGTAAATTTGTTGGTCACGCAGGGCAGAAATATCGACAGCTGTCTCCATCTGAAAACACTGAACTTAATGATGAACTTGGACGATGGAAACAATGAGGTCCAGGAAGTTAATCTTGATACCCGTCCCCCATTTTCATGGTAAACCAAATAGACGAATAGAAACTTCTGAAAGATTGAGGAAGTCAGTAAGAAGATTCTTGAAAGCTTGCCGTAAGCAGAGGACGTCATCGACGTACCTGTACCATTTTTAAATAAGTTGTACCTATACTCAAAGAGTACAAAAATTACAAAAACTGCAGAAAATGTTTATGATTGGGCCGACACGATCTCTCCCGTATTTACGCATGAACGTCTCAGAGATGAAGGAGCCTAACAGGGAACCGATAAGTATGCCGACTTCATCCGAAACTTGTAGAACAAACTCACAAGAAAACGAATTTTCAATGATGAGTTTATGAAGGCGCCTTGGTTCTATTCAAGTTCAGAGCTCGAAAGCTTTGAAGTCTGTAAACTACACATGTGACCTGCGATGAGAAAAGGATGTCCATTGTCCATTGGGGCAGGAAAACTACTCCTCTCTGATTGGACATCCAATCAGAGAGAAATGGTGTTCCTGTCAGTGGGCAAGTAGCATCCTTTTCTCATCGCTGGTCACATGTGTAGCTCAAGGCCCAGTCTACTTCATGTTAGGCTAACTAGTTGACCGGCTGACTCATTCCAATTGTCCGCTGCTCTCCTTCATCAGTATTCTCAATCTAATATACCCTAATGTACGGTATATTAGCCTAAGGGTCTCTGTTCTTAGTCCAGTACACGCATACATAGCCCAGTGTTGCGTAGTAAAGTATTAAACTACGGGGCGTGATGCACGAACTTATAGACGAAAGGTAGGTTTGATATGTATAACTTGAAGGTCCAAATTGTTCCAAGTCCCGAAGTCATGGTTTAACGAAACCAATTTCCGAAATTAGGGACAAAATATGTCAAAATTCAAATTGTTTTCTGCTAAAAATTATCGTGTTTCATTCACCGTAGTCAAGCAGTTTAAACCAAATACTATCTCCGTAACAGAGAGCGATGGAGTTTCATTTTGTTTAGTTTGTTTATATAGTGGGGAGTTACTAGTAGAATCATTACTACTTGATGTACAAAAGTGAGGTCTTCTTCCTCTACATCATTGTTAGGGGAAATACTTCTCTCAACTGGTGGAGTACCAAATACTTCTTCATCCGTATGGGATGTGATTGACTTAGAGGACACATGTCCTGGTCTCTTATTCCGTTGGGTTGGGATTGGAGTTCTCAAGCTCCTGCTGCCATTTCCATTATCTTGCGGACCAGTAGCCCCCGCCAGTACTCCCGCTTGCTCGAGTAACTGGGGGTTGTTACCAATGGCCTCATCACTGACTGACGACCTCCACGAGTCTGAGTGCCTCAGCTGCGCGGCTGCTGGGTGTAGGGATCCTAACCTACAATTCTTATCTGTTTCTTTCGTCATTTCATTCATTCGGGGGCAGGCTTTTTTCAAGTAGGCCGCCTGCTAGGAACTACTAATTACAAGATACTGCTGGCAGGATGTGACCCCTCCACACCTATCTGCATGATGAGGTAGTCTACCATAGCAGTTCTGCAGCAATATGCGACCCAAGACTGGACATGAGGGCTACAGAGTGGACGTGAAGGCTAGTGGTGGCTCAGTACACGGAGTCACCGCTTTGGGACATGCAGGCCAACAGTATCGGGTCGGATCCATCTTGCAGTTGGGTTTCAACTATGATCAGCTGCTTGCGCCTTACCATAGAGGGAAGTCGTTACGCTTGTGGGCGGGTTTTGGGAGTTTTCCTTCTCAGCTGCGTGTGTTGGTGCAGCGACCCTTGTCTCGTGTTGACAGGGGAGGGGGGGGGGGTGTGCATACCTCCATTACTTGATCCTAGCGCTTGTGCATCATAGGCAAGCCCCTCTTCAGGTGGTTCGGGCCGGGTATGCACACTAGTGAGATGAGGTGAATGAATGAACTCTCAAGAACTTCTTCCCCCAGAATAGGTTCTTGATTCTCGGTGAAAGGTGAGGGGTGAAGTGAGAGAAGATTCGTGAGCTTAAACTATGCCATCTTAAAACATAACAATAAACGCGGAAAAAATACAACTATTAGAGCGAAACCTTCCGTAATCCTCCCCGCAAAGGGCCGGCCCTTTGTGCTCTGCGGTTTGGCTGTACCTGTGGTCTGCGAGGAATACTGCATGTGCAATGCTGTCCGCTCATTCGAACCTGACAGCTAGCAGCGTCCTATGCAATGCAGGGTCCCCAGGCGGGTTTTTGATATCGGAGTTTTCCTTCTCCTGCGCTGGAAGTGCTTTAGTTACTGACAAGTCAGCATAAGCCCCCTCGCCGCGACAAGGCGGCACTCCAACTTGAGAAGCATGACAGTAACAACTTTCGCCCCCTGTCATACTCCCCCCTGTGGGGGAAACTAAAATTAAGAAATACTACTCAATTTTTATTATTAGAACTCCAAATTGAGAGGCGATAGAAGGAAACTGATATCAGTATCATATTTTGCGTTGAAAATACATCTAAAATCACCTACCCAAACACCCACTACAAAACTGCTCTTCAGTAGTGTAATAAAGGGAATAGGTATATATTACACTTGTTGACCAGATATGCATTGTTCTTGTGTCTTCTTACTTTTGCAGTACTTGTAAGGTGCTCTTAATGACACAGTTTTCAGTAGAGCCGAGGAAGGAGGCAGTTTCTTGGGGAATGATTATATCAGATTCTCGACAGTTTTGACAATACAATCGTTTGGGTGTGGCTGCTGTTGGTAAGTCCTTAGTTGAACAATTTTTCTTGTAAACTTTCGGATTGAAGTGGACGTTTTGTATAGAAGTCTCTGTCACAGAAGTATTTGGGATGGAAGGGGGACTATCACTTTCAAAGTGGTCTTCTTCAGCTTCTTTTTGGTTTCTGAGATTGACAGATACATCCAACACATCCTCCAATTCAATCCCTTCGTTGCCCCTACTCATGTTGCTACCATTGATCACTGCTCCTATTCTTGCCGCTGCTGTTCTTCTTATTTTGACCGATCCCTGCCTCCACCTTATCTTCGGCACTGATTCTTCCTCTCCACTCCCGTTTTTTCAGTCCACCTCTGTCCGTCTGTATGATGAAGTTGATCATCAATTTTGCTACGTATTGGCTGTTGTCTATGAACTCAAGAATCTATTTTCAACAAGCTTATGACCTAACACAAAGGATAAGACTCGTCATCTACCACCCGCCTGTGTTAATGGCCATCCTTCTGGAGAAAAATAATTTATCTTAGAGGCAGACTCGGCTCCGTTCAAACTCGACTATACCTTTTAAAAGGATCTCAGACACAGAAACTGGTTCATAGTACTCTGTAGTAATGAACCCGAAACCGTTATCCCAAAACCCACTTCCCCAAATTGCCAAGTTCCCGAAAATCTATTTTCCCGAATGCCCAGTTCTCCGAATCGCCAATTCCCCGAACGTTCATTTTCTTGGATTCCAATATCCCGAGTATCAATTTCCCCGAATGCAATGTGCTTAAAATTTCAAAGTATGAAAAGAGTGAAATTTATACTTCATTTTGGGCTTGGAAGTGAAAAATGTTCATCAAGTTTGTAACACTTCAATATCTCAACTCAATAAAGAAAAAAAAGTTCTTTATACTTCACTTACTCTACGCTAATTGAAGATTGTAGCCTAGAGTACGCAATTATAGTCTAGGACCGTTCGTTTTGTAATTGTCGTATTCTTGGACCATCGCTCTAGAATGTTTCTGGAGCTCCAACCATTTTTTTTTTTTCTCGGACTAGACTTTACTTTTCTTCCCAGCGAGAGTTCAGCTGCACTAACCTCGGTGTCTCTTTGCTCTTTCTGTATTTTGCTGAGGAAAATGTATATGTCGATGTCGGGGTGATGTTTACCGATGAGCAGGGAGAACCAGTTATGCCCACCCTCCCTGCATTATTTGTCTTGTGTAAGTCCTGGAGTGCAGATTAGTAGTGGTTCCACAGACAAACTGGATACCTTGGCGTGAATGCCCGCCTGCGGCCTCTAGCCCGTCTGCCGTCGACGTACGTCGTAGAAAAATAATCCATGTTGTTGAGGAAATCGTCTGGCACTTCATCATTCAGTGCCGAAAATGCTTCCGCTACATTTTCTGGCGGCACAAAGGCCAGCGCTATTTGCTTTGTTTCCGAAGTAAGGCTTCTGACGTCAATTAAGAAGAATTTAGAGCCCAGCGTCTCTGTGTACAGTGGAGGATCTTAAAAAACGAAATGGGGGTCCAAAATTTCCCGCGTCAGCCTGGTTTTATGAGTACCATATAAAATACCTTCTCAAATCGCTTTTTTCCTACTTTTCTGCCTTTCTCTTATCGTTTCTATTTTTTTGAGGGAACTTTTCCTTCTTTTCTTAGTTCATTTTCCAATGGGAGGGGCACGGCTCCCTGTCTTTCCTTTGGATCCGTCAGTGTCTGTGTACAAGGATACGTGTGTGCTCATCATCGTAACGATCAAGGTTCACAGTTATAAGTTAAATCATCTCATCTGCCCTCTCTTGCCATCATTGCAAGTATAGAATGTTGACTATGCGGCCGAGAGACAGGAATGATTGAAAGAGTGATGACCACACCATAAGATGAAAAATGGAGGCTAATTAGTCAACTACAAAAAGAAATAGTTTCCCCAGTATCGGTGCTTCATACGATGAACGATACGTCAAATTTCTTATCTTTGTTCGATGTAAGACAAATCATCATCGCAAGTTCTGACATAGTATGTTCAAGTTATTTTGCATCGCAGATTCTTCTGTCAGCTGGAGTGCAATTTATTTACCCATCGTTTTGACGAATTTTCGCTTTGATCTCGCTGATATTGACTTAGGACTAACCTTATACGGGTGCACAAAGTTTAATTCGATGTACGCGTATACGCACTCGTATATCTCGCGAAGAATTTGCCATTTTTAAAGACTTTCCTCCTGCATCCCTTTTTCTCTCGGCGCAGTTTGTTATCAATTAATTTGTCTTTCTCGTCGAATAGGTTATGCTCGCGCAAATGGTTATACATAGGGCATTCGATCCTTATTACCATAATATTTTCAAACTGTTCCAGTCATAAAGAAAAATCAACATCAAACTAAATAGCCGTCAGCGCCGGCATAGCTCGGTCACTTCCCCAATTTTTTCGTGTACTCCAAAAAGCTAATTTATCGACCGTAGTTCCTAGAACGTATGACGTGTAGTTCGTACGCACCGAATATACGCTAGTTTAAAACGAATAAATCATTATCGAAATTGATACTCGAGGATCTAGAAAACGATGGCTTATCAACTCGCTAATATCTTTTTCGTTCGCGTGTGTAGGTACTTATGCAAATGAACCGAATGAATGGGATCTGAAAAATTGTAATGAAAATCACCTTAAGATCGTGTTATTTTGAAAACTTCGCAGGGAACTATTCGTATTATGTATTTATACAATATAAACGATTTACAGAAAAATATGATTCGAAAATCAATGTACAAACTTTTTTTCTCTTCTCCTTTCTCGTGACTTCGTTGAATGTTTGAATTATAGAAAATATTTACGGATGTCGGAATTCAGGCACGGGGCATCGGATATCTGGTAATATATTGGTTGGCCCATGGCCATTGTATTCGTTTCGAAGAAAAATCGAGCGAATAAAAAAGGATAGTAAGAAAAAAATATACAAGTTACAGCAACCGTAACACGAGATACTATGTCTAAATGAGATAAATTATTTTACATTCGGTGAAAGTTGTTCACATTATGCGTATCGTTTGTAAATATTTTTAACGGGTGATGATGAACTTTGAATAAAAAAAAAAAACCTAATCGGAATGCCTTTTTGTGAACACAAATCTGCATAACGAAGCTCGTTAATAAAATATAAAAATCACTATAAAGTAAAGATTTTTTTTCCATCGGTATATGCCAACCGATCACCAGACTTTCGAATATCTATACAATACAATAAATTCGCATATTTGTTAAGGTGCTCGAGCAGGCTACTTTATTACTCCAACTTGCTTATTGCTTTCCTTGATGTGCCGTTACCTAGCTTATAATCAGTACAGAGTTGACTAGATTGCAAAATATTGCTAATGATTAGGTCGCAGACAAATTTTAATTTGTATCTAGCAGTAGCACCTAGTGCAAATAATGATCGATGAAGATCGTTTATTACCGATTCCTACACGGAAACTTTAACTAAACATGGATGGCAAAAAAAAAGAGAGAGAATAATGCAACTTATAACGTAGTCAAAAATTTCTCTCATAAATCAATCATAAAAATATTTTTCATCTTCACTAATAACCTTAATCAAGACGAGAAGTCAATGGCCTCACCCCTATTTATTCCAATGCAACATTTTTTTAATACTAGCTTTTGAACTGCATTAAAGATTATCAGCTCGGGGTAGGTAATTGTGAGGGGTTGGTGAAAATTGAGGTGGAAAATTTGAAACGATTAGAGACTATTTAGAGCACAGGTAGTCGAAAGAAATAGTGACCGTATTGGATTGTTACCCAGGGCAAAGAGTGAGGGAAGCGGATATTTCTAAGACCGGGACAAAGGCAGATAATATGTTATCATGTGGCAGGATTGGTAAGAGAGGGAAAGCATAGACCTAGTAGTCCGGGCATCCTACCAGTTTTACAAAAAAGTGAGTATCGTCTTAGCTGTATTGGGTGTTGTTTTACATTATTCATTATCTACTTAGCAGTGACTGGAACTTGCATCAAGATCGAAAATTGACAAGTTTATTGTTGAGTGTTCATTTTATAAAATGAAAATTAAACTGATACCACAAAAAAGCTATAATTCAAAAAGTCATCATCATCATCGGTCTTTATGCTTCATGTCTGAAGCCTCGGCGATCCATCAACCAATTTCCTCCACTACTAGTTCCCAGTCTGTCCGATCCACTGCTCTACGTAAAGCCCGTTCCAGGGGCTGGTCCGAAATCAACTTGACCTGATCTGTCCACCGCTTTGGCGAGCAACCTCTTAGTCTTTTACCCTCGACTTTCCTAGGACCATTAGTTTCTCCAGGTTACCCGAGGGTGTACGGATGATGTGGCCAACAAATTTCAGAATTCGTTGGTCGCGGGTAGTGGACAGTCTATTGCGCATATTCAGTTCGCTGATAATGGATATGTTTGTCCGCCTCGAAGACGTCGGTATAGATAGAATAATAAAATTTAGACCAAACAGAAAAGACTTATCATGAAATCTGAAACACACCACTCATTTATGTATATAATATCAATAATTAATCGTCTTCTTCGTCATTGTCTGCATAATACACAGAGTTGACGTCTAGACAAGAGTTCAAATAAGGTTTCACTTGAAAGAGTTTTAATAGTTTCCATGTCAGAATTGAATCAGACGGATACAAATTGCTTGAAACGATACTCCACAAAGGGTAGGGTAGTCGTGTCACCAGTTTTCTTCAATGCTCGTTGTAATTTTTTTTTTTCATTTTCATGAATTGGGATCAAAATGGGTGTTTTTATTGACTTTTCATAACGCAACGATCTTGTTTTCATCATGATCGTATTCCCAAATAGAACTATCAACTTGATAATCAAAAAGAATTTCTGCACCCCGCCTCTCATAGAAGCCCTGAAAAAAGTGTGGGTGAGTCATATAGATTCGCAAAGCCCCCAACTTGGAAAACTTTCTTGTTATCGGAACTCATAATGAGTGAGTGAGGTGTAAGTAGAGCACTAATATTGAAAAGGGTTTTCAATTGTACAAATCTACTTTATTAGTTGCTTTTACAAGAGTACTTTCGGGTGTTATCCCATCATCAGTTGTGTCGCAACTGGAGAACAAGGCCTTAACCATGAGTTTTTATAGTATAACACTGTGATCTTATTGGCTATAACAGCAATGCTGTGTTGTGATTGGTTCACTTCTTAGAAACTTATTCTTACAATAATATGACATTGTGTTCTTATTGGCTAAAACATACTGCTTTGTGATTGGTTCAACCTCTTGTTCCAAATTCTGCGTTTCTATTGGCTACCTGGAATCCTGCCGTCCTATTGGTTGGTTCCGTTCTTCTTCTCTCGTCCAATCACCAGGCCGAATAATTTCTCGCTGTCAAATGTGATTACATTGTTCAAGAGGCAGGCTTTCTTCCTCATGGCTTTTGCAATCTCCATTTGTTCCCAGAGTTTTCTTCTCTTTGTGCAATTCTCTACGTGTATGACTTCAAATATTCCTTCTCCATTGTGGTTTTCCTCGTTACAGTGTTTCCCAAACAGTGACTTGCCATCTTCTTTCTCCCTCGACGTTTTGTGCTCCTGTCTCCTGATCTCAAACTTTCTCCCAGTCTCACCGATTTAGATCCCCTCGCACTGTTCACAACTGAGCTTGTACACTCCGCTCAAGCTTTCCTTGTCCTTTTGTTCCGTCTGGTCATTGCTGATTCTCTTCACCATGGGTTGGTTATTCTGGATACCCACATTCACATCGTAGCCATTGAACGCCTTTATCACCTTGTTTGTGTACTTTCCTATATGTTGTATCGATCCGGAGTACATTCTCACTATGCTATCATGGATTCCTTTCTTTGTTACCATTTTCCCAAAGACTCCATCCACCAGGCCTCCACGGTAGCCATTGGCTTCTGCGATCTGCTTTACTATCTCAATCTCTTTCCTCTTCTCTTCGTTGTTCTTGAGGACAGAAATTGCCCGATAGCAGTAGTTCTGGATAGCCGCTAACTTGTGCCTGGGGTGGTGGTAGGAGTCATTTGGGATGATGGTGTCAGTATGCGTCGACTTCCTGTAGATTTTGTATTCTATCCTATTGTTCTCCATGTGAGTGTAAGGTCCAAATGGTTGATGGTCTCGTTGCCTTTCTCGACTGTGAATTTGGTGGTCTCATTCATCGCGTTCATTTCTGAAAGGAATAGATCCACTTGTCTATCAGTGCCTGACCACACAATTAGTATATCATCTACATGTCTGGCCCAGTGTTTGATCGAGTTTCTGAACTTGCTGCCCTTCAGTATCTTGTTTTCCATGTCATTCATGAATATCTCCGCCGGAATTCATGACAGCGGTGATCCCATCGCAAGTCCCCTTTCCTGACTGTAGAACCTGTTATTGAAACGGCAGTAGTTCTGGCTCAGATACTATGTTGGCATACTTCGACCCATCGGGGTTCCCATGGTATCTGTTGTTTTTGAAGTGAGTGAGAAGTTCCTCCTTCGGTATGGTACCAAACATATTAGTCACATCAAAGGATATCAGCTTGTCGTTACTCCTGATTTCCAACTTGTCCATTTGCTCAATCAGCTCTCCGTTGTTTCTGATACTTCGTCTGGGTGCAAACTGATCGTTTTCTTTCAGGAATGTCGCTTCGATCTTTGCTATCTTGTAGCATGGTGATTGAATACTGTTGACCAGGGGTCTCATCGGACGGCTCGCTTTGTGGGGTTTTACAAGTCCCTTGAGTTTTGGTGCAACCGGGTTCATCTCAAGCGTCCTTTCATTGCCGGGTACATTGTTCCGTTTCAACACAGCTTTCAGGTCATCTTGGTATTTCTGTGTTGGGTCCTTCGTCAGTTCTTGGTATCCATTCACTGCGATGTACGACTCCACTTTTTGGATGTAGTCCTCCTTCCCCATTACCATTACCGTGCTGCCCTTGTCCGCCTTTGTCAAAATCAGGTTGTTCTGTCGGATCTTCTTTTGTAGATTTGTGACCTTCCTCTGCACTACTTGCGTTCTCTCATAAGTTCGGCACATATCCTCCTTGATGTCCAACAGCACTTTCCCAATTTTGGACCGGGCTTCTGGTCTCACGTCGTCTTCCATGGTTTGGATTACTTGTTCGCAGCTAATGGCCATGCTTTCAAGCCTACACTGGTTCAGCCTCTCTGGCTGCACGTACTTGATGCCTTTGTCCAGCAGGCTTCTTTCTTCTTCTGTGAAGATGACGCTTGATAGGTTCTCGGTTCTGGGAGCAAATTTGTGCTCAACTCTCGCTGTCTCTTTCTTTCTCTCTTCTTTCTTCCGGGTCAGTTCGGCAAGCTTCTTCTTGATCTGTTTTGTTCGACTTCTACTCGTTTTTCCACATAGCTTTCTCCTTTCTTCCCCTCTCCTCCTTTTTCAAACATCATTTCTTTAAATTCTAGCGAGTGGAGTAACCTGGACAGATGGAAATATCACATTTGACAGCGAATAATTATTCGGCCTGGTGATTGGACGAGAGAAGAAGAACAGAACCAACCAATGAGATAGCAGGAATCCAGGTAGCCAATAGAAACGCAGCATTTAGGACAATAGATTGAACCAATCACGAAGCAGTATGTTTTAGCCAATAAGAACACAATGTCATATTATTGTAAATTTCTAAGAAGTGAACCAATCACAACACAGCATTGTTATAGCCAATAACTTCACAGTGTTATACTATAAAAACTCATGGTTAAGGCCTTGTTTTCCAGTTGCGACACAACTGATGATGGGATAACACCCGAAAGTGCTCTTGTAAAAGCAGCTAATAAAGTAGATTTGTAAAATTGAAAAAACCTCTTCAAAACTTTCTTGTGTTCAAGGTCAATTCATATAAAATTTACTGAAGATTTTTTTTTTTGTACTGAGGTATTCTTACGCTATAAGCTACCATTCTTCTAATAATTTCAAAAAAAAGATTCGGCGATACGAAGGTGTGCACAGGAGGTTCTTTGGGTCAAAATTTTAGGAACTTCGAGTCAAATTGCTTGTATAGTTGTCTAAATAACGAGTATATACAAATTTGCATACGTGTATCACAATACTTTTTTTTTTTTTTTATCGCTAGTATTAGTTGATGATCAGATTCAATCAATTGACTCCAGTTATACCACTAAGATCAGGATTAAAGCGACTGTCGGAAAGTTTTTCCTCTCCTTCCTGTAATAAAAAGCTTGATTTGACGAATATTTCACCAGTATCAGTCTTGAGTCAAACAAAAGGAACGCCTACTGAGGAATTATGCAGAAACAGAAAAAATCGTTTTTCCTGTGTAAGCAAATTAAATCAGTATATTGAAGATTTTTCCTATCTAATCATCTTCATCTTTCTGATAATGACTCATACCACGTACGACTGATACTCTTTTCTTCTTATTCATGATATTATTCTCTCGTAATTCGCTAATATTAAAATGCGGATCATTGGAACATGTTCGATTGTGGTAACGACAGCATTATTTGCTAGTTGTGAATGTCTCTATTTAGTAAGTAGCATGAGGTATCGTTCGGACAATTTTTATATACCGAATTACAATTTGTCTTATTCGATTTGTTTTATAGTTTACCATGAAAGCACCACGTAAACCTGAGATCAAGATTCGCCCGACTGAAACACAGCCGCATGTAGAGGCGACCGTTGGCCAAGTAAGCAGTGGGAAATATTTCTTTTTCTTACGTCAATTGAGGGGTACAGGGAAGAAACGGGGAATGTCCGAAAAACTTTTTTTTCGGGGAAATCGTAGTTTTATGTTTCAATGTTAACGTACATCAAGGAGCAGGTCTTCATCTACAAGAATCAATGGTTGACTCGAAAATGAAAAAAAAACGGACATTCCCCGTTTTCTTCCTGTACCCTTCAATTGTCGTTGAAAGATTTTCGTGGAATTTTACTTCAAGTCCGCTCGTTATGGCCCACCATTGTCCTGTCTACCGGTCGAAAAAATTGTTCACATTGCGCACTATAATCTTAATGGCATACTTCTAAAACTTTCTTGATGCTTCCACTTAACTAAACAGGTAATGTCGAGTCCTCATCAGCCCCTCAGTTGCAGTTTAGGGGCGCTGATCCACCCATAAATGAAGGTACCCTAATGTAATAATTGGAAAGGGAACTTACAACAGTGATCAAGTTTTGTCTTATAATTTTGATAATTTTATGGTTGCATGAACCATAACTTTGTAACTCAAAGTACCATCTTGTTCTTGACTGCCATTTGGACAGGTAATTCTGTTATTGACAATGGAGCGTATCGTCCCGGTACGTATTCATCAGCCACTGAAATGAACAACGTGAAATTTAAGTTACTGACTCATAGGAATATAAATATTTCCCCTCCGATAAATGATTTTGAAAATGAATTCTGAACTACACCGAATCTAGTCCATCGTCGAGGTCAATAAAAGGAAGCGTTAGTAATGTTCGAATTTATTCATCAAAAGAAAAGTATGCATCGTCTACTTCGCAAAAACAAGATGATCAACGTGGACCTTCAATGCACTAGCAGAATGAAATTTCAGCAACATTACGAATGGCCCACAGGGCCCACTTTTTGTAGACAGGGTCAGTTCACTACCACCTTATCCGAGAAGGCTAACCCTGACCTCGGATTCGTGTGACTGAAACCCTTGAAGTATTACGACCATTCACTATATACAAATAGAAAAATAATTGGGAAAAACTCAACACTAGAACGAATAGATAATTACTGAAATGCTCACAAATTTTGAAAGTATAAAAGATTACATTTTGATGGTTTTCAGGATACGAATGTTCTCAATACATCATCAAACTTGACATTTTCTCCTCATACGGCCTCAGATCATCTGCGCATTCGCAAGGGAGCTCTACTTCTTGATCCTCAAGAAGAAGCCACTCTAACAGTGAATACCCGTCGAATAAATATCTTCAATATTACTGAGGAAGATTTTAAATATTTGGATAGAATTACAGAATGGGTATCTGTCGGTCAATTAAAGAATGTTTACAAGTATACTAAAACGTTCGACTTAAATCTGGATTTTACAAAACTGGCAACAAAGATGGGTATTGATGGTGATCGGGTCATCAAACCCAATCAATTAAATATTTACACCAAAGGATGTGGCTCCACGAATCATCGCGTCACTCCTCGCCATGGTTTGATGGGAACCTTAATTCTAATCCTTCCAACTACACATACTGGGGGTGAGATCATATTCAACAATTTGAATCTTGAAGAAAGTATGGAAAAAGATAAATTAAGGTTTATCCACCTCGATGCGGGTCTAAAATATTCAATTAACGAAGTTACCAGTGGCAGTCGAATCACTTTAATGTACAACGTGCTGAATCTCTCTTCTCTCGCCAATCCTCGTGTCTATGTCAATAATTTACATCAAGCAAAGTATTATCAAGATTTGTTGGATGAAGCGGTCGAATTTTGTATAGGCAAAAAGAATATACTTCTTGGTCAAGCGAAATATCCTAATGATGTACTTCATAAATTGATCGAAGACTTGAGAAAGGATTTTGAAATCATAGAAGTTGCTATTGACAAAGATAAACCTCAAAATGTTTCAATGATCACTGAAGTTTATAAAATGAAAGACAATGATAGTAACAGTGAGGAAAACGTACATTCCGGTGTAATAACTCACGAAAAATTTATGGTTCATGTCGACGAAAAATACAAAGTCGAACATGTTTTATTTCCCTCATCTTCGAGTTTGAAAATACAAGAAGGGTTGCCACTAGGTAGAATTGAACTCGATGAGTGGACTGACGGTTACGAATATTGTACTTGGTCCAAAGAATGCAGATTCATCGACTATAAATTAGAATGTTTCACGGCTTTCCTAATCAATCCAGCTGAACCTGAAAAAATTTATATAGAGGTACATAATGGTGGATCCTTTTTCATCAGGACACCGACCAGCGAAGAGCGTTTAAGACGTACGGAATAAAATGACCAAATGAGTAGACCAGAAGCGAACGTGAAAAAATGAGAGACTAACAAACATTTTCATGACAAGTCATTAAAATTACTCTTGAATGAGTATTTTGTAAGTGTTTGCGAATTGGAGAAAAATCACAGTATTCTTAAAATAATGAAGTACGAATAACTTTCCCTTCTTATCATTCTTTCGATAGACTACTTTTTTAATGTGCGTCTCAAGGAAGTGAGACGCTGAAGAAGTGCGATTACCAGTTGTCGGTCTGAGAACAAGAGGAAAAGTTAAATTTAATTTGGTCGAAAATCTGTTGATTTCAGTGCCTTTTAAAGTAGACCCATCACTTGGGAAACTCTAGAGGAGATTGGAAAGGATCCCGTGAAATCCTATTTTATGTAATCGGAGCATTATAATGATACCAGACACGAGGGAATGCTTCTTGTGAGCCATAAAATATAGTGGAAAGTTGAAAGTCGGAATGCAGGGCTTTATCTATTTGTAGTTCGTGGTTCGATACGGTTGCGACTTGGGAAATACTTTTGGCTTTCTGAAAATCCTATTCGTTAGAGAACAGGCCTTTATTTGATTCGAGGAAACGGAATAATTCTTATTTCTGGAGCATTTTTTTTTTCGCTCTCATTCTGAAAAATAATTACCAATACCGTTGTGATCCGGGTCGAGAAATGAGATTCTGGGGATGGAACTTAATTTGAAAAGAGGTAGAATATGACCAAGTTCCTAGCGTAAGAAGTCATTGTTTAATGCTGGTCTAATGTTGATGTCTTTTTACGCCTTGACGGTAAGGTCCAATAAATTAGCGACCGGCGGAAATATTCTCCTCCTCTTCGCATAATGAAAGCCTCAGTTACCAGTTTCAGTTTAATGCTGAACAAGAGGAATACCTTCCTGGAAATTGTACACAAACTAAAAAATCCGTGTTTTATTACTTAGCGTCGTTTAAAAAACTATCTTCAGCGAGAACAAGAAAGTATCTGAGTTTTTTCTGCGGTTTTTGCGATTCCCCACTCTCGTAAGTAATTTACATATCGTCGTTAGATTGGAAAAAACCTCCTAAGTGGCAAAAATAAAATTTTACAGGAGAAGCAAAAAACTGATTATTTTGTGAAAAGAAGGCTAAAATAATTCGGAAACGTCTCATTAAATGTGGGAAAGCTTCTTTGATACAGTAGTAACAAAGAATTTTCAAAATTCTCTAAAATACGGCGGTATTGGGCGATAAATGCACATAGGAGGAATTCCTGGCCCTAAATACTGCACATAAGAGGTTTGCTCTGGACGTGGGAGGTATTCGAGACCACATTTTCTGGATGGTGCACATAGGAGGTATTCAAAACTGCTCCTACCGGCGTAATTTTGAACTTAGCACATACGGGATTTTCCAGTCGATGCGCCTTGAAATTCCGCGTCCAACCATATAAAAAAAGCATTTCTCAAAAAATGGCACATAGGAGGTTTTTGTTTCTTGGATTTCTTCACTCTCTTGAGTGTTCATTATGAATACTTGAATACCTAGCCTTAACTTGGAGGGTCGAATTAATTTCTCTCCATGAATCATAAAGAAAATACATGTGCAGCGGTCGCCACAAAGTGGATAATTTTCGTAGTTTTTTCGGTCACAAACTAAATTTAACAAGTTTAGATAGCTAGTTGTCAACGTCTTTTCGAATAATAGTCTATAAGAGGATGAGCCCCCGCCAATTTTTTGACGTTGCTATCATGGGGATCAAGAACGTTACGTCTGAGTACTTTACGTGAAGGTCATTGAGCTCATTATCCAATAAATAGATCACTAGAAATTATACTTCGTAGGCTCATGAGCGTAATTTTCCAAATACGACTAGACGCGTTCTATATAGCATATTGAAAAAGGGTTATCCAATTGTACAAATCTACTTTATTGCGTACTTGCTTTTACAAAAGTACTTTCGGGTGTTATCCCATCATCAGTTGTGTCGCAACTGGAGAACAAGGCCTTAACCATGAGTTTTTATAGTACGAGTATAACACTGTGATCTTATTGGCTATAACAGCAATGCTGTGTTGTGATTGGTTCACTTCTTAGAAACTTATTCTTACAATAATATGTATGACATTGTGTTCTTACTGGCTAAAACATGCTGCTTAGTGATTGGTTCAATCTATTGTCCTAAATACTGCGTTTCTATTGGCTGCCTGGATTCCTGCTGTCTCATTGGTTGGTTCTGTTCTTCTTCTCTCGTCCAATCACCAGGCCGAATAATTTTTCGCTGTCAAATGTGATTACATTGTTCAAGAGGCAGGCTTTCTCCCTCTTGGCTTTTGCAATCTCCATTTGTTCCCAGAGTTTTCTTCACTTTGTGCGATTCTCTACGTGTATGACTTCAAATATTCCATCTCCGTCGTGGTTTTCTTCGTTACAGTGTTTCCCAAACAAGGACTTGCCATCTTCTTTCTCCCTCGACGTTTTGTGCTCCTTTTTCCTGATCTCAATCTTTCTTCCAGTCTCACCGATGTAGATCCCCTCGCACTGTTCACAACTTAGCTTGTACACTCCGCTCAAGCTTTCCTTGTCCTTTTGTTCCGTCTGGTCATTGCTGATTCTCTTCACCATGGGTTGGTTATTCTGGATACCCACATTTACATCGTAGCCACTGAACGCTTTTATCACCTTGTTTGTATACTTTCCTGTATGTTGTATCGATCCGGAGTACTTCCTCACTATGCCATCATGGGTTCCTTTCTTTGTTTCCAGTTTCCCAAAGACTCCGTCCACCACGCCTCTACGGTAGCCATTGGCTTCTGCGATCTGCTTTACTATCTCCATGTCTTTCCTCTTTTCTTCGTTGTTCTTGAGGACAGAAATTGCCCGATAGCAGTAGTTCTGGATAGCCGCTAACTTGTGCCTGGGGTGGTGGTAGGATTCATTTGGGATGATGATGTCAGTATGCTTCGGCTTCGGTTCCCGCCCAATTTCCCGAATCCGATGTCCCGAAACCCATTTTCCCGAAAGCCCAAATTCCCGAATGTCCAATTTCCCGGCAGCCCCTGACCCGAAACCCACTGACCCGAATGGCTAATTTCCCGACACCCGTTTTACAGTTATATTTAGATAATAATTGACTGAAGAAACTGTTTATTGAAGAAGACGTCAAAGCTTAGGCAATGTGCACATTATGGCCGATAGTCTGCAAGTAATATATTATAGTGTCGCTCGGCTTGTAATCGTTATACTCGAGGACAATATTTCTTATTCTCGTTTGTAGCTCTAACAATTTTTTTTTCGGGCTAGCTTTCACTTTTCTTCCGAGGGACAGCTCAGCGAGGCTAATCTCGGTGTCCGCCTACTCCTTTTGTAGCTCTTTAAGGAAGGTGTACATATCGGGGTGGAACTTCCCCAAGAGCAGGCGGAACCTATTGTGCCAGCCTTCGCTGGCGTTGTTTATCTTATGAGCGTCGAGTATCGCGTCGTCGTAATGGTGCCAGTCGTCTGGTGGAAATCTGGGCGCAACCCGAGGCCTGCGGCCTCGTCCCGGCCTGCTAGTGACGTAGTACAAGGAGAAGTACTCCATGAATTCGATTAGTTCATCTGGTGCCTCATCTTGGAGTAGGACGAACGCATTTTGTACGTCTGCAACCGGCACGTACGCCAGCGCGACAGTCATGTGGCAGAAATCTCTGACAGTCCGATCCTCAGGGTCGTTGTAGGCGACTTGGAGCCCTAGCGCCTGTATCTTGCGGTACACCGACTGCCCCAGATGGAACTGACAACAGCTGACACGCACGTCTTGGAATGTCTCTTTTATAGCACTAATGATACTTTTTTCGAAGTCGCACATGAAGCGCGAAGGCGTGCAAGCGGTTATTTGGTATTCATCGACGGCTGCCTTTATGGCGTGCAACACTAACTTCGCTGTACTGGGTTTGTTTCTTTGATGACATGAGGGCGTAAGTGGTACTCCTTCTCCGCCGACCGATTCTCGTTTGCGTACGCCCAACACTGTGAAAAGTTGCGTAAACAGGGACGGAGTTACGCTGAAAGTACCGTCGACGAACCACGTTTGACTTTTGCACAACATTTCCACGTTTTGACGCGTTCCGAATAGAAGGATTCTACTGGTACTTCCGTCGTCTTCGCTTTCGCTCCGTTCGCAGTCTTCATCCAGGTCCTCTTCTCCTTCCGGCAGTGAATCAAAAAGAAGGAATTTTTCACCTTGCAGGGTCTTTTGATATGTTTCTGGAATTTCTTTCAATTATGCAAGTGATAACGGATTCGATGGCATATCCTTTCGTCTTTCTCGTCGTAGTCGTTTCTTGAGCGCCTCCCGCTCTGGCATTTGACTTAGCACTCCACAAGGGACACCTACTAATTCCGTTCGCAGGATTTGAGCGGGAGGCGCTTCAGGGTGCGCAGCCGCCTTTCGCTTTATTCTAACGGTCAGTCTCTCAGCAACGCACTCTTCTTGGTTTGGTGCGTGACTGTGCGGAGATTTATTTGGCCTTTGGAGTACTAAGACGTCTGTTGCGGCCACTGGATTGTTAGTGATGGCTCGTGCTGAACATTCGCCTGACCAAAGTTTCCGGCAGTCCCAGTATATTTTGTCTTTCGTCATTCGTGAGCGGAGGTAAACAAATCCATCGAGTAATAACTTCTTTTCTAATATTTGGGCCATGTTAGCGATGCTGTACGATACGACGGTAGTTGAACAAGTGAGGAACACCATCTTTCGTGCGCGTCTACATCAACACAATATCTACTTTACCATGGGAAATGCTACGTGTCGGTCAAAATTCATCAGAACTTAGCAGTCGTTTAGTGAAAAAAGGAAGATGATTCAGTCGAAAGATAATTTCTCATCATGCACGTATATACGTCAGGTGGCTCTTCGTGAAAGTGGTTTTTGGGAAATTGGATTCGAAAATTGGAACTTTCGTGAAAATGAATTTCGGGAAATTGGACTTCTTCGGGACATTGGATATTCGGGTTAGTGGGTTTCGTGAAAGTGGCTTTCAGGAAAATGGACATTCGGGAGAATGGGTTTCGGGACAACGGATTCGGGAAATTGTACGGTAATCGTCGGCTTCCTGTAGATTTTGTATTCTATCCTCTTGTTCTCCATTGTGAGTGTAAGGTACAAATGGTCGATGGTCTCATTGCCTTTCAAGACTGTGAATTTGGTGCTCTCATTCATCGCGTTCATTTCTGAAAGGAATAGATCCACCTGTCTATCAGTGCCTGACCACACAATTAGGATATCATCTACATATCTGGCCCAGTGTTTGATCGAGTTTCTGAACTTGCTGCCCTTCAATATCTTGTTTTCCATGTCGTTCATGAATATCTCCGCCAGTATTGGTGACAGCGGTGATCCCATCGCAAGTCCCCTTTTCTGACTGTACAACCTGTTATTAAGCGACAGTAGTTCTGGTTCAAGGTCCCTTCCACTATGTTGGCGTACTTTGGCCCATCGGGGTTCCCATGGTATCTGTTGTTTTTGAGCAGAGTGAGAAGTTCCTCCTTCGGTATAGTACCAAACATATTTGCCACATCAAAGGATATCAGCTTGTCATTACTCTTGATTTCCAACTTGTCCAGTTGCTCAATCAGCTCTCCGTTGTTTCTGATACTTCGTCTGGGTGCAAAGTGGTAGTTTTCTTTCAGAAATGTGGCTACGATCTTCGCTATCTTGTAGCATGGTGATTGAATGCTGTTGACCAGGGGTCTCATCAGACGGTTCGCTTTGTGGAGTTATACTCGTACAAGCCCCTTGAGCTTTGTTGCAACCGGGTCATCTCAAGCGTCCTTCCATTGCCGGGTGCATTGTTCCGTTTCAACACAGCTTTCAGGTCATCTTAGCAACTAATAAAGTAGATTTGTACAATTGCCAAACCCTTTTTCAATATTAGTGCTCTACTTACACCTCACTCATTAGGAGTTCCGACTATATAGCATAGTTACCGAGTCTAGACTTTCCCACGTTCCGCCTGTTTTCGTACTCTCAGGTGAGCCGAATATCGGGAATGTTCCATATTCCGCTACATCTGGTACGTATTCCTTAGAAGTCGAAGATTCTATATTAGCAACAAATTCCAGATCGCAAACGGTGAATA
Organism: Aspidiotus rigidus; assembly: GCA_035079385.1. Lineage (NCBI taxonomy): Eukaryota > Metazoa > Arthropoda > Insecta > Hemiptera > Diaspididae > Aspidiotus > Aspidiotus rigidus. The sequence goes on from JAVHKY010000001.1 coordinate 12,031,277, forward strand.
TTTATCAAGAGATAGCTTCTTATACAACAGGTGTCCTACTAAGACACAAGAAAATTTCATTTCTGACATTTTGTGAAAAAGTTTCCAACATCTCGAAGAGAATTGAGTGATATGTGGTTCCAATTGACATACTTCTTTTCCCCACTTTTTGGGTATTAGGAAAAAAGCATGAGAACAGCCCATGTTTAACTTACTAATTTTTCGTATACAATTTCTGACTAATTTGCGTACCTTATCTATACAATGAATAGGAGCTAATTATTGATGATATTACGCGTGATTATAGCACTCTGAGAGACAGTGATTAAAAAGATGATCTCAAAAAAAAAAAAGAAAGAAAAACAGGAGAGATGAATCCATTGTGACTACCTTCAGAAATAACTCCAAAGTGTCCCATACACCAGTTTTGATCATGATACATCTCGCTGATGAGTCAACTTCGCCGTTCCATTGAAATTCCTTTAAAGTATTATGTGACCTAGGCACCTAAATCGTCTTCACACGCGCCATAGCTTACAACTGTTCCTTCATACAAGTTTGGTGTTTAATTAAATCCTTCTCATCTTAATACAAACCCAGCACCCTACTCTGGTTGTCATACTTGTAGAACTGTCAGGTCGTTTTCCTTTAACTAACCATGTGATGACGAGTCCCCCACTAGCAACTTAGTAGCAGCCTGGTGGCTACTAGTTCAGTAATACCACGACTGCCCTACAGATTCCACTTTCTTTATTCAAGGTCAGATCTCTATCACCTTATTTGAGTAAAACAGATTCGTGCGATAAATCTCCTGGTTGTATAACGCCCATTCACTGCAGAGAAATAATTGGGGAACTCAATATTATTACAAATAGTCTAGATTGCTGGTTGATTAGTTGCTTTGCTTATACATTTCTAAAGTATAAAAGATTCCATTTTTATGGTTTTTCAGGATATAAATTCTTTCAATACAATATCAAACTCGACATTTCCTCCTCATGCGACTTCAGATCATCTGCGCATTCGCAAGGGAGCTCTACTTCTTGATCCTCAAGAAGAAGCCACTCTAACAGTGAATATCCGTCGAATAAATATCTTCAATATTACTGAGGAAGATCTTAAATATTTGGATAGAATTACAGAATGGGTATCGGTCGGTCAATTAAAGAATGTTTACAAGTATACTAAAACGTTCGAATTGAATCTGGATTTTACAAAACCGGCAACAAAGATGGGTATTGATGGTGATCGGGTCATCAAACCCAATCAATTAAATATTTACACCAAAGGATGTGGCTCCACGAATCATCGCGTCAGTCCTCGCCATGGTTTGATGGGAACCTTAATTCTAATCCTTCCAACTACATATACTGGGGGTGAGATCATATTCAACAATTTGAATCTTGAAGAAAGTATGGAAAAAGATAGATTAAGGTTTATCCACCTCGATGCGGGTCTGAAATATTCAATTAACGAAGTCACCAGTGGCAGTCGAATCACTTTAATTTACAACGTGCTGAATCTCTCTTCTCTCGCCAATCCTCGTGTCTATGTCAATAATTTACATCAAGCAAAGTATTATCAAGATTTGTTGGATGAAGCGGTCGAATTTTGTAGAGGCAAAAAGAATATACTTCTTGGTCAAGCGAAATATCCTAATGATGTACTTCATAAATTGATCAAAGACTTAAGAAAGGATTTTGATGTCATTGAAGTAGCTGTGGAAAAAAATAAACCTCAAAATATTACAATGATCGCTGAAGTATATAAAATGAAGGACAAAGATTATTATAGTCGTAGGAGTGAGGAGAACATAGCTTCCGGTGAAAAAACGCACCATGAATTTATGGTTCATGTCGTCGAAAAATACAAAGTCGAACATGTTCTATTTCCTTTCTCTTCGATATTGAAATCACAAGGTGGGTTGCCATTAGGTAGAATTAAACTCAATCACTGGGGGGCCCCTGACTATTATGAGCACTGGTCTAAGGAACATCAGCATATCGACTATAAATTAGAATGTTATACAGCTTTCCTAATCAATCCAGCTGAACCTGAAAAAATTTACATAGAAGTAGACGAGAGTGGATCCTTTCACGAAACAAGTCCACCGTCCAACGAAGAAACCTATGAATGACAATTCTAAGAATTCAAAAGTTTTCGTTTTTTTTTTGCCACATATTCTTTGTAATACTCGTGCACGAAAATTGCAATGTTTTCACTTGCCTTGAGCCATCTCTGTGAAAAACGTACAGAACAAAATTACCAAATGAGTAGAGACTGAGGCGGTCGAATTTTGTTGAGGCAAAAAGAATATTACTCTTCTTGGCCCAGCGAAGTATCCTAATGATATACTTCAAAAGTTGATCGATGACTTCTGGAAGGATTTTTATGACATTGAAGTAGCTGGGGAAAAAGATAAACCTCAAAATATTTCATTGATTGCTGAAGTTTATAAAATGAAAGCCAAAGACGATAGGAACAGTGAGCATCCTGGTGTAAAAACCCACCATGAATTTATGGTTTATGTCGACGACAAATACCTAGTCGAACATGTTTTATTTCCTTCATCTTCGAGTTGGAAATCACAAGGTGGGTTGTCACTGGATAGAATTGAACTCATTGAGTACCTATTATAATCACTGGTCGGAAGAATGTAAGTACATCCACTGTAAATTAGAATGTTTCACTGCTTTCCTAATCAATCCAGCTGAACCTGAAAAAATTTACATAGAAGTAGAGGAGAATGGATCTTTTTACCATCGGGGTTGACGGCTCATCGAAGTGCGTTAATTACAGCATAAACATATTAACCATAATTGTAATAATGTAAAAAATTGTCGTTTTGTTGCCATATTTTATTTGAAATACGCGAAAATTACAATGTTTCCACAAGCCTTGCCGCCATCTCTGGGAAAAACGTGCAGAATAAAATTACAAAATCAGTAGACCGGGAATGAACATGGAAAAATGAGACATGAACAAACATTTACATAAAATTACGATTCTTGAAATGAATATTGTGTAAGTGTTCGTGAGATTAGAGAAAATTCTTAGTATTCTTAAAATAATGAAGTACTTCTGATAACTTCCCCTTCTCATCATTCTTTCGACCAGCAATTTTTTCTTGTGAAAATTGAATTTGTATCCTGTCCTGTACACTGTATGAAAAAAGTGAGTAGCTAGAGAAGGCCGATTACCGGTTGTTGGACGGGGAGAACAAAAACAACCCCGGATTTAGGGGGGGCAAGGGGGCCATGGCCCTGGGCTCCACCAAAGAGGGGCCTCCACCACCCTCCCCATTTGGGGGGGGGGCAATTGAGTAGAAAAATTTGATAGGGGGCCTCCACAGCCGCTGGCCCCCGGGCTTAAAAATCCTAAATCCGGGATTGACAAAAAAAATGTTTGAATTTAGTCTAAAATCTGTTGATTTCAGTGCCTTCTAAAGTTGGACCCATCACGGAGAGAACTCTAGAGGAGATGGAGAGGTTCCCGTAAAGTAATATTATGCGAATTCTTGAAATATATCCAATAGTGCTGACAATAGCATTACTTGCTAGTTGTAAATGTTTCTAATCAATAGTATGATGAGTTATTTTTTGGATCATTTTTACATTAGAATGTTTTTATAGTTTACCGGGAAAACATGCCGTAAGCCTGTGAAGAAACACAGCTGCGTGTACAGGTGGCCGTTGTTCAAGTAAATTGGAGTAATTTTTTTTTTTTTTTTTACATCAATTATCTTGAAAAAATATGGTCTTCAATTCTAATTCAAATTAATGGCTATTGATAGTTTGCGGCCCACCAATGTCTTCTCTGCGAATGAAAAGAAATGGTACACATTTCGGACTATAATTTTCATTCAATAATGATATTACAATAGGAAAAGTGTTGAAAGTGCACATGTTAAACAACCTCTTGGAAAAAGAAATCTTAGAGAATACAGTTAGATCGGACTCTTTGCTTCATACTTCGGCAGCAATTGGTGTAATAATATAACATCACTTTTTTCTGAGTCAATCGTTGTGTTTTGGATTGACCTTATGTAGGATAAGTTTCAACCATTTCGCGGTATTATAAATATCCTCATTTGCAAGTGAGAAATATTTTTTGAATCTTGTTCCCCCTTTAGAGTATTTTTTTAGTCAGATATCGAATTCTTTGTTGGATCTCCCATTCGGTTTTTATTTTGGTCTGAGTAGAAAAAGTGATAATGATAAACCTTTGGAGAAATGAGGTTTTGGAAATGCTTCGAATATCTCATTGCATCAGTACAGGTGCAAGCTTTTGGTTACAACTCAAGTAGGAAGGTTGGGTGCCATTGCGGTTTCTGGGTTAAGCTATGACGGATACACCTGGCGGTCAAGGTCTTTGTGGTTGACAGACCCATTCAGGTAGAGATTTACCGGTCTGGGAGCGCTTGGAGTTTGTCTCACAAATTCAATACAGAGGTCTAATCAACCCCGTCGTTGCGGTAGTTGAGAGGCTACTTTATTTGAGGTCTGGAGAAGTTGATTTTGTCAACTTGGTCCTCCGAGAGCCCGAAGACTTAGTATTCTGAAAAACAGGTTGTAGGTGAGTGAGAAATCTGCGAGTTATTTCAGGCTATACTAGGCTTAATATAGACCTGTAGTAGGCTAAAGCCTCTTTACTAGATCCTACTACATAGCTTAAGTCCTAGTATTATAGAGCTAGTATAAAGTAGGCTTGGACCTCCGACTTTGCACAGCTTGCGGCAGGCCTTTACCTTGTGGGTGAGTGAGAAATCTGCGACTAGGCTTAATATAGACTTGTAGTAGGCTAAAGCCTCTTTACTTGCTTGAGGCAGGCCTATACCTCGTGGGTGGTTGAGAAATCTGCTAGTTTATTTCCCCCTTGCGAGTTTACACCACCCCCCCCCCCCGATGTGTAGGCTAAAGCCTTTGGTATAAAGTAGGCTTGGACTTCCGCAGGCTAAATCCCACTACATAGCTTGGGGCATAGTGTAATACAGCTAGTATAAAGTAGGCTTGCACGTAGTATAACCTTACTGCCTACTTTATACGAACTTTATACTCGGTCTAGGTTTCTTATGTTCGATAAACTCAAAAGGTAGCTTATACTTTGTATCTAGCAAGTTTAGCTTTCATTATAAAAACGTAATATATACATACACCAGGCTTATAAAACATTTTAGTGTACACCACGGAGGGGTTGAACGAGAGACTACTAGTCACCCCTGTAAGGTTACCAACTACTGAGAAAGACATGAAATATGACCTTTATTCATTTGGCTTTATACTAAGTCTAAGTTTCCTCATGTTTTATAGGGCTTTGCCTTCCTTCATACTACAGGCTTAGAGAATTATGTTCAGTGATGTCTACTTGATTTTGACTCTATATCGATATTACGTATTCTCGGTGACGTACAGAGCCTCCGACTCATACCTTGGGAACCAACAGCCTGTCGATTCGACGTCAACATCTATACGTTTGCCGTCGATTTACGGTTGACTTACCCAGGCACTATATTGCCTGGAAATCGACGTCAAATTTTGAGAATCGACATGGTGTAAAAGGGCAATGCTATATTCTTCAGTTACATGTGTATATGTTGCTCCCTATGAGCCGTATATATGGAAAGAGGATATGAAGAAGTTTTGAATGTTAAATTAAAATGAGTGATGCGACATTATGAACGTGGTTTTGAACGATTGATTTACAGTAAGGTAAAGTAAACTTGAGCCTAGTATAACCCTACTCTAAAGAAGTTCAAGCTCGACTAGTAAATACCAGAACAGGTTCCCTGTTTGCCTCAATTAACAAAGCTAATGAAGGCAATTCCGAGCAACTAGTCATGACTGCTGCGAGTTTTTTTGGTATTAGGAAAAAAGCATGAGAACAGCCCATGTTTAACTTACTAATTTTTCGTTTACAATTTCTGACTAATTTGCAGGAGCTAATTATTGTTGATATTACACGTGATTATAGCACTCTGAGAGACAGTAATTCAAAAGATGATCTCAAAAAAAAAAAAAAAAAACAGGAGAGATGAATTCATTGTGACTACCTTCAAAAATAACTCCAAAGTGTCCCATACACCAGTTTTGATCATGACACATCTCGCTGATGAGTCATTGAAATTCATTTAAAAGATTATGTGACCTAGGCACCTAAATCGTCTTCACACGCGCCATAGCTTACAACTGTTCCTTCATACAAGGTTGGTGTTCAATTAAATCCCTCTCATCTTAATACAAACTCAGCACCCTACTGTGGTTGTCATACTTGTAGAACTGTCAGGTCGTTTTCCTTTAACTAACCATGTGATGACGAGTCCCCACCAGCAACTTAGTATCAGCCTGGTGGCTACTAGTTCAGTAATACCACGACTGCCCTACAGTTTCCACTTTCTTTATTCAAGGTCAGATCTCTATCACCTTATTTGAGTAGAACAGATTCGTGCGATAAATCTCCTGGTTGTATAACGCCCATTCACTGCAGAGAAATAATTGGGGAACTCTATATTATTACGAATAGTCTAGATTGCTGGTTGATTAGTTGCTTTGCTTATACATTTCTAAAGTATAAAAGATTCCATTTTTATGGTTTTTCAGGATATAAATTCTTTCAATACAATATCAAACTCGACATTTCCTCCTCATGCGGCTTCAGATCATCTGCGCATTCGCAAGGGAGCTCTACTTCTTGATCCTCAAGAAGAAGCCACTCTAACAGTGAATATCCGTCGAATAAATATCTTCAATATTACTGAGGAAGATTTTAAATATCTGGATAGAATTACAGAATGGGTATCTGTCGGTCATAATACCGGTCAAGTAAAGAATGTTTACAAGAATACTAAAACGTTCGACTTGAATCTGGATTTTACAAAATTGGCAACAAAGATGGGTATTGATGGTGATCGGGTCATCAAACCCAATCAATTAAATATTTACACCAAAGGATGTGGCTCCACAAATCATCGCGTCACTCCTCGCCATGGTTTGATGGGAACCTTAATTCTAATCCTTCCAACTACATATACTGGGGGTGAGATCATATTCAACAATTTAAATCTTGAAGAAAGTATGGAAAAAGATAAGTTAAGGTTTATCCACCTAGATTCGGGTCTGAAATATTCAATTAACGAAGTCACCAGTGGCAGTCGAATCACTTTAATGTACAACGTGCTGAATCTTTCTTCTCTCGCCAATCCTCGTGTCTATGTCAATAATTTACTTCAAGGAAAGTATTATCAAGATTTGTTGGATGAGGCGGTCAAATTTTGTAGAGGCAAAAAGAATATACTTCTTGGTCAAGCGAAATATCCTAATGATGTACTTCATAAATTGATCAAAGACTTAAGAAAGGATTTTGATGTCATTGAAGTAGCTGTGGAAAGAAATAAACCTCAAAATATTACAATGATCGCTGAAGTATATAAAATGAAAGACAAAGATTATTATAGTCGTAGGAGTGAGGAGAACATAGCTTCCGGTGAAAAAACGCACCATGAATTTATGGTTCATGTCGTCGAAAAATACAAAGTCGAACATGTTCTATTTCCTTTCTCTTCGATATTGAAATCACAAGGTGGGTTGCCATTAGGTAGAATTGAACTCGATAAGTGGGGCTATGACTATTATGAGAGCTGGTCTGAGGAATATCTGCATATCGACTATAAATTAGAATGTTATACAGCTTCCCTAATCAATCCAGTTGAACCTAAAAAAATTTATACGTACATATGGCATGGTGGATCCTTCGACCAAGGAAGTCAACCGTACAGCGAAGAAACCTTAGAATGACAATTCTAAGAATTCAAAAGTTTCCGTTTTTTTTTGCCACAAATTCTTTGTAATATTCGTGCACGAAAATTGCAATGTTTCACTTGCCTTGAGCCATCGCTGTGAAAAACGTACAGAACTAAATTACCAAATGAGTAGAGACTGAGGCGATCGAATTTTGTTGAGGCAAAAAGAATATTGTACTTCTTGGCCCAGCGAAGTATCCTAATGATATACTTCAAAAGTTGATCGATGACTTATGGAAGGATTTTTAAGATATTGAAGTAGCTGGGGAAAAAGATAAACCTCAAAATATTTCATTGATGAAAGCCAAAGACGATAGGAACAGTGAGCATCCTGGTGTAAAAACCCACCATGAATTTATGGTTTATGTCGACGACAAATACCTAGTCGAACATGTTTTATTTCCTTCATCTTCGAGTTTGAAATCACAAGGCGGGTTGTCACTGGATAGAATTGAACTCATTGAGTACCTATTATTATCACTGGTCGGAAGAATGTAAGTACATCCACTATAAGTTAGAATGTTTCACTGCTTTCCTAATCAATCCAGCTGAACCTGAAAAAATTTACATAGAAGTAGAGGAGAATGGATCTTTTTACCATCGGGGTCGACGGCTCATCGAAGTGCGTTAATTACAGCATAAACATATTAATCACAATTGTAATAATGTAGAAAATTGTCGTTTTGTTGCCATATTTTATTTGAAATACGCGAAAATTACAATGTTTCCACAAGCCTTGCCGCCATCTCTGGGAAAAACGTGCAGAATAAAATTACAAAATCAGTAGACCAGGAATGAACATGGAAAAATGAGACATGAACAAACATTTTTACATAAAATTACGATTCTTGAAATGAATATTGTGTAAGTGTTTGTGAGATTAGAGAAAATTCTCAGTATTCTTAAAATAATGAAGTACTTCTGATAACTTCCCCTTCTCATCATTCTTTCAACCAGCAATTTTTTCTTGTGAAAATTGAATTTGTATCCTGTCCTGTACACTGTATCAAAAAAGTGAGTAGCTAGAGAAGGCCGATTACCGGTTGTTGGACGAGGAGAACAAAAACAACCCCGGATTTAGGGGGGGCAAGGGGGCCATGGCCCCAGGCTCCACCAAAGAGGGGCCTCCACCACCCTCACCATTTTTTTTAGAAGGAATTTTCGAGAAGATCGTTTTCCGTTTTGAACTCGCAGTAAGAAATTGGTTAGTCGCGGGGTGAATGGTTCCAAAAAAGGAAATAAATCCCCGAAGCAAAAAATTGCTCAAATATTCAAACTATTTAATTCCCGAGCGAAATTCAGCGTAGAGTCCGGAAAAAATTATTAAAAAACTCTGGAAAGCAACAAAATGGGTCAATGGGCGCAAAAGAGCATCAAAATTTCCCCAAGACGAAAAATTGTTCAGAATTTCAAACATCACTCAATTCTTAAAAGGAAATCCAAAGTTAAGTTAAAAAAAAAAAAATGGTCAAAAATTCCGCGAACTCGTCATCTGTCTTCTTGCATTCATTGTTCGATATTAGCCAGGTTTCCGTGTCCGATCAGAGTGGGCAAATGCAAGACAGCAAACTCCTCGTTATTCCCAACTGTGAAGGAAATGTTGTCAAGAAGATCGTCCTCCGTTGTTAACTCGCGATGAGAGACGGCTAAAGTCCCACGTACCATCAGAGCTGGATGAGAATTCTTCGTTATTCCAGGCGATGGCAGGAAAGTTACCGAGAAGATCATCCTCTGGTCTAAGTTTGTGGTGAGAGATCGGCTAAAGTGCCCCCTTCGATCATATGTGGTGCTTTAACCGATCTCTCACCACAATCCAACAACGGATGACGATCTTTTTGGTCATAATCCATTCACCGCCTGAAACAATGAGCTACTTCCGTGCACTTGCCTGCTTCTATCGTACGCGAGAACCTAGCTAATCTTTCATCGTGAGCTCATAAGGAAGACGATCTTCTTTGTAAAACTACCTCTTTCGCTTGGAACGAGGAATCATTGTGCATGTGCCTGCTTTGATCAAGAGCCTGGCTTGAGCCGATTTTTCACGGCGAGCGATCAGCAGAGGACCATGTTCTCAGTCATATTCCATTTACTGTCCAACACAACAAGTTACTCACGGGCACTTGCCCGCCTTAACCATATGCTGGGCTGTAGCCAATCTCTCACCGCGAGCGATCAACAGAAGACGATTTTCTGGGTCATATTTCATTCTCCACTTGAAACACCGCGCTGCTCTCGTACACCTGCCCGCCTCGACCATACACGGGGTTGTAGCCGATCTCTCACCGCGAGCGATCAGCGGAGGACGATGTTCTCAGTCATATTTAATTTACTGTCGAACACAACAAGTTACTCACGGACACTTGCCCGCCTTAACCATACGCGAGGCTCTAGCCAATCTCTCACCGCGAGCGATCAACAGAGGCCGATCTTCTTGGTAATATTTCATTTTCCACCTGAACATCAACCCATTTTGGTGTTTTTCAAAATGTTTCAATCATATTTTTTCAACTCTATGCTGAGTTTCCTTCGAGTAACATCGATTTAATTCTTAAAATTGTCAAAATTCATTTAAATACTGTAAAAATAAATCATTTTTAGGCACCGTAGCTATTTTTTCACCGTCAGTTTACAACGGATGACGATCTTCCCTGGAAATTCACTCTTTCGACTGACACAACAAGAAAGATCACACTCTTGCGCACTTTCATCGATAGAGGCACTCTGGCTAATTTTTCATTGCGAGTTTACAACGGAACACAAGCTTCTTGGTTCAATGGCTTCCCTCATCGTCTGAAACAACGAGTCTTCCACCAGCTTCAATCATACTCAGGGCCTTAGTCGAACTAAGCTCAATTTCGCAAGAGAATCGAATGAAATATGAAAATTTGAGCGATCTTTCAACTTGTGAATATGTGGAATCTCTTGGGACACTTTCACTGAATTTGGAGCTTTGTTAGATAATTTTCGGGTTATTTTTTCGGACTCAGCGTGAAATTTCACTAGTGAATTCTACAAAATTTTGATGATAAAGCAATTTTTTGTTTGGAGAAATTTTGACCCTCTTTGGGTCCGTGCATCCATTTTGAAGCTTCGTAGGGTGACTATTTTTTTTCGTTTTCCCCGTAAAACAGTAATTTAATAATCGGAATGTTCGAAATTTAGCTCAATCCTGTAAATTAATTAATTTTCAATCCCTATTTGGGAACCCCGGCAAATTGTTGAATTTTCGGCACATTTCGGGCCATAACTCGGCTCAGAGAAGACGTAGAAACTTCGTATTTGGCGCAAATTGAAGATAAAATTGAGATGCGAATTTCGTAGATTTGAAGTATACATCTAACGTTTCGCGTTTTTGCGCTACGACAGATTTAACGCAAATTCCCATTTTAGCGGGGAACCCGCTATCCATTTTGTTAGGAGATTACATCCTCAGAAAACGTCCGCGTCCGCAGGTTAAGTTAGGTTACGGGACTTAGAAGAATTTCGAGTCTCGAGCTATATATAATAGAGGGGGGGGGGGGACTTGGAAGAATTTTGACTTTCGAGCTACCGTCCAACCAAAAACTTGGAAAAATTTTGAGACTCGAGCTATATATGCTAGGAGGGGGACTTGGAAGAATTTCAAGTCTCGAGCTATATATGATAGGAGGGGGACTTGGAAGAATTTCAAGTCTCGAGCTATATATAATAGGAGGGGGGACTTGAAAGAATTTTGACTTTCGAGCTACCGTCCGCCGTCCAACCAAAAACAATAAAACATCACGTTTTGGAAAAAAAATGATTGAAATTTGGTAAATTTTCTTGTGGTCAATTTTCGTCTCTGCGGATTTGAGGCGAATTTTTGCTTACTTCCTTCTCAGAGTGGCTGCAAAATCTTTCTTACGAGCTCATCGATTCATACACCGGCATTTCAATGGTTGTAAAATTCTTCGGTGAAAGTGATCTAAAAGTTCTAAAAACATTCCATAGAGAGTGTGTGAATAAATGCACTTTCTCATTCAGTCCGTTTATAAAGTAATTAATTAAGCGTTTGGGTGTTTGGACATGACCTTTCCTACGTCCTAGTCGTTGTTTCAGACTTGCTGAAAGTTTGAGACTTATGTTTGGAATGCGAGTATCTTCCATTCACCATGATTCCGTATCGAAATGAATCCACCTGGGAGCTCAAGACGAGCCATTCATTTAGAAAACAGACTATTTTATCTAGCCCCTTTGTCGTGAGTACAAACTGTACTATATAAAGTAATGTTTCGCTTTATTATTTAATGTTTTGTTTTTTGGCGCTGCACTGTAGTGTTTAACGCGCACGGCACAATACCACTATCTGCATGAGAATGTTACCACAGATTAATAGAAAATAAGTCGGTACGTACGCGTATGAATGACAAAGCATTTACAAAAAGAATGTTATGAACGTGTTATGACACTAATGGAACTTTTGATGTACACATTCCTCAACGAAATGGACAGGGTTGATGAGTAGACCAAATCCTATACAGAAATCTCGTTAGGAGTACGGTACACGATAAGATATTTTTCGGACGTGAGACCTACGTACCTCCTCCAAACTAAGGTATATGTCAACAAAGTTGAGATACCGAATAAAAAGGACTCTTTACGCGTTGTAGAAGACGCGGAGTCTGCTTCACCAGGAATGCAAAAAGCATAGGTGGGATACATAATTAAGAGCTTCATTTATCTAGGTGATCGATTTTCTGTCGTATTAACATTGTAATCGTTTTCCAATAAACATTTTTCTTTTTTTTTTTTTTCATACACGAGTGTCGTCTAAGCAATTTGCAAATTGAACCAAAAGAATTTGCTATTCGGTCTTCACATTTGTTTATAAAAAGGTTTCGTTTCGTATATATATATATAGGATCGTGCCTAACTTATTTACATTTAATTTCTTTTCTGTCGCAAAGGAATGATGTATCTGGTAGTTTTATACGCATCGGTATGAGATAATCTGGTTGTTGTAAAAGAATAGTTGAATTTATTAAAATAAGAATAGGTACACCTATATATGTAAATATACGCTGCGTATAATTTTTTTAGTGTGTGCTTATTGTGAAGGTGTTGGTGATGTTTTATCCAAGAGGTAGGGTTTTTTTTCTTTCTTCTCGAAAAAAAAGCTGTACGTCGCATCCGCGTTCGAGTTATCGAAGTAGGTAAATTTAAGGAGTTGTAAAAAATATCGGTCGCCCACCGAGCCGGTCGTTGGACAAGATTTCAATTACAATGGGCAATCAATCTACACGGGTCAACTTTTCACAACAGATTACATTTCGATTTTCTCATTCGTATACGTGCGGAGTATTGCGTTCAACTACTCGTAAGACCATTCTGTTGAGGTGTCAGTGTTTGTGTTGTCTGTAGTTCAGCGTACAAAATAACAATAAGCATGCTAATCAGTCTCTCGGATTGCGGTACCTTGGAAAAGTATCCCATAGTTTTTTATTTGCGGAAAGAGTAACCAAAGGTCGGCGAGTCATCGAGGCATGCCTTCGCACAAAAAATTTTTAACATCGGTGTGACTGACATACTTTGGTAAATACAATTCGATTGTGAATAATCTCTTTCTTTTCCTTCGTACTTTTCCATCTTTTGGGTCGTGTTCCGTCGTTAGAATCGTGTGAGAGGCGCTTGCTCTATAAGAAAATTTCGATCGGAAATCACAAGAATATTTGAGAAAGTCTCGTTACAAAAAATAGGTGTTACGCGAAGAAGTTTATAGTGTTTGCGACCAACACGACTATCACATCAGACGCCTATATAAGAATGAGACGATGACGAAAAAAGAACAATTGATCGGAACCAGGAAAGACTTGAGCATACAAAATTGGAACGTTGCATTCTCTTCTTGCTCCACTATATTCAGTAAAAATATCCGTGATACATTCGTACTCCTCCCGCGGCGCCAAAAAAAGTGACGCTAAAGAAGTAGAGGAGAAAAATACTTTCCTTTTCTAAAGACATGATGTTCAAAAGCTCGTATTCTATCACGAATGTATGTTTACGATACAGGTTTCTTGATCGAACAGTTGAATTATGAAAGAAACGAAAAATTCCACAACCCGACGAAGTAAAATTTTTCGAAGAGGTCAAGAACGAGAATATCCGATTCTGAAAGTATTATTCTCGCTGAATTCGATGCCATCATTCGTTTTTCGTAATTCCCTAGGTTTCTTCTGCAATCTTAACGTTTAGTTGCCGCGGCTCGTTGCGAAGCGCGACGCACCTTTCCGTAATACTACCCTTCAGTACGTTCGATACGCTTTGCAACAAGTCGCTACAACTGAACATCAAGATTGAAGAAGATAACGAAGGGATCACGAAAAGCGAATAACGGTGTCGAATTCAGCGTGAAAAATACTTTCAGAATCGGATATTTTCGTTCTTGACTACATCAAAATTTTTTTTAGCGGGAACCCGCTATCCCTTTTGTTAGGGGGTACTTTCAGGAATTTTCGTCCGCAAGCGGCTCGAGTTCGATGACGTCACGGAGAGGGGGGAGACTTAGAAAAATTTCGACTCTCCAGCTATAAACGATAGGAGGGGGACTTGAAGAAATGTTGACTCTCGAGCTATCATGGGAGTCAAAATTTTGTCAGGTTTTTCGCCCGAAGCGACGGCGCACGGCGTAAATTTTGACTCTCGAGCTATGTAAGAGGAGAGGGACTTGGAAAAATTTCCACTGTTGAGCTATACATATGACAGGAGGGGGACTTAGAAGAACGACGGCTACCTTGTTTTGTTGAGTTGTGTTCTGTCAAACTGATAAAGTGAGAGGTCACGGCTGGAAACGTTAGCGGGTTGTTCAATAATCCCGCTTCCTTTAATTCGAGAGTCATTGTCAACGTAGTATTTGAGGGGAGGGGAGGGGAACGAAGGAGGTAAATTTCATAAACAAACGCGAAAGGACGAATACTCCAAAGGGAGAGTAAACAATGCGAACCGCAGAAAAATATAAACAACGAGCGCTTTCGGTTAATAAACCACCTTCAAGCCTGAAATAAAGCAACTGACGAACAGAAAAGAAGAGCAAGGTATTAAGATTGTCCAAACGAGAAATCGCGGTGTGAATCATAAACCAGTTCGATCAGGCCATCTTCCGGAATGTACGAGTTTAGTACAGTGATACCGTCGGTGTTGAGATGACGCATTATCTCTATATGCTCGAGGGAGATGCGCTTACGAGAGGAATTCTCCTTGTGGAGGAGCTTCTCGGATCCCTCGCGGAAGCTGTGGCCACTGTTTATTAAATGATCAGTAAAAGCTGATTCCCCTAAGTCTCCCTTCTTCCAAGACTTCAGGTGCTCAGCTACTCTAACTTTCATTTGGCGGCTGGTCTCACCAATATAAAAGCCTCCCCAATCCCCACATTCCAACTTGTAAACAGCACTCCTCTCATCAACAGGTATGGGGTCCTTCAGTCTCACAAACCACCTCTTGACTGTGGTAGGGTTGTAAAACGCGAATCTGAAGCCAAACGGGCGGAGGGCCTGACCCAATTGGAGGGAGAACTTCCCCAAGAAAGGGAGACTGATCCAACGCAAACGGCGATCACGGATCGTGTCTCGGGGGAGGGAGGTGGTGGAATCAAGAAGGCTCCTCGTAACTTTCCTCCGAACCTTCACGTCAACATCGACATTGACCACATTTACTCTGGCCAGGTGTTTTATTGTGAATAACTCTTTCTTGAAGGCAGACTGACTCAAAGGAATACGAGTCAGTCTGTGAACTAGGCTCTGAAAAGCAGACATCTTATGATGAGCAACAGGACCGAACGAACCACCTTGGACTAAAACATCGGTCGTAGTATCTTGCCTGCAAATTCCAAACCTATAGATACTATTATAGAGATCGGTAAATCCAAAAAGTTGACGGAATATACCCCTATTTCGAACGTAAATTTGATGGAAGGGTACCAGGAATTGAGATACCTCAGAAACTCACCAAAATGGTCTGGGGGCCAGTCCAGATACAGAGAACGTCATCAACGTACCTGTGCCAATAGTGAATATGATTAAGTAACACCTGGTTCGAGGAAAAGAGGTCAAGTTCAAACTTGGACATGAAAATTTCGAAGATGAGGGAGCCTAAAGGTGATCCAATAGGGATCCCTACTTCATCAGGAAACTCGAAAAATGTTTCTTCAAATTTACAGTAGTTGGGGGGGCCAGCAAATATTCAGAAGCTCGAAAAATTCCTAAAGCTCATTGTGAGGAATATTGGTTTTGACGAGTAGCTCAACCATACGCTGGATAGTAGCAGCCTTAGGAATATTTGGGAACAAACCAACAACAACAAAAGAGCAGATGTTCGTTCCCGGGGGAAGACTTACACCCTTCAGAACGTCAGTTGAAGAGGCCGAATTCAAGACCGAATGAGGAGATTCGAAATCAATGAGATTTTTGAACCAACGGTCCAGGAATTCGGCAAGGAGGTAGGTGGCGGAGGAGACGAAAGAAACAATGGGTCGCATCGGGGTATTGTTCTTATGCACTTTGGGCAGCCCGTAGAGGAGCGGGGGGTGTGGAGTTAGGAACAAGGAGGGTTTTTTTCAAAGCAGGAGTTTTGATAATAGCCTCACTCCTCTTGATGACACTCCTAACTTCTTCAACGTGCTTGGGAAAGCTGAAACCCTCACTCTCTTGGGGGGGGGGGCAGCAAATATTCAGAAGGCCGAAAAATTCCTAAAGCTCATTGTGAGGAATATCGGCTTTGACGAGTAGCTCAACCATACGCTGGATAGTAGCAGCCTTAGGAATATTTGGGAACAAACCAACAACATCAAAAGAGCGGATGGTCGTTCCCGGGGGAAGACTTACACCCTTCAGAACGTCAGTTAAAGAGGCCGAATTCAAGACCGAATGAGGAGATTCGAAATGAATGCGATTTTTCAACCAACGGCCCAAGAATTTGTCAAGGAGGTAGGTGGCGGAGGAGACGAAAGAAACAATGGGTTGCATCGGGGTATTGTTCTTATGCACTTTGGGCAGCCCGTAGAGGAGCGGGGGGTGTGGAGTTAGGAACAAGGAGGGTTTTTTTCAAAGCAGGAGTTTTGATAATAGCCTCACTCCTGTTGATGACGCTCCTAACTTCTTTAACGTGCCTAGGAAAACTGAAATCCTCACTCTCTTTAGCACCACACGGGTGGAGGACTTCATGGATCTTAGAGGAATAGGCCGACTTCTCCATCACCACAACAGCATTGCCCTTGTCAGCCGTAGTGACAATTAAATCTTCCTCTTTCATCTTCCTCTTTAAACCTTGAATCACTCCTCCCAATTTATTACTCATGCGAGGGAGGGGGTTATCCCGCATGAATCAAAATAGGGATATTTTCCATTACCTTTTTGGATTTATCGATCTCTATAATAGACGGTATCCATAGGCTTGGAATTTACAGGAAAGATACTACGACCGATGGTTTAGTCCACGGTGGTTCGTTTGGTCCTGTTGCTCATAAGATAGCTGCTTTTCACAGCCTAATTCACAGACTGACTCGTATTCCTTCGAGTCAGTCTGTCTTCAAGAAAGAGTTACTCACAATAAAACACCTGGCCAGAGTGAATGTGGTCAATGTCGATGTTGACGTGATGGTTCGGAGGAAAGTTACGAGGGGCCTCCTGGATTCCACCACCTCCCTCCCCCGAGACACGATCCGTGATCGCCGTTTGCGTTGGATCAGTCTCCCTTTCTTGGGGAAGTTCTCCTTGCAATTGGGTCGGGCCCTCCGCCCGTTTGGCATCAGACCCGCGTTTTACAACCCTACCACAGTCAAGAGGTTGTTTGTGAGACTGAAGGACCCCATACCTGTTGATGAGAGGAGTGGTTTTTACAAGTTGGAATGTGGGGATTGTGGAGGCTTTTATATTGGTAAGACCAGCCGCCAAATGAAAGTTAGAGTAGCTGAGCACATGAAGTCTTGGAAGAAGGAACACTTAGGGGAGCCAGCTTTTGCTGATCATTTAGTAAACAGTGGCCACAGCTTCCGCGAGGGATCCGAAGAGCTCCTCCAAAAGGAGAATTCCTATCGTAAGTGCATCGCCCTCGAGCATATAGGATTCTGGTCAATTTTGTCGAAAACTCTTTCATCGAAAGCAATTTTGTCGGCGGTATTTTGTCGAATGGCAAGATTACCGATAGTACATATTCATCGAAAGATCACTTTTGTCGAATACTCAATTACATCGAATAAATTTTTTATGGAAGGAAAAAGAGTGACTAATTGCTTGCTTGCGAACTAGTTCGTAGTTGAAAAATCGCACGTATTATTTCAGCAATTACATTCATATATCATGTAAAATTCGTGTTATATTATGTCCACATATTGATGAATGCAACTTGTTGATTCATAGTTTGATTCACGTTCTCCCTTAATTTGTAATAAAAGTATTACTACCTATTATCAGCACTTCATGTTTATCTGTGTTCGAATTCAGTTATTCGCCACGCGTACGTAATACAGGATTAAGTGTGCGTTAAAACGTGGAAAAACTAAATAAATTTTGATACGACGATCACTGTGCGTAATCGGGTGGCTTCCTATTCGTTCGTTAAAAGTCAGCGCGGTCGTGATTTATTAGTATGTGGGGGATATGTGTATTATGAGGAAAGGACCGTTAATAGAAATTCTTACTGAAAGTGTAGCAAGTATATTTTCTGTCATGATAGCCAATGACCATAATCATGCTGCGAATGCAGCTGGTGTTGAAGTTCGTCAAATTAAGCCTTGCTACTTGCAATCAAGCAGCGCTGGGTCAGCTGCAGTCATCGTTGCTCTCGACAAGTACTACATTCGATGTAATTGCGTATTCGACAAAAGTATGATCTTTCGATGATTATGTACTATCGGTAATCTTGCCATTCGACAAAATACCGCCGACAAAATTGATTTCGATAAAAGAGTTTTCGACAAAATTGCCGGCACCCAGCATATAGAGATAATGCGTCATCTTAACACCGACGATATCGCTGTACTCAACTCGAACATTCCGGAAAATGGCCTGATCGAACTGGTTTATGATTCACTTCGCGATTTCTCGTTTGGATAATCTTAATACCTTGCTCTTCTTTTCTGTTCGTCAGTTGCTTTCATTTCAGGCTTGAAGATGGTTTATTAACCGAAATCGCTCGTCGTGTATATTTTTCTGCGGTTTGCATTATTTACTCTTCGGAGTATTCGGAAGCTTTTCAAAAAAATTATGCTCGAGTCTTACCACTGATTGTTACCAAAGTCGTTCGCGGAACATGTTTGAAGTAGAAAGCTAAACAGTATGGAAAAAATTCCTGGCCTTCCTGCTCCATTAAGATGTGATACAACTTCTTCCCACAGCAGGTGCTCTTTGTAGAGGAATGATTAGAGCATAATCTCACATTTGTTTCCCATTTGTTTCGGGTATTGGTTAACGAAGAGCTATCTCAGTTTATTGCCTCCAGAAGAGCCAACTGCGTCGCGATCAACTTGTCAACTTTCCAAAGAAGGTGATCATGTGATCTTCCACCAATAAGACCCATCGTACACTGCTGGAAAAAATCAGAATCAGAACTTCCGCCATCCTACCCGGTGTAAGTGTACATCAGCTGTCACGCAAACGATTCAGTGATTACGACTTACACTTTATAGAATGAAAGTGTTGAGCGCTACGAAAATCAAAAGGTACTTAGTGGCACATTTGGTGAAACATATTATTTATTACGCTGACTGTAGATTTAGATTACAAGTCTTCAACTTTATAGAATACACTGAGCGATAAGATATTTGTGGCAATGGCGCTTCAACGCACCCCGGTAACAATACTATTTCTGCTGATCGGCTTCGGGACAGGTACTTTTGCCTACGATCATCCGCTCTTACTAGTTAGTGACAAAACAAGAATAAGGTCTATTGATTTTCCATCTCTGCTAGGCCAAAACTATGATGACCATTTTGTAAGATGACGATCCAGAGAACTAGGTCTTTTGTCAAATGAACTATTAGAATGGGAATCTCTCAGGTTCTTCCGCTGGATTAAGATGACAATCCGAAGAAATGTCCCTTGACATCTTACAGAAGAGCCAGTTTTCTTGATCTTTATTTTTGAGATATTTCATTGTGGCTTAGCACGGCAAGGTGACACATGTGACATATTTTTGCCTCTCAGGTTGTCAATGTGGCAGTGCACTGTTACAAGACTGCCTTGATACGGTTGCTATGCAACGCTTTGGTGCTGATTGAACGGAATACAGGGCTGATAGGATTCTTTCTTTTAACAGACCTTAAATCCAAAAGTGACGACAGTTGGGAATCCACAGACGCAGTGGTGCTGGCCGGAGACCATCTGTACGGAACGTATGCAGCGGTAAAGGCCATGCTTCTGCTTCCGGCGAAGGATTTTCTGGTGGGAATGGAGTTCGTCGAAGCGGTAGCAGGGGACCACTCCCTATTTGACCGGTGTGCCAAATACTTCGGAAGGCAATGGCTTCCAAGTGAAATTATTGAGTACTCGTCTTGATACAAAGATTTTCCTCGACTACTCATATTTATAAAATTTATTATGTATGATTTAGAGCGTGTAATAGTGTCGACGCCGTATCAGAGAGGATACAAGTGGCGGGGTTTTCCCGAACGCTTGGAGTTTTCTAGGTGAGATCTCCTTTTTTTTGTAAACATTATCTTTCGTGTATTAGTTTTTTCAGTTTCATATCTTTTTGAGTACGGTCAAGTCGAAAGTCACCCGGTGAATCGTAAACCAGTCGTTAGCGTGGGGTCCAAAAGCTTACGTCTCCTTCGATGAGTAAATTCGCGATTCTGATATCAAAACGTTCATGTTGCATCTTCTTGTAGTTCTTCGAAAAGCAGAATGTAGATATATGGGCTTGACATACAGAGTGTAAGTTCATGTCCCGATCCCTTCCCTCCCCCTCCCCCCGATAAATAAAAAGATGAAATTGTTTTCAACGATCGATGTCGATAAAAAAAAGAGCACGTTTGGTGGAAGGAAAACAAGCTAGAAAGGTATAGATGATAACGACTTATACTTAAATTCGCGTGACTGTTTATCGATGTAATACTGCTCAATTCCGTTTTTAATTCTATAAAAATTCAAATGACGATGGTGGTTCGATATCCACGCACATATAGACGCGTATCACCGCAAAAAGAATTGTTTTCTTCGGATTTTTTCTTTTCGTTCTTCGGCATCCGTCGTTATCGTGGTGAAAGGTAAGAGTATAAGCAAACGTCTGCGCCAACCTTATGCAGATATATTGATTAACTATCTCAAAAATACGAACTCGATAAAAAAAAGCATTCTTCGCCTCGCGTCGACGATCACGAGCCAACGAATTAATTTCCGATTTGACTCTCCTAGAGCTCGTTTGCTGTGCGCTGCAAAGAAAGAAAGAAAGAAAAAAAAGTATTATAGGTACAAATAAGCTTTACTCGTATCGAGCCAAGGATAGAGCGGCGGATCGGAATATTCTCCGGTCGATTTTATACGTTCCGGCAAATTTGTGAAATTGAGCGTACTTGAAACACGTACGCGGTTGATTTATGAAAGTATTTTTCTGCTATATACAGAATCTAAATGAAAAGAAAAACACAAATGTTCTTTTTTTCTGTCTTCAATTATTTTATAATTAAATCGATGTCCGATGTTATGATTTACGAAGTTGACTTACCGAATATTATTAGTACATACCGCGATAATAATGTTTTCAAATACGATGCGCAAAAATTGCGCGTATAAATTAACCTCTCTCCACGAAAAATACGCTCGAGTATATTGTATGTACGGTAGATTATAAATCAAAGGAGAGGCAGAGAAAAAAAAAAAAAATTGCAGAAATTAGCCCAAAACACACCTATAGCTAGACGGCTATAACACGATGTATTCATTATATATTGTGGCTGAAAATGAAGATATAAATCCTCAAGTTGAGTACACCTAGGTTATGACCGCAAGCTCGGCTTAATTATTCTCCCTCGGCTAGCCAGTGTCGAGCTCTGTACGAGTTTATCCAGCCTATGTACCATTCGGAGTCACAATTGAAACACGACTTTAAATAATGGCATTCCGCGGCCACAACTTATTCGTGCGCAAGAGCGAAATCGGGAGTCTATACCGGACCTATTATAACAGACTTATTTTCATGTTATGACATGTACGTTAAGTTTTCCTTTTGTAACAAAAAAAAAAAAAAATTAAGGCATAGTACGGTATTCACGTCTTGAGAAGAAACTAAAGTCCCAAAACACACAAATCTATACGAAGCCCGGCCAACGTAAACGCTGCAATAAGATTGCCCATTAGAATAACAAAAGAAGAACCACGTCATGTCTGGACGTCACCTTTAATGCATTACTTTCCTCCTTCGTCCTCATCATCTCTCGAGGTGGAATTTTTATTTTATTTTTGTATTTTGAATATGTGACACGGAGTTCATCTTTTCTCGCACTATAGGTGGTAGTATCAACTTTGCCCATGATTCGATCATAGCGGATAATATGTGGGTATGCCTTTTTGATAGCTCGCGCCTTCCTCGGATGATTTTATAATGGACTACTCTCTTCCTCTATTACTGTATATAAAGTTTATAAATGGTAAATACGATACCTTGGGTACTTCGTTATACCGTAATACTCGTACATGTACGCTCTCTCAGCTGCTGCCGCTATTAAATAAGTTGTCTTTCTAGTTTATTCGCGTTCGCCCATGGTTTATGACTGTAAGGACTGCGGTAATTCGATTCACGTATCACCGTATATTTATTCGCGGATGGACGATATTCTTTTCTATTGCGGTTAATTTCACATATTTATCGTACTTACAACTTAGTTCATATTTTTTACAGCTGCCTGTGAGCGCACACCGACTCGCAAATACCCCAACGTAGATCATTAGTCAATTTTATGGTACTCTCATATTTTGTGCGAGCAACTAGTCTGCCAACGTACCTAAGCTGTAAGGTACTTTACTCTTTCGAGAAAGATGAAATTGTTTTTGGTGTACACGTACGAAAAATATACCGTCGAACCAATGAAATTACGGGCTATGTTGATGTAAATCGCTATGAAACTATGGAACTTTCCAAACGACGAGTATTTGTGCCATAAAAAACGATCATTCGACCGCTCTCAAGTTGTAGAATTTGAGAAATAGGGAAGAAGTCTTTTCTAAAGTTTGATACGAGAGCTACAACCGAACGGATATGAGGATGCTATTTGAAGGGCACGGGGGAAGAAGTGAAGGATGACCAAACGAAACGAGCTGGTGAAATGGTTTTTTCTAAGGGGGGCTAGACATCCGCTTGTCCAGTTCGTCTCGTTTGGACATTCTCCGTTCTTCCCCTATACGCTTCATTTTGTATGATGGTAGTTTTTCGAGGAAAAAAACCGTGACACAACTAAAAAGCTAACATGTCACTTTTAAAAACACACAGTTCAGTATTTTACAGTCGCCCTCTTACATATATGGCTCGAGATTCGAAATTTCCCCAAGTCCCCTTAAATACAAAATTTTTTCAGGCCACCTGTATACTCGAAAGTTATCTCAAATTCGAACTTCTCGTACGTGTAACTAGAGAGACGAAATTTTTCCAAATATTATAATTTGTCTCCCCGTTATCCGTTTCAACGGGGTGAAGGATCCGCTGAAAAGGTCCACGTCCGGCCTTTGTGATATCATCAAAGACCCTCGACCTTATTTAGGAACTCGTATAAATTTTGACCTCCGTTCCTCTACGGAGAGGAGTTGAGAAAAGTTTGAGCCATGAATCTCTGAAAAAGAGGAACTTGGAAACTTTTGAGCTCTGAACCCGGTAGGAAGGAAAAATTTACGATCTTAATACCTCGTTCTTCTCTTTTGTTCGTCAGTTGCTTTCATTTCAGGCTCGAAGATGGTTGTTTAACCGAAAGCGCTCGTCGTATTTTCATTTTTTCTGCGGTTTGCATTTTTTACTCCACGTCGGAGTATTCCTCTTTATTGTTTACTAGGCAATGACCATAGAATTTCAGACTAAGATAGAATCAGAGGCAAAACATAAGCTAGTCTAAGGCTCCTTACTTTAGACTAATTGCGAACTATGAGGGTCACGTCTTCCGAAAACGTCTTTGACTTTCCTGACGTCATCAATAGCCTCGACTTAATTTAGAAATTTGAAAAAATCTGAGTTCCGATCCATTACAAACAGGAAACTTGAAAAAATTTGGAACTTTGAACTTTTGTTAAGATAGGTCCAGAGGAACGTTGGAGCTCTGAATGTCTAGTTTAAGCTAGGCTACAACTGTGGAGTCCTGAGCTAAATAAGGTCCACGTTCATAGTCCCCAACTCCAAATCGGGATCGAAACAAATTTTGTCCCCATTTTGTTCATCTACCGTTTTCCCACTTCGTAAATTTCAAATTTGGAGGCTGAAAAGACCATCTTAGTTGTTGTTTCAGAAACGGGCTGAATCGTTTGTGCTACGCTTGAGCTGTCTTGTGCCGCCGAGGTCGATTTCCCCTTCAACCATGGGACGGGGCTGTAGACATGCAAGACCATATTCGTGACCTGTCGCAAGAAAACCTCCCTAAGCGTCTGAAAAATTAATCAGGAGAATAGCTAATTTTCAGTTCATCAAAGTCACCTCAAAACACAGAAAATATCTTGGAATAACTTATTTAGAAGAACTAATGCGATTTGCCAAGTTATGGCCAGACATACCGACGGAAGGCATCGTTGTGAATCACCTCCTCGCTTTACTCCTTTGAGTATGCCTTCCGTCGGTTATTTTGAAGACTTTTGAAGAGGTTTGTCACAACGATCTATCACGAGAAAAGCTCTACTTGAGAGAAAGAAAGATAATCCTAGTATTATATCGGAACTCATAATGAGTGAGTGAGGTGTAAGTAGAGCACTAATATTGAAAAAGGGGTTTCCAATTGTACAAATCTACTTTATTAGTTGCTTATACAAGGGTACTTTCGGGTGTTATCCCATCATCAGTTGTGTCGCAACTGGAGAACAAGGCCTTAACCATGAGTTTTTATAGTATAACACTGTGATCTTATTGGCTTTAACAATGCTGTGTTGTGATTGGTTCACTTCTTAGAAGCTTATTCTTACAAAAATATGATATTGTGCTCTTATTGGCTAAAACATACTGCTTTGTGATTGGTTCAACCTCTTGTCCCAAATGCTGCGTTTCTATTGGCTACCTGAAATCCTGCCGTCTTATTGGTTGGTTCTGTTCTTCTTCTCTCATCCAATCACCAGGCCGAATAATTTTTCGCTGTCAAATGTGATTACATTGTTTAAGAGGCAGGCTTTCTCCTTCTTGGCTTTTGCAATCTCCATTTGTTCCCAGAGTTTTCTTCTCTTTGTGCGATTCTCTACATGTATGACTTCAAATATTCCCTCTCCATCGTGGTTTTCTTCATTACAGTGTTTCCCAAACAGTGACTTGCTATCTTCTTTCTCCCTCGACGTTTTGTACTCCTTTTTCCTGATCTCAAACTTTCTCCCAGTCTCACCAATGTAGATTCCCTCGCGCTGTTCACAACTGAGCTTGTACACTCCGCTCAAGCTTTCCTTGTCCTTTTGTTCCGTCTGGTCATTGCTGATTCTCTTCACCATGGGTTGGTTATTCTGGATACCCACATTTATATCGTAGCCATTGATCGCCTTTATCACCTTGTTTTTTTACTTTCCTATATATGGTATCGATCCGGAGTACTTCCTCACTATGCTATCATGGGTTCCTTTCTTTGTTACCATTTTCCCAAAGACTCCATCCACCACGCTTCTGCGGTAGTCATTGGCTTCTGCGATCTGCTTTACTATCTCGATTTCTTTCCTCTTCTCTTCATTGTTCTTGAGGACAAAAATTGCCCGATAGCAGTAGTTCTGGATTGCTGCTAACTTGTGCCTGGGATGGTGGTAAGAGTCATTTGGGATGATGGTGTCAGTATGCGTCGGCTTCCTGTAGATTTTGTATTCTATCCTATTGTTCTCCATTGTGAGTGTAAGGTCCAAATAGTCGATGGTCTCGTTGCCTTTCTCGACTGTGAATTTGGTGGTCTCATTCATCGCGTTCATTTCTGAAAGGAATAGATCCACCTGTGTATCAGTGCCTGACCACACAATTAGGATATCATCTACATGTCTGGCCCAGTGTTTGATCGAGTTTCTGAACTTGCTGCCCTTCAGTATCTTGTTTTCCATGTCATTCATGAATATCTCCGCCGGAATTCATGACAGCGGTGATCCCATCGCAAGTCCCCTTTCCTGACTGTAGAACCTGTTATTGAAACGGCAGTAGTTCTGGCTCAGATACTATGTTGGCATACTTCGACCCATCGGGGTTCCCATGGTATCTGTTGTTTTAGAAGTGAGTGAGAAGTTCCTCCTTCGGTATGGTACCAAACATATTAGTCACATCAAAGGATATCAGCTTGTCGTTACTCCTGATTTCCAACTGGTCCATTTGCTCAATCAGCTCTCCGTTGTTTCTGATACTTCGTCTGGGTGCAAACTGGTAGTTTTCTTTCAGGAATGTCGCTACGAACTTTGCTATCTTGTAGCATGGTGATTGAATACTGTTGACCAGGGGTCTCATCGGACGGCTCGCTTTGTTGAGTTTTACAAGTCCCTTAATTGTCTAAATAACGAGTATATACAAATTTGCATACTTTTTTTTTTTTTTTACCGCTAGTATTAGTTGATGATCAGATTCAATCAATTGACTCCAGTTATACCGCCAAGATCAGGGTTAAAGCGACCGTCGGAAAGCTTTTCCTTGGCGAATATCTCACCAGTATCAGTCTTGAGCCAAACAAAAGGAACGCCTACTGAGGAATTATGCAGAAACAGAAAAAATTCGTTTTTCGTGTGTAAGCAAATTAAATCAGTACATTGAAGATTTTCCCTATCTAATCATCTTCATCTTTCTGATAATGACTCATACCACGTACGACTGATACTCTTTTCTTCTTATTCATGATATTATTCTCTCGTAATTCGCTAATATTAAAATGCGGATTATTGGAACATGTCCCATTGTGGTAACAGCAGCATTATTTGCTAGTTGTGAATGTCTCTATTTAGTAAGTAGCATGAGGTATCGTTCGGACAATTTTTATATACCGAATTACAATTTGTCTTATTCGATTTGTTTTATAGTTTACCATGAAAGCACCCCGTAAACCTGAGATCAAGATTCGCCCGACTGAAACACAGCCGCATGTAGAGGCGACCGTTGGCCAAGTAAGCAGTGGGAAATATTTCTTTTTCTTACGTCAATTGAGGGGTACAGGGAAGAAACGGGGAATGTCCGAAAAACTTTTTTTTCGGGGAAATCGTAGTTTTAAGTTTCAATGTTAACGTACATCAAGGAACAGGTCTTCATCTACAAGAATCAATAGTTGACTCGAAAATGAAAAAAAAACGGACATTCCCCGTTTTCTTCCTGTACCCTTCAATTGTCGTTGAAAGATTTTCGTGGAATTTTACTTCAAGTCCGCTCGTTATGGCCCACCATTGTCCTGTCTACCGGTCGAAAAAATTGTTCACATTGCGCACTATAATCTTAATGGCATACTTCTAAAACTTTCTTGATGCTTCCACTTAACTAAACAGGTAATTTCGAGTCCTCATCAGCCCCTCAGTTGCAGTTTAGGGGCGCTGATCCACCCATAAATGAAGGTACCCTAATGTAATAATTGGAAAGGGAACTTACAACAGTGATCAAGTTTTGTCTTATAATTTTGATAATTTTATGGTTGCATGAACCATAACTTTGTAACTCAAAGTACCATCTTGTTCTTGACTGCCATTTGGACAGGTAATTCTGTTATTGAAAATGGAGCGTATCGTCCCGGTACGTACTCCTCAGCCACTGAAATGAACAACGTGAAATTCAAGTTACTGACTCATAGGAATATAAATATTTCCCCTCCGATAAATGATTTTGAAAATGAATTCTGAACTACACCGAATCTAGTCCATCGTCGAGGTCAATAAAAGAAAGCGTTAGTAATGTTCGAATTTATTCATCAAAAGAAAAGTATGCATCGTCTACTTCGCAAAAACAAGATGATCAACGTGGACCTTCAATGCACTAGCAGAATGAAATTTCAGCAACATTACGAATGGCCCACAGGGCCCACTTTTTGTAGACAGGGTCAGTTCACTACCACCTTATCCGAGAAGGCTAACCCTGACCTCGGATTCGTGCGACTGAAACCCTTGAAGTATTACGACCATTCACTATATACAAATAGAAAAATAATTGGGAAAAACTCAACACTAGAACGAATAGATAATTACTGAAATGCTCACAAATTTTGAAAGTATAAAAGATTACATTTTGATGGTTTTCAGGATACGAATGTTCTCAATACATCATCAAACTTGACATTTTCTCCTCATACGGCCTCAGATCATCTGCGCATTCGCAAGGGAGCTCTACTTCTTGATCCTCAAGAAGAAGCCACTCTAACAGTGAATACCCGTCGAATAAATATCTTCAATATCACTGAGGAAGATTTTAAATATTTGGATAGAATTACAGAATGGGTATCTGTCGGTCAATTAAAGAATGTTTACAAGTATACTAAAACGTTCGACTTAAATCTGGATTTTACAAAACTGGCAACAAAGATGGGTATTGATGGTGATCGGGTCATCAAACCCAATCAATTAAATATTTACACCAAAGGATGTGGCTCCACGAATCATCCCGTGACTCCTCGCCATGGTTTGATGGGAACCTTAATTCTAATTCTTCCAACTACATATACTGGGGCTGAGATCATATTCAACAATTTAAATCTTGAAGAAAGTATGGAAAAAGATAAGTTAAGGTTTATCCACCTCGATGCGGGTCTAAAATATTCAATTAACGAAGTTACCAGTGGCAGTCGAATCACTTTAATGTACAACGTGCTGAATCTCTCTTCTCTCGCCAATCCTCGTGTCTATGTCAATAATTTACATCAAGGAAAGTATTATCAAGATTTGTTGGATGAGGCGGTCAAATTTTGTACAGGCAAAAAGAATATACTTCTTGGTCAAGCGAAATATCCTAATGATTCACTTCATAAATTGATCAAAGACTTAAGAAAGGATTTTTATGTCATTGAAGTAGCTGTGGAAAAAAATAAACCTCAAAATATTACAATGATCGCTGAAGTATATAAAATGAAAGACAAAGATTATTATAGTCGTAGGAGTGAGAAGAACATAGCTTCCGGTGAAAAAACGCACCATGAATTTATGGTTCATGTCGTCGAAAAATACAAAGTCGAACATCTTCTATTTCCTTTCTCTTCGATATTGAAATCACAAGGTGGGTTGCCATTAGGTAGAATTGAACTCGATAAGTGGAGCTATCACTATTATGAGAGCTGGTCTGAGGAATATCTGCATATCGACTATAAATTAGAATGTTATACAGCTTTCCTAATCAATCCAGTTGAACCTAATAAAATTTATACGTACGTATGGGGGAACGGATCCTTCGACGAAGGAAGTAAACCGTACAGCGAAGAAACCTATGAATGACAATTCTAAGAATTCAAAAGTTTTCGTTTTTTTTGCTACATATTGTTTGTAATACTCGTGCACGAAAATTGCAATGTTTTCACTTGCCTTGAGCCATCGCTGTGAAAAACGTACAGAACAAAATTACCAAATGAGTAGAGACTGAGGCGGTCGAATTTTGTTGAGGCAAAAAGAATATTATACTTCTTGGCCCAGCGAAGTATCTTAATGATATACTTCAAAATTTGATCGATGACTTATGGAAGGATTTTTAAGATATTGAAGTAGCTGGGGAAAAAGATAAACCTCAAAATATTCCATTGATTGCCGAAGTTTATAAAATGAAAGCCAAAGACGATAGGAACAGTGAGCATCCTAGTGTAAAAATCCACCATGAATTTATGGTTTATGTCGACGACAAAGACCTAGTCGAACATGTTTCGTGTCCTTCATCTTCGAGTTTGAAATCACAAGGTGGGTTGTCACTGGATAGAATTGAACTCATTGAGTACCTATTATTATCACTGGTCGGAAGAATGTAAGTACATCCACTGTAAATTAGAATGTTTCACTGCTTTCCTAATCAATCCAGCTGAACCTGAAAAAATTTACATAGAAGTAGAGGAGAATGGATCTTTTTACCATCGGGGTCGACGGCTCATCAAAGTGCGTTAATTACAGCATAAACATATTAATCACAATTGTAATACTGTAAAAAATTTTCGTTTTGTTGCCATATTTTATTTGAAATACGCGAAAATTACGATGTTTCCACAAGCCTTACCGCCATCTCTGGGAAAAACATACAGAATAAAATTACAAAATCAGTAGACCAGGAATGAACTCTGGCTCAGATACTGGGGTTCCCATGGTATCTGTTGTTTTTGAGCAGAGTGAGAAGTTCCATTCTTCGGTATGGTACCAAACATATTTGCCACATCAAAGCATATCAGCTTGTCGTTACTCCTGATTTCCAACTTGTCCAGTTGCTCAATTAGCTCTCCGTTGTTTCTGATACCTCGTCTGGGTGCTAAGTGGTAGTTTTCTTTCAGGAATATGGCTACGATCTTCGCTATCTTGTAGCATGGTGATTGAATGCTGTTGACCAGGGGACTCATCGGACGGTTCGCTTTGTGGAGTTTTACAAGCCCCTTGAGTTTTGGTGCAACCGGGTTCCTCTCGAGCGTCCTTCCATTGCCGGGTACATTATTCCGTTTCAACACAGCTTTCAGGTCATCTTGGTATTTCCGTGTTGGGTCCTTTGTCAGCTCTTGATATCCATTCACTGCGATGTACGACTCCACTTTTTGGGTGTAGTCCTCCGTCTCCATTACCACTACCGTGCTGCCTTTGTCCGCCTTTGTCAAAATGAGGTTGTTCTGTCGGATCTTCTTTTGTAGATTTGTGACCTTCCTCTGCATTACTTGCGTTCTGTCATCGGTTCGGCACTGATGTCCAACAGCACTTTCCCAATTTTGGTCCGGGCTTCTGGTCTCACGTTGTGTTCCATGGTTTGGATTACTTGTTCGCAGCTAATGGCCGTGCTTTCAAGCTTACACTGGTTCAGCCTCTCGGGCTGCACATACTTGATGCCTTTGTCCAGCAGTCTTCTTTCTTCTTCTGTGAAGGTGACGCTTGATAGGTTCTCGGCTCTTGGAGCAAAGTTGTGCACAACTCTCGCTGTCTCTTCCTTTCTTTCTTCTTTCTTCCGGGTCAGTTCGGCAAGCTTCTTCTTGATCTGTTTTGTTTGGGCTTCCACTCGTTTTTCCACATAGTCCTCTCATTTCTTCCCCTCTCCTCCTTTTTCGAACATCATTTCTTTAAATTCTAGCGGGTGGAGTAACCTTGACAGATAAAAATATTGATCATACAGTTGACCATTCAGCCTGGTGATTTTCTTGTAGAGTTCGCCAGTTTCGTTCTTCACTCTCAATCTTTAGGCTTGCATCTTAGTGCGTTTCACTGCTACGCTGTTTCCTGGTAGTCTGATAGTCGCATACCTGGGAATAATGCCTCATCTCAAGCATTCGTTATTGAACCAAATCTTCACACGTGTGACCCTTAGTTTGACCTTGGTCTTCGGAAACTTAAAAACCTCGTTAACCATGTCTGGTGAGCTATTATCGGAACTCATAATGAGTCGGTGAGGTGTAAGTAGAGCACTGATGTTGAAAAAAGGTTTTTCAATTGTACGAATCTACTTTATTAGTTGCTTATACAAGAGTACTTTCGGGTGTTATCCCATCATCATTTGTGTCGCAACTGGAGAACAAGGGGTGATGGGATAACACCCGAAAGTACTCTTGTATAACCCCTTCCCTACCGCCGTCACAAATGTGTGACGCTTGAAAAACTATCCACAGCCCGCCGTCACATATGTGTGACAGTAAATACATTGTTTTAAATGCATGTATCTCAAGTGCGGGCTGTCGCAATGATTTCTAACTTGGTTTGCGGGCTGTGAGAAATTTTGCGCTTCGGGCTGTGAGTAAAATTTCGAAAAAGCGGTGCGGTAGCGAAAGGGATAAGCAACTAATAAAGTAGATTTGTACAATTGGAAAACCCTTTTTCAATAATCCTAGTGGTTTTAATCGTCGTCGTCGTCGTCGTTTCCGTGAACGCGATTAGGCCAAGTGGCCCGTCTGCGGAGTGGCATCTGCTTCGGATGACGCGGATGTGTCCACCAATTTTCGCCTTGGTCTGCCGCGGTCTCTCCTGCCTCTTGGCGTGTAGTTTGCGGCCCATTTTGGCGATCTGTCCTCCTCCATTCTGGCGACATGTTCACGCCATCTTCGTCTGTAATCCTTGACTCTTCTAACAACGGGTGTCACATCGAGCTCGCTCTGAATGGATTGATTGGAAATACTCTCTTTCACGATCGATTTGTCGGGCGCTTTGGGGGGTTTTCTTGTGACAGGTCACATTTGGACAATTGATAGATTTTTGGTATAGAAATGGATAAGATTATTTGTGTTACGTCTGCTCTAGTATCACTGCCCTCTAATCGCCATCTTCTATTGTAGGCTCTCGGGGAGAGATCGACTGAGGTCCTGTATCTGGTCAGGACGAGCTAACGTGTGGAACTTCTCGTTGTGTGCTCGCGGTAAGAGATCAACTACAGCCCCGCGTATGATTGAAGAGGGCAAATGAGTGGAAATTCCCATTATGTTGGGCGATGGCAAAAATGTTTCCGAGAAAAGCTCGTTTTCTGTTGTTTGCTCGCAACAAAAAATTGACTACAATCCCGTATATGATGCGGAATTCTAGTTGTGTTAGAGGAGGAGCTATGAATTTACAAAGGTGGCAAGAATTCAGCTTCTTACCCGCTTCAGACGGAAATTTTCGTTAGCCGAGATCTTCCTCTGAGCATTAAAGCTAGGCTTCAACTAACATACGCTAGCCCAAATCCCATTTTCTAAATATTACCTATAATTTGTATGGGCTCGAGAGTGGAGAAGCTACACCTGGATGCAGACGCGGATGACTTCCGAGGACGTTAAACATAATGACGTCACGTTTTTCTCCAGCTTGTAATTTTTTTCAATCTCGTCTGTCTTCCTCTAATAATTTCATACACTCATCAACATCTTATCTATATCAGGCGCTTTGCACATAATTTTTCCAAAATTGTTTTAGTAGCGAATCGTAATTATCAAAAAAATTAGAAATTATTGGTAATGATCAATGTCTGATGGTTTACAAGATAACAATGCTCAAAAAGGTACCAAATTTGTAGTCGTTCCCTTCGTCTAATTCTATAAACGATATTCTCACACGGAACTTGAGGTCAACGAGACGAATTTACTCGTTGAAATCCCTGTATATACGCATCGGTATACAAATATTATAATTGGTGTATCTCTTCTGACATCATACAGACACCGCAAAACCAATAATCAAATTCAAGACAGCGGTTTACTCCTCGAGAAACACACCCTGACAACGATTTCCTTTTGCATAGATTGCGTCTTCATTTCATACTATGTTGAACGAAGCGTATATCCTCGCTGGTACGCCACCTTAATTCGACATCAACTATCATAATTTTGAATAATTGGCTTTTAATTCGACAAAGGCGACGTCGTTAACTCGAAAGTTCATCATTACCGTATTGCGATATAATACGAACCCGTGTATAGTCTCACCGTTAAAATATAATGTCGAGGTGGTTGGTACCGCGCACCGGTACATCATCAATTTATTCATCCTCGATTGTGTCTGCGCGACCAGCTTCTATAATATTTTTCACGCGCCATTTAACCACCGCTGTATACCGTAATTACCCCATACTTACCCCCTTCCCTTCCGCTACGCTTCAGATTTGGTGTGCATGAATTCTCTCTCTCTCTCACGGATTCAGTACGTACATTTTTCTTTAATCGATCGATGATTAAAATGTTCGATAAGGTAGAGGGCGTTCATTGAGCAGCTGATTAATCTAATTTAGGTTAAACTCGCGGGTTTTACGAGTAAACTGAAAATAGGGTGTGATCGAAAGGATACCAATAGTGCAGCATCATTCGTTAGTCATTGTTCTTTGTTTAAAACTTGGTACGACAGACGCCTTATAATCCCACACACCGTCAACGAAAAATTTAATTTCTTCTATAACAGTCCGTAAGAAAAAGACACATTCACATTATAGCTTCGAAGAAGAATTTGTTCACCCATTTGCCTGTAGAATTGATAACAAGGTGCCAACAAAACCAGTTTTCGACTAAGTTCGCATGCTTGTTACTCATCTGCTGGGACATCGCCTTCTCAGGACGTACCTAGTCAAAAACGGCGATTGCATCTTCTGCAAGCCATCTATGAGCGAGGGACTCAAAAGAATTAAGGAGTGGTGTCAAGAAATTGCACAACCAGTGGGATTTATAAAAATGTCGATTCAGAGGTACATGTGGGGGGGGGGGGGGTGACGCTTGACATCAGAAAGTGATGTCATTAGAAGATGATTTTCAGCCAAAATCATCATAGAAAAAGTACGTACATACAAGAATCAGGGTGTGACGTAGAGAAATCTTACAATCAAAGGATTCAGAAAAATGTCGATTCAGAGGGAGAAATGGAGGATGGAAAAAGCATGATATCAGGAAGTCACGCCATTAAAACATAGTTTTCGGCTAAAATTTACAAGAGTGTGATGTCAAGAAATCATACAACGAGGGAAAGTTAAAAATATGTCGATATGTCGATCGAGGGGTGAAAAAGGAGGAATGGTAAAAGTTTGACATCAGAAAGTGACGTCATTAGAAGATGATTTGTGCCCTAAATTTTTGTGAAGGAAACACATAATACGAATCAGGCTGTGGCGTCAAGAAATCATAAAATGAGTAAGGCTTGTAAAAATGTCGTTAGGAGGAGAAAAAGGGGGGGGGGGTTAGGCTTGAAATCAGAAAGTTAGGCCATTACTTGGCCGAAATTCCAAAAGAGGAAGGACTTACAGGAATTAGGGCGGATGCGGCGTGGCGTCAAGAAATCGTACAGAAAATTAGGTTTGAAAAAATATCAATCGAAGGGGGAAGGGGGAGGAGGAATTTTCTGCTGCGCAAAAATGAAAACCGTGCTTCATTTTTCATGAGTTGGATAGCATCATCATGAGTACAAGAAATCTACTCCTATCTCATGACGTCATCAACGATTTGGAATCTTAGCTTAGCTTGTGTGGTTATAGAAGTTTCTGAGCTTAGTATCTATTTTCTGCTCTTCTTTCTGGTAAGGTATAGTAAGTTAGAATATATTGGCTCGAGAAAAGTATGCTGGGCTAAGTAACTGCCAAGCTCGGCTCCCTCCTTCATCACCCTTCACCAGTATATCTTGGTCTCATATAACGCTAATACATATCGACTGCCTAAACTCCCATTTGTGACCGCCAGCGGTAAAAAGTACTTTTTGTCTAAAAAATCTTCTCTATCGCCATTTAGCACTAAAATATCACTTGCAAAAAGGAAAATGGAGTTATAGCATTTTCTTAATAGGCCGTTGGTATATTGTATGTTAGCTCAGCTTGTATTCCATACACCCCCCCCCCAAAAAAAAAAAAAAAAAAAACATATTGGAGAAATATTATACAAACAAAATTTAGAAAAAGTGACAAGAGAGATTTTATTTTTGAAGTTTGCCATCATCAGATTAGATAATAATACTCACAAAGAGGAAACATATAAAACTTCGTTCCAACGTAAATTCTAATGCAAAGAACAAGGTAAAAAAGAAAAATGAGCATAATAAAGAATATACAAACAAAATTTACATAACGGACAGAGGAGAGAGACAATGATAGGTGGAAATTTACTCAGTTTGACTCTGATGGAATTGGAGAAAACAATGCCTGGATCTACTATTGCAGAGTCGAACATTACATTTCTCACAATATATGGAACTTTTACCGTCTTTGCAAAACCTGCACCTTCCTCGAGTACAATTAACTGCATGATGACCCTTTTGATCATAGCGAGTGGTATCATCCGGTCCGTAAGTTCGCGGTTGAAGGATTCTTTGATCTACCGGTACCTGAAGGTCTCTGTTTGTAATCGATGCCAGCAATAACTGGGCTACTCGAATGCGGAAACCTTTGAGCTTTAATATTTTTTGGACATTCAAGGCTTCTGCATCCTCTTTGTACTTAATGAAAGAATTCATGACACAGATGTCGAGAAGCTGAAAGAAAATGTTCATGTACCATTTTTTGTTTTTCTGTTTGGTTCGATATAAAGCAATAACACCATCCATATGTTTGTTTAGTGGTGAATGATCTGCGGACATGAGACATTGACTTTATCTCTTTGACCACTCACGCGCCTAGGAATGGTAGTCACAGGCTCGTGCGTCATATAACTACTTATAAAAATGACACTTTTGTTGTCATTCCACTTCACGAGACATATTTTTCTTATGACGTCAACCTTGACGTCATAACTACCACGTCCTTTTTTAACCAAACTTTTGTCATTTTCTAAAATACAGCCTCGTATACGGTTAGACTTTATTGTTACAAGGCTCAATATTCCTTTCTCTTCTCGAAGGTACCACACTAATTCCACAGAACTGAAAAAATTGTCAAAAAAAAACATGACTACCCGGTGGATTTTTAATAGTGTCGCATAAACGTAGAACAGTTTTGGCGCCAAAATCAAGAGATTCTTCAAACTTGGTAAACTGATGTTCGGCAAAAGTTTTTTCTCCACCATAAAGAAAAGAATCGTGGACAAAACCGGTTATGGTGCTGCGCACAAACATTTTATAGCCCCATTTCACAGGCTCGTTCTTCATGTATTGTTTTTTTTTACCAGCTGTTTTTCCTTTATAAGGTATCATCATTTCATCGATGCTAAAATTTGTATTTCGTTCTGGTTCTTTTAAGCAATTTTCTCTAATCATTTCAAATACTTTCCTCACTTTGAAAAAAGTATCGCTATCTGGACTGCTGTTATTGGAGAAGTGTACGTATTTTCGAAAATATTGGTACTGATTCAGAGTCATGACTGATACCACTGATTCGACGCGCAAAAACGAATTCCAATAGTCACGGTATGACGGAAGTTTTATGATGCCCATCTTAAATTCTTCTTGTTTGAATTTTCCTTCCTGGCCCGTTTTTCTAGAAAGTAACGATTAGTTTCAAAACAAATACAATCAATCAGTGCATCACTGCAGAAAGTTTTGAAATAAGCCAGAGGCGATAGTAATTCCTCTGGCATACTGGGAAAAATTCTTTCGAAATCGACTATAGGAAACTCCTTCGACGCGACATCTGGATATAAAAATTCAAAAGTTAATCTTCGAGGTATTTTCTGCTGGGGTATTTTCTCACCTTCTTTCTTCTGTTGACGAATATTCTTTTTATTAGCCACTTTGCCGTTCTGCAGTTTTGCCTTGTTCATCTGTAGAAGCTGAGTCGTTGTAGGAGTCGGAGGTTTGGCAGTCAATTCAGAAAGTTTATTCTTCTTCGAATCTTTGGCTGGCGCTGCGTCAACATTATCAGGTACAACGTCCTTACTTTCCTTTCTCGAATTTTTCGCTGGAGCAGCAGTATGAGGTGTGGCGTTCTCAATTTTCCTCTTTCGTAATGTTCTTGTAGTAGGAACAGTGAGATTTTTTATGGGAACAATATTTTTACAAAGATTGGAAATAGTCTTAACAGGTGAGGTAGAATCTAATATGGATGACGAAAGAGTTGGAGTGAGTTTTGAAGGCGAAAGACCCAGAGTCAACTTGGAGCGCGAACGAATTGGAGTCAGCTTGGAGGGCGAAGGTATTGAAGTCAACTTGGAGGTCGAAGGTACTGAAGTCAACTTGGAGGGCGAACAAACTGGAGTCAACTTGGAGGTCGAAGGTGGTACTGAAGTCAACTTGGAGGCGAACGAACTGCAGTCAACACATTACTGGCGGTAATAATTTCGGGATGATTCAACGTTCCTGGTTTATTACCATTTTCAATTTCTGGATCGTCACCATTTTCAAGACTAACGGATTCGTGTTCACTGTTGAACATTTCTTGGGTGGCTAATCCAAAATTCAATACATCTTCATTGATTTGTTCTAGCATCTCTATGTTCTTATCAAGAGGATCTGAAATACTTGTCTCACTCGTTTGTTTTCCTCCTTCCTAACCTAAAGCAAGATAGTATTATACTCTCAATGATACTAATCACTACTTTTGAGCTGAGTAAATGAATATTATATTTTCTTAAAATTTTATTTATTATTAATATTGATAAAGAAAAATTTATGTATATTACTCGGGACATTTTAAATTCATATCACCAAAAAAAGAAAAAAAAAAAAAAAAAAAAAGAATGATATTGAATATTATAATATTTCAATAAATCTTGAATCAAAGTTTTATTTTTTATTTTGTTCATTTTTACTTATATCTTTTTTAAATGAATTTTTTAAATAATTCAAATGATTCCAAAACTCCCCAATTTTAAAATAATATCAAAGATGATGAAATTGAAAATTTTCTGAAACCTTCCAATAAACTTTTAATCATCAATAATAAATTTTTTTTTTTTTTTTTTTTTTTTACGAGCAATGCAGCTGCGCTAAGAGCTATTTGCTCGGCAGATAGTTCTGCGTTTACATAAACTTAGTATTTAATAAAGTAGAAAGGAAGGAAAGTTGAAAACAAAATACATGTAAAAGAATTGAGATGAAATAAAAATATAAAGGAAAACAAACATTTTTTTTTTTTTTTTGCGTCATTGTTTGAAGTTAAACGTGGTTGTAAAAGTCATTGCAAGTACGAGTATTGATATTTCTATTAAAAGAAAAATTGATAACATTATACATAATGATAATTATCATATTTCATATACACTAAGTATTTCATTAAATTGAATAAATTAAATTTTAAACATTGTATTTTTAAATATAAATATCAAACTTGAGTATAAAAAAATCATTATTACAAATAAATAACCAAATAATTAATGATCTTATCAATACCATTAGAGTGTTCTTACACAAGATTATTGTAAAAATTAATAGAATCAAATAAAAAAATATCATTAATAAAATTTTTATAAATTCAATAAAATATGAAGAATGAAATTCTTGAAATAATTTTTATTATTATTCAACTTGAATTGAATTGATCAATTAATTTTATAATAATTAAAAAATAATAATAATTATCCGTGACTTCCAATTATTACTATAATTATGAATTGAAATCAAATTAAAATAAAAAACATTAATAATAAAAATTATAAATCATATACAAATAAAGAAATAAACAAATGCATGGATTTTTATACAAGTAAAAAAAAATATTAAATCTGGACGCAAAACAGGAGCATACCAAGAGAAAGTAAAATGAACTCAATATTAGATAACACGTACAATACTACAGTAGTACATGTGGGGGGGGGGAGGTAAAATTATATAAGTACAGACAATAAAACAAGAAATTATAGCGGTCGGTAATCGTGTAAGTACAAAAAATATTAAGACTCTCAAGTTACACCGACTTTGAAACATTTTGACTTTTGTTTGGTGCTCTTTTATAATGTGATAGCTGGGGAACTTGAAAACATTTGGACTTTTAATTCCGAGCTATGCATGCGAGGAGGGAGACGTGGAGAAATTTCGACTTTCAGGCTATACCGGGCGCATCAGAATGATGTTACCAGTGAAGTGTAAGTTTTAGCCAAAAAAGGCAGAACATTAGAAGTACACTTTAAATAAACAAAATTTATATTTGAATTCTATCTTCAATTTGCGCCAAAAATGAGATTCTTACGTCTTTTCTGAGCCGAGTTATGTACCAAAATGTGGCAAAAATTGATCAAATTGTCAAAATTCTTAAAGATGAAAAATCGCTTCAAGTTTCATATTTTACTCGATTTAGAAGTGAAATTTAATGATGATTACAAAAAAATACCCGAATAACCCTACTAAGCTTGAAGGCGGAGGACTTTTGAAAATCTTGGCAAATTGATCAATTTTTGGCGTATTTTGGTTCATAACTCGGCTCAGAAAAGACGGGGGAACTTCATTTTTAGCGCAAATTCAAGATAAAATTGAAATACCTTCGTAGATTTGAAGTGTACACCTAAGTTTTCGCGTTTTTGCACTAGACAAGATTTAGCGCCAACTTCCAGGTAACATCAATGTTGTGGTTGACCCATTTATAGACTTTTCGGGAGACCAAGTTTGAATTGAATTCTCAATATCAAAACTAATTTGACGCATAGAACAGACCCCCTGCGTTCCTCGTTTGAATTCGTTGTTTTTTTCTTACCAAGATGCTGTCCTATATCACGTCTAGCTCGGGAGTCAGAACTTTTCCAACTCCCCTCTTTCTCAAGTGAGGTTAGGCTGACGGACACTAGACCTTTCTCATGGAATGTCCCCTCAGAAAACAGGTTCCATATTGAAAGAAACGTTTTTGCATGCACTCTCTTCGTGAAGTTACTTTGCGTTCAATACGGAAAATTTTTGCGCAATCTATTTCCCTTACTTCTGCGTTTGTTTTTCTTTTTTATTTTTGCGTGCAATTATATGTAGGTATACTTCCCATAAGAAAAACCGGGTATACGATACTAGTGAGCCAAATGAATGCCCAGAGGTAGGGCTGAGATTTATACTACGACAGCGAACATTACCTAATTCCCAACGATATCGTTACACGGATACTCAGGTCCGACTAAATGTCATGTAGATAAATTTTGTCACTGAATGGTCAATAGTACCGCATCGCAACACCAAATAAGTGAATCAATTATATTCGCGAGGAGGAACACGTTAAATGCACCATCAACAAAGATCGGACGAATTTCCGTGACACAAATCTGGTCATTGACCAAAGCAAAATAAGTATTCCTAATGCACGTATAGTGCATCGGTGAGAAAATCACTCCAGCAAAGAAAGTTTATCCTGATATCCGGAGTTATTGTCTCTATTCTGTATACGTATATACCTTGCACTCTTAGGTGAAGACGATTGTATTTTTACGACACAGAATAACAATACAGATGACAACATAAGTAAGACGTGCATTGTCATTCTGTAATCGAGTTATACAAGTCGATTCTACACAATTTTTGCATCCCATTAGGCGAACAATCACGAGAAAAGTCTGGCGCGGCGATTACGCGCGGTTACGGAAAAACGAAATACCCGTCGGACAGCGGCCTCTCGAAACTCGCGTTACGCATTTATTTGCGGTAATATACTGTAACCGGGTTCGATAATCACGAATGAAGACCTCTTTCCGGTTGGTCATCGTGCAGCAGCGAAGAAACAATCGCACTTGAGAGCGCTTCGGAGTGAAGCATCGAGGGTGCTTTCTGATGTCGGTGCCGGTTCATGCGACGAGGTAGATCGCCTCGCTCGTGAAGCGAGCCCCGCTCACGCGAGTGTAAATTGCGCTTCAATTACATAAGAAGCGGCCAAAGTTCCCCGCATAGAGCACGACTTCCGACAATGCCACGTCCCGGCCGTGTACACGGTGTACGTTACGCCTGTGAAAAAGCGCTGCTCAAAAAATCATGGAAGAATGTAACCGCGATATATATAAAGTGCGACGAGAGCAGAGTTTGGACGTGGATATCGTGGAAGTCGTGTTAATACGGTTTCCATCTGTGCGATCGTGTTTTATACGATCTGGTGGATAATATAACAATCCGTGATCATTTTTTATCGACGATGATTAAACTAATACTTTTATACGAGAGGTTATAGGATGGTATATCTAGGTGAAAAGATTGTCCGTGTTTCGACTTTTTTAACCCTTTTTTTTTCTCGCTATGGTCGAGGGTATACGAGTTTATATTTCTGAAGTTGGAAAAAAATTACAATTACACGTGTGTGAATAGATATCAGTTTCTATGCGAGAGAGAGAAGCAGAGTTTGACAAGAGATTTTTTGGTTTCTCAGGTACAAGAAAGTAATTATCCTTCTTTTGTTTGGGACACTTTTTTTTTCGTTCTTTCGTAGTACTTTCGATTGTAGATTTACGTGTGAGAAAGTTCTCAACTCCACTTTATTGGAAAACGTTTAGCATCTGTTGTATCGCAACCTACTTTCGATTTTTCAATTTCATTTTCCTCCCGAGGCAACCTAGACCTCTTTATAGTATACAATGAACCGTCCTCGGAACACCCTACCCTTTACCTTTTGTAATATCGTTTGACAAAAAATTAATTCGCTTCGAAGAACGAGGAAAATTGGATCTCTATAGGGAATGCACGGGTCACGGTCGCGGAGAAATTTTTGTACAGGTGGTGAGATTTTTTGCTCTCTATACCGCATCGATTTCCAGAGAGTATTGTTATATTCTAGATGTTTGAGTAGGACGAAGCGCGTTTATTTTGAAAACAATTTTCTCTTCCTCGACGATATTTATAAATAAGGTGTAGCCGCTTACCCGCTCCGGTGACAACGACATGATCTTCGTTATCGACTGTCATTTTGCTTCAGTCGACCACTCTCTTGACACCGTCACGTATTATAATAGAAGACGCAATTATTTCACGCTGTGTTTCATCAGGTTTGACTCGCACTTACCGCTTGTATTCTATAAAGATTAAAATTCATTCTTAACTTTTTATAACCGCAGTCTCGGGAGCGTACCATTTTTTTTTTCACCCATTTTCGACTGGTACTCCCTATTGTTCCAGATCAACATGCTCTAAAGACGCGTAGACGACGATATGGAGATGACGTTTCCGCTGTTTCGAAGGAAATTTTTCACCATCGCAGACGCTAGTTAGATGCCTATACTCGAATCTGGACGATTATCATTATACGAGAATGACCGTACGTAGGGTGAAAACGAGTTTAAAAAAATCGTCGTTGCTCCTCAAAGCGTGAAGGTGGTCAAACTAAAATAATGGACCGTTTCGTCGATCTGCTACGGAACGTTGAGACTCTACGTCTTCTCAATGTTCCATTCAAGAATTGTCGTTTTCTCGCCCAATTCGTCGCGCTTCCATCCTATATACCGTTCTACCCGGGTGCGTTATTTTTCGAAGATATACCGTTCGGAAAATTACATTTTTTTTTCCTCCTCTTCGCTATTATACGATGGAAGATTGATATCGCCGGTCCGCCAAACTGGCCGTATTGTACGTCCGAAAACGATAATCCGGAAATCATACAGTTCGTCGAAGCTATCATCATCATAGTCATCCTGTTATCCAATCAACCGACCGAAGGTATAACGCGAGTAATAAAACATCGATAAAGATACAATCGTGCTCGTGATTTATAATTATTACATATTTTTTACATTGTTTTTCTACTTCAAAAGATCCGCCTCCGGCTTTTTATATTAAATAATATCCGTGCGTGCGCGCTTGTAAATGTATTTAAACGATTGCGAGAGGATGAGAGACAGAAACGGAGGGAAAAAAAGGGTTCTAAGTTTGTTTTTCAATCATATTTTTGACCCCTCGTTATTAGAGTCAAATGGTTGGTACTCTGCAGGAGGTAACGACAAGGGGTGTGCCTGAACTGGAAAATGAAAAAAATAAAATAAAATAGAAGATAATAAAAGGAGTGCGCGCGTAGTATAGACTTTTTCCATGCTCGTCTGTCTGTCTGTCGAATATGATGAGCCGAACTGTTAGGCTTAGGTGAAGCAAGAGCATTCGGAAACATACATAAATATATTTAGACCACCACTTCTGGTACCGCGAAAGTTAATTTTCAAAAGAAGACACTCTTATTATAACATGACAACATGACTGATGTAGGTCGGAACGAGTCCTTGGTCCTGTGGGAACGGTAGTTCCCGTGATTTGAGTTGTGTATCAATAGCGAAGGTATTTTTTGTTGCCAAATCGGAGAATAGTTCTTCAACTATACGAACGCGCGTACTTGAGAATTCCTTCACCATTGTTAGCACTATTTGTCCATTCGTTTGTCCCGAGCAATTTTATTTTAATTTCCGGATGGAAATGATACTTCTGGAGACTTTCGAAGAGTTTTTGGCGCTATTCTTTTGTCATTTGTAGAAGTATACCTACATATTTGTGTTAATTCGATTTTTTTGGTGATCAATGTACAATAACTAAATTTACAGAATAAGGAGAGCTTGGAATAATGGCACGGAGAACCACTTTCTAAAGTAATGAAAATTTGAAAACAACTTACTAGAACAAAAACCATGTCGAAGAAGAAGTTCGAGTAAGTAAAATACATTATAGACTCTAAGATCGACCGAAGGAAATACGCTGATACTTCTTTCACCCAACATTTCCTTACCGAGGACATCCGCATCTTCTTTCTGTCACTCAACTTGTAAGGTGCAGACAGACTTTCTGTACAAATATTCAACTCAAAATTCTGAAGAGCTGTCGAGCCACAACTTCTGCTACTCTGTCGCTAAAACTCATTTTGTAATACTTCAAAATACGAAGGTCGACCTCATTCCCAAACAACTCCAAGAGTTCGAAACTAACCCACAAAACTCAGCCCGCTCCCAAATCTTCTTGTCGTTTAAAACGACTTAGAACCCCATTTCCCCGCCTCCCTTCAAAGCAATGAAGCCCTGAAATTCTTATCATATATCTGATGTAGTGACATCTGCAGAATATTCTCTTTCGACTGCAGAAAAGCTAAGTTCGGTCCCCATTTGATCACAAAACTTAATCTTCACCAACCTCCTAGAATCTATCTCTTCTTCTGCCTTCAGAAAACCTTCGGTTAGATTAGCTCTAACCTCAAATTCAGCCCTCAAACCAAAGCGATGAAACTTTTTTTAGACTTTTAGGGGCTCATCTGAACGGAAAACTTTCTCGCATCATTAGGGTCGTATATTCTGACTCCCATATTCGAATCCGAAGATATCAGCATCTTCTTTCTATCACCAAACTTATATGGAGCGGAAAAGCTTCTTCTACAAACCCTGAATCAATAAGTCTGAAGAGCTGCCAGGCCACGATTTCTGCTGCTCTTTCCCTAAAATTAATAAAAGAAGATCGGGCTTATTCCCTTTCTCATCCTTCACCAAGATTTTGAAACCAACAATCTACTCGTAGACTCAAATACATTCTCAGACTTACTTATCGACCAGAAATGACTTAAGACCCTCCCTCCCCTTTTCAGACCCTCAAGAGCCAAATTCATGAACTGTATCATAT
This sequence comes from Aspidiotus rigidus, assembly GCA_035079385.1. Taxonomy (NCBI): domain Eukaryota; kingdom Metazoa; phylum Arthropoda; class Insecta; order Hemiptera; family Diaspididae; genus Aspidiotus; species Aspidiotus rigidus. Next base: position 12,076,157 of record JAVHKY010000001.1, read on the forward strand.
CCTAAAAGTCTTATTCTGGCAACTGCAAACTCTTCTTAGACTGCAGAAAAGTTGAGTTATCCTAATTTGATTACGAAACTTCTTTACCCACGCCATCAACATTCAGCCACTTCATAGACCTTAAAATCTCTTAGCTCTCTCTCTCTCTCTCTCTCTCTCTCTCTCTCTCTCTCTCTCTCTCTCTCTCTCTCTCTCTCTCTCTCTCTCTCTCTCTCTCTCTCTCTCTCTCTCTCTCTCTCTCTCTCTCTCTCTCTCTCTCTCTCTCTCTCTCTCTCTCTCTCTCTCTCTCTCTCTCTCTCTCTCTCTCTCTCTCTCTCTCTCTCTCTCTCTCTCTCTCTCTCTCTCTCTCTCTCTCTCTCTCTCTCTCTCTCTCTCTCTCTCTCTCTCTCTCTCTCTCTCTCTCTCTCTCTCTCTCTCTCTCTCTCTCTCTCTCTCTCTCTCTCTCTCTCTCTCTCTCTCTCTCTCTCTCTCTCTCTCTCTCTCTCTCTCTCTCTCTCTCTCTCTCTCTCTCTCTCTCTCTCTCTCTCTCTCTGTTCGAATTTTTCGAGCTGTATCAATATCCTCAAATTTTTATCATAATATCTATAATCTAAAGAGAACTGAAGAATTCACATTTGAGTAAAGGAAGTCAAGTCCGACTCTAATTTGATTACATGATTCCTTTTTATGATTGGGCTATAATTTTATAAAAATTATTAGAAATTATTTTTCTATTTATAAATTTCAATATTTAAATTAGGTATTGAAAATTTATTTATAAAATTATATAAATAAATAATAATAATTTAATAAAGAAAATTTATTAAAGTCGAATTATTTATAAATTAAATCAATTAAATAAATTATATTTTATAATTTAAATTGATTATATTTTATTATTAATAATTATTAACATTAGAAATAAAAACTAATTAATTATGTTAAAATTGAATGAAATAGATATTTTAATTTTTATTTTGAAAAAATATAACGGTGATTGAAATTATTAAGGTTAAGAATAATTAAAAATGTAAAATTTTCCTAATAAAAAATTTTTTTTATTAAAAATTTTTGATCCGAAAATATGGTGAAAAAATTGAATTAAAATTCATAAAGATCTTCTAGAAGCTCTCTTGCCATTATTCATTCTTTGGTTCGGTTCGCTCTGGCCTCAAACTCCGCCTTCAAACCGAAGTCCAACGCACTCAGCGAATTTTTTGAACTGTATCAATATCCTCAAATTTTTATCATATCTATAATCTAAGGAGAACTGAAGAATTCACATTTGAGTAAAGAAAGTTAAGTCCGACTCCAATTTGATTACATGATTCGTTTTTATAATCGGGCTATAATTCTATAAAAATTATGAGAATTAATTTTTATATTTATTTATAAATGTCAATATTTAAATTATTGAAAATTTATTTTTAAAATTATGTAAAATGAGTAATAATTTAATGGAGAAAATTTATTATAGTTGAATTATTTATAAATTAAATCAGTTTAAATAAATTATTTTTCATAATTTAAGTTACTTATATTTTATTAATAAAAATTATTAATATGTATTCGAAATAAAAACTAAATTATATTAAAATTGGATGAAATAAATATTTTGATTTTTATTTTGAAAAAATATAATGGTGTTTGAAATTGTTAGGGTTAAGAATAATTAAAAATGTAAAATATTCCTAATAAAAAATTTTTAAGGGTTAAGAATAATTAAAAATGTAAAATATTCCTAATAAAAAATTTTTTTAATTAAAAATTTTTGATCCATTGAAATATGGTGAAAACATTAAATTAAAGTTCATAAAGATCTTGTAGAAGCTCTTCTGCTATTATTCATTCTTTGGTTCGGTTCACTCTCGCCTCAAACTCCGCCCTCAAACCAAAGTGGCAGAACCTCTTTTATATTTCCAGGCGCTGATCCTACGGGGAAATTCTCTAGTATCACTCCCGTGTTCAACCGGAGGACATCGGCACCTTCCTCTTAATATCAAACCTATATGAAGCAGATGGATTTTATCTACAGGCGCCCAAAAGCCGTCACCGCACAACTTCCGCGGCTCTCCTTAAAATTCATTTAGTGAAGTTTCAAAAAAGAAGACCAAGCTTAATAATCCTTTTCCCATCCTTCACCAAGATTTCACGGTCAACCATCAAAACTGAGCTACATCCTGACCTTGTCGATCAAAAATGTCTTAGACCTCCCCTCCCTTTAAACCACTCCGGGCCAACGTTCTGACCTGTATCAATAACTTCTAATTCTTATTATATCTTCAATCTAGTGGCAACTGCAGAATTTTCCTCCGATTACAGATGAATTGAGTTCGGTCCCATTTGATTACAACGCTCCTTCACCAACCTCCTACGTTCTTGTTTGAGTTTCAGGCCTTCCAAAACCCAAGGTCTTCACCTTTACATAGGTAAACTTGAAACTTCCCTTCAACTCTTTTTCTCATCCGTTTATTGTAGCAATCAATAGTCGGCCGTCTTTGTTGGGGTTCCAGGCATTCCAAAATACAACACTCTCACCCTTACCGTCGTAAACTTGCGACTTCTTTCCCAAAATTTCTTGACTACTGACGTTCTAAATCGAACTTTAAACAATACCACCACTCTCTCATTCTCGACTATTTCTATATTTCTTGGAGGAATCTGAATGAGGACAGAGCAAAATTTATTAAAGATTAACTATGAGAATCCTCTGAAAGATGAACTGAATACAAAAAGTATACATGCCATATTCGACTCCCCCAACTTATCTTCACTCTCCGCCTGCCACTATCGTAAACTTGGAACTCGCTCTGTAGAATGCTACCTGCGGGGCCGGGGCCTTCGCAATCTAGAAACAGTCGTCTCTACGATAACGGCTTCAATCACTCCGTCCAATAATCGGACAAATGGACTAAAAAATTTCCTTGAATTTCACTTTTTTCTTGAATGGTGTAGTCATCACGAGTGAGGAACCCCCTGCTTCTTTTGTTGGTGGAAGGGTACATCTGTATGAATTTTTTTTACCAAATCCGCCAACGTGCGGGTGGAAAAATCGTTCCTATTCTCTAGCCTAGACAAACTTTGATATTCACGGGAGGTTGAAAAATGCCATCTATTCGAAGAATGGCTTCCGAAAATTTTTATTCTCGAGTATACATATAAGAATATGGACTTGTCTACAGGGCTAGAGGGAGCTTTCTTGAGAGACAGTTGATCTATTTGGGGAGGCGCTGCCACAGTAAAATATTCAAAGCTCTCATTTTTCAATTGAATTTTAATTTTGATTATGTACCGTCCTATTGTGTGACTGACCACCTCACCTCGATTGTAGTGTTAGCGCGATTTGAGGAGATTCGACCCCTCTTTTCCAAGGAAAATATCTTAGAGTATATTTTTCTCTCAATTCTCAAATGGTTACGTCCGATGGTATTTTTATCAAGCGCGCCAATTTGGAGCGTCGCTTTACTATTTGTGTCAAATTCCACTAAAGCCATCTTCTATGTACACATAATTTGACCGGACTCGGAGCTTTCCGCATTACATGTAATTTTTCAAACTTTATATTTTCACGCGTTTCTCGACTTGAATAATCGGCGGTACGTTCGTGCGCATTCCGAATCCGTCAACGTTGATAAGTATGCAGGACACGAAGAAAAAAATTCTCTCTGGCTGAAAGTGTATAGGATTTAGATTTTAATTTTAGTCCAGGATACGCAGTTAGACAACCGATCCATCAGTAGTAAAGTTAATATACGAAGAACTTTCGTTTAGGAATACGTAAAAAAAAAGAAAGAACCAACAAAACCGGACGAGTAAATGCAATTGGAAAGATTGCCTCGATCGAATATAGATTCTGTATACCTACGTTGTGTATGTACAAAGTCGTATCCAGACTCCCACGTCGATACGAATTTTGTAAAGCGCTGGGACTTCAGTACGTGTTGTCTACGCAAATTTACACCGCAGGTAGATACTTTCGTATTATTGTCTCCGACGTGTAACGAAAGCACGAATATGCATCATCCGGCCCGCGTAAAGTGGCAACGGTATCACCACCGACTCATGTCTGTCACATATTTTCTTCAAAATAAGATAAACTTTTTAGTTTGACATGTCTATCACGTTTCTACGCAATTTGTCACGTTCCTCATATAAGTGCGAGTTCATTTAACATTTTGACACCATACGTCGCATTTACACGCTTATCCTACACTCGTTTACCTCTTGAGCTAACGTAATACGCATACAAAGGTGCCATCAATTGTTATTCAAAACAAATTTGTCGCGGCTATAGCGATTCGCGCCTCTCACCATTCGCTGAGGCCACCTCAACCGGGAGCGCAGTATACGCAGCCTATATCCACTCGTACGAACTAACAGTAGTTGAGCGGGGCAGCCTAACGAGCGTAATTCTAATAAATTCATCAGCGAAGCCGTCAACGAGTTGGTTTCAGACATGATATCGTATATATGCATCCGAATGAGCGTTAATGTTCATGTTGATGCCCCGCAATAAACGCGACTAATAAATTAAAATGCTGTATCTTCGGTAGTCACAATGCCCGTTCAGTATCTATGTCGCGTATCCTAAACCTCGTGTACTTCGGAGATGGAGTACTGTTGCTGTAGGTACCTGCAAAAGTCTATGTACAGGTATTGCAACGCATGAATAATTAAAAAGTCGCGTTCCGACTCTTAACATCTTCACCTCACACTTTTCCTGCTGCATCGATGTATTTCTCTATATGATTTTCTTGTTTTCCGTTCGCGCTAGAGTTTGATTTATGGGTATCGAACACGAAACATATTGAGAAACAATATTACAATTTAATTCATAGGCTGCTTACCGTGGTCTCTTAATTATCATTCTCGAGGAAAATAAGTTCGAGTAACGTATCTACGGGTTGTCGTCTGATTTACGCACGCCTGATAGCTAATAGAGCTTGGAAACCTGTACTTACATTTTTTGAAATGTTTCGTGTCTTTTCTCTCGCCGGACCCCGATTTTGAAATTTGTGAGTACACCCCCACCCCCTCCCCCTCGTCAAGAGAGACAGTGCTCGTGCACATCTCTACCCCGTGGGTGATTCAGAAATTTGCGGCACTTGAAAAATTTCGGAATCCTGATCCCTACCCTGATTTCGAAATTTGGCGTGCGTCCGTGCAAATGACCTTGGGACTTTTTTGACTCTTTTTGGGCCTATTAACCCCTTTTGGTGCTTCTTAGGATTTTGATGCAGCGAAAAAGGATCGCTGAAAGAATGCGAGCATTTCGCCAGAGCACCATCTATGCCATTCCTGGTCCATCTTCGTCTTCATGATGGTGGCCGCAAATGCAGACACCTGGTTCCATGCTTCTTCAGAACCTAGCATGGTGGATACCAGGCTACTCGGGTTGGGCGCTTCATCTACCCCGATCTCTTGAAGAGACCGACTAAGCTCATACCGCTCGCGCCTCCACGCCTCACACTCAAAAAAAGGTGTGTTGTGGTCCATCATCCCGCCCTTGGTTACAGTGCGAACACGTTCCCTGCTCAACTTTCCTTAATTTCTCGTGAAGGTACTTGTTGAAGCAGCCATGGCCGCTTAACACCTGCGTCAGGTGAAAGTTCAGCTGACCATGGTGTCGGTTCATCCACTCATCAAGTCGCGTATTAGCACACGGGTTGTCCATGTACCCATCTCGCTCTGGGTAATTCTTGCTTTCCACTTTACAAGCAAGGAGCGGCTGGCCTCCTGCTTGACCCGTAAAGCTTCTTGGTTGGTCGTTGTCTTCTTCTTTGCTTTGAACACCACCGCTGTGCGGTAGGCACTAACACACCTTAGCGCAGCTCTTCGTTGGATCTTTACCATCTCTCCCCTTCTGTATGGTATCTTCATGGAGTCGGCCCATACTGACGCACCATATAGGAGGATCGACAAAGCGATGCTCATCATGATCCTTCTCCTTGCTTCTCTTAGTCCTCCTAGGTTCCTCATCAGGCGGCTTAGGATCCAACTACCCGGCCCGCCTTTTCCGCTGCCATCAGGAAATCGTGCCTAAAGCTCAGCGTTGAGTCAAACCAGATGCCCAGGTATTTCATATGCTTCTTGATTTCAATTTCCACACCTTGCAGGCGAAAAGTGGGTGGTTTGAACTTCCGACGGGTCGTGAATAAAATGGCCTCCGTCTTACTTGCTGCAAGTTCAAGTCCAGCCGACTCGATTCAACGCGTCACATCCTCTAGTGCCCGGTTTCCCCTGCTCTCCACCGCTACAGTTGTTTCGGCGGTGCATACCACCAGGGTGTCATCCGCATAGCAGATAAGCTTAACCCCCGGTGGCAGCTTCACCTTGAAGATTCCGTTAAATGCAACGCACCACAAAAGTAGCCGAAGGACCGACCCTGTGGCACCCCACAAGTAACAGGGCGCTTTACTGTACCAGCAGACGTCTCTGCTTGGATTTCACGGCAGCTAAGATAGCTGTTGATCATCCTGAGCAGGTATGCGGGCACTTCTGCGTCCACAAGAGCTTCCAATATCATCTTCCATGGAATTGAATTGAACGCATTTCTTATGTCGAGGCTGACGGCTGCGCAAAACTGACGCATAGCAATCGCTGACTCGGCTATCCTCTTCAGCCGGATCCCAGCATCTGATGTGCAGCGTCCAGTTTGAAAACCGTACTGGCTATCAGAGATTATATCTCTTTCCTTCAGATAGCTCTCCAAACGATTGGCTATCACTCTTTCTAGAAGTTTCCCAACTTTGTCTAGCAGACAAAGTGGACGCCTCCTTCTCAACGTGAGGTAGGATCTAGTGTTTGTAGCACCGAGTCACTGCACTGTCTAACTCTAACTTGTAATCATTTCCTTTCGTCTTTGTTTCTACTCGTTTACTGTCAGTTTGTTTTACTCTCAAGTTTGCAAATTATGCGACTACGTACTTCCAATTTAATGAATTTAAAGTGAAAATTGTGTGCCACTGAGTCGAGGATTTGAGAATTAAGGTTACTGTAGCTGTGGTACGAGAGCCGTTAAATGGTATCCGGGCAGAAGGACGGTTCGACCACTACATTTGCTCCTTGTGTGTGGACATCAAATCCCTCATTTGGAAAATTGGAGGAACTCCGTCTTTTTTTTCCTTAGTACAAGAAATAAGTTAGAGGAATGAATAACTTTAGTACTTCCCTGTCAGCCTTCGTTACGTATCGCGTGATTCTTCCTTGAAAGCTGAAGTGAAGGTCAATATATCCTTTAACCGATGCATTAACGAAAGAATGGAGGTGAGAATTTTGATAACTGTCGTTATTGTGACCGTCGATGGTGTCACATAGTGTGTCTCTGAATCTTCAACAGAGGTAAAGCGTAGAAGAAAAATATATTTACGGATATTATTTCTAAAGATATCACCATACGAAATCAATCTAAATTGAAATGAATGCGAAAATTCAATTTGCAAGCGAGTGCAAAACTGGAGTGGGAAGAGCTCTGTCCCTCCTTGCTAGTTCCTGTCTCTTTTCAAAAAGCTAGTTGGATTACCTAGTATTGATTTTTTTCAAGAATTGTCATATATAATTATGCGGAAGTTCCTTATCGAAAGTTATTTTCACTCTAATACGCTTAGATCTTGTGCGCACGCAGCTTCGCAAAGCCGGAATTCTATTTTCACTAAGTACGTATCATTTTTAAAACCTAACTTGGTGCCAACTCCTACCATTTGGACTATTTTGTAATTACTTATATTCGTTACTCATTTATCACAGGAAAGTTGACAGCGGAATATTTACGCGTTCTTCTATCATTGTTACAATGACGATAATTCAAACAGAGTCAGTATGACAGAAAATCATGGTCATGATCAAAAATTATAAATGCTTAGGCTATATTCCATACACCATGTGTTCTCTTCTATTTAAAACGATAAGCTAAACCTAAGCTATAAATTACCGAATTCAACCAAGCACTCGAGGTTACATATGAAAGTTTGGGCTCGGTGACGTTTAACGTCCGACGAGATCCATAGTTTAGTATTTCTTATCACAGTAGGAGTTAATAAAAGTCTCAATGACAATTTACCGTCTCTCACGATTTCTGTTATGCGAATCTCCTGACAGAGCGATCGCACTTCATTCGAGTTCTCTCGGAATTTTTGTATCACAACTCATTATCGGCGGACTATTATTTATACGGGACTTCGTATTTACCTACATTACGTATAATGATGAAATATTTCAAAATAAACGTCCTAGCGGTGTATATATTCGCGATTAATTTCGTTCCTATACACACAGACAACAATAATGATTGATTAATCGAATACGATCGCAATGCGCGCGGTATCTGTCGAACAATTGGTGTATATTCGCGTATTCCCGTAAAGCCTGAGCGGGTCACGGGCAAGTCATGCGTACACATTCGATTACATTGGCCCACACTTCAGTTCGCAGCATAACCTTTGTCATTTATTGACATTACAGTATTACATAAGTCGTATACATATGTATAAATAAATAATTGTCTCAAGTAGAATACGTATATCGATGGTACACGTACATAGGAATAATTCTCTGTCGATTGAAAGAACAGATTTGAATTTCTCACAATTCGCCTTTGAGTTTATATTGGACGATAATGATTCATTATTTTCATTCGTTGCCATTTTGCGTCATAAAAACGTGACAAATGTAAATCTTTTATTATGTTATCGCTCGTTTGGGTGGAGGGCATAACTTGAGAAGGTATACGATTGAAGAGAAAACATTTATTCGGACCTGTCAGCATAGACAAGATGTCACCTTTGCACCGCCCGCCTATTTTACAAGCCAAAAACTCTCGAAAAACATTTCACAATGAGGAGGATTTTTCTGAATAAGTGGAAACTTTTATCTTCAAAAGGCCAAATAATCACTATTCTTACATTTATCTATTTTATTTTTTTACTCCCACTCCGTTATTTTGCACTTCTTAGTTTGTGTTCACAAATTTAGGATTAGCACATACTCCCTCGCCCTCTATCGTGAAAAGGCAATGTGTCTCCGGCCTCACACTTTATCTTCTTTTCTTGTATGATTTAGTATTTATGCACCCCCCCCCCCCTTCTCTCTATATGGTAAGGAGAATCAAATTGGTCACCTTTCTTCAAACAATCTATTTCGTATCTTTCCAGTCTCGACCAAGTTTTCCAAGTCCCCCTCCAATCACATATAGCTTGAAACCAAGTCCATTTCCTATCATATATACGTTAAAATTTCCTCAAGTTCTACAGAGCTGCCCTACGGAAGTGCTTTGGCAATCAGCACATGACAATTTGTAGACCTTGGGGCCATATCAGAAGAAACAGGATCCTTGAGAGTAAATAAGTTTTGCACTCGAAGGAGCAGGTAAAAACCAACGAAGTAGTTATATCGCTTGAGTTCTGCCTGAAGGAGTTCTTTAGCCCTTACGGATCCACCTTTTCTGTTGAGAATGTCGAGGTGTATGGCTTGGTTGATAGTCGGCAAGGTCATTGAGAAACTTCAGAATATTCTTTTTTATCACTTTCCTGATGCCCCATTTGAGGTCGTAAATTACGGCATGATTTTCTATGAAAATTTTCTCCCTTTCATGGGGATACGAGGGAGCCAATGCGTACCTTGGGGGAGTGGATTGCTTACAAACGACTGGAAACGGTCAACGTAGGCAACACTCCTACCCGAGTGAATCAAGGATACGGGTCCATTGTTGATATCACCTTTGCCTCAGAGAGTAAGAATAGAAGGCTGGGCAGTACTGAACAAGGAGCTTTCTGGGAGCGACCACTGGTGTATCAACTGCTCCATCCGCCGGGAAGTTGAGGTCGCTGCTCCACAAAAGCTGGTAAGAAAATGGGCCGTTAGGAAGCTGAATAGCGACCGTTTGAAGGCTAGCTATCTTGCTCTCACATGGGATCAAGAAGATGAGCAAGAAGGTAATGCGGAAGTGGCAGCAGAGAGGATGATCAAGACTATCACCAAAGCTTGCCGTGAAGGGGCGCGGACGGTTGCACCTGAATACCAGCTGGCTCGTAAAAGGCTGAAGAAGGCCATTAAGGACAGCAAGAGTGCTGCATGGGGAGAGCTATGTGACACGGCAGATGACGACCCGTTTGGAAAGCCTTATAAGATAGTGCTGAAGAAGCTAAAGGGCCTCTCAGCAATGAGCCGAATGGAGCCGGATGTTGTGGGTCAAATCATTGATGGCTTGTTCCCACAGCAGCCACCACCAATGGTAACGCTACCAATAGTAGAAGAGGATGGTATATCCCTCCTAGGCACCGAGGAGGTGGATGCAGCAGTCAATAATAGACTGCGGGGTAAGTATTGGAAGGCTCCAGGCGCGGATGAGATTCCAAATCCAGTCTGGAGCGCCATACATTCAGTTGAGATACATTCAATGCGGCAATTGTTGGGGGACTGTTCCCTGTGCGATGGAAGAAAGCTAGGCTAGTGTTGATCGATAAGAAGGATGCGGACCGATAAGCCATGATTCCGCAAAATTTTTGAAATCCGATGAGACGAAGGTCCCAGAAATGGAATTCCTACCCATTTTGCCTATCGGCGTGTAGGTGGGAAAAAGAGAATTATAGAGTTGAAGGGCTTGTTGAAGCTTTGACATGATTTTATTTGTATCAATTATTGATTTTTCTTTTCTAACGACTTTATGAAAATTGCTTCTTCTTTGAAATTGATGTCGTTCAGGGGAAGGGACAACAAACGATACATCATGCAGGAGAAAGTTGCTTGTTTGTGGATATGAGGATGCAGAGAACGGCCACGCTCGGCCACTTTAGTACATCCTTTTAAAATGGGGTTTACGGCAGGGCTAAGAACACTTATTTTCTTTTTTAACGTCTACTGCATATTTTAAGATTTTGTATCGCACGTGTGTATATTGCATCTCTTAGTGTTTTTATTGCACGAAAATCATGGGTCTGATTTTGCTAAACGGTGGACGCCAGAATTCACATAGAACAAAAAATTGTCTCCACCATTTGCACTCCTCTTCAACATGGAAGGGGAGGACGAGGCCGTTTGTAAACATTTTGACATGTTCCATGTCTTTTCTCTCGCCGGACCCCGATTTTGAAACTCGCGAGTACACCCCCCCCCCCCCCCCCGTCAAGAGAAATCTCTACCCCGTGGCTGATTCAGAAATTCGCTAGTACACCCCGCGTAATAATAATAATTAATAATAAATACATAAATAAATAAATAAATAAATAAATAATTAAATAATTAAATAATTAAATAAATATATAATTTAAAAATTAAATAAATAAATAATTAAATAATTATTAAATAAATAATTAAATAATTAAATAAATAAATAATTAAATAAATAAATGAATAAATAATTTTAGAAAATCTCTACCCCGTGGGTGATTCAGAAATTCGCGAGTACACCCCGCGTAATAATAATAAATAATTAATTAATTAATTAATTAATTAATCAATAATTAAATAATTAAATAATTCAATAAATAAATAATTAAATGATTACATAAATAAATAATTAAATAATTAATATAATTAATAATTAGAAAATTTTCTAAGTCCCTCTTCCTATCAAATATGGCTGGATAGTCGACATTTTTCCAAGTCCCCTAGACTTGAATTGTCTCATACCATTCCAATACAATAGCGAGACAGGGGTTAATAATTAGAAAATCTCTACCCCTTGGGTGATTCAGAAATTCGCGAGTACACCCCGCGTAATAATAATAAATAAATAATTAATTAATTAATAAATAATTGAATAATTAAATAATTAAATAAATAAATAAATAATTAAATAATTAATTAATAATTAAATAATTAAATAAATAAATAATAAAATAATTAAATAATTAAATAATTAAATAAATAAATAATTAAATAATTAATATAATTAATAATTAGAAAATTTTCCAAGTCCCTCTTCCTATCATATATGGCTGGATAGTCGAAATTTTTCCAAGTCCCCTAGACTTGAATTGTCTCGTATCATTCCAATACAACAGGGAGATCGCTCGTTCGCCCCACGAAAGTTGATACCTCAAAATATAGAACACCCACAATTACCTCAAAATATTTCGCATACAAGACTTATAGGACGCCAAGATAGGTAAAGGGGTAAACGAATAATATCTCACGAACATTTGACCTAGTAGAAGAATTAATAATAAATAAATAAATGAATAAATAAATAAATAAATAAATAAATAAATAAATAAATAAATAAATAAATAATATTGAATAATTAAATAATAAAATAATTGGATATAATTAAATAATCACATAATTAAATAATTAAATAATTAAATAAATAAATAAATAAATAAATAAATAATTAAATAAATAATTAAATAATTAAATAAATAAATAATTAAATAATTAAATAATTAAATAATTAATAATTAAATAAATAAAGGCTGAATAGTCGAAATTTTTCCAAGTCCCCTAGACTTGAATTGTCTCACTCCATTCCAATACAACAGCGAGACAGGGGGCGAACGAGCGGAGCGAGTTCGCGCTACCTCATATTTCTCAAAAAAGACTTGAATTTTCTCATACCATTCCAATACAACAGCGAGATCGCTCGTTCGCCCCACCGAAAGTTGATACCTCAAAATATAGAACACCCATAATTACCTCAAAATATTTCTCATACAAGACTTATACGACGCCAAGATAGGTAAAGGGGTAAACGAATAATATCTCACGAACATTTGACCTAGTAGAAGAATTAATAATAAATAAATAAATGAATAAATAAATAAATAAATAAATAAATAAATATATAAATAAATAAATAAATAGATGAATAAATAAATAAATAGATGAATAAATAAATAAATAAATAAATAAATGAATAAATAAATAATATTGAATAATTAAATAATAAAATAATTGAATATAATTAAATAATTACATAATTAAATAATTAAATAATTAAATAAATAAATAAATAAATAAATAAATAATTAAATAATTAAATAATTGAATAATTAAATAATTAAATAATTAAATAATTAAATAATTAAATAATTAAATAATTAATAATTAAATAAATAAAGGCTGAATAGTCGAAATTTTTCCAAGTCCCCTAGACTTGAATTGTCTCACACCATTCCAATACAACAGCGAGACAGGGGGCGAACGAGCGGAGCGAGTTCGCGCTACCTCATATTTCTCAAAAAAGACTTGAATTTTCTCATACCATTCCAATACAACATCGAGATCGCTCGTTCGCCCCACCGAAAGTTGATACCTCAAAATATAGAACACCCATAATTACCTCAAAATATTTCTCATACAAGACTTATACGACGCCAAGATAGGTAAAGGGGTAAACGAATAATATCTCACGAACACTTGACCTTGTACAAGAATTAATAATAAATAAATAAATAAATAAATAAATAATATTCAATAATTAAATAATTAAATAATTGAATAATTAAATAATTAAATAAATAAAGGCTGGATAATCGAAATTTTTCCAAGTCCCCTAGACTTGAATTGTCACATACCACTCCAACACAACAGCGAGTTCGCGCTACCTCGTATTTCTCATAGAAGACTTATACGACGGCAAGATAGGTAAAGGGGTAAACGAATAATATCTCACGAACACTTGACCTAGTAGAAGTCTAGACTGAAATATTTCATGATGACTGATAAAATATAAAAGACATGGAACATGATTTTCATTTATTTGGCTATGCTAGAAAATTTAATAATACTACAAAAGTTACATTTCTTTTTTTTTTTCCCAGTTCGGAATCTTAGGATAACATACTTCTTCTAGTCCCAATTTCTTTTCGAAGGTTCGTAGTTGAGCAGATTGATCATTGGTGTGCAGATTATGACTAGAAGAAGGTGAAAATAAATTCTCCTCCACTCTTTGTCGCAGAAAAAAATAGCTTCATTAGAAGAAACACAAATAAGGTGTAGTAGGTATTCATGAAGAGGGAGTCATAGAGAAGATGAGTCCGAAATAATAGACAAATATTCAATATTCTATACATTGTCGTGTCGATATGGTGCATCAGTTCTACTTTTCGTTTATTCTTTCATTCTCATTAGTACAGATCTTTCTGAATTTGAGTAAACTCATACGCTAACGATATGTTTGTATACGATTTAACCTACCTCGAGGATGTTTATATCATCATATTATGATCGAGCTCATATGATTACTCTCGCTTATACGTCTTATGTTTGATGAACTATATTCGTAGTGGCGGTGGCGTATGACGGCGGCATTAGTCTGTGATTACTCGGTCTAAGCATCAGATAATGATCTGCTTATCAATCATTGTTACGATGTCATATATCCGCTGGAATATGCGCTTATGTCGGTCGACTACAACACAGTGACTGATGATTTTTAATTGTTTGTCTGCTCTGCCTTTGATATTTTCCTCCTTCTTCTTCTTTCTTTAGCCAGCAATCAGCAGCGGCGTACGTCGACAACATCGACATTTTGGCAGAGTTACAGTAGTCGCCTTTATTATCCAGGACGCACAAACAGAGTGCGAACGTGTTTCTATAGAATTATTATAATGTATGGTGCGGAGACTTTCGGAATAGGAATCGTCGCAATTAAAAATAACATAGCTCTCACTTTTTTGATCTTATCAAAACAAAGCGTACCGGGCTCATAAATTTTATTGCGAAATTTTTCTTTCGACAAAAGGAATAAGCCCTCGACCAAAGCTCGATATAGGTACGCGTTGTTTACGAAATTAGCTACTTATGTATGATTAATTGTGACGAATGACAAGGAGTTCGTTGGACGTCCCCTTTGACGTTTCCAGCTTTGATATTAAAATAATATCGCGGTATCTAGGAGGAGTATACGAACATAGGCCGAATTAATTACACTTTCTTGTCTTAGTCCTATAGCATCTCAAAGTTTACCGAACGGATCGATGAGCGTCTACTGTCTAGTCAAAGGCGGCTACATGTGTTTGTTATATACATATGCGGGTACTGGGGTATTCTTTACAAAGCACGCTCGTCGATAATCTATATATGTCAAAAAAATACATAAATAATCTTATTATAATTTACGTATAAACGAGTATAAGTGAGGCGCTCGCTCGCTCGCGAGTTGGTATTTAGCGTACCCTAATTCGGATTTGAAATAAGGCCTACTTCGGTGCATTCTAGAGGAGAGCCTTCGAATGGAAGAAGTTAATTTTCTATTAAATGGAAATAAGAAATGCACGGATATGGAAAAGGGAAAAATTATCTTTGTAACCGAACCACTGCGCGGCTATTGATACATGCACGTATCGTCATATACCGTACAGACAACTTAGTATGAACAGGAAGGTGCTTATGCTAAACATTAAAACATAATTTAAACCTTTTGTTTATCCGAAGAGGTTATTTATGAAGACAGGGCTAATATTTCACCAAGATGAAATGTAATCGGAGGCGTGGCGAGCTACGGTCCTATGTGATCTACGAACCTAGGTGGTATTTACTCGTTAGTCTACCCATAGAGGTGTATCGGATACGTATGTTGACTTTTCATTCTTCGACGACCATTATCGCTCATATTTTTTAAATATCTAATTTAGAATTTTGAGCATTCAACTTATCACCAATTCCACCCTTCGAGTAGACCCCGTGTCACTCGTTGACTTCTTGCCCTTCCCACTGTGATCGTTTAAATATATTGAATGAAAAAAAAGCTTGTTAGCAATAAAACGAATAATATGTTGTTAAATTACATCGAAGTCACATGTTTTCGATAATGATTCACGCACGAGCAGACCTGTAATTATAATCAGTCGTAGCATCCATCATCTACCTCTTGGACTAATTTTCGTATTCCAAGTGGTTGAGTCATAATACTCTGCTCAGTATCTTGATCTACTTACGGCATATTAGATATCCATAAATTTGCTTCCTCCTCCTTCTATTTGATCACTTGATGATTATAATTATGTATAGCAGTACCGACTGACCGGAAACAGAGACGTAAGTCCTTACGCAGGATTAAGTTCACTATCATTAAATTATTAGAATTTTCCTTTCCGGGAAGAACATTGAATCGTACGTGTATCAGGGACTCGATATTTCAATAACCACGGATTTTTTATTTCAACTCTGAAGCCTTATGGAAGAAGAAAAAGTGAACGAATCTTGAGTCTTACCTCCTCTATAAGTATGAACGATTGAGAAATTATCTCAAAAATTACTACAAAGGAACAAAAAAGACAAGAAAGAACCTAATTTGATCAAAGATCGACCAGACACGGTCAAAAATGTTGAAAATGGACCAAATATACTGTCAAGAAATCCTTTCAAAGGTCAAATCTTTCCATAAACGCAGAACATTCCAAAATGTGCAAATAAGGTCAGACGTCTTTCATAGGGGGCCTTCTACATGCATGGATCATCTAGATTTCTAATTGGATTTAGCCTACCACTCTCCAAAAAAAAAAAAAATCATGCAATATCCTGAAAATCCTAACTCTGCTAATAACGGAGAATGATGGACCTTCCAACCTGATCACTATGATAAAATCAAGGACAAAACCTCCTCCATGAAATCTCGGTTAGGTCAGCCATCCCTTACATGAGGACTACCTTGGAAAATGGCGGAATCCTAGAGGGCTTAGAACATAAGGTATGCATGTTCCACGGCATTTCATATGAATTTCCGATGGCTTGCCCATGGACAATCTCTTGTCCTTCTTAGTTGAGGACGTTTTCATGGATAAATTTGAGAAAGAACTCCTCATGTACCATGCAACGCTATCGAATGGATACGATTGTCATGGAGAATGGTACCTGGGAAGATCTCCACCTTTTCCAGCGGGATATTCACGCATCCAATCCACATTGGTTCACCATCGAGATCGTCGGCTAGTGACTGAATTTTTTGGACGTGGCGGAAAATCGTAATAATGTCCTCGTCCGGGAGTTTCATATACACCGCAAATTCGGGGCTGAGAACCGGAACCAAATACCGCTTCAGAAAGCGGTTCTCCTCCCATATTACTAGGATTCTGGAACTGGAACCAAAAGGAACCGGATCTCTCTATCGCAGTGGTTTTCAACCTTTTTGAGGTGGCGGCATATTTCTGAAAACAAAAATTTTTCGCGGCAAACCAATGAAAAAATAATGTATTTAGAAAAAAATTTTGAAATGTATGAAAAATATGTCTACAAGAACTAAATATTAAAAATCTCCTAATGCCAAATTTTCGTTTGTGATTTTGTACATATTTTGTTAATACGGGGCTAATTTTCGACAAACAAACGCGTAATATTTCTTGTTCGACTGATAGCTTGCTTCTTATAAGAGTAAGAGAGCTGAGAAGCCCTGTTTGCAAAGATAGAAGGTGGAAAAAGGAAGTAATATGCGTTATGATTCATCCAACAAAATGTAGACATGAATCATTTGTAATGAATATACCAAAAAAAAAGCTAAATTTCGTTGAAATCTCGCGGCACACTTCAAAGGTCACCTCGAAGGGGCTCGCGGCAGACCGATTGAAAACCACTGCTCTATCGAGTTTTGGAACTAGAACCCGATAGGAACCGGATCTCGCTATGGGGTTTTGGAACCGGAACCGAAAGGAACCAGATCCCACAATTTAGCCCCTAAGAACCTTCATAACGGGAACTGCTGAGAAAAAAAACTGGCCACACTTTTCTACTAATGATGGTACCCACTAATGCCTTATACCTAGAGACGTTTTGATTTCTGGTGAGTGGGGATTGAACTATTGGACCTTCCACCTTGGACGTTCTAAATTTCCCAAGTATCCAAATTTGAGGTAAATAGTTATAATCACTCAAAGAAATGATCTACAAATTATGCTCATAATTGATGAAAATGAGGAATCGTGAGTATTTGTTCAATGTAAAAATACTCGGAACCAAAAGGAACCGGATCTTGCAATCGGGTTCTGAAACTGGAACCGAAGGGAACCGGATCCTGCTATTGGGTTCTGGAACCGAAACCAAAAGGAACCGACCAAAACACGACCAAAATAGAATAAACGGCCAAAATCGGATAAAAAAATGAGTAAAATAGCAGAAAATTACCAAAATCGAGAGAACCTGTAAATGAGCAAAATCGACCAAAACCAACCAAGAAAATAACGAACAATAACCGAAGACGGCTAAAACACAATAAAAATTGATCAAAAAGTTCAAAATGGACCGACAAACGACCAAAATTGGCCATGATAAATTCAGAACAAGAAATAATGACCAAAATCTACCAAAAATGTTCAAAATGAGCCACGAAAAGCTGAAATTCCCACAAAAACTAGTACCACAAATGAAAAAAAAAAAGAAGACAAGATGATTATAGAATGACCAGACACGGCTGAAATGTTGAAAATTGACTAAATATACGGTCAAGAAATCCTTTAAAATTTCAAATCTGTCCTTGACATGGACGCGTCTAGAGACCAGATTTTTCGGCAAGAAATTGTCTGACTTTCGGCACTAAGATTTGAGAATTTGACAACATTCGTTATTCATTCAATTGCTATCCACAATTACCTGTTTTCTTACCAAAACTAATCAACTATCAATTTTCAATTAAAAAACTACCTCATTCCAAATCAAATTATTGCTGATTCTCCCTTTTCGTCCAAAATTTATAATCTTCTGAACAAGAATTCAGTATTTTTTTCAAGAAAGTTCCCTCAATTTTTTAGTACAAAATGTTCATGATTTAATGTAAAGTTTCTCTGTTCTATCGGCGACCTAAGATTCTGATGATTTCAACGTTCTTCGCGAAAATAGAGAATTGACCAAAATTATTCAAAAACTTTTAAAACGCGAGTAGAATGGAATGAAAAACGGCCACGGATTATCAAAACCAACAAAAATACAGTCGGTAAACAACAAAATTCGACCAAGAACTTCCAAAATCGATCAAAAGATGACAAACAATAACGGAAGACGGCTGAAATACAACGAAAATTGGTCCAAAAGTTCAAAATGAACCAAGAAACGACCAAAATTGGCCATAATGGACCCAGAACAAGAAATAACGACCAAAATCTACCGAAAATATTCTAAACGAGCCACAAACTGCTGGAATTCCCACATAAACTACCACAAATGAAAAAAAAAAAAAGACAAGATGATTAAAGAATGACCAGACATGGCTAAAAATGTTGAAAATTAACAAAATATACGGTTAAGAAATCCTTTGAAATGTCAAATCTGTCTTTGACATGGACGCGTCTAGAGACCAGATTTTTTGGCAAGAAATCGTGTGACTTTCGGCCCTAAAATTTGAGAATTTGGCAACATTCGGTATTTATTCAATTTCTAACCACAATTTCCGGTTTTTTTACCAAAACTAATCAACTATCAATTTTCAATTAAAAACTGCCTCATTTCAGGTCAAATTTTTGCTGATTTTCGCTTTTCACCCAAAATTTATAATCTTCTCGACAAAAATTCAGTATTTGTTTGAATAAAATCCACTCAATTTTCTAGTACAAAATCTTCATGACCATTGGCGACCTAAGATTCTGATGACTTCAACATTCTTCGCTAAAATAGGGAATTGACAGAAATTATTCAAAAACTTTTAGAACACAAGTTGAGTGGAATGAAAAACGGCCACGGATGGTTAGAAAATTATCAAAACCTACAAAAAAAAACAATAACTAAACGACCGAAATCGACCAAAAGCAACCAAGAAATTCCAAAATTGATCAGAAGATAACAAACAATAACCGAAGACGGCTGAAACACAACAAAAATTAATCAAAAAGTTCAAAATGGTCCAACAAACGACCATAATTGGCCATAATGGACCCGGAACAAGAAATAACGACCAAAATCTACCAAAAATGTTCCAAACGAGCCACAAACAACTGAAATCGACCATACAAAAACCTCAATCTATGACCTACATAAATGAAGCAGTTTGGAAGAAATATGCGTGCACAGATGAATGTCCTTGACTTCTTAGACCCGCACACTTTTGTGCTTTAATGAGAAAAAACTTGAAGCAGAATCTACCATGTCTCCTCCATAGACACGTAGTGTAGCATCGCCTCAGAGACTAACGAGCTGACGGACTCACTCACTTTCCTTGTACCGTTGAGCCCAGATATTTGAACGATATGTTACCATCGGCACTGCTGAGGTTCTCTGATGTCTTATTTATGAGCCTGGTTACTTTCAGGAACTTGCCTTCCTCGTTCTATTATCCAGCTGTGCGTCATACAGTATGTCTATGCCTCAATATCTAAAATTCGTGACCTGTTTGACAATTCTTCCATCAACAACGATTGGGAGCGTGCACCTAAAAAGGTCCCACTTCGTCAATCACAGTTTTTCTTAAAATTTCAAAAGTTTGAATGTACGTCCAAATTATGATTTTTTGTATTTTGATGTATCATTATACTCGTATAAAAAAAACTCATCTTTCCAGTAGTAAGATTCTTTTCATGAGGTAAAACTTATAAATCAAACAAAATCATAAGAAAGTGAGATCTTCATATTTTGTTCTGTGACACTTTGCAATTTTTTCATCTGTCACAAAAAACTTTGAAATACCGTAGTTCATCATCTACTGGATCGATTTTCATTTTTTTTTTTTTTTTTAATTTGACCCCTACACTCTAGTAATTAATATTAATATAAACTTATTATTTTTCATTCCAGAATGTTTTTTTCTCAAGAAAATCAAATTTTTCCTGAAGTCTAAACATTTTACATAAATTTTACAAAACATTGTAAACTTCTGTAATGCAATTTTTATTAGCCAATTCCGTAAGAACCCGATGTTCCAATTTTCAACTTCAATACCCTTTTTCCTGACATGAATTTTGGACCTAACAATTTCAAAAAGGTCTTGTTGGACTCAGAATTTCATCTACTTTCACACTCCACTTATAACTCCATACCGACAAGCTGGGACCTTTTTAGGTGCACGCTCCCAATTTTCCTTCTTGTACCTAGTTGTTATTGCGCCTATGCTGTTTCATTCTGAGAGGTTACCAGCCCCACAGAATTTATTCAGGTGGTGGAATTACCACCTCATTTGGCTGGCGTGGTTAATTTTCTGTTGGGGTTTTCTTCTCTTACCCTTTGAAGTCAGCTATTTTAGTACACCCAATCTCTCCATTACACTTCAAATCTTCTGCTTCATCAAAACTCGCGTCTGCGGTAATAATGGTGACCTTACTTTATTCATGGCTCTGGCCAGGTCTGTCCTTCTCCTAATATAGTTTCATTTTCGGAGTTTTCCTCCTGCCACGTCTTACCACACTCTGGCTATGTCTCTCAGCTTACCGGCTTTACCATGTGAAGATCTGGGTCAAGACTTGGTGTTGTTCAGGGTAAGTTACCTGCTGGTGGCTTATACCGACACCCGGTGGTTCTCCATACATCAAGTCCAGTCCGAGAGGCTGGTGGTCGCAATAAGGAATTTTCACTCCTTTGATGTTGTTGAACTTGCAAACCATCTTTATGAGATATTCAGGGCTGCCGAGAGCCAAACCGGGCCCAGAGGAGGATTTGCCTTTTTTTTTTCTTTTCTACCTAACCTAACCTGAACTTGGAAACCCTGAAAATCCCGAGCCCGGGGGAAAAGATACCTCTCTAGTTGCAAATTTATTTAGCTACCAGAAGCTACGAAAAAAATCAGGGTACAGAATATGCGATTACAAGAAGAAAAAAAATCGCCTGACATATGGCCTACATTCTAATAGCGCTCTGCCCGAAGAGTAGAAAATCAATATTTTGATTGATAAAAAGTAATAAAATAAACGCTCGTGGGTACGAAGATAAGATGTAAACTGCACGAAAATTTTCGTGATTGAATTTCCTCGAACGTTCGGCTGAAGAATAGCAAATCTCCGTAGTCACGGTGGGGATAAGGACAGAAATCGTGAGTTGAACGTTCTCTATAAAGAAGTGCCTATTCAAAAAAATGCAAGAAATATTCTTTTTCTCGCGGGAATTTATAAAAGATAGAATGATCATCACAAAGTCGTAGAGCACGGTTTCAGTCGACGTTATTTTACGCTTCATTCAAAAAAGGAAGAAACTCGACTATCGTAAACGTCGTCTACGCTTCCCGCGCGACTTTATCTGATGGGAATGAAAATGACTGTTGATGTTTTTATTTTTTACCACGCTTCCATATCTTTCTTATCAACGGAAACATGTTGTATTCTCCTTTCGTTTTCAGTAGCCAGGGATCCTACGTAGACATCAGCATCAATCCGCCTTGCATACAACATGATGTTTTTCAAACGGCCAATTTGTTTTGAAAATGAACGAAAGCCTGACTAGACTGTAGAGGTCTTGTATGGGTGACTTACGAAGATGGCTCGATCATCCCTCAACATTTTGCATGCTCGTTGAAAACAAGTATGTACTCACTTGACGGTCGCTAGCTTGTACGATAGAATTTCAAAATCATGAATACCGGGCTAAAGAGTGGTGTTTGCTTTATTTCTTTATTCTTCCCTTGGCTCGTGATTTCAATTAAAGCATTATCTTTCCTGCCTTCACTAGATCACTTTGGTCTCATCAAGTTCGCGAGTGAGTAATTGTGCGATGAAAGTTCGGGAAGTGGCTCGCAATTTCTGGAGGACGGAGGGTAAGTTGTGCACTTCAAAATCATATCTTTATAACTTATTTGTATCATCCTCGTCCTTAGGATAATATTGCACTATGATCGACTGATTTTTGATTTGGAAGAAGCTTTGTTAAATGAACTAATTTACTGTATACTGGTCAGATTCCTCCACAAATACCTGTAGTTGAACCCTGACTCAATATTGTGGCCTTTTCATCGACCCGACCAATCTGTAACATAATTCCGTTAAATTCATTATCGTAATAATGACGTTTAGATATACCACCTAACACCGTTATCGACCGTGCTTAACGTTTTTAAAACACTCGTAAAATAAATAAATAGACTACGCGCCGAGCAGAAAAAGGTGAATCGCCGATCTACATAATAAAATTTATAAAGTCGTTTTTAAATTAATTACTGTACATTCGTACCACGGCGAATATAATCGGCTGTCGATGTTTTACAAATTTATTTATCGAGTTGAGTTCTTCTTCGTCTGCGTCTTCGTTTCTTTCTTCTTTTCACGAATGATATCTATACGAAGCCTGACCTCAGCTCGAAAAGCGAGCAGTAATAAATTATTTGTTTGGCAACCAATCGTGGAACAAATAGTATCGATTTTACCATGTGAAGTACATGGGAGTGTTAATTTTTTCACCTCTATGTAACTACACTAAAATTGGCTCCGTTTAAGACAGTCAAACACGTCGAGAAGAAAAAGAAATAAAACTCGAACATACTCGTGTTGTTCATCGTTTTGTTTTTCTCGCCCCCTGACTATAGAGTCTCTGTGCATTTGAATACGATTTTAATTGTTTGATTTCCCAATTTATTTTCTTATAAGGTTCCTGTTTCAACATTGAAAACCCCAATAAAAGTTGATTTCCGAATTGGTGAACAATTTACTATAAAATGGTAATAAATGAAGCTAGCCGAGTCTCGTGTCGATGGGGAAACGAAATATGATGGAGAGGTCTTTTAATTCTTTCATTACTGCCGCTCATTGAGTTCAACGTACTTTTTTTTTGTTAGGAGATTAAACAAAAATTTTATTTGTACGTTCGAAATAATGAATTTAGAATACGTTTCTCGGTCGAATTCTATTTTTGCTTCATGGAGACAACGAAGAAGGTAGTGCAAGATTGGGTAGCATTTGATGTTTGATACTTGAAGAGATGCTATCGTCACCATCTTCCTCATTTATGGTAGGTTGAGCAGACTATAAGACTTCTTCTAAATCTTCTTGCAGGCCAGTCGAGAGCTCCAGTCGGGTCCGGGGCAAGGAACACAGCGGCCCCCCCAAAATATTTTCTGGCATAGCCAAATAAATGAAAATCATGTTTCATGTCTTTTATATTTTATCAGTCATCTTGAAATATTTCAGTCTAGGCTTCTACTAGGTCAAGTGTTCGTGAGATATTATTCGTTTACCCCTTTACCTATCTTGGCGTCGTATAAGTCTTCTATGAGAAATATGAGGTAGCGCAAACTCGCTCCGCTCGTTCGCCCCCTGTCTCGCTGTTGTATTGGAATGGTATGAGACAATTCAAGTCTAGGGGACTTGGAAAAATTTCGACTATCCAGCCTTTATTTATTTAATTATTTAATTATTTTATTATTTAATTATTTAATATCATTTATTTATTTATTTATTTATTTATTTATTTATTTATTTATTTATTTATTTATTTATTTATTTATTTATTTATTTATTTATTTATTTATTTATTTATTTATTTATTTATTTATTTATTTATTTATTTATTTATTTATTTATTTATTTATTATTAATTCTTCTACTAGGTCAAGTGTTCGCGAGATATTATTCGTTTACCCCTTTACCTATCTTGGCGTCGTATAAGTCTTGTATGAGAAATATTTTGAGGTAATTGTGGGTGTTCTATATTTTGAGGTATCAACTTTCGTGGGGCGAACGAGCGATCTCGCTGTTGTATTGGAATGGTCTGAGAAAATTCAAGTCTTCTATGAGAAATACCATGAGGTAGCGCGAACTCGCTCCGCTCGTTCGCCCCCTGTCTCGCTGTTGTATTGGAAAGGTATGAGACAATTCAAGTCTAGGGGACTTGGAAAAATTTCGACTATCCAGCCATATATGATAGGAAGAGGGACTTAGAAAATTTTCTAATTATTAATTATATTAATTATTTAATTATTTATTTATTTATTTATTTATTTATTTAATTATTAATTAATTAATTAATTAATTAATTAATTAATTAATTATTTATTATTATTATTACGCGGGGTGTACTCGCGAATTTCTGAATCACCCACGGGGTAGAGATTTTCTAATTATTAATTATATTAATTATTTAATTATTTATCTATTTAATTATTTAATTATTTAATTATTTAATTATTTAATTATTTAATTATTTAATTATTTAATTATTCAATTATTCAATTATTTAATTATTTAATTATTTAATTATTTAATTATTTAATTATTTAATTATTTAATTATTTATTAATTAATTAATATAATTATTTATTATCATTAGGCGGGGTGTACTCGCGAATTTCTGAATCACCCACGGGGTAGAGATATCTCTTGACGGGGGGGGGGGGGGGGTGGTGTATTCACGAGTTTTAAAATTGGGGTCCGGCGAGAGAAAAGACATGGAACGTGTCAAAAAATTTTCGCATTGGGAGCCCCTAATAGAGCCGCGCCCGAGGACGAAATCCCCAGTTGCTCCCCCTCTCGTCAGACCAGTCTTCTTCTGTTCTCAAGGTTCTGAGGACAATTTCGGGTAAGCTGGACACATCGAGGCCGACTTTTGGGTGACATCCGAACAATGCTTCATAGGGGCTTCCCTCTATGCCTGCATAAAAACTCCTGTTTTTCGTTCGAATAAAAATAATTATTATCAACATTTCCTACGAGCTGCTAGCGATTGTCGAAAATTACTAGGTTTTGTACACAATACCTAGTTAATGTTGATAAAAACATTTTTATTTTCAACTTCAACTACCATTTTCAGGTATTGTCGACATCAACTAGTGATTGTCGACGTTACCTAATTATCGACATTCACGGTAACAGTTATATATTTTGGACCTTACCTTTGGTAGGCACCAGTATTCCAACGGGAATGATAATATTATTCAAAATGATGTAGAAAACTTAATTTTGTAAATGTGGATACCTATGTCTCAAGCCCCAATTATCCCACAATGCTTAGTAAGGTTGTAAAACATTTGGTGAATGAAGCTCCTTATGAATCCTTTTTGATCACTCAATTCCATTGAGTCAAAGGAGACTTATGGGATGACAACCAATTCAATTTGTTTACTCAGACGCATTTTTTCGACGCATTTGTCCATTACTCAGATGTAGAAAGTTTATCTTAGTCTAAGAACACTCAGAGGAGCAAGCTCTATCCATTGAAGGTAACAACCAATCCAACCTTACGACTCACACGCCTTTTTCCTTACTCATTTGTCCCCTATTCAAAAACTATTTGATGTCTAGATTTCATCTTAGTCTGAGATCACTCAGTAGATCTTTCACCACTTGAGTTCACCAAGTCTCAGGGGAGTTACAAGGTAATAAAAAACTAACTTTTATCACTCACACGCATTTCCTCCACTAATTTGTCCATCACTCAAAAAACTTTTCAGGATGTATCTATGAAGAGGACGTCCGTCTCATAAGAAATGAATCGAGCGGGCGCCCTTTCTACAGACACTTCCTCATTTGATTTACAAAATTCATCTTATTCTGAAAACACTCAGTGGAGCAAGTTCTTTCATGTGCTATTTCGAGTTTTCAATTCGTTAAGTCTGATGAGGAGATTTGTGAGATGATTGGCTTTTAGTATTAGTCAATTATATCAAACCACATTTTAATACACAAACAAAACACTACATCTGATTGGCTTTCGGTAAAGAAGAATTATGTGCTTATGTAAAGTTCTTCTCATCAGATTTTTAATTCGTGATGACTAGGGCACTGTGCCTCCGATTGAATATAGAAAACTTCTAATACTGAAGAAAAACATGTCAAGATATCAGTCGACGGGGTCTCCGAAAAATAACTTTCTTTTCCATCATTCTTGGCATTGAAGGCAATTAAAAAAAAAAAACATACCGCCAGTTTTTTCCAGCGTTGCGACCCATTATTACTCATCTGACATTTCCCATCTGCCTTTATGATTCAGACCTCTGACTGGTCAAATCATTTTTCGACTAAACCTCCCAGAAAAAATTTCTATGTACGCCACTGGAAATGATAATATGAGTTCTGACCCGAGCAGCTTACAGAAGGAAGAAGGGACTATAGGGATGAGGTATAGGTATGAGGCAGAAAGATTATGGTGCCATCGAAGAAGATCGACATTTTTCATGACCTTTGATTTAGAAACTTCTTAATCTTTCACTGTTTACCGATGACAAATTCCGTTCCTATCCGATGATATTCAATTTTCAATTATTATAACTCCGCAGGGAGATCAAAAATTGTTGGAAAGAAGATCATTTTAGAAATGCTTAACTTTGTTTCCTCACAATCTTGTAAATTCCGTCAATACATCAAGATGACTTTCTCATTGTTTCCGTGATTTCAAATCTAGAACAAATCAGCTCTCATTTCATCCATCCAAATCTTAAATCGCGTTTCTCTCAAAATTGTGTTTTTTTCTAAGTAAGGCTGTTCTTTAGGCGATATCCGGAAGAAGTTCAGCCCTCTATGTAAAAGCAAGGGCTACGCACTGCCATTTCCTCCACCTGAGAATAACAAGACCGCTTCAGACAAAATTCCTCAGTTTCAAAAAAAAAAACAACCTACTCAGGTTTTTATGTTTTGCTAGTTTATTCTCAGGAGAAAAAATTAGTCACCAGGAGTGGAGTTCATTTTTCCGAATGTATCCTGAAACCCATTAATAATATATTCCTTATTTTTTTTCTGGGAGCTTTAATTAGCCTCTCTCAAAAAATTCAAAAGTATCCGTAAATTCTCCAAAGGTTTCAGTTGAAGGCAGAAGATCGAATTGTAACGATTCATGCTTTCGTTGGTATATCAGTGGTCTGTTGTGCTTCTTTCAACTTTTCGGCTAAAATAGGTGCAAGAAAATCTTTGTATTCTTCTCGTACTACCAGGTCTTCCTCGATTATAGGACCAATACGTCCGCTGATATTTTCTATATGCATCTGTTTCGTTGACTCATCCTCGAAGTAGACAACAGCGTAGTGAGATTGATAAGCTCGAGAAATAAAATATGTAGAATGGGCGTCCTTAATGAGTCTTCGAACTTTACACGAGTACATCCATTCTTTGTATGGTTCTCCAGTCACGGATGTCTCTGCTTCGGGGGGCGACACATCTCTCAATTCGCATTCCTCATTCACTGATTCCAATGTTGGAAAATAGACGATTTTCTTCGCAAAATGAGATGAACTCATAACTGAAGTGCATATTCGAAGTTTTGTTGGTTTGTCTAATTTGCACAGAGGATCCTGAGCTGACTCTTGGCCTGAAAATATGAGAGGTACAAAATATTTTACGTTGTGTATAGCAATTAACTTGGACTTTCTTTTGGGGCATTGTACTCTAATTTAGTCTTAGACCTAAGTTGTCAAATGATTCTGATTTTTCAAGGTACCGTTATTCGTTACGATGAATGATACTCCAAAGAGTGAACACTTGCAAAAACTAGAGGGATCCAGGGACGATTGAGTGACTACAGAACCCTTATTCCCATCCCCACTTCCTTAACATGCAAGGTATAAGTGAACGAAACGGATTAACTCACTTGCGTTGTAGAATGCCCTCATTTGTTGATGAACCTCGTTTACCGAGTATTCGGGCCTTGCAAAAGCAAGAGATGGCACTTCAGCAATGCCGAAAAGATAACAAACGGAATCCAGCATCGCACAAAAGAAACGAGCCTTAAATTCTTCACTAGTCGAGAGGTCCAATTTATACTCATCAGAAATGTAGTACAGCATGAGTTTTCCTCTGTGATACCTTGTTACACATGCGAACGCAAATTCTTTATTCTCCGCTGTTTTTGTCTTAAAGATGATTTCCTTGGTTGGAAAAGTGAACCTCCATTGAAAAATCATTTTCCTCTCATAATCATCCAAGACCTTTTTAAAGTCAGCCTTCTGTTCGTCATTACCGTGATCTTTTTTCAGATCATCGTAAATCTTGTCCATGTCGACCGGGCTCTCTAATAAATACTGGATTCGACCACTCCCAGAAAAGGATTCGCAAATCAGTTTTTTCGTTTCAAGGTCCACCGTTGCGTCCGCGATCGTGTGAGGGTCTACGAATTCAAGATGAAATCATACATTAAAAAATGCAACTGAAAACTTTTCCAATACTGCTAAGAAAGATTATTTTTTAGCGGGGAACCCATTGTTTTATTAAAGAGAGGGAGAATCCTCAGAAAATGTCCACGTCCGATTTTTGTGATGTTTTATGTACAACGCCTTTGAATGTTTTCGATTATGGAGCTTCATGTATTTATTTGTAAGAACGCATGCGTTCTCACGATCATTTTGTGTAGGTAACGTTGCACCAAACTCGCAGATACAACTACAATGTGCTGAAAGAGCAAGTTCGCGTGACAAACCTTTGAGTCTTACCTATATTGGTATACATATCAAGGAGTTGAAGGACTTAGAAGAATTTAAACTCTTGAGAGAAGGACTAGGAATATTTTCGATCACCGGGCTTTAAGGATTTGGAAATGCGACTATCAAGAGCGGGTTCCATGCTATCACTGCAAAAGATGCAAGTACCGCTAATTTTTATTCATAAATCTTCCGTTATAAAACAATACCCATTTTCTTTTTCTTTTCATGAAAATAATTTCTTACCGTTCCTTGTAGTTTCTCTGTACAATTTTTCTAACCCATCGTAGTTAGAGCATGCTCTAAAGTCATATGCAACACTAACAGTCTTTTCTATTGAGTACACAATAATGATGAGCAACATGTAAAAAGATATTTGAGACATTTTGATTCTTGATTTCAACTTTACAATCTTACGTTTAAGACAAAGTATATGTAAATTCTTGTATACCCGTAGTCATTTTGACTTGCTTCACTAAATTACAAACTAAATATTCCTGTCTGCATGCGAAGATTTATAGTTTGTTTATTCAGTGGTTTTTGCCAAAGTTCGCTCCAAAAAAATACTATAGAGAACACATCCGATATTCTTTTCGCATACGTATTAAGGTCTGCGATTTTTTTTTTTCCCCAACAGTACTTTTATAAATTCATGAGAATGGACGTGCAGAAGAGGTCTTAGGTCCACTTATATTCAAGATTGTTATTGATCCAAGTTTGTCCCATTGCGTTGTCATAAACGAATTCTAGATTCCTCAAAATATTCAGAACGATTATGACGAGGATACTCAAATGAGTAACGCGAAAGAAAGGTGCAAAAGACCGCACGAAAATTGAAAACACGAGCGCTTTCGGCTAATCAGCCATTCTTGAAGTGTGGAAAGCGACTGGACCCGACACCAACAAGAACAAGCGACATCAAACGAAATCATGACCAAAGCTACAAGTCATCGAAATGTGAATTGTTCCAGTAGACTAATTCGATCAATCCTTCTTCAGGAATGCACCTGTTCAGAACGGGAACGCTACTATTATTTCGATGTCGGAGGATTTCTTTTTCCTCTAGGGCCAGACGTTTGAAGTAAGAATTTTCCCTGTGAAGGAGGACTTCGGGCCCCCCTTTTAAATTTGTAACCACTTTCGATCAAATGATCAGCAAGGGCTGGCTCCCCTACTTTTTTTTTATCCAAGCTTTTTTGTGTTCGTTAACTCTAATTTGGAGTTGACGGTCGGTCACCCCTATATAGACACTAGGGCAACCTCCACAAGCCACCCTATAAACCCCTCTCCTTTGTGACGTTATCAATTCCCGGGGAAAGGTACGAACACTTTGAAAGCTCGAAGTGTGTATTTGTACGATCATTTCTTGTAGGTAACATTGAACCAAACTCTCAGGTATAATCGCATACTTACTACAATACGGGGTATAAGAACAAGTTCGCGTGACAAACCTTTGATTCTTACATCAATGAGTTGAATGAGATGGAAAGATTTGAATTTTTGAGAGTAGAACTAGGAATATTTTTGATCATCAGAATCACTGCGGCGACTATCGAGAGCTGGTTCTATACTACCACTGAAAAAGATGCCAAGACCGCTAACTTTTATTCACAAAACCCTCGCTGTAAAACAACACCCCTTTTCTTTTTCTTTTTATGAAAATAATTTCTTACCGTGCCTTGTGGTTTCTATGTACAATTTTTGTAATCCATCGTAGTCAGAGCATGCTCTGAAGTCATTTGCATAACTGTCAGTATTTTCTATTAAGTACACAATAATTATGAGCAACACGTAAGAAGATGGCGAAAAAATTCTGAATTTTTCTATTTGAAACATTTCGATTCTTGTTTTCAATTTTACAGTCTAACATAAATTTTTGTATACCCTTCCTGACTTGCTTCACCAAATTACAATCGAAATATTCCTGTCTGCATGCAAAGATTTATAGTTTGTTTATTCAGTGGTCTCTGCCAAAGTTCGCTCCAAAAAAATACTAAAGAGAATACATCGGATATTCTTTTTCGCAGATGTATTAAGGTCTGTGATTTTTTTTTCCCAATCGTATGAGAGCGGAGGTGCAGAAGAGGTCTCAGGTTCATTTATATTTACGAATGTTATTGACCCAAGTTTTTCCCATTGCGTTGTCATAAACGAATTTGAGATTCCTCAAAATATTCAAGACGATTCTTAATTTCACAAACTCTATTTCATCTTTTCGTAATAACACTAAAACACCATAATGCTGTAATTTGAGTATTGGAATACAGGAAAGAGGTGTATTTCCTCAAATTGTTAAATTTTTGGACACGGTCTAGAGAATTCTTCAACTTATCAGCAGGAATCGGTGGAGGTAAATCCTTACATGTCTTCCTCGATAATAGGACGCCTATATTTTCTGTGTACATCTGTTCATCTAGGCTACCTTATCTTCAATGTGGACAACATAATGATGAGCATTCGAAGTCAGGCAAGCATCCTGACATGACAGCACTCATTCTTTGTATGGCTCACCAGCCACTGATGCTTCTGCAGCGCGGAATGAGATATCTCTCAATTGACAACCCTCATAGAGAAATATACTCGCGAAGAGTAAGGAACACAAATACAAGAACCGCAATAGAAACAAACAATCCGAGCGCTTTCGGCTAAACAGCCATTCAAAGTTGCTACATTTAATAGTTTAATATACCGCCTCACTCAGATCCCTCTGAGTGAAGTAGCGTTCAATAAAGAACTCTTGACGATAAAGCACTTGGCTGGAGTGAATCAGGTTAAAGTGGACATTGACCTTATGGTCCGTAGGAGACTTACAAGAAAAAGTCTCGATTCCACTACCTCCCTCCCCCGTCAGTTGCATCATGATAATCGAAAACGGTGGATTAGGATGCCGTTTTTGGGGAAGTTTTCTTCGGAGTTGAGCCGTGTCCTCCGTCCCTTTCGTTTCCGACCGTCGTTTTATAGTACCATACGGTGAAGAGCCTTCTGGTCAAGTTGAAGGATCCGATACCGATGGCCTAGAGGGGAGGTGTTTATAGGGTGGCCTGTGGTGATTGCCCGAGCGTGTACATAGGGATGACTGGCCGTCAATTCCAAATTAGAGTTGACGAACACAGGAAAGCCTGGGAAAAAAGAAAAGTAGGGGAGTCGGCGTTTGCTGACCATTTAATTGAATGTGGTCATAGTCTCAAAGAGGGATCCGAGGTTCTCCTCCACCGGGAAAAATCATATTTTAGGCGCTTAGCTTTAGAAGAGATTGAAATTCATCGTCACCGAAACATTAAAGACATTACCGTGTTGAACAGGTACATTCCTGAGGAGGGTTTGATTGAATTAGTCTATGAGGATGATTCACATTTTGATGACTCGCTGGTTCAGTCATGACCTCCTCGTTCGTTGTTACTCGTTCTTGTTGGTGTTGGGTTCAGTCGCTTTCTATACCGTGAGAATGGCTGTTTAGCCGAAAGCGCTCGGATTGTTTGTTTCTATTGCGGTTCTTGTATTTATGTTCCTTACTCTTCGCGAGTATATTTCTCTATGATGGATGACCGTAAAATTAAAAAACGCATTGATTCTGACAACCCTCACAAATTTTATTTCTTGATAAAATATCATTTCTTTTACGAAATAAGATAAACTCATCACTGAATTACAGACCTGAAGTTTTGTTGCCTCGTCCAATTTGTATAAAAGATCCTGAGCTGGCTCCAGACCTGCAAATTACAGAAAATTGAAATACTTCGATTCAATCAGAGAATCCCTCTCAATTACAACGAAGTAGATGGTCTCTTGTTAGAAAAGTCTATTCAAGAAATAGCCAAGGTGGAACAATGCGACATGTATGATATGCCGCGTAACTTAGGTATATAAAAAATTTTCTGTGAATTGAAAGAACTTGCAAAAGCTCCTGAGGGCACTCCACAATACATAAAACAGACCCGGAACTCTTCGTTGGTTGGGAGGTTTAATTTGTATGAATTGGAAATATAGTATAGGAATAAATTTCCAGTTCTTTGCCAAGGCGATTTTTTTAGTCCTGCTGATTCTGCCTTAAATGTGATTGACTTGCTTGAAAAACGAAACTGCGGAGGATCCATTCTCTTATGGTCATCATTCATCGAGCTATTTTTGTCTCGCCAACCTCATTCTATCAAAACGATCTCCTCTCTTATTTGCTGATATGTAAATCCGAAATATAAAATTGTACGTTCAAATGCTGAATTATCACATTTTTTCAAAATTGACACCACCCTCTTCTGCGTCAAAAATTAGGAAGTGGTTAGCGATTTTAATTTATGAAAACGTCGGATATATTTATGCTAAATAGAAAGAAGGTTAAAAAAAAGATGTTCAGTTGGACCCAAATCGATGAAGACCCCGTCTCGTGTGACTCAAGTATTTGAGTTGACGTGATTTGTGTCCTGAAGGTGAATAAAGGCTACTCCTACCTTATGGCGTCATCAGCAGGTCGAAATCTTGTATATTTATTGGCTCAGTACTCTAACTTGTGATCGGAACTTATATTGAGTTTGATGAGGTGTAAGTAGTGCACTACAAATTGAAAAGGTTTTTTTTTTTTATTCAACGAGCTTTTAACTGTTCAAAGGGCTGGTCGCTCGAATTTTACAAGATTTTAGATTTAATTACTCATGTTTGAATTTAAAGTAAAGTAAAAAAGGGCTATTGTTATTCTAATCATAATTCAATATAATTAAAAGGAAAATTTGTTGCTGATGTATCAGATTTTTTTTTTGTATGACTGAAAAAAAGTAAGGGAAGACTGGAGGGGGAATAGATTTTGACAGGCGAAGAAATGTTCTGCTAGTAGAGGTACTTCTTTACTATAAGAGCATGATGGGGCTGCTAGAAGATTAGATTCGATGAGAAAAGAATGGGTTAATCTGGTATGGCCAATTCTCAAACAGGAAATAACAACTTCCTCCCGCCTGGTGGTTCTGATAGAGGTGGACGAGGGATCGGGAGAGGATTTAATTTTGAAGAGTTTACTAGCAGTTTGATTTTTCCAGAGGGATTTCCATTTTTGTATGATGAGGGATTGATAGTAGGTTTTATAATCAGAGACAGGTATACGGGAATTATCGGTTATTTTAATAGAGGAGGTGGCGTTTATGGCTGCGGAGTCGACCGTATCATGATCGGGAAAGCCGATGTGGCCGGGAATCCAAATGAATGTGATGTTCAGCTCAATCAGGCCATCTTCCGGAATAAACGAGTTGAGTACAGTGATACCATCGGTGTTGAGATGACGCATTATCTCTATATGCTCCAGGGCAATGTACTTAAGATTGTGGTGTATCCCTTTACTGTCCACACCAACATAAACCGACTTACATCCGTCACTCAGAAGAGTGATCTCCCGTAGCACCGACGTCGAGATGGAGGTTTCTTCTTACTTTACTTATGGGGGTAAATTTAGACAAGAAATCGAAAAGAAGAAAAACTGCTTCTACCATAGTGTCTCACGAACTCGACACAATCAGGAGAATATCTCTATCTCGAGGCGTCCTCTGGCCGTAACTAGCTAAGCAGTGGTGGAACATGAGCAATCTCAAGACGGGCCGAGAACGGATTCACTAGGTAAGGAACGAACTGTCCCTGATTCAAGACTATTGGACTAATGATGAACTTTATATGACCGAATGGGCACTGTGACTCTTCGTAGGGAGATAGACTACGTTCTCATCTACTCACCTACGGTAATCCCAGTGGGGGAAAAGAGAAGAACTGGCTATCGAACGTGGATGGTCAATCCAAGGAAAAAAAAGAGAAAAACAACGACCAACTAAAAAAAAAGAAAAAATTTAGAAAAACCAAAAAACAAGAACAAGAAAAAAAACTATTGTAGAAAGAAAATGGAAACCCTACATTCTCACATGAGAATGGCTCAAAGTTGGACAAGGTATGAAATGACTCCGCCTCCCCAGGTAATTCCGCAGCTAAGTTCGATATTCAGAAAACCCACCCACATACAAGACTCGCAGAGGGGAGAAAAAAATGGAATCTTAAGAAACAGACAGCTGAGCACACCCTGACGCTCTAGATAATTAAAAGGGGACTCTCTTTCAATGAAGGAGAGCTTAGTATCAAATAACGAAAAATGACATTAATTATAGCAACTGCATCTTTATTACGTCGCAAGACTAAGAAAAAAAAAATCGTACGTTACCAAATTCGAATAATGATACTTCAATTTATTATCCGCCTATCGGCTGGTAGCAGGGTGTCGAGCGTTTCTTCCGTCCAACGACTGTCCGTCCTCGATGTAGTAATCTTCAAGAATTCCCTAAGAAACAAGGTCTACGCCTATACTTGGTGAGAGTTGGCATGGATAACGACGACTGAAACCATGGACTTCTCGTTTAGAGTCTCCGCTACGCGCAATAGGAAGCGACTCCCAGCAGCGACCTAGTTTAGTGTTTACTTTTTAGACTGTGAACTGGTAACTCGATTTACGCCCTCATCGGTATCCAGAGGCAGTACTCAGGCGCGCACTTCATCTTACGAGAAATCACCAGACGAGTTGGTATCGATTTCAAAAAGAGGATTGTACCCAGAGATTTTTACACATTTAAAATATGAACGTGGTCAACTTGTCTAACGCACTATTCACAAGAAAAATATGGAGTAGGCCCGACGATGGTCACAACTCGGTGCAGGATGTGGGTTCTCCGCATGGTCTGCAAACCTAACTGAAGTATTCGTGCAGCGAGCGAAACGCTCGTCGACCGAAACCTCGAATAAAACGATAAGATAGCTTGCCCCCTCCATCTCAAGATATTGGAATAGACGAATAGGAAAACAGCACCTAAATTCATGACCAAATATGGTTATGAACTCAAGTGGGAAGAAATAGGAACAGGATAAAACGAGAATAATCATCAAATACATAATATTTGATGATGGGAAAAACCATAGAAAGGAAAAAAGGAAGGAAGAAATACAGGAAAGAGACAGAGAAAGATGGAGAGAGAAAGATAGCTATACGTATTCGATTTGCACACACCAATTTACACGCACTAAAAGATGGATACTTTACAAGATAAGAATTTTCCTTATGGAGGAACTTTTCGGATCCCTCGCGGAAGCTGTGGCCACTGCTTATTAAATGATCAGCAAAAGCTGACTCCCCTAAGTGTCCCTTCTTCCAAGACTTCAGGTGCTCAGCTACTCCAACTTTCATTTGGCGGCTGGTCTCACCAATATAAAAGCCTCCACAATCCCCACATTCCAACTTGTAAACACCACTCCTCTCATCAACAGGGATGGGGTCCCTCAGTCTCACAAACAACCTCTTGACTGTGGTAGGGTTGTAAAACGCAGGTCTTAAGCCAAACGGGCGGAGGGCACGACCCAATTGGATGGAGAACTTCCCCAAGAAAGGGAGACTGATCCAACGCAAACGGCGATCGCGGATCGTGTCCCAGGGGAGGGAGGTGGTGGAATCAAGGACTCTCCTCGTAACTTTCCTCCGAACAATCACGTCAACATCGACATTGACCCCTTTCACTCTAGCCAGGTGTTTTATTGTGAGTAATTCTTTCTTGAAGGCAGACTGATTCAAAGGAATACGAGTCTGTCTGTGAACTAGGCTGTGAAAAGCAGTCATCTTATGAGCAACATGACCTCACGAACCTCCGTGGACTAAAACATCGGTCGTAGTATCCTTTCTGCAAATTCGAAACTTATGGATACGGTCTATTATAGAGATCGATAAATCCAAAAAGTTAATGGAAAATACCCCTATTTCCAACGTAAATTTGATGGAAGGGTACCAGGAATTGAGATACCTCAGAAACTCACCAAAAAGATCTGGGGACCAGTGCAGGTACGGGGAGAGTCATCAACGTACCTGTACCAATAGTGAACATGATTAAGTAACACCTGGTTCGAGGAAAGGAGATTAAGTTCAAACCTAGACATGAAAATTTCGGAGATGAGAGAGCCTAAAGGTGATCCAATAGGGATCCCTACTTCATCAGAAAACTCGAAAAATTCCTCTTCAAATTTACAGTAGTTGGGGGTCCAACAAATATTCAGAAGATCGAAAAGTTCCTGAAGCTCATTGTGAGGAATATTGGCTTTGACGGGTAGCTCACCCATACGCTGGATAGTAGCAGCCTTAGGAATATTCGGGAACAAACCAACAACATCAAAAGAGCAGATGGTCGTTCCCGGGGGAAGACTTACACCCTTCAGAACGTCAGTTAAAGAGGCCGAATTCAAGACCGAATGAGGGGATTCAAAATCAATGCGATTTTTGAACCGACGGTCTAGGAATTTGGCAAGGAGGTAGGTAGGTGAGGAGATGAAAGAAACAATGGGTCGCATCGGATATTGTTCTTATGCACTTTGGGCAGCCCATAGAGGAGGGGGGTGTGTAGGGTTAGGAACAAGGAGGGCTTTTTTCAAAGCAGGAGTTTTGATAATAGTCTCACCCCTGTTGATGACACTCCTAACTTCTTTAACGTGCTTAGGGAGGATGAAATCCTCATTCTCTTTAGCACCACACTGCTGGAGGACTTCATGGACCTTGGAAGAATAGGCGGATTTCTCCATCACCAGAACAGCATTGCCCTTGTCAGCCTTAGTGACGATTAAACCTCCCTCTTTAATCTTCCTCTTTAAACCTTGAATCACTCCTCCCAATTTATCACTCATGCGAGGGAGGGGGTTATTGCGGACTAATTTTTTTTTGTACAATTCGACTTCATTAGTTAGCTTACCAGAGTACTTTCAGGTGTTAACTCATCGTCAGTTGTATCGCTACTGACGAACGTGACTTTAAACACAAACAAAAGGAATTAAAAGGCTAACGTATTCTTCTAATTCTGAATTAAAAGGCCTTTACCGCACAAAAAATAGACCTGGCTGGTCGAAACGTCAAAAGAAGTGAAAATTTTTTGTGCAGGAAAAGCCTTTCAATTCCTTCTGTTTGTGTTTATCTCTCCTTGCACGTGTAAAAGACTGGCCTTAAACATTAGCTTCTAGATGTAACATATTGATGGGATTGGCTACAAATACTGCGTCGTCACTGGTTCATCCGATCGTGAGCTGCGTTTTTATTGGTTTATTTGTTGAAGATATCACTTTTGACGTCAAATAATTTCTGGTATCACTATCACGCATTTTTGTTAAAATATAGATCTCTTAACAACTTGGAAAACACGTTCGATCAAATCTCATTTTATGCAACCTTCTTTACTTTATAACTGTTTGTGTCTGAATTATATTTATAATGTTGTAGATTCAGTAGTTTCTCCGTTGAGATTCTTTCAACTTGTCGGCCAAAATAGGTGAGGGTAAATCCTTGAATTCTTCTTGAATCGTCATAACATCTCGCTCGATTATCGGAGCGATATGCCCACTAATATTTTCAATGTGCATCTGGTTCGTCGACTCATCTTCGTAGTAGACTACCGCGTAGTGAGATTGATAAGCTCGAGAAATAAAATATGTCGAATGAGCCTCCTGAACGAGCTTTTGAACTGGACAAGAGAACATCCACTCTTCATGTGGTTCTCCAGCCACTAACGACACAACTCTCAATTCGCACTCCTCTTTCAACAATTATAGATCCGGA
The DNA here is from genome assembly GCA_035079385.1 of Aspidiotus rigidus. NCBI lineage: Eukaryota > Metazoa > Arthropoda > Insecta > Hemiptera > Diaspididae > Aspidiotus > Aspidiotus rigidus. The sequence goes on from JAVHKY010000001.1 coordinate 12,114,907, forward strand.
TAGTAGACAAGTTTCTTCACGAAATGAGATGAACTCATAACTGAAGCGCAAACTCGAAGTTTCATCGGCTTATCTAACTTGCAGAGAGGATCCTGAGCTGCTTCTCGGCCTGAAAATGTATCGAACAATTCATTCGGTCTCAACTTCCTAAGTGAACGAAACGAATAAACTCACTTGCATAGTAGAACATCCTCATTTGTAGATAAACCTCGTTTACCGAGTATTCAGGACTTGCAAAAGCGGTAGACGGTACTTCAGCGATCCCGTACATATAACAAACGGAGTACACCATCACACATACAAAACGAGCCTTGAATTCTTCATTAGTCGGAAGGTCCAACCTGTACTCGTCGGAAATATAATATAACGCGAGTCTTCCGCTATTGAATTTAGTCGCACACGCGAATGCGAATTCTTCGATCTCTGCATCTTCCGTCTGAAACATGATTGGTTTGCTCGGAAAAGGGAATCTCCTCCGGAAATCAATTCTCCTCTCGTAGTCATCCCTCACTCTTTGAAAGTCAGCCTTCATTTCCTCAGTTAGTGGACCTTCTTTCAGTTTATCGTAAATCGCATCCATGTCGACTGGAATTTGTGAGAAAGATCGAATTCGACCACTTCTAGCAAGGGATTCACAAATTAGTTTTTTCGTTTCTACATCCACCGTTCTGTCCGCTTTCGTATGAGGATCTATGAATTTAAGATAGAATTATACGCATTAGGTATTCGAAAAAACTCTATAGTTCTAAGTCTTCAACATTTCCTTACCCTTTTCTCTGGTTTGTGCGTACAACGTTTCTACTTCATAGAAATAAGTGTACGCACTGAAGTTATTCTCGACGCTTCCAGTCTTTTGGGTCGAATACATGATAATTATGAGTAAAGCAGAAGAAGATGGTAAAAAGATATTTAGTTTTAGTTGAAACATTTTGCTTTTTTGTTCTCAACTTTACTATCTAACCTGTGAGATGGAGTATGTAGGCAAATTTTTGTATTCAGTTAGATATTTGATTTTGTGTCATGTTTATATTTCTGCATACGTATGCGAAGATCTCTGTAGTATGTTTATTCAGTGGTTTTTATCTAAGTTTATACCGAAAAAATAGGCTGTAATCTTCATTCTTCGTAGTGCTTTCTACGCATGAAATGTAATTCCAAACGTAAGGTGAAGTAGTTAAGGGCGTAGAATCTTAAATTTACATGTCAAATCAAGTGGGATTAGTAGATGGCTTTGCTGTCTGCTACTTCTTATGTATTTTGTATCCCTTTCGATTGCTCTACCACTCACGAGAACCTCATTCTTAGCTCTTCCAAGTGACGTGAAAAATTGAGAAGAATATCTGTCAATGCTCGAATTTTATCTCACTAAAATTATAAGGTTTCAGTGAAGTATATCGTGTCGAATTATCACGGTTTATGCTTTCGTGGGTACATCAGTTGACTGTCGAGCTTCCTTCAACTTATCAGCCAGAATAGGTGGGGGTAGGTCTTTACACTCCTCACGTACTGTCATTTCTTGCTCGATTATGGGAGCAATATGTCCGCTGATATTTTCTATGTGCATCTGTTTCGTCGATTCATTTTCAATGTAGACAACAGCGAAGTGCGATTGATAAGCTCGAGAAATGAAATATGTAGAGTGAGCCTCCGTAGCAAGCTTTCTGACTTGACATGACAACATCCATTCCTTGTAGGGTTCGTCTGCCTCCGCTTTTTTTTCTTCGCCAGATGAAACCTCTCTCAGTTCGCATTCCTCTTTCAACGATTCCATAATTGGTGGATAGAAAATTTTATTTGCAAAATGGGATGAGCTCAGAACTGAAGCGCAAACTCGAAGTTTCGTTACTTTATCCAATTTGCAAAGAGGGTCGTGCGTTGATTCTTGACCTGTGGACGAGAGGGATGAAAAATCTTATGGTTAGAACTATACGAACTTATTCCGTGCCGGTAAGATTACTTACTTGAGTCGTAAAATTTCCTCATTTCTACGTAGACGTTGTTCACAGTAAATTCAGGACTCGCAAAAGCGGTGGCGGGCACTTCGGCAAGTCTGGATAAATGACAAACGGATTGAATCACAGTGCAAACAAAACGAACTCTGAATTCCTCATTAGTCGGAAGATCTAATTTGTAAGAATCAGAAATGTAATATATGAAGAGTTTTCCAGTCCTTTCATATTCAGTTACACAAGCGAAGGCGAAGTCTTCCTCTTCTGTTGAGTCGGTCTTAAATGTGATTGGCTTTGTAGCAAAAGTGAACCACGGAAGTATAAGTTTGCTTCTCCCGTAGTCATCCAACACCTTTTTGTAATCAGCTTTCTGTTCCTCGTCATTTAAATATTTTTTCAGTCCTTTTGAAATTGAAATTGCGTCCATGTTGACCGGAATTTGACCAATATCTCGATGGTGTCCGCTCCTTCCTAAAGACTCACAAATCAGTTTTTTCGTTTCACGATCTACCGTTGTGTCTTCTTTCGTGTGTGGGTCTAAAAATCCAAAATTCAAAGTAGACATAATATGTAGGTTCTCTAGATTTCAAAATGAAAATCCTCGTTCGCTATATCAAAACTATTTCGTACCCTTTTCTCTGACTTCTTTGTACATTTGTCCCAGTTTTTCCAACTTGGTCGTTGCACTAAAGTTATTCTCGATACTTTCAGTCACTTGAATTGAGATGATGATTTTGAATACGATATAAAAAGCTGTAAGGAGAATATTTGATTTTATCTGAAACATTTTCGTTTTAAAATTTGAACTTTGAGAAAAACGACGTGGTAGAATGTTTAAGTAATCGCTGTGTGCTCTGACACTGAACAACATGTCTGCGACCTATTTATTTAGTATTTCTTGTCCAAATTTGCTCCGAAAAAATATTATCTTAATTTTAGTACAGATTCTGAATAAGGTGTTCCAATACTGATAGTTTATGTACTGTGACAAGTTTATAGGTTTCAGGATAGTTCGAAGTCATGAGCATTCGTTTTAATTGCACACAACTTTTCAAGTTGAGGTAAGATTGTGTCTACATTATTTTCTGGGGAAAGTTGATTTGTATTATGGCGTTCGGCGAAATATCAATTAACACTTTTGTCGTCATTGGAACTCATATTCAATGCGATGATGCGTAAGTAGAGCACTAAAAGTTGAATATATATCAAAAGTACAATTTTATACTTCATTAGTTAGCTTACAAGAGTACTTCCGGGTATTACCCTTTCATTAGTTGTGCCGCTACTGAAGAACAAGACTTTGAACATCAGTTTTTATCATATGATAGAGTAATCTGATTGGTTAGAACAATACTGCGTCATGATTGGTTCATTTGCCTATGTGCTGTGTTTCTATTGGCTACCAGGTTTGCAGTCATCCTATTGGTCAGTTTTATTCTTTCTGTCTTCGTCAATTAACAAGCTGAATTATCTTTCATTATCAAACAATCTGGCTTTTCTCCTCTCTGCCTTTGTAATCTCCATTTGTTCCCGGAGTTTAGTTCTTCTCTTCATGCGGGTTTTTCCACGTATGACTTTAAATATTCCTTTGCCATTGTCCTGTTCTTCATTGCAGTGTTTGCCAATCAGTGACTAGCCGTCTTCGTTTTCCCTTACGTTTTGTGCTCGTTTCTCCTGATGTCGAGCTTTCTCCCAGTCTCATCAATACAGATAACTTTTTACTGTTCGCCTAAGTGTCCCTCGTTCTTTTCTGCCGTCTGGTCATTGCTTATTTTATTTTTTTTTACTACTACAACCCTCGATCTGTCAAGACAAAACTAGTGCTTTCATTGCTTATTCTCTTCACCATGGGTTGGTTTTTATGGATGGCCACATTTCCATCATAAACATTGAACGCCTTCATCACCTTGTTTGTGTACTTTCCTATGTATGGTATTGATCTGGGGTACTTCTTGACCGTACTGTCACGCGTGTTCCCTTGCTTAAATTTCCATTTTCCCCAACCAGGCCTCTAGAGTAGCCATTAGCTGCTGCAATCTGTTTTATTGTCGCAATTTCCTCACCTCTTCTCATCATTTTTCTTCGGGACAAAAATTGCTCGGTAGCAGTAATTAAGAATCATCGTTAACTTGTGCGTATGGCAGTGGTAGGAGTCGTTTGGGATGATGATGTCGGTGTACGTTGGCTTCCTGTAGATTTCATATTTTATTCTGTTGTTCTCTTGTGTTAGTGTGAAGTCCAAATAGTTGATCGAAAGTATGCGCTTCTCCAAGTTACGATCCGACGTACCGAAAAATACTGAAAGAGTAAGGAAAAGAATTACAAAAGTCGCCAAGTAAAATGAGTCGCGAGCGCTCCCAATTAAAAAACCATTATCAAGTGACGGAAGAAAGCGACTGGCCGAAATACGATCGAAAACAAGAGCATCAGCGAGATGAGGACTGAACTAGAGAATCATGACGGTGTGAGTCATACTTATAAACTAGTTCAACCAACCCTTCGTCGGATGTGTACCTGCTGAGTACATTTGTTTCGGTGACCAATTATTTCGATACGACTTCTCCCTGTGGAGGAGAGTTTCTGACCTCTTTCTGAAACTGTGACCAGTGGTAATTAGATGGTCCGCAAAGGCCGATTTTCCCAAAATTTAATTTTTCCCAAGCCTTCCTGTGTTCAGCCACTTGAACCTTATGGTGTTTTCAAAGCTTTCCAGTTTACTTTATCCATGTGAGTTCGATTTGTTCATTGGCGCGGCGTTTGTCGTGTTTTTGAGGCCAACCTTAAAACCCAGAAAAATAAAAATACCTCCCTATCGGACTTGAAGGCTGAATTTGTCAAGCGAGATGTTACTGAGGCTAGTATTGTTAAAAAATTTCAGTCCCGTATTATAAATTGCAGTCGGGTGGTGTCTCCTTTGGAAAAGGGTTTGAAGTTTAGTCTTTTCGTCTCCCCGCTCCCTTATAATGCTGACGCGCTAGCGAATGTTGTCGCCGACCGATTCAATTGTGAAGATTGAACCCGGTGTTAAGACTCAAAACTCTTGCACTTATTTGGTCCGTATTACCCCCGTTCCGTGCATAGAATAGCACTGTGAAAAAGGTGATCAAGTTTTTGAGGAGGAAGTCTAGGGAGCAAGGGTCAGTACTTATAAAGTCTGACAAAGGGAATTCCATCGTCGTGATGAAGAAGTCTACTTACGTCACTAAGGTTGAAGAAATCCTTAACCAGTTCGGGGCCACCGAAAATACCTTCTTCAATTTCCGTAATTATGTAAAAGAGATTCGGAGTGTTATTAATGAATGTGCAATTATCATCAATAGGCTTTCGATAAAAAAGTTGCCTGCTAGAACCTAATCCAGTGTCCCCTTCTTTACGGGTTGCCTGAGGTGCTCAAAAAAGATACCCCGAGACGACCTGTGTTATCCTATGTCTCCTTCACTTACTCTCTCGTCAAATTTCTAGACCGATCGTTTAGATGTCGCATCGAGTATGAATCTCCTAAATCCGTAAAAAATTCGCTTTCTTTAGCTGATAGGCTCAAGGATGAAATTTTTACTCCAAGAACCACCCTTTGTTTTTTCGATGTGGTGGTACGTCTGTTCCCAAACATACCAAAGTCGGTTGCTATCCAACACATGGTTGACCTTCTTGTCAAATTTAATGCTCCTTACGAAGAGATACAAAAATTTTTTGATCTGCAATGTCAGCTGGTCCTCTTAATTTTTGCGAATTTTATAAAAAAATAACAGACCACTACAAGTAGACCACTTTTGACAAAACAGATAGGTAAATTTTTGAACAATACAGACACCATAAAACGGTCTCTAGTTAGTTAATAATAACAGACCACCATTCTTGGACCACTTTCGATGGGAAAAACAAGTCTACATCTAAGCCTCCCTCAAGTGAGAGAAGAGAAGAATAAGATATTAATCTGTTCAGCAGGGTTGTATTGAGACGAGTGTGATTTATTTATAACAATTAAAATTGAATCAGTTGATTTTAAAAAATTTCTTGAAATGAATCTAAAAATAGGCCTATATTTATTTATTTATTTATTTATTTATTTATTTATTTATTTATTTATTTATTTATTTATTTATTTATTTATTTATTTATTTATTTATTTGAATTTCATTTATAAAATTTCTACATTATTATTTAATTTCAATATTTTCAATTTAATTACTATAGTTAAATTATTATAATTATTATTCTTTATTAAATTATTATTGATAAAATTGATTTTTATTAATTAAATTTATGTTAATTTTTTTTGTTAATATTCATTTAATAATTAAATTTTTTAATAATTAATTATTTGTTATTCTTATAAATAAACCTATTTTCTATTAATTGAACGTAACATTGAATAAAAAAAATAAGAAATATCATTGTGATTCAATATGATTAAAATTAATGAATAATCAATATTTTTATTCAATGGATCAAAATAATATCATAAATGAAATAAATGAGATATAAAAAATTATTACTTAGTTGTTTTAATTTTTTTAGCTTCTTTATATTAATTTTCATGCAAAATATTAAAACTTGATAAAAATATTAATTTTATTAAATAAATAATGCAAAAAAAAAATTGAAATAAGATCTTTATTTTTTCAAAATAACAATACATATTGTATTATGAATTTTTGAAATAAATTTAAAATTTAATTTTAAAAAATAAAATTAGTACCTATACAGAAAAATTTCTAAAATCAAAATTTAAAAAATAATTATATTTATTTAATTAATCCTGATCAAATTTCTAAAATTAAATATAATAAATCTAATATTTTTATGATTAGTGAAATATGTTCATTTATTAAACAATTTTATTTTCAAGAATATTAATTTTTAAATTTAAAATTCAATTTTGAATTTCTTCATTCATCTGCAAGTTTGCAAGCTACATGACAGTTGATTCCTTCCAATTATGTGCTGAAAATTGTGGTCAAAATTGAGTCACTATGCGGCTCGCCTGTTGATACTCATTTTAGACCAAAAAAGAGAGTAAAAATATTAGTGAATATTGAGGAAGATCTACTAAAAATGAACCAATGTATCTCCCAGAAATCGACTAGAAATCTTAGGCAAAATTGAGTAATAAATACAATATCAAATTTAAACCAAGAAACGAGGAAAAATTCCAGTCTATATTGACAGTATAACGACCAAAAATGGACCAAAATGTATATTCCGCATAATGGTCAAAGATCAGTAGGATTAATATTAGATCAACAATCAACTGAAATAAATAGGCAAAATCTAACGGTTTCACGACATTTTCTCGAAAACATTTTCTCGAAAAGACAATTTCTCGAAAACATTTTCTCGAAAAGACAATTTCTCGAGGGACATTTCCTCGAAAAACGGATTCTCGAAAAACAAATTCTCGAACGACAATTTCTCGAATACAAATTCTCGAACGATATTCCCTCGAAAGATTGATGTACGACATTTCCTCGAAAATTTATAAATGCAGTATTTGTGTTTCTCGGAGAGCAGTGACGTCATTCCCGCATTAAGTTTTTGCCTAGAAAATAATTATAAATACTGAGGTCCTGGCTACTGGCCGAATAATGTTCAGTATCCTCGAAGAAAGTATGGCTGAAATCGACGGCAAACAGATGCTCCTACAGGGGTATGTCTACCAACGAACGAACGTATCGAATGGGCGCGCCTATTGGGTTTGCAAGAGGTATTACACAAAGGAGTGCACTGCCCGTGCCATCACGAGTGACCCTGCGGCTGGCGTACCCGTTGTGGTGTTCAAGGGGCCAGATAATTCCGAACACCTCCATCCACCGAATGTGGAAGAAAACGTCGCCTCAAAAATTACGCAGTCATTGAAAAGAAAGGCCGAGGAGCACCCGGAGCTGCCGCCGGCTCAGTTGCTGCGCACCTAGTTACAAGGTGTACCTGAAGAGGTACTAAGCCAATTGCCCTCTCAACCTGCGTTAGTCAGAACGATGCAGAGAATCCGTAAGAAAGAGTTACCAGCTAATCCATTAAAACTGTCCGATCTCGGGGACATCCCAGAGCGATATACGAAAACATTGCTACAAGAGCAATTCCTGTTGCACGATTCAGGACCTCCTGAGGACTCCGACTTAGAGGATGAGGAAGATGATGAAGGTGAGGAAAGACCACCTCACGATCGAGTCATAGTTTTCGCAACACGCAAAAACATCGAGCTCCTGTGTGCCAGTTCCGATTGGTTTCTGGACGGCACATTTAAAACTGCACCAAACATTTTCGTCCAGGTCTTCACCGTCATTGGTCTCCGCCCACGAACAGGGCATCCGAATGAGGTTGTCCCGATACCTTTAGTGTACGCTTTCCTTTCCGGTAAAAAGACGGCGTTGTATAAAGAAGTACTGGAAGCGGTACGAGATGCGGTGATTCGTTACAACGTAGACCCACGTCTACCAACGAGAATAATGACAGATTTCGAATTGGCAATTATCAACGCGTGCCGCGAGGTATTCCCGAACATACCGCAGAGTGGATGCTACTTTCACCTTGGGCAGATCGTGTATCGGCGTGTGCAAGAAAGCGGCCTACAGGCACAATATCGCGATACATGCGATCGATCGATTAGGAATTATACCCACCAGCTCCTTGCGTTGGCTTTCGTGCCCGTTGCACAAGTCCCGAACGCCTTCACCACACTTCGTGCAGCTTGTCCTCCTGCTCTCCACGATCTGTATGATGACTTCGCAGAGTATTACATTACCGGCAAGCCGGCCCGTGGCCGTGGACGAAACCGTACCCCAGCCGTACCGCCGAGGTACAGTATTGAATTATGGAATCATTACGACAGTGCACTCACGAAATCACATCTAACCAACAACGTGTCCGAAGGTTGGCACAACCGGTTCCGGACCGTTGTTGGTAAGACTCATCCAGATTTGTATAGTGCAATAGGCGAGTTCCAAAAAGAACAAGGATACATGGAGGTTTGTATAATGGAGATGGCAATGGGGAAAAAGGTGCAAGCAGCCCCCGCAAAAAAGTGGGTAGATCGGCAAAGACGGTTGGAATCCATTGCAACAGAATATGACCAGAGGCCCTTGTTGGATTACTTGAAAACTATCGGTGCAAATGTTGACATTTCATAGAATCGTTGTTATTAAATTTTATGTCGTTTTAATTCTTAAAAACTTCGTTTTTACATTTTCGAAAAATTGTCGGTTTCACAAATTGTAAAAAAAAAATTTTCGAGGAAATGTCGTTTCGAGAAAATGTCTTTCGAGAACATGGTTTTCGAGAATTTGTCTTTGTGAGAAAATGCTTTCGAGAAAATGTCGTAATCGCAAAAATTTACTAAAAAACAACCATTTTCTGACGGTACCATAATATTTGGTCTATTTTCAGAAGTACGACCAGAAACAGACCAAGACCGACCATATCGTGATGGTCGATTTGACTTATGGGGTAGAAAATAATTTTGTATGAAGTGCCGCAGCGGTCGCTACTTCGTTCGCGTTATTTTACAGAGAAAACTAGTATTATACTAATTCAACTAGTAATCTGTATTAATTTATTGGTGAATGCTCAAGGGCAGTTCTAATAAATCGTAATTTAAAAAAAAAAACTGTAGAACTTCTTATTGAGTCGACAGTTGTTCTGGTCCACGGTCTCTTCCCTTACTTCAGCCCGTTGGAGTTCTCATATTATGTGTTGTTTTTCGCAAGAGGGTGAAAAGGTCCTCTTGTGGTGTGGTACAAAACATGTTTCTCACGTCCAAGTATGCCAGTTTATCCTCGCTCTTGATTTCCACCTTGCCCAATCCCTCCATCAGCTCCTTGTTGTTTCTGATGCTTTGTTTAGGTGCGAACTGGTAGTTTTCTTTCAAGAACTTGGCGGCGATCTTTGCTGCCTTGGTCGTTTTGTGGAGTTTTACAATCCTCTTTAATATTGGTGCTACCGGGTTCATCGCAAGCGGCCTATTACTGCCAGGTTTTTGTTCTCTTTCAAAATTGTCTTCAGTCTACTCTGATAGCTCTCACTCAAGCTCCGCAATTCGTAAATCCGGTCTTGTATGTTCTTCACATCAAGTGCTATCAATTTTTTGTCATTTCCAAGTGCAGTTTATCCAGTTTCTTAGCTGCTCATCGTTCGAAGAATGACGAGCGCCTTGGAGTACGATAATGTGCCTGTCTCAATTCCCACGAGTCTTGAGCACGTGTCACTGTTAACATATGAATTTTCGTATTAAAAACCGTTATTCACTTTCCATATTCATTTCGAATTCAGTCAATATTTTTCATTGTTGACTTGTCATGATAAAAGACATTTTCAGATCTTCATATGGGAATTGGGAAACGTCTTCGTACATTTCTATCATCTCGACACGTCTTTTCCTTTGACCTCAATAATTGACCAAGAAAACCAGGATTGAGTCTCTAACCCGCTGCCTTAAGAAATATAGATATTTTTTTGAATAGAAGTAGAATTTTCGAACGCGTAGCTTATTTGTCCTTTCGAAGGTGGGAGAAAAAAAGAATAAATAATATATGAAAGAAAAGAGGAATTATGAAATTGTTCGACACCTACGCGACGAAGCAACTAGAAACTCGTAAATAATATGTTAATTATCCATCCTGTATAATGTGGCAGTGACATCTCATTCATTTTTGTATCCATGTTTTGTATTTTTTTTTTTTTTTTTTTTTTCTTCATACCATTATTTCATTTCAAGTATTAAACGATGTCGTACTTTTTTTTTACACTAATCTTCGCGTCTTATGTCTCCCCGTGAAAGAGGCTATAGTAAATTTACTTCTCATACTCGTACATGTATCTTTTCCTTTCTCTCTCGTTTCTTGTCCTTCTCTTACTTTTTTACCAGTTATAGTAAAACTTATTCGTACGATAGATTATAATATTATTTACTTTAACGCCACCATGTAAACGATACGTCAGGCAGTGAGGAAGTCGAAGAGAAAGGAGGAAAAAGCGGGAAAATTGAAAAATTGATCGACGTAGTGACGCGAGCGAGAATTTACGCGAGTATAAAAAATTAATTAGTGCTCGGACGGAAATAAGATGGATACACTGTCAGAATAAATGTTTATTTTAAATGTTTCTAAATGAAAGAAATCGTTTAAAAAGAACAAGTAGTTCTGCGCTCCGCAGGCGGTATTGCAGTCCTCCGAAGCATGCAGTTTACATTATTTTAATAATACGCAAAATATCACTTCTAGATAATCTGTTATGGTGCAGTGTACTTATATTATATGAGAGCAATTTTATATTTTACTTATTGTACACACATACAGGTGTTCTGTATGCCTTCTTCGATGTTGATCTCATCTCTATTCCGTGAATGTAGCTCGTTACACGAACCTATAGAGTGTAAATTACATCAGGAACCCGACGTACATTCATGCTCTCCACGTTGAAATTTTAACATAGACAGTATAAGAGTTGCTCAATAAGATATACCAGAAACGTATATTTTTATGACGCGATATATTTTGAGTAGCTTTCATATAATTTCATAGGATTCGAGGGAACAATACCTTAAAAATCCACCCACGTTAACCGTTAATAGTGTCCAGTGGAGGCTGTATGCCGCTACACCCTCCTAACTTCATTTATCTTTATAGCAACAACAGTTTCCACGCTGATTTCCTCATTTTTTCGAACACGTTGTACCTCATCCTGAATGAATTCGATGAGCCTTTTTTTTTTCTCTCTGTTCTTCAAGTAGGTATGCGTTTCCTACAAAATCTATTTTTTAGTTTTGAGCTAATAAAAACGTCTACCGTTGAGTAATTTATTAACGTTGTAAATGTAACTACTATACATTGGCTCTCATGATGAGCTCCATGCCATACTGAAATCATTCGTATTCTTTTAATATTTTCTTGAATTTGTTGAGCGTAAATTGCTCTTCACGTTGGTTATAGATTGACTATTCATGAACGAAGAACAATTAACGTACGCTTGAAAATAAATTACGACTATAGTATTTAGTGTTATGGATTACTTTTCATCGTGATTATAAATTTTGTTAATTATGTGACGAGTGAGAACTTGCCGCTATATCTCTTACTCTCCGTGCAATTGATATTTAATTAAGGATCATCAAATTGTGCCGTGAGAACCGAAATATTTGAGAAGTAGTCTGAGAAACAAAAGAAGTCATACTACCTTCATGAAAAATTGGATGTGGCATCGAGCTCTCTCTTTCAATTTTCTATCGTGGTGCTAGTGTTATAGCAAGTTTGAACATGGCGAGTGATATCGTGATGGGTGGAGCTTTCAAAGTACGTACAGGTGAAATCGAAGTGGCAAATGAGTTGAAATGATCGACGTGAGATCGATTTCTATGTATGAAATATTATCGCAATTTTAACCAAGACTTATTCTTGGTTTACCGATATCGATCTCAAATCGACGCTTTATAGGGTTTAACGGAGAGGGGGGGAGGAGGGTGTCAGAATCAATTTTCTGATAATGGAATAGAGCTACAAAAAATGAATTTTCAGTTCAGTGACCCTAAAGTTAATTTTCTTTACTGAATTGCGGTTCATGTTTCATCATAATCGTATTTAAACGAGACGCTTCCAGCTGAAGGGCGTCAGGCAAAAGATGAAAATGAGAATCATCGTTTGAACAAGAACGAGAGATGACAGAGGGATGACTGATTGGGCGACTGAGGGATGACAAATAGAGTTTCTTTAAGACCTTGAAGTATAAATTTACTAAGAACGACAAATTGGTTTAGATTGAGGTTTTTGAAGATTTTCAATTTTACTAAGGCTCAAGCAGCGTCGGTAAGAATTTTTTTATGAAACAATTTACTTGAGGTCTTAAGAGTATCATGTTCACTATTTTAAAGTTAGAATATCCGTGCAGTAAAAACACACAAAAAAAAGTGCAACAAAAATCAAGAACGTGCAATAAAAATCTAAAAACAAGAAGTTCATAATGCCAAAAAAATGTACGTCGTCGCCATCGTTTCCTTTTTTGTTGTAGGTCTACTGGCCTATCTGCGGTGTAGATGAAGCCTAGTTTTCGGAAGATTCACTCATGTCGGTGAGTTTTTTTCTTAGTCTTCCCCTCAATCGTTTATTCGTCGGTTTATTTTTCATTATTGATTTTGGTGATCTGTCCTCTTCCATTCCTTCAATGTGTGCTTGCCAGTTCCTCTGGTAGTTCTTTACCTTCTTCATCATTGGTGTCACTCCCATGTTCTTCACAATGACCTCAGATCGTATTCTATCCCTCAGCGTTACGTCTGCTGTAAACTTCATATCAGCCGCTGCCATTCTTCTTTCATCCTTTTTTCTTAGAGACCATACCACGCACCCGTACGTTAGCTCAGAGGTTGCTAAGACGTTATAGATTCTCAGGTGTGCCTCCCGTGAGACTTGAGTTGCTGTCAGCGTCCTATTTATTGACCCCGATACTCTTAGAAGTGTTCTCCACGCCAGTCTCCCCTCGATACGATTTATCAACACCTACGTATCCAAAGGTGTTGACCTGCTCTATCATCTTTCCGTCTATGAGGATTTTCGATCGGTACGAGTCTTTTCCTCTAGAAGTTACTGTTATCGATTTTACCGTGGAATCTTCATCCCATATTATTTCTCGGCCGTTTTCCTTAGCCTATAAACGCTTTTTTGCAATTCGTCTTCGTTTTCCACGACATCCATCTGGTCGTCAGCAAGAAGGAGCATTTTCAGGGACTTTTCTCCTATTTCTACGCCTTTTGGTACTGTCTCAAACCATTCTCGGGCTATTTTATCCTTATACATGTTGAATAGTATGCACGATAACATACAACCTTGGCGTACTCTGTGATCTATTTCAATTTAATTCAAAGTACTTTCTTCGACTTCTATTGCGATTTGCGTTCCGTCGTGCTAAAATCGACCAAAAGGCGACCAGAATTGAATGAAAAACGAACACACATGATCAGAAAATTATCAAAACTAACAAAAAACAACCAAAAATGACGGAGAATAACCGAAGACGGCCGAAACATGACAAAAATTGGCCGAAAAGTTCAAAACTCACGAGTTCTTTGACGGAGTTGAACGACGGGTGGCAGGGAACCTGTTCCATGGGGCACGTGGGATCTGAAAAATGTGGAAGTATCAGCTCTATGACGTTATCAAATTGTGACGTCACAGGCCCGGACTTTGCAGCTGTATATAATAGAAGAGCGGGACTTAGAAAAATCTCGACCTTCTAACTATATATGGTTCGACCTCCGAGCTATGTATGATAGGAGGGGGACTTGGAAAACCTTAGAAGGACGTTCTGAGTCTTGTGGTGTTTGAAGCGTTGCATATCTGGCTTATTGAAGGGGCTTAGTCAGTTGGTATACGAAGCATTGCATATGTAGTTACTCGAAAAGACTATCTTTCAGGCTATATACACTGACCACCCAGATATTATGAAGGGGGGGGGGATTGGAAACTGATATATGACGTCATCAGATTGTGACGTCACAGGCCCGGCGTCCCAACCCCTCAAGCTTTATAAGATAGGAGGAGACTTGGAAAATGTTCGAGTTCCTAGCTTTACCGACCGGCCAGATGGCGGACCCCTCCCCTCCCCCTGTAAAACAGATTCCCTGTTAAAATGGACAAAAATTGACCATAATTGACCCAGAACAAGAAAGAATGAACAAACCCATTCAAAAATGTCCAAAATGAACCACAAACAACTGAAATCGGCCGATAAAAAGACTAAAAATGATCACAAAAAATACTGCAAGTGAAAAAAAAACGACCAGGAAAGGATCCAATTAGATTTAAGAACAATCACATACGGCTAAAAATGTTGAAAACTGACCAATATACGATCAAGAAGTCCTAGAAGTATTGAACGTATGCAAAACGTGCAACATCAAATTTCATATAGGCCCTTCTACATGCATGGATCGTTCAGATTTTCAATTACGTTTAACCTACTACTCACCAGAAAAAACATGCAGTATAGTGGAGATCCTAACTCTAATTATAAACCAAAACATAATTATTTTGAGCATAAAACGTCAAAAATTACCTCTAGCGAAAAGGGGACCCGCAAATTCCGTGCCCCGCCGCCAAAGAGGTACCTCAAATTAGAAGTTGGACGCGAATGTTCTACGTTTTCGAAAGTCAAAATTTGTCCAAGGTCCCTCCCATCGTATATAGCTCGGAAGTCGAAATTTTCTCAAGTCTTTCTTGTATCATATCGACGGCCTGTTAAGAAAATGCCGTAACTTCATTTTTTTTTTTTTTTTTTTTTTTTTGAAAGTGATATTTTATAGTGCTGTATGACGGCAGCGAAGATTATTTTGGACAAAAAGTACTTTTTACCGCTCGCGGTCACAAATGGAGTTACGCCATGCCGGTTTCTTAATAGACAGTCTACATGTATTTTATTTATTTATATTATTAGAGTGTCCTCCAACAGCCGATCGGCCAATAACAGAAGGGCACTATAAACAAAAAAGATGAAAAAAAAAAAATTAAAACAAAAATAAAAATAAAAACAATAGAAAAATACGGATAATAAACAAACAAAATTCAAAATTCAAACTAAAAAAGAAAAGAAAAACAAAAAAAAATTGAAACAAAAATAAAAATGAAAATTAAAATAATAGAAAAATACGGATAATAAACAAACAAAATTCAAAATTCAAAATAGAAAAGAAAAAAAAAACAAAAAAACAAGAACTCGAAGTCGAAATTCTTCTAAGTCCCACGATATACCGGACGGCGCGGCGAGCGGCGCTCATCATATATGGGTTCAAGTCCACATTTTTCCAAGTCCTGTAACCTTAGATTAATGAGGTCATCAACCTCGGACGCGCTTGCGGAAATTTCCTGAAGATGCTCCCCTCCCCCCCGCCCAACAAAAAGGACAGTGGGTTCCCCGCTAAGAACCAGAGAAGGGCCTAATTGGACCATAGAACGGGAAGACACTGCTGAAAATGCTGAAAATTGACCAAATATACGGTCAAGAAATCTTTTAAAACATGCAACCTCATCAGATTGTGACGTCACCCGCTGTTACCTACCCTTAGTTGATTTATGCTCGGCGAAGATACAACGATATATTGATATATGACATCGATTTAACGTATCAGCCGTATTGATTTGTCGATATAATGAATTTCATGTATCGAATATAATCGATGTAATATTATTAAATTGGGTACTAACTTCCATGTCATTAGTAGATTGACGGGCTCATTCGCTCCGCTCTTTCGATCCCGTTCGATGTCCCTAACTTAGTTCAACTCTAGTACACTACCTGTATATTAGGCTAAGTGCATGGCTGACAATGTTTGTTCGGTACATTATATTAAATTAATTGGCTCACGGGCGAACGAGCGGTATACTGTATGCTAGGACTAATTTAGGTCGAAGGTTCTTTGCAAATTTTTCAAGTCCATCAAACTATGGCGTCATCGAGCTTGTGACGTCATCAACATCCGTGACGCCATTCGTTTGTTACGTCATCAGCACGTCATTGACCCTTGATGTCATCTTCATTCCTATCTTTCACTTTTTCGGACTTGCAGATTTTTAGATTAGGTTGCTTGCTACGGCTAGTTTAAGTTTAATTATAGCTTTGATATGCTTGCCGTACTAGGTCTAGTATAGGGCTGATATGCTCTAGTGTACTACAACAGGCCTAGTTTGGACCTAGAAAAGGCTACATGCTTGATTTGCGGAAATTGGAATGAGGGTGCTTAAACCTATTTAAACTCAGTACAGCCTGACAATAATACAGCCTAGCATAGATCTAACTAGTTCAGAGCAAATAAAGTCTAGAATACTGTATGCTAGGCAAATGGTGAAATTAAAAAGGTTATACTCAAGAGAGTAGCGTTTTACAAAAGATACCACACAAAAGCAAGCAGCCGCGAGCGCTTTCGGTTAATTAACCATCTTCTAAGCGTAAGTGAACGGAAGCGACTGAACCCAACATCAACGAAGACAGAGGAACACGAGATGAAATTCATGATTGAACTAGCGAGTCATCAAATTGTGAATCATTCTCATACACTAATTCAATCAATCCCTCATCAGGAATGTACCTGTTTAGAACAGTGATGTCTCCATTATTCCGGTGTCTAATAATTTCTATATTTTCCAAAGCCAACCCGCTTGAAGTACGAATTCTCCCTATGGAGGAGGGCCTCAGAACCTTCCTTAAACTTATGGCCACTCTCAATTAAATGATCGGAGAATGCCGATTCACCCAATTTACCCTTCTCCCAAGCCTTTTTATGCTCAGCTACCCGAATCTGGAGCTGGCGGCCTGTCATGCCTACGTAGATACCCGAGCAATCGTTGCACGCTACACTATAAACTCCACTCCTCTTGGCCACAGGAACGGGGTCTTTTAATCTTACAAGTAAACTTTTAACCGTGTTGGGATTATAAAATGCTGGCCGGAATTCAAAGGGGCGGAGGACACGTCCCAATTTCAAAGAGAACTTGCCCAGGAAAGGAATTCTAAATTAAACGAATCCGTTCCTTAAGGTTACGGCTATCCATCATAAACGAAAAAACGAATACTCTAATTTTCTGCGGTTTGCATTTGTTTACTCTCCCTTTAGAGTATTCGTTTTTTCGTTTAAAAAAGGAATTCTAATCCACCTCTTTCTACTGTCTTGGTGGTCCCTAGGGAGGGAGGTTGTGGAATCGAGGCATTTTCTAGTGAGCTTCCTCCGGACCATTAGGTCAACATCCACTCTAACTTGATTAACCCTGGCCAGGTGCTTAATAGTCACGAGTTCCTTTTGAAAAGCCACCTGCCTCAAAGGTATTTGAGTCAGTCGATGAATTAGGCTATTGAAGGCCGCAATCTTATGGGCAGTAGGACAAAAGGACGAACCGTGGATAACGATATCGGTCGACGTTTGCTTTCTATAAATACCAAACTCATGGATGCCACCATTAATAGAGATAGACAAATCCAAAAAGTTTATTGATAAGCCACCGACTTCCAATGTGAATTTTATGGAAGGGTATTGGCTATTTAAATAATTGAGGAACTCACTCAGGAGTTCCACAGGACCGGTCCACGCACATAATACTTCGCCCACGTACCTATGCCAGTAGTGGACGTGATTCAAGAACACCTGGCCAGAGGAAAATAAATCATTTTCGAATTTCGACATAAATACCTCCAAAATGTGCGAACCCAAGGGGGAGCCAACGGGAATCCCCACTTCTTCGGGGAACTCAAAAAATTTTCCATCAAACTTACAAAAATTAGGGGACCAGCAGATATTTAGAAGGCCAAAGAATTCCGCAAATTCTTCGTGAGGAACGTTAGCTTGAACTAGTAACTCGCCCATGTGTTGCATGGCTACGGCCTTTGGAATGTGAGGAAATAAACCTACAACATCAAACGAACATAAAGTCGTTCCAGGAGGAAGACTGAGGTCCTTCAACTTATCTGCAAGGAAACCGGAGTTCTTTACTGAGTATGTAGAGTTTACCTCAACTCGAGACTTAAACCAACGATCGATGTATTTAGCTAAGGTATAAGTAGGTGACGAAACGAATGATACAACCGGCCGCATCGGGATATCTTTTTTGTGAACTTTCGGCAACCCATAAAGGAGGGGAGGAACCGGATTGGGTTCCAAGATGGCCTTTTTAGTCAAGGGGCTTCTGATAATAAATTGACTACTATTCACGAGATTCCTCACTTCTTTGATAAAATTTGGAAAATTGAAAAATGCATTTTCTTGAGCACCGCACTGCCTGAGCACGTCATAAACTCAAGATACGTAGGAGGACTTATTCATCATTACGACGGCATTACTTTTATCTGCCTTCGTAAGGATTAACCCCTCCCCCCTGACCTTCCTCTTTAGGCCTAGAATCAAGTCATGGCAATCATTACTCATGAGAGGGAGGGGGTTACTGCAGATCATTTCGGCACACTTCTTCTGGATATTTACCCCAGGTCCAATTTTCACTGTGAGATCCGCCACGACGTTCGCGAGGGTCTCTTGATTTATGAGGGGAGGTAGCCCAAACTTTAGTCCCTTCTCCAAGAGGGTCAATTCGTCTTCATTAAACTCAACTCTACTGTAGTTGATGATACGCGGCTGAAACTGTTGGACAATTCCATCCTCAGCACAATCTTTTTTCTCAGCCGAGGCTTTTGCACTGAGGAGGGAGTCAATTTTGCCACTTTTCCTTTCTTTTAATTCCCGTTCAAAATCACGACAACCTTCATTAACGGATTTTATAAACGAATCAAACTCACCACGATGAAGGAGGGAAGCCAACCTCGAATGGACCAAAAGGTTGAGCCTTGTAGTGACATTGAGCTGTCCATACCACCTCCTCAATTCCGTTCTGATCCATTTGATCGTTATGAAGTTCTCCAACCTTTTGGTCGTGGAGTCGAAATCAGAATAGAACCGAAATTTAACAAAGTTTGGTCTCAGATGGAGTTGGAGACATTTTCTTAAAAACCAAATGTGGGAGGCGTAAGACACACACTGGGTACGGAACTTCCGAAATAGGAACATTAAATACGACGCACTAGCGTTATTAATCGAGTTAACTGAAAGGGTGAAACTTGGCTTCGAACTTGCAGATTTCTTATAAGGAAGTTGGGGTACCGGTGAAGACATTAAAAATGCCAAAAAATGTCGAACATTGAATCAATATTTTTTTTTTACCTCTTCCTTCAAAGGAGGGATCAATCCCTGTTCTGTTTGGTCCCGTTTCTGGTCTTGAAGAGTCACCCAACAGTTTCTATCGCCTAGGAAGAACATTTCGATAAAAGTTTGAGTAGATTTGACATACTTTCATCCACTCTGTCCTTCGTAGGAAAGTATGAGACAAAAAGTGAGGTTGCCAATACTTGTAGGTGTACATGATACTGCGAGTTTTTTATCCGTTAAAATGACGTATTTTATACACTTATGATTTTTTTTTTTTTCGATTCTTGTATTCGGTTGTACCGAGACCTGTAATTGTGCGAACAAGAATCCACCAAGGTGAGCGTTAGAATGAAGAGGTATGACAAAAACGACCAACACTGTGCGAACACGGTAATTGGTTCTTCATGTAAGAAGTTTTCTTCGCTTTCGCGTATAGCGTTATTCATTTATCATTTCGCCGAGTTCCGTCCTTGGGTATCACAACTACGGGCTCGTGTTTGAGGGCGACAATGACGACGACGACCAAGTAAGTACTAAACGTGACAAAAGCGACGCGGCGCACCGCCTTATTAGCTTCTTGTTGGGTTGGCCAGTTATCAACCATTTAGAATATTAGTAGGACACAGGACGGTCTGTCGTGTGGTATTTATCGATAATATATTATTTACTCGTTTCGCAATAGTGCCACGTCGAAGCTTAAACTTGTCACATTTTATTACCTCTAGACCGCTCCGTACTCACGACTTGGATTGTGTAGCTCATTTTTTTGATACATTGGTACAGTGCACTTCTGAATAAATATTGGTAATTTCAATTGCGAAAAGAAAAAAACAAAATTGTTACAATAATGAGAGAGTAATCAAGAATAGCGCGAGATTCGCAATGGAATAATTATGTGTGCCAAAATAAAGATGTTGATGAGGGCGAAGACGATCCAGCACGGCATGGCTAAATCTTGACGAAACTCCATCGATCGTCCTGAGCAGCGGTGTAGCTAGAAAAGTTTATGAGGGAGGAAAGACATTACGACTTATTTTGTAATTTCAATTGCGAGGAAATAATTTTTGTGAAATTATATTGCACAATCCAATCTGGCTTCATCATTCGGTGAACTGAACAAATCGGAGCTCAACGACCTGCAGAATCTGCATTTCACGCTTATAAATGACATTTGAATTTAAATTTTCGACGGCGTTCTGGATTCTCTAGTTTGCTTGCCAAGTATACTGTCCCATACTTCAAACCCTCAAAACGAAAGAAACCACTGTTCGACCATGTTACATTAAAAAAATTGCATACAAATGGAGCCAATGCGAGTAAATTTTTTACAGTACTTCATCACCTATATATACGAGTTTTGGACGCATTAAGAAACGTTCAACAGATCGCGTGAACTCTCGAAAAATATTCCTGTTACTTCAAAACGCTTCTCGACTAATTACATTATCGGCACGATCCGTATTTCTGGAATTAATAGAGTCCCAATACAGAGATCCGTGCAGAGGTTTGACGTCATTTTGTATCGGTTTACAATGTCTGCAAGGTAATTCGTAGATTCGTCTTTTTTTCTCTACAAAATCATCTGGAAGTTGGTTTTTCAGATAGTCGTCGCACCTGGGAAAGAGCAATGCAGGTAATTTTAGATCATGAATACGCATTGAGTGACGCGAAATACTGCAGTTTTACGTACGGAATTTTCATAAGCACGCTTCTTGATCGGTTGGACCGTTGGCAGAAGTATACTTCGCAGTTTAGCGCGTAAAGACGATGCGATTGAGGGGCAATGCGACCAACTTGTGAATCACAAGAACCTGTTTTGGCGCTAGGGCGCGCTACTTTTGCGCACATCAACCCTTTGCTTTTAATCTCTAGAAAGAAAGGGTAAAAAATATGAATTCGGACAAATCCATGATTTCAATTTGTATAACTTAGAACTTCGAGGCAAGGAGTTAGAGACGTATGACAAATTTCTTCACTATGGCACTGATCTTATAATTTTGTCATATGTTCCTAGGAGAGGTTCAATTAGAGGCGGTATTGAAGCAGAATTGAAAAATTTCCTTCCATACATTTTCTACTTCACTTTGAAAAGATCGAAAATTCGTCTATTTTTCTGACTTGAGATTTTTATAGAGCAAAAATTCAGATTTCTGTTCCTTTACTGCCTTCAACATTTTTGGAGATCAAAAAAATTCTTCGAAAAATGGAACTTTTAGCAATTTTTTTGTAAAATCTTGTAAAGTCATTCCATACTACGACTACTTACGCACACCCAACAAGCGTCGCATAGTGACCCCTTTTATACTGGACCTTGTAGGGTACTTCGAGAGTGTATATACAACCTATCGTGCGCAGTTTCGACACACCCCTAACTATTTTGAATTAGTATCTGCTGCAACCTCATTTTATGGTTCAAGACTGCTATCAAATTCTCATTTTTGTGTGCACTACTTGCACGAAAAAACTTTCCCTTCTAAGGAATCACGTTTCACTTCGGACTGCAGAGAACAACAATATGTAGCTTAAGACGATGGAAGATGGTGTCCACTAAAATGAGGAAATAATCAGCTGAAGCCCCCAACATTTGGTACGTATATCTTACTTAAACTATTTCCTCTTTTTCGCCACTCTTACTGTTCTTGCACGCAGCAGGTGGTAGGTTTGGAAATTAAGGATGAAAATTATGAACCGGATAAAGAGTAGTATAAAAATTTTCAACATACACGTACGTACCTAATGAACATAAATGAAAACACAAAAAATAACCGAACAAACTTACTAGTTTCGATACCGGTCTCATTTCCCTAAGTTCGGGAATAGGAGTCGCGTGAATTCGAAGACGATGACTCAGAATGACTAAAAAAAGCTTCTCTGTGCGTAATGGTTGCATCAAAACTTCAAATTTTGAGAAACAGCTCGAGATCAGCATCAATCAACGAAAGACATAATATAAAGTGAGCGTACAGTTGTGATAAATCATAAAGATAAAACTCGATAATTGAATGATAGAAGGTGCAGTTCTGGGTTCGTAAAAAAGTGTTTCTAAAATGTACGTCAAGAATATTGACCTAGGTCATTATGAATGTACCAAATGAAACTTAAGAAGAAATGTTCTGGAGGAGCCAAAGAAACAAAGATGATTTTAATGTTTCCGTATAGTTGCTCGATTCAGCTACCATCCAGTTAAGACAAAATAATTTTTGATAGCGCGAAGACGTCAACCAGCTTAAACCTCTTCGTGACGTCATTTGCTCGTGACATGATCAGCTTGGACCTGCCTGTGACGTCATCAAATTAGTAACTTACTTCTTCTTCTTTCTCTCTCGGATTCGCAGATTTTCAAATCAGTTGGAGGGATTCCCCATCGGGTCGAGGATTCCAAGTCCATCGACGGAAAGAAGGCCTAGTATAATTTAGTATATTGTATGCTAAGCTTAGTTTAAACTGAGTATAGCCTAGTATTGCTATAGCGTACCATAGGCATATTATGCTAGGCTTAGTTCAAAACAAGCTAATGAGCTTTCGGGGACTCACTCGTTCTGCTCGTTCGCTCTCATTCTCATTCTAATGTCATATAAGCAGACTATTCTGAATCAAGTCGAAGATTTCTCGCTTTCTGGGGGTGGTGAGATCAACTCGGAATTACAGACTCAAAGAGTAATCGAAAAGATTGATTGCAATGACCGCAGATAAACAGAGAAGATGCGAGATCTTTCGGTTAACACACCATCATCAGGCAAAGTTAGAACGCCACTAACCCAGATGCGACTCGTAAAACAGAATACCAACGAGATCAAGATTGAACGAGTGAGCCTTCGCGAAGTGACTCAAGCTCGTAGACCAATTCAACTAAATCTTCTTCGGGAAAATACCTGTTGAGTACGGTAACGTCGTCAATGCACTGTTCAGATGACGCACTATTTCAATATTTTCTAGCGCAAGAGCTCTCTTTGCGGAGGAGGGTAGCTGACCCTTCCTTGAACCCATGACCACTGGAGACAAGGTGGTCCGCAAAAGCCGAATCACCTAAATTTACTTTTCTCTAGGCCTTAAGGTGTTCCTCTACTCGAATTCCGAGCTGGCGACCTGTCTCACCCGTTACAGTCCTTGCACTCCAATCTGTACGCCCCACTCCTCTCCCCCCGCGGGATGAGGTTCTTTAGCCTAACAAACAAACCCCTTCACCGTAGTGAGATTTGTAAAAGGCAGGCCTGAAGCCAAAGGGGCGGAGGACACGAGTCAGCATGGATGAAAATTCACCCAAAAACGGGAGCTTGATCCAACGAAGTTTTTCATTATCATTATTACAACTCAGATCGCGGAGGAGGAAGGAGATAGAATCAAGGCCCTTCCTCATAAGCATTTTACGGACCATATGGTCAGTGTCCAAGTTGACCTCATCCACAGCGGCCAAGTGCATTAATAACCCAGGAAGATTAGGCTCAAAAATAAGAATAAATGGAAATAAATGCCGGCAAAGGTTTTCTTTCGTGGATTATGTTTAAAATAGTCTCCTGATAAACATACTAAAACTCCACAGCGATCAGAGAGCGGGCCCTCCCCCAAAGGGGGGTCAAAGTACCACAAAAATTAGTTTTCTGAGAATAAATCGAAAACTAAGCATCAGAGAAAAAAAAGTTTCAAACAAAAGTTGTTCCTCATCAAATTTCCTATAAATTTCGTTATATGTATGTCAACTTAGCCCCATAAACTCGAGCTGAAAAGTTGCTTTGAAAGTTCAGCGATTTTCTATAATTTTTGATTGTAGTGTTAGTGCAGTCAAATTAGACAGGTTTCGGGGAAAAAAAGAACATTGCGACATAGTAAAGGTCTGATTGCTGGAAATGGTCAAAATTGAAGTCCAAAACAACATACTAACTTCTCCGCGGCTTTTATATGAGGGTTGAAACCCCCTCAAAATCAGTTTTTTGTAAATATCCCGCTTAATACGCATTTTAGAGAAGAAAGTCATCAGTCAAAAATTATTCCTCGTGAAATTTCCTATCGGCCTACGTATTTCATTTCGAACCTACACGTGATCGTTAGCTCAAAAATTCATGGGAATTGAGCCTCTGCCATGCAAATCCGTGAATAACGCGCTCCTTGCCGAGAGATGACGTCGTTGCGCGGTGGTTACGCGCGAAGGTAACGTTAATATTTCGCTAGTACATACGATGATGAAACGTATACTAATTTTATTGGTTTTAATTAATTGTCACAGGGAATTTGCTGTACGATATTATTTTGAGAAACGTATAATCAACTGCCTATCATACATGAAAATAAAGTTTCCCATACATGGACAGACATTTTAAAAATCGTTTCTTATGCATGTATGATATGTAAAAAGCTGAATGGGGGGCTGTAAACATGCGAGCCCTTGCCCCATTTCGATTTTTCTAGTTGGAGTGGGTGGATTCGTTTGTACTGGGTTGGGCCGTAGAGTTTTCCGTTCGTGCTGGTCTTCCCCCCTCCCAACCTTATAAGGGGGCTGTATGCCAGGCCAGGTCAGCATGTCGTACTCCATTTTCGGACTGAAAACAGGCTGAATTTCGTGTGCTACGTTTTTGCTGTATTATGCTCTCAAGTTTTCCAGTCTGGTTGTTTCAAGCGATGGTGGGAATGGATGTGGTCTTCTGTTGTGGACTCGCGGTGAGATTTTGACTTCGACCCGCGTACAATTGAAGTGGGCTAACGTGTGGAATTGTTTCAAGCAATGGAAGGAATGTCACCAAGAAGCTTGTTATTGTTGTGTGCTCCCATAAATTCATGAAGAACCGCCGCAATACAAATCCGAGAATAAAGCGCTCCTTGTCAAAGTTGGCGTAGTCGAATGAGGGTTTCGCGTTGATAGTCGATTGGGTCAGGCAAACTTGCTCCGCCATTTCAGGCGATCTCCCGAGAAGCTTGTTTTGCGGTGAGAGATTGACTACATGAGTCTTGCAATTATCAAAACGGTGAAACAAGAGATAACAAGCTTCTTGGAGTCATTCCCTATATCGCCTGGAACAATAAGAAATTCAGCAAGTTTGCCTGGATTTCACGAGGAATAATTTTTGACTGATGACTGTTTTCTCTAAAATGCGTATTAAGCGGGATATTTACAAAAAACTGATTTTGAGGGGGTTTCAACCCCCGTAAAAAAGATGCTCTTGAGGAAAAACGCTGAGAAGTTAGTATTTTGTTCTGGGCTTCATTCTTGACCATCTTCAGCAATCAGACCTTTACTATGTCGCAATGTTCTTTTTTTTCCGAAACCTGTCTAATTTGACTACACTAGCTAACTCTAAAATCAAAAGTTTTAGAAAATCGCTCAACTTTCAAACCAACTTTTCAGCTCGAGTTTTTGGGCTAAGTTGACATACATTATAGTGAAATTTATAGGAAATTTGATGAGGAACAACTTGTGTTTGAAACTTTTTTTTCTCTGATGCCGAGTTTTCGATTTATTCTCAGAAAACTAATTTTTGTGGTACTTTGACCCCCTTTGGGGAAGGGCCCGCTCTCTGATCGCTGTGGACTTTTAGTATATTTATCAGGAGACCATTTTAAACATAATCCACGAAAGAATCTTTGCCGGAATGTATTTCCATTTCAAAACCTAATCTTCCTGGGCTATAATGGTCGCAAGCTCTTTTTGGAAAGCTGGCTGACTCAGTGGAATGCTGGTCAATCGATGAATAAAACTATTAAAGGCAGCGATCTTATGAGAAAATGGACAGAAGGATGATCCGTGGACAACTGTATCGGTGAAAGTATCCTTTCTGAATATAACAAAATCAAGGTTCCCATCTCTTACAGAGATAGTGAGATCCAGAAAGTTCATGGAAGAACCTCCAATTTCTATACTGAATTTTATGGAGGGATACATTTTATTCAGATGTTTAAGAAACTCACAAAGGAAGTCTTGAGGACCGGTCCACGCACATAATATATCGTCGACATATTGGTACCAATAATGGATGTGACTCACTAGCACTTGGCCCGAGGAAAACAAATCAACAACAAGTCTGGACATGAATATCTCCGAAACGAGAAAGCCCAGAGGAGAGCCGATGGGGATGCCTACCTCCTCAGGGAACTCGTAAAATTTCCCATTGAACTTGGAGAAGTTAGGTGACCAGCACACATTAAGAAGGTTAAAAAATTCCTTTGACTCGTTATGAGGAGTATTGAACTTGACAAGTAGGTCACCCATATACTGGATAGTAAGGGTTCCTGGTATATTAGGAAAAAGGCCGACTACATCAAATGAGCAGAGGCTTGTACCCGGAGGTAGAGTATCATTTTTGAGCCTCTCGGCCAGAGAAACCGAATTTTTAACGCAGTAAGGGGACTCATACTCGATTCGAGATTTGAACCAACGATCCAAAAACCCTGAGTGAGGGAGGAGACGTAGGACACTACAGGCCGCATAGGAGTATTCCTCTTGTGCATTTTAGGCAGACCGTAGATGAGGGGGGGGGAGTGGCGTTAGGTTCGAGCAGGGCTTTTTTGAGCGAAGGACTTTTTATAATAAACTCACTCCTGTTCACAACTTTTCTAACCTCTTTGACGTAGTTAGGAAAGTTAAAAGAGCTATTTTCGATGGCTCCAGATTGAGTGAGAACTTCCTGAACCTTGTATACGTAGGCGGATTTCTCCAAGACTACGATCGCGTTATCTTGTCAGCTTTAGTAAGGATTAACCCCTGGTCCCGGATCCTTCTCTGATTATTTATCCCCTCACCTGCATAATTGTTTATACGAGGGGGGGGGGATGCTGCGGACGACTTCGGCGCAAGATGATTGAATATTCACTGAAGACTTTGAAAAGAGGAAACCCAGTCTCAAACTTACAAATTTTTGATAGTGGGTGAAGGCGTAGTAAAGACAACAACCAGTTTACTCCTCTTGTGACGTGATCATCATAAAACGTTGACCGTTTTGAAACTGGTTGTAGTTTCAAAATTTTACGTACCTGTAATTTTTCTGTGAATTCGAGTTTCTCTCTCATTCCAAGTCCCTTTTCCCTATGGAGCTCTATAATAAGAATTTCCTTTCGGAAGCGAGGAAATGGGGAGAAATTCTTTCCCCCGTGCATAATTAAGTTGAGATGAGTCAATTTTCGCCGGAAGGCGGACGTCAAATTTTTCAAGGAAAAAAAAACAAACATATTCCCTGTCAAAACTCGAAAATTCCATAACAGACCAAGAGACCTTGACCTGCTCTGTAGACTTGGAAAAAATAGCCTACTTTCACCTCCCTTATCAGACATTTAATTTCAACGTTTCTGATGCACAATAGTTCTTCATCGAGAAAAAACTGAAACCAAGTAGGACGGATTATACCTGACGAAATATAGAAAAATCAAGATTGAAAAATGCTATGAGTCATACAGATAATTTTTTATCAACATAATAGCAGAAGCGATTACGATTACTACAATCACTTTCAAAATTAACGGTGTTTGTATGATTCATAATCTTGACCATCTCACGACTCTTCCTTCTCTTGGGAACCTCTTCGTAAGCTAACGCAGAGGCTTGTTTCTGAAGTAAAACCTATGATTACACTTTTTGGAAATGCACACCAGAGCAGTGTGGTCGCTCTTTTTTTCTTGGTCAATCAAGTTCACCAATAAATTTGAGTTATTAAGGAATCCTCAAACCGTTTCGAAGACTACCTCGGATAAGTTTCAACTCTCGGGCGGCAAAACTCTGTAATAGAAGGAGCTGAAGAATAGTATGACGTCATTGAGATATACCTGCAGCCTTCAATGAAAAAATATTTCAATTCCATTTCTGCAGTATGCTTCTATTACCTCGCTGAGTTTGGTTGTGTAATTCTTGGTAAAAAAGAAAATACAATAAATTTTATTTCATCCATAAAATGTTTCACTCCTGACTTGCGAGAAAAACTATCCGAAACGAGAGTTTATCTTACAGCGCTGGAATTATTCTTCTTACTTAGTCACCTCTTTCTTCATTATTGAAGATGAGAAATTAGTTCCTCGAGAAATTAAGAAAAATGCAGAAAAGCTTGATTAATGAATTAGGTTATCGAATGATCTTAACGAGATGGTACAGTATAATATTGACACCGTTATCATCCAATCGTGCGAATCGGATACTCGAATTCGTCAAATCAAGTTTTTTGAAACCTAGTTCGACTACTCTTCATCCATTCTCGTTGGGTAAATGATGAAGAAGGAGAGAGAGAAAGAAAAAAAAAGTTATTCAACATTACTTCGAAGTGGTACAGTCTGAAGTCAGAGCTTATACATGTCTGTTAACTCGAACATTCTATCGATTACTTGATCGATCATTTCGGGTATATAGGAGAAATTCTTCGAGATTGCACACGAGTCATTACGACGATACTCACAGCGTGGTGGAGATAGCAATTATAGATAGTAATAATATCGAAATGAGGTGTCAAAAAGCCTATAATATAATACTAGCTTAACGTGCATGCAGAGAAACGACACGACGCGAGCTAGACGCGACTTTACAAAGTGATGGAAGATCAAAGCGAGCATAAGACATGTATGCTAAAACACTGCACATGGTATCTCACTTCAAATTCAGAAGTCTGGGAATACGCGCCCGATGTGCACGCAAACATGCAGCTCGACGTTGATACAGGTGGTCCCCGTCTCGTCGGCGGACACGCGCGGGGAGAGACAGCGACACGTTCGATCTGTAATAATAAAGATGTATGAGAGAAACGTTCGCTCGATGCATTAATTTATCAATGAGGAACATGGACAGAGTGACTCGTAGTATAGGTATGTTATATCCTTTGTGTCAACGATATCAAAATTCCATCCTTTGCTGCGGAAATGCATAAAAAACCTTGTACAGTCGTTCGAATAATCGATCAATTTTGCGATTCTAACGCAAGCTCGGTGAACTGTAAGAGGCGCGAGAGAAAGTTGGAGTTTCCTTCGAAAGATAACGAATTTCTCCGGATACATTTTTCTTTCAGTTTGCCATTTTGTTTGAGAGTTCATTTTCTTAAAGTAGGTATTGAGACTGTGAAAAGTGGGGCCCGGGCTTGAGAGGTCCAAGATTCTCAAAGGTGAGATGATGGACCACAGTACATTTTATCTCAGTGTGAGGCGTGACAGTGTGAGGGAGGCAAGCGTAGTCGGTCTCTTTAAGATATGGGTGTCAATGAAACATTTGCTCCGAGTAGCCTAGTAGCCACCACCATGGTGTCTGCATTGATTGTACCTACAATCATGAAGAAGGCTATGGACATGGAATGGATTAGGTAACCACAGAACCACACTATGGCCTATTCACCACCTGTGTACCATCCTCATACAGACGACACTCTGCAGGAAGAAGAGGAAGCATAAGGACTTGAAAAAAGAAGAAAAAAAAACTCCGACATCGGCTTAATTCTAAGTTGTGTCTGGTGTGTGTACTGAAGTTTGCATACCTGGGAGAATTGCAGTTTGGTGGTTCCCAAGACGAGGGGATTTCGATCAGGTGATCTTTCCAACCCTGAAGTGGTCAATTCCGCGGTGTTGGAGGAAACAAAATTAATGCGTACGCGACCTGCACCAACTTTACTATGGAGGTCGGGTGGCTCTGCACAATGCGCATGCGACACAAGTATTGTAAGAGAAGGATACACCAGGGAGTAAGTTGCTTTTCTGGACATTTTTTCCCTTCAGCTGGGCTGTGCTTTTCACCACTCTTGCTTTCGTTCAACGTTTTATAACCCGGTTACTGATGTAAATGGATTATTTGTCAAGCTAGAGGACCCTGTTCTGTCTGCTGAGGAGAGTGGAGTGTAAAGGGTGGCATTTGAGGATTGCAGTCAGTGGCGTTCATATAGGGAAGACTAGTCGCCAACTCAACATTAAAGTGGCGGGGCGTAAGAAAGCTTGGAAAAAAGGAAACATGTATACGAGAATCGGCGTCTGCGGACCACTTTGTCACCAGTGGCCACACTTTCAGGATGTCAGCGTAGGTAGGAGAGAAATACAGTAGACAATTGCGTGCAGGTACCTTTCTTCAATGAATCAAATCGCGTCAAGTAATGCGTACAGCGAGGGCACAATTTTTAATTAGAATTTTTTTCTATGGGAGCTAAAATTTTTATTTATGGCTTAAAAGTTACTCTGGAGTAATACAAATATGTGGCGAAGATTTCAAGTTGATAGGTACAGCGGTTCTCGAGTTATAAGAGGACAGACAAACAAAGAGACAAACTTTCTGCTTGATATATTATTTAATTCGCGAGGAACACTTTTTGTTTGAAACATCTTTAAAGTGGAGTTCGATTTTTTTGAGATATTTGAAACAATCGATTTGCTTTCTAAAGTTAGGAACTTTCAGTGTACTTTTGAAACAAAATACAGATAGTCAATTCTGAAGAAAATTTCGCAGAAAATTTTTTTTTCTTCAACTTTTTTCTCACTAAGGCTCAATTTTTTGAGATATTTGAAAAAGCTTAATTTGATTCCAAAAGCTGGGAACTTTTAACCAGCTTTTGAGTACATTGTATAGCATTTTTTGTTTGAAATTTTTTTAAATTTGTGCTTGATTTTTCGAGATATTTCCCAAAAAAAAATTTTCTTTCGAAAGCTCCCAACTCAGTACGAACTTTATGAGCTTATAATTGAACTTACAAGGACGTTCGAGTACACTAAAATGTAACAAATTTTACTGGGAACATTTTTGGTCTGAAGACTTTTGTTCATTGAACCTAAATTTTTCGAGATATTTCCAAAAGCCTGATTTGCCTCCAAAAGCTCGGAACTTTTTACTAGCTTTTGAAGAAAGTTGAGATAGTCCATTCTGTAGAAAATTTCACGAGTCATACTTTTTGTTCAAAAATTTTCAATTTGCGCTTGATTTTTCAAGCTAATTCCAAAAAAATATTTTCTTATGAAAGCTCTCAACTTTGTACAAACTTTTTGAGCTTATAATTGAACTTACAACGAAGATTGAGTACACTAAAATATAGAAAATTTTACGAGGAACATTTTTAGTCTGAAGACTTTTTTTCATTGAGCCCAACATTTTCAAGATATTTGCAAAAGCTTTATTTGCCTCCAAAAGCTCGGAACTTTATACTAGCTTTTGAAGGAAGTTGAGATAGTCTATTCCATGGAAACTTTCACGAGGAACACTTTTTGTTCCAAACTTTTTTTAATTGGAGCTTGATTTTTTGAGATATTTCCGAAAAAAAGATTTTCTTTCGAAAGCTCCCAACTTCATACGAACTTTTTGAGCTTATAATTGAACTTACAAGGAAGTTCGGGTACACTAAAATGTAGAAAATTTTACGGGGAACATTTTTAGTCTGAAGACTTTTTTTCATTGAGCCCAACATTTTCAAGATATTTGCAAAAGCTTAATTTATCTCCAAAGCTCGGAACTTTTTATCAGTTTTTGAAGAAAGTTGAGATAGTCTATTCTATAGAAAATTTCACGAGGAACACTTATTGTTCGAAACTTCTTTTAATTGGAGCTTGAATTTTTGAGATATTTCCAAAAAAAAGATTTTCTTTCGAAAGCTCCCAACTTCATACGAACTTTTTGAGCTTATAATTGAACTTACAAGGAAGTTCGGGTACACTAAAATGTAGAAAATTTTACGGGGAACATTTTTAGTCTGAAGACTTTTTTTCATTGAGCCCAACATTTTCAAGATATTTGCAAAAGCTTAATTTATCTCCAAAGCTCGGAACTTTTTATCAGTTTTTGAAGAAAGTTGAGATAGTCTATTCTATAGAAAATTTCACGAGGAACACTTATTGTTCGAAACTTCTTTTAATTGGAGCTTGAATTATTGAGATATTTCCAAAAAAAAGATTTTCTTTCGAAAGCTCCCAACTTTGTACGAACTTTTTGAGCTTATAATTGAACTTACAACGAAGATTGAGTACACTAAAATATAGAAAATTTTACGAGGAACATTTTTGTCTGATGACTTTTTTTCATTGAGCCCAAATTTTCTCGAGATATTTGTAAAAGCTTAATTTATCTCCAAAGCTCGGAACTTTTTACCAGTTTTTGAAGAAAGTTGAGATAGTCTATTCTATAGAAAATTGCACGAGGAAAACTTATTGTTCGAAACTTTTCTTAATTTGAGCTTGATTTTTCGAGATATTTCCAAAAAAAAGATTTTCATCCAACTTGTACGAATTTTTTGAACTTATAAGGAAGTTCGAGTACACTAAAACATAACAAATTTCACGTGGAACATTTTTTGTCTGATGAATTTTTTTCATTGAGCCTAACTTTTTTGAGATATTTGCAAAAAATCTATTTTGGGGGACTGAAACGCGCCACAAAAAATTTAGCACAAGGTGTGGAGGTGAGAACTTTGATGTTTTTCGGGGCAGCCAACTCGATCATTTACAATAATTTCCCCCTGTGTTCCCCAAAATGTTTACGACAATGTCTTTATCGCCTGTACGCATGGTGCCCCACCCCATGACCGCGTCATTCGTCTTTAGGAGATTCTAGTTTGCAGCGTTAAAACAGTTTCAAAACTCCAACGGAAATCGAGGGCCTGGACGACTTTTCCGGCTTCATAGTTGTCATCGTATCTTTGAAGTAGTCTAGCACAGGTTCCAGTCCAAGTCAGCAAATGAAGTTTTTCTCCTCAGTTATCGTTTCAAACGCATGCTCAGCCTAGCCGCATAGGGGCGGTAGCAAACGATTCGAATTTCTCGGAAGATTTTGTAAGCCGACTTTCCTGTGTTGTCGTCTGGGTGACGCTAAGTTGACTCAACCGAATTCTTATAAGGCAAATTTGCTGAGGTAAATTTTCTCATGAGGCAAATTTTCTAGGCCAAATTTTTGTAAGGTGAACTTTCTCAGGCAAATGTTCCTGTCACGTTCCGCCTCCCCTCAGGCTCTTTTTTACCGTTCTCCCTAACTGAAGTTACTTCTTCCTTCTTTAGTTCATTCTCTATTGTCGACGACGCACGTATTTGTACGTACCAAAACCGGTCGTGAGTTTGTAATCTTGTAACTTATATTCAAACATGGCTCGTTGCTTTGAAAGCTCTTTACACTTTAGTTGCGTACGTCCGTTTCCCCTCACGTAAAATTATTTTTTCAAAAAGTATCAAAATTTGAGAAGAATCCCTCCCCCTCCTCTTTCTCAATATAGTGGATTGTCTTTGTACATTTCACTAGGTGAAGAGAGTTTATCCCAAAGAAATGCGAAAAGCACAAGAGAACAGGTTTCCTGTGAAGAGTCTCTCCCTCGCCTAAAGGTAATGATGTGGAAAATGATTTTTACTACGAGTAAAGTAAACTAATGGTATTCTCGAACCGTATAATTTGACTATAATCGTCCCACAATTTGTTTTCCATCCTTCTTAAAATCTATAATATTTGACTTCTGTTCAAGCTGTGCCACCTTTTTGCGAAGTGGATCTCAACTCTAGAACGTATGTTATCGTAATTCAAGCGAGTGGTTGTATTCTTAAATACTTACAATACGGCTATTGACTTTTCGAATCTCTGTGTAGCAGGAGCGTATCAGTACGATTTGAAGAAGAAAAAAAACAGATTAACTCTAATCTGAAATAGGAATCACGTTTAATGCACGCATTAAAGCGTCATTCACACTATTTCTCATCTTGCGTTACGTCGTTATGCGGAGTCGCCCTTCGAACTGATAACAGACAAAGAGCTGAAAGTTTACCCGCTAATCGGCCCATTAAAATAAAATTAGCCGGGCAGCGTACACGCGGTTTGAATACATTATCATATCGCGATATGTAAACGAAGAAGCGCCAGCGCCTGTGTCATCATACCGCATCCGATGCATTCGGTCTTTCGCGACAAACATTCGTACAGCATAATGGGAGCTAACGTTCGTACTGCAAAATTCACCATACGTCGCATCGTTCGGCGGATGTGTTTGCGAATGTCACGTACCTAATTATCGAATGAATGGAAAAATTAACACGTTTAACGAATTTGTGCAAAATTGTCGTTTCGAGGTCAACGAATTATATCGATGTTAATTAACGCGCGGCTATACCAAGGATCCGTCATTGTTCTTCGACATTGTCGTAAACGGCGGCGTCAAGCTCGATGACACGAGAAAGGAAACCGAACAGCAACCCCCATACATTCTTGTGTACAATGGAGAATCGTGCGGTACGATTGGAAATTGGCGTACGTGATTTAATCGAATCTATATATACATACGATTCGTACGACGACGTCGAGCTAATACATCTATCCCTCGGAAAGTAAATTTCCGAACAATGAAGAATTTGTGGGACAGAGGTTTCCGGAACGCCCCCCGTCCTTTGTGCCGTGGCTACTAATTCATCCAAGTGGGAGTGAAAATAGTCGAATTTTTCCGACTAGGGTAGAAAAGTCGCCATCGACGACGCTATATATCGGAGTGAGGTAAAGTGCATTCGGTTTGCTAATAGTCCGCGCATATACAGTCGTCGATTAAATCGAGGGGAAAGTTCCTGTTTAACTTGTGTATACCACAGTACATTAACGATACAATGAAATCCTTCTACCGTGGTGCAGCGAAACATACCGTCGACGCTGTTAAAAATTCAAACTTCGCTGTATTTTTAGGAAGAAGAGGATATGGAGAAAAAAATCTACTCGAGTGTAGGTGACGTAAAATATGTCCCGTTCGAAAACGCCTTTGCGCTTCGATAAACACTATATTTACTCGTACGTCGAAAATATTATCGTCGTGCAAGAGGAGTATTTTTGCATGTCTGTCTATTGTTCGCGAATCACTTTATGCGTGTTAGCGATTTATAGCGGCGCGGCTCGAAAAATGGGCAGAAGAGTACGCGAGGCTGGAGAAAAGTCGTGAGAAAAACCCTCGTCTAGTGGAGATGAAGGAAGGAAAACAAGAAAAGGGAAAGAGGTGGAAAAAATGTATAAAATTAATAACACGTTTGGCGTACATCTCTCCTTAACTAGATATCTTATTATCGAGGCTTCCTAAATGAATGAATGAATGAACGAACGGAGAGAGGAGTATGTGATGAAATTTCTACTTCGCTCGTTTTTTTTTTTTTTCAGCGTCGGGTTCCATTCTTATTAAAAATATATTTATACCCACAATATCAACAGTTAGCGTATGGTCAGGGCGAGGGAAAATGAAAATATTAGTCTGCCCACTTCATCTTCTTCGCCTTGATGATGATCACGATCTGATGTCGAACAGGAAGTGATCGTAGACAAATAGGATGCATATTAATGAGTGTATATTTTTCGTTTATCGTGAAATCTTGGTTTGTCTGCGCGTTCCAGTGACGATCGATTCTTTTGTCTTAAGACATTTTGGTTGGTCTTCTTTTTCTCTTCTTTCTCTTCTAATAGTCTAGCTCGTTTACTCGAGGTTATATTTTTCAATTTTATACACTATTGATTTTCATTCTTTATTTCTACTCGATTAGTGTTAACAGCATATCTTACCCTTCAGTACGCACGTTTATTTACCCAGTCTATTAGATCCTCCCTCTCGACGATGAACTTATCAGAAGACCACACAATCTGTTGACTGTCCATCTGGAATAAACTGATGTAGATGATTCTGCCCACATTTTTTTTCCTTCTTTCTCTTTTCTAGACTTTTTTCTCTATATATTTATTACGGTATACTAACTCGGGGTCAGGTTTAATTTTGTTTGATCAATGAAATGATTTTTGCGATAATTTTCATCACGTTTTTATCGCGAAGTCTTATTTTAGTTGTAATCGAATTCCATCGCGGAATGTATTTTTCAAAGAAGGTCTTGAATTTCTCAATATACCGGCCGTCGCACTTCGTTTTTTCTTTCCTCCCACGTAGAGTAAGAAGCAACGTTTTGATGCGAGGTGACAGAATTGTTAATGTATGAAGAAATTTTGCGCCTTCAACGTAAACATATTTTCACACTTAAGAAAACTCTAGTAAATGAGTATTTTTTGTTGATTCAAGTCTCATACAACGCTAAAACTGAGTGGAATTCTATACCGTCATATTCGACGTATAACTGCCTAAATTTTTAAGACCTTAGGACTTGATGATAATTTCTATCTGCGCGAGTACCCCAAAACTTTTATGTGCCTTCCAAACCTTCTCCTATGGACGATTATTATTATAATTTTTGA
The DNA here is from genome assembly GCA_035079385.1 of Aspidiotus rigidus. Classification (NCBI taxonomy): domain Eukaryota; kingdom Metazoa; phylum Arthropoda; class Insecta; order Hemiptera; family Diaspididae; genus Aspidiotus; species Aspidiotus rigidus. The sequence goes on from JAVHKY010000001.1 coordinate 12,151,616, forward strand.
CGTTTTTGGAAATCCACGAAGCCGAGCCCCTCCCCCACCACGTTGATGAACTTTAAATCTCGAACCAGCGACCCAATTCAGAAATCTGCGAGGCTGAGTTTGAGTTTCTCAATTTCAGTATATGAGGCTATACTAACTCTAAACTAGCGTTAATCCAGGCCTAAACTAGTCTTAAGCCTCGTTACCACTAGCGACTAGTAAGCGGAGTTCGACTCGCTGCGAAGTTGAACCTGTGTTCACTTTTGCGAGTACTTACACGACTTTCTAGCTGGTAGGTCCCATTTAAGTTCCAACTCGAGCGAGTAACTCGCCAATGTTAACTACGTCTAGCATGCTAAGCTACACTGATACTAGCCATACTGGGCTTAAACTAGGCCTAGCTACAACATACTAGATTATTCTAGGCTTTCCTCTCCCTCCGTTGATGGCCTGACCCAGAAATCTACGAGTTCGAGTCCTGAGGGCTAGATGGCCTAGCATATAATGAACTACGCTATACTAAGCTAGAGTATGGTCCTAGATTCCATACTAGCTTTAAACTAGGTTGACTTGGAATTTGCGAACCTTTTATCTGACCTACTAATCTGCGAGTCTGAGTTTTGAGTTCTCCGGTCCAAGCATCATAGACGATATAGGCCTAGTATGATATAGAGCGCCAATAGCCTATGTAATCTAATGTAAAAACAATTCATCGGCCGTCGTAAGGTTTAACCTGAACGCTTCAAGTGTTTGTGGTGGAGGAGGTTGTAAGCGATACCACGCCCAATTACATTCACTCCATGAAAAAGTGCCGACTTACAGCTCTTCCAATATGGTCTAAACCTAGCTTACAGTATATTAGGCTATTCCCGCTTCAAATTAGCCTAGCAAACGCTTATGTTACACTATGCTAATACTAGACTTTACTAGGATCAAACCAGGCTTAGCATACAATGTACTAGATTACACTAGGCTTCTGACAAAGGAGAGGAATGTTGACGACGTCATGAACCGATGACGTCACGGATGTTGATGACGTCAAGCATGATGAGGTCAGGTGCCGTGAAGCCACTTTTTTGAAGACAATTCTTTGTAGGAAATTTTGGGAGACAGTTTTTTCCTTTGTTCTCGTAACACTATTGGGGGGGGCGTTTTGTTTTGTTTTTTTTCTGTTTGTAAAAAATTTTTTTGGGGGGCGAAATCTTTGTAAGCTTTGGGGGATCACAGCACTCCTTGAGGTCACAGGCAAATTCAAGCTGATAACGTCACGAATCAATGACATCAAGGTTGTTGATGACGTCCAAGCATGATGACGTTACAGGCAAATTCATAGTGATGACCTCACAAAGGAATGACGTCACGGATATTCATGACGTCCAAGCTTGATGAAGTCACAGGCAAATTCAAGCTGATAACGTCACAAATCAATGGCGTCACAGATGTTGATGACGTCTCAAGCTTGATGAAGATTCAGGAAAATTCAACTTGATCCCATCACAAACTAATGATATCGCGGATTATGATGTCACAAACTAATGACGTCACGCATGTTGATGATGTTACAAAATTGATGAAGTCATAAGCAAATTCACACTCATGACTTCACAAACTAATGACGTCACAGATGATAATGATGATGATCATGTCTCAAACTAATGACGTGACGGATGATGATGATGTCACAAACTAATGACATCACAAATGTTGATGACGTCCAACCTTGATAAAGTCACAGGCAAATTCAAACTGATGACGTCACAAATTAATGACGTCATGGTTGTTGATGATGTCCAAGGATGATGAAGTTATAGGTAAATTCAGAGTGATGTCCTCACAAAGGAATGACGTCACGGATGTTAATGACGTCCAACCTTAATAAAGTCACAGGCAAATTCAAACTGATGATGTCACAAATGAATGATGTCACAAATGAATGACGTCATGGTTGTTGATGACGTCCAAGGATGATGAAGTTACAGGCAAATTCAGAAGGATGACCTCACAAAGGAATGACATCACGGATATTGATGATGTCCAACCTTAATAAAGTCACAGACAAATTCAAACTGATGACGTCACAAATCAATGACGTTATGGTTGTTGATGACGTCCAAGGATGATGAAGTTACAGGCAAATTCAGAGTGATGACCTCACAAAGAAATTACGTCACGGATATTGATGACGTCCAACCTTAATACAGTCACAGGCAAATTCAAACTGATGACGTCACAAATCAATGACGTCATGGTTGTTGATGATGTCCAAGGATGATGAAGTTATAGGCAAATTCAGAGTGATGACCTCACAAAGGAATGACGTCACGGATATTGATGACGTCCAAGCTTGATGAAGTCACAGGCAAATTCAAGCTGGTAACGTCAAAAATCAATGGCGTCACAGATGTTGATGACGTCACAAGCCTAATGAAGTTTCAGGAAAATTCAACTTGACCACATCCCAAACTAATAATATCACGGATGGTGATGATGTCACAGACTAATGACGTCACCAATGATGATGCCGATGTCTCAAACTAATGACGTCACGGATGATGATGATGTCACAAACTAATGACTTCACAGATGTTGATCACATCCAAGCTTGATGGAGTTACATCCAAATTCAGAGTGATGCCGTCACTAAAGAATGACGTCACGGATATTGAGTACATCCAAGCTTGATGAAGTCACAGGCAAATTCAAGCTGATAACATCACGAATCAATGGCGTCACAGGTGTTGATGACGTCACAAGCTTGATGGAGTTTCATGAAAATTCAACTTGATCACATATGACAAACTAATGACATCACAGATGGTAATGGTGTCACAAACTAATGACGTCACGGATTTTAATGACAACCAAGCTCGATGAAGTTGCAGGCAAATTCAAGCTGATGCCGTTACAAACTGATCATATCACAAACTTGATGAAATCTCAGGTAAAATCAAGCTGATGACGCCGCGAACTAATGACGTCACGGCTAGTGATGATATCACAATCAAATTTGTTCGATGATGATGACCTCACAAGTAGATTTAAACTGATTAAGGTTTATAGTGCCTTCATCCAGTATTGAAAATTTGTAAGTTTGAGATTGGGTTTTCTCTTTTTTATACCTTAACCGGCACCCCAACCGTCTATTTGGAATCTACGTGTCCACTTAGACCAGACTAAGAATGGGATGCAGGAGTCGTAGGAACCTAGTATACAATCGATATTACAATATGTTGATAAAACGCTCAAAGACATATGCATGAATTAACCATTTTCCATGGACCGAAGAAATTCACTGTTTTTGGTTTCAAAATGGGCTGAACTAAACTCGTGGAATACTGTGCTAATAGTAGGCTAGATACTCAGTGTGAACTAAAATGTACTAGGTCATTACTAGGCTTCTGTCTCCTTCCCGTTGATGGACTGGGAATCCTCGACCGTATCCAGAAATCTGTGAATCCGAGAGAGAAAGAAGTAATTGAACGCCACCCATTTAATGACGTCACAAAGACGTTCAAACTGGGTAATGTCTTCAATGTGCCTTTATACGCTATTGAAAATCATGGATCGAGCGTTTATAAAAAGACATTAAAAACGAGCTTCACTCATTTGGCTCCGCCAGAACATTTTTCCCAACCTCTTTGTACATTGCGATTCGCGACTGGGCAATTTTAATTACTATTCCAGTTTGATCTCTTCTCTTGAAATATTTATGTTTTATCACATTATCAATGCTGAAATAGAAAAGTACGATCACTCGTATGCCTCTTGGATTTTTTTGTCTTACGGCATAACGAATTGAGTTATATTTTCTCCTCAGTTATGCTGCTGTAAATCCATCATTTAGACTTCACGTATCATACATGATGCCTATACGAATCGACCAACTAGCATGATTTGAAGAACGATTTATCAAAGTTATGTACGCAAGGTGTGGCGACAGAATACGCGATATCTACGGATGCTGGGTGCAGAAGAATTTCGTCAAATTAATTACAAATTTATGGTACCTGATGCGAATAAAAAGAAAAGAAGAACCACAGCCTACACAGTCGTAATTATTAAACTGGATAAATGAGAATTCAAGGCCACCTTTATTGATTTCTTTATTATAGGCTCGATGTCGGCGTTCTCAAAACCGATATGTTTCTTGGTCGTAAGTATAAAGAATTGAAGATGCTGAATTATAATACATACGGACTTTGTTCTTCTTTATGTGTTGATAATTACATTTGCGAGTATTCTGAACGCCCGTGTATAAATGATGATAATGGTAGACCTTAAAATAATGTATGTACGTTTCCGGGAAAGAAAATTAAATGAGAATTTCGAATTCACTCTTCAACAAATCTTCAAGTATAATTCTTTTATTCTTCTCTTCCTAATTGTTTCATTAAACAATCGTGATGACGACTTCTTTGTACGTATTGTATTCGCTTATTTTTATTTTACACGTAATCCAATTCACATTTTCAAAGAAAATACCGCGCAATTCGCTATCCCCCTCCCTACCCTCGCGATACACATCTCAACGAGAATATTTTGGTGAGAATTGGTCAGTGGAACTTCTAAAATTCTTAAATTTGAAATACGTACTTGATGATGTTTAACGTTCTAACTTAACCATACCTGGTGTAGGGACTGAGAAATCTTCGTAGATGAGCGGTATGACGTTATCAGGGAGAAGAGGATTGACTGTACAGTACTCTTTATTCTGCTGTTGAGGAATGCACTCTTCGAAACATCAACTTTTGCTGACAATAGTGCCGTGAAACTCTCCTCCATAATTGAGTCATCAGGGAGACTTATACAAATTTTGACTGGAGGGTATAGAGGAAGGAGATTACTTTGGTCTGAAAGGGGCTCTTGGAGAGTGAAGGTGGCTTTTAGAGGAGAGCACGACATCATCAGCGGATAGGATTCAAATGAATTCCTCCAAAGAGCAAAATTACTCCTGCTGCATTTTGTTTAGAAGGATGACGTCGTTGAATTGGCCGTGTCAAATTATTTCAAGTTCTTCGAAAGCGAATCGGCGGCGGTAAGAGCTTTCTGAATGTATGAGTTCTTCGGACGCTCTCCGGTGTGTATAGGCCTACTCGTGCTCAAGAAGATGGTCAGCATATGCAGGACGGTCTAAATTCTTGGAGACCCAAGCGTCAATACGCTTGGTGATTCTAGTGGACAACTTCCTGCTTGTTTTGACAATATAAACATTGTGGCAATCATTACACTTCAGAAGATATTATTATTAGCTTTCATTTACATACGAGTAATTTACATCTTATTCTACAATACTTTAATTAAAACAAATTTAGTTTATGACGAATCCACTACGACCGTCACAAAACTTATTTCCCTTGCGGGTGAAAGCTCTCCTCAACCTTTGCCATTTCGGTCTGCTTGAGACGTTAAACACCACTTTTCTCGTAAGTAGCGATACCATCCTTGAGGTTGACCAGGAGTTTGCCGAGGACGTTAGAATTATATTAGGCAGGTCGAAACCCAAAAGAACGGAGAGCTCTACTCAGAGTGTTGGAGAGTCGACCAAGGTAGGAAAGCTTGATCCACTTACTCCACGGAGACGAATTAAGCACACAAGGGATGGAGATGGTGAGGTCGATGGCGGTCAATTAGTAGATCAAGTAGTCAATATCGATGTCAATCGGGTCTTTCATGACAACAACCTCTTCCCGAAAGTTTAGGAGTAGCCACGGGATGGGCCATGGCGTTGAAGGCATCAAATTTGTGGAATTTTGAACAGAAGAAAGTGGCATGTATGTAAGTGGGTTTCCTAAACATACCACGACACTGAGATCAAGGAAATTACTTCCAAAAGTCCGAAGAACTCGTAAATTCAGAAAGCTCTTATCGCCGCCAATTGGCAAATTTGACACAGCCACAATTCACGGACGTCATCCCTCTCAACAAGATGCAGCAGGAATTTGAACAAATTTTTCACCTCTCATTCTCCGCAATGTAGTAGTAATGACCAACACCTGATCTGTCTTCTTTCTTTGTATCGTTGGTCTATTTCTGATTTGCTTTGATAATGATCTGTGACCGAAAGCGCACAGCTTTCTTTCGTTTTGCGGTGTGCATTGAATTTCTAATAAGGGCATAATGAAAATTGATTCAAGTCTCAAGCCACATCGAGAAGGGGGACTTGAAAACGTTGAATGACGAAAAAAGACAGGGTAAATTTAAAGTTGTATAAATGAAGGGAACTTGGAAAAGAAGTGGCGTCTCTCCTCTCGGAATAAATGTTCGTAAAATTCGATATCTTCCACGTGCCTTCGGACAAAGAACGTATAAAAATTAGTCTTGAAAATACCCTTCCCCCCTCACCTTTACTGTCTGTCCATATTTTCAATTTAAAATTAAAATCAATTTTAAAAATTTTATAGAATTTTTTATAGCCAATTATTTAATTTTTAAATAATTGAAATTAATATTAAATTTAATTTAGTAAAAATTTTAAATAATAAAAATTTGAAATTAATATGAAAATTAATGTATAAAAATTATAAATTATTTGAACTATTATTCCAATTATTATAATTAATGTTACTAAAGCAATTTCTATTAATTTGTTATTTTCTAATAATGAAATGAAAAATAATATTTTAAATATCAAAATTTTAAGAAATAATTATTTTTATAATAATATTATATTGATTCAAATTTCAAGAATAATTTTTCTTATTACAATTTTAATAATAAATTATTCGTTTTATATTAAAATAAAAAAAATTGAATATCTATTTATTAGAAATAATAATAATATTATTATATTAATTTCTAGATTAAATTCAATAATAATAATTTTTTGATGAGATTTTATTGGTTAAATATCTTTTTTATCAATTATTTATTATAATATTATTATATTATTATAAAAATAAATTTACTAATAATTATAATATTTATTATCTTCTAATATATAAAGCAGAAAGTTTGTCCGTCTGTCGTCCTGTCCGTTTATAACTCGAGAACTACTGGGCCGATCGCTTTCAAACTTTCAGGATATATTGTCCTCATCCCAGAGCAGCACATAGACTCATAAAAATAAAAATTTGACGGGGAGGTGCTGAGTAATTTCAAAAAAGGGCGAAAACAATGACTTTTTTCAATATAAAAAAACGTGGTGGTGTAGCTTGCCATGTACGTTAGACCTACGCGCGTTGAGTGGCGCAGTTTCGAGAATTGAATTATTGTGATAACTCGAGTATAACTCATTTTTATGAAAAATTGAAGAGAACAAAAATTGTAGCCCCTGTAATTTCCTTTCGAATGAGCCCGGTTCCAGATTTTTAGGAGGAAATTTTGTGACTACAGTATTCGCTGTACTTCCATACTAAGCAAGTTATTTTATTCACAGTTTTAAAAACACCTACATAAAGGATTTTACATCCGGTATCTCATACAAGAACCAATGTCTAGACACGGTGCGCACTGCGTATGGGCTAGCGGAAATTACCCTTTTTTTTACCTGTTGTCCGTGTGTTTTCTTAGGGACTGGCAAAATGTCAATGGATTTGTCTGTATTCTGCTGCGATGAATACAGGCTTCACGCGTTAAGTCAGCTCTCAAGTGAATTAGTGTGTAAAAAATTTAATTTGGTGATTTTATTTTTGTGCGACTCGGAACTTTGATATATTTTTATAAGTACAGTCGCAGTTTTTGGTGTCTATTTTCTTATTTTTGAACTGAATAGTTGTGAATTTTGCAAAACTCTTTCCACTGTTTCTTTTTTAAAAATTCATCTGAATTCCAAGATACCTACAAAACACACATACCTACAAGATACAGATACCTATAAAACACAGATATCTACTCAACACACAGCTAGCGGTCAGGCGCGCCGGAGGCGCGTCGCCAACCGCTAGTTATCATATATTTTTCCAATTTAATAATTATTTCTTTAAGATTGATAATCATTTCTTTAATAATAATAATATGAATTTTTTTACGCAAAATTTTCTTTGTGGCCAGAAAAGTTGAAAGTGCCGAGTATACTTTCTAGGCCTCTGACCCGACGCTCTAAATATTTTTCAATTTCTTCTTTCCACAAAGAACCTGTTTTATCGAGGAGAGAGAGGAAAATTATTTTGCGAAAAATGGCTGGCGCACGCCGTCGGTCGCTGTCATTCGTAAATCTAACCTCACCTTACTTTTTTTTTTTTTTTTAGGCTTGAAGTTGTATAATTTACTTCAAAGACGTCTTATCCGGCGTTCCGTCGAGAATATTAGAATTTTTCACGACGGAGGAGCGCTGGATATTTTGATACGGATCATAACTCACTGGCTGATTTTTTATAACTCGTGCGAACGTCTCATATCGCGTCCTATAAGCCGATTTCAAATTCCTTGGAGTTAGTTGGCGGAATTATTTTACGTCATTTTTTGACGCTATCTCGAGTACCTGTACCGGTATATATTCTAATGCCGAATTTTCCATGTCCATACTGTACAGCGTACACTCGTACAATGTACTCCTGACAATCTATTCTTCCACGAATTGTTGACACTTCTCATTATACCGTTCGGTTAATTTGTTTTTCGAAGTTATTTATTTCAATATTTGTCATTTTTACCGAATGAATCATCAGCAACGGCGTCTAATATTATTTATTGCCGCGTTACGTGTTCTTCCTCCGGGAACATTCTTGAAAGAATCTTCATCGCTAACTCATAATCCATCAAGTCGTATAAATTCGACGGACGTCTTCTAGTGTTCTACGGTTCGCCACGGGTGATGGCGATATCGGCAAGGACAAAGACCGAATATGGGTTGAAATTTTTTTTTTTCTTCTATAAACCTTCAAGTACCGGTACGAGTAACGTTAACTCCTGTAAAGCGAACGATGAATTTTTACGTGTACCGGTATATATCTAAAAAATATATACCCCCCTGTATATACCGAGTATAAAACGCCGAAGTTGAGAAAAAATAGCGTCGATTTATCATTACCTTACTTAAGCATGAATGACCGTCAAAATTAGTTCGAAAACGAAGTGCCTTACTTTATTGATTAATGAGTATAATGTTCCATTGTCTTTCACTTTTTTGTTTTTTTCTTTTCGTCCTCTTTTTCGTGATTTTCTCCCACTTCATTATCATATTCGAAACTCGTAATAGAACCTGTCAAACAATTAATGAAATGATAATTCACATTATAGGGGGAAAAAAAAGAAGAAAATCATAGTTTAAGCGCGTATTAGAGGAAATTGGTGGTAGTTTGAAAATCGAATACAAGAGTAAAAAAAATTCAACTTGATTTTTCGAATGCAAGATGCCCGGATACCCAGTTCAAAAATTAAAATCGATAGTACGTTGAGGCTAAAGGAATTTTTCTCCATCAAGAGGAGAATGAAAGACTGGAAGAAGTACAGTTATTATTTGGGTACCAACAGGGGAACATACGTTAAGAAACTGACAAATAGCACATGCTAAGCGTCCTTGAATAATTCGCAATCAGTATAATCATTTTTATGTTTTATAAATTCCATCTTTCCCAATATATACTAGCGAATCGATCAGAATTTATAACAATTCCCAAGAAGCAAACAACGAAAGCTCTTTAGCCTACCTTCCCGTCTTCCCCTCGACCCATTCTTGGTCATTTCGCACTCCCTATCATCACTTGACGCCATATCCAACCACACCTCCTCCAATCTAATCATAAATCATATACACACTCTCATTGCCACCTTTCACACCATTCCCATCCAATTGTTCTTCATCTGGGTACCTGGTCACAAGGGTATCCCAAGAAACGAAAATTCAGACAAAGCAGCCAAACTGGCAGCCCATGACCCATCAGTCAATCGCTCTTTCCTTCCCTCACGTTCAGATCTCTCCAAACGTATCAACAAATTCATCACTCAAGTATGTTTCATTCATTGGTCTAATCCAGGGGTGCCGTGAAGCCACTTTTTTGAAGACAATTTTTCGTAGGAAATTCTGGGGGGCGGTTTTTTCTTTTGTTCTCGTAACATTATACGGGGGGGGGGCTTTTTTTTTCTTTTTTTTTTGGGGGGGGGGCGCGAAATCTTCGTAAGCTTTGGGGGATCACGGCACCCCTGTAATCTCAAACCACACTCAAACAAGCTAGCCCGATTTAAAAATATTTCTATCCTGTGGGACTCTTCAAATCTGTACACAGAGAAGGAATAGTCATCACCCGTCTCAGATTCGGCCACACCAGACTCGCACACACCCATCTCATCTCTTATCTTATGCCTCTCTCATGCCCACATTGGGAATCTGACCCCTCCCTCCCCATCTCTTCAACACATTTTCTGCTGCTCCAACTTAACCCAACTCCACAATTCCTTATCCATCCCTCACAACCATACAGAGATACTATCAGATGACTTCCCCTCCATCCCAACATAATCAACTTTCTTTCTCTCACGCATCTAAACACAATTTCGCCGAGCTCATAGCCTTGAAGGCAGGCTGCTAGCATCAGCTCGTAAATTGAAAAACAGAAAAAAAAACTGCAACGAGCAGCTTGATGTTCCATTTTCTAATAGTGTTCCTACGCACAATACAGAGAAGAATATCAAAAAACGGCGAAGAAAAAATTAGTAAGAAACAATTTGAATTTCCACCAGGTGGGAGTCAGATGACGAGCTCTGTACTGCTACAAAAATGCCGAGAATTCCGAGAGAAGATTTTTTTATGCTTCATAGACTTTGAGAAAGCTTTTGATGAAGTACAGCACAAGAAGCTAGAGGAAAGTGTGAAAAAAATTGGCTAAACGATTGGGACGTCCAATCTCAACTGGAAGCAGACGGCGTTTGTAAAAGTAGGCTACACGGGCTCGCAGAAAATCCCAATCTGAAAAGGAGTAAGGTAAGATCGCGTCCTTTGGCAATGCTTTTCAACGAAGAAATATTTGTAGAAGTTCTAGAAGATCAGCCAATAGATGTACGGATTGGAGGCGAAATCGGACGACACAGGGCCCTCGTAGCAGAATCAATGGATAAACGAGAAAATGAACCCAGATGAGGAGGTTGAAATCCGAACAGCGATGGCAAAGGACGCCTTCAGTAATTGGTACGATAGAGACCAACGTCAAGGGATTTTAGCATGCATTATTAAGACTGAGAATCCTAAATGTTATTTCTGGTCGAGACTGCTTCACAGCTGCGAAACTGGGACCCTAAAGATGGCGATGATGAATAAAATCTAGGCATTTGAGATGTCGTGTAACTAACGCATGATGAAAATTTTATATACGGAGAAGGTGCGGAACGCGGAGGTTCTTGAGCGTGTGGAATAAGAACGTGAACTCCTGACTATCATTAAGAAAAGGAAAATGCAGTACTTGGGTCATATACGTCGCGGACTTGAATACGAACTACTGCAGACAAACATGTACATTCGAATAGAGGGAAAGCGATGGATACGTCGAAAAAGTCTCTCCTGGTTAAGGAGTGGACCAACAATCACATGTCACCAGAAGAACTCTTCCACGCAGATGGAAGCGAGTTATCAAAATGACAGATTACATAGCATATGGAGGAGGAGTCTGTTAAGAACTTTGTTATTCGGGGAGTTGTGAAGCAAAAGTACCTTCTTTTTTGAGGAAGAGCAGCCATCGGAAAGGACGTGCTAAACAAAGACTGATTAGTGAGGCTGTACATTGGGGACAGCTGAGTTATACTCATTTATACGGTTCTCATCCTACCATGTATGCAATAACACAATCGCCACAGCTTATCTTGTAGATCCCTGTTCTCTGGGGAGGGAATAGAATTCTTTGGTTCGGCGAAGTGTTGTAGGGGTGCACGGGCTGTAAAAGACAGTCCTTTATCCATGATTTTTCAATAGTTTCCGAATTTTATGGGAAAGATGACCCAAATGGGGCACACGAACTCGAAGCATCCTACCCCTAAGTTTACCGTGGTCTTAAAGATAGGTGCCTCTTTTTAAAACAATGGCTTTTTTCCTCCTGTGCACAATTTTGTGAAGATCAATATTCGTGTTGGGAAGGGTACGAATTTCATTTTGAAAGCTGCGAGGTGTGAGTGGACGGCTAGTCAACATATGCGCCTCGGCCGTAGAGATATCGTAAGAGAATAATTCGTAGACATGTCAAAATTTATGGAAACTGAAATGAATGTATGGTTTTCGGATCGTGGCATGGCGTGGAAATTGAATATTACTTTATATTCTCTGCTTTGCAACAGAAATTTGGAAGGGTAGGAATAAATTCTAAACTAGATTTGAACGAATTTTTGTGAGATCTCAAGTTAACATTGAGGACATGGCAGAAGAGCTAACAATCATATACCAAGAGAACAGCTCCACCTCCCAACAGAGCCTCTGGAGAACGATGCAAATTTTAGATAAGAGGCCAGATTGTATGACTAGAAGCCCTAGGGTAACTACATCCCTCAAATCGAACGACGATTATTGACAGACAGAATAGCAATGTTGCAACCCCGAAGTATTTGACAGAACTGACGTTTTTCAGATCACTAAATGAATGGAACCGAGTATGAGGGTACCAAAACTGGCAACCGCGTAGCGGCCTTCGAGATGTTCTGCTGCCAAAGTGTGCTCTGTATCCCATGGAAGCGAGACAAACAGGACCAAAACAAACAAAAGACTGCTGGCGACAATTCAACACCACGTTTTGGGCATCTTTATCCATACAATGGCTATGGCTCTGTATCCTTGGAGGAAATCTTAGCACAGATGACAATTACTGACTCGTGAGGCCGGAGTCGCCTTATCGATACGTATATCAACTCAAAAATACATTAATATTCGTGAGATATGATGGACTGGGAGTGTTCACGACTTGATCTGGGGCACTAAGCAGTACAATGGGAGGAATATTCATGACCCAGTCAGTCTGTTAAAGATAAGAAATGAAAGAATAGGTTTTATTTATCAACAGGGAGGAGGTGGGTCAGGTCCATCACGATGGAATCTAATGAGAAAGATTGTTTAATGACCAGTCGAAATTCTGCACCCCCTCATCTCTTAACTTTATGTATGCTTATAAAAGTGAGACTACTCTTGGCAAAACCGTCACAGTTTTTTTACTATGAAATCACTCATGACGTCATCAATCAGAAAGACACTCATCAATGCATCAATGACGTCGTTAATGAGAAAGATATATCAACAATGACGTCATAAATTACTTGGACCTAATTAAAGGACAAAATTTTAGTAAGGCAAACTTGTCAGTTCTAATTGATGTCATACTTTCTGTTTAGGTATAGACGCACTGAGTTTTCGCCTAATATCGTTGGGTTCCAATTAGAGTCGGCATTTGATGATGGCTACTTCGGTGCGAGCGACAGAACTTCGGTGAGTAGTTCCGTCAAAGATGTCTTTTTGAACTAAGCCAATATCTTCTACTCAATTCTTTCAAAAACCCCCTGTTCGCATTCTCGAAAACTCCAAATAGTGTTAAATATTATTCTCCAGTAAGCTTTCAAATTAGTACGGATTATTGGAACGGATTTCACTAAACCGTATAATGCTATGAAATCCCGAGACCATTCAAAAATATCGAAAAGTTCTACTTATAGACGGTACTCCACGTATAATGTATTCTCGTCGCCAGAAGAAATTCGAGTAATTTCTACAAATATTCCCTAAGATTGGCTCGCGAAATCGTTTCTTATTTTCTATACAATCTATATAATATAGAACTTATAAATATTACAATCCGACGAATCGAACCGATAGACGATAACTTTTAGCCCAAATATGTATCATAATAAATTACGACGTTGGTTTACTGTTTCGTGCGCCAAATTCCATCAAGGCATCGATATACTATTTTTTTTTTCTCCAGTCTGATCCGTTCTTTCAATAACGCGGGTAGCCGTTTCTTTCGCACATATCGAAAATACAAAGGAGAACGAGATGGGGATTATATTTTTTTGTTTGTTTTTGTTTCTGACAAATGAGATAATAAAAAAATTTATACACGAGCAAAAGAACTCGAAGGAAGAAAGGAAAACGTAATGCAGTGATAAATTTATAGGTTCGTCGCTCGCCAGCGAAAAAATTTCTTCGCACAAGCTCGTTTAATTTTTCTGCTCAATTTTGCTCGGCAAATCTAGCGTTAAAGATTTAATTTATTCGTTCGAAATGAGTACGAAAAAGGATAGGTTGACAGAGGGGGGTGGGGGCGGACAAGTCAAGACGAAAATATCCGCCCGAAACAACAGAAGAAGTGAAAACATTTACGTAGCCTTGGTATTTCCGTTTTCATCTTCGGTGAAGATGCGCTTCATTATGAAAGTTTAATAAGAATTAACTTTTTTTTTTTTTCAACTTTTTTCTGTTAATTTTTCATTATAAACTTTTTATTCGAAACAAAAGCAAAGAGAGAGAGAGAAAAAAAACTAACTCACAACTATTTGTAAAAGCGGCTGAGTGTTAAAATTAATTTCATATTATTTCCGTTATGAGAGAAAGAAAGAGCACTGAAGGGCTAGAGAGAGAGAGAGAGAGAGCCGAGGTCTTGTCAAGAGAGAGAGAGAGAGAGAGAAAGATCTACGCTGATGCAGCCCACGAATATAAACTGAATTAGTGGAAACTGAGTTCGAAAGTTTTTTTTCACTGAGAAAGCTTTCGATATCGGTTTGATACAGTGCGTAAATCTTGCGGATTTAATTTCGACATTCTTCGATCTCTTGATGTACATTTTTTTATACTCACTTTAGTACTGACGATGAAACTCAAACTAATTATGATTCGTAATTGCTTACAAAAGCAGATTCCTTTCGATGAAGTTTTTCTCGCTGAGTGATGCGCAGAATAACGTCCAACTTTTTGTCGCTATAGATTTTCATCCTTGAAATCTCTTCGCATAACCCGCTGTATACGGCAACAGCGAAGATAATACGTTTTCGCGATATTACTGACCTTTTTCCTCGTGACATTACACGGCACCCTAAGCAAAGCGATACGAATAATATGTAAATTTCGAATTATATTACTAGGCTATTAATTCGTTTTCACATAATTTTTTGTTTTCCCAATTTTATGTAGTTATCAAGAAAAACATAACTATACTCCTCACCTGCGCGATGAAAAACGTCGTAAAACATTTTAAATAATTATTATACAAAAATATCAAAAAATGATCATAAAAATCACTCTTAAATAAGCTTTCAGAACCTGTTCTATACGGTTAAAAATCAAAGATGAGGGCCAAATATTTCGATTACTTTCTTTTTTTTTCAAGTCTACATCTTGGATGACAACGAAATATAAATAATGTACTCTCGATCTCTAAATGATGGTGACGATTGAAATTTTACACGTGACGATGCAAAATTATCAGTATGAAGGAGATTTTTCAACAGGGAACCTGTTTTATGGGCGGGTAGATTTGAGAAAGATGACGGGCACCGTCCGCCAGGCTATGGATGGCAAAACATGGGACTTGAAAAAAAATGTCTACCTCCGAGCTGATAGGAGAGCTTAAAAAAATTTCTGCTTCCGAGCTATATATTATAAAAAGGGGACTTTTTCTCCGGGAGGGAGTGAGTAAATAGGACAGAGGTTAAGGAGATCCCTGAGGTTAATTAGTGTCACTATTAATTTTCTAACCTATGGTTAGACCCATGTGGACGAACACCGGAACGAAGCCGATATCCCGACCGACCCCGCAGGCCGAGACGAAGATGTGGAAGTAGCAAGTGTGATGGAGGAAACATGTGAAAGAGGAATCGACGAAGCATATAAAGCATCGGTAGACGACATTGGACCTGTGAGAAGTTCCCACTGACGCGTAGCCAGACAGCGGTCATTGAGATCAACGCAAATAAACAGTACAACAGACGTCGACGCGAACATCGGGCCCTATATGTCATCATTGAAGGTCACGGTCAGACAGGAGTCGCGGAAGTTGTTGGAATTTCAACGGCTGAAAAAAACTGATAATCTGCAGGGAAGTGCGGTAGATTATTCGAGAAATGTCCTGTCCGGATACAGGACTGCCTTTTGAACCATCAAAACTGTCGCCGCAACTTTCACGACTCTTTTTTGAATCGTCAACGCTGCTGCCGCCATTTCCACCACGAACTTCTCAACAGTCACACCTGCCACCGAAGCGACCTCCCGAAAATCCCGCTCCCCAGAAGCCGAATCCAATCGTCGAATTTCAAAAAAATCGTTCAAAGACAGCAAACCGTTGATAGGAATTTTTTTTAGGCTTGGTTTAAGCAGTGTCGTCTTTTATTTTCTGTTTGATCTCTTCTGTAGTTGCCTCTTCTTAGTCTGGAAGATACGCGTGCCTGGATTCCTACGGTCTCATGTATACTGGGGTTACTTTTCCATTTGCTGTGAGTTCACTAGTCACAGTCCGCGCTTTACACTCTCTAGATCTAACAAGACAACAGTCCCAATATCGCTCGCTTATCGCTTATCTTCCACGATGGTAAATATAGTCGTCAATGAGCAACTTGGTGCCATTAGTTTCGCTGCCATAACAAAATGTGAAGAGGAACGCAAACTGAATGAAGCGGCAGGTGAAGTATTTCTTTTCAGCTCCCGTTCCCGTCTTCAGCCCTGCTTATTGTTTTTAATAGTCCTTTCTGGGTCCACCTGAAGCAAATCAAGGGAAGTGATTCTTTTTGACACCTGTTTCCAAAAGAAATCGAGGGAAAGGGTTCAGTCTCGGAACCGAGAATACCGATTCGAGAGCCGGTTCTGGTTCCAGTTCTGAGCCTTGGCCAGGATCGAAATCTTGTAGCCTTGTATACATCGGTGATATATCGTAGGAGGCCCCCTCCGACTTTCGCCCCTGTAGTTGACCGTTAAGGAAAGCCTAGTATACGTCAATTCAGGAATGAGAGGAAAGGAAGAAATTGTAGACAGGGAACCTATTCCATTGGAGGAGGGGGATTTTCAAAAATTTTGGTGTGCTGCCGTGCGCCGTTTGGCAAAAACTGACCTATCCAAATAGAGGAGTTGAACTTCGAAAATTATATAATATTATAAGTAAGGTTAAGTTTTGTCCTCCTATCATGTCAGATTATGCTGCCGGCCGGCCAGACGAACGATGGGGGGTTGATGCGTCTATAGCAGGCGTGGGCAACCTTTTTCACATCACGGGCCGCATTCATGAAAATTTGTAACTTTTCATGATCCGGCGGGCCGCACATCAAGAAATTCTCGTTGTTAGAATCAAAAAATGTAAAATTTCACACGAATTATTTCCAATATTTTTGGATAAATTTAGTATACAAAAAAACGTGAACTGATTATTTATTAGTTACTAGATGAGAAACTTAAGCTCATCAAAATTTGGGGTCAGGTGAGTATGTTTCAAACGCATCAAAACAGTCAAATGCTAGACTGGTTGAGAACCCTTTCGTCGTTGGCGCAATGGAAGTGCCTGAAGAGTACCAAATGGAACTAATAGATCTGAAAGCCGATTTTTCTCTGCTCACTTTGTTTTCAGAGACCCCTTTGCGAGAATTTTGCCTGGAATTAAATATATTCCAACATAAGGACCTTTGCTTTCTTTGGGTCTACATTTGTATGTGAAAATGCTTTCTCGCTCATGAAAAATACAAAAACTCCGGAAAGAAGCAAGCTGAATGATGAGCATTTGACTGCTTTGATGCGTTTGCAGCATACCTACTCACTTGACCCCAAATTCTGATGAGATTGCCTATGAATTGCAAAGACAAGTTTCTCACTACTAACTAATAAATAATCAGTTCACGTTTGTTTGTACACTAAATGTATCCAAAAATATTGGAAATAATTCGTGTAAAATTTTACATTTTTTGATTCGAACAACGAAAATTTCTTCATTTTTTCGTATTTTGGTATTCGTATCGCGGGCCACAGAAAAAGCTTCCGCGGGCCGCATGCGGCCCGCGGGCCGCGGGTTGCCCATGCCTGGTCTATAGTGTGTACCTGGCATGAAGGCTGACTGGAAGGTTTATACTCCAGAGTCCGACTTGATAGAAAGGTTTACATTGACGATTTTGGAGTTTAAGGTAGTCTTGTGGCCAATCGGGTTCTTTATAATTTGCCTGGAATCCAAATAGGCAAAAGTGACAGCTACAGCAATCATATAGAGCAAGAAAATATTAAGGGAATGTCTTGCGTGATTGAATTGGTGTAAAAATAAAATTCAGGCGTGAAAGTGATTCGTTGGAAACGGACTTCGCCTTTCTAAAGGGAGAGGGAGTGAAAGCTGAAGTTTGCGGACGAAGACAGCGTAGATGCACAGGTTTAGTGAGTGGAAATCGTTTTAGGAGCAACTTAAGAGGCTAAAATTGTAGTACTGCAGTGTAAGCTGTCACAGATGTGACGATGGTGGTAGGACTTTGAGTAAGATCGACTCAAATGTCAGGTTGAGCAAATAGATTGGGAGGTAGATTTGCAGGAAATTTGACTTCTGAGATTTATTTTGTCTTTCAGAGAAAGACGGGAAGGTTTGTTGATGGAAAAGGATGGCTGGAATGGTAACTGGAGAGGAGTACTTCAGCAAGGGTGCAGGAAGATTATTAGTCACTATTGGCCCTTGAGTTTAGGGGCTGAACCGCGGATGAACCCAAATAACAAACGACCTCTCCATTTTTCCGATCGTCTACTGATAGGAGAGTCGAAAAAATAATTCACCCAACTTTACAATAAATTTAGTATCGACAGACGTTTTGATGTTCTAACTCGCAGACCACTCATCCCAGTATTGCTCCCGAGGTGGGTGGTATTAGGAAAATGAATAAAATAGCTTCTAATTTTCACTTCATTGTGAACTTCACGTGCTTCTTTACCATCTTTTAGAATACAATATAAAAAAAGTATACACCAAATTATGTATTGTGATTTCAAAAAATTCAATTGTGAAAAGAAACAGTTTTTTAATAGTTCAACAAACGGCTATCACGTCTTCCTCGAAAAACTTGATTTATGTTGTGAAGAAATTTCCTGAAACTGGCCATCTTAGAACCAATGTGTAAAGAGGTTAATCTTAAGAATACAGGCAATATCCTTATAGTCCACTGAAATACCGTAACCCTTTTTAGATCAACCCCTACTCTGCGTCGCACCTTTTTTTATTATTTTCATTTTAAAAATTCGCCACAGGGATACTAAGGAAAGCTTACAATGAAGAAAAAGAAAACAATATCAACTCGAAGATTCTTTCGAGGGTTAGGACAGATTCATGACAAGATGATATTGTAAAAATATCCGGTGTCACGTCAACATTGAAAAAGAGTCGTACGAAAAGAAAGGGTTTCCGAGTAATTTATTGTTTGATTCTTGTTTTTAAAAAATCAATTCCTTTTTTTTTCTTATATATCTCGGTCGAAAGAAGATGTTCGAATTTTCCTTTCGTGGTTGTACAAATAAATAGTCTAGAACTTAGAATGAAGAAAAAAAAAAAAAAAAAAAACGAAACCCTTCTACAGATAGATTTTTGTGTCGTTCGCCTTCATCGCCTCGAAAACGGACCGGTAAATAAATGGATTTGGCTATTTAGCGACAATCGGAAGAGGTAATAAAATACATTCTAGAGAAAGTAGGTCGATGTTCGGTTAGTAGTAAATCGCAATGTGACGATCGTCTCGCTATTCAGACGTGACTGACTCAAATAGAAATAAAAGAAAATCGAAACCTTTATAAAAAAGGTAGTGGGTTTATATCTTTGTTATAAAAGTGAGTGTAGGCCTCTACAGTCTACCCTTCACTTTATTTTTTGTTGTCCGATATCTTTTTCCTTTTTTTTTTTTTGTTTCTACACGCAAAAAACAAGCTAGAAAGTTTAGTTCGCTGAAATGACTTTATAAAAGGTTTTTTGATTAACCTGTTCCTCTTCCTTTAGATAACAAAAATATCTTTCCAAAGAATGCATTCATCTTCTGGACTATACCTGACGAAATAAACGAATCTTAGTCTATAGTGTAGTGTCTGTATTGAAGAGGAAACAAACAGTTGAAATTCCATCATTTAAGAATTTGGTTCCATGGTCGTACAGGGCGCCAACTTTCCTTTTAATTTTATATTTACGGAAGGGTACGATAATTAATACATTTCCGAACATATACCTTTAGGAGGGTGCGTATTCGTACCTGCAGCACGCGTGTTTTAAATTGATACTCCTAAACTGTTGCCTCGGACTGTGCTTTAGGTCATCACGCGATCTATTCTTTCGTGTTCTGAACACGCATTTTTTTCCTTCTTTGTGCACACGTACATTGTCCTTATGAATTGATAGCCAGCGATTTGAATAATTTGCAAAGTAAACAACGGATTATAGAAGTAATTGAACAATACTGACCGGATAATGGAGAATTTTGAGGGTCGTCGAAGGAGAAGAGATTTACGCCTGATTGAAGAAGGTCATATGACTTCGACACAGACGCATGAATAAATTTCCTTGCTATATTCATTTGCTTCAACGAAAGATGAAATTTTTCGACTTGTTCGTCAAATTGATACTTGCAGTACTTTCGAGAATCATTTCATGTCTGTAAGTAGTGCACTCTTTTTCTTTTCTATAAAGTTTCGGAACTCGTGATATTTCATCCCCTGTAGACCTTAAGAGCTCGAAATTTCCTCATTTCCTTCTCAGGGTTCCGAGCTTAAAAGTTTTCCATGTTTCTCTCCTTGTATGTATGTAATATATATCTTACATAATCTAAATTTTTCACACTCCTTTTTTCCTATCTTTAGCTCCAGAATCAACATTTATTCATGTTCCTGAACGTCAACTGATGACGTCGCTATTGAGTGTGAATTTCTGAGAGATATACTCACGTTGGGCGACAATTTCGTTTCAGGCGTCTCTATCTCCCTGTAGCTCATGTAATTGACATGTTTCATATCTTTTCCTTACTTCTCATTTCTAATTTCTGAATTAGCGTCCTACGACTGTAAACCTAATCTTGCGACTGAGAAATTTCAGCTGTTGATGTACTTGCTAAAACCATATAAAGCATATAGGTTGAGCTTTGCCTATAATATAAGTACAGAACGCATTGACGGCATGATGTGATGAAAAAATGAGCCTATCGGGGTAAAAGAAGACAGCGGGGCACGTTGAGGAGAGAGAGGGGAGTGAGGTTATCATACGCCACTGAATATCACCCTGCCATCCACCGCCACCGCCCCCTCAATCATATTTATTTCTTATCACACGATGCATTCACAATTTTTAAGACCTAACTCAGTCCATGCTGTGTATAATCCTAGTGTGTTTGTTTCATCCCTTTGTCTCCTCCCTCTTCTCCTTCCTGATTTGTATAAGAACAATTTTAAGGCGCTGCCGTTGTTAATTTATTTGAATGAAACGAAAAAAATTCTCATATTCTTTCATTGAGGTGAAATTACAACTAAATATTGGGGGTGTGCCTCGCTCGTTGGGAAGCACCGAAATGGTGTGCGATAGGTTGCATGTACACTCCCCAAATACCCTACAAAGTTCGGTATGCCAGCGGTCACTAACCGACGCTTATCGGACCTTGTAAGGGATGACATAGAGTGACTTCGCAAAAAAGTTTCCAAAGCTCCATTTCCCGACGAATTTTTCAGGTCTTCGGAAATTTTGTACAGGAAGGTCCAGTGGGAGGTGGCCAAATTTTGCTCCAAAAAATCTCACGTCAGAAAATCGACTAATTTTCGATAATTTTGAAATGAAATAGAAAACGTATAGGAGAAAATCTTCCGATTCTGCTGCTATACCACCGGTATAATTGAACCTCCAACTTATCAATATCCCCATTCAAAACTATCTAATTGAACCTTTCTGAAGAACACGATTAAAAAATTAGAAAGATTTACTGACAACTGGAGCAATAAGAAACTTTTTCCGGGAACTGTTGTTAATTCTCGTTTTCACGAATAAAGCACACGCTTAAAAGGAACTCAAAAAGCAACAAATGAAATGAAAAGAAATAAAAACAAACATGACGTAATCTCCAAATGATGGGGTGAAAATCGTGTACATTCTATGTACCTGTTTTAAAATTTACGCATTGGCACTGTTTTGACCAGTCATAATCTGAAAAGCCTCGCGTACTTTCCTCTTCTTATCATTTTTCTCAATGCATGAAATAGAATGCATTCTAGAAATCGAATACGGTTTTCTCAAATCAAATGATAAGAAAGAGCAGTCTTGTTAAGCTTGTTGTTTGCATCACCTTCGTGCTGTCTCACCTAATAGGTGCCTAGTTTTCCCCACATAGTGACATTCACAATTTTTACACTTGATATTATAATTATAAATAAGACTAGAAGTTAATAAGAAGGAATGTAAAGTGGACAACGCAGGGGTGGCGTTCCCTTTTTGGTGCTCATTTTTTTTCTCGCGGCTGGATGAAAGTTGAATTTTTAGTTGTAGGCAAACTTTAATTTTTCATAATTTTTCATGTGGTGCTCAGTCTCGAGAGCACCTACATGATCGCCACCACTGGGACAACGGGAAAATCATTTTGCCTCACCTTAGTTTGTTTTGATAATATAAAGTCAACCTTCTCGAAATATTAGTTTTTTCAATTTGCTAAAAAATTTGGAATTTTCTTTGAGAGACTGTCATGGTAGTAAAACTTCACTTCACGTTCATTGAAGTAGGAATTATCCGGATCGTATTTAAAATTAGAAATGATGACTATGTTTGGTCAATGAATTACTAGTATTATAAAATATTTATAAATCACGATTTGGTTCATACTGTGCCAATATACTCAAAAAATAGTTCCATTTCTGGTCTAACCAATAACAAACTTCTCCCCATCAAAATCTATCCCCTACAAAACACTCCCAACAGACCATCAAGAAAAGAAACTTTCGTTCTTATACGCCTCAGAATTGGACATACACGACTCACCTACTCATATTTTTTTTAAATAACTCTGAACCACCAGAATGCCACAAATGCCACCTCGACAAAATTAACGTTAACCATATTTTTACATGCCCCGAACTAACAACCTTACGGAACACTCACAATATTCCTCAATCCAGAAAAGAGGCATTATCAGTTAACGTTACTTCGACTAATACCAAATCTTACCACATCGACACCTTCCCTCTCATTTAACCATATGATGGTACGTATCCGTCTTTCGAATAAACCTTTGTCAAGCTAATAGCCCTAGAGTAGCTTCAAAGCTTGTAAAATAAATAATTAAAAAAAAAAAAAAAGATAGATTTGGTCTAAGTATTTTATTATTTAAAATTATTGAGATGAACCTGTTCCTAATTAAAATTTTAAAAATATCATATTTTGAACCTCAAGTAAATGTATGAATTTTATAAATTTTTACTCAATCATTTTATTACAAGTAGCTATGGATTTATTTGAAGTCTTTTTAGTGAATTAAAGTCCTCTGCATAATACATAATTTTTTTTTTGAAGGAAAAACATTTTTAATTTTTTCATGCATGTTATTGTTATTATATTTTTGCCATCAAAAATAAATAATACCCATAATTTTCATTAAGACTGATAATTTATTTAAAATGCTCTATATTATTGAACTAGAATAATATTTTTAATTCTTTTTATTCGATTCCATGTTTAATTGAAGCTTATTATTAATGAAATCGAAAATAAGTACCATTTATTGATAGATGAAACATTAATAATTTTTAGATTAATTTTAAATTATTTAAAGTTGATAAAATTAATTTATTAATAAGTATTCTCTTTAAATACCTAATAACAATAATGACAATCACGTCAGTTTCTTCCCCCCCGAAGGGGCATTGGAATATTGTATAATGAAAATAGTAAAATAGATACGATATAGATACCTAATAAACAATGTTTCAAATTTTAAAAAAAATCTATATTATAAGTGATATTTTTGAATTAATTTTCCCTGTTACAATATTAATATTTTGAAAATCAATTTTTGATAAATTTATTAATTAAAATTTTTGTAAAAACTTTCATTTAATTATTTTGAAATTAAATTTTTTGGATCAGAAAGAATACAATCTCGATTGTAAATAAATAAGGTTTTCTCCCACCCCATGCTCATTATTAGTTGAGCGAGCGGGATGGGGATTACTATTACTTACAAAATAAAATGAAATAATAATTAAAAAACAAAAACAAAAACAGAAAATAAATAAATAAATAAATAAAAATAAAAAGAGGAAACTGAAACTAAAACATAACACGTTTGTTGAGACTAAAAAAGTAAATAAATAAATAAATATGAGGAAATAAACAATGAAATAAGTAAAAAATAAGGAAAAAGTACAGATGAATAATAAAAATAAAATAAAAAAAAACAAAAAAAAAAAAAACACTCTGCTGATACTCAAAAAGAAAAGAAAAAACAAAAACAAAAACAAATAAATAAATAAATAGTAAAAAAAATAAATAAATAAGTAAACAGATGAAATGAATAAAAGATAAGGAAAAAGTATATATAAATAATAAAAATAACAGGAATAGGTAAATGAATAAATAATAGTATCAGTGATAATAACAAAAAAAAAAAAAAGAAAAAAAAAAGAGGTACAATATTGGTAACATTTTCTATATTTTTATTTTTATTTTATTTTAGTAATAACAGTTACGATGAAGTGAGCTGATGAAGTCATGCCAATTCATTGACATTATCTTATAAAAATCAATTGGGTATTATTAATTTATCAGCACTTAGTGAATTAGATACCATTTCCAGATAAAAATATCAAGTTTGTAACAAAATCTGAATCTTCATTGAAGTTGCGATTCTGAAAAAACGCTGGATCATTTGGTTAAAAATATCAACCCTCATGCAGATGTCCCAAAGTCTGATAAAATATGCGTCCGATTATTATTTTTTTTCTCTGTTGATGACTTTCTAGTTTCGACAAAGACGGCTATTTCATCTACTTCAAACTACTTCTTTCTCCCTTGTACGGAATGAGAGTTTTCCGGATGTAATATAAGAAAGAGCTTATAGTGTAATAGTATACACTATACAGAAGTCGATCTTTAAATAAGAAAGAAAAAAACTACAAATCAGTGACGAGGGTTATTGCAACGTCGCTGCCTCATTATCATGAAATCGCAATAAACACAATATAAATGATTTTCAAAAACGTCGTTCGCCCTGTGTAATGACAAGAGCCGCGTGCCCACACTACCCATTTCTCATGTACGTGCACAGTAGTTAATATTAAAAACATGAAGTTATATCATGATTGAAATTGCGCAATTCATTTTAGCACCAAATTTGTTTCGTGTTTCTTTGAAAAAATTGTACCAATTTTCATTATTTTTACTCATTAGGTGATCACACACGTTTTCCTCGTGTTATAGTCATAATTTTATGCAGAGTGCCTTACATAAATTTATAAATCATGTAGACCTATGTGTTATGATTAGATCGAACAATGGCGAAAAATATCAATAACATTAAAACGTATATAATATATCAACGTCGGCTATAATGTGAGGATAGAGAAAAAAAGAACCAGCAGAAGCACTTTAGTAAAAAAGAGAACATAATCAGAAAGAATGAGAGAAAGAAGGAGAATATTATGCTGTACTATAACGGCGTGAAAAATGGAACTTTCTGTGTGTGTAAACTATATTCGTACTGTAATAAATACTACTTCGTACACAGCAGTACGTGTTATGGGAAGACGCTATTATTAAATTAAATATTTAATACGGATGGGTGTTCGGTTGACTTAAAATGTGGGCTTAAAATTTAATCAAATCGTGCCATACGGATAGGGCGCTCGCAATTTCACGAATAAATCAACGCCCGTTCGTGAAATGGCTCACAAAATCTGGTAGGCTAATGCTGGTGTCGTCTCCGCAGGTGATTTTTACCATGTTTACGTCGTAAAAGAATATCAAAAAACCAACAAACCAAAAAAAAAAAAGAGAACAATGTAATGTGATGGAAATTTGATGAAAGTAGTCGATTTATTACTAGTTAATTGCAGTCGATTGGCTCTTGAACTCTTGTCTCGTGCCACGAATTTGTGCTCGCAGACCTGATATTAATACAAAACTTGCTCCGATATCATTATAGAGTAATCTAGTACAATTTTTAAGAACTCGAACGAGGCACACGATCTATATAGACGAAAGCTAACGTCCACCTAATCCACAAATATGGGTAATTTGTTAGGTTTTCAGCAATTCTGTGAACCACCTGTCATAATGATACGAGTGTAGAACAGTTTGTACCGAGGTCTTGTGTAAATATATTGTAAAGTGGAGCTGCGTAAGTTGCGCTGTTTTCCCCGGACGGGTACAAAGAGAATAAAAATTAATATAGCCTGTTTGGACGGACACTAATAACAAGGTAGCGAATGTTTGATTTCGTTAAATTGTTTCTTTGTTCTTTGTTTGTTTTCGTTTTCAATCAGCGGTCAGAAAACAAATATTAATTTAGGTCGGAGATAGTTATTAACTTTTCAATTTGAAACCACGTCTCTTCTCTAAGTTTTTTTTTTTCCGGCTGCGATCTCGTCCGTAGAGGAGGGCCAACACGAGGGTTGGCTGCAAATAGAAAGATGGCAAAAACGTGAGGTGTAATCGAAAAGAAAATATTTATACGTGGCAGGTATTGCTAAGTTCATAAAATACTTCGTATTCGAAAAGATATTATCTGGTAGTGTTTGCATTTTTGAGATTGACTCGTGATAGGAGAAAATAATTTCATTTTATGAATGAACGATATGCAGATGAGGAATTGAAAAAAGAAGAATAGATGTGTGAGTCACCATTATAATTATGTATTCGGTAAAATTCGTACACATTAACGTAACATACCGGTGTGATAATTTTAATTTTAATGAATGCGGTGTCAATGACGATGTAGCTTCACGACAAGTTGTGAAACTGTCCAGAAATATGATGCAAAAATTGAATATTGATCGAGGAAATCATTTAATTGGAAAACGAGATTCAAAAAATTGGAACGTTTCTTCGTAATTACGAGACATCGTTAACGGAAAACAAAATTACGGTCACGTAACGTTTTTAAGAATGTTTATGGGAAAAATTTGAAAAGAACACAACACGTTTAAAAATTCCTACGTGACCGTAATTTTATTTTCCGTTAACGAGTTTCAAACTTAGGTCTGTCTAGCCTAGACGAGAGGGAGAAAGAGTCGGGGGAATTTTTCCCCAGCTCGTTTCTTCTCTCGGTGTGGGGCTGGATCTACCAAATATTTTTTCCAAGCCATCGAACTTAGGGTTATCTGAAACAAATAACAACAATTGGAAGATCGACAGGTTGCAGGAAAAGTTTCTTCAACAACCAACATCTTGATAAAAGCATCTCAGAAATACTAAATCGGTCCCGTTGAACCCTGTCGACCGTCGACTGAAATTCGACGTCAATTCGACGTCTTTATTGAAGTCCATAAAATTACAGTCGATTTTGAAGGTAAATCGACTGCCTAACGACGTCGATTTGGAGTCGAAATATCGTCGACTTAGAAAGCATCTTGTCCAATATCATGTCGACCGTATAAAGACGTCGATTTTGAGTCGATTTCGAGTCGACAATTGTGGTATTGTGATCGACCAAAAATCGACCGTATATCGACGTCGATATATGGTCGATTTTTGGTCGATCACAATACCACAATTGTCGACTGGAAATCGACTCAAAATCGATGTCGATATATGGTCGATTTTTGGTCGATCACAATACCACAATTGTCGACTGGAAATCGACTCAAAATCGACGTCGATATATGGTCGATTTTTGGTCGATCACAATACCACAATTGTCGACTGGAAATCGACTCAAAATCGACGTCGATATATGGTCGATTTTTGGTCGATCACAATACCACAATTGTCGACTGGAAATCGACTCAAAATCGACGTCGATATATGGTCGATTTTTGGTCGATCACAATACCACAATTGTCGACTGGAAATCGACTCAAAATCGACGTCGATATATGGTCGATTTTTGGTCGATCACAATACCACAATTGTCGACTGGAAATCGACTCAAAATCGACGTCGATGTCCGGTCGATTTTTGGTCGATCACAACACGACAATTGTCGACTGGAAATCGACTCAAAATCGACGTCGATATATGGTCAATTTTTGGTCGATCACAACACGACAATTGTTGACTGGAAATCGACTCAAAATCAACGTCAATATACGGTCGATTTTTGATCGATCACAATACCACAATTGTTGACAGGGAATCGACTTAAAATCGACGTTGATGAACAATGAATGACAAATCATTTGGTGAATATAATAGCCTACCTGTCACAAAATAAGGGACCCATGTTTCACAAAATACTTTTGGAGAAATGAGTCTCATGCACCTGTGCACGAAACCTCTTTCTCCAGAAGTATTTCATAAAAGATGGGTTTTTAATCGCGAGGGGAATTATTCAATTGCAAGCGCGAATTTTCAATCGCGAAAATCTATACTGGAATTATACCTCTACCATCGATAGGTCCCCGTAGGTGTTAGGCTAGGTTCGTTCGCGCAGGATATGTGAGGAATTGTGATGCGCAGTTCGAGCCCCGGTGATGATGATAGAAAGATTATCATCGATAGGTTTTTTTTTATTTTTTTGTTCTCTTTTCTTTAGTGAATATTGCGTAATAATGATGATAATAATATTAATAATAATAATAATTATTATTAATAATTATTGCGAAACTTCATAACGACGTCGATTTTGGGTCGAAGGCCACCGCTCACCTTAAATCGACTCGATATCGACGTCGAAATCCAGTCGTTTGCCGTCGATTTACGGTCGACATACCCGGAACTATTTCGACTCGAAATCGACGTCGAATTTGGGTCGATTACTTATTAAAAAAATGGGTCGAAATGACGTCGATTTGACGTCAGATCGACGTCGATTTGCAGTCGACATGGTTCAACGGGGGTATCTTTCTTCCACTGATTGACCGAATATGAACTTTCGACTCACCTGTAGCGATCAATATTTTGGTGAACGCATTAGGTGAGCTGATATAGTGCCGAGGACAAGACATAGGGCGGGTATGTATTCAGACTGAAACTCAGAAAAATAAGGGAATAGTGGGCGACGGGGACAGTAAAAATTTAGTGGCCCTTGCATCTTCTGCAATGGCAACGGGGAACTCGCCATCTCCTCTGTTTTCAATTATCTCATATGAATTAGTTCTGTCTCCTTTCTATGTGGTTGAAATCGTTGAAAATTTTGATTGTTGTCTTCTTCATGTAACAAATCATAGTTTTATTAGACATTACACTCCAATTTTTGTAATCCCACTTTTTATAAGGATTTAAACCAAGAATAATTTCCTTGTAAGGTCACACTCTCCTGCGCGCTTATGTTTGTGCAGGTTTACCACAGAGTAAACAGAGTAGCCGTGCTATAGAGGTAAAATCTGAGGATTTTGCGGAACACAAGGAGACTTTGTTGAAATGTCTTAGGAACACGTTAAGGAGTAACATATTGAAAATATCACCCTCCAGTCCTTTTTTTTTTTTAGGGGGTGAAACACCCCCCAAAAAACAATTTTTTGCAATTATTTCACTCAAATGAAATTTTACAGAAAAAAGTTTCAAACAAAAGTTGTTCCTCGTAAAATTCTCTTCAAAATGATGTATTATATGAATATGTCACGCCTTCTGGTGGACAGTGCACATATCTTCAAAGTTGTGAATACTTTCAGACTTCACTATTTTTGGCTGCTTTATCAACATTTCTTTTCAGCGTATACCATTTTCGGCAATCAACGTGAAGTACCACCTCTTATGCGTTTCTGAAAAAATACAAGAACCAATGTCTAGACACGGTGCGCACTGCGTATGCGCTAGCGGAAATGACCCTTTTTTTTACCTGTTGTCCGTGTGTTTTCTTAGGGACTGGCAAAATGTCAATGGATTTGTCTGTATTCTGCTGCGATGAATACAGGCTTCACGCGTTAAGTCAGCTCTCAAGTGAATTAGTGTGTAAAAAATTTAATTTGGTATTTTATTTTTGTGCGACTCGGAACTTTGATATTTTATAAGTACAGTCGCAGTTTTTGGTGTCTATTTTCTTATTTTTGAACTGAATAGTTGTGAATTTTGCAAAACTCTTTCCACTGTTTCTTTTTTAAAAATTCATCTGAATTCCAAAATACCTACAAAACACACATACCTACAAGATACAGATACCTATAAAACACAGATATCTACTCAACACACAGCTAGCGGTCAGGCGCGCCGGAGGCGCGTCGCCAACCGCTAGTTACAAATATAACATAAAGACAATTCCATCATTTTATTAATAGAAAATAATAAATTGGAGAATCACAAGGCAATTTATTAAAATGATAGTAAATGAAGCAATATTCTCAAACAGTAGATGATAATAATGTTGTATTTTTTAGCGACAACATATCTGTTGTACATCTCCTTTTTACGTTTCTTGATTGTTCTCTATTATTACACGACGCTAGATGACGACATTATATACATTTTGCAGGGAATTATCTAAGAAACAACTATTGTGCGAAATATTTTGCGCTTAGAATTCATTGGAAAGCTATATTTTGAATAAAATGATTTGCAAGTACAAAAAAATGGTGAAATCTGGAGTTTTCACAACTTTGAAGATATCTGTACTCTTTACCAGAAGGCATAACATATTCATGTAGTACAGCATTTTAAAAAGAATTTTGCAAGGAACAACTTTTGTTTCAAACTTTTTTCTGTAAAATTTCATTTGAGTGAAATAATTGCAAAAAACTGTTTTTTGGAGGGTGTTCCACCCCCTAAAAAAAAGAGCACGAGGGGTGGAGGGTGAGATTTTCAGTATGTTAGTCTTAGTCTTGAACGTGTTCCTAAGACATTTCAACAAAGTCTCCTTCTGTTTCGCAAAATCCTCTGATTTTGACTTTTGCTGTCTTTATTGCCTCGGCTAGAGGTCGTCTTTGCTGCACATACAACGTTAACGAATACGGGCATCATCCAAATTCGTGGTTTAGGTTCGCCTAACACGTTGAGTGCGCGTCAAGCTCTGCATACAGCTGTACACAATGCAAATTGTTGAGTGTTGCAGATTCACCGCTCAGTTAACTATGTTAGGCGAACCCTAAACTACAAATTTGGATGATGTCCGTGTCTAGAGCACTTTTGGACAAACTTTGTTTATGTACTAAGTATGAAAAGATTGGGGTCAAAGTTGACATTATACTACAGTAAACGAAAAAACGAATACTCTAAAGGGAGAGTAAACAAATGCAAACCGCAGAAAATAAATTTTCTGCGGTTTCGCAGAAAATAAATTTTCTGCGGTTTGCATTTGTTTACTCTCCCTTTAGAGTATTCGTTTTTTCGTTTACGATGGATAGCCGTAACCTTAAGGAACGGATTCGTTTAATTATACTACAGCTTGAGCGAAATTTTCTAGTATAATGAAGACTAAAAAGTTGAATCTAATATTTGTACGTTAGACTAATATGATGGAGGTTAAAGGTACAGGTTCCAAAGTAGCAAATGGCAAAAAATAATTGGAACTTAATTTGAGTATGAGGAAGTGTTAGCAGGGCACCGGATATTAAGAAAATTTCAAGTGTACTGTACCAGAACTGGTTGAAAAATGTGTTGTGAGTAATTAGAAGCTGGTATCCTTGGACTTGACAGGCTTGTTTCCTATCTTACTAAAGAAGGAACTTCTTACCCAGCTATTATAGAAATGTGACCGAGGATGAGAAAAGGGACCTTAGTGGGCAAAAAAATTGATTTTTCCTGATTACACCATGTGAAAGAGCGTGAAAAATTATGTAAAGAACTATCATAAACAGGAAAATTGAATTTTTGCCCACGAAGGTCCCTTTTCTCATCCTCGGTCACAAATCATGACGGGCTGAAGTGCGTGTAAATAGTGAAAGAGATCGGTCGGAACAACAACGAATTAATAACAACCAGTAGTAATAGGGCCCCTTGGGAACTGTTCCAAAAACCACTCAAGATGTCCAATGCGTCTGATGTATCTCCAATTATGGTCGATTTTGGTCGTGTTTTGACCGATTTTGGTCGATCATAAAACCAAGACTCTATAAGTATAGGTAATGACACGACGCCATGATGGATCTATCGGTAGAGCGAGCATGTTTCAGGGATGTTGTGATCCCCTTGGTTCAATGAAGAAACCCCCCTCAAATTTTGATTTCTTGTAACTAAAAAAAAAAAAAAACTTATTCCCCCCCCCCCCCCCTAAAACGAAAAATACGAAGAATCGTCTTCATCAAAATGGCTTCCCAGCACCCCTGATGTTTGATTGCGTTCCGCGTAGCTACACAGAACAACGGCTGTCAAATTTTGAAGTTTAAAAATTATTGCAAAATATTCTGAAAAAGAGGTCATCTGATAGAAAATTACGAGACAAACAAATTTTATTCTCTTCATTTTTCAAAAAAAACAATCGTTTTTGAGATATCAATACACAGGCTCTTATGGCAATTCTGTGGGAAAGATCCATCATGGAGTCGTGTCTACTTATAGAGCCTTAATAAAACGAACTCGAAGCCTTCTTTGTTAGCTGCTTAGGGTTGCCTTCATTAACTTTGTTATTATTGAGACAAATAGGTAACCCGTTTCATGGGAGCCAGTTGTGTGCTCGAACTTTCTTCCTCGCCACCTTGAAGGATTGTTCTTCTTAGGTCAAGTTCTAGGCGCATTTCTTCTTTCATTGATATCCCCAGTAGGCTTAATCAATTTTAACTTCATTTTTTTTTAGCTTTTAGTCTTTTAAATCATTTATTTATTTATTTATTGCGAAGCGCACTATCACTTGAAAATGGCAGTTCTGCCGAAAGCTATGCCCGTGTCTTTATTTAATTTTAATTTAATTTGTACCATTTGTAGGTACTTTTAAAGTTTTAAAGTCTGTGCGGTTCGCAATAAATAAATAAATCAGGCGCGGATATCCGGGGGGGGGGGGGAATAAGGGGGATATATCCCCTCCCAAAACCTCCAAAAAAGACTGAAATCGTCTAATTTGACTATATTTTCCGAGCGAAGCGAGGAAAAAAAATCTTGAACAATGGAATATCCCCCCCAAAATGTATCCATAAGTCCGCGCCTGTAAATAATTTAATATGGTTCACCGTAATATTTTGTCCCATCGTATTCAATCAATTTTAGTCTTTTATCTATCCTTGTAATTACAAGACATCGTTAACAGAAAATAAAATTACGGTCACGTAACGTTGTTTAAGAATTTTTAATGTAAAAATTTTGAAAAGAACACAACACGTTTAAAAATTCTTAAAAAACGTTAAGTGACTGTAATTTTATTTTCCGTTAACAAAATTCAAACTTAGGTCTGTCTAGCTTTGACAAGAGGAGGGAGATCCAGGGAATTTTTCCCCGGGCTCGCTTCTTCTCTCGGTGGGGGCTTGGTCTACCTAATATTTTTCTATTTTTCCAAGTCCCACGTTTTGCCTCCCGGCGCCCGGTCCCCCTTCTATCATAATAATATATAGTTCAGAAATAGACATTTTTCCAAGTCCACCTTCTATAATAATATATAGCTCGGAGGTAGAAATTTGGTAGAACGTCGATTAAATCTTGAGCTAGATACCTACGGGTAGATGATGTCCTAATTGTTTGTCAGCCAGTGGTGGACAGTTGGACCAGTTCCTTTTGGAAAAATGGGAGCCTCTAATTCACAGTGGAAAAGGGTAATGAGGCCATCAACTTTTTAGACCTAAAACTCTTATTGGTGAACAATAGGGTAGATCACAAAATCTACAGGGAGCCAACGCACACTAATGCTATTTTCCCAAACGACTCGTGCCACCAAAAGTACTGCTACCGAAGAAACTGTCCTGAAGAGCAATTAAGAGAAGAAGAGAGAAATTGAGATATGTGCCTAGTAAAACTACTGCAACCAACGGTTTCTCCAGAGGCGTGGTTGAGCGAGCCCTTGGGGAAAATGGAAACAAAGAAGGAAACTTGAGACAAAAGTACTCTAGATCAGTACCTTACATAGAAAAGTACCCAAACAAGGTGATGAAAACGTTCAGTGGATCGGACGAGAGTTCAACATCAGGAGAACGGAGAAGGAGACATCAAGGGAAAATGAAGATGGAAAGTGTTTGGCGAACTTAGCGATGAAAAAATACTCCAAGTGACACCCGCAGAAAACCACACGAAGAGAAGAAAACACAGGGAACAGGCGGAGATTGTACTAGGAGAGAAGAAAAAAACCATTCTCTTCAACAATGTAATCATGTTTTGAAGCGAAGGGTTACTCGACTTGATGATTGGACGAGAGAAGATCATGCACAACCGACCAATGGAATGGCAGGCGGTGAGTCGAGAGTGAAACGCACAGCATCATTGTGTTATACTATATAAGAACTAATGAAAGCCTTTGTTCTTTAGTAGCAATAATACTGATGATGAAGTTATGTCTAAAATAGGTTCAGGTTCGCACAAGACGTCAGTATGTTAGGTATTTGTACACCTCGGAGATCGAAATTTTCTAAAGTTCCGTCCTTGATGTAGCTCAATAATCGACATTTCAGGTAGAAGGCCTCTAATTTTCCAGAAGGATGGCAGATGGCACACATTCTCTCCAAATACACCCCTTAAAACTGGCTCTTCCAGTAATGTAGCGTAGGGGATAAAAGGGTTCACCCTCCTGAACTAAAAATTTTACTGTAAAATACCATCAAAATTACAAAAAGGTGCTTCAAAAGCCCTCGTTCTCTTGGAAATTCTTCGTCTAAGCCACTGGGTTATTCGTTAAAAGTTCAAGAGTCAGTCTATCCACAGCCAGTAAAATTCCTAATTTCAAAGTACAGAAAATAACAATAACGTACAAAAAATATCCGGAAATGCGTGTTAACGTAGACCAACATCATTATCTATTCTTGTTTCTCTATTATCATCGAAAGAAACCGGCACACATCTGCTTATCAAAGAGATAAAATTATTTTGAAGTTGCAATGCAATGTTTAGCTTCCGCGAAATGCAATGCGCTCGAAGAACAAAATACTGAAGCAGTGAAAAAAATTAAAATGATCATATTCTTTCTCTGTTCATGTTTTCTTACCGTATACGCTAATCTTGCCGAAAGATACTCCGCTGTTACATCGCTTAAGGGACATGAACAATTCTACTTCGACATCAAGAAATCTGGTAAGTAAGAAAATAGATCCCATATTTTCATCTGTTTATCTTGCAACACATTTCAGTAAACTTCATTAAACCTTTTTTTCCTCTCTCTCTTCTATCATCTCATCTAGGAACTCAGAAACCACATTTTAAAGAGGAAACATTTGAAAAGAAACTAGAAGTGTGCTCGGCCATCATGAACAGCGTCTGGTTCAACGAACACTTGAATTTTGTTCCGATCACTTCGGATTATAACGCGACCCAGCTCGAGAAAATAAAGAAATTTTACGTGGATAACTTTAGTGTACACCCTACAGAACATAAGGTTCCAAATGAAACGAAGGAATTTGAGAATCCTTACGTATTGCACGATGTTCCCTCAAATGAACGTTCTCAGAAGTATGAGGAATACGCTTTCTTGTGTATAGCAACGAACGACGAAACAGGAGTCATAGGGCACTATTTTATCTCACCGGAGTACGATGTGAAGGACTCGGGGATGAAAGACGCTGGAAACCCTACTGGTCGTTTCGTATTTGTTAAGAATGGAATGCAAAAAAGAGAGATATTTCCATTCGCTCTTGCCGAAAGTCCTGCCAACAAACTGGAACACGGACCGGATAGTGTGGAGCACATATTCCAAGATGAAATTAGGGACGAAGTAGAAGAAAGTACGTCATCCTTTTGTATTGTATAATAGTTTAGATCATTCTGTTAGAATCGTCCGTTATAATACTCCCCAAGTTGTTCGCTAAATTTTGTATCATCACACTGGAGGAGGGATCCCCTCTGTTTGATGACGTCATTGGGTGGGGATAATCAGCCGAGTTTACTGCTAGCTAACGTATCAGGGTAAGCAGCTATGCCAAGGCTAATTATGAGCATTAAGGCAGCTAGTGGCTTCTCTGAACAGTGGCCGGGTCCAAAGACATATCCATGTTCAAATAGGTCTTCTTTTCGGGAAATTATCCTTCTTATAATCTTGTGTTCATTGGGTCGACTAATTAAATCACAAGAAATTTTTAGATCGCTTCTCTTCATTGAACCTCCTTTAATCTACGGGACCCATATGATAGACCACTCATCAAAGATAATATTTTAGGAATGCGATTAGAAAAGAAAGGTTTCCCGATTTGCAAAAATTTCTTACCAGTCTCTCAAGACTATGATACATAGAAGAATTTTAAGCTGTCGATTGTCCAAGAAGAGGTTTCGGAAAATTCTGAGTAGAAGGAGAAGAATTTAGAAACAGATAGAAACTATCAATAAAATTTTTCAAATGGTGAAATTTTACTATATGGAAGGTTTGAAACCTGCAATAGAAACGTGAAGAAAGCGGGGTAGCTTTTGAAACACCTGAGTCCAAGTCAACCGTAAATGTGAATTACAAGTTCTGTTCCACTTTATTTCATTTCTTCTTTTCCAGAAAATGTTACTGTCGGATCACATTCCCGGGCAATTTGTGAATTGACTTCGTTCCAAAAGTTGAGATTATGCTCGGTGATAATGAATGCGAAACGTTATCGCGAAGAAATTACGTTTATTCCGAGTGACGACCACGGATTGAAGTGTTTTTTGAAAGAAATTCACTTCAAACATTTTGCAGAGCTACATTATGACGACAATGAAGTTGATGAGGACATCGAAGAATGGTGGCAGTCAGCTCCACCAATTGAGATGTGGATGTTGGCCTGCCACGGGGCGAAATGTAAAAATGACACGTCTTTAAATTATTACATTGCCTCCAGTTTCTCTGCACGTCAAAAGTTTTTCGTCTCTAAAGGACACGAAGGAAATGTAACACTTTTAGACAGCATAGTTTCTACAGTATTAGTGTAAGAATTTATTTTTCATTTGTGCGTAAAATTATTTTCAATTAATCTCGAGCCCTGCTAAAATACACGAGAGTAGAACAAGGGTAGGTCTAGCAGACACTAACACACCTCAGCACAACTCTTCGTTGGGACTTTTCGATTTCTTTCCTTTTGTAGGCTGCCTTCATTGAATTGGTCCATACTGGAGCACCACATAGGAGAATTGACAATGCGGTCTTCTTCTAGCTTCCCCCAGCCCTTCTGGGTTTGCATCAGGTGGCTTAGGTCATGCACCAGCTTGTCTGCTTTTGTCACTGTCATCAGGAAATAGTGCGTGAAGCTCAGCTTCGAATCAAACCTGATGTACGGATACTACGTCACCTTCTTGGTCTTTATTTCCACACCTTGCAGGTGAAAGGTGGCTGGAATGTACTTCAGACGGAAAGAGTCGACACCGATCTTGGAGGAAACAAAATCGCACCACCTCCATTACGGAAGATGCGACACAAGCCAGAATATTCCAGTCACTCTCAAACAGTGACGTTCCAGTACTCGTCCACTCATTAGAAGACCATTCTACCCGTATTAACTCAAAAAACCTCGTCAGTTCTCTTAATTTTCTCTCGTATTTCTTCTTCTAATTTTCCTGGCCTGATGAACCGACTTCATACCCTGGAACTTCTTCGAACAAAGATCACGTCGTACGACACGAAAAATACGAAATAGTTTTCTCCCTAATTTTTCGTAGAAAGAGGAGGAATTTCTCGACTACACGTCTGAATTAGCTCGAATTCTGTATAGTTTCGCATCGACCTTCCGCAACGACTTAATTTCGGCAATTCAACAAAACTATTTTTCACTTCCGCGTCGCGTAGGAAATTTATTGATTATCTGAAATTGTAACGTCGTGTCGAGCGTCTCACGCCTACCCGAAAATTTTTCTAATTTCATTCGAATTATACTTAGGTAGTATTTTCTTTTCATGGCGCACGATGTCGTCACCGAAAGTCAACTTTTGGAATCGTTGACTGTCGGTTGTCATCAGCAGAAGACAACAAAAGCGACGCTGATGGATACACCCTGTTTTGTGTGCGTGAGTAAAACGTGCAACCAGAGCTGCGTTATTTTCCTATTCAGAAATTTTGTCACTTAATATGAAGACGTTAACGTCAAGGCCTCCGGCGTCGGGTGAGGCCTCGCGTTCGGCGTGTAAACTCGATAACGTCCCTAGTGTATAAATACTGTTTACATACGAGACTTTTACACAGCGTATTACGAATAAAGTAGAGCCTCGTACAATTCTGGTGCATGTGAGAATATGTGTGCGGGGCGTGACATGTTTATAATAAACACCGAGATAAAAGACGTACCACACGAGTATAACAAAAGGATAAAAACTTATCTATTGTTTTCATAAATACGTTTCCTGCTCTCAAAATGTGCTGCATGTTGTCTACTACTATGTAACTTTTTCTCAACTTGCTTTCAGCGTTATTGTTTTCATTTTTTTTTTTTTTTTTTTGTATTTTTCTGTGCTTCGTATAAACTTTAGGATAGCTACACAAAATAGCCTAGATACAGACAGATGAAGCCATGTGTGAGAAGAGATTTGTCTTGCTCGAGGTCAGATGATGATGAGGAATTACATGGCTGTGTTTGAAATAGTTTAAGATTAATGCAAGGTCAGTGTCGCGGATCCTCAGCCAGAAAAGGCACGTGAACGTTTTATGGGGGCCGGGAGAAAGTTCTTGAAAGTTTGACCATAAGAGTTTAGAGGGCTCGAAAATCTGGTTACCCGATCTGAAAAATGTGTGCTGGCACGACACTGGCAAATAGTCCCAATTAGAAGAGAGGCTTTTGCGGTAAGAGCCCAAATAGTCCCGCAAAAAGTCCGAATCGGAAAAGTGGTGTTTGTGATATCATTGCCACAAAATCGCAAATGGTCCTGTAATTAGTCCAAATCAGAAAAGAGTAGTTTGCGGTGTGATTTGCTATAAATTTACAAATGATCCCTCAAGTAGTCCAGAATGGAAAAGAAGCGTTTGTGGTGTCATTCTCTACAAAATCGCAAATGGTTCCAAAGGCTCTTGCGGTGTCAATTGCCACTAAATTGACGGTCCCGCTGCAACAAGAGCACTTGGGCTTACGCGCCCTTTTTGTGGCCATCATTTAATTCGATAGTTTCAAAGCAATCAATCTCGTACTCGCGAAGAAACGAATTTTTGTTTTTCATTTCACGGGTCTTTTTAATTTTTTCTGTCTTATTTGGAGGCGTCCAGGGAGTCTCACCAAAACTCACGTGAGGGGAAGGGGTGCCGACAAATCTCACGTAATTTTTTCCTCACACAAATACATTCTAAAACACTGCTAAACTGGCTTAAATTTAGTCCTTTTTGAATAGGTATAAAATATGATCAAGAAAATTACGTTTCTTTATTAGAGAAACGCGATTAAGCACAGATAAACGTATTTAAAGCAAGAATACACATTTCCGAAAATTTCACGCAAGATAAGAGGGGTAAGGGGGGGTCAAGGCAAATCTCACGATATCTCATCAAGGGGGAGGGGGGGGGGGGTCGTGAAATAACAAAAATCGCCTCACGTAATTTATGGACGCCCCCTTTCTCATTGAAATGGTGAAATTCCGGAATTTCAGGGAGGTTGCCCCCCTCTCCCCTTCTGCTCCTTAACCTAAAAATTTATTTGTGCAACCATGAACCCATATTACTTGAAAAGAAGAAAGATGAAACAAAAAAACTAAAGAAAATAGAAGGTAACCGAACTAAGAACTTTGAACGTTTTTTGCTATACGCCAGAGTTTCTCACCCTTTCTAATATCGCGGCACATTTTTCCATGAGACGATATTCCTGCGGCACAGCGTTTCCAGAACTTCAAATTGAAGCGAACATTTTTGTGCGTTTTGACATTTGCATGTCTCTACAGATTTCCTCCTCCTAATTTCAGAATTTGTGGCCTACAAGATGGCTATATGAGGCTTCACCCTTCTTTCTCTATACTAAGTACAGTTCCGGGAAACAAGAGATCTTCCACCGGGACTAAGAAAAGTTTTGCCATCAATGTACACGAAAGTGTCTGGATGTTTCCTGCATTTACTGGAAACCCTCCGGGCTCTTCTAATTTCGAAATTTATCAGGAAACATGAAAATAATAAAATCTGTATTTTTGGTCAAGTCGCAGAAATTTCTTGATTTTTATGACAGTGAGTGCAGGTTTGGACTCAAGTTTAAGTAATTATAACTGGAACTGACGGCATTCAAAAATTGAAACACATCGGTCCGATAGTGCTTATATGATTACTTTTTCGAGTAATTTCATTAATAAACAATTTAAATTTAAAAAAAATTCAAAATATCAAAAAAATTATTTAAAATTTTAATAATAAATTGATATTATGAAAAAAATTAATAATCAATATTTTGATCATAATCAAAGTTAAAATAATTATTATTAAATAAATTATAAATTTAATTTATATCAATTAAATTGAATACAAAATATACAACAAATTTTATTTATGTTTTATTTTTTATTAAAAAATTTTATTTAATTATATTTAAATTGAATTTTTTTAATATATTATATTATTATTAGAATTTTTTTATTCTATAATTTATTGTTGATAAATATTATTTCAAAATAGAATAAAATCAGAGAAAATGATATATCGTTGGGTATTCCATTTAAACTAAGATGTAATGTAATTCATTCATGAACATTACCATCAATAAATATTAAAATAGATTGTATCCCTAATCAATTAAATAGAATTACAGATTGAATTATATAAATTATTCTATTATAATTTTATTAATTCAACATTGAGGTAACAAATTAAAAATATTTTATTTGATCATCTTGTTATCCTTAAGGATATAATTATTAATTTAATTATTTAAATTTATTTTCTTATTTAAACTAATGAATTGAATTTCAAAAATTTACTTTGCACTAAGAATTGAAATTATTTTTATTTTATAAAATTTTTTCAAATTCGAAATTAAATATTATATTTATTTATATTAATAAAATATTTTTTATTTATTCAGTTGAATAATATCATTGATTTGTCAAATTATGAAAAAGAAATGGCAATTCTTTTTTTAGTTCATCTTAATTTATGTTTTTGATAAAACTTTTGCGGTACACCTGAGGCGGGCTTGCGGCACAATGATGTACCGCGGCACACCGGTTGAGAAACACTGCTATACGCCCTTGTTGCAGCGGCGCCGTCAAATTGCTAATGTTCCGGAAAACAGACCCTTGGAAAAGAGGCGTTTGCGATGTCATTTGTCACAAAATTGCAAATAGTATCACAAATAGTCCACATTGGAAAAGAAAGGTTGGAGGTGTCAATATTACCATAAAATTACAAATGGTCCCGCAAATAGTTAAATTCGGAAAAGAGGCCTATGCAGTGTCATATGCGGTAAGAGCCCAAATGGTCTCGCAAATAGCACAAATCAGAAAATGGGTGTTCACGGTGTCATTTGCCACAAATTTGCAAATGGCCATGTAAACAGTCTTGGCAAATAGTCGAAATTGGAAAGAAGGCTTTTGCGGTGTCATTCGTCGTAGGGTCGCTGTTATGCTGACCCAGCTGGGTGGCTGGGATTTCATGGCCAAAAGCCCCGCGAATGATTTGTAGGGCTCGCGAGAAAATTCTTTAAATTTGAACCATGAGAGTTTTGAAAAGTAGACGAGCTACGTCTCAAACATACCACTACAGAGAGATGGGCTTTTCATAGCATAATTATTTCACCTCTTTTTTCAGATCATGCTATTCATGATTTAATTGCGATCCAAAGTTTTAAAAGGATGGTGATGACTAATCATATCGAAAATCGCGAAATCTTAGAGGGACCATAAGTTCGATGGACTCCTCCAAACTACATTCCATCGTAAGCTGGAAGAGAAACACACAAGAATGTAACAAATAAAAATTTGTTAATTCCGAAGTTTAAGAGCATAAGAAAATGGTATTTTGATCGTACCTGATGATGGTAGTTAGGCTACCTAGAAAATAAAATAAAATTCTAAGGTGGCGATAGTGCCAATATTTATCTAGTGTATGTTCGTATAAATTTTAAAAATTTCAAGAGAAAGAAAATTTTTTTCAAAAATCGAGATCGGAAAATTGTATTAAAAACGTCAGAAAGGTAAACTAAACGAACACAAAAACGGGAAATTAGAGTAACGTCGGTAATTTAGAGGTAAAATTTAAATACCTAATCAAATAAGTTGAAAAACTAAAAAATTAAAAAATGTTTTAAAAAATATTACCGGTTTTGAGAAATACACGTCTCATCATCAGAAGTAAAACAGGATTTAAAAAAAATTCTTTTACTTTATTTCTTCAAAATTTTTAAAATTTATTTTCTTTTAGAATTTCAACGCTCTTTTTTTTTTTTACCCTTTATAGTGAAAATAATAAAAGAATAAAAAAAACAAAAAATAAAGATAAAAATAAAAAAAGAAACATTACAAAACAAGGAAGAGAAAAACAAAATTACAGAAATTTAGAAGGAAAAAAAAAAAAATACAAAAATACAAAATAATGATAATAAATAAAAGAAAATAAAAATAAAAATAAACAGGGTGTTGGAGGATGGCAACTAGGCTTTACCTCGTTTAACAAATTTGTTATGAATTATGTAAGTCGAATTGTAATGGATTCCGGAAGATGTTTAAGGAAATGAAAGATATGAGGGAAAATTGATAATTCTTCGGATGAAAGGTCAATAGCTCGGAGAAAGGTTGGAAATTTAAATTCATACATTCTGAATAGAGTTTTTGTCTTAAATTTGGTAATTCTGAGCATTCAAAAAAGTAGTGGTTGATGTCGGCTTTTAAAGGGTTATCTGGATGGAAGAAGCACGCGTCAGATTCTACGAGATTTCACAGGGAGACGATTATGTCCGAAGCGAAGACGGCTGATTCTTAAACTTTGGAATTAAAAATTTTTTATTAGTTACGTTCTTCTGTGTTTCTCTTCCTGCTTAGAGATCATTACTCTTCTTTTGCGTTTGCTATGAAAAAAAAATTAATTTTTATAAATTTCCTGGTTGATTGATCATCGGTTCTTGAAAGTTATGAAATAAGGAAGGAGAGGTCAATTTCTGTTCAACCACTAAAACGGTAAAACGAAAAAACGGATTAGGACGTCGAGGTCGCAATATTATAAAAAATCTTCAGTCGTGTCTCTGTGCGCGAGACTTCTAATCGTTTTTTGGCTCGATGCAATAGAAACGATAAATAAAAAAATGGTAATAATCAGTTATTTCGCAAGCCTCAAAGTCAGACTGAGTGGGTGAGTACTGATAGCGGTATTTCTCCCTTTTATTATTATTTTTTTCTTCCTAATTTTTCTAATTTTTTTCAAGAATAATCGTAGAAGAAATTCGAATACGATTTGAACCGGGTGTTTAAAATAGACGAGGCGTTTCTGGCTAATCACAGCGCCTCTCGTTAGTACCAAATATATTCAATTTGTCGACGTCTTATATCGTTTCAAGAACACGGGCCAGACTACCTGGATATGCATAAAGTGTTTTGAATAAACAATGGATGCAATGAACGAACCGATTCTCATAATTTATTTATAAAAAACTAATTTGTATTTCATTTCAAGACCCACCGTGAATGCTACGAGCAAAATGAGAAAAAAGTTTTTTTTCTCTCTCTTTCTGTATTCAGTTAAATTGCATGGTTTTCTTTGTGTGCGTGTGCATCGGGTGCAGGTCGTTTATTCACGTTTTAACGAGAGATTATACGAGTGTATTTACAGTATAGAGTATTACACGCAGGCTGGGTACACCTTGATGTGAAAATAAGGTAAATTCGACTATGGGCTAAAAAACCGTATGTAAATAATTAATTTCTCGAAAAATGCGGCGACGGCGACTGCGGCCACAAGAAAATTTTCGACAACACACAAAAAATATAGTATCGCCGTCAGCGACTATTTTTAATTTGTTGGGTCGAGCAGCATTTCCGCTCTCGGTTTGTATGCACTTCTTCGGAATCAGTCATCACCCTCCTCGTGCTCGTCCCACCACCGCTATAATGCCATGTCTTCTTGATGAGGTATAGCCGTTCACTTTATTAACATTTTCGAGCAACAATCTAATTATTACATTAAACGAAAATGAAAGCAACGAGGATGATGACGACGAAAACCAACAAAGAGGTGGAGAGGAATGGAAAAGAAACAATGCGGGGCCTCGCTTGTTCTTCGTTTGTTGGTTTTAAAGAATCCGGTTAAAGGGGACAGAACAGTGATTATAGGTATGCCCGATTCGCCATCTAATGGAGAGAGAGAAAAAAAAAACCTAAATTGACTACGTTGGATCCGCCCTATGTTGGTATAATGAAAATGAGCTGTAGCCGACGAACGGAAAAGAGATATTTCGCTGAAAACCACCTGTTGGCGAGTTTTCCTGGTGGCACCTGTATGCGGGCCGATGAGCGCGGCTTCGTTCTATTTAGACGCTCGTGAAACGAATCTTTGCTCATTTTCCACTGCGATAAAACGGGAAATGTCAGAAATTATAACACTCTATTAGTGCGTACAAATTGAGCGAAAGAAAATTATTTCCATCGATTTTCCCACTATGCGTTCACGTATTTAAGTGTACAAGGTTAATTGCACGCAGCATTAAGATGCCACGCCATGACCTTACGCTGCACGATGGTGAGGAAAATTTGACGAATTTTTAAATGTGCGCACTTATGAAATAATTGAGACGGTATATTTTTTATTACTCTCGAAAGAAGGCGACATCGATATGTTCGAGTGCGAGAAATATCCAAATTACAATGTAAATGATGTCGTGAAATTATCTTCGAGAAATTAAAAATTCCTGTTTATCGTACAGATTTAGCTAAAAGTTGGCACAAATACTGACGGAATGCCGTATCTAGAGAATTACACTGCACTGCAGCTGTTAATCGGTAAATTCTCTATCT
Source organism: Aspidiotus rigidus (assembly GCA_035079385.1). Lineage (NCBI taxonomy): Eukaryota > Metazoa > Arthropoda > Insecta > Hemiptera > Diaspididae > Aspidiotus > Aspidiotus rigidus. The sequence goes on from JAVHKY010000001.1 coordinate 12,196,459, forward strand.
TCCTACCGTTTTTTACCCGGAAAATGAGAAGAAAGAGTTACGATGTTCACAAATTTATTATACAAATATGCACGACGTATTTTGGTATGATTGCGCCTTTCGAATGCGTGAAAAGTATTGCCATTAATGCAACGATTATCATTTGCACTTAAATCTAGGTGGATCACGATTGTCAAATAGCTTACAGGTTGGTTTAACATTCGCGGAGATGAAATGCTAGGGAGCTGTTTTCGAGTTTCATCCTTTTTGTGGCTCCAAAAGTGGTCTCCAAATTTTTTTCTCCGTCGAGTGGAAGAATTTTTTTTTTTTTTTTTATTTTATTTTTACGAGCACTAGAGCTTCACGAGGGCTATTGGCTCGGCGTTACAAAAGTTATGAATATTATAAATAACACTTGAGAAAGGGAGGTTTTAAGGAAGTTGGTAGAGTAACGGAAAGTGAGGAAGGATAAGAGGATGGAATATAATGTCGAGTGTAACTGCTTCAGGTAATGGTGTGTAAAAGTTTACATTGTGTGTGTGTAGAAGGTTGTAGAGGTATAGTCGATGTATGTGTTCAGATGTGAGCGTAAAAGTCAGTTTGTCTTAGGTAATGTAGGGTATTCGAAATGATGTCCTGGTTGTTTTTGAGTGCTTGGGTGAGTGAAGAGAGGGTATCCGAAGAAGAGCGAAGGGGTAAAAGTCTGGGGCATGAAAAAAAGTGTTCCACTGTTAATTTGTCTTTTTGACAGTGGGGACATGAGGGAGGGGTTAGGATGTAGGGACTGATGAGGTGGGCGTGAGTAATTTTTGTGTGACCGAATTGAGCTCTATAGTAATTCTGGAAAAGGGATAGTGAGAGAAAAGCAAATAAGCAGCACTGCTGAAATGCTACAAAAGCTACACGTAATTCAACTCATGTCCTCTACATCTTGACGAACCTTTACAAGGAAACATGAATCATATTCTTTTCGAATGTAAACAATTATAAGCCATCGGACAAATTATATAATCACAAATTTTGATTCTTAACATTCCCACACTTGTCACAGCTATAGCCCAGGCAGATTAGGTTTTGAAATGGAAATAAATGCCGGCAAAGGTTTTTTTCGTGGATTATGTTTAAAATGGTCTCCTGATAAATATACTAAAAATTCACAGCGATCAGAGAGCGGGCCCTCCCCCAAAGGGGGTCAAAGTACCACAAAAATTAGTTTCCTGAGAATAAATCGAAAACTAAGCATCAGAGAAAAAAAAGTTTCAAACAAAAGTTGTTCCTCATCGAATATCCTATAAATTTCACTATATGTATGTCAACTTAGCCTAAAAACTCGAGCTGAAAAGATGGTTTGAAAGTTGAGCGATTTTCTAAAATTTTTGATTTTAGAGTTAGTGTAGTCAAATTAGACAGGTTTCCGAAAAAAAAGAACATTGCGACATAGAAGAGGTCTGATTGCTGGAAATGGTCAAGAAAGAAGACCAAAACAATATACTAACTTCTCCGCGTTTTTCCCCAATAGCATCTTTTTTATGGGGGTTGAAACACCCTCAAAATCAGTTTTTTGTAAATATCCCGCTCAATACGCATTTTAGAGAAAAAAATCATCAGTCAAAAATTATTCCACGTGAAATCCAGGCAAACTTGCTGAATTTCTTATTGTTCCAGACGATATAGGGAATGATACCAAGAAGCTTATTATCTCTTGTTTCTCCGTTTTGATAATTGCAAGACTCATGTAGTCAATCTCTCACCGCAAAACAAGCTTCTCGGGAGATCGCCTGAAATGGCGGAGCAAGTTTGCCTGACCCAATCGACTATCAACGTGAAACCCTCATGCGACTACACCAACTTTGACAAGGAGCGCTTCATTCTCGGATTTGTATTGCGGCGGTTCTTCTTGAATTTGTGGGAGCACACAACAATAACAAGCTTCTTGGTGACATTCCTTCCATTGCTTGGAACAATTCCACACGTTAGCCCACTTCAATTGTACGCGGGTCGAAGTCAAAATCTCACCGCGAGTCCACAACAGAAGACCACATCCATTCCCACCATCGCTTGAAACAACCAGAATGGAAAACTTGAGAGCATAATACAGCAAAAACGTAGCACACGAAATTCAGCTTGTTTTCAGCCCGAAAATGGAGCACGATATACTGGCCTGGCCTGGCATACAGCCCTTTCATAAGGTTGGAGGGGAAGAAGACCAGCACGAACGGAAAACTCTACGGCACAACCCAGTACAAACGAATCTACCCACTCCAACTAGAAAAATCGAAATGGGGGAATCGCTCAACTTTCAAACCAACTTTTCAGCTCGAGTTTTTGGCCTAAGTTGACATACATATAGTGAAATTTATAGGAAATTCAATGAGGAACAACTTTTGTTTGAAACTTTTTTTTCTCTGATGCTTAGTTTTAGATTTATTCTCACAAACTAATTTTTGTAGTACTTTGACCCCCTTTGGGGGAGGGCCCGTTCTCTGATCGCTGTGAACTTTTAGTATATTTATCAGGAGACCATTTTAAACGTAATCCACGAAAAAAACCTTTGCCGGCATTTATTTCCATTTGTTCTTATTTTTGAGCCTAATCTTCCTGGGTTACTACCAATTTTCTATCACTGTTGAAAACTTCGCAATATTTTCTCACCTTACACAATTTGTTTCTCACCTCCCTCAAGCATTAACCATTTAAAATATTCGTATCAATTCTATATTCAGTTTTTCTTGAATAGGCAAGGCCTAGTAGCCACCCTCTACTCCAACCTCCCTTTTTTTCCTTTCTCCCCCCCCCCCTTTAATACTCAAAGAATTTCTTTTACGTTTTGTTATTATTACTATTATTTAAAAAAAACTTCCTTTTTTTCTTAAATTTATTTTTTTATTTTTTTAGTAGTTACTATTATTTTTATTTTTGTCATTTTTTGTTTCTATGTTTTATTACTACCTAAAAATATTACCATCTTTTTGTACTATTTTGGTAAATATGGTTGGAAATATTAGAAAAAAAAAAGTAGGTAACATCAGGTTTCTGTTCCAATCTAAATTTGTCGAGCATCAAGATTGTCTGTCTTTTTATTTCTCAAAACTGTTGACTTGAAACTTTCGCCACATATTTGTGTTAATATGGAATAACTTTTTTGCAACTTTTGCACTAGTTGAGTAGCACTCTATGAAGCCATACATTGAAGATGCTGGCTGTTAAAAATTGTGTCCTTGCTGTACCCGTATTACTTGAGACAAAGAAAGGCAAAGAGCAAAGAAGAACGGGATAGAGCTGAAACAAACGCGATATCTTGACGATGTCATTCTGTCCAGGGCTGTTTAGCGAAGCCGAAGCCATTAGCAGTTAGCCGAGCAATTTTCATGCAAAATTAGCTAGCCGTTAGCCATTCAAGCTGGAATTGCTAACGGCTCTCCACATTGGAGTGACTCCATCCCCCACTTTCAGCCGTTAGCTTTTAGCTAAAAGAAGTTAGTCATTCTATTTTAGCCCAAAATTAGCTGGTTAGCCGTTAGATGATAGCCGAAGCCAATCAATTTGAAGAGTTAGCTTTTAGCTAAGTTTTTAGTCAATAAGATTCGCTATGCAGACCTGATTCTGTCCAGCGCATGCGCAGCCAAGCGGAGATTGAGAGTACAATATGGAATCGACTTTTGTTTCTTTGTTGACCGTTGTCATCTTTGTTCTCTTTGGACCAATCCCACTTCTGAAAGAAATAACTGTACACACCAACACAATGATATTTTCACAACCGCATTGAATCTCCTTTGTTTCCTCATTAATTTATTGGTTTTAATTTCCATCGCAGCGATCCTAGCACCTGAACGGTCCAAACTGTCTGTATTTGGATTAGAGGTGGAGAGCCGGCTAAAAGCGGAGCTTCTGGAGCGGCTCCGGCTCCAAGGGTTGGAGCTGTGGAGCTCCTATTGAAAACGCGGCTCCGGCTTTTTATTGGCTTATTTGGTTATTTTTTTTAGTTCTTTACGTTTTCAAGCAGAATTAGTTTTCATTTTTCACTTTTCATTTTTTTTTTTTTTTTCAATATTTTTTCATTTTCGAATTTTGACTTTTGAATTTTGGTGAAAGTGAACTCAGAAATGAAATTGAAAATTGAAATCAAGTATCAATTTACGCTAGAAGTAGACTAGAAAATAAGTAAATAACTACTATGACGCGATCTGTGGACGGCAGATGCAAACTGTAATTCTCTCTTGAACACCTCGAATAACTTTACTGCCTTTTAGACCAACCATGAAAGCTAAAAAGTAAAAACTTGAAAAAAAACGGCCACTCCGCCTCGACTTTTGGTTTAGGCTCATTTAGTCAGCCCCAGCTCTAGGCTTCAGCTTCAGCGGGCGACTCCGGCTCCGGGCATTCCCGGAGTTGGGCCCGGAGCTGGAGCCCAAAAATGGCCAGCCCACCTCTAATTCGGATATTGTTGGCCAATTCAGGCAAACGATGAAGTAAAAATTTTTTGAAGACCAAACAAATATACAATCAAGCCTCTGTTCCTCTTTGAACTCTAAGATAAAAAAATGTAAAATGATAAGATTTATTTTATAAAACAAAGTTGAAAAGTCTATATAATATGGATTTGTACCATTTTCAATTTTTTGTTTGCATAATGAAGGAGCCAGGTTTAGGCAATCAGACTTACCGTTAGGAAATGACCTGAAAATGCTATCAAACAAACCGCCAGAGACAAAGAAAGATCCAAAGATATTACAAAATCTCTGGGAGTTAAATCCATTATCTAGAAAGTCAAGGCATACAGAAGGAAGTCGAGAGGACATGTTGGACGCACAATCGCATTAGAATACCTATATGACAGAAGAGGACTAAGAAAAATTTGAACCTTTCGAGACTCCAACTTTGAATTCAATTCTGATTATGTACTCCATAAAGTAGGTTCTCCGCGTTTGCCTTGCCTCCGGCAAGGCAAGAGCCCCTATGCAATTGCGAAAAAAAAAAAAAAAAAGTTCTCACCGGAAAAATGTGTTGTGACGTCACTCAAGTAATGCATACATTCTCTGTTACTCGAGATTCTATTTTTGCATAGCAATTTCCAAATTTCAGGTCACTCAAGATATACATTCGCTGTCTCTTGAGATTTTATTTTTGCCTGGCAAATTTTATTTCTCGGCCAGTCTTCGTCAAGAGTGACCAAGATGACCAAGATAGTCTTCGAACATCAATATTGATGATAATGTATATCGTTTGATTAATACTGCCACGTATTACATATTCTGTGTCACCTACGATTTTATTTTTCCATGGCATTTTTCAAATTTCTGTACACTCTTTAAGGAAGTTTCTTCTTCTCGATACTTCCTTAATCGTAATACCTACCGTACATACAAATATTAAGTCTCTGAGATTCCAGATTAGAGTGGAACAAATATGCAGATCTCTTGGTTTCCAGATCTTGACATAGAAAAAATCGAGGTCTCTTGAGCTCTAAATCTTGGTAGGAAAAGAAGCTCCAGATCTTTTGAAAAAAATTAAAAAATAAATTTCCGTCACGTAACTGTCAATTAGAAAAAAAACAACTAAGAGACCCGGATACTGAGGCGCATGGCGACGTCTTTTTTTCGAATCAGGTGGGAGGGGGCTTCCGTGAAAATTTCCTCAGTCCAAGGTCAAGGCGGTACTATTTTCAACAGGGTAGGGGGACTCGCAAATTTTTATATTTGGGGGTGGCATGAATTACATCAGAAGGTTAGTAAATTGAGTTTTTTGGCCCGAATGCTTTCACGTCATTATTTTAGAATTTTTTGCTCTATCCCTCCTATTCTAAGTTTGAATCGTTCTTCGTATGACTCCATGATTTGCGTTGAACTACGTAATCCAGAAGTCGAAATCATAATTTCTTAAATAGAACACACAAGTATACGTGTGTGTACTCGAATCACGGACGATAGAAATGTAAATTGCGACCAATAAAATTTATTATTTTCCATTTTTTTACAATCTCATATATCACCCCAATCACATGAATCACCCCAAAGAATGGAATCAGGATGTCATTTTTGAAACTTCGGAAAAATTTATTAGGTACTCGTACTCAATTTTTTCTTCCTTTTTTTTTCGCAACCTCGGTGGGGCGGATCTACCGCATCTTTGTTTATCAGGACTCTCGCAAAATACATACACTACTATTTCTTACAGGTAAAAATTCCACCTACCGCATACTACAAAACTCACTCCTGGTATACCAAGATTATTACCATAATTATTATTTTTGTATTATTATTATTTATTATTCTGGTAATGATTATTATTACTATTCAAATTCAAAGTGAAACTTTTTCCGTGCACAATTTATGTCGTTCGTCATCGTTGGCAGTTGAGAACAAGACGACGAACAAGTTTGTGTGACAAATAAAGGAAAAAATAAATACAAAATATGTAAATAAATAATGATGTACTCGTACTGTGTGTACACTGTATGTGACAGGGCAAGCAAACAGATCATAAAATATTCTGTCTCGCATCATTCACCTCTTTTCTCCTAAGTCGAATTCGAATTATCACTATGATTATTATGAATTCGTTACAGGAACATACTGGTATTTCTACTGTGTAGTGCTTACAGTTTGCTGAGAAAAAAAAAAAATACCGTCGCTTCTTCTTTTCCAACCTTCCATTTATATTTAAATTATTGCCGACAGTAACACGTTCATCTGATTTTTGACACAGGTCACAGAGTGTCTTTCTTCAATCTTCACTGATAAATGAACATCCATATACAATATGTGCATTGTTTATATTTTACTCTAGGAGGTGCACTTGTTTCAAGAAAAAAAAAAAAAAAAATTCTTTGGTAAACGTTTTCGCTTACTAATAGAACTGTCATGTCATATTATATGTTAGGCAAATTCGTGCGGCAACCCGAAGAACGTTATCTCCTTGATGGACTTCGAAGATAATACTAAAATTCTTACGACGCTTCTTTTAAAAAAATAATGAAATAAAGTAAAAATAAATTCATAGAGTTTCTCATGGAATTAATTTTTGTAAGGACTTTTCTAGCGTAGAAATCGAATGACGGACAACGTGTTAATAACTTTTGAGAAGTGACCGGTTTCTTTACAGACCTGGGGTAGAAAGTCTTTTTCAAAATCGAATACAAAAGCGTAGGCCTATAGCATATTGTTGGTTTTTGAACGTAGGATACTTGGAATTTTTTTCACGTGTGAAAAAGAAAAAAGCATAAATAAGTATTCAAAACCTATTTGTACAATTTCAATAACATTTTACACTGCTTAATCTCCACAATCATCAGATTCCTAGAACGTACGTAGTTGGTTAGGGTACGAGTATAAGCCTATTATGTTATTTTCTGTCTTTGAACAATATTGTTCACAGATGAATCGACCTTCCCTCTGATCCTCAATTCATATTTTGAAATCGTATATTAATTAAGCTTGCAGGTTTTTGCAACCGTGTGTCGAGAAGAATTGGAAGTTTGAAATCATTTTTCGACAACTATTTTTCGTTTTGTAAATTTTCTGCGATTTGTCAATTTTCACGTGGTTTGGTCAAATTTCATGGACTCCTCTTTATGTTACGTACTAATTTTCATAAGTCGATCAACGTCATTAATGACGGCATATTTTGATGACGTAGAATCCTTTTGTATGTAATTTTTCCAGCATTCTCTTGTAAAAAAATCCAAGCTGTTCTCCTTCGACAAATTTGAAAACTGCCTCAGCTTCGAGAATGTAAGTAGGTAAAGGTCGCAGCTCGTTATTTCTAAAACCTCGTTCCAAGTTCCCTGATTATTAAAAGCGGTGGTAATGCTCAGAGCTAATTCCTCTTCCTTACATGAGAGTTGAAGCAGCGGTGGTGAAGTAAATTCTTCTCAAGAGAGGTGAAAGAAAATTCAAATGATTTTATAAATTTTTCTTTTATGTTAATTTTATTTTTTTAAATGAAATTTTAAATTTAATAAAAAAAATAATACAATATTATTTTGAAAAAATAAAGATCTTATTTCAATTTTTTTTTTGAATTATTTATTCAATTGAAATAAATATTTTTTTTTAGGATTATTTATTAATAAAATTGATATTTATATCAAGTTTTAAAATTATTATAGAAAAGCTATAAAATTTAAAACAACTAGAAATAATAATTTTTTATATCATTTATTATATTATAATTATGTATTTTTTTTCTATTCAACGTTACGTTCGATTAATAGAAAATAGGTTTATATATAAAAAATTAACAAAATAATTATTAAAAAATGATTAATTTAATAATATTATTAAATTATTATTTGAAAAAATTAATATAAATTCAATTAATAAGAACCAATTTCACCAATGATATATTAATGAAGAATAATAATCATAATAATTGAATTATAATAATTAAATTGAAAATGATAAGATCAAATAATAATGATTTAGAATATTTTATAAATTAAATTTAAATAAATAAATATTTTGATTCATTTTAAGAAATTTTTTAAATTAACTGTTTCAATTTTAATTGTTATAAATTTATGATAAATTCCCCAAATTTCTGATCAGTGTCCATAAATAATAGAAGGTTTAATAATTTATTATTGTATGAGAGTTGAAGCTACGGTGGTGAAGTAAATTCTTCTCTCGAGAGAGGTGAAAGAAAATTCAAATGATTTTATAAATTTTTCTTTTATATCAATTTTTTTTAATGAAATTTTAAATTTGATAAAAAAATTGATACAATATTATTTTGAGAAAATAAAGATCTTATTTCAATTTTTTTTTTGCATTATTTTATTCAATTGAAATAAATATTTTTTTTTAGGATTCTTTATTTAATAAAATTATTATATCAAGTTTTAAAATTATTACAGAAAAGCTATAAAATTTAAAACAACTAAAAATGGTAATTTTTTATATCATTTATTTCATTTACTATACCTATTTGATCCTTTAAATAAAAATGTTAATCATTTAATAATTTTAATAATTTTAAATAATATTTAAAACTCTCAATCATATTGAACCAAAAATGATATATAATATATATATATATATATATATTTTTTTTTCTATTCAATGTTACCTTCAATTAATAGAAAATAGGTTTATATATCATATACAAAATTAACAAAATAATTATCAAAAAATAATTAATTTAATAATATTATTAAATTATTATTCAAGAAATTAATATAAATTTAATTAATAAAAACCAATTTCATCAATAATAAATTAACGAAGAATAATAATCATAATAATTGAATTTTAATAATTAAATTGAAAATAATAAAATCAAATAATAATGTAGAATATTTTATAAATTAAATTCAAATAAATAAATATTTAGATTCATTTTAAGATTTTTTAAATTAATTGATTCAATTCAATTCAATTCAATTCAATTCAAAGACGCTCTTTATTGATATGATTCAATTTTAATTGTTATAAATTTATGATCAATTTCCCAAATTTCTGAACAGTGTCCATAAATAATAGAAGGTTTAATAATTTATTATTGTAATTTTAGACAAAAACCACACTCGTCACAATACAACCCTGCTTACGAGATTACTATCTTCATACTTCTCTTCTCTCACTTGAGGGAACCTCAGATGTAGGCTGGTTTTTCCCATCGAAAGTGATCTAAGTATGGTGGTCTGTTAATATCACCTAACTAGAGATCGTTTTATGGCGTCTGTATTGTTCAAAAATTTACCGATCTGTTTTGTCAAAAGTGGTCTATTTATAGTGTGTGTAAATATTGCTTGAATAATATTATAGACTACAACAGACTATTTTATATCGTCTACATTGCCCAGAAATCGACCGATCTTTCTCGTCAGAAGGGTGGTCTGTCAACACTGTTGAATATTGACTATGAGAAACTATTTCAAGTCGTCGAGATTCCCTAGAAATCGACTAATTTTTTCAGTCAAAATTTTGCCTAAGTTGGTTTAAATGTGGTCTAAATATGGTACGAAATAGCGAAAGTAAATCGACTGAAAAAGTTGGTCTATTATTGGTCAACCATCAGAGCGATCGCTCAGTCTATTTGTGGTCGATATTTACTCAAAATCGAATCAGATATTTAGTCGACCTGGTTTATCGGGAGCTGCCGGTTCCGAACTGACAGAACCAGCATCTGTTTTAAACCGAACAGAAGAATATCTTATGTGTGCAAGTTTGTAAACGGTGTTTTATTTATTTCACCCTCCTCCCCCCTTTGACCATGATTGCACGAAACTTTCCCCAAATTTCCTCTTGTTTGGAGATGTCACCGATAAACAGGTTATAATGGGGAAGTTTGATGTCTATCGAGGGACGAAAATAGTGATCAAAGGGGCCTGGCGTCCTTCCACCGATCAACGCCTCTCTCTTACTAGCAAAATTTCCAGTTACATCACTTGTTCAAGTCTTTTTACCAAGTCTATAAAAACCGAATCTGGTTCCCATGGGCCTGAAATTTTCAGAGGGCTCAAATTTAGGAAGAGTGATATCTTTCTGGACCAAGTGTGGCCCTGCTCATTCGCTGAGGCTGTGCTCTGTCAATACGCTCATCACAATTGCCTTAGTGAAATATCCAAGTTCCATATGTTGATGACGATTATTTATTGCATCCTGTTTAATTCGGTAGGTATTTTTAAAGTTCTGTAAGTAAATTACCTGTGTCCGGTACTCGCGAAGGATAAGCTTTGCGCGAGGATTCTTCCTACATGTGTCGCCAAGAAAAACTTGATCAATCTTCGTAATGGCTTTGGGTTTTTGGCTGTGCTAATCGTCATTATCTCAATCTGCCAGTTGTATTCTTGATACCCTTGACCACCTGATAGAAAAACTCAGTGCCATCATATTATTGAACGTGTTTCACTTTCTCATTGTAACATGTATTTTTCAGCCAACGTGTGGTCTAGCTAATTTTAAAACATTTTACACATTTAATTCTTTAAACTATCCTCCATCGTCCCTCACTCGCTGTTACATTGCTTGCTTTGAACTTGCTATACAAAATAAAGTTTTGAATGTTTATCCTCTCAAAAGCTTCACCATTGTTGTTTTTCTAATTTTCTTCCGGCTCTTGAAAGCGATGTACGTATGTGCAGAAAATAAAACAATCCCATTTTGATAATCCTCGTTGAAAATTTCATGTCATCAATCATTCAACCTGCCCCCTAAAATTTTCTCAGATACTCAATTGCGGAGCGCTATGGTCGTTCTTCTTTTACATTCTTTTACACACAATGTGCTCAAAACTCGATCCGTAACTTTGATCGTTATCTGACTTTTCGTGTACCTCTGCGACCTTACCAAAATAGAAATTTTGTACCATATAATATCAAACTTTTTCGTAAGCCTGACTTGGAGAGTCTGAAACGCTTCTCAATCTCGACATTAGCGCGGCATTCTATTGCTCAAAACTTGAAATATTCCTAAACTTGATCTCCTTTTCAGGACTACATTCTTCAGCCATAATTAGTTTGGATGTGAATTAAAATAATTTTTGTAGACGGTTTACTCGGTACGTTTTAACAAGGCTGCTCGTGTAATAGTTATCAGACGAAATAATAATAATGAAAATAAACGACTAAAAAATCAATTTATTCGACTCGAACGACGTGAAGAACGAAGACCTAATAACAATTTGACGGTTAAAATTTAATTTATATCACCGTATATACGAGGTACCGAAGAAATCTTTTTACCATGATTTTCGTTTCCCGGATTTCTTTACACCAAACCATTCGAAAAACGTTATTTTATCATTTATTGTTCGTAGTGAAGCGTATCAATAAATTCTAGAACTCAGTCCACGTCTACTGTGCGCTATAAGTATGCAAATTGGTCAAACTAACCTGTGTGAGCACAACTGTAAACACTATTAACATTTGAAATATTTTAGATAACGTTCAATAAAGATTTCTTTCTAAATATTACGATCGTAGTTTATCTTTCGGTGCTGTCAATTTCTTTTCTCGCTTATCAACTTTCTTACCATGTCTTTTTCGGTATAAATATAGACTGAGTTACGAACAAGCGACCTGAGGCGGTCGTACTCTGCATATAAAAATCCGAAAAGGAGATTTATGTGGGAAACAGTAGCCCGATGATTCCGTGTTTATCGAAAAAAAAAAAAGGTTTATCTCGACGATCAGAATACCAGAAGCAGATGCTGTCACCGCGTCGAGTCATTACATGTACGCTGTTTTCGGTGAATGAAAAAGTTGATTTGATCTTTGTTTCTTATCCCTCTCCTCCTTCTCTATTTTTGGGTTCCGATCAGATAAGAAGGAAAATGTATGAATGAATTCGATTATCCGGTGACCTCTCCGGTGCTGGAATTTATTTGTAAAAAGTTATCTATCGACTTACGCCGAAAGGTTCTTCTCTGTTTTACGCAGTACTGGCAATTAAACGCACAATCCTATGTATCGTAGTGTATAGAAGGGGTGAGAATAAGAATAACGATATCATACAGAAACGTATGAAGGTGTACACGTGTACATACTTCTCATCTCTCTTCGCCCCGGGCCTAATAATATTTAGCTACACAATATGATTAAGCCTGCAAAGAGTAAATTTCTTGCTCTCATCGGCATAGAGGTGCCTATCGACAACTTTATCAAGTAGCTCTTACTTCGTATTCGTAGCTGGCTAACAAACGTTGTAATTTTATCCGAGCTCGCGGCGTAATTGGTGATTAATTGGGAGGTGCGCACTGACATCTACCGAGCAATGATCATGCGAACAAAACGAGAAAATAGGAATACTTGTGCAACTTTTTTCTTCTTCTTGTTGAAATAACAGTAAAAGTTAGTTATTTCAGTGCGATTAAACCTCTTTATATGCGTACATTTTCATTTCAGTTTCATCGAATCGAATATTGTTGCGGGCATTGCGATGATGTATGGGCAGGGGGCGCGAACCGGCGAACTCGAATAGCAACTTATCAAAAGGTCTTGATTCTTGCCGAGCTTGTGGACTCTCGAGCCCTGAAGAAGCGTTCCATACTGACGCCATTAGTTTCGTAGCGTTGAATGAACTTATGATGGAAAGCTTTTGGTGAAGATCGAGAGAGTCCCGTGCCAAGGACTAAAACTGAATTTCAAGTAAGAAATTCCAATCTGTTCTAGCAATTTTTTGTAAACTGAATCAATTATGAAGATTGTCGTAGAGCATTATGGAACGATTCAACGACCTCGATTCTCACCAGGAAGATAAGTTTGTTCCTAGAATTGTTTCCAATTTTAGAAGTAGAACCTCCAGGTACCAAAAAGTGAGTATCAAATTTCAATGACTTATGTTTTGATTTGTTTTTGAGAGGTTCGCTTCTATGCTCCTGGAACACCTTCCAAAGACTGAACAGTTTTCCCCATTTAGGAAAAAAACAGTCTTCGTATAAAAGTTTGTAAACACTTCAGGGTATCTAAGTACCGCAATTTTTTTGCCTCCCAACTCTGATTTTCAAGTCCCTGAGCCAAAAATCATCCCCTGATAGCGTCACTCTATCGTATTGTACTTCACTCGTCTTTAGGAATTTTAAGTGATGTCCATCCCTGATGGTATCATGCCAAGTCTTCCCTCTGTCTCGTTCTAGCCAGTTGAATACATCGACAGCATCACTCAAATTTTTCTTGACAATCGATTAACCAAGCTTGAACCTGGCTCGTAGTGAGGAAAATTCGTAACGTAAAAAGCCTCATCTTACATACCACTTTGCCAGACGAGAACACTCAAAACCACTGAGCCATTACTGCAAGATGATTCTGTACCATCTGTCATGACTCCTACTGAACGGTTACTATTACGTATTTGTGAGCTGATTCGCTCGATCGACGTCGGAAAGACCACAGAGCAACGGATCTACAAAATGGACACCCTAATTAAAATCTACTCGTACTTCTGGCTGTACAGCTTAACCAGAAATTGCACTGCAGAGTGCAATAGTGCCATGAAAGTGTAGAAGGTGATGTACCTCAAGGTCCGTTAGTCTTGTTTAACAGCCGCGAGGAGGAGGTCAGCATACAAAAGAAACTAGTCTTGTAGATCCCCGTTGGTTACAAGAAGTTTGATCGAAACTTTTCGCGCGACCACTACGCCATTTGCTTTGGCAAGATTGGTTGGAAATTGGTTATTACGAAGAACAAAAGATCAAGCACTTGACTCGGATTATACTAAAGATGAAACGTATGAACAAGTCACAAAAGTTGATAGACTTGCGCAAATCTATAGCTGGAACAATTTCTCAGTGGCACACATAACAAAAGATGATATTGCTTTGTATGCTGATCAATAAATTCTAAAACTAAACTGATCTCACTTGTTTGCTCAACTAATCGAGTGAACGGGTGAGCATCTAATGACCACAAGAAACGAGAGAGCCTGTCACTATTTCCTGTACCTGCCCCTATTTGAAATCCTACCACCTCCAATGCAGTTCACCAGACCAATAACTGAAAACACTGAAGATATAGCACTAGTACGTGAAAAAGCACCATCAGGATACAATGAAACAAAAGATTTCAAGATTCGAGAAACCAAAGAACCAAAAAGAGAACCGATAGAGACACCGATATTCTCGATAACTTTGTTACTAAGATGGGGAAATTTGCTATAGTTGAGAGACAGACATATCGCAAGAACTCAACAAGAATAAGGGCAGGTATTTTCACACCCTCAAGTACTATCCAGATTACAAAATCTGCCTCACCGATGGATCCAAAAAATTGAATAGAACCGCCTATGCATACTCCTTCGATGGACACCACACTTCCCATCGAATTCACAACATTGCCTCCATCTTCACAGCAGAATCAATGGCTATTTTTTCCTGCCTCTCTCGCATTGCACAACTTGCACCAAACAAGAAACTCCTCATCCTCACCGACTCTCTTTCTTCACTCCATTCTCTTCTAGATACTTCTAAGAACCATCCTCTCATTCAACGAATTCACCTTATATTACACTCGCGGAAATCTATCAACATTTGCATCACTTTCAAATGGATCCCCAGTCACATAAATCTGCGTGACCACGACTCAGTCGACCTAACCGCCAAACAAGCCACATCCTTACCCAAAATGACTGACAACTCATCCATACCTGTCTCACATTATAAAAACTATTACCGTTCTCTCATCCTAGAAAAATGGGCAAATCTCTGGAAAAATCAAACTCCCAATAAGCTCTCAGTATCAAACAAAGTCCCTCACATTGGTTCACATCTACTAGGTCCTTACTCGACTACGAATCGGCTACACAAAAATTACTCACTCCTATCTCATCAATCCTGATCTTCTAGCTCCCCCATCTTGTTCTTACTGTCAGAAAGAAACTTCAACAGTTGAACACGTCTCTTTCTGTCCTAAGTTCGCACGCTTATTCCATAAATGGATGCCATACTTCTCACCGTATACGCAACATTGCATCCATATTCACAGCTAAACTGATGGCTGTATTCTCCTGCCTTTCTCATCTTTCCCAACTCCCTCCAAATGGCAAATTCCTTCTCCTCACTGACTCACTTTCTTCTTTACACTCCATACCAGTCCAGAACATGATGCAGTCGACAGAGCCGCCAAAAACGCCACTTCCTTAACTAAAATAACCGATTACACCCGTTTACCTGTCTCCGATTACAAAAATCACTACCGTCTTCTCATCCTTCAAAAATGGAAAACATTCTGGAAAAACCAAACGACTAACAAACTTCACAGTATTAAACGAACTCCCGTACCCTGGTCCTCCTCTTTAAGAAATACTAGACGTGAAGAGGTTGTTCTCACTCGTCTAAGAATTGGTCATACTCGTATCACACATTCCTACCTCATCAACCCCGATCTTCTAGCTCCCCCATCCTGTCCTTACTGCGAAGAAGAGACTTTAACAGTCACTGTCCACTACTCGTACCTCTCCGCTCTTCCCTAAATGTACCCTCCTCCCACTCTCAAGCATTAATAAATAATTCAGACACAATAACCTCCTCCCTCCAATACATACGCCTCACCCAATTCTACTCCTCCATATAAAAAAAAATAAATAAAAAAAAATAAAAATAAAAATTATATTAATAAGTATGTACAGTATATATAAAAGTAATATCCGCATACTATTACCTTCTCCATATTCATCCCTAACTCATCATTCTAAAATGTAAACTCCATTATCTTTCACATGTGATATTCATCGAGCTAATAGCCCGTTGTATTGCTTTAAGGCTCGTAAAAACAAATAAAAAATAAAAAAATAAAAAAATAAAAATAATAACAATAATAATAAAAATAACACTACTACCATTTTTCAATAATCTAAAAGTTTAATTTATAAGATGTATCATCTATAATTATGAACCGCCGAGCTGATAACCCTTAGTGTACTTAATATAGCTCGTTAATAAATAATAATTTAAAAAAAATTTCTATTTTCCATCAATTGTAACTAGAGTTTCCCTTTTCAATTTTTATTGACTGAAATCCTTCGGAAAATATTATAAACTTTGATAGGTTAAATGTATTGTTTTAGTTCATCATCTAGATACATGCTATAATGTAGAAGTTTGTATCAAAACAATCCTTGATGATATTTGAAAATTATTTGAAATCTTTATAATCTATTTTGTATTAACTAAAAATTTTAATAATTTAATTAATAATCAATTTAATTTTAAATTTTATTCAAAACTATTTACATAATTTTTATCATCAATTTTAATAGCTTTACATAAATAAAGTAGAATAAAATAGGTTAATGTAATTACTAATGGAATAATGATTGATAATTCAATAATAAATAAAATAAAAATAGTTATAATACTCGTACAAACAAAATTTATAGAACAATTGATTTTAAAATTATTTATTATTATTAAATACTGATTCTGGACCATTATAAAACCATAAATGTAATTGAATTTATCAATTACAGTATTATAATTCTCATTTTAATTATGATAAAATGTAAATGATAATTAATAAATAAATTTTAAATGGAAATTATTTAAATTAATTGTATGTAAAGTAATAAAAATCAAAATTCCAATCTATAAAAAAGAAAAAGCATTTATATTAAATAAAAATATAAAACCAATAGATGAAAATCTAATATTGATATGTGTAATTTTATTAATAAAATAATAAAATAAAATTTTAATAAATGATTCATATCAATCAATGAAAAAATTATTATAAAATAATTTTTAAAAAATTGATCAAATTAAAAAATTTACCTATTTGAAAAAAATGACGGCTTCCTTAACGAAGTTAAACGAGGAACGCAGGGAACCTGTTTTATGATTCGAATGAGATTTGGTATTGAAAATTCAAGGAAGCCTAGATCATATATAGCTCGACAGTCGAAATTTTTTCAAGTCCCTCTCCTATCATATATAGCTCGAGAGTCGAAATTTTTCCAAGTTCCCCTTCTATCATCTATAGCTCGAGAGACGAAATTTTTCCAAGTCCCTCTCCTATCATGGCTCGAGAGTCGAAATTTTTCTAAGTCCCCCTTCTATCATATAATAGCTCGAGAGTCGAAATTTTTCAAGTCTCCCCTCCTATCATATATAGAAAATTTTCCAAGTCCCTCTCCTATCATATATAGTTCGAGAGTCGAAATTTTTTCTAAGTCCCCCTCCTATCATATATAGTTCGAGAGTCGAAATTTTTTCTAAGTCCTCCTTCTATCATCTATAGCTCGAGAGTCAAAATTTTTCTAAGTCCCTCTCCTATCATATATGGCTCGAGGATCGAAATTTTTCTAAGTCCCCCTCCTATCATATATAGTTCGAGAGTCGAAATTTTTTCTAAGTCTCCCTCCTATCATATATGGCTCGAGGATCGAAATTTTTCTAAGTCCCCCTCCTATCATATATAGTTCGAGAGTCGAAATTTTTTCTAAGTCTCCCTCCTATCATATATAGTTCGAGAGTCGAAATTTTTTCTAAGTCCTCCTTCTATCATCTATAGCTCGAGAGTCAAAATTTTTCTAAGTCCCTCTCCTATCATATATGGCTCGAGGATCGAAATTTTTCTAAGTCCCCCTTCTATCATCTATAGCTCGAGAGTCGAAATTTTTCTAAGTCCGTCTCCTATCATATAGGGCTCGAGGATCGAAATTTTTCTAAGTCCCCCTCCTATCATATATAGTTCGAGAGTCGAAATTTTTTCTAAGTCTCCCTCCTATCATATATAGTTCGAGAGTCGAAATTTTTTCTAAGTCCTCCTTCTATCATCTATAGCTCGAGAATCAAAATTTTTCCAAGTCCCTCTCCTATCATATATGGCTCGAGGATCGAAATTTTTCTAAGTCCTCCTTCTATCATCTATAGCTCGAGAGTCGAAATTTTTCTAAGTTTTTCGCTGGACGGCGCACGGCGGACGGCGGACGGCGCACGGCGGACGGCGCACGGCGGACGACGCACGGCGGACGGCAGATTTCTCAAATAGCCCCCCATAAAACAGGTTCCCTGTTAAAAATGATATAAGTGAAATCAATAAAGATAAATTTTGTTAATATTTGTTTTCAGTGTCTGTATATTGCATATATTATTGTTAACGCGCAAACAAACCTATAATGGAACAACAAAAAGATACACTAAATATTGCTCTTTTCCAGAAGGGTTCCGACCTCACTCTTTAATTCCAAGATTTGCGTCGTTACAACCATGATCTTGTAACTTGGGGAAAAAAGGAGGATTCTCATGTCACATT
The DNA here is from genome assembly GCA_035079385.1 of Aspidiotus rigidus. Lineage (NCBI taxonomy): Eukaryota > Metazoa > Arthropoda > Insecta > Hemiptera > Diaspididae > Aspidiotus > Aspidiotus rigidus. The sequence continues at coordinate 12,215,123 of JAVHKY010000001.1, forward strand.
TGTAAAGCCACTCAAAAAACTTCTTTTTCATTATTACTTCTCATTATTGTGCAGAACTCAAGTTTAATTCTCACGCTTCATTGTGGCAGAGAATATTGATCTTCACGTGCATTGAAATTTTGTGGCTCGATGAGATACGTTACGCGTCGCAACGAACCACGGTAACTCAGCATGAGTGTCGCCCATTAAGGAGAGGTAATATTGAAAAAGGCAAATGGCAATGTACTCAGCGTTGAAAATACTTCTAGAAATGCGTTCATTCCAAATGTGTGAAATTTGTTCACGAGTGTAATCGGTCATTGAAATTGACACTGATCCTTTATTGGAATAATCAGTAGAATAGCCCAACTAACAGCGAACGAAATGTGCTGCAATGTCTCTTTTTCAAGAGTCATGATGTCCACTTTGAACTTCGCTTCGCAAAGCTCGATCTTCCTGAGATATTCAAGATGGTCTACTAAAGTTCCTTCGAAAACTGAAAATCTATCTAGATGGTGAAATTTATTCACATAGCAAGAAAGGAAGATGTTAACCAAACCGCTAAAACTCTTCCATATTACACCCATTGCATACAGAAAATATCGAATTTCCATACGACAACCTGTTATCAAACATCAACGGCGACATTTCGCTGTATCCGAGTACATATTAGCGAATATGAAAATTACGACATTGAAAAAACTGTAATTGAAACATAACGGCAGCTGGAAATGGGACGTTATGGTTGTAATGGAATCCCATTATGTACAACCTCGTCGACATCGGTACCGTGCGATATTAAAATATAGGGAAATTTATAAAGCCTGACATAACAGATTCTCGCGCCGAAGACGTGTGTGCTCGTTTCGTATAAAACGCAATATGTACGCGAAATTAAAGAAAATTTCGTAAGAAAATAGAAATAATAAAAAAAAAGCGTTAAAACGTAAATCGATGTCGCGAGAACGTGCAGAACGTACACAGTACAACATCAGGAAGGAAATTTGTATCGCGAAGGAGCAATTTTGTAGTCGAGAGTCGAGCCTCGAAGACGAAATCCATTATAAATCCACTCCATACACTTGTAAAATTTTTGTCAGACCTACTCGAGCGTTCTTTCGGCCGCAACAGGAACCACCAACTCCATCTTCCCTTCGTCGCTATTCGCGCTTTAATTAAAAAAGAGCACAAGTGTAAAGAAATTGAATATTTATTACGCGGCTACTTAGGCGGCGAGCGCAGCTTCAATTAATTCAATCGAGAGCGTAAAAATAAATACGAACTGAAAGACGCAATATTGTTCGCGTCACTTCGTACGAAAAGGCCAAAAAACCTCTTTGCGCGAATAGCTTTATCGTTCTTTAATTTTGAACCCTTTTTTTTTTTTCTTCTGCTCAGAAATTACGCATCGTTTCATTCGCGTTTCGTGGCAAGCGAATTTGTATCACCAATATATTATAGGGAACTACGCTTATCAATTAAGGTGATTATTGTCGAGCGGGTGTCTCGACTCTCGCCTATCGAGTACTCAACTTATTAGAATTCAATCCGTGCGGGTGGTTAGACAACTGCATACAATTTTTTCGAACCATATTGGCACTGTTGTATTGTAAGAGGCAGAGAATTTCTATTTTTTCTCAACTTACATTTCACGTGAAGAGATTACACGTCGACGAATTTTTAACGCGCAAATTGACTATCTGCGCGCAGATTTACGCCTTTGTCTTTCCGCACAGCCGAGTCATGCGATGGCGTGTTAATATTCAGAAAGGCGATTACCGAACACATCTACAGCCTCTGTATTTCTCTCGGTTCGTCTTTCTTTCCAATAAACGCGAACACTGCCTTGTCTTCTCTCTTCGCCAAGGAGCGTCGATTTAAAGTGATTTTGCGAACGCCGTTCGCATAAATATCAGTCGAATACTACTGAGTATAGCCAGACAATGTACCTACCTTAGACAGATGACGAGCGTCTGTCGTCATTGTTATCGTATACATTTGTAATTCTATTTCGTCTGCCTTTCTGTCAGCTACATTCTGTTGAAGGATGAACGTTCGACTAGTAAATCCTATTTTATTCTGTCCTCCGGAGGGGGATGAGGCCATGAAATGCATAGGAAAATATCCCCAATATTGAACCGTTGATGGAACTGTACAGCCTGAGAGGGCAATAAAGCGAAACATATGCGACGGATTGTGGTGACTGGCTCGGGAAAGAGGATGAGGGCGATTATACGAATTAAAACAGACAAAAGCTCTAGCTGGGTAAGGGGGGGGGGAATGGCCTTGGTCGAAAAATGTTTCAAATGTCCGTCAAAATGTTATCCCCAATGAGAAAACTCTAAACCCAAACAATTGGACCCATCTGCTCACACACATGAGCTGCAGAGTCATTTTCAGGCCTAAAATCCAAATGGCTGTATCTCAGGCAATAATGATCTCACAGCAATGTAACTTGGGGACATTTTAGTATGTGTGAACATTCACCCATGGTATTTTTTTCAAAAAAAATATTATTCATATTTTCCCTAGTTTCTAGCAATAACAAAACTTCAAACTCGAATTTAAAAAAATCGGAGGGAGGCACCTGGGGAAAATCATTCATTTGAAGCGCCATACCTTATACCACAACATACATTAGTACCATAGTAGGAACATTCCCAAAAAAATCAATATTCAATGAATTTCTGTGACTTTTCCATCAATAGCGGGGTGAACTACGACTGCTACCGCAATAGACCGCCTGAAATCAATAGTCAATGTTCGAGCTGAAAGATACGCACTCCTCCGTGGGATGAAGTGGGAATGTAGATAGACCAAAAATATATTTTTAGTATTTCGTTTATCGATATGGTCAATTCTTATGTAAACAGGAAAATGGTTGAAAAATTCTCCAGTTGCTGGAACAGTCTGAAAACAGCAGAGAAGTGAGAAACTCCACTTTTTCACCCTGGACGATCGTGAGTTTAGGTATTTCATTCATCAATTAGGTCGATTATAATATGAACGCGTTCGTCATGTTCGAAAAAAAAAAGGGCAAAAAATTCTCCAGCCACTGGAACGTTCTGGAAATGAAAAAATCGAGAGAATCCTATTTTCCACCCTGGAGGACCGACCATGAGTTTTGGTATTTCGTTCATCAATTAGGTCAATTGTAATGTAAACATATCGGTCGAGTTTGAAAAAAATGGTATAATGATTCTCCAGCCGCTGGAAAGTTTAGGAAATTCCTAATAATTGGGAAAATCCACTTTGTCACCCTTGAGGACTGAGAGTTTTGGTATTTCGTTTATCAACTAGGTCGATTATAATGTAAACTCGTCCACCGAGTTCGAAAAAAATGGTCAAACAATTCTCCAGTCGCTGAAACGTTCAATGAAAAAAATCGAAAAAAACCTATTTTCCAACCTGGAGGATCGTGAGTTTTGTTATTTCATTCATCAATTAGGTCGACTATAATGTAAAGACGTCCACCGAGTTCGAAAAAAATGGTCAAAAAATTCTCCTGTCGCTGGAACCTTCTAAAAGGGACAAAGAATCGAGAAAACCCATTTTTTTCAACCTGGAGCACCGTGAGTTTTGGTATTTCGTTCATCAATTAGATCAATTTTTAAGTTAACATGTCCGTCGAGTTCGAAAAAAATGGTCAAAAATTCTCCAGTCGCTGGAACAAATTTGAAATTGTAAGAAATCCAGAAAATCTACTTTTCAACTTACAGAACTGCAATTTTTCATATTTTAATCAATTAGTAGCCCAGGCAGATTAGGTTTTGAAATTGAAATGAATGCCGGCAAAGGTTTTCTTCGTGGATTATGTTTAAAATGGTCTCCTGATAAACATACTAAAAGTCCACAGCGATCAGAGAGCGGGCCCTCCCCCCAAAGGGGGTCAAAGTACCACAAAAATTAGTTTTCTGAGAATAAATCGAAAACTAAGCATCAGAGAAAGAAAAGTTTCAAACAAAAGTTGTTCCTCATCAAATTTCCTATAAATTTTACTGTATATATGTCAACTTAGCCCGAAAACTCAAGCTGAAAAGTTGGTTTGAAAGTTGAGCGATTTTCTAAAATTTTTGATTTTAGTGTTAGTGTAGTCAAATTAGACAGGTTTGGAAAAAAAAAAAGAACATTGCGACATAGTAAAGGTCTGATTGCTGGAAATGGTCAAGAATGAAGTCCAAAACGACATACTAACTACTCCGTGTTTTTCCCCAGGAGCATCTTTTTCATGGGGGTTGAAACCCCTCAAAATCAGTTTTTTGTAAATATCCCGCTTAATACGCATTTTAAAGAAAAAAGTCATCAGTCAAAAATTATTCCTCGTGAAATCCAGGCAAACTTGCTGAATTTCTTATTGTTCCAGGCAATATAGGGAATGATACCAAGAAGCTTGTTATCTCTTGTTTCTCCGTTTTGATAATTGCAGCTTGCAAGACTCATGTAGTCAATCTCTCACCGCAAAACAAGCTTCTCAGGAGATCGCCTGAAATGGCGGAGTAAGTTTGCCTGACCCAATCGACTATCAACGTGAAACCCTCATGCGACTACGCCAACTTTGACAAGGAGCGCGTTATTCTAGGATTTGTATTGCGGCGGTTTTTCTTGAATTCGTGGGAGCACACAACAGTAACAAGCTTCTTGGTGACATTCCTTCCATTGCTTAAAACAATTCCACACGTTAGCCCTCCTCAATTGTACGCGGGTCGAAGTCAAAATCTCACCGCGAGTCCACAACAGAAGACCACATCCATTCCCACAATCGCTTGAAACAACTAGAATGGAAAACTTGAGAGCATAATACAGCAAAAACGTAGCATACGAAATTCAGCCTGTTTGACTACACTAACACTGAAATTAAAAATTTTAGAACATCGCTCAACTTTCAAACCAACTTTTCAGCTCGAGTTTTTGGGCTAAGTTGACATACATACAGTTAAATTTATAGGAAATTTGATGAGGAACATCTTTTGTTTGAAACTTTTCTTTCTCTGATGCTTAGTTTTCGATTTATTCTCAGGAAACTAATTTTTGTGGTCCTTTGACCCCCTTTGGGGGAGGGCCCGCTCTCTGATCGCTGTGAACTTTTAGTATATTAACAGGGAACCTGTTTTATGGGGGGCTATTTGAGAAATCTGCCGTGCGCCGTGCGCCGTCCGCCGTCCGCCGTCCAGCGAAAAACTTAGAAAAATTTCGACTCTCGAGCTGTATATGATAGAAGGGGGACTTAGAAAAATTTCGACTCTCGAGCCATATATGATAGGAGAGGGACTTAGAAAAATTTCGACTCTCGAGCCATATATGATAGGAGAGGGACTTAGAAAAATTTCGACTCTCGAGCCATATATGATAGGAGGGGGACTTGGAAAAATTTCGAGTGTCGAGCTATATATGATAGAGGGGGGACTCAGAAAAATTTCTACTCTCGAGCTATATATGATAGGAGGGGTTCTCCAAATCTAGGCTTCCTTGAATTTTCAATACCAAATATCATTCGAATCATAAAACAGGTTCCCTGCGTTCTTCGTTTAACTTCGTTAAGGAAGCCGTCATTTTTTATCAGGAGACCATTTTAAACATAATCCACGGAAAAAACCTTTGCCGGTATTTATTTCCATTTCAAAACCTAATCTGCCTGGGCTACTAATTGATTAACAAAATATGAAAAATTGCAGTTCTGTAAGTTGAAAAAGTGGATTTTCTGAATTTCTTACAATTTCAAATTTGTTCCAGCGACTGGAGAATTTTTTGACTATTTTTTCCGAACTCGACGGACCTGTCAACATAAAAATTGATCTCATTGATGAACGAAATACCAAAACTCACGGTGCTCCAGGTTGAAAAAAATGGATTTTCTCGATTCTTTGTCACTTCCAGAAGGTTCCAGCGACTGGAGAATTTTTTGACCATTTTTTTCGAACTCGGTGGACGTCTCTACATTATAGTCGACCTAATTGATGAATGAAATAACAAAACTCACGATCCTCCAGGGTGGAAAATAGGTTTTTTTCGATTTTTTTCATTGAACGTTTCAGCGACTGGAGAATTTTTTGACCATTTTTTTTCGAACTCGGTGGACGAGTTTACATTATAATCGACCTAGTTGACAAACAAATTACCAAAACTCTCAGTCCTCCAGGGTGACAAAGTGGATTTTCCCAATAATTAGTCATTTCCTAAACTTTCCAGCGGCTGGAGAATTATTATACCATTTTTTTTCAAACTCGACCAATATGTTCACATTATAATTGACCTAATTGATGAACGAAATACCAAAACTAACGGTCCTCCAGGGTGAAAAAGAGGAGTTTCTCACTTCTCTACTGTTTTCAGACGGTTCCAGCGACTGGAGAATTTTTCAACTATTTTTCTCAATCTAACGCACTCCACCTAATCCGTGGATGTGTTTACATAAGAATTGACCATATCGATAAACGAAATACTGAAAATATATTTTTGGTCTATGTACATTCCCACTTCATCCCACGGAGGGGTGCGTATTTTTGAGCTCGATCATTGACTATTGATTTCTCGCGGTCTATTACAGTAGCAATCGTAGTTCACCCCGCTATTGATGGAAAAGTCACAGAAATTCATTAAATATTGATTTTGTTGGGAATGTTCCACCTCACCGAGGACTATGGTACTAATGTATGTTGTAGTAGAGGGTACGGCGCTTCAAATGAATGATTTTCCCCAGATGCCTCCCCCCGATTTTTTTAAATTCGAGTTCGAAGTTTTGTTATTGCTAGAAACTAGGGAAAATATGAATAATATTTTTTTTTGAAAAAAATACCATGGGTGAATGTTCACACATACTAAAATGTCCCTAAGTTACATTGCTGTGCGATCATTATTGCCTGAGTTACAGCCATTTGGATTTTAGGCCTGAAAATGACTCTGCAGCTCATATGGGTCCAATTTTTTGGTTTTCGAGTTTTCTCATTGGGGACTACATTTTGACGGACAGTTGAAATATTTTTTGACCAAGGCCATTCCGTCCCCCCCCCCCCCCCGGCTAGAGCCTTTGGTGGCGAGACCCAATTTTCCCGGGACTTACTCTCGGTCCACCAGTGGCCTAGCCATCAAAATGTTGAAGTTCTTCCCCCTGCCTCTCATATCCATACACCCCGAAGGTCGAAATTTTTTCATGTCCCTAAATTATATTCTTTGGGGACCGTATTGTTCACTTTTTGATCTGTTAGGTGGCACCGACTGATCCCGTCTATAATCCTTGTGATTGAAAAGTATGACCTTCTTCTTCTGTATATAATATAGTGATGGAAAGTCCACCACCGCAGCCGTGGCCTGTCCCAAATCTAGTATTAAGATTGTGAAACGCAGGACGAAAGCGAAAGGGGTGGAGGAGACGACCCAATTGTGAAGAAAAGTTCTTCAAAAATAGGAGCCCGATCTAGCGGGACCTCATTCACCCTCGCCAAGTGTTTTATAATCAGAAATTCCATGTGGAAAGCGGACTGACACAGTGGGATGTGAGTCAGCTGTTAAGCACAGCAATCTTGCTAGCAACAGGACAAAAATATGAGCCGAGGATCACAATGTCGGTCAAAAGTATCTTTCCTATGAATAGCAAACTCACTTTTCAGAGATTGTCAATCTACCTAAGTAATCCGTTGAAGATAGAGAACGAATATTTGCATTAAACTTTTATATTTTAAAATCTATCGTCTGAGTATAGACTAAATGTATACGTACAGCTTAAAACTCATTAACGCGCTTGAAATGGATACAGTATATTTACTTCATAGCTACTGTACGCGCGAAATTTCACATTGGCGTGAATTTGACGAAGAGTGACGTTCGATGTAATCATATTCGTGTTCCTTATTTGATGAGATGAGAAAAATGAAATTAAAACACGCCATCAATGAGAAATTAAGCCATCAAATATCTCTTTGAAAGTTCCTACTGATAAAATCTCATCAATCATTGATGTCGTAATAAAAGTAATTACTATTGACTGTATGCGCAAGTATGCGAGGGTCGATAAACGACGTAATTTACTTCGTATTATTCTGACTCCAGGATGTCAACCGTTCCTTGAATTTGAAAATGGTCGTACGACGACTAAAAACCGCCTGATATGGCTGAAGGTTAATATTATCCGAACCGACGACAAGTCGAAAATTATATCGTCGTTAACATTTAGGATTTTTTCATTCGTCGGAGTACGACAGCATATGCAGTCAATTACATTATACTTTGCGCAGCTGATATTCTTTACGAAGCCTTTGAATTTCCAAACCGCGCTTTCTCCATCGTTTTCAAACAACAACGGTGATAATAATAATAATGTAAAATGGATGAAAGCGGGCAAAGCGCTAGCATCAACAGTATCAAATGTTTTAATTACTCTGTACTTCTCGACCGACATTACAGTTTGTACTTCTAAAACGTTTACGCGATACCAACTTATTATTGTGAGGCGTTGATGGCGATCGTACGTGATGAGAAAGAATTGAAAGGAGTCTTCCACTTCATTCAGGGGTTTCGGTACTACTTCAAATGGATTCGCACGCGGCTGTGGCTCGGAGGTCACATAAGTTGTACATTATTTACCTCGGTTTGTACGTATTTGAAGAAAATCACACTCATGATGTATCGCAATATGATTTAACCCTCGAATTATGAGGCTGTTGACTGGTTAGCGATTCTAAGAGTCCGTTTGTAAGGGGGGGAGGGGCTCCCATTAAAATTAGGTGGCCGAGAGTAGTAATTTCTCCCAATGGAGGACTATGGACCTCTCTTTAAGCTATGACCGCTCTCAAATAAATGATCGACTGATTTCGAGTTGACGGCTAGTCATCTCTATATAGACTCCAGGGCAATCCCTACAAGCTACCCTATGTGCGCCACTTCTCTCAGTAATCAGAATAGGGCCCTTTAATTTCACAAAATGTAGACTTTCGACCATAGAAGCTGGCCAGAATCCGAAAAGGCGAAGATCCGCGCCAACTTGTAGTAAGACTTGCCCAGGAAAGGGAGCCTAACCCACTGTTTCTTACCATCATGGTACGAATCTCAGGGGAGAGAGGTTGTAGAACCGAGGCATCTTCTCTAAGCCTCCTATGAGCCATAAGGTCTATTTCCAAGTTGACCTGATTCACTCTAGTCAATTGTTTTATCATCATCGGGAAAAGTAAACCGGCTCAAAGTGATGTGAGTCAAGCGACGGATTAAGCCGCTGAACGTTGCAATCTTGTGGGCAACAAAACCGAATGACGACCCATCGATTACGATATCGGTTAAAACTCAGGGACGACGTCAATAACGCATATGGCGGCTCCCAGAAGTTTTTTGAGGAACCACCAACAATGGGTACAGGCTATTTAAATATACAAGAAACTTAGGAAGGAGATCTGCAGGACAACGTCGTGAACGTACCTGTACCAATAATAGACGTGACTTAAAACACCCTCCCTGAGGAGAATAGATCAAGCTTAAATTTGAAGATGAACAGAAGTAAGAGAACCTAAAGGAGATCCAATGTTCATTCCCACTTCTCCAGGGATACCATCAAATTTAGGTACATTCAGAAAGTCAAAGAATTCCTCCAGTTTCTTATTAGGAGCACCAGATTTAATGCGCAAGAAACGTTTGATAGCAGTTGCCTTAGGAATGTTTGGAATGAGTGAACAACATCAGTTCCCAATATTTTCGTAACCCAATCTACTTTGCTATCACATCTTCAGAGGAGGAGGTGGTGGTCAGAGGAAGGTGGAGGGGAAGAGTTGGGCTGGGCCGGCGCGTTGAGTATGAGGAAGGGGTAAAGAGGGCAGGAACGGGGCTGACCCGGTCCAACCAAGAGGCTTTGGCCGGATGGAGAGGTAGGAGTTCCATAACCCAGGTCGAGTCGAAAGCTCAGACTTCATACAAGGGTACACGCATGGTTGAGCCACGAAATCGACCTCATATCAACATTGATGTGAACAAAAACTCATATACTTTAAATCGAGTATCGACGACATTTTGATGTCAATTCCAAGTAGGTAGGCAGGACACTATCCATTCAAAATCGACATTTTTGGAGGAGTGAAATTTTATAATTCATTTTCGATGTCCATTTAGGATATGTATACACGAATCATTCACTCCAAATCGAAGTTCATTAATTCTGTTCACTCATGATCGACCTGATTTCTACGTCGATTGCAGGACTCGGGTTGAAACGAACGAGTCGATTTTACATCGATTTGTAATCGTTTGTGGTCGATTTCTGGTCGACAAACCCCTGAACGATTTCGACGGTAAATCGACGTCGAATTTGTGTTAACTACTTATTGAAATAATGGGTCGAGTTGACGTCACATCAACGTCGATTCGCAGTCGACATGATTCAACAGGGTTCTAAATTGTTTTTGTGGTATCACTAGTAAGTTTTTCCAAGAATTTTATTCAACATTCGGAAAGATTTGCAGCGGTTCCACTATCAAATCCACTACACGTAGTTCACTCACCTTCATACCCATAAAATAATATTCCGAGCTTTGTCTTTTATAAAATTTAGGGAACCAGTGTATGTCGACTTTTCGATTCGTATTTCACGCGGAAAATGACAACAGCAAGAAATTTTCTTCCATTTTTTTCTTCTTTTCATTTCAAAACGCCAAACATTGCGGCGCTCGTTCTTGGGCTCTTAAAAACTCGCTAAACGAAACACAAGACGAAAAACATTCAACGCGAGACTATATCCATATCTATAAACTAAACGAGGGAAACAAAAGAATTCTCTGGAGTTCGTTTTCGTAATAGCGTTTTAATTAAATTGAATTTTTAACTTTTCTTCCCGTTATACTCCGACACGCCGAAGACAGAGCCAAAAAGTCTTTTCCAAAGCGTATATATACGTATTATAAGAACAACATCTATAAAGAGCGAAAGAAAAAAAAATACCTACATTCTTTCGCGGGGAATAACAATTTTTAAGCTAATTTCTTGAACGTGAAATAAACCAGACAAATTTAGGAAAAGGCTCGACGTAAACACGAAGAGCCAATTGGGAAAAGAAGTAAAGAAAACGAAGCATAATCGTTAAGTTGGCACTTTTACTTTAATGAAACGAGAAGTTCGTGCGCGCTGTCGACGACGTCTGCGAAATTTTTTCCTTTCTTGTTTTTTTCGTCGTTATCGAAGTCGAATTTTAAATAGAAATTAAATTACACGACACTATGGTTCGCGTAAGAAAACCACGCAGACAGTGAAGATTACCTCGTTTTGCGCTGTCGATGTCGTTATCGTACTTCGTCTTTTCGTAATAGTTGAGCTTTCTGCTCGAGAGGAGAATCCGCGCACGCTAATGATACGAATATAATATTATAGGAGTTCTGTTATCATGCCCTGCAAACTGTTTCTTTCAATGATGAATGCAAAATAATTGTCGAAGGAGAGATTACGTAAAATGCTCCTCGGAGAAGCGATATTTACAAGCTACCGGCGTAATAGCGCGACGTATAGCACTTTACGCGCGAAAATCGCCTATCAGTACGACATAAATCGAATAATATTATTTAAAATATTGTAGAAAAAAAAAAAAAAAACGGTGGCGAAAGAAACGTTCACTACAAGACTGTATGGCGTGCTCGCACGATACTTCATTAAAACAAGAGAACGAGAGAAAATCTCGTTATATTTGATTGCGAAATTCGATGATCGACGACCGATAACCTTTTCGCTATTTTCGCGCTCGTAAATGTGATCCGAGAGATCAAGGTGCAAGCGGTATTCCGTGCAGAGGTCGGCGAAATGAATAATTTTTACGAAATTTTATAAATGCGCGCGTCCGTTCAGATCGTAGCTTACTTCGCCACGTCTTCCTTGTTATAGACATCGTCAATAAATTAGCGAACGATGATCGTTTAATTGTTCGAATTAATATTACGCGTTTTTTAATAATTATTCAACGGGCAATTTCATTTCATGTTTGGAATGACTCAATGGTGTGGTGACACACTCACGCAAAATCGAGATAACGGGTCAACATTAATTACGAGAGTTCTCCGTTTCTTTCACTCTTCAAGTCTCGTTGTCTTTAATATCGGTGTCTCTCTTTCAATGGTTTGGGACAAACAGAAGCGGACAATGTACTTTGTGTGTGCCGAATATGCGTTTTATTTCAGTTGTATAACACGTACTAATTATGTTGGCTCAATAGGAGCGCCGGGTTAAGATCTTTTTTTGGTACCTTTGTGTTGAATGCAGCACGTGGTCATCACTTTGTCTAAGAAGATATGATGAGCAAGAGAGGTGAATTTCTCGAAGTGTTAAGACGATAAGTCTGTTTACAAGTTTTCTGTTTTTTCGAGAATACGTCAGCTCAGCCTCCTTCTTCAGAATTTGTAATCGTTTTTGATATTTTTAATGTCTTTATCAACACACCACCCCACTACTAGAAAGCCACGGGAACGAGTTGCCTCCTCCTCCAAACTGGTGGTACGCTTTAGCGGTGGAGAGCAGGGTAGACCAGGCCTTACAGGTAGTGACGCGTTGGATAGAGTCGGCAAATTACACGAATCCGTTCCTTCAAGTTACGGCTATCCATACTAAACAATAAAGAGGAATACTCCGACGTGGAGTAAAAAAAATGCAAACCGCAGAAAAAATGAAAATACGACGAGCGCTTTCGGTTAAACAACCATCTTCGAGCCTGAAATGAAAGCAACTGACGAACAAGAGAGAAGAACGAGGTATTAAGATCGTCCAAACGAGAAATCACGGTGTGAGTCATAAACAAGTTCGATCAGGCCATCTTCCGGAATATACGAATTAAGAACAGTGATACCGTCAGTGTTGAGATGACGAATTATCTCTATATTCTCGAGGGCGATACGCTTACGGTAGGAATTCTCCTTATGGAGGAGCTTTTCGGATCCCTCACGGAAGCTGTGGCCACTGTTTATTAAGTGATCGGCGAAAGCTGACTCCCCCAAGTGTCCCTTCTTCCAAGACTTCAGGTGCTCAGCTACTCGAACTTTCATTTGGCGGCTGGTCTCACCAATATAAAAGCCTCCACAATCCTCACACTCCAACTTATACACACCACTCCTCTCATCAACAGGTATGGGGTCCTTCAGTCTCACAAACAACCTCTTGACTGTGGTAGGGTTGTAAAACGCGGGTCTGAAGCCAAACGGGCGAAGGGCCCGACCCAATTGCTGGGAGAACTTCCCCAAGAAAGGGAGACTGATCCAACGCAAACGGCGATCACGGATCGTGTCTCGGGGGAAGGAGGTGGTGGAATCCAGGAGGCCCCTCGTAACTTTCCTTCGAACCATCACGTCAACATCAACATTGACCCCATTCACTCTGGCCAGGTGTTTTATTGTGATTAACTCTTTCTTGAAGGCAGACTGACTCAAAGGAATACGAGTCAGTCTGTGAACTAGGCTATGAAAAGCAGCCATCTTGTGAGCAACAGGACCGAACGAACCACCGTGGACTAAAACATCGGTCGTAGTATCTTTCCTGTAAATTCCAAACTTATGGATACCGTCTATTATAGAGATCGATAAATCCAAAAAGTTAATGGAAAATACCCCTATTTCCAACGTAAATTTGATAGAAGGGTACCAGGAATTGAGATACCTCAGAAACTCACCAAGGAGATCTGGGTGACCAGTCCAGGTACATAGAACGTCATCAACGTACCTGTGCCAATAATGAATATGATTAAGTAACACCTGGTTCGAGGAAAAGAGGTCAAGTTCAAACTTAGACATGAAGATTTCGGATATGAGAGAGCCTAGTGGAGACCCAATGGGGATCCCTACTTCGTCAGGGAACTCGAAAAATTTCCCTTCAAATTTACAATAGTTAGGGGACCAGCAAGTATTAAGAAGATCGAAGAATTCGTGAAGCTCATTATGAGGAATGTTGGCTTTGACGAGTAGCTCACCCATACGCTGGATAGTAGCAGCCTTAGGAATATTCGGGAACAAACCAACAACATCAAACGAGCAGATGGTCGTTCCCGGGGGAAGGCTTACATCCTTGAGGACGTCAGTTAAAGAGGCCGAATTCAAGACCGAATGAGGGGATTCAAAATCGATACGATTTTTGAACCAAGGTCAAGGAATTTAGCAAGGAGGTAGGTAGGAGAGGAGACGAAAGAAACAACGGGTCGCATCGGGGTATTGTTCTTATGCACTTTAGGCAGCCCGTAGAAGAGGGGGGGTGTGGGGTTAGGAACGAGGAGGGCTTTTTTCAAAGCAGGAGTTTTGATAACAGCCTCACTCCTGTTGATGACACACCTAACTTCTTTGACGTGCTTGGGAAAGCTGAAATCCTCACTCTCTTTAGCACCACACTGCTGTAGGACTTCATGGACCTTAGAAGAATAGGCCGATCTCTCCATCACTACAACAGCGTTGCCCTTGTCAGCCTTAGTGACGATCAAATCTCCCTCTTTCATCTTCCTCCTTAGACCTTGAATCACTCCTCCCAATTTATTACTCATGCGAGGGAGGGGGTTATTACGGACTAATTCGGCACAGACTTTCTGGGTATTAAAACCAGGACCAATCTTAACCGCAAGATCCGCAACAACATTCGCCAAGGTTTCATCATTCTTGAGGGGAGGCATACTGAACTTCAAACCTTTGTCAAGGAGGGATGTTTCGTCACTATTGAACACTACCTGACTATTATTTATGAGGGGAGGATGGAATTTATGAACGACAACACCATCACTCACCCCCTCCTCAACCACCTCCTCATTAACCGTCATTAGGGAGGACAGCTTCTTATTTTTCCTCTCCTTCAACTTCGCCTCAAACTTCCGACACTTTTCATTGACGTCCCTCATAAAGTAATCCAACTCAAGGGGGAGGAGCATGCCGGAGAGTCTCGAATGAACCATAAGGTTTAATCTGGTCGTGATATTAAATTTACCATACCATCTTCGCAACTCTGTTCTGATCCACTTCTCCCTCATATAATTTTCCAGTTTCTTAGTCGTAACCTTGCAATCGGAATAAAACCGGAATTTAACGAACTTGGGCCTCAAATGTAACACTAAACACCGACGAAGAAACCAAATATGAGAGGAAAACGAAGCGCGTTGCTTCCGAAATTTCAGAAAAAGGAACTGTAAATACGCCGCAGAAGCGTTCTCAATTACACGAATCCGTTCCTTTAAGTTACGGCTATCCATACTAAACAATAAAGAGGAATACTCCGACGTGGAGTAAAAAAATGCAAACCGCAGAAAAAATGAAAATACGACGAGCGCTTTCGGTTAAACAACCATCTTCGAGCCTGAAATTGGTCACCCAGATCTCCTTGGTGAGTTTCTGAGGTATCTCAATTCCTGGTACCCTTCCATCAAATTTACGTTGGAAATAGGGGTATTTTCCATTAACTTTTTGGATTTATCGATCTCTATAATAGACGGTATCCATAAGTTTGGAATTTACAGGAAAGATACTACGATCGATGTTTTAGTCCACGGTGGTTCGTTCGGTCCTGTTGCTCACAAGATGGCTGCTTTTCATAGCCTAGTTCACAGACTGACTCGTATTCCTTTGAGTCAGTCTGCCTTCAAGAAAGAGTTAATCACAATAAAACACCTGGCCAGAGTGAATGGGGTCAATGTTGATGTTGACGTGATGGTTCGAAGGAAAGTTACGAGGGGCCTCCTGGATTCCACCACCTCCTTCCCCCGAGACACGATCCGTGATCGCCGTTTGCGTTGGATCAGTCTCCCTTTCTTGGGGAAGTTCTCCCAGCAATTGGGTCGGGCCCTTCGCCCGTTTGGCTTCAGACCCGCGTTTTACAACCCTACCACAGTCAAGAGGTTGTTTGTGAGACTGAAGGACCCCATACCTGTTGATGAGAGGAGTGGTGTGTATAAGTTGGAGTGTGAGGATTGTGGAGGCTTTTATATTGGTGAGACCAGCCGCCAAATGAAAGTTCGAGTAGCTGAGCACCTGAAGTCTTGGAAGAAGGGACACTTGGGGGAGTCAGCTTTCGCCGATCACTTAATAAACAGTGGCCACAGCTTCCGTGAGGGATCCGAAAAGCTCCTCCATAAGGAGAATTCCTACCGTAAGCGTATCGCCCTCGAGAATATAGAGATAATTCGTCATCTCAACACTGACGGTATCACTGTTCTTAATTCGTATATTCCGGAAGATGGCCTGATCGAACTTGTTTATGACTCACACCGTGATTTCTCGTTTGGACGATCTTAATACCTCGTTCTTCTCTCTTGTTCGTCAGTTGCTTTCATTTCAGGCTCGAAGATGGTTGTTTAACCGAAAGCGCTCGTCGTATTTTCATTTTTTCTGCGGTTTGCATTTTTTTACTCCACGTCGGAGTATTCCTCTTTATTGTTGAGTCGGCAAAACTAGAACTCGCAGTAGAATAGATGTAAACCTTATTATTCACAATCCATTGGAAGTTCATTTCAACGACCTTTTACCTGCACGCTGTGAAACCCGCTATCAAGAAGGTGATGAAGTATTTGGGCGTCTGGTTTAATTCAAAGCTAAGCTTCGTCGATCTGTGCAAAAGATTAGGATCGATGAAGCACTTGCTCTGAGTAACCTGGTAGCAACCATTTTAAGTATGGAACCAGGTATCTTCATGTGCAGCTATACGTTCATGAAGGGGAAGATGGATGTGGAATGGAATAGGCAAGTGTAGAACCACTCTGGCGCTGTGGTCTACTCCAAGCCTGTCTACCGCATCCACGTACAGTTGAAATTCTGCAGGAAGAATATCAAGCTCAGGAACATAAAGAAAGAGGAAGAAGAGGTTGACATTATTCGAAGGCTAAGGAGTAGTACCCCAATTTTGAAATCTGCAAGACGATGTCATCAGCCTTGGTCCAGAGGCCTAATGTAAGGGAGACTCGAGCAGTACTGTTAGGCCTGGTATGAGTGATCCCGAGAATAAAAGAGAGTAAGAGAGAAAGAGAGCCTAAGCTGTACCGATGACGTCACAAGCATCGATCATGGATAGTTATGACGTCACTCATGTTGATACCCTCATGGGGCTCACTCGCGTTAGCTAGATAGCTTATCTCACAGGACACCACGCCTATATTGAACCGGGAACGAGCTGTGCGAGTCAGCCCCCGTAGAGTAATCACAAAGCAGGTGTGGCCTTAAAATATAAATAAGATCACTTACTAGTAGACCTGAAACATGATCCATATTTATTTGGCTCTTCCAGAAAAGTCTCCTATTGTTCGTCTATATAGGTCGAAGATTAAAATATTTCTAAGTTCTCAAGGTAATTCAGAGCCTCGACCAGCGACATCGATGGGACAGTCATTCGATTTCTTTGAGCTCGAAATCGGGTTAGTGTACGGTATTTGAACGCAATTTGGTTCTTCCAAGATACACAAAATTCGTACCCAAAAATCAAATTCAATACATCTGTCAAATAGGTAGTTTATCAATCGAGCAAGCGAATCTGTTCATTCATTTTAGCCAGGCCTAATGTAAACCCTAACAAGAATTCGCATACGATCGAAAATTATCGCCCAGACTACGTCATCATCTATACAATAGAATCTAGATGTCAGAATCCGCATCTCGAATTTCATCTCGTGTAATCGGAAAATCTTACACGAAATAAACGTACACGCAGACTGGAGTACATCAAAAGAAAGAGGTCTGTGACCGTCGACAGTATTAACGCACACTCTTGTACACGTATACCAACACCAAAAATAATAACGTTCGAACGAAATTAATTACCTACTTGAACTTCGGAGACTTCCTACGACACTCAAATCCTCGACCAGAAACGAGCGAGAATAATAAGGGAAAAATAAGAATAACATCCATGAATATAAATTAAGTCATTAGTAAACGGAAAACGATAATTACGTTTATTCGAATCCCGACAGTCGCAGTCTCATGCAACTGCAGGCCTACACCTATACTGTTCATATAAGGTACACACCTAAAAATACCGATACTCATATTCGTATACGATATCGTTCAGCGATCTAGCTTATTATACTTGAAAGTTATATTCGAATCCATAAAATCGAAGTTCACTCGTAAATTGAGGTAAAAATTTCAATGCCATCTGGCCACTTTTGCTCGCCTTTCGTTCCATTTTAATTCCGTTTCGAGTGTCTACGGGCGAACCTTTTATTTTTCCTCATTTTTTTTTCTACTCGCTGAATTGTGTATTTAATCTACAACAGTACATAGCCACCGGTTAATTTATACACTATTCGATTGCTACCTTTTTTTTTTTCTCGAAAACCACACAGTCGTTGAGTCTGCTTATTCAGAACGATTAAATACTTGTTTACTCGTGTAACCTTTAAGTAATACACACATCAAGAGCGAGCGCGAAGCCGCACACACATTATAATTGAAAATGTAATAAGAATCATGTACGAGTAATTCGGTTAAGTCTTGTCGTTAAATAATCCTTATCTACCTTACAATGAGACTCCTTTCGATGAACTCGCCAGCTCATTAATAACGCGAGCGAGCAACCCCTCTTATATTACATTATGCATTCCTCCGGTCTTCACCTTCATCGCTTCTCAGTTTACAGACTAACGCAGCGATTACCTACATGATTAAACTCCGACTAATAATTATAATTATCGGGAAACGAAAAGTCGTCAAGCGTGTTATTATTTTCGTAACAATTCGAGAACGCGAGCTTTCAACAACGCGTCGCTGCTGAAGCACCTGTTATCGTTTTACACAATCAATGACGACGACGACCACCGCCGCCGCCGACGTCGTGATATGCGGGGCCCCGGTCGCTTTTGTAAATAAAGTAATTATTATTATACAAATATATACGCACGTCGGAATATGATTTGAGTTTTCAGTTTTCGCTGCCCCGTGTGACGGCAGACGAGAAGGAGGTCCGAAAGTGGAATTCTTTTCAGCGATTTCCGTAGATTTATAATCGCCGCCACTCCTCCTTCGAATTGAGGGAAACGTGACATTCGGAGTCTAGCCTGCACCAGATACTTTTCGATAGTTGAAGAACGAAGAATTTATTCGTTCTCGAAAATCCGTTACTGTAACGGTATCGAAAATAAATATCTGAAACCAACGAACATGGTTCTCTACAAGAAGTCCACGATATTGGTACGTTATCAGTACTATACTTCTCTTCCTCCTTCAGTTTGGGTACTTGGAGACTTGCTCGAAAATGGGACAATCTTCTTTTTCTTGGAGTGCTGCTATTCTACAAGGGCGTAATCGATCACAATGCAATGCGTTTATAAGGTGCGGTGTCTAGCTTCATGTATCAGACCCTCAAGACGGGAGGTGCCGGACCAGTCTTCAGTATTCTGGATCCAATCTGTTCGTTTTCTTCCCGCGCTTCGTTTTCCGTCAATATTTCCCTGTATGGTACCTTGATCCTCTTGTGATATGTCCAAAATAATCAACCTTTCTTCTCTTAATCCAGCCAGCCAGCATTCTCTCCGTTTCGGCCATTTCCGAAACATTTTTATTTGGTGTCTTAATGATCCATGAGATTTTGTACATTCTCCTGTGCAAACATATTTCCGTAGCAGACGAAGTCATACTCAAGCGAGTAATTCAGTCGGAGTAATTTACAAAATTTAGCCACAGAATTTTAAGGATGCCGGAGCACTTTCGATTAAACAATCATTGTCAACGGGGATTGGAAAGCGACTGAACCAACTCCGGCTGTAAACTAGAAACATACGAGGAAATCAGGATTGAACCAGCGAGTCATCACGACGTGAATCATACTCGTACCCTCGCATAAACAATTACGCAATTGAGGTGATTAAGGGATTAAAGAGGAGGGTCAGGGAGGAGGGCTTAATCATCACGAAGGCTGACAAAAGTAATGCCATTGTCGTGATGGAGAAGTCCTCCTATGACGTTCTCGGCCAGTGTAGTGCTAAGGAAAACGACAAATTCAATTTTCCTAAACACGTAAAAGAAGTTGGACGTGTGATAAACGAGTGTGAATTTATTATTAAAACTCCCTCGCTAAAAAGATTGCTCCTGGAGCCCAACCCTGTGCCTCCCCTCTTGTACGGGCTATCAAAAGTCCATAAAAAAGATAATCCGATGCGTCCGGTCGTATCCTTTGTGTCCTCCCCAGGTACGCTCTAGCGAAATTTTTGGACCGGTGGTTTAAATCGAGAGTTGACCATGAGTCACCTTACTCGGTGAAAAATTCGGTCTCCTTGGCTGATAGGCTTAAGGATAATTATTCTTCCGCTGGGATCGACCCTGTGTTCATTTGATGTGGTCGGCCTGTTCCCCAATATCCCCAGAGCAACCGCCATGCAACATATGGGAGACCTTTTGATTCAACCAAATGTTCGCCAAGAAGAATTGGGTGAATTTTTCAATCTCCTCAATATTTGTTGGTCTCCCAATTATTGCAAATTCGATAACAAGTTTTTTGAGTTTCCTGAAGAGGTTGGAATACCCATCGGTTCTCCTTTGGGTTCCCTCATTTCGGAGGTCTTTATGTCTAAGTTTGAGCTCGATTTGTTCTCCTCTGGCAGTGCGTATTTAGATCAGATTTATTATTGGCACAGGTATGTCGACGATGTGTTCTGTACGTGGACTGGTCCCCGAGAGCTCCTTTTGGAGTTTCTCCAGTATCTAAATAATCAATATCCAAAATTTACTTTAGAAATCGGTGGCGCATCTATTAATAACTAGGATTTGACGATCTGTAATAGAGACAGTAACCATGAATTCGCCATATACAGGAAAGATACTGCGACCGATATTACTGTCCACGGCAAATCTTTCTGCCCTGTAGCCCATAAATATGCTGGATTTAACAGCCTAATCCAGCGACTGACTAGTATTCCTCTCAATCAGGCAGCCTTCCAAAAAGAGGTATTAACTATAAAGCACTTGGCCAGAGTGAATGAAGTGAACTTAGACACTGACCTTATGATCCAAAGGAAAGTTACTCGAAAATGCCTCGATTCCACCACCTCCCTCCCCCGCAATACGGCCCTAAACAGTAGAGAGCGTTGGATAAGGCTTCCGTTCTTGGGGCAGTTTTCATCTCAATTGAGTCGTGTCCTACGCCCCTTCAGATTTCGGCCTGTGTATTACAACCCCAATACCATAAAAAGTTTATTGGTTAGGCTAAAAGACCCCATCCAACTGGCCGAGAGGAGTGGTGTGTATAAAGTTGAGTGTAAGGATTGTAACGGAATTTATATTGGCGAGACAGGCCGTCAGTTGAAAATTAGAATCGCTGAACATAGGAAGGCGTGGGAAAAGAAGAATATAGGTGAATCGGCGTTTGCGGACCATCTAATCACTAGCGGCCATAGCATTAAAGAGGGGTCCGAGGTCCTCCTCTATAGAGAAAACGTATTCGAAGCGAAAAGCGTTAGAACACATCGAAATAATCCGTCATTTAAATAACGACGACCTTAATGTGCTCAACAGGTACATACCTGATGAGGGGTTGATTGAACTAGTTTACGAGTATGATTCACGTCGTGATGACTCGCTGGTTCAATCCTGATTTCCTCGTATGTTTCTAGTTTACAGCCGGAGTTGGTTCAGTCGCTTTCCAGTCCCCGTTGACAATGATTGTTTAATCGAAAGCGCTCCGACATCGTTAAAATTCTGTGGCTAAATTTTGTAAATTACTCCGATTGAATTACTCGCTTGAGTATGACTTCGTCTAGTACCTCTTCTTGACCTGTGCAGTGAGCATGCCCTCCTGTATTCCCTTAGACACACGCCATATTTAGGAGGCCGAAAAATTCTTGAAGCTCATTGTGAGGAATGTTGGCTTTGACAAGTAGCTTACCCGAACGCTGGATAGTAGCAGCCTTAGGAATATTCGGGAACAGACCGACAACATCGAACGAGGAGATAGTCGTTCCCGGAGGAAGAGTTACACTCTTCAGGACGTCAGTCAAAGAGGTCGAGTTCAAGACCGAATGAGGTGGTTTAAAATCAATGCAATGTTTAAACCATCGGTCCAGGAATGTTGCAAGGAGGTAGGTAGGAGAGTAAATGAATGAGACCACGCCACGGGTCGCATTGGGTGTTATTCTCATGCACTTTAGGCAACCCGTAAAGGAGGGGCACGTGAGATTAGGAAACAGGCGGGCTTTTTTCGTAGCTGGCGTTTTGATAATAGCCCCACACTTGTCGATGACACTCCGAACTTTTTTGACATACTTAAGGAAGCTGAAGTCCTCACTGTCTTTAGCACCACATTGCCTATCTCCCCGACCCACGATCCTCGATCGCCGTATGCGTTGGATCAGTCTCCCTTTCCTGGGAAAGTTCTCCCTCCAATTGGGTCAGTCCCTCCGCTCGTTTGGCTTCAGACCCGTGTTCTACAACCCTACCACAGTCCAAGGTTTGTTTGTGAGGCTGAAGGACCCCATACCCGTTGATGAGAGGAGCGGTATTTATAAGTTGGAATGTAGGGATTGTGGAGGCTTTTATATTGGTGAGACAAGCCGCTAAATGAAGGTTAGAGTAGCTGAGCACCTGAAGTCTTGGAATAAGGGGCCCTTAGGAGACTCAGCCTTTGCTGATCATCTAATAAACAGCGGCCACAGCTTCCGTGAGGGATCGGAAGAGCTCCTCCATAAGGAGAACTCCTACCGTAAACGCATCGCCCTCGAGCATAGATAATGCGTCAACCCAACACTGATGGCATTACTGTACTTGAATCGTATATTCCGGAAGATGGCCTGATTGAACTTGTCTATGATTCACGCCGCGACTTCTCGTTTGGCCAATCTTAATGTCTTGTTTTTCTCCTCCGTCTTGTCAGTTGCTTTCGTAAGAAGGTTTATTAACCGAAAGCGCTCGACGCGACGTTTTAATTTTTCTGCGGTTTGCATCGTTTTTTCTCTCTCTTCTGAGTATTCTTTTTTCGCTATTATGGATAACCGTAACTTGGAAGAACGTATTTGTTTAAGTTCTTGATCCTCTCAGGAGAGTCCTCGCAACTACCTCCTGGATTCTTGATCATTGATCTGCGGTCTTCGTTGAGAAAGCCTCTTCAGGTATTTTCTTTTGCATTTTTGGATAATAGGATCTCCATCTCCATGAGAACCACAATTTTCCGAACGGACGGTAAATGCCGGACATTTTCACCGGTCCTTCAGAAGTTGAAAAAGAAGCTAGCCCACAAGGCGACTCTGCTCTGATTGATACCCATTACTCTTGAACTAATAAACCTCGAACGAGGAAGGAGCGCCTTTCTCTCCGCACTTCGAAGGAGCATTGAACGACAGATGATTTATAGACATTTTCTCATCTCGGAATTCTCAATTTCTAAGCCGTGGACATTATTAATAAAATTTTTTATGAGTCTCGTTTATTTTTCAAAAGAATTATTGAGTACCTTCAAACATAAAGAATTATACACGAAACGTTTGAGATCCCAAAATATCTAGATTGAATTATTTCTTCCACACGTTCTCACACTACTGTAAAGTTGCCAATGTCGAAAGAATCGACGATAAAAAGCTTTGAAAAAATTTATTAGCGAACTTTAAAATACGACGCCAAACGTGCGTTTTTATTCGTACAGTTCATCTTGTTAATTACGTAATGCAAATGCGAAGTTAACTATTTTATATGTACTTTCCATCCTTACGTAATTTTTTAACGGCAGACCGGATATTTTTTTACAAAAATTTCCTAGGAAAAGTTAATTTATATAGGAGGTAATAAACATAACACAGACATGTAGGTACAGTATTGTACAATAAACGTTAGTAGTCTTATGGTTACAATAACCAGAGATACAGATTGTATGCTCTTATGGTTAGCGCTGTATGTATGAACATAATAGCGCAATACAGTAGGTCTACGAATATAAAAGACAGTATTGTCGTAAATTTTTCTCCGAGAATTCAATATTTTATTATGTCTTGCATAATTTACCTTCTTTTATTAATCTTTGGTGCTTCTTCTCGTCACACTCTCCTTTATTCATGCACATATACTTAACCTTGTCATAATTTTAATGCTCGCTTTCCCCTGGTTTTATGCATCAGGGATCTACGTAGGTATCTGAAAGACTAAGTATAAATTTTCATAATCATGATTTTTTCAAATTCTTATATTGATTATTTTTACTGTACTTTGCATATTGACAGTATTTTTTACACACATTACGCTAAATGAGAGAGCACATCTGCGAAATTGAAAAAGTTCTAATTGAAAATAACGCCCTGGTTTCGACTATAGTCCAGTTCGTACACCCGAGAACCTATGAACAACCGAGCTTCCAGAGGAAGTCTGACGAAGATATAGATCGAGCCATTGATGGCTGTTAGCTTTTTCTTTCTCTTCAGTAGCAATAAGGTAGCGATATCAATTCTTCTACTCGTGACCCAGTCGGACAAATTCTTTCAACATACTCTGGCAGAACGAGTCGCTCGGAGTTGAGTTGGTGCGAATGTACACCGTTTCGAGGAGTCCGGAACAGGAGAAACGTGCACGAAACGTCGTTGCATCGTACTGCTACCTTCGCCCGCACCGTTCGTAACCTCATCCTCGAATCGCGAGTTAATAAAATTGCGACGGTCGAGAACATTATTAACGTACGCGTATACTCTGCGGTAACAACGACTATTATATCAAACAGCACTCGTACCTGTATTACTGCAGTCTACGAGGGTATTGTGTTTGAGGTAACAGGGTTAGTGAGAGAGAGTAAAAGAAATGGACACGAAGAGAGGAAAAAACAGAGAAAACAGAACACCACAAGAAGAATTCATAATCTTCGTGACGACTGCGAGCTCACGAAGAATCGGCTCGAAAATATAATAATATACGTATGTTTTGCCGCTATATCGCTAAGAACACGAAACTCAACTTCGGAGACATATTCTTGATCCTATTGCTCGGCTGATATTTTTATCTCTTTCTTGTCTGTATGTAAATAACTTAAGAACACTGTTCGTAATACGCGGACATGAATCACACGCGAGTCCCGTGCCCGAGTTCGAAGAGAGCAAAAAAAAAAAAAAAAAGGACGGGGAAAAGGCTGAAAAGAAAAAAATAACTGAAGACCTCACCGGTTACCCGAATTAAATTATTATTACTCGTACAATCGTACAATAGTTAAATAGCTTCAATGGTTTCATTTTACTACAGTATGTGTATCTGCTTAGCTAACCTTTTTTAACTCGGTGCATGTGATGTGCGCGTGATACAGGATATGACGACGGCGTATTTCGCATAATTTATTTCTTAGA
The DNA here is from genome assembly GCA_035079385.1 of Aspidiotus rigidus. NCBI lineage: Eukaryota > Metazoa > Arthropoda > Insecta > Hemiptera > Diaspididae > Aspidiotus > Aspidiotus rigidus. The sequence continues at coordinate 12,240,306 of JAVHKY010000001.1, forward strand.
ATGCAAAAATAATGATGATTCATCAAAGACGAATTGAGAAATGAAACGCGGTACATAAGAATTACAGCACTATAAGTAATGATGAACTGAATACGCATTGCATGTTCGAGCCTAAAGTCGAAGAGAAAAACTTTTAATTTTCCTTGGTCGTGTATCTTTTATGTCCATAGAAGTGAAAAAGGCAGTTATTTGAGGAAATTTTTAGTAAAGAGAATGATAAATTCTTGGAGTCTGATATCATAACACTCAGCCATTTAACCGCTTGTGTCGCATGTGCATCCGCAGGGGGGTCTCTTTCCTCCAACACTGGCATCAACCTTTTCGGGCATAACTTAATTGTTGGAAAAATCTCTCCGGAGAGTGTCTCCAGGCATACGAACTAAAATACACGCATCAGACACAACTTGGAGTCAAATTGCTGCCAGCGTCTCTTTTTCATCATTCTTCATATCTCTGCTTGGTCTTCTTCCTGTAGAATTTCGGCTGCATGTGGATGCAGTACACCGGTTTGGAGTATGCCAAAGAGTGGTTCTGCCTTCGCTTATTCCATTCCGCGTCCATCTTCTTCCTGGCTGAGGCTGCAAATGCAGACACTTGGTTCCATGCATAGGTGGGATTGTTAGCCAAATCCCCTCCTTGGCGTTGTCAATTGCGCCTCATGTTATTATATTAGCAGAAATAGATAACGTTATATTGACGAAAATATACAGTTGTAACAGGATGTCTTTCGATTCCCAGCCCGGTTATAGTGATCAACATTGATGACGTCATAATCCTACCTTCGGTTTGCTTAGAGCAGTGGTTCCCAACCAGGGTGCCGCGGCACCCGAGGGTGCCGTGGACCATTCTCAGGGGTGCCGCGAGATTTACAAATAAATCAGCAAAATAGCAATATTAAAGCACTAAACTAAAGACTAAAACAGTAAATGTATGTGAATTGAAAGTAGGTATATACTAATAACTAATATATTATGTACTACAATTGAGAGATAAGATTTCAAAGCAAGCAGGAACAGGTAATTTCTGCCTTTCGTAGATCTGGGTGTAGGTATCTGTTATAGGTTGTGTAAGTAGTGATTTCATCGTGACCGTCCACTTTTTCTCGTTAGCACATGCAGTGTGTGGTTAGATTTCTTTGTGATTGGATTGTAACTTGTAGCAATAATTAATTAAGTTCGATGGATAAATTTTTGGTAAAAAAACGAAAGGTGGATGATGATTCTGACGATGACATCGGAGGAAATGAAAAGGTTCCCCTCCCATCAGCTGAAACACTGACTCCTTCTCACTCGAAGAAAAAAAGTAAAATTCGGCAATATTGTGAAGCGTATCTGGCTTATGGTTTCACATGTTGCGAGCTACACGGAGAAGAAGTTCCTGAATGTCTCGTATGTGGAGATAAACTGAGCAAGGAAGCGATGGTTCCGAGCAAACTTAAAAGGCACCTCACTGCAAAGCATTCGCACCTCGAGGGTAAGCAAATTGACTATTTTAAGAGACTTCTTGAGAATAGAAAATGCGAAGCAGTTAAATTCACGAAGAAAGTCAAGATTGGTGACCGTGCTCTTGAGGCGAGTTTTATGGCTTCTCAACTTATTGCCAAGCAAATGAAACCCCATACGATCGGAGAAATGTTGGTGAAACCAGCTCTCAAGGAAATTGTGCGAATAATGCTGGGGGAGGAAGCTGCGCTAGAAATTGAGAAGGTACCTATGTCGAATAATACTGTTGCTCGTCGAGTCAGCGACATGTCTGTTGATATTCATGAGCACACTGCTGACATAATTAAATATCGACCTTTTGCACTTCAAGTCGATGACACAACAGATGTCAGCGACAAGTGCTACTTGATTGCATTCGTTCGTTTCGTGCACACAAACACTATTCTTGCTCAGTTCCTATTCTTGAAAGAAATGAAAACTTCCACAAGGGGAGAAGATATCTTCAATACAGTTCATGCCTTTTTCACGCATTCTCAAATACCTTGGAAAAATTGTGTGGGAATTTGTACGGATGGAGCCCCCAGTATGACCGGCCGTTTCAAAGGATTTGTGTCGTTAGCCAAAAAAGAAAACCCTGAAATTCTCATCGTACACTGCTTCCTTCACAGAGAGGCACTTATGACTAAAACGTTAGGAACTGACTTCAAGAACATACTGACGACTACTGTTCACATTGTCAACTACATACGAGGAAGGCCACTGAAAAGTAGGATCTTCGATGAGTTATGCAAGTCAATGGATGCTGGCTTTACCAGTCTCCTGTACCACACGGAGGTGAGATGGCTGTCTCGAGGAAAAGTTTTGTCACGACTGTATGAACTGAAAGAAGAAGTCCTCTTATTTCTAATGATGGAGGAACAACAGGCTTATGTAGATGTTTTGACCGACGAGGATTGGACAGCTGGCCTAGCGTACCTCAGTGATATTTTCCAACACCTCAACAGTCTCAATTCTAGTTTACAAGGGCCCGATGACAATTTCTTAAAATCCTCCGATAAAATATCAGCGTTTCGAGATAAGTTGTCCATGTGGAGTACTCGATTGAAAGACGGCCACTGTGAAATGTTTCCACTATTCAAGGGGGAAGAGAACGAAAATCCAGCGGTTGTGGAGAAAATTTTGGACCATTTACACACCTTGCAGGCTTCCTTAGCAAACTACTTCCCACATTTAAATTCACCAGAGTATGACTGGGTACGAAACCCGTTCGCATCTACTGTATTACCCGCGAACTATGAGGCGGCGAAAGAAATCATCGAACTAAAACACGATAGAACTCTTGAACTGAAGTTTAACACCGTACCCCTCACCTCCTTTTGGTTGAACCTCGAAAACGAATATCCAGTATTGTTCGAGCACGTTTCGAAAATTTTAATTCAATTCTCAACGTCGTGGCTGTGCGAGCATGGGTTCTCTACCCTACTAAATGTGAAAACGAAGAAAAGGCAAACTATCACTGAGGATGCACTTGAAGGAGATATGCGGGTGTGCTTATCTAATATTCCCCCGCGAATATCGGACCTTTGTAACCAGGGTCAAATTGCGCATTAAAGTACTTATTTTGTAGCCTAGCATATTTCGAAATTGTACATATTCGTAGAATATAAATACAAAAGTTTTTTTCTGTTTTTAATGGGGTGCCGCTGGATCGGGCACTTCTGAAGAAGGGTGCCGCAGATCAAAAAAGGTTGGGAACCACTGGCTTAGAGAATTCAAATAGTGTTCGATTTTATAAGGGCTATTAACTGTGATTAGAAATCAGAAAAAGTGCTGCAGGGCCAATGACTCCCCGACCGTCGATTTAGGGTCGATTTCGAGTCGTAGGCGATGTCGACTCAAACTCGACTAAAATTCTACGTCAAATCGACGATGTCCGTCAGAACGGAGTTAAACGAGGGTAGCAGGAAACCTTACACGTGGGATCTGAAAAATGTATGACGTCATCGGATTGTGACGTCACAAGCTTGGTCTTTGGAGCTATATACTATGGGAGAAGGACTTGGAAAGAACTCACGGGTTCTTTAACGGAGTTAAACTAGGGGTGGCAGGGAACTTTTTTTATGGGGCAATCTGAAAAATGTAGACTATGACGTCACAGGCTCCGCCCCCAAGTTGTATATGATGGGAGGGGACTTGGAAAAAACACTGATCTATGACGGCATCAGATTGTGACGTCACAAGGCTGACCTATGACGTCATCAGAATTTGACGTCGCAAGCCCCGCCCCAAAGCTACATACAGTATAAAAGGAGGGGCACTTAGAAACATTTCGAGCTCCGAGCTTTGCCGGACGGCGGACATTTTGCCCGAAATCCCCCTCCCGATGAAACATCCGATCTTAAAGGCAAATCGACTGGATGATGACGTCGATTTGCAGTCGAAATATCGTTGACTCAGGAAACATTTTGTCCATATTATGTTGACTGCAAGGTGACCAGATGGTACACTTTTTGGTTACTGAAAAAAGAGAACTCTATCTATTTGCAAAAATCTTTTCCAAAGTCATTCTAAATAGAATCAAGCTGCTCCTAGATGTCCAACAGCCAATCGAACAGGCGGGCTTTTGTAAATCTTTCTCAACCATAGACCATATTCACTCAATTAACCAAATCACCGAAAAAGGGAGGGAATATCAACAAGACATTTTCATCGAACTAATCGATTATAAAAAAGCCTTTGACTCCCTGAAACACAGTCCTAAAGGCACGAGGAATACCAAAAACATATAGAACTATCATTCAAGCATTATATAAGAACATAAAAGCTAGAATAAAAACAGATGTCACGGGAGAGTACTTTGAAATAAAGAAGGGGGTGGCCCAGGCTGATCCTTTATCACCGGCGCTTTTCAATTGCGCTGTAGAACATATCTTTAGGAAATTGGATTGGGAGGATAAGGGGATGAACATCAATGGGAAAAAATTATCAAACCTCAGGTTTGCGGACGACGTGATCCTCCTATCGAACTCCGAAGTAGAACTTGGGAGCATGATCAACGATCTGATCAAAAAAGGGGTGGAATCTGGTTTCGAAATGAGCACATCAAAAACAGTAAAGTTGGGAAGCTTTGAATATCAGAGGAGGACCAAAATAGAAACAGTACGTACCGAGGTAGCCACCTATTTAGGGCAGCAAATATCCTTCATTAATCGAACCGAGAAAGAAGTAGAAATCAGAATTACAAAACCTTGGAACAAATTCTGGTCCTTAAAAAACATATTCAGAGGTCCCTTCCAACAGAACCAAGAAAGCGAAGTCTTTAATGTGTGCGTTGTCCCGACCCTAATATACGATTCTCAAACATGGCCACTGTCCGCAAAAACCACAAACAAGCTCATAACTACCCAGAATACCATGGAAAGATCAATGCTAAGCCTCAAGAGAAGGGACCGTATAAAAATTTCAGAAATCAGGAAGGCATTAAAAGACAATATCGATATAGCAAGGTACGTTCGAAGGCAGAAGTGGAGATGGGCGGGTCACGTCGCACGCATGAAAGATGACAGATGGACCTATAAGACAACCTTCTGGTTTCTTTCGCACCTAAAGCTTTGACTATAGATATGCTTTGTATGGACTGCGCGAAGCCCGTGAAAAAGTGGTAGTGAGATCTCGCCCGTTTAAAAACACGTCGCCCCGTCAACGTGACTGAGAGCTGCCATTTGATTTACGTTGCCGCCAAAGTGACTGAAAGAGATCTTTCTACCACTTTTCAACGAGCGTTAACACGCATTAGCGCAGTCCATACAAAGTACTATATAGTTAAAGACCTAAAGAGGAAAAGGGGCCGCCAACCAATCAGATGGGCCGACAATTTGTATGGGTTCCTCGGGGGGGGGGGACTTCGGAAGTTCGCTGGAAACAGGGGGGAATAGTTCAGACTGCAGGAGACCTTTGCTCTCTACGGGCCGAGGGTGGTTCATACTAGATATAAGTAATCAAATAATGTAAATAAGTACCTTCAATAAAGACATATTATTATCTATTCCTCAAAATGACTAAAAGTATTATTATTTTAAAAAATCTGCACTCTTTTTTCGATTAAAATACTCTCTTGATGTTACGACACCTTCTTTGTACATTTTTTTTCACCGAGGTTTTTTCTTTTTTTTTTTTTTTTGCCTGTCGAATGAAAATTTTTGAAAATACTCTTTCACTTCCGAAAATATCTCGTCTTCCTGTAACTCCGTTTTGATATCGATTCTTAGGCTACCAAGAATTGTAGCAATATTAATTTTGGGAACTATCAATAGACTATCAGTAGTTTTTTGGAAAAAGCTATCGGGATTTACGATAGTTTTGATAAATCAAAAAAAAAAAAAAAAAAAAGGCGATAGTTTGGAAATTTTTCTTTTTCTTATCAAAATCACGAAATTGCTGCAAACAATTCAAAATATGAATTAAAAATATTAAGATCAGTCAGACGATACCAGTTATGTAATGCAGCCCTACAAAGTGAGAAGGACGTATATCCAGAACTTCGATCGGCAAAAAGTTTATTTACTCTCTTTGAAGCGATAATTTATTTATTTATATTAAAGTGCCCTCCAACAGCCGATCGGCCAGTGACAGAAGAGCACTATAAACAGAAAGAAAAAGAAAAAAAAATGGAGAAACAAGAAACAAACAAAATAAAATAAAACAAAATTAAAAAAAGAATTAGATGCCGTTGCAGGACTGCAATGGCAGCGGGGAACTTGTTGTCCCGAGTCCCCTAAAGCCTGAAGTTTTTCCAAGTCCTGAAAATCATGACGTGGAAATATGAACGCGCTGCAATTTCAAGGAAGCCGTCGTCTTTCCAAGTTCCCTCCTATCATATATAGCTCAGAGGTAGGAAATTTTCCAAGCCCCCCCCCCCTCTATCATATATAGCTCGGAGGTAGGAATTTTTCTAAGTCTCTCTCCCCTCTCCGTGACGTCATCAATCTCGTAACATCATCAACCTCGCTCGCGCTCGCGGATGAAAATTTCCTGGAAATACCCCCCAACAAAGGGATAGCGGATTCCCCGCTAAAAAAATGAAGTAAAATAAAATAAAAGAAAACAATAATGATATTATTATATCCTCCACTAGCCACCTGAACTCTGGTTCCATATCCAATCCCCAACCCCTTCCACAAACCAATTATTTCAAAGAATAAACCATAAAAATAAATAAATAAATAAATAAATAAATAAAAATAAATACATAAATGAATAAATAGATACATAATAATAATAATAATTACAGATATATGGAGGCCATTTGGTCATAGGGGTGCGGACAACAGCAAACTGAGAGATTTTTGATATGGATAAGAAAATGACTTCAAAACCGTTCAATCTGACGCTATTTTCAACGAAAAATCCAGTGGCGGTATGGTTTTCCAATTAAATGTTTCTTCATCGAGTTATAACAAAATATCGGTGATACGCTCAAAATGGAGTCTTATCAGTACTCGTATCAGTAACTTGAGTGGTATTTCTAGTGATCCACTTGAAGCGCTAGGTGGACTATTAGTGGAAATTTTACAATCTCCTTCTATAATATTGTAAAGAAGATCGTACGATTGTACACTGAAATCATCTAACGATGAAGGAATCATTCGTTCAAACATGTTAAAGGCGGTTGTATCGAACTTTACTGGAACTCGATCAAATTTACTGCAAGCTATGGCGCACTGCGCACACAAAAAGAATGCTGGAGTTAGGGAAGTATTGGGAGTCTCCACATTTCTATTAGATTGTAAGGGACTGGAAAAGTGGAGGATCAATGAGTGGCAAGGAGAGCACCACAGGTAGAGTAGCAGGTCAAGAGTTATGCAAGTGGTGCACCTCCTCCTTCCCGTCCTTGAGAGAACAGAAAATGGACACAACAAGGTAAGTAAAACCTAACTCTGTGGCACAGCTGGCGAGTAATCTGTCACTTGTGTGTTCATCTCATCAAATGGGTCGGCATCCAGTGATAAACATAGGGCGCTCCAGGTCGAGTCTGTGGCAATAGGTCTCCATGATAAGGCAGCAGACAGTCTTGGCAATTGGTGAAAGTTGTAGGGTAAGGCTGAGGGACTTTGCATCACCCAAGGCTGGCTAAACGTATCTATCAAAGAATGGTTAGTCCGCGGAGGAGGTGGTGGTCAGAGGAAGGTGGAGGGGAAGAGTTGGGCTGGGCCCGCGTGTTCAGTGGAAGGAAGAGGTAAAGTGGGCAGGGACCGGGCTGAACCCGCCCACCCAAGAGTCTTTGGCCGGGAGGACAGGTAGGAGCTCCATAACCCAGGCCGAGTCGAAAGCTGACTTCATGCAAGGGTACAGCAACACGCAGTAGGGGGTGCGAGCAGTTGTCAGAATTCTGGCTCCAGGAGGGAACTCAATCTGCTGTGGCTGGTAAGGGTAAGGAGGTAATGCTGCCAGGCTGGAAGGGTGTAGCTTTTTAGCGCCCGTGAGGTCGTACGAAGGTTTCTTGGTGCTTAGTCTGGGGAAGAGATCTTGGCAGCCGAGAAAAATCAGCATCTGGAGCCAGGTGAGGTTGCACTTGCATTTTTGGTGGGTGAAGTTAGGTTAGGTCAACGACCGCGAGGCTTGCGTTTTTTTTGGACGATGCCTCTACTAAATTTCTTAATCTAATTTTCCTGAACTATAAGGAATATCAAGAAAAGGAGAAGCGAACGACCTCACGGCAGGGGGGAGTCACCTGGTCAGCCCTTGAGATGAAGCTAATTTATAAAATGCAACCCTAGATTTTTTTAGAAGAGACACGTTCGCTTCGGTCTCAAGTTTTTCTTTGGCTATTGAGAGGTTCGTTGACAACCCCGGAGACCTATGAAAGATTTGTTCTTAAGTTTTTCTTTGGCTATTGAGAGGTTCGTTGACAACCCCGGAGACCTACGAAAGATTTGTTTCAATGATTTCATTTGTCACGATCATCGGACTACAAGACTCTCGAACAAGATTCCTCCCACGTAAGAGAGAAGATTTGATCTATCATCTACCATGAATATTCGTCTCGGGTTATTGCCACTTATTCTTGCATTCTTTTCAATCGGTTTCTAACAATTATGTTATAAAAATCGAATAATAATATTGGCTCCATGCTTTTTTGGAAATTCTTGAACCAAGATTCGTATCGGAAGAAGAATGTAATAGCTTTACTCCTTCGTGTTTCAGGAAACTAGGTTCACATTTCAGATCGCCGGATGGAATTATTGCACCTGATCGTCGATAACTCGATAATTTGATAATTCTTGCGATGCGTGCTGCCGAAGGTATCGAACGCGAGTGATGCGAGGCAAATTGTGACGCGTGGGCTCACTGTCGCCGTGCTCGACGATTAATTCCTATTTGACACGAAAAAAATTAGTAATAACTGGCGTAATATGTACAGATACCATTCTCAAAAATGGTAGCACCTCCGCCCACGTGCTATTTAAATATTTAAATTTATGTAGTATTTTGATAAATTTCGACTTATTCAAAGTAGGTACACACGTTTTTTTTTTCATCCATAAGACGCGCACACACATCTCAAGATGATATAGAGTCGCGTAATACAGCACAATTATTTTATAAATATAAGGTAGGTATTTGTGTTGTTGCAATTGTTGTTAAAATTTATGAACGCTATGTACATGTACGTTTTTCGAATCGAAATATATAAATGAGGATATATTTTCTCATTTTAAGTGTTTTTTTTTCTTTACTTTGCGTGTGCTCGACTGTTCGACCAGCACCGAGATGTACAAATAAGAAGAAGATAAATAAAGCGAATTTGTATTCAAATGAAATATAGTCCGATTCTTTTTCGAGAAATTATTCGCTACTAACGAAGGACTGTCCTCGACGATGAACTGGTTATTATTGTACCGGACCACATTCGGCAGACAATTTCATTCGAACTCTACCGCTTCGATTCGAGAATTAAAATTTTCTCCGCGAGTTATATTTTATGGTTATCAGTTTGAATAATTTTAACAATGTCCACCGCGGCCATAAGAATATAAACTCGCGTTCGAAATCACCATAGGCGATAAAATTGATAAAAGTATCGTAGCCACAGGCCGAAGTTTCTTTTGGAAAATCTTCAAAGAAACAACACGAAAATGCAAATTAGTATTTTGAATAAATTTACCGACCGCGTATAATTTTCGTGCTATTAAAAAAAAAAAAATCTACGACCACATAATACATATTGCACTGCAGTAGTACTAGGTAGTCTTTGATATTAAACTCATAACTCTTCGCTGGACCCGAAAAAAAAAGAGAGAACCATGGAGGAACATAATATTACCTTAGGTATTTTATTGACAAACCGTTAAATCTGTTTAATTATTTATCATTTTATGCCACATGAAAGGGGTCACGAAAGATATGGACGAAAAGTATATCAATTTGAGCGGCGTGGTCAGACACGATGTTCGGAACTTCGTAGGTCTACTTTCATCGACCCCCTCCCCCAGTCTTCTACTAACGTTCACGTGAAATTTTTCAGTCCGCCGATACTTAATTGAAGGTTTGTAGTCGGTTTATTGGTTTTTCATAAATGAATCGAGTTAACGAGCGGCCTAAGCATCGTGGACGCGGAATCGAAATGAGATAATTGAATTACGCCTCACATACAGTTAAATGGAATAAGAGGCCGACTCGTAGGCAGAATCGTTTCGTGAATGAGTAATATTCCTCCTTATCTGGTTTTATTTCAAAGTATATGGCCCTACCCAGCCAGACTGCGCGTAGAAAATATGAATCGTATACAGTATAGGATACGTGCACTTATTGCAAATTTGTCAGAATATAGGGTGGTGAATCATTTCGTTTGTACGAGTAATTCGCGTGCATGCACACAGCAAATGAGTTTGTTGGCAAATACAATAAATCGCCATATTTTCGTCAAATTTCGCGTCTGTGTAAATACAATATGGCATTCGGTACTCATCCTTCGTGCTTATCATCTCAATGACGTTCTACCTGTGGAAAATTTGATAAGTCATAAATACGTGATGATCAATCATTGATATGATGAGTCAAGGTGTAACGTTTTCTGAGAAGTTGGATTGATTTCTTTCTCCTTAAGTACTTCGTATCTTATATTACGTACTCGTAAATCAATACTCGGTTAATTTTATTTGTTTGTTTTAGTTGACTGTAGGTATAAATAAACTCCGGTTCTCGTATACATGACTGACTGTGTATTTAAACCCTTTTTTTCCTCTATAGCGAGAAAAACGAATTAATTAAAATGTTAACTTCTAAGATACGAGATCGGTAGACGTCCTTGACAGAACCAATATTATATTGATGCACTACACGAGAAAAAAGATACCCGCGTGGTTCACAGGGGGATAGAAAAAGTAATTACTTTTCCCCTATTACATCGTTTCCGTATCGATGTGTACCGGACACTTTTTGGTTTAATTGGTGTCGATACAGCGTATTTTGTTCTCTTTGAAAGAACGAACTCCAAAAATACGGACTCGTAGTTGGTGCAAAATGAGAACAGTCCCTATTTTCATCGTTCTCGAGCAGCTATGAAGAGGCGGACGCGGTGGCACCTTAATACCAGCTGGCTCGTAAGAGGTTCAAGAAAGCTATAAAAGACAGCAAGAAGAGCTGCATGAAAAGGCAGAGGAGGACCCGTCTGGCAAGCCCTGTAAGATAGTACTGGAAATGCTGGAGGGCGTATTGGCAATGAGTGGAATGAAGGCGGATACCATAGGGCGAGTCTATGATGACCTGTTCTCGTAGCAGCCACCACCAACATTAATGGCAGTAGTAATACTAAAGGATGGCATATCTTTCCTGGGTACCGAAGATGTTAACGTAGTAGTCAATAGACTGCGAGATGAGTATCACAGGGCTCGGGGTCCGGATAAGCTTTCAAATTCAATCTGGAGTGCAATACATTCAGTTGACTCGGCACTGCTTGTCAGCAATTGCTGGGAGACAGTTTCCAGTGTGGGAAGAAAGCCAGGCTAGCGTTTCTAGTCCAGAGTGCGTTACATTCGATTGACCCGGCAATGCTTGTCGATGTAGTCAACGCAGCAGTTGCTAGGAGACAATACACTGCACGGTGAAAAAAATCCAGGCTAGCGTAGATCAAAAAGAAGTATAAACTACATGGCCTACCATCCTCTTAGTCACAACTTCGGCAGCTGGATCACCTGGGCAAACTTCTGAAGAGAGTAAGAGCTATCCGAAGGATTAGGACATACCCAAGAACGGTTTTCAAACCGAACGCTGTATATCAATATTTACGCGTTAGTTTTGTGCTGCCATCAATCTCTATATAAAAAATGTGTTCATTTCGGTACCATGGAAGAGGATCTTGGACGCTTTCATGGACGCAGAAGTGCCCGCATGAGCGGAAGCTATCTTAGCTATCGAGAAACCAAGTAGAGACGTCTGCTGGTACAGTAAAGTGTCCAGTTACTGGCATACTGCAGCGAAGCCACTTTTGTGGTGCGTTGCATTTAATGGAATTTTTGAGGTGAAGCTGCCCCAGTGGATGACACAAATGCTATGCATCGCCAGAACGACTGTAGCGGCAGAGAGCAGAGTAGACCATACCTTAGAGACAGTGATGTGTTGGATCGAGTTTGGCATATTAGAACTCGCAGTCAAGAAGATGGAGGCCATATTATTCACAACCCGTCAAAAGTTCAATCCAGTCACCTTTTGCCTGCAACATTTAGAAATCACGATCAAGAAGGCGTTGATGTATCTGAGCATTTGACTTGATTCAAAACTATGCTTCAGACCCACAATTTCTTAATGGCAGCGGAAGAGGCGAGCAGAGTAGGGCCTAGGCCACCTGTTGAAAAACCTAGGAGGGCTAAGGGGAATAGGAAAAAGTATCATGATGAGTACTGAATTTTAAATCCTCTTATAAATTATGATGCCCCAATGTGTGCAACTCCTTGAAGATAGCATAGCACACAGAAGGAAAGAGTGGAAACGATCTAACAAAGAGTTGCGTTAGGGCAGTGTTTCTCAACCTTTCTTATATCGCGGCACATTTTTCCATGAGACGATATTACTGCGGCACAGCATTTCCAGAACTGCAAATTGTATCGAAAATTTTTGTTCGTTTTGACGTTTGTATGTCCCTACTGACTTCCTCCTCCTAATTTCAGAATTTGTGGCCTTCAAGATGGCTATATGAGACCTCACCCTTCTTTCTCTCTACTACGGTTCCGGAAAACAAGAGCTTTGATCTTCCACCGGGACTCAAAAAAATTTTGCCGCCAAAATACGCAAAAGTGTCTGACTATTTCCTGCATTTACTGGAAACTCTTTGGGCTCTTCTAATTCCGAAATTTATGAGGAAACATAAGACATAATCTGTATTTTTGACCAAGTGGCAGAAAATTGTTGATTTTCATGGCAGTGAGTGAAGGTTTTGACTCAAGTTTAAGTAATCATAACTGGAACTGACATCATTCAAAAATTGGAACACATCGGTCAGATAGTGCTTGTGATTACTTTTTCGAGTGATTTCATTATTGAAATAATTAATTTAAATTAAAAAAAAAATATATCAATATTGATATAAAAAGTATGAAAAAATGATTTTAAAAAAATTAATTGAATAATTGATATTTAAAAGAATTGATAGTTAGTATTTTGATTATGATAAAAATTAAAATCATTATTAATAAATAAATTTATGTTATTGAAATAAATATTTTAATTTATTTTTTAGTAAGAATTTCTATTTAATTACATTTAAATTGAATTTTTTTTATATCATTAATAAATCTAATCATCTTATTTCTTCAAGTATAACTTTTATAATTTTCAGGAATATTAATTTTTAAATTTGAAATTTAATATTTTTAATTGCTTTTGAAAAGTTTGATTTTTAAATTTTGACTTTAATAACAAACTATTAGCTTTATTTTTAATTTTAATTTTTAATTAATTTCAAATATCAATTATTATTAAAAATTCATTTAATTAATTTGATATTTTATTTTTTAAATGAGAAATTTTTGTCTATAATTGTTAATAAAATTTTTTTATTTTATAATTTTTTGTTGATAAATTATTTCAAAATACAGTATAATAAAATCAGAGAAAATAAATCTACATGTAATTCATTCATGAACATTGCCATCAATTAATATTAAAATAGATTGTATCTCTAATCAATTAAGTAGAACTATAGACTAAATTATATAAATTCTTTTAATATAATTTTATTAATTCAACATTGAGGTAACAAATTAAAAATATTTTATTTAATCATCCTGTTAGCCTTAAAGATATGAGGACTTATCTGTACAAAGGGCGTCCGTCTGACGGACTCCCTTTTTGCGGAGACCTCGATTTTCGTGCGTTTCAGATCATAAACTATCTTTTATAAATTTTTTTTTTTTTTTTTCAAACCCACAATTTTTTCCATCTCAGCAAGAAGGGCGTCTGTTGTCATATTTTCAATGATCTCTACTTTGTTTGTTTCTGGATGTATTCAAAATGTGATTATCGTTTCTTATAGAAGAAGAGTTGCTCTTCAATTTTCATCCTTACCATTTTTTTGATTACGTTGTTGCGGAGATATTTCGAACTGAAACTTCAAACTGATTTTTCTGTAATGAATTTTTCTTCACGGACGCCCTTTGTACAGATAGGTCCCCATATAATTAACGATTTAATTATTTAAATTAATTTCCTTATTCAAATTAATAAATTGAATTTCAAAAAATTACTTTGTACTAAGAATTGAAATTATTTTTGTTTTAGAAAATTATTTAATTAGAAAATATTTATTCATATTAATAAAATATTTTTAATTTATTTAATTAAAATAATAACATTTTTGTCAAATTAAAAAAACTATATGGCAATTCTTTTTTGGTTCATGTTAATTCATGTTTTTGATAAAACTTTTGCGGCACACCGAGGCGGGCTTCCGACACAGTGATGTACCGCGGCATACCGGTTGAGGAACACTGCGTTAGGGTGTGTTAGTGCGTACCGCACTGTCTTCACAGAGACCCTACGCGTATTAGCACGATCTCCTAGTTGAGGAGGAAGTGGTGGCGTTGAAAGCAAAAAAGATAACAACGACTGATCAAGAGGCTTTACGGGTCAAGAAGGAGGCCAGGCACTTCTCGCTTGGGGAATGGAAAGGAGAATTGCTCCGAGTGAGCAAGTGAAATGGACTACCCATCTGTTAATACGCGACCTTGATGAGTGGATGAACCAAGACCACGCAAGGTCAGCCACCCGACCCAGGTGTTGAGCAGCTATGGCTGTTTCAACAAGTACCTTTATGAGAAATTGAGAAAAGTTGAGCAGAAAATGTGTTCGCACTGCGATCAACCTGTTTGACCAACATAAATTGTAGGGCAGTATACGTCGCTTTTATCAGAAAAAGGGGCTGGATCCTTGACCTTGGGAAGTATGTCTTCGAGTATGGACTGAATAATACGCGTGAGGAAGATTGAGGTCAAATAACAATTACATCTTCTATGTGATTGGAATAAACAAGACACTGGGTCTTATGGGGGCATCCGCCTTGATTAGGAACACCCTATTTAGACCAAGGCAATACGAGGATTTTTCTTGGTGCGAACTAACTATCTCTAAGACGTATCCTAATGCTATTACAAAGACCAGAGGAATTTTAGTTTCATGATTGCTTTGAATGAAAGTTTTTGGTAATACGTTCCTTGAGGTGATGTAACCACTTATGTATTGAGTGATCTTACTGTAGCCTTGGTTTTGAGAGGTACATCGTCAATGAAACAACTTCAGGGTCTTCCTTAAAATGGGTAACACGCGTTCGTATTTTCTTTGAATACAGTCAAGGTGAGGTCGGTGGTCAAGGAAATTGAGGCCCCTTCCGGATCAAAAGGGGGAATAGGTACAAAAAGTTCTTCTTCTTCATCGGTAAGCGTCGTATTTGATAGATCAGTTACTCAAGCAGTGTAGTGCTGGCTCACATTTTTAGGTCGGGTAACCACCCAGCGCGACACTTCACTCAAGGATGGAACAAGAGCAGAGGTTGGCAATTTGAAGGTTCCAGTTTTCTATCTTCACCTATTTGGTCTCTCCCCATGTTGAAATTTGCTGAGTCTTTATACGCCGAGGATGATTTAGAAATACAATTGTGATAGTCTCAGTTCAACATCGTATCGCAGATTAGTCCCTTTTTAGCGCTCGTTAATGACACAGTGTATCGTAATCTTTCACGTAAGTAAAGTTGTAAAGTTTTTTTCTGCTTGGGGATTCTTTTCCAGCTAATTACGACAGTTCATAAAACACTAATCCAAATTCCGACAAATATTTTTAATTTTTTCCTGTGCCAAGTATTCGTGTTTGATACTTCCGGGCCAACGTTAATCAAAAAATCGTAGCACATCACCGCCAAACTCTTTAAATATTCGGTTTACTCGACAGTTCCTAGGTACATAACAATGCGTGTACTTTTCTGGCACGACTGATCAACGAATACTCGATGAGTCATTGATCACGCCTTTTAGACAATACACTGTATACTAGATACGGTATCTACATCAAACCCACGGTAATTGGTTTTGTAAATAAATTAGATGAGTAATGAACGTTTTACATTGCTTTAATATTCCATTTGCGAACGCTTGTGTCCATAGACGGAATTATTTTAGCGTACAGAGAGGACAGGCACGGAAGATGGGCCAAATAATTGTTTTACCTCGACGTCGTATACATATTATAGTGTTGTGACGTGACAATCGCATCTGTCTAGGACGTACCGTACGTTTATCATTAGAACGCGATTATCGGGATTAAAAAGAGAATAATTTATGTACCGATAACGGCGCGGCGATGACTCGGAGTGCTCTGAACAATTCAGGAAGATACGTCCACGGATAAGAAATTTAATACATCACGTTCTATTAGGTGAGTGAGTACTTATTTCTGGGAATTCACGATGACAAAGCTATTATGTCCATGAAGAGACTTGCGAACGTCGTGTAGGGTCGCCTGATGTATACTGAAATTTGTCATTTGTTTTTGTGTAGATTGAATTAGTACTATTTACATTAGGTAAAATGCATGGCAATGACGACGGAATAATAAACATTTGAGCGAGATTCGATCTGATGTGATACATTAAAACGCTACAAATTGAAGTCGAATCGGCGTATGAGAAAAAGTACGAAATTCGAAAGCTAATTTCGTTGATTGGAATATTCGCATGTCGACGACTTGCTTGATGTTTGTGAGTTGGAATCTATCACCTTCATTTCTTCTCTTATTAGTCTCATCGAACCATAAATTTTTTCTTTAATCATGCTACGTATTTCAAGATTCAGAATCTTGTACTCTGTTTTCTCATACCGACTTCGAAATTAGTCCATCTGAGTAAGCTTCAGCATCCTCACCTCGTACTATCTGTTTGTCGAAAAATCTCTGCTCGATGTATCCTGAATTTGAATAGCTAGTTCGTCAAAACTGGACCTAAAAACATAAAAGTAAACCAACGACGTTGACTTACTCTAATCAGAGATTCTGAATTTCATTATTACAAAGAGGAGGATTGCTCACTCCCCAGTTCACATCATTTCTTATGGAGATATTTGTGACGTCTTTGGAGTCCAGTGAGCATTATCGCATCTCTCATAGGAGTGCAACTGGAAAGTTGAATTGGCTTTCAGCTTTCTTCCCTCAAAATTCATCGGCTTTTGGCTTTCCACTTTCAGTTTTAAGTAGCTTTTCAACTCTGCCTAGGAGTCATGCGGGTTGCGTTCAAATAATCCGTTAATTTTGAAACTAAAAACAAAGGTGGATCCTGCCGTACAAATAATAATTGGCGTATTATCAAGAGTAACAATTAGGAGAATAGGATCTTAAGCTCAGTAAGTTTGTCAGTGTATGCGTGGGTGAATCAAATAACGCCGTGTATTTTACAGGCGATATATTACGTCAAAATGACAGTTTTACTCTTAACTTGATTAGGGTTCAGGACTTCCCCTACATCATAATGCATATTCGTTTGCCTGATCCTTATCAAATTGGTACTTGTCTTACATTTGTCTTGTAGCAGGGAAATTGAATGTACAATTATTGAAAACTGGTTTCTCTACCGTAAAACAGGGGTTTGGAGTAGTGGGCTACGTGACACCTGGGAAGCTGTCTAATAACAGCAATAGAACCACTTCCAAAGCGGAATCTGAAACGCCATCAGTAACTGAGTTATTGCAGCATAGGTGCTAATAATCAGAACTTTCACATCACCGCACCCCTCGGGTCACTGTCGTGAAATCAATGTAAAGCAAGTACCAATACCATAACGATCAGGCAAACGGGAATGCGGTATGATATTCTGTCGGAGTGCGTCCTTGTCATTCTACAGGGGTGCCGGGAGGCCATTTTCATGAAGATGATTCTTTGTATTCGTTTCAGGGGAGCCCTTATAATTCAATTTTTTTTTTTTTTAGCTACAAGAAATTAAAGTTTGAAGGGGGTTTCTTCATTGGACCAGAGGGATCACGGCACCCCTGGGTAAGCGACAAGAAGGAATAGGTGAATCTGTATTTCCCCATTAACCAATGTACTTGCTTAAATGGAGGGAATGAAATTTCCTATCAATTGCGACTGTGTTTGTATCTGCATTCCAAAATTTGCTCCATATTATGTCAAACTGTCCACCTTACTCTTGCTGATTTGAAAAGTCGACACTAGCGCTGTATGACCCTTATAAAGGAAAAGTTCTATAGTAAAATTCAACTGGACTGGTCATGTGCAGAGGTGTCAAGCAAATGCTGATTGACTTAAAACTAGCTTTTAGCTTCTTGCTTTACCGACGATTGACTCAAAACTTGGCTATTGCTTTTTTGTCATTTTATTGGCTACTGAACGATTCCCTAATAGCTTAACTCCGGAACAGAATGATGAAACTCCGGAGCCGAATGAACCATGAATCTCAACTAAGGAGCTAAATGATAAAACTCCGAAGCGGAATTAAACGTTCCGGAGCGGAATGAACCATAAATCTCAACTCCGGAGCTAGATGATAAAACTCTGAAGCGGAAAGAACCGTTCCGGAGCAAAATGAGCCATAAATCTTGACTCTGGAGCTAAACCAAAGTCAAAAAAAAAAAAAGGAAAAGCATCTGAATGATCAGTATTTGCTTTTGATTGGCTAACGGCTGAATGAAAAAATCATTGACTGGCTTTTGATTGGCTTAAAAGCCAATCAAAGATTGGCTGCTTCTGCTGCTTTAGCGATTAATGGCTTCTGCTTGACACCTCTGGTCATGTGCGAGGAGTTCTAGTGAGTGAATCACTGAACCGACCATAGTCTGTAATTTAAATTGAGAGGCGCTAGTGTCGTATAAAAAAGATGAGCATGGAAGCTAGGGTTAAGTGTACACTAGTTGTTCATGGCGACTGATATAATAATTCAAATTATCTCAAAAATGAACGTGATTAACACATATTATACAAGGAGGATCAAGTTTTTAGAGCGTAGAATTCCCCTTCAGAAGGTACGTTTTACATGGAATTTCAACTTTGTTTTCAAACCTCGGTTTGCTTATCATTTAGTAATCCATGTAATGACAGAGCTTTGTACAGAAACGAAAGCAAAGCAAAAGGTTCAAACAGGCTAGCGCTAACCGATCGTAATAATCGATGTGTAGCTACTAACCCACATTTATAATTATTGCTAAATGCAAGTCATTCTTAATTAGACAGATGGAATCTCAATTGAGTTGGTTCTTCAATTTTCTTAACTTTTGAAGCATTTCCTTCAAACTGGGAACCCTAAAAATTCCGGAGTTTTTAAAAATTCTTAACATCTTTAGAAACGTTAACCTTGACAGACACATTAATCGTACTTGCGAAATCGAACCAGGGAAATTTATTCGAACCTATTATAAATCGACTAAAGATTAAAGCTCGGAAATTCCAATTCAGCACATTTCTCACAAAACTGATCGTTATACTCGTCGATATCGAATTTCTACTCGCGTAACCCACATTTTTGTAGCTAAGGTATCACGGTTGAGGTTATGAGGCAGGTACCTACTTGAAACAAGACAGAACACAAAACGATACGAGCACAAAGCACCGAAGCAAAGCAATGTACGTTCAATAATTAAGATTGTCGAACGTTCTATTTTTCAGGCGAATCAGCTATGCAATTATATCAACATGTACCATGCGTAATATCGTGACAGGCATAATTTCATGAGGTGAAAAATCTAAAACTTTTATCAACGTCTTCGTAACTAATACGTATGCATAATTATTTAAAATTATTCAATTCCGATGTTTCATTCGCGCTGCATTCGAGTTTATAATTTTAACATTCAAACTAGTAGAATCCAGTTTTGCTTGATTCTATTTTCCAAAGACAGTTGTATATTGAGGAAACGATTTTGTAACGATGAAACTCAACATAAGATATGAATCTGAGAGAGAAAAGTTTGGGATAAATGTAAAAGTTTCATCACTTCAGTACAATATCATCACATAGGGTGGATGGCGGAATGGTTTCGCGACCGCCTCATACCCATCGAAATCGAATAGAAATTGGTGCGTTCTCTTCGCTTCCCATCACACATGAAGAACTACGACTGTAAATGTTTTCTTTTTCACTTCTTTTTTCTGAAGAGGAGAGCGTAAAAGTTGATCAAAATAAAAACTTACGAAAAATGTACCCCTTTGTGAACAAAAACGTCCACCAATGCCAAAATAAGAAAAGCTGAAGTACACAGCCTCGTTATTCAGGACAGACAGGTGCGCAATACCAAAAACTGCAGTGCAGACTGACTCGTTAGCCTATCCGAGAGGAGACAATTGAAGGGCACAGGGGAGGAAGGGGGAATGTCCAAAAGAATGGAGCTGGACAGAAACCGCTTCTCCAGCGCCATTTCCCCGTACCCTACAATTGGGATAATCAAAATTGAACTACCACCCCTACGATGTTAATCAGATAATCATTTTTGGGATTCTTCGTTTCTTACTGTTGCGAGTCGTCGCCACACCGAGGTCAAAAACATACTTTGTATTCATCAAAAACTATTCCAATTTTCAACCCTATTTCTAGATTTGATGAACTTTGACTGACAACAGCAATGAAATTCCGGACAGTCTAGATGAAGAAACGAACAGAAGATCAATTCTACGGTGGAGGTCATGATGGTACTACGTTCAAGTCTTTTTGTAGGAAAGGGAGATGGAACGGTGCTTCTCGATCTTCCATCTGTAAGAAATATTTTCATTTTGCTTTGGAAATTAGAACCTTTTGGCGTTACTGGTAAAACAGAAATACGTAGGTGAAACCATGGATGGCTCAACACTTTTGGAGAATCTGGAATCAGAAAAAAATTTTTAGAGATTATAGGCAAATCGAAGAAAAGCTCCACAATACTTGAAAAAGTAAACTGGAGGGCAATTTGCAAGAACCGCAGAAAATAAAAATAAAGGAAGCCGCGAGCGCGCTTTCGGTTAAACAACCATTCTCAAGCGTAGATAAAAAGCGACTCGACGAGATGGGAAAGGAGAACAATTACAACAACGGGGGAGAAGAAATCATGATTGAACTAGCGAAATATGAGACTGTGAGTCATACTCGTAAACT
Source organism: Aspidiotus rigidus (assembly GCA_035079385.1). Lineage (NCBI taxonomy): Eukaryota > Metazoa > Arthropoda > Insecta > Hemiptera > Diaspididae > Aspidiotus > Aspidiotus rigidus. The sequence continues at coordinate 12,261,357 of JAVHKY010000001.1, forward strand.
AGCTCGACCAACCCCTCGTCCGGAATGTACCTGTTGAGTAGATTTATATCATCGCTATTAAGATGAAGAATAATTTCAATGTTTCCCAGAGCACGGCGTTTGAAGTAAGCCTTCTCTCTGTGGAGGAGGGTTTCTGACCCCTCCCTGAAACCATGACCACTAGTTATAAGGTGGTCAGCAAATGCGGATTCACCCAAATGACTTTTTTCCCAATCTTTTAGGTGTTCAGCCACTCTAATTTTAATTTGACGACTAGTCTCGCCTACATACATCCCATTACAGTCCCTGCAAGCTATGCTGTAAACTCCGCTCTTTTCAAGGGGCGGGATAGGGTCCTTTGACCTGAATAGTAGCCCTTTTACCGTCGTAGGATTATAAAACACCGGACGGAAACGGAAGGACTCAATTTCGAAGAAAATTTACCCAAAAAGGGGAGTTTAATGAAACGGGTCCTACTATCGACAGAAGAGTCGCGGGGGAGGAAGGTAGTTGAATCAAGGCAATTCCGCGTGATCTTCCTCCGGACCATAAGGTCAATGTCCACATTGACCTCATTCACTCTAGCCAAGTATTTTATAATATTGAGTTCTTTTTGGAAAGCTGCCTGGTTCGGCGGGATGCGAGTTAGCCGATGAATGAAGCTATTAAACGTCGCGAACTTGTGAGAAACAGGGCAGAATGACGAGCCGTGGACGACAATGTCGGTCGAAGTATCTTTTCTATATATTGAAAACTCGTGGACTTCTTATCTAACTGAGATGGCGAGATCCAAGAAGTTAATATTTGAACCTCCAACCTCTAGGGTAAATTTGATGGAGGGATATTGAACGTTAAGATACTTAAGAAACTTACCAAGGAGATCTTGGGGACCGGTCCACGCATATAGAACGTCATCTACATACCTGTACCAATAATGGACGTTATCCAGGAATACTTGGCCTGAAGTGAAGAGGTCAGCCTCAAATTTGGACATGAAGATCTCCTACACAAGGGAACCTAAAGGGGGTCTGATAGAAATGCCAACCTCTTCTGGAAACTCATAGAATTTCTCATTAAACTTGCAAAAATTGGGGGACCAACATACATTCAGTAAATTAAAGAATTCTTGCAACTCTTCATGAGTAGTATTAAAACGAACGAGGAGGTCCCCATATGTTGCATAGCGACAGTTCTCGGTATGTTGGGAAACAGGCCGACAACGTCAAAAGAGCATAGAGTGGTACCCGGAGGAAGTAAATGGTCTTTAAGTTTATCGGCTAAGGAAACAGAATTTTTAATCGAGTTAGTAGACTCGTACCCAATGCGAGATTTAAACCATCTATCCAAGTATTTAGCGAGAGAGTAAGCGGGGGAGGAGACATAAGACACAACTGGACGCATCGGAGTATCCTTTTTGTGTATCTTAGGCAGCCCATAGAGGAGCGGGGGGCACCGGATTCGGTTCAAGCAGGCATTTTTTAGTCGAGGGTTTGCTTATTACAGTGGTTCCCAACCGGGGTGCCGCGGCACCCGAGGGCGCCGTGGACCATTCTCAGGGGTGCCGCGAGATTTACAAATAAATCAGCAAAATAGCAATATTAAAGCACTAAACTAAAGACTAAAACAGTAAATGTATGTGAATTGAAAGTAGGTATATACTAATAACTAATATATTATGTACTACAATTGAGAGATAAGATTTCAAAGCAAGCAGGAACAGGTAATTTCTGCCTTTCGTAGATCTGGGTGTAGGTATCTGTTATAGGCTGTGTAAGTAGTGATTTCATCGTGACCGTTCACTTTTTCTCGTTAGCACATGCAGTGTGTGGTTAGATTTCTTTGTGATTGGATTGTAACTTGTAGCAATAATTAATTAAGTTCGATGGATAAATTTTTGGTAAAAAAACGAAAGGTGGATGATGATTCTGACGATGACATCGGAGGAAATGAAAAGGTTCCCCTCCCATCAGCTGAAACACTGACTCCTTCTCACTCGAAGAAAAAAAGTAAAATTCGGCAATATTGTGAAGCGTATCTGGCTTATGGTTTCACATGTTGCGAGCTACACGGAGAAGAAGTACCTGAATGTCTCGTATGTGGAGATAAACTGAGCAAGGAAGCGATGGTTCCGAGCAAACTTAAAAGGCACCTCACTGCAAAGCATTCGCACCTCGAGGGTAAGCAAATTGACTATTTTAAGAGACTTCTTGAGAATAGAAAATGCGAAGCAGTTAAATTCACGAAGAAAGTCAAGATTGGTGACCGTGCTCTTGAGGCGAGTTTTATGGCTTCTCAACTTATTGCCAAGCAAATGAAACCCCATACGATCGGAGAAATGTTGGTGAAACCAGCTCTCAAGGAAATTGTGCGAATAATGCTGGGGGAGGAAGCTGCGCTAGAAATTGAGAAGGTACCTATGTCGAATAATACTGTTGCTCGTCGAGTCAGCGACATGTCTGTTGATATTCATGAGCACACTGCTGACATAATTAAATATCGACCTTTTGCACTTCAAGTCGATGACACAACAGATGTCAGCGACAAGTGCTACTTGATTGCATTCGTTCGTTTCGTGCACACAAACACTATTCTTGCTCAGTTCCTATTCTTGAAAGAAATGAAAACTTCCACAAGGGGAGAAGATATCTTCAATACAGTTCATGCCTTTTTCACGCATTCTCAAATACCTTGGAAAAATTGTGTGGGAATTTGTACGGATGGAGCCCCCAGTATGACCGGCCGTTTCAAAGGATTTGTGTCGTTAGCCAAAAAAGAAAACCCTGAAATTCTCATCGTACACTGCTTCCTTCACAGAGAGGCACTTATGACTAAAACGTTAGGAACTGACTTCAAGAACATACTGACGAGTACTGTTCTCATTGTCAACTACATACGAGGACGGCCACTGAAAAGTAGGATCTTTAGTGAGTTATGCAAGTCAATGGATGCTGGCTTTACCAGTCTCCTGTACCACACGGAGGTGAGATGGCTGTCTCGAGGAAAAGTTTTGTCACGACTGTATGAACTGAAAGAAGAAGTCCTCTTATTTCTAATGATGGAGGAACAACAGGCTTATGTAGATGTTTTGACCGACGAGGATTGGACAGCTGGCCTAGCGTACCTCAGTGATATTTTCCAACACCTCAACGGTCTCAATTCTAGTTTACAAGGGCCCGATGACAATTTCTTAAAATCCTCCGATAAAATATCAGCGTTTCGAGATAAGTTGTCCATGTGGAGTACTCGATTGAAAGACGGCCACTGTGAAATGTTTCCACTATTCAAGGGGGAAGAGAACGAAAATCCAGCGGTTGTGGAGAAAATTTTGGACCATTTACACACCTTGCAGGCTTCCTTAGCAAACTACTTCCCACATTTAAATTCACCAGAGTATGACTGGGTACGAAACCCGTTCGCATCTACTGTATTACCCGCGAACTATGAGGCGGCGAAAGAAATCATCGAACTAAAACACGATAGAACTCTTGAACTGAAGTTTAACACCGTACCCCTCACCTCCTTTTGGTTGAACCTCGAAAACGAATATCCAGTATTGTTCGAGCACGTTTCGAAAATTTTAATTCAATTCTCAACGTCGTGGCTGTGCGAGCATGGGTTCTCTACCCTACTAAATGTGAAAACGAAGAAAAGGCAAACTATCACTGAGGATGCACTTGAAGGAGATATGCGGGTGTGCTTATCTAATATTCCCCCGCGAATATTGGACCTTTGTAACCAGGGTCAAATTGCGCATTAAAGTACTTATTTTGTAGCCTAGCATATTTCGAAATTGTACATATTCGTAGAATATAAATACAAAAGTTTTTTTCTGTTTTTAATGGGGTGCCGCTGGATCGGGCACTTCTGAAGAAGGGTGCCGCAGATCAAAAAGGTTGGGAACCACTGGCTTATTAGGACAGAACTCCCATTAATAACCTTCCTAACCTCTTTAACGTACTTAGGGAAATTGAAGTCAGTATTTTCAATGGCCCTACACTGGTGAAGCACTTCTTCAACTTTGGTAACGTAGGCTGACTTCTCCATAACGACTATAGAATTCCCTTTATCACCCTTCGTGAGCAGTGAATTCTCCTCCTTGAGCTTCCTCCTCAAACCCTTGATCACCTCCCTCACCGTGCCATTCATGCACGGAAGTGAAGTGTTACGGACCAAATCAGCACACGTTTTTTGAGTATTAACTCCGGGACCGATCTTGACAGCTCGTCGGCGTTATTGGGGGGGGGGGGGAGGCTAAACTTCAAACCATTCTCCAACAGAGTAGGGTCAATGTGGACATCGACCTTATGGTCCGGAGGAAGATCACGCGGAATTGCCTTGATTCAACTACCTTCCTCCCCCGCGACTCTTCTGTCGATAGTAGGACCCGTTTCATTAAACTCCCCTTTTTGGGTAAATTTTCTTCGAAATTGAGTCCTTCCGTTTCCGTCCGGTGTTTTATAATCCTACGACGGTAAAAGGGCTACTATTCAGGTCAAAGGACCCTATCCCGCCCCTTGAAAAGAGCGGAGTTTACAGCATAGCTTGCAGGGACTGTAATGGGATGTATGTAGGCGAGACTAGTCGTCAAATTAAAATTAGAGTGGCTGAACACCTAAAAGATTGGGAAAAAAGTCATTTGGGTGAATCCGCATTTGCTGACCACCTTATAACTAGTGGTCATGGTTTCAGGGAGGGGTCAGAAACCCTTCTCCACAGAGAGAAGGCTTACTTCAAACGCCGTGCTCTGGGAAATATTGAAATTATTCTTCATCTTAATAGCGATGATATAAATCTACTCAACAGGTACATTCCGGACGAGGGATTGGTCGAGCTAGTTTATGAGTATGACTCACAGTCTCATATTTCGCTAGTTCAATCATGATTTCTTCTCCCCCGTTGTTGTGATTGTTCTCCTTTCCCACCTCGTCGAGTCGCTTTTTATCTACGCTTGAGAATGGTTGTTTAACCGAAAGCGCGCTCGCGGCTTCCTTTATTTTTATCTTCAGTGGTTCTTGCAAATTGCCCTCCAGTTTACTTTTTCAAGTATTGTGGAGCTTTTCTTCGATATGTCCGACCGTAAACTTGAGAACCGGATCAATTCTATCATTGGCAAACCAAATCGAGGGATTTTCAAAAATTCCCACTGTTTCTTCGCATTTGTGAATTTCCTACTGAAGCTATTACATTGTCTCAAAAGGATTCAGGAAGACTAATATTTGGCCTAGACTTGCTTAGGAATGTCAGACAATTATAGGTATTATCAATGGGCCGAATGAAGAGACTTAGGTTCGAGTAATTCGCGATTCCAGAGCTGTAAGCAGGTATTTGCAAGGAAAAAGGATTCAGAATTATTTTCAAAAATATCCTGAAAAGAAGAAACTTTTGAAAATTTCTTCATCTAATTCATGAACTTGAACATTCCACGAAGTAGTATCAAAAGTGGAGGTTGAATAAATATTCGGTTATATGTACAAGGAAAATTACAACTCAAGAAACTTTTGCAAAATGTTAGATGACTCTTCGTCAAATTTTAGGGACTTTCAGATACGGTCACGAATTATTTTGTTGTTACTCACTTCTCAGAAAAAGAAATGTAAGATTCGAAGTCATTTATTACTTCAATCGAAGACCTTTTTCATATTACTCAGGATTGCTTCTTGTGTGAAATGGTTAACTAAACCGTCTAGGAACTGCCAGTTAGGCGTTCACCGTTTGACGGGCGACAACTTTGCCACTCTAACGAGAAAGCGACAAATTAGTGCTTGCAGGTGTTATAGAGACAGTTTGATGGACAATTATTTCTTTATTTTCTACAAACAGAAGTTTGCTTTCTATTTATGGCGGCCGAGCGAGTGGACCTTAGACCCTTCTGACAATCTCCCCTCTGCCACGCTAAGTGTATAAAGAAATTGGGACTTCGAATGGCAGAAGGCAAACTGAAACTCGTAAAATTTAGTTCGGAGAAGATTCCGAAGAAATTTCCAGTTGAAACGAGAACGTGAAGATAAATTTCAGGCTTAGTTTAACTTGATAAATGGGCATAATTCCGCTAACAAGTTCGAAAAGGTTCACGGGGTATCAATTTCAATCGGGATCCAGTTCGCTCATTACAAATTCAAAATAACACGACGCACATGTTCTGTGGATAGACGAAAGAAACGAATAATTATTCTCGCTTGGCCAGCTGCGAGTACAAATATTGTACGAGTTCCATTGTACAGATGCAATTCAGTTTCCAGAATGTAGGTAACCCGTAATTTCGAAGTAAGTACATTTTACATGCATACGTACATGTATGGCTTGTTATACAGCACATATCGAGTACCTAACTTATAGAATCTCTACACGATATCGTATTATTAGAATTCGGCTGCTGCTGCTGCAACCGACTATCGCAAAATCCTACATTAAGCTCACGCATCAATAGAACCGTTTGTAATGTGACTTTAAATTAGTTTAGTTTTGATTCGCGCAAAAGAAGCCTTGTGTGGCAACTTCGTATAGCGAAAATTACGAAAATTCTTTCCGAAGAACTTGAACGGCGTCTGCGAAATGGGTATTTTTTCTTAGAACCCCTTCCTTTCCCCTCTTTGTGTAGAGTGGAAAATGTATTTTTTACTACTGTTCAGAATGAGTAGTAAAGAACTTTTACGTCGAGCTAATTGAACTTCGAAAGCTATAGTCTTCACGTAGTGTGTTCTGCGATAGTTCGCTTGTAATACGGCTCTTCGAATCCCGGTTTATTAAATTAAAATCGATCGGAATGTTAACGATGTTCGTCGTCAACCACTTCTTTATTCGTACCGTCGGAAGATGATAACGACGAGTACGATGATCATTTGTATAAAACGACGTACGAAGGCCATTCTGCAGTCGGTCGACGCGGAGATTGTATTGGCGATCTAATTTTTAGCCACGCGTGGGCTATTCTTCTGCCTAATGAGGATCCTTATTTTCTGTACGCTTCCCTAGTTCCCACACTACCTATAGCTTCGATCTTTTATAAATATCTTCCGCTCTCGTCGGTTCTAATGGTGTGCGAGATTGGGACAGTAAACAAGATTTTTTTGCTCGTTTCAACATTACACTTTGTTTTCTCTTGTTCTTCTTCTTCATTCTCGGAACAAAATGCAGTATTTGAATAATGCGGCAAATATACGTTTGATCGGCAATTGCTACTGTTGCTGAACAAGGGAGAAAGAATAGCTGGTGTCAAGAAAACATCCGTCTTCTGTACAGTAAGATTTCTTCAAGATTTTTTTTTCTTTTCTTTCGATCTCGCTCGTTATGTCGCTCCGTTCATCTTCTTTGTCGACAGTCAGTCAGTTTGACTGGTTTTCGGCTTCGCCGCCAGAATTTTTAACAGTAGCATTCAGTATTATTGCGACGAGTGCACGATGACGATGTATGCGACTTAATATTGACATAGGTAGCGTGCGATGTTGTTCGGCGAAAATTCTTCAAACAACTATGAGAAGCAGAAACGAATGAAAAAAACAAAAGAACTTACCCGTATTATTCGATTTTTTTTTTTTCTTTTCCGATTTTCTTCGTTTTCTTCAATCGCCAGCTCTACGCTTTGGTGTTGACAAAGGCCGCGTCATCATCCTTCTTTTGTTTCGATACGGGAAAAATTGATTTATAGCGACTAGGTATTATTTACAGCTTGAGTGCCTTACCTAAATGAAAAATGCAGACGTTCACAGGAAGGAGGGGAGTATTATGAGAACGAAAAACTTTGCTGGGAATCATAGTGTACCTGTTCCAAGCTTAAGGCTCTGTAGTATATTATTTTTGGAAACACTTACGAACATCCGTGAAATGTGATGAAAATTCTTCGCTTCACACTCGACCAGACGTAAATTTGGAAATTGGATATGATTTTTTTATGATTGAAATCAAAAGAAGGTGCTTTGTCAACGAAATAAGTGGGGTGCACGATTTGAAACCGGAATTAGAACCAAAAAGAACCGTTTCATCCAATTTGTTCCGGGAATAAGGACCAGAAAGAACCGCTTCATTTGATTTGCTCCAAGAACCAGGATCGAACATTTCCTCAATTTATTCCTAGGACCAGAACCGGAAAGAGCCACTTCCCCTTCACTTACAATGAGAACCGGAACCGAAAAGGACCATTTAAAAAATAATTAAGGTTCTAACTCCTCAAGGTCAGCTTCTTCTCTCCAGGGCTGAGAACCAAAACTGAAATCGGTTCTGAAACCGGTAGGCACGGTTGCAAGAACCGGAGATTAATGCTTCTTTTAATTTCTCCCAAGAACAGGAACTGAAAAGAACCATTTTTGTAGATCCGCATCAAGAACCAGAGTCAAAAAGAACCTTTGAAAAAATGACACGTGAGCCACCTCCCAGATATCTGATGTTATTTCGCAGTACACTACGCACGGCAAAAGATTTTGATTGGCTTATTGAAGATTTCTAATTGATTTATCAAAAATAAGAGAAGCATGGGCAGATATGACGAAAAGAATCTTTTGGTCCGCGCGGGAATTGAACCCACGACCTCTCGTTTCCATGATTAGTGAAAGAACCAGGTTCGATTTAGTAATGGATACATAATGGGATTTAGCCAGTACCGGTATACTGGTATTAAACTTCAGTACAATACAGGTTTACCGGTAATGGTGTTTGCTTGATATCGGTATACCGGTATTTAGAAATTATTTGATTCTTATCAAAAAATGAGAATGCAATTGGGAGAAAGGCATTCGCATCCGGCCGCTCCTGTAGACGCGCTAGTGTCGTGGACGAAAAGGTGATCACATGAAAATTTACATAAGAGCGTACCGGTATGTTATTTCAACTAGCTGTATGTCAGTTAATACTGAAAAAAAAGTACCACTTATAATGACCTTTCTTGACTTTCTTGACCAGTAGAATAGTATGAAACTCATAAAAATAAAAATTTCACCAATTATCTGAAACATCAACTTTTCGTCCAGTTTCCACAAATGGCCGTTATAGTAAGAGGAGAGGGCGACTCTTTGGGTTTTTTTTTGTTTTTGTTTTTTTTTTTCTTGTTCTCTGCTTTATCTCAAAAATTTCTTACTCCCAAGCTTTGTTGGGTTATTGCTTTTTTTTTTTTTTTTTTTTCTTTCTTCAGAATCAGCATTAAATAGCGTTTCTTAATCGAGTAAAATTATGAAAGCTTAAGCAATTTTTGATCTTTGAACATTTGGCACATTTTGGTCCGTAATTTGGCTCAGGAAAGAGGTAGAAACTTTGTTTTTGGCGCAGGTTGAAGATGAATTTGAGATACACATTTGTATCCAACGTTTCGCTTTTTTGCGCTAGAAGGAATTTAGCGCAAAATCTGATTCAACTGGTAACATCACGGTACATAATAGAAATATGGACACAGCGCCAAAATCTTGTCTACAGGTTTGTCGCAGCGCACCAGAATTCCGCTACGTTCGTTGCAATCCGCTTTTATGGTACCGAGCAAATTTTTTAGAAATTGTAAAAAATTAAAAAATTCACGTGGAACTTCTGAAATGTATAGCTTATAATGTAATAAATTGTTTAATCCGAGCCAAGTTTCAGCTTTCTACAATGATTTGTTCTTTTCCTATGATTTTTTGATAATTGCTAATTTGCCATAAGACTCTGTTAAACCCAAAATGTTTAAGATTAAGGATACAGCGCAATCTGGGAATTTGTTAAGAAATAACGATATGAAATTAGTTTATTGATTGCAGACCGCACAATAATTTAAAAGTAGGTACCTCGAAGAGTATGGTACGAATTAAAATAAAATAAAATGTGTATTTTATTTTATTTTAATTTGTACCATAGGTACTCTTAGGTACCTACTTTTAAATTATTGTGCGATTAGCAATCAATAAACTAATTTCATAATGGTTCACGTAACTTATCTCACCGTGTTCAATCAAATAACGAGATATTGAGGGACAACAGTGTGTAAAGCAAAGATACGCTCTGCCTTGCAAAAAATAATGGACGTATATGTGAGCTCTGTTATGAAGAATGACGATCCAGAGAAAAGATTTGACGTTGCGTTCAATTCAATGATACCTAATTGAGATCAATTAAAAAAACGAAAGAAAAGGCACTTTATACCACCATTTTTTAAAATTTATTTGCAAAAATAGTGGTATAAAGTGCCTTTTTTTTCGTTTTTTCAATAATTAATATATACCACGTGTAAACCTCTCGTTTTATCTAATTTAGATCATACCGAAATAATCTTATCGGAATTAAATCCTTTTCTCGGGATTATTATGAGAAAAGTTTTGCTGACATACGTCTATTATTTTTTGCGCGGCAGCGCTTGTGTCCATACTTATTATTATGTACTGTGGGTAAAATCATTGCCCCACACAAAATTGTCAGTCGAGAAAGCTACAGGCGTACAACATTCTGAACAATGTACCGTGTTCTAAATAATACAGAACATCGCAAATTCATTTGCAAAAATTTAATATTCTTTCGTTTTTTATTACCGGAAACTTCTATCAGTCCTACGGCATTTTATATCAATTTCACGCTGTTCAAGAGAAGCGAAAGAGTTATGATCTAGAGAAATAGAAGAAACGTGTACGTTGTAACGTATACAAGAAGTATTTTATTGTAAAACAAATCGGTGTCACTTGATGCGTTTCTGTTTCATGTATGTGACTTCCTGTTTGTTGAGAACCATCATGACCGTACAAAAAATAATTGACGTAAATCACGAGTAACAATTTGTAAAATAGGATCTTTGGTCTGAAAAATTTGTTGATGTGTGCGTGTGTGAATCAAACTACGCTTTGTATATTTACAGATGAACATATGTCAAAATTATCGAGACGTTTGTTATTTTTCGAGTTTTTGAAAAAATTAACGTTGCTATCCTAAAAGTAACTTGATTATCGAATTGTTCATCGAAAAGAGCTTCGAAAACTCATCAGTATTCATTTTCATCTTTATATCTGCCGTACAAAGTTGAATAAACGTATATGCAGATAATGAATACAAGGAAAAGAGGTTATGGGTATACTTGATATAGCCTCTTTTTCTTGTATTCATTATTTGCATATACTTACGTCAATTCAACTTTGTATGGCAGATCAGATATATACTCGGTTCACGTTAAGAAAGGATAGAAGTTCATAACCGGAGAACGGAAAGGTAAATTAAAATTTTACCTTCAGCGTTCCGTTCTCGAGGTACCTATGAACTTCTATCCTTCCTTATTGTGAACAGAGTATAGCCAGCTATTTTATCAAAGAAGGAAGATCCTAAGATACTATTATCATGTTCCAAAAGTGCTACATTAATCAATTAAATATTGGACGGCAGCTAGATAGCGCTCTATTGTTGCATGCTGTAGAGGTTCGTCCAAGGCGTCCAATTCTTGTTAGTGGTTAGAAACCATAATAATATTATTGTTGGACAATGCTTGGCGTCATGAGCAATGCTCAGCTCAAATGCTCACTCTTTTATTATTCTGACTGCTTGTACCGCAATTTAATGAAAAAAATATGTCTAGGATTTCTCTTGAATCACACAATTGTGAAGTGCTCTTTTAGAACGAAGATGAACAATCTAAAATTGGTGTAGGCGTTTGCAACAAAGTTTGCTACCTAACAACCTTGGATTTGGATGATTTGGAAACAGTTGTCAAACAGATAGTCTACTCGACGTATTTAATATATCTGGATAATTCTTTTTTTCCAACTTCTCAGTTGTTATCATTACCTACTGTTTCATTCTTCTCGCAGAAACTCCTTAACTTTATGAAGGAAGCTAATTCAAAAGAGAGAAAAAGTGATAAGAGTGCTCTGAAACTAAAGAGTCGCGGAATTGAGTGTATAATGCACGCTTGTATTGAGTAAACAAGTAAGTAGTACATACTGTACTTGTATTTTGTTACCCATGGCTTAAGGTACTCTTATTTTGTTTTGATCCATTACAGGTAGGCCATAGGGGAAATATGATCACATTGCATGAAATTTGGTTAAACTAGGAATTTTGAATAAAGTTAGGTACTGAGAATGTACGTTAGGTACTTGTCTACTTAATTCCAATTTAGGTGAGTACTGCAGAATAAACACAAAGAATCAGTGATTTAGTGAAGACAATGTTTGGTCTATGTTGACAAGCAAAATGACATGAGTATTTGGTCATTTTTCTTAGATTCCCTGAGCCATTGCAAAATATTTGATCTGAGGCAGATATCGAGGAAGAAGTCCAATTTTGAGCTTCTATTGCCATAGCACAAGCAGAAAACCTGAAATTGCTGAGATAGATGTAAGTATATACCTATTTTGTTGTTCTTATCATTGGAAGTACTCACAACTGACATTTTTTTCAAGTTCCTAGTTGAAATAATGATTCACATTAGCAGTTGCCAATGTAAGTTATATTGACAAACAAGATCACAACTAATGTATTCAAATGTTCAAATAGAGAAACTCAACATTGAATGGTCTGAATTGCTGGATTAGGAATTGTTGTAGGAATCCATCAGGGTGCTCTTTTTTCTATCTACCATATAGGCCTATCTACAAAAAAATTTCTCAAATTTCTGTAAGCCAGCTGTTTATGAGAATTCATCAAAATGAGATTCTTCATGATTGCTTTTCAATTTTGTTACGTAGGTACTGATTGAATTCAATTATTGTGTAGCTTATTTCGAAAAGTTAGTCAGAATTAAACATGTTTTTCAGATTGCTTGTCAAAACAAACCTGAAGTCATTGTCATTGATGATGTAATCGATTCTTCATGTTCATAATGATCGGATAGAAAATTGAACCGTGATTGAAATAATGGAACAGACGGAGGAAAACAGACTTTCCTGTAAGTACAAATTGATAGGTAGTAAGTAGAGTGAATACAATAATCGTGATTACATTACATTTAATCAACATCAATGGAATCCTGCTGCTCGCTGCTGTGAATACTCCGCGCCCTCGCATTTTAGATAGTACAATTTAAATTATTTAGGTAGGCTACCTACTTCATCAATTTGCGATTTGCAATTTCAAAATTACGCATTCATAATGTTGTTTCTCAAAGCTGGAGTGAGGAAAAATTGATCAGGTGACCGGTGAATAAAATTTCTTTGTTTAGACATCTATTTTATTTGTTGCACAAACTACTGGGTACTAAGTTTGTTTTAAAATAATTCTATTGAAAATTCACAACCACCTATAAGTACGGGCTCTTCATCGTCACGTAGACTACCTACCTACCTACGTTTGATATTTTTTTTTTTTTTTCTTCCTTCATGTAGGAAATTAGCAGAATTCGCGAACAATACTCACTATCAATACATTTGATGTTACTTATCAAAATTCATAAAATTTTCTTATTTTCGTTTAGCTATTTGGTCGCTGACTTGAGTGTATTCTCATTGAGAAGCTGCGATACATCCAATACGCAAAATATAATGAGGTGACTCATTTTCAAAGAGTAAGCTTGGACCTTCATGAGCTAATTCCGTTATTAATAGAGCATAAGTTATTGACTTGCTTACTTGGAAGTTCAGATACAACGGAGATGTTGTGAAATGAAGTGTCTGATAACAAATTATTTGAACGCCTGATATATCTATCGTGAGAACTTAGCCTAATCAATAATTTGTGCACCCAAATTGAGTCTTAGAATTACATTCACAAACTCTGGATCCTGATCAAACTTGTCATATTCCTTTTTCAGTCAGACTTGCTGCGGGCGATAGAAATGTCCAAATCAAATACAACTTAAATGACGAGTATATGGTGAACTTGACAGAATTTTGGTTAAAGGAAAGAAAGAAATGCAACCTGTTCGGTAATGTACTACCATTTTCTTGTATTGGATACGAGGTGGTGGTGTGATATCGAATGAACGCTGAAAAAGTAATTTGGATTGGGAATATTATTTCAAAAGATGAAAAACTTTTTTCGCGAATTATTTCCAAGATTTTCTTGCATTTTTAAGTTTTTGAATATTGGTAGTCGTGAATATTTAAAATATTCAAATCTTTGTCAGGTATTCTGATCCCTGTAACACATTATATTATCCATAAGAGTGGTAAGAATGAAAAATTGTGGCAAAATATCTCGTAGTCCAGAGGTTAATATAAAAAAATAATGATAAATACTAGCGGCAGCATCATTACTGCCGCAGCGATGAGATTGTGTCGAGAGTAAACCACACCGTCAACATCAAGTGCTACATAACGAATTAACTCCAATTACGTGAATAAATAAAGAAGGAAGGAAGAATGAAATAAAGAATGAACAGATGAGAGAACAAAAAAAAAGATAAAATAAAATAAAAATGTAATGTAGAAACTAGCTGGCCGGACTATTAGAACGAAAATCTTTGTCCACATGCTTGCCTTATCTTCTTCTAAGATCGTGCCCAACTGCTGATTTAAATTTATGGCGCATTTCGTCGATAGTAATTTTATTCTGTAACAGGTTTATTAATTAAAATGACACATTCGAATGTCATTTGAATAATTATTATAGATAGACAGAGAAAGAAATTGAAAAAAATAAAAATAAACGAGAAAGAGAAAGAAAGCGGACGTTGTATGAAAGAATTTTCGTAACCTGCAGATTTACTGAATTCAGAACGTATTCGAAAAATGAAATTGGGATGAGAATCGAAATTAAATGAGCAGTCACTGTAGATCTCACATTTTTGAGAAATTAATCCATTACGTAGCCTACTATTTCACGTAAAAGTCTTGGGCATTTTATTTTCGGAGAGAAAACGGATTCAATTTATAGAAGTACGTAGGTACCTAGGTATAGAAAATCCGAGTCAACGTCTAATAGTGCAGTTGAAGATTTCGAGTTTTACCGAATGTGAATAAATATTGTATGAAGTGAAGCGCAAAACGTACGAATTATTTTGAGCATTTAGTGACAATATTGTTTCGACAGTCCAATAGCGATTCGCTGGATAATTTTCCCTCAGACGAGCTCTAAAATCAGAAATTAAAGTACCTACGGTGAGCTTTATCAGTGAAGTTAAGATCGAGCAATGAATAATTATACAGTATAATAGGTTTATGTTTTCACATACGTGGATAGAAGATTGTGTGAATGGTGAGAGAGGCGTATCCCCGCCCGCTACAACAAAAATTGGAAGAAGATGCGAAGGATGCTTACTCTTCACATAGTCCAAATACTTTCACCCTTTAAAAAGTTCCACCTCCATAATTATCTAATGCAAAACTGAATGCCGTCTGTTCATGTCACTGCCATTGGGGTCTTTCTCAACAGCTATGCTAGATCTGGTACGGCCTTGTCCCTTTTTAAGCTTCATCATCAGTCAGAACGTCTGTGACGTTTGTCGTTGGTTCCTCATAAAAATGTAATCAGTAACATAGTTCTGGTTCGTTCTGATATTTTCGATCTTCATGGTAGTGTTCAGGTTTATGGGAATTTGTATGTCGACATTCGAATCTTATTCGATTTTCCAATCAATACTATCAAGTAGGTACATCATCCAAATTGTTTAATCTACACATTGCCAATGGAGAGTCGTAAATCATATGTTACCAGGGGCAAGTGATTTACGAATCGATACGAGTTTGAACCTTACTCGCCCTAGTCTGCACGAGAATGAAAGTTATTCGAGTCGAGGTCAGAAGAATAAAAATCAATTATTTTCCTATTAAAAAATCATTTTATCTAAACTAATAAGATATCCCACAAGCGGCATAGGTCAAGCCGTAAAAGTTGATGTGACGAAGGCTCGACGATGCCAGTTCCTGCGAGCGTTACGACTGACTGACAGCAAACACCCTGCGTAATGAAGAACGTTCGTGCTCTTGTATTTTAATAAGCGCCTAACAGAAGACAGCGAAGCTATATAAAGAAGTAATTTTTATGCCTGTTGCGTAAAGTCGAGTCTTTTGTCAACAACTACCGGTTCGTACATACTTGGCGAAGCAGACGCTGCGCTGTAACAATAATACTGTAAAGACTATAATATTATCTCACACACATTGGTAGTCAGTTACCGAAATGTCATCGCCATCTTCAGAAGTCCGCCACTACACGTTTTTTTTTCTTCTGTTTTTTTTCTGTTTCCAACTGTTGAGAATCAGATAAAAATTATTGTTCTGGCGAAACGAGCACCCAAAAATAATTCTCATACGTACGCGCCAGTACGCGAGTATTTGTAAGGAGATAAATTTTATTTTAATTGCTGCATACGCTGTACACTGTAGGCTAGAGATAGTGAGTAAAGAAGTTGTTTCATTCACCTTACTTCTTATAATATCGTGCTCGCGGTTGACAAAAAAATTGAGAAACTGGTTGCTGGCTTCTCGTAGTCTGCCGGTGGCGCGTTAACGATAATAAATCTGCTTAATAAAGTTCGTATAATATAATTTTTTTTTTGCCCCTTATGCTGCGGCTGTGTTTGTTATGCTCTTTCCTTCTCAATCCGCGTGTGTGTTAAAAATAATAAATTTTCATTATTACAAAATACGAGTATATCGTGTGTTTCTGGAAGAGTACGCGGTTAACATTAAAAGGATGGACATTGCACGTGCAACAAAAAGCTTCTCTCTCTTTCTTTTTGTCGAGTGGGTACTTTTAGTAGTGCAGGAAGTCGCAGTAAAATATTTTCCAAATCACCTTGTTGTTTCTTGTTTGTACCGGAATTTTTTTTCGGGGAATAAATAAACGTATTAACACCCCAGGTGTATCGGATACTTGTAACTGGTTCATGTTTATGAAGGTTGTTTTCTAACAAAAGCCAAAAATCCTGGAGTACGTTTTTTCACTATCCAATCTCGCGGCCACTTGTCGATGATATATCGCTCAACTTGCTGGTTAAATTCGGGATACGACTGATGAGAATTAATTTATCTGCCTTGTTTCTCCAGTACGTTGAAACCTGATATTGGCAGCTTCCTTGACGAAGTTGAACTTTTGTTTTGGTGTCCACTTTCAATGAAGTGATCTGTATAAGTTGAAGAGCCTTACACAATGCGTTCCCACATTCTATAACGATTGAACTTCTGCTGGTTTCAACGTTGCGGCAGGCTTGGCACTGTAATCTATGAAACATGATTTTTCTTGTGTCGAGGAATCTCGTCCTTAAGGTTGACCAAGAGTTCGGTTAAAGAGATGGAATTATAAAGAGCGGGTGGAAGAGTCGAGACAAAATCTGATCAATTTCTTATGGTCAAGCGGTCGATGTTAATGTTTTTAGCGGTAGCGAGGTACTTCATGGTGGCAATCACGGATCCCTTATCTAACATTGGAATCAGCCTGATATCGTCAACTCCTCTTTTTCGCAACTTACTTAAAACTACTCCCATGAAGCCGCATCCGGTATCCAGCATAATTTCCACTGACACGTACCCAATATCAGTATATCTGCTGCCCAGTGGCGCTCCTATTATTGGAATTAGGTGTTGGAAGATGTCAAAACGGAGTTTTGGGTCTTCGTTGCTTCTGAACGATCGCTTCACCATTATCAAGTCGAGTATGGTCTTACGATTGCTTTTTCCTCATTTACTTCAGCCAATTGGTGTACTTTCTGTAGGAAGTTACGTATCTATCTTCCTTGACTTTCAAACTAACATTCCGGATCTTCTGCTGGTCTTTTTGGACGGCGGAAGTCTCATTTGTCCAGTGTTTCTAGGTGACGTTGGGTTCACATTTTCGGACTTCACTTCCTCTTGAAGCAATGAATGACTCCTAATATTGTGGGATCGAATCAACAATTACTCCGTGGAATGGCTCTTCATTTGTAAATACAAATTCTCATATAACTATCTCTTTCATCTTGACCATTGTACCTTCTTTCATTTTTTCCAGAGGGTTTATCCGGATGGGGTGTGAGTGCCCTGACAAAAACTTTGCCAACAGAGGCTACGCGCTACGGTATTGCTGGATTGGTACCCAAGATTGACTTGAGTGTTTCCATTCTGAGATAGAGGAGTAATATGCATACGTATAATTTGTGAGAAGCAGGGCAAAAGAAGAATTTATGGATAGGAGTATCTCTTGCGGTGGCCATCCTCAATGGTGAGGTCGAAAAAATTGATGTTGTGGCCTAGTGATGGATGTATAGAGGCTTCCAATATTGGAAAGAAAATCTTGAAGAACGTGAGGAGGACCAGACGACAGGCATAGAAGGTCATCGACGTACCAATGATAGACGTAGAGTTAGGATTTCTATGATAGGGACTGCATGTTTTCTTTGGTGAGTGGTAGGCTGAATCTGATCAAAAATTCGGACGATCCATGCATGTAGGAGGCCCCCTATGAAACTTGATATTGTTCGTTTTTGCACGTTTTGCGTTTATGGGCAGATTACATTCTAAAGGATTTCTCATCCGTATATTTAGTCAATTTTCATGATTTTCAGCCATATCTGGTCGTTCCTTGGTCAAATTAGGTCCTTCTTTGGTTGTTTTTTTAGCTTGTAGTCATTTTTTTGGTCACCTTCGCTCATTTTATGTTCGATTTCAGCCGTTTTTGGTAGATTTTGTCGTTGTTTATTGATCGAATGTAACGAACGTGGAACACGTGGCCAAAAATGAATTGAGTAAAGAATGCAAATGCAAGGACAACAAATTCATAAATATGATTAATGATGGTCATTATTCTTGAAAAATACTGATACACAGAATAGAATAGGACATCACGGCCGTGATCAGAATTCTTGAATCAATTGTAGCACTCGTCGTATCTCTCGCCAATAATTCTAGTCGGATATGCTCACTAGTTAGGATGGGCAGTATCGTTGCGGGCGGCAATGCGTTCCTCAATATAATTCCGCATCTCAACTAGGAAACGGAGCCATTCCTGATCTTTGCGGACGTAACTTTCCCACAAATGAATGTCCCAGTTTAGGCATAGTATTATTAGGCCTAGTTAGTATAGGCCTATGACGGTGTATACCTAATGGCCTAGAACAGTGGTTCCCAACCTTTTTTGATCTGCGGCACCCTTCTTCAGAAGTGCCCGATCCAGCGGCACCCCATTAAAAACAGAAAAAAACTTTTGTATTTATATTCTACGAATATGTACAATTTCGAAATATGCTAGGCTACAAAATAAGTACTTTAATGCGCAATTTGACCCTGGTTACAAAGGTCCGATATTCGCGGGGGAATATTAGATAAGCACACCCGCATATCTCCTTCAAGTGCATCCTCAGTGATAGTTTGCCTTTTCTTCGTTTTCACATTTAGTAGGGTAGAGAACCCATGCTCGCACAGCCACGACGTTGAGAATTGAATTAAAATTTTCGAAGCGTGCTCGAACAATACTGGATATTCGTTTTCGAGGTTCAACTAAAAGGAGGTGAGGGGTACGGTGTTAAACTTCAGTTCAAGAGTTCTATCGTGTTTTAGTTCGATGATTTCTTTCGCCGCCTCATAGTTCGCGGGTAATACAGTAGATGCGAACGGGTTTCGTACCCAGTCATACTCTGGTGAATTTAAATGTGGGAAGTAGTTTGCTAAGGAAGCCTGCAAGGCGTGTAAATGGTCCAAAATTTTCTCCACAACCGCTGGATTTTCGTTCTCTTCCCCCTTGAATAGTGGAAACATTTCACAGTGGCCGTCTTTCAATCGAGTACTCCACATGGACAACTTATCTCGAAACGCTGATATTTTATCGGAGGATTTTAAGAAATTGTCATCGGGCCCTTGTAAACTAGAATTGAGACCGTTGAGGTGTTGGAAAATATCACTGAGGTACGCTAGGCCAGCTGTCCAATCCTCGTCGGTCAAAACATCTACATAAGCCTGTTGTTCCTCCATCATTAGAAATAAGAGGACTTCTTCTTTCAGTTCATACAGTCGTGACAAAACTTTTCCTCGAGACAGCCATCTCACCTCCGTGTGGTACAGGAGACTGGTAAAGCCAGCATCCATTGACTTGCATAACTCACTAAAGATCCTACTTTTCAGTGGCCTTCCTCGTATGTAGTTGACAATGTGAACAGTACTCGTCAGTATGTTCTTGAAGTCAGTTCCTAACGTTTTAGTCATAAGTGCCTCTCTGGAAGGAAGCAGTGTACGATGAGAATTTCAGGGTTTTCTTTTTTGGCTAACGACACAAATCCTTTGAAACGGCCGGTCATACTGGGGGCTCCATCCGTACAAATTCCCACACAATTTTTCCAAGGTATTTGAGAATGCGTGAAAAAGGCATGAACTGTATTGAAGATATCTTCTCCCCTTGTGGAAGTTTTCATTTCTTTCAAGAATAGGAACTGAGCAAGAATAGTGTTTGTGTGCACGAAACGAACGAATGCAATCAAGTAGCACTTGCCGCTGACATCTGTTGTGTCATCGACTTGCAGTGCAAAAGGTCGATGTTCAATTATGTCAGCAGTGTGCTCATGAATATCAACAGACATGTCGCTGACTCGACGAGCAACAGTATTATTCGACATAGGTACCTTCTCAATTTCTAGCGCAGCTTCCTCCTCCAGCATTATTCGCACAATTTCCTTGAGAGCTGGTTTCACCAACTTTTCTCCGATCGTATGGGGTTTCATTTGCTTGGCAATAAGTTGAGAAGCCATAAAACTCGCCTCAAGAGCACGGTCACCAATCTTGACTTTCTTCGTGAATTTAACTGCTTCGCATTTTCTATTCTCAAGAAGTCTCTTAAAATACTCAATTTGCTTACCCTCGAGGTGCGAATGCTTTGCAGTGAGGTGCCTTTTAAGTATGCTCGGAACCATCGCTTCCTTGCTCAGTTTATCTCCACATACGAGACATTCAGGAACTTCTTCTCCGTGTAGCTCGCAACATGTGAAACCATAAGCCAGATACGCTTCACAATATTGCCGAATTTTACTTTTTTTCTTCGAGTGAGAAGGAGTCAGTGTTTCAGCTGATGGGAGGGGAACCTTTTCATTTCCTCCGATGTCATCGTCAGAATCATCATCCACCTTTCGTTTTTTTACCAAAAATTTATCCATCGAACTTAATTAATTATTGCTACAAGTTACAATCCAATCACAAAGAAATCTAACCACACACTGCATGTGCTAACGAGAAAAAGTGAACGGTCACGATGAAATCACTACTTACACAACCTATAACAGATACCTACACCCAGATCTACGAAAGGCAGAAATTACCTGTTCCTGCTTGCTTTGAAATCTTATCTCTCAATTGTAGTACATAATATATTAGTTATTAGTATATACCTACTTTCAATTCACATACATTTACTGTTTTAGTCTTTAGTTTAGTGCTTTAATATTGCTATTTTGCTGATTTATTTGTAAATCTCGCGGCACCCCTGAGAATGGTCCACGGCGCCCTCGGGTGCCGCGGCACCCCGGTTGGGAACCACTGGCCTAGAATGAAGGTTTTTTAAGTCAAGCCTAGTATACTGTATACTAGGTCTAGTATAATGAAGGCTAAAATTTCTTCAAGCCCCTCATGTAGGTGAAGGTCATTTATGACGTCATGAAGCGTCGCTTTGCATGACGCGAGTTGCAGACTGACCCCCACCCCAAAGACATATACATGTCAATGGCTGAGAGTCGCAACTTATTCAATTTCCGTTTGGTTAATGAGGACATGAGCGATAAAAGCGGAGAGTGGTTCTCCCATGGAGAGTCTATTGGGAAACTTGTAGATTTCTTTCTTGAAAATGTATAGATTATGACCAGAGTTGGAGTTTCCATAGTCCTGCGAATTTTGTTTTTGGTGATGGTAAGTCTAATTAAAAATCAGGACCATCCATGCATGTAGAAGCCCTCTGTGAAATTTGATATTTCCCATTTTGACACGTTTTGCGTTTCTCGACAGATGTGATACTTTGAAGGATTTCTTTGTCAATTTTCATCATTTTCAGCCGTGTCTGGTCGTTTATTGGTCAAATTGGGCCAATGCCAATTTGACCATTGGGTCTCTCTCTGGTTGTTATTTTCGCACTCTGGTTATTTTTGTGGTCATCTTTGGTCATTTTATGACCGATTTCAGCCGTTTGTAGTTAATTTTAAATCGTTTTGGTAGATTTCGGTCATTCTGGATCAATTTTGATCGTTTGTAGGTTCATTTTGAACTTTTTGGTCAATTTTTGTTGAGTTTCGGTCGTCTTCTTGACAATTTCAATCATTCCATGATTGTTTTTTGTTGATTTTGATAACTTTCTGTTCATCTGTGGTCGTTTTTCATTCAATTCTACTTGATTTTCAAAGCCTTCGGATAATTCTGGTCAATTTAGGTCAGGGGTTCTCAACCGTGTGGTACACGTAGCACACTTTTCAAGAGAAAAATTTTTCGTGGCACACCTCTTTGCAAAAAGTATTATATTTGAAAATTAATGCGAAATTTGAGCTGTATGCTGCTTGCACAATTCTTCAATATTAGGCCTAATACTAGATAAACATACACGCATTTCACTTTCGAGTGAGGTACCTGTGAGCCGTGCGCGATATTTAGACTTCATATTTGTAAGAACCCTGCTCGCACAAGTAGGATGTTGCGGATGAAAGCAGTATGGTGACAACCTTCTTCGATATTGTCGGGTATTCCGTGGAAACGTAGTACCAAAATTTATTTACAGTTAGTTCTTGAAATTTCAGTTGTAAGGTGCGATCATTTTTTAAGGTGTACATTTCCTCTTCTTCAGTGAGCTGTAAGCCTTGCACATTGTCCATCGACATAAGAAAGGGATTTCGAATACAATCTTATTATTCTATAGAGATGCCTTTGAAGAAGATTGAGGGACTCACCAATAGCGGATCGGAAAGCTGCATCGACGTGAGATGAAAGGTATGGGAATGAAATCATTAAAAGCCGCAGTTATGTGAAGTTCATTCAGCCTGTTCATATAGGCACTTTTAACTTCATGAAGATGCGAAGATTAGCGAGTTGAATTTTGTGACCCGTATCTATGCAATGACCCCTGATTTAAATCATTTACACGTTGTTTTCTCTCAATTTTGGTAATTTTCTGTCATTTTTAGTCATTTTTCGACCGATCATCCGGTACCTTTTTTGTTGATTTTGGTAAATTTCTTTTTTGGCCATAGTGCAGTGTATGTTTTTAGATTTTTATTGCACGTTCTTGATTTTTGTAGCACGTTTTTATTGAATTGTTTAGTGTTTTTACTGTGCGTTTGACCAATTTTTACTGCAGGGAAATCCTAAAGATGAAACTGTGAGGTTAAGAGAAGAGATCATTCTCGAATTTGTGCGTGAAGATATTTTAGCCATTGCGAAGAATCTGAAGGGGAATCGATGAGAATGTCGATGTCTTCAGGAAATGAGTAGAATTTTTCTTTGAAGGGACAGAAATAGCAGACGTACTTTAATAAACTCATGAATTCACAAACCTATCTAGGAAGGATGTGATGTTGATTCAACAAGTTTTGAATGTGTGAAATATGGTTTGTCTAGGGATGCTAGGGAAGAGGGCGACGGTTTCAAACAATGTAAGGATCTAATTAGGGGATGTGGTCACGTCTTTATTATTCTGATTTAATGCGGTACGATTGTTGATGAAATGGGGGTTATTCCAGTGGTCCGCAACTTTTCATAGCCCATGGCGCCTTTTACAGTCGGAGAAATTTTTGCGGCGCCCCTTTCCGCCCAACGTTAGAACATATTAAATGGGAACACATTTTTCCAATTTTTTTCATTTCCGCGACAAAATTAATCCGTGATACAATTTGATATTGAGTAATAATAAATACAAATATAGATATAACTTGGGTAGGAGTGCAAAGTGGAAAGATAGAAATAAAATTAATGAGACAGCTGCGCTTGTTTAGTACCAAGAAGAGTGTCAAATCGTGGCTCTATTTGTGATATTGCATTTTGGTGAAAAGCTCGCGGCGCCCTTGCGCGGCGCACAGGTTGCGGACCACTGGGTTATTCAGTACAATACGAGAGAAATCGGGCTAGATGATGTTTAGGGACGAGATGTTAGGAATCGAAGATGGTACGGAGTGCTAGGTCTATGGACCTGGGACAAACCGTAGAGGTGAGGAGGTATGAGGTTCGAGCTCAAGTAGGCACACTTGTGAGGAACTTTACCAATGATCATCAATGGCTTTCCTTACATCGGTGACCTGTGTGTTGTTTACAAATAGCTCCATAATCTTACCTTTTATTTTGGACTCAAGAACGCCTTTTCTTACTCCCATTTTACGGAAGAGGTGATCGAGGCTGAACTTCCCCTCATTCTTCTCTGTGGAAAACATCAAGGGCTCCTCATCTCATTTTCTGTGTCAGACCATGTATCGAGTACTTATAGACTGTTACTCTCCAGAAGAGTGCAAGTTCTCAAGGTGAGTATTACTCTCACGTATACTCGGTGTCCGAAAAAAATTCAGGTCACTCATATTAGATTTGTTCACACGTGCACGCTTCAATATTCACTCGTCGCAAAGTTCGTAACTTTTCGTACGACTTTTTGTTTCCACCTTTGTTTCCTCGTTCATTCATACGCATTCTGAAAGGAACAAAACACCCGCGGACAGGCGACAACGACGCGTTCTGATGAAACGAGAGACCCAACAAAAGAAAGTCGAAGAGTACCCGATCGCGTTGAAAAACTAATTTTTTAATTGTTATTAATGGTGAAGACGAGTTGATAAATTTGCCTGTCCCGTGTTCGGCATGTATTTACATCGAACAATTCACGTTACACGAGACGAGCTTTTTGCTGGTACTCTTGTTCTCGGTTGATACGTTCTTGAACCGAGCTAAATAGCGCATTCTTTTGTCACGGGCTGTTTCGATATCATTTTACAGTCCTTCCATTATAATCGAGCTACACCATAAAGGCTCTTTACTTTATTTTCTACACCAGTAGAATGAGGAGTTCTTGTAAAACCATCGGACAGCTGCAGAAGTGCCGACCATGTACGAGGAAGGTACTGCACATTCTTCTCGTAAGATCGCGAGTCAACTCTAGACCGAAGCCGTTCAACCTTTGTTTTCTTCGACACAAACTATCGAATTTTTACCGATGGAGCTCGATTTATTCCATATATTCTAATAGGAGGTTTTCTGTGTATACCATCGCCTATTATGTGCTTTTAATCGACGTCTAACGTTGGTATTTACGCTCTACGTGTGAGAAACTTCCATTTTACGACAATTTTTATCTGCTTTCTTTTTTCTCTATTTCTCTTTATCTTTGTTTCTCGCCATCGTGTTCTCGTCCTAATCAAATTAATTATCCACGTGTAATTTATTGCCTATGAGAGGCTACGCAACTACTCCGTCCCTGGCCTAAACTCGTGAATTGACACTAATTAGTGTTGTTGTTGCCGTTTTTTTTTCTCTCTCTTTCTCCACGAAAACAATCCGCAGTTTTTGTTTTGCATATTTCTACAGTGTGGGGGCAGCCTTTAATTGTAGCCAATAGATGAGAAACTCGCGGGGTAGCAGTGAACGCGAAGGCGTATACATTATTATTTTACATTGTTCATTCACGGTCGAAACTTTTAAAAACAATATAGCATCGTTATTTTTTCCTTCGAGTACGCTTTAAGCGCTGGGAGGGTGGATGAAGGCGAGTCAATGCTGATCGACCGTACGCCGTTTAGATTCTTATCAATTACTGGTATCGACAACGGGAATCACTCGTATTTCCGGACTCGCGGGTTCAGTCATGGGAACGAGGGATTAAAATCTCCTGGAAAGAGGTGGACGAATTAATACATGGACAATATGGTGTTGTTAGATTCAAAATTTTGCTTTTTACTACACGGGTCTCATTTGAAGTTTTCGTCATTTCTATCTAAGTTTATATTTGTATGTCATTTCGTGTATCTGTACCTATGGGTTACGAGAATGCTTTGCTCAGGTTTACAATATAGAGCTTGGAGAGGACGGGTGGTGACAATAAGGATGAATAGAAATAGGTTGATCAGAAAAAAGTGGGTAATATGGGTGTGACTTACTCTGAGACGGGCTGGGATGACTTCTTCGCGTCGGAAATGGCTATGGAAGAGGAGCTCATTCAATGGATCGGAGCTTAAAAGAGGACCAGAACTCATGCCAGGATGAGAGGGTGAGAGAGCAGTAATAGGATTTGAGATCATATGAGGAGGAGAGATCAATCGTGGGAGGTGAACGCAAAGACTGCTTTGCGGCCAGGTCCACTGCGTTATGTTCCTCAAATTCAAAATGTTGGCATATAGAAAGGAGGTGGAGGATGAGGAAGAATTTGACGAGTTCGCGAGAGGATTGGTGGAATGAGGGTTTTGTATAGCTAGTAAGTATGACAAAAAATCGGAACTTATCAATATCCTTTAGTATAAGGAATTTGCTGGGAGCAGAGAAGCGGGTGAGAAAAGAAAGGCAGATGAATACAGCGGTGAGATTAGCGATGAATATGGAAGCAGAGTTTCTTGTACACGAGGATGAGATGTTATCCGAAATGGAGACTTCATATCCGGTTGTGGGTCCCGATTGGGACCCGTCCGTGTAGCAGAGACGCTAGGAGAGGAATTCTGAATTGAATAGAGCCCTCATAAGAATGAGCCATAACGAAAGTGAAAGAGAGAATGTTTATATCACAGGCGCAACCATAAATCCAAAGAACAAGAGAAAAGAAAAGAAATCAAAATGTTTTTATATGGTGTAGACACTCAAGTAAACTAGTAGAATTGACACGGTCCGAAACGTTACGGCTCGACATAATGACAGAATACTCAAAGAGTAGAGAAAACGAAAAACCAATTACAAAGACCGCAGATATAAAGGAGAGGATGCGAGATCTTTCGATTAACAAACCATCATCGGGCAAAGTTAGAACGCCTTTGACCCAGATACGACTCATAAAACAGAAAACCAACGAGATCAGGATTGAACAAGCGAGCCCTCGCGAGGTGACTCAAACTCGTAGACCAATTCAACTAAACCTTCGTCGGGAAAATACCTGTTGAGTACGGTAACATCGTCACTGTTCAGATGACGCACTATTTCGATATTTTCCAACGCAACGCGCTTGAAGTAAGAATTCTCCTTGTGGAGAAGGGTAGCCGAACCTTCCTTGAAACTATGACCACTGGAGACAAGGTGGTCCGCAAAGGCCGAATCACCCAAATTACCTTTCTTCCAGGCCTTAAGGTGCTCCTCTACTCGAATTCCAAGCTGGCGACCCGTCTCGCCTATGTATACGCCGTTACAATCCTTGAACTCCAATTTGTACACCCCGCTCCTCTCCCCCCGCGGGATGGGGTCCTTTAGCCTAACAAACAAACCCTTCACAGTAGTGAGGTTATAAAAAGCAGGCCTGAAGCCAAAGGGGCGGAGCACACGAGTCAGCTTGGATGAAAACTCACCCAAAAACGGGAGCTTGATCCAACGTAATCTCTTATTATCATTACCACTCAGATCGCGGGGGAGGGAAGTGGTAGAATCAAGGCCCTTCCTCGTAAGTTTTTTACGGACCATACGGTCAATGTCCAAGTTGACCTCATTCACAGCGGCCAAGTGCTTAATGGTCGCCAGCTCCTTTTGGAAAGCTGGTTGACTTGGCGGAATGCTAGTCAGTCGATGAATATAACTATTGAAGGCAGCGATCTTATGAGAAAATGGACAGAAGGACGATCCGTGGACAACTGTATCGGTCGAAGTATCCTTCCTGAATATCGCAAATTCATGGTCCCCATCTCTATCAGAGATAGTGAGATCCAGAAAGTTTATGGAAGAACCTCCAATTTCTGTAGTGAATTTTATGGAAGGATACATTTTATTCAGATACTGAAGAAACTCACCAAGGAGCTCTTGAGGACCGGTCCACGCACATAATATATCGTCCACATATCGGTGCCAGTAATGGATGTGACTCAGTAGCACTTGGCCAGAGGAAAACAAGTCAACCTCAAATCTGGACATAAATATCTCCGAAACGAGAGAGCCCAAAGGAGAGCCGATGGGGATTCCTACCTCCTCAGGGAACTCGTAAAATTTCCCATTGAACTTACAGAAGTTAGGGGACCAACACGCATTAAGGAGGCCAAAAAATTCCTGTATCTCGTTATGAGGGATGTTGAACTTTACAAGTAGGTCACCCATATACTGCATAGTATGGGCCTTTAGTATGTTGGCAAAGAGGCCGACTACATCAAATGAGCAGAGGCTAGTACCCGGAGGCAAGGTAACATTTTTGAGCCTCTCGGCCAGAGAAACCGAATTTTTAACGGAGTAGGGGGACTCGTACTCGATTCGAGACTTGAACCAACGATCCAAGAACTTAGCCAGAAAATAGGCAGGGGAGAAGACGTAGGAGACGACAGGCCGCATAGGATATTCATCTTGTGAACTTTAGGCAACCCATAGAGGAGGGGAGGAACAGGGTTAGGTACAAGCAGGGCTTTTTTGAGCGAAGAACTTTTTATGATAAACTCACTCCCGTTCACAACCTTCCTAACCTCTTTGACGTAGTTAGGAAAGTTAAAAGAGCTATTTTCAATAGCTCCACATTGAGTGAGAACTTCTTGAACCTTGGTAACGTACGAGGATTTCTCCAGGACAACGATCGCGTTACCCTTGTCGGCTTTAGTAAGGATTAACCCCTGGTCCCTGACCTTCCTCCTCAGATTATCTATCACCTCACATGCGTAATTGTTTATACGAGGGAGGGGGGTGTCGCGGACTAGTTCAGCGCAAGCTGATTGAATATTCACGCCGGGACCAATTTTTATGGTCAGGTCGGCAACGACATTAGCAAGAGTTTCATCTTTAGGAAGGGGAGGTAGGCCAAATTTCAGACCCTTCTCCAACAAATACATTTCATCTGGCGAAAATTGCGTCTGGGTGTAATTAATAATGCGGGGCTGGAAATTTCGAACAACACCATTATTAGCACAAATATTTTTGAGGGCAATCGCCTTGGAGTTCAAAAGGGAGGAAATTTTCTTTTCTTTTTTGGCTTTGAGCTCAACCTCAAAATCCCAGCAATCCTCATTAACCTTCCGAATAAATCGATCGAACTCACCTGGTGGAAGCAAACTAGAAAGCCTGGAATGGACGAGGAGATTGAGACGAGTAGTAACATTCAGACGACCATACCATCTTCTCAGATCGGAACGAATCCATTTGTTAGTGATGGTTTCCTCCAATTTTCGAGTGGTGTAACTTTACGAACTTAGGTTTTAAGCGCAGCCTTAAACATTTGCGGAGGAACGAAATATGCGAAGGGTGTCCTACTTGTAAAGTTCAACATCCCTCATAACGAGATACAGGAATTTTTTGGCCTCCATAATGCGTGCTGGTCCCCTAACTTCTGTAAGTTCAGTTTCCTGAGGAGGTAGGAATCCCCATCGGCTCTCCTTTGGGCTCTCTCGTTTCGGAGATATTTATGTCCAGATTTGAGGTTGACTTGTTTTCCTCTGGCCAAGTGCTACTGAGTCACATCCATTACTGGCACCGATATGTGGACGATATATTATGTGCGTGGACCGGTCCTCAAGAGCTCCTTGGTGAGTTTCTTCAGTATCTGAATAAAATGTATCCATCCATAAAATTCACTACAGAAATTGGAGGTTCTTCCATAAACTTTCTGGATCTCACTATCTCTGATAGAGATGGGGACCATGAATTTGCGATATTCAGGAAGGATACTTCGACCGATACAGTTGTCCACGGATCGTCCTTCTGTCCATTTTCTCATAAGATCGCTGCCTTCAATAGTTATATTCATCGACTGACTAGCATTCCGCTAAGTCAACCAGCTTTCCAAAAGGAGCTGGCGACCATTAAGCACTTGGCCGCTGTGAATGAGGTCAACTTGGACATTGACCGTATGGTCCGTAAAAAACTTACGAGGAAGGGCCTTGATTCTATCACTTCCCTCCCTCGCGATCTGAGTGGTAATAATAATAAGAGATTACGTTGGATCAAGCTCCCGTTTTTGGGTGAGTTTTCATCCAAGCTAACTCGTGTCCTCCGCCCCTTTGGCTTCAGGCCTGCTTCTTATAACCTCACTACTGTAAAGGGTATGTTTGTTAGGCTAGAGGACCCCATCCCGCGGGGGGAGAGGAGTGGGGTGTACAAATTGGAGCGCAAGGATTGTAACGGCGTATACATAGGCGAGACGGGTAGCCAGCTTGGAATTCGAGTAGAGGAGCACCTTAAGGCCTGGAAGAAAGGTAATTTGGGTGATTCGGCCTTTGCGGACCACCTTGTCTCCAGTGGTCATAGTTTCAAGGAAGGTTCGGCTACCCTTCTCCACAAGGAGAATTCTTAATTCAAGCGCGTTGCGTTGGAAAATATCGAAATAGTGCGTCATCTGAACAGTGACGATGTTACCGTACTCAACAGGTATTTTCCCGACGAAGGCTTAGTTGAATTGGTCTACGAGTTTGAGTCACCTCGCGAGGGCTCGCTTGTTCAATCCTGATCTCGTTGGTATTCTGTTTTATGAGTCGTATCTGGGTCAGTGGCGTTCTAACTTTGCCCGATGATGGTTTGTTAACCGAAAGATCTCGCATCTTCTCCTTTATATCTGTGGTCTTTGTAATTAGTTTCTCATTTACTCTACTCTTTGAGTATTCTGTCACTCAAGTAAACTAGATTGCGACGCGTTTCGGAGAGCGTTGGTTGTCCATCAACAGGCGAATCAAACTGAATCGAAGAAGGCTGGAGCGAAAAAACACATCTTAAAGGATGACTCATCACCATTTGAGGAGGGAAGATATATTGTTGAGCAGGCTCTTCCCTGTCTTCCGGAACTCGATGAGTGTTGCAGTTTCTTCCTATCTGTTTAGTTTGGCCCAGGAATCGCAAGGATGGATGAGTTCATGTTTACCGAGGCGAGAGGATGAAGGGGAGAGGCGAATTTTAAGATCAAGGAAGGATATTTCATGACTCCCCCTTTCGAGAGGGAAACTCATCGAGGGGTGGAGGGAGTTAAGGCACGTAAGGAAACCTAGACGATCGTATTTGGAACGAGTCTAGATGGTAAGCACATCGTAGACGTATCTCACCCAGTGAAAGAGATAAGAGGAAGCCAGAGAAGAGAAAAGGATAGAAAACCCAAAACCTTAAGGAACACATGTATACCTATACGATGAGAGCACTGAGTGAGATTGTTGTAAGCACATGTATTACAAGAGACGCAGATGCTGCTGAGATATGAAGCCAGAGTAAGTCAGGAACCACGTGTGGAGGAACTTCGCAAAAAAAAAACAGATGGGTCTGAGTATAAAGAACCACTGGTTTGTTGAGCTTTGTCTGTCCATGCAATCTGGGGGTGTAAAAATGCATAATCCTTGAATAATTCTTGAACGACACATTGATCCATGGTGTTTTTGGACAGTAGGCCGCACATGATTTCAATTGATTCTTTGATCTGTATTGTGGAGTACATGGAACAAATAAAAACCATTTTGACTAAGGAAGTCTATTCCCAAGCTTTCAATTTAGTCATCGAAACTCGACCATATGATGGTGAAGATCGCTAATTTACCTACATGCGTGGGGAAAACTTCGTCTCATATGAAATCTCGAAAGATTGTTCACTTCAATGAATAGTTTTTTCGGTGATATTGGCATTGCGTTGGAAAATCTTCACGATTTGGGCACAAATGCTTGGCTTAATACATCTCTCATCTTGTATATTCTTTTGAAATGCAGCTAACTTCTTGAACTTCGATGCAGACGAAACAAACAATGGGCCAGGTGCACCGACTGATGTACATATATTATTATAGTTGCGTCGATGGAAACGATTAAAATTAACGATACAATTTTTTAATTAGTAAAAAGGAGGTTTAACAAGACGGAGTAAGATTGCAAGGTAAGACAAATACGGGATACTGGTTTCAAAGTAGTTTATGCGCTATAACTAATACATATAATGAACGTTGGAACGTGGCAGATATAATATTATGAGGATCAGAATAAGATGCAGTATCCCCGCCGACTGCAGTCGGAATAGTATTTTTTTTTTTCGCGATAATGAAAATATTAACGGGCGTTTCAACTGACATCGCCAATAAAATGAACTTGTTTTATTTTTTATTCATTTCAATTCATTCTGTATTCTCTTTCTCTCTCTTTTTTCATTTCGCACGTATGTAATATAGTTCGTTTGTTTTTTTCTCCCTTCTTTTCTTTGATTGCAAGAAACTGGTTCCACTTTAGCTAATTAACGGGAAGTATGAAAAGTGCAGCCTTTTAAGAAAGAAGTGGTCGCAAAAAATGAGCGTGATGCATCCTATGCGAGATGTGGTGTGACTCTGAAAACTGAGATTAAACCAGAAGCAATGCCTGTGGTAAGGAAAGTTTAATAATGGTACCTATGGAGCAGGAATTTACGGCTCTTACTTTCCACGAATGTATTTCGGCCACCCCAGTGTTGTTGTCGAAGGTTCAAAACTTGATTTATTTTTTGCTGTGACTGGTTTTTCCCTGTCAAGAAAGTAATATTTGACCATTGTGACGTAAATGGAAACTACCCTCGATCGCCGCATGAAGAAAGAAGGCAAAAGCAAAAAACACTCACGAATAGTTAAAAAGGTAGGCGTGTTTCTTCGCAGTCTACGGACGTCCTCGGAGTTATCTAGGAGTCCGATTGCTGAAGGGTTAACGTGATTGTGGAGCCGTACTTCTTAATGGCTAGTTGAGCGTTCAATTTCTTCTTGGACAGTGCAGATAGCTAGATCGTGATGAAGATCGTCATTCCGCGTATACCATATGCGTTAGTGATGGTACGTAGGATGTAGTTCTGTCGAACCTGGATTTTATTAACGTTGGATCGGCTGGCCGTACCCCATAGAGCGATACCGTAGGACCATATTGGCTTCATGATAGAGAGATAAATCAATCGCTTATTTTCGAGACTTAGCACGGAGTTCCTCCCTATGAACCAGGAGTACTTTTTTGTTATTTTCTTGAGGATATCACATTTGGCTTTAATGTGGTTTCCCCATGTTCTCCAAGATATTTGACCGAACTGGCTCTTGGTACAACGGCTCCCCCTAGTACCAGTGGGAACTCGGAATGCGGACGTAGAGAAAAGACCACATGGGTACTCTTGAGCGCATTCATTTTAATTCTCCAGCGGTTCATCTATTTCAATACATGATCCGCGTGCCGTTGTAGCGTAGTGATAGCTTCTTCAATGTCGTGAGACAAAGTGAGAAGTGCTGTATCGTCTTACTTTTGTTGACGGCAACAAACTTTCTAATAGCCGATTACCAATTCTTTCCGCAAAGCTTCCTTGGACGACCAAAATTTGGTCTTTGTTTTCGGCGTCCTATAATTAATGAAAAAAAAAAAAAAAAAATGAATTCAATTGAACATCAGACTCGAGGGAGACCTTTGTGTCGGTAACATAAATATATGTACATTGTTTATACTCACGGACCTTTGTATCATCTTCCATTATATCTAAACACAATAAATTTTTGGCACGACGAGACGATTTTGCAAAATAAGAACCAGGTGGACTGTAAATATGATCTACTACACGATAAGACACAAGCAAAACTATGCAAGTGATGAATAGGACGACGAACAGATCCTCGTCACAACCTGAACCAATCTTTCTTGAATCATAAGCCTACGAGTATGATTCACAAACTATGAAAAAAGTCGCATGAGTAATGCACAACAGAAAATTGTCCTCAATTCATTCAAGGCCTCCTATAGAATTTGACATTGCACGTTTTGCGTTTACGGACAGATAATATGATACATCTGAAGGATTTCTTGACCGCATATTTGGTCAATCTTCAAGATTTTCAGTCGTGTCTGGTCAATCGTTGATCAAATTAGGCCTTTCTTTGGTTGTTATTTCCGTATTGTGGTTATCTTTGGTCATTTTATGGTCGATTTCAGCCGTTTGTAGTTCATGTTGAACATTTTTGGTAGATTCTGGTCGTTGTTTCTTTTTGTGGGTCAATTTTGGTCGTTTGTTGGCCCATTTTGAACTTTTTAGTCAGCTTTTGTTATGTTTCGACCATCTTCGGTTATTCTCTATCATTGTAATCTTGAACGTTCTTGATTGATTTTGGACAATTTCAATCATTTCATGGTTGTTTTTTTGTTGATTTTGATAATTTTCTGTTCACGTGTGATAGTTTTTCATTCCATTCTGCTTGATTTTCAAAGCCTTCGTATAATTTCGGTCAATTTTGGTCATTTACAGGTTGTTTTCTCTCAATTTTGATGATTTTCTGTCATTTTTAGTCATATTTTGTCCGATTTTGGCCGCGCTTCTTATTTTGATCGTGTTTTGGTTGTTTTATGGCGTGTTCATTGTTTTGTGGTCAATTCTGGTCGTTTAGTTGGTCAATTTGCGTAGGATACTGCATGTTTGTAGATTTTTATTGCACATTCTTGATTTTTGTTGCACGTTTTCATTAAATTGTTTAATGTTTTCACTGTACATTAGAAGAATCTTTACTGCACGGGAATCCTAATCACACTTCTTCAATTGTATTCGTCGCTTCTGACATCCATTACTGGCACCGATATGTGGACGATTATTATGTGCGTGGACCGGTCCTCAAGAGCTCCTTGGTGAGTTTCTTCAGTATCTGAATAAAATGTATCCCTCCATAAAATTTACTACAGAAATTGGAGGTTCTTCCATAAACTTTCTGGATCTCACTATCTCTGATAGAGATGGGGACCATGAATTTGCAATATCCAGGAAGGATACTTCGACCGATACAGTTGTCCACGGATCGTCCTTCTGTCCATTTTCTCATAAGATCGCTGCCTTCAATAGTTATATGCATCGACTGACTAGCATTCCGCCAAGTCAACCAGCTTTCCAAAAGGAGCTGGCCACCATTAAGCATTTGGCCGCTGTGAATGAGGTCAACTTGGACATTGACCGTATGGTCCGTAAAAACTTACGAGGAAGGGCCTTGATTCTCCCACTTCCCTCCCCCGCGATCTGAGTGGTAATGATAATAAGAGATTACGTTGGATCAGGCTCTCGTTTTTGGGTGAGTTTTCATCCAAGCTGACTCGTGTCCTCCGCCCCTTTGGCTTCAGGCCTGCTTTTTATAACCTCACTACTGTGAAGGGTTTGTTTGTTAGGCTAAAGGACCCCATCCCGCGGAGGGAGAGGAGCGGGGTGTACAAATTGGAGTGCAAAGATTGTAACGGCGTATACATAGGCGAGACGAGTCGCCAGCTTGGAATTCGAGTAGAGGAGCCCCTTAAGGCCTGGAAGAAAGGTAATTTGGGTGATTCGGCCTTTGCGGACCACCTTGTCTCCAGTGGTCATAGTTTCAAGGAAGGTTCGGCTACCCTTCTCCACAAGGAGAATTCTTACTTCAAGCGCGTTGCGTTGGAAAATATCGAAATAGTGCGTCATCTGAACAGTGACGATGTTACCGTACTCAACAGGTATTTTCCCGACGAAGGTTTAGTTGAATTGGTCTACGAGTTTGAGTCACCTCGCGAGGGCTCGCTCGTTCAATCCTGATCTCGTTGGTATTCTGTTTTATGAGTCGTATCTGGGTCAGTGGCGTTCTAACTTTGCCCGATGATGGTTTGTTAACCGAAAGATCTCGCATCTTCTCCTTTATATCTGCGGTCTTTGTAATTAGTAATTATCGTTTACTCTACTCTTTGAGTATTCTGTCAGTATGTCGAGCCGTAACGTTTCGGACCGTGTCAATTCTTCAGTTTCCTGTTGTCGCATGTTTGTTATTTCTCGCCAGCGACTCCTTCACGTACTATTGTCTTGTTGTTCACAGTTTTTTGCTTTAGTCTGACGATGACGGTCCCGTCGAAAGTACTCACTGTAGCGTTAATGTGATGTTTGTATTGAAGTTCAATAAAATTAAAATTAAAGTATGTTTTGAAATAACTCTCATTCAAATTTAATTATTTTATTATTTGATTCAACCCATTAAGAGCTCAAAATTGCGAGCAACTGCAAACTTGGCACCCACGTAGTACTCCTGGACTCCTCACATAAAAGAAATTTCTAGCGTAGCCAAATGAATGAAGATCATGTTTCATGTCTCTTATATTGTATCAGTCATTTTGAAATATTTTAATATAGGCTTGTACTGGGTCAAGTGCTCGTGAGATATTACTCGTTCGCCCCCTTTCTCGGTGTCCTATAAATCTGGTATGAGAAATATTTTGAGCAATCAGCTTTTGTGGCCGAAATAAACACGAGCTACCAAAATAATTGATCGGTTCATCAGTACCTTACCGATCATTAAAACTTTCATATTATTCATCTTCATCTGTATATTATGTCGTGAACTAGCCCTGTAAAACATTTCATCGACACCCCACACCTGTTTTAAATTTACGTAAAACTGGTATTAGCTTGATTAGAGAAACACGTGCTCACAATAAAGGTCGTTTGTATAATTCAATAAAATTCATTCAATTCTTCACTCCGAATGAAAATATATCGACAATTCGACCGGTCACAATTCATTAACAGCCCATAAAAAATCAAAAAAGAACGCATCTAGAGATCCTTAAACATCTACGCCGAGAAAGAAAAGGAACTCAGGGGAGTCTGTCTATTATACGTTCGATCGATTAATAACTTACGTCCAGATATTCAATAAATGTTCGAGTAAATTACGGGAAAAAAATGTTGTAAAAGATCGATGAGCCACACCGCCTTCTTCAATTTCGCACCACGTCGCTGATGGGAGAACGAAGCCTGTTTCATCGTGATGTGTTAGCTCATTATGTCGATCGTAACTTATCATTTATAAGACAACAAAATACAAATTAAACGATCGAATTTACGAGCTTGTATTCCGGCTTCGCGTATAGCTTTTAAAAGCTGTATAAACGCTCTGGCACCAACTCGTTGTGTGTATACCACTACTCAGCCGCTTGATGATGATCGAGTTTAAATATACGTTATTTTTAATCTACGATATTGCCTTTTGTACCTATAGGTCTACACGAAGTATCTAGGATCACCTATCGTGAAAAAGTTTGAAATTCATGAGGGCTGGTTCGCAGAGCGGCGATGGTCGCGCTTTGTCGCGTAAACAAACGAGCGTGTACGGAAGAGACCGCTCGCGTTAAAAATTTTTTTCTTCATTGCTAATTGGTAACGAACGAGGTATATAATGTTTGTAGTAAATACCAAAGAGTATTCACTGGCAGTTGGTTGAAAATAACGACCGAGAACTTTCCTTTGATGAATGTTTTGCGCTTTTATTACAATAAATATACAGCGCTCTACGAGTACGTGTGTAGTACACCAACTGGCAACCATGGCACTTACGTGTGGTTTTGTTACCGTGGAGTCTTTTTTCTCTCTCTCTCTCTCGCTCTTTTGTTTATTTATGGAAAATGCCGCCGCAATTGCTTGTTTTAATTGGAATGAATTTAGAGGGTTGGAAGGGTGCAGGGGAAGAAGAAGTTACGAGTAAATTATGCCTAAATGATGGAACAATCCACGGAAGTATGACGAAAGATATTTCCAACCGTCAAGGAGGATGCCGTTTGCCAAGCATTTTTCGCATAATTTCATTCTTAAATTGTATTTCCTCGCGCTGAAACGGCCTCGCCTAAGAAAGAAGCGTCTTCCGAGGCAACAATAACAATTTAGGCACTATACAAATTGGGGCAGTCGCGCCCAACGAAAATCAATGGACAGCGCGAGTTCTCTTAAATCGATCGAAATCAATAATTTCATGGGAAGGTGACTTACTGGTGAAAAAGTTGACACTTTACAAATTTCGTCGTTTAATGGCTTCGTTCTCGACTTCTTTTCAGATTTCACTCAATTATCATTCAAATAAAAAAGTCATCCTGATCCTGTTATCAATAAATTGGTCGATTGTAGCGCTCCCAGCGAGTGACCAGCCTGTACAAGCATATTATTAGCCGTAATGTGAGTTGAAATTGAAAATGGAGCTACCTCAAGTCTCTTGTTCGAATTTGTTCTTCAGAGTTTTCGGAATATGTAACTATGATAATTTTACGAGGTGTCAATGGCGGCACTAATTTTGGCAATAGGAACGCTGTAGCCCTACCTGCCCAAATTTCGTCCGAACAGACTCGATCATCAGTATCTAACAGCGTAATTCAACCTTAAAATATATGCTCGACCCTACCCCCGGCCCATATTCTCTCAGTATCCACCGATGCGAATGTTGGTGGTTCATTCATCTCTAATGAGTCTGGTAACGAGCTGATCAACGCGCCTGAATGATTGAATTAATGTTCTCTATTCCTCAATTCACTCGTGGTCGCTGCTTTGTTTCTTGAAAAGGAGCTTTTACTGAATGAAATGGAAACGTCGTATCAAATGTCTGCAATGTATCAATCTGAAATCGATATTTAGAACGCGATATAAGCTAGTGTAAATCTCATCAGTTTTTTGTTCAAATGTATGTTTCATAACAATTGCGGAAAGCGAGCGTTGTCGTAACGACTGCAGATGTTTGCAACACGAGCGCAGCGAGTGAAGCAAGTTTATCCTAAGTTTTTTCTCTCCTCCCTCTGATCTCGAGGCCACTGTCTAATCCAATTCGAGCCAGAGTAGGAGATGACGAAAGAACTAACATTAAGAATTATACTATGACCCTCACCATTTGCCCAGTGCTCCACTCTTAGCCCATGGTAACAGAAGATAGCTGCAATTCCAGGAGACCCAACCCATCAGCCTTCTTCAGTTCTGCAAGTTGTTTCGGAGCTTCACTAGTGTAGTATTATTTTCCTGAGTTCTATGGCGGAAGCAGAGAGGGAGTTCGGTAGCCGGCTGAATTCGGGATTCATACGATAGGCTCCGGAAGTCAGACTGAGATAGGAGGTTCGGAAGGTATCTGTCAAAGAGAGGACAATTCAATTTCGTGTACTTTCTTCAAATGTAGGATTATCCCCAACTACAGGGAGAACTGGGGCGTTTGCGTGATCCATTATTTCAGATTGGGGACCTTGCAGATTAGTCTGCGTTTCTAACACCGCTGCTAGCTCTGATGATTGGGCGGTGGTACCTGTGGCATCATCACCCGCTAACGACCATTGCAAGCCTGAGTGCCTCAGCTCATTAACTGCCGGTTGTGGGACTCCTGACCCATTGGTTCCTTTTTCTAATGCACCTTCCATATTGTTTGTATTTTAGTTGGAATAGCAAATCTTGCAGACCATTCTTCCACCTTACACCAGCTGCTTGGTTCTGAGGGTATGTGTGTTTCCCATAGAGTGCGGGGTGAATATGAAGAGTTCTTCTTCCGGCTTTGGTTATAGTGAAGAAAGTTTTAGACAGTAGGAAACAGAAACCCCTTTGTCCCCACGTAGTATTGACCTGAGGAGTATCTTAAATAAGTCGATGAACTTTAGAATCTCTTGAAAAATTTTAACATCCATGACGCTTTTTAACCCGATAATGCTGTCGGACTTACTATCGCCTCGACAGCTACTGAACAGTGGGCTCTCTTGAACAGATGGAGATGTGATAATCGTCCCCAAAGAGACGTTGAGTGAGGGGAACATGAACGCGTTCAATGATATCGTTGATGGCTATCACAATTACTGGAGACTCATCAAAGCCCAATAGAAACTTACTTTCAGTTTCTTTATCGTCTCAGCCTTCAAGAATTCTTTCATCACTTGCACACCACTCGCTTAGACGAAAATTACCACTCGCTAGTAATTTTGGCAGTTGTTTACGGAGTTTAATTACACTTTCTAATGTTTGTGCCCCAGTGTAGTCATCAACATAGAAATCGTTGTGTAAGACATAGCTTGCTTTTCCAAATTGTCTACCTGCAGATTATGCAAAGTCTTGAAGACAACGAGTCGTTAAATAGGGGACACTTTCAACTTCAAATGTGACGGTTTGCAACTCATACTCATATACGACCTTTTCAGGGGAATCTATCCAACTGAAATGGAGTTTGTTGCTGATCAAGACCGACATATCTACGAGTATACATCAGTGGTGAAGGTATGTTTATGAAGGCGAAATCTAATCACGGTTGAAAATAGTTCAGGTTGGGTAACTGGAAGCTCAATTAAGATGTCGTTTAAGGTGAGAACTGAAGTTGTCAACATGCTGGTATGAAATACAACTCTTGGTTTATTGTAA
This sequence comes from Aspidiotus rigidus, assembly GCA_035079385.1. NCBI lineage: Eukaryota > Metazoa > Arthropoda > Insecta > Hemiptera > Diaspididae > Aspidiotus > Aspidiotus rigidus. Next base: position 12,301,308 of record JAVHKY010000001.1, read on the forward strand.
GTTCAGGTTTCTTTCAATATCGTAATTAAATGGAGAGAGATTGAGATTTTGTGAGTGATTTCTCTTATCTGATCAAGAGTTCGTGCTAACTATGCACGCTTCTCTTAGTTCTGGATTAGTTCCCAGGCATTTTCGTTTTAAGGTTTGCTGTCGAAAATCGCCTAAGACAGAGAGGATAATTTTAAAAATGATGGCGAACTTATAAAATGTCTCGGCCTAATTTAAATTACTAAATGCGACCGATTCGACTGCTAGCGCTCCTCGCGGATTACCGGTCAAATCGAGATTACTATAGAACTTTTGCCCTATGTCATACAGTATACTCTTTTGCCTGTTTCTTGTCGTATTGGTGCTTGCTTTACATTAAACTTATGACAGTATAGCCAGTCAGTAAAATTACTGTATTATAAAATTGGACCCCGCGAGGAGCGCTAGCAGTCAGATCGTTTGTTGCATATCGCCTTTCCGGGCTTTTTTCACAGAATTTGGAACTTTTCCGGGGTTTTGGGGTTTTCCGAAGGTAGACCCCTGCCTTTCTGACACAACGCTAGCGCAACACAATGTGAATTACAGACGTGTTAGATCCTACTACTGGCGTTCCTCGCGGATGACTGGTCCAAACACTCGGATGTTATCCCAGACGAAGTCATACTCAAGCGAGTAATTCAATCGGAGTAATTTACAAAATTTAGCCGCAGAATTTTAACGATGCCAGAGCACTTTCGATTAAACAATCATTGTCAACGGGGACTGGAAAGCGACTGAACCAACTCCGGCTGTAAGCTAGAAACATACGAGGAAATCAGGATTGAACCAGCGAGTCATCACGACGTGAGTCATACTCGTAAACTAGTTCAATCAAGCCCTCATCAGGAATGTACCTGTTGAGCACATTAAGGTCGTCGTTTTTTAAATGACGGATTATTTCGATGTGTTCTAACGCTTTTCGCTTTGAATACGCGTTTTCTCTATAGAGGAGGACCTCGGACCCCTCTTTAATGCTATGGCCGCTAGTGATTAGATGGTCCGCAAACGCCGATTCACCAATATTCTTCTTTTCCCACGCCTTCCTATGTTCAGCGATTCTAATTTTCAACTGACGGCCTGTCTCGCCAATATAAATTCTGTTACAATTCTTACACTCAACTTTATACACACCACTCCTCCCGGCCAGTTGGATGAGGTCTTTTAGCCTAACCAATAAACTTTTTATGGTGTTGGGGTTGTAATACACAGACCGAAATCCGAAGGGGCGTAGGACACGACTCAATTGAGATGAAAACTGCCCCAAGAACGGAAGCCTTATCCAACGCTCTCTACTGTTTAGGGCCGTATTGCGGGGGAGGGAGATGGTGGAATCGAGGCATTTTCGAGTAACTTTCCTTTGGATCATAAGGTCAATGTCTAAGTTCACTTCATTCACTCTGGCCAAGTGCTTTATAGTTGATACCTCTTTTTGGAAGGCTGACTGATTGAGAGGAACACTAGTCAGTCGATGGATTAAGGTGTTAAATCCAGCATATTTATGGGCTACAGGGCAAAAAGATTTTCCGTGGACAGTAATGTCGGTCGCAGTATCTTTCCTGTACATGGCGAATTCATGGATACCGTCTCTATTACAGATCGTCAAATCCAAGTAATTAATAGATGCGCCACCGATTTCTAAAGTAAATTTTATAGAAGGATATTGATTATTTAGATACTGGAGAAACTCCAAAAGGAGCTCTCGGGGACCAGTCCACGTACACAACACATCGTCGACATACCTGTGCCAATAATAAATCTGATCTAAATACGCACTGCCAGAAGAGAACAAATCGAGCTCAAACTTAGACATAAAGACCTCCGAAATTTTAGAACCCAAAGGAGAACCGATGGGTGTTCCAACCTCTTCAGGAAACTCAAAAAACTTGTTATCGAATTTGCAATAATTGGGAGACCAACAAATATTGAGGATATTGAAAAATTCACCCAATTCTTCTTGGCGAACATTTGTTTGAATCAAAAGGTCTCCCATATGTTGCAGGGCGGTTGCTCTGGGGATATTGGGGAACAGGCCGACCACATCAAATGAACACAGGGTCGATCCCAGCCGAAGAATATTATCCTTAAGCCTATCAGCCAAGGAGACCGAATTTTTCACCGAGTAAGGTGACTCATGGTCAACTCTCGATTTAAACCATCGGTCCAAAAATTTCGCCAGAGCGTACGTGGGGGAGGACACAAAGGATACGACCGGACGCATCGGGTTATCTTTTTTATGGACTTTTGGTAGCCCGTACAAGAGGGGAGGCACAGGGTTGGGCTCCAGGAGCAATCTTTTTAGCGAGGGAGTTTTAATAATAAATTCACACTCGTTTATCACACGTCTAACTTCTTTTACGTATTTAGGAAAATTGAAACTGTCGTTTTCCTTAGCGCCACACTGGCCGAGAACGTCATAGACCTTGGAGACGTAGGAGGACTTCTCCATCACGACAATGGCATTACTTTTGTCAGCTTTCGTGATGATTAAGCCCTCCTTCCTGACCCTCCTCTTTAATCCCTTAATCACCTCAATTGCGTAATTGTTTGTGCGAAGGAGGGGGGTATTGCGGACAAAAGCAGCACAATTTCTTTGAGTATTAACCCCCGGTCCGATTTTCACCTCGAGGTCGGCAACAACATTTGCCAAAGCATTACTATTATTAAGAGGGGATAAACCGAACTTCAACCTTTTCTCTAATAAATTCACCTCATCGCAACTGAACTCAACCTGACTGCAATTTATAATGCGCGGTTGGAAGTTTTGGATAACACTGACCTCAGGTCTCACTTCCTGGACAGCGGGGTTATTCAAATTCTCTTTTTTTTTCTGGAGGGAACAAAGTTTGTTATTTTTCTTCCTTTTCAATTTAGCTTCAAAAGCGTTAGAACACATCGAAATAATCCGTAATTTAAATAACAACGACCTTAATGTGCTCAACAGGTACATACCTGATGAGGGGTTGATTGAACTAGTTTACGAGTATGATTCACGTCGTGATGACTCGCTGGTTCAATCCTGATTTTCTCGTATGTTTCTAGCTTACAGCCGGAGTTGGTTCAGTCGCTTTCCAGTCCCCGTTGACAATGATTGTTTAATCGGAAGCGCTCAGGCATCGTTAAAATTCTGGGGCTAAATTTTGTAAATTACTCCGATTGAATTACTCGCTTGAGTATGACTTCGTTTGGGATATCTGGTCATAAACTGAGAAACCGCATTGATTCTACTCGGATGTTATCTTGCAGGGAGTCATTTTGTATAATTCCATTTCCCATAAATCTTGGCGTTTGATGATGTAGTTTGGTGCCTTCTGCTGTCACTAGTTCGGCTTATATGATTATTTCTTGCTTCGAGTGAACGAAATGGAGTTTTCCAGCGAAATTTACAGGAATATTGAACTATATCACGCTCCGTCTGTTCGGAAGATCCGTGAGAAATTGTTTACTCTCGCACAAATACTGGCTTACTCAGTACGTTATTATCGGCAGTTCAAAAAGGTCCACTCAAGTTGACTTCTTGACACTGTACCGCTTTGTACACCGTAGAAATGATTAGCACACATAAATTCCCTCGGAAATTTGATGTATTGAGCACGGATACTAATAATAAATAAATAATATATACTATATTATAAATTTGTAGAGAAGTATCGTAAACTCGAGTGAGCGTTTTGGACCTTACAACCTCTGCTTTAATCGTGTTGAAAAATCATCAATGTACGATCGAAAGAATGAAAATGTTTGCTTACGCGCCTTCACTCATCCGTTATTCTTCATAGATAATAGTATGGTACGATGTTTATATCTTCTTTCATCTCGTTCTCGCTGCTTGATGGGAACAAGTAGATAACAACAAAAAAGGTAAACAGCCGAATTAATTTAAATTAAATAAAGAGATTTGAACCGCCTTTGTACGTGTATGCATATATACAAGGAGTTCAACGTCTACTTCCTTTTTCTGCGAAAGTTACGTGTGTATATCTTCTGTGCTTATTTTCAATAAAGGTGGAATGTTTAATATTTACCTAAGATCGACAGATACGAATGAAAAAGAATACAGTCATTGTAACCGCGTCTGCCCTCGAGGTACGGTCGAGCCATACTCCACTGCGAAAAATACGAGCCATAACCTACAAAAAAAAAAAAATAATAATCACTCGCGGTTTACACGAGTCGAGCGCGCGGAACTGAGAACATAAAACTTTCGGATATTATTTAATCTCCCACGAGTCCCGGTTATGGTCGTCAATTAATTCCGTAAAACATGCATAAAAGGAAATTGTTCGCCCTTCAATAATATCGTGTAGCGTATCCCTTCATGCACCGAAAATGATGCCACGGTCAATTATCAAAAGCTCACTGTTGACCAGAAAATATGTGCTCTCTCGGGATGAGAAGAGGCCTAACGAGAAAGAGCTGGAAAATTCCGACAGTATTGAAACGCTAGCTGATCTAGAAGTCAACTATGCTTCCCATAAACAAGGGAACCTCTTTATAAATCGCGTCTCTGAGGACTGCGAGCTTTTCGTTTTATTCATTCATAGCATTCGATTTGTGAGGACTGATTTTTGATTAATCGAAAATTCGACATATCGAGGGTGAGAAAATTTGAATTGTTGATGTTTCGTTATTCCATTTCGAGTACCACCCAAGTTTTATTGTTGATGGAGTACAGCGTGCATTTTGTTTCTCCGTTGGAACCATATTCCAATTTCCTTGTAGATGCAATCGTTATAAAATACATATTGTACTTTATGATAATCAAGATCGATCGATTTCTTCTTGATATGAACACCATTTCAATTATAAGATACAACTTCCCAACTGATGAGTAGATCGTATAATTTGTATCAGAATTATTAGGGTGGAATATTTTGCTCTTCATTAATTTTTAGTACACATAGGAGCATACCTATCGCAATAGACCGCGAGAAATCAATAGTCAATGATCGAGCTGAAAAATACGCAATCCTACGGGGGATGAAATGGGAATGTTGATAGACCAAAAATATATTTTTAGTATTTTGTTTGTCGATTTGGTCAATTCTCATGTAAACCTGTCCACCGATTAGGTGGAGTACGTTGGATTGAAAAAAATAGTTGAAAAATTCTCCAGTCGCTGCGCTGGAACAGTCTGAAAATAGTAGAGAAATGAGAAAATCCACTTTTTCGACCTGGAGAACTGTGATTTTTCATGTATCCTTCATCAATTAGGTAAATTTTTAAGTAAACCTGTCCGCCGAGTTTGAAAAAAAAAATAGTCAAAAAATTCTCCAGGCGCTGGAATTTTTGGAAATGACAAATAATCGAGAAAATTCACTTTGTTACCCTGGAGGACCGTAATTTTTGGTATTTAGTTCATCAATTAGGTCAATTATAATGTAAACATGTCCGTCAAGTTTGAAAAAAATGGTCAAAAAATTCCCCAGTCGCTGGAACAGTCTGGAAATAGCAAAAAATCGAGGAAGCCCACTGTTTCAACATGGAGAGCTGTGATTTTTCATATTTTGTTTATTAATTACGTCAAATCTTATGTAAATACATTCGCCGAGTTGGAAAAAAAAATCAAAAAATTCTCCAGTTTCTGAGGTGCCCTGGAAATAGTAGGAGGTAGGCCAAATTTTAGACCCTTCTCCAACAAATACGTTTCATCTTGCGAGAATTGCGTCTGGGTGTAATTAATAATGCGGGGCTGGAAATTTTGAACAACACCATTATTAGCACAAATATTTTTGAGGGCAATAGCCTTGGAGTTCAAAAGGGAGGAAATAGGGAGGAAATTTTCTTTTCTTTTCTTTTCTTTTTTTTTTTTTTTTTTTTTTTTGTCCTGAGTGGCGGAAAATCGATCTTGAATTTTTGTAAAAATACGAGTATCTAATTCTTCCCATGAATAGTCATTTGCAAACGTATACGTATGTAAATCAAAACATCAGAGTGCTTCAAGAGATGTTGACTTTTCCGTATCATAAAACATAATCATACTTGTACCGCGTGAGTACAGAGGTATAGTAAAGATAGTAAAGTTTGCTAAGTATATCGATATTCCAGTTACACGGCCATACTGACGTTCAACGGCGTCCCGACGTTGCACTCTAAAATCTCCTTTATAATTTAAGAACTTGGAAGATCAACATTCTTGCAGCGCATTATTGGACTATCCAAATTGAGTAGAGCTTTCCGGTACCTATTTTCAATCAAATATTGTCCTTCACACGGGCCATCTTGACTCACAATGACGTGATGTAAATCAATTGATTAGAGTGCTTCGAGAGATGTTTACAGTTCCGTACCAACATAATCATAATCGTACCTCGTACGTACAGAGGTGTAGTAAAGATGATAAACAGGTCGCTAAGCATATCAATATTTCAGTTATACGTATGTGTGAGTGATCTGGTTCGAATATCGAGCTGACAAATCTACTTCTTTTCAATTCGTGAATCTAATTTATATTGATGAATAAACTACGATTCGTAAATTATCGCTGCACCGCTCGTGTGGAATCAATCCTACCTTTTCTTGTTCTTTCCTAAATTTCTAGTCTTATCCTGTCAGTCGAGTAGTTTGCATTCGAGTAATCAACGTCTCCCTCTTTCCTATTCTTTCCTTTCTTTCTTTCACGCGAATTGTACGGTGTACGGCTCGTATTTTCCCTTATCTCCATGCCTTGAAAGAAGGGTAGGTAGCGTCATTTTTTGTCTACGAGTGTTTCGCTCGTTTCATGAATTTTCAGTGCAGTACGTAGCAAGAGGTATGAATACGTCATGCCCGATAGCCTGGACAGGGCCAGCTCGGAACAGCATTCGGATCCGTTCAGATTAAAACATGATGAGTTGTGATCTAGTTTAATTATCTCTCGCGGGTGTTTGTGCTTAATTTTGTGAAAGCAAGGCACACGTCTTGTTTAAAGTAAGAAACGAAGTTTACAACCAGTGTAAAATGGTTCGGTTTTCGACTGCAATCTTCGGCGGTGATAATCCTTACTTCAGTTGTGGTATACACGATCGATTTTGAACGCGAATATCATTGGTTCTACAGTATTTTGAGTAATTTCAAGTGATACACTGGTGACCGAAGCCTCGTGATGTGTGATTTTTGCGATGTCGCTCAATCGAGATTGCAGACCGTAGAAGGCTCCTGTTCGTCGAGATTTTCTCAGCTGCCTCACCACTGTTGAGTGTCCGACGGAGGTTTTGTTCGGAGTGGTCGCACGACAAGTTGATGGAGACATAAATGCGGTTTATTGGTAACGTACAAAAAAAATTTATCTAATAACGTAAACATAGTGTTTTTTCGTCTTTGAAGAATGCTCCCACTCGACGACAAAATTGATCCTCCGCGATGCGCTAGATTATGTCGAGAGATTTTTGTCGAAAAAAGTCCACATCGGATTTCTCAAGAAGAACCATCCACTTCGTTTCGTGAAAATGAATTCTATCGCTTACATTTTTCAGAACTGTGTATCGAAATACTGTTCGAGGGTCGCGTAGTTATGGTGCTATTTCTATCTTCTTGCCGATGTCAGTTTCTGGATTTGCTCATCTAATAGGATCAGTTTGAGTGACCAGTTTTTTCCATGAAATACTAACGGTACATAAATGGGACCCACCGTTTCTCTTCTACAGTATTTCGATATCTTTTTTTTGAACGCTAGTACCCGTTAAATAATATCTACACTGCTTTCTGGAGCTTTCTTATTTGCGGTAGGAATCCATAATTTATTTATATTTTGTTTGCGATAGTTCTTGTCCACTTACTTTTCGAGAAGTCGTGGTATCCTTACAGGCTATCTAAGTTTTTCTTCGGTTTAAGTCTCACTATAGCAAAGGGACGATAAACGACCTCAATCCCTCCCCCCACTCTAAACCTTACAAAAATAGCAGCAATGAAGGGAAGAACGAGTGAATTCTGGGAAAGAAGGAGAAAACTTTTTTTCCCCGTTGGTACTTCAAAGACAATTATCCACGGGATGACACTCAAAGAATGTGATATTTTGGTGAATGTCAGATATGCGTTTGATCAGAATTCTCCCCGGAAGCTGGTACCGGGGGTACTATAATGAGTGAATCCTTTTGCTATAGGGATTCCTCCATTTTTCACCCATTAGTGAGTTCGGAGATATGTTTGAAAGCAAGTTAAGATCGACTGCTACTCGGTAAAACTGAGTACGTCTTTCTTTTTACTCCCTCCTCCTTTCCCAACTCCCCGATAAAGAAGCGGATAAAATATGAACCGATTTTGTCGCCGCTCGTTCAACCAGTTTTGGTAAGCTCTGTTGATTGTGTTGCATACAAAACACCCCGCAATTCCGTTGGACGTTCATCATTTGCTGTTTGTGGATTCAAATCGTATATTTAGTCTCAGTTCTCTCATTTCTCGTCTATTCTAGATCGTTTGGTTAATTTTATCTATCGAACAGCTCTCTTCTTTCTTTCCTTCAATCGGACGATGTTCGCGTCGTACGAATCAACCACTTTAATTCTATTCATCTGTTTCCTTATCTTTTTCTAAGATGGCATAAATAAACGGTGCGAATGCAGTGGGGAAAGTTTGGAATTTTCATAAGAGGCAATCGATCTCTCGCTTGACGAAACTTTGGTTGAAAATCATCGATTTCAATTCATTTTTCGTCATATATTTTTCTTCTTCTGTAAGTGATAAGAACTTCATTGGGTCGAACGAGAGAAAACGAAAAAATCAAATCATCGCGCATTCGATTCTCGTTTCGGTTTCCCCTAAATTCAATATCTATCAATAATCATCCATCAGAGAAATGCTATTTTGGTCAAAATTGAAACTACCTAAATTAGCGATTTTTGACATGTTTCATGTCTTTGCTCTGACCCTAATTTCAAAATTTGCGTGCGAGTGCGTGCGTGCGTGCAGATGGCCTTGGGACTTGAAATTTCTTTTCTCTGAGCCCTATCCTAATTTTGGAAGTGTGTGCGTGCGTGCTAGATCTCTTTTTGAGAGAATCAATGCGGTTTCTCAATTTATGGCCAGAAATACTAGACGAAGTCATACTCAAGCGAGTAATACAAACGGAGTAATTTACAATTTTAGCCACAGAAATTAAACGATAAACAATCAGATTGAGTTCGGTAGTGATGAGGTGAATTTATTAGAGAAAGGGTTGAAGTTCGGATTACCCCCTCTTAATAATAGTAATGCTTTGGCTAATGTTGTTGCCGACCTCGAGGTGAAAATCGGACCGGGGTTAATACTCAAAAAAATTGTGCTGCTCTTGTCTGCAATACCCCCCTCCCTCGTATAAACCATTACGCAATTGAGGTGATTAAGGGATTAAAGAGGAGGGTCAGGGAGGAGGGCTCAATCATCACGAAGGCTGACAAAAGTAATGCCATTGTCGTGATGGAGAAGTCCTCCTACGTCTCCAAGGTCTATGACGTTCTCGGCAGGTGTGGTGCTAAGGAAAACGACAGTTTCAATTTTCCTAAACACGTAAAAGAAGTTAGACGTGTGATAAACGAGTGTGAATTTATTATTAAAACTCCCTCGCTAAAAAGATTGCTCCTGGAGCCCAACCCTGTGCCTCCCCTCTTGTACGGGCTACCAAAAGTCCATAAAAAAGATAACCCGATGCGTCCGGTCGTATCCTTTGTGTCCTCCCCCACGTACGCTCTGGCGAATTTTTTGGACCGATGGTTTAAATCGAGAGTTGACCATGAGTCACCTTACTCAGTGAAAAATTCGGTCTCCTTGGCTGATAGACTTAAGGATAATTATTCTTCCGCTGGGATCGACCCTGTGTTTATTTGATGTGGTCGGCCTGTTCCCCAATATCCCCAGAGCAAGCGCCATGCAACATATGGGAGACCTTTTGATTCAAACAAATGTTCGCCAAGAAGAATTGGGTGAATTTTTCAATCTCCTCAATATTTGTTGGTCTCCCAATTATTGCAGATTCGATCACAAGTTTTTTGAGTTTCCTGAAGAGGTTGGAATACCCATCGGTTCTCCTTTGGGTTCACTCATTTCGGAAGTCTTTATGTCTAAGTTTGAGCTCGATTTGTTATCCTCTGGCAGTGCGTATTTAGATCAGATTTATTATTGGCACAGGTATGTCGACGATGTGTTGTGTACGTGGACTGGTCCCCGAGAGCTCCTTTTGGAGTTTCTCCAGTATCTAAATAATCAATATCCTTCTTTAAAATTTACTTTAGAAATGGGTGGCGCATCTATTAATTACTTGGATTTGACGATCTGTAATAGAGACGGTATCCATGAATTCCCCATATACAGGAAAGATACTGCGACCGATATTACTGTCCACGGAAAATCTTTTTGCCCTGTAGCCCATAAATATGCTGGATTTAACAGCTTAATCCATCGACTGACTAGTGTTCCTCTCAATCAGTCAGCCTTCCAAAAAGAGGTATTAACTATAAAGCACTTGGCCAGAGTGAATGAAGTGAACTTAGACATTGACCTTATGATCCAAAGGAAAGTTACTCGAAAATGCCTCGATTCCACCACCTCCCTCCCCCGCAATACTGCCCTAAACAGTAGAGAGCGTTGGATAAGGCTTCCGTTCTTGGGACAGTTTTCATCTCAATTGAGTCGTGTCCTACGCCCCTTCGGATTTCGGCCTGTGTATTACAACCTCAATACCATAAAAAGTTTATTGGTTAGGCTAAAAGACCCCATCCAACTGGCCGAGAGGAGTGGTGTGTATAAAGTTGAGTGTAAGGATTGTAACGGAATTTATGTCGGTGAGACAGGCCGTCAGTTGAAAATTAGAATCGCTGAACATAGGAAGGCGTGGGAAAATAAGAATATAGGTGAATCGGCGTTTGCGGACCATCTAATCACTAGCGGCCATAGCATTAAAGAGGGGTCCGAGGCCCTCCTCTATAGAGAAAACGCGTATTCGAAGCGGAAAGCGTTAGAACACATCGAAATAATCCGTCATTTAAATAACGACGACCTTAATGTGCTCAACAGGTACATACCTGATGAACCTGATGAGGGGTTGATTGAACTAGTTTACGAGTATGATTCACATCGTGATGACTCGCTGGTTCAATCCTGATTTCTTCGTATGTTTCTAGTTTACAGCCGGAGTTGGTTCAGTCGCTTTCCAGTCCCCGTTGACAATGATTGTTTAATCGAAAGCGCTCCGGCGTCGTTTAATTTCTGTGGCTAAAATTGTAAATTACTCCGTTTGTATTACTCGCTTGAGTACAATATGACTTCGTCTAGTATCTCTTCTTGACCTGTGCAGTGAGCATGCCCTCCTGTATTCCCTTAGACACACGCTATTTCGGATCATGTGGGCGCCCCTCACCACACAAGGGATACAGAGTATGGGCGGGGAGGGGGAGGGTTGCAAACTATTATAAACTTACACAATAACCCCGCACAGTACTGCACTTATGTACCAAGGTTTTTCAAAGGCAGTGCAGGGGGTTTTGTTATGCTGAAGGCTAGTTTTAAAGGTGTCTGTTGCAAAATGGATTGGTAGTTAACTGACTATTGTATCACTATTATGCTGAAGGCTGATTGGAGGTTGTGGTAATCATGTCTATCGTTGGTAACTGTCTTATGTAGCTGGTGACTGTCTTGGTAACTCAATCATCCTGCGGGCTTTGGTGGTCTCTTTCCTCCACTAGTTGTTCGTGACTGACGTTAAGTAATTCCTTACCTCGGGGTCGTCGATGTCTCACGGCGCAGACCTGTTCTCCGTATAGAATGGGCACGCTTTAAAAATATGTCGGGCGTCTTGTATATCTGCACCACATTCGCATTTTGGTGAATTTAGCTTTCTGATCCTGTGTCGGTATAGGTCTGTAGTAGTAGTTTATACCTCCTCTATTATACTGGGTACGGCTTTCATGATAAACTATGTAATCAGCTGTGGCCCCGAAATCCTTTGCAGTCAACTACTATACTAGCTTTATATTAGGTCTAGGAATCCTGTATACTGTATCCCAATTCCCCATTGAACTGGGCCCAACATTTTATAGGCCCAATATACAGTAAACTAGACCAACAAGGAGGTAGGTCTAAGCCTCCTTCATACTAAGCTCAAACAAGTGTAGGTCTCCTTTATACTAGGCTACAGCTTAGCTAGAATAAACCTAGTATACGGTATGTGTTGGAATATTGGTTTGCTCAGCTGCAGACAATTGCCATACTGTGAAAGTCGACGAACGTAAATTACCTTCGACATGAAATATGATCCTCATTTATTTGGCTCTGCCAGAAAATTTTCTTATGCTTGCGTTGTCTAGAAAATTACCATTACAAAAAAAAATCTCGAAAACCAACTATTATTAGAATACGCATTATATAACCTGTAAACAAAACAGAAAATCTGGCATTACTGAAATGAAAAAATTCTCTCGCTATAAAAACAGAGCAATTTCAGTAAATAACTTTTAAGTACCTGGATTATTTTATAATTTCTCCTCCGTCTGAGCGACGAAAGCATGAGCAATTATATCAAACAATTTTAAGGACAACGCTTCCATATAAGTTGCTAAAAAGGATGATGCTATTCCACAGGCTACCGAGAAGTACGTTTCTCCAATCAGGTATACGCGATCGATAGATTTCTGGCTGTCCTTCAATTTCTAAAAAAGAAAATGAACTTAGTTTTTCTGTTCAAGTAATTGAAAGTGCGCACGTAGGTACTTCGCTTTCTTATGGCGCGCTCGGATAATTCTACAACCCATAACCATAAAACTATACTGGAAGTGTACGGTATATTTTAATTGAAATGATATGAAGTATGAACGAGGTAAACGAGGCGAATCTGAAAGATCAGGACTATCTCCATTAGGTACTCCCTAATTACTGGTACGCGTCCAAGAATTCAATTAGAATAATTGTGATGAGATCATGCTTACGGTAATTATTGATGCGTTTTTTTTTTTTTTTTCATTCGTCGCGAATTTATATAAATTTAGATCATCGCGTTTCTCTTCAAACGGTCGTCTGTGTACAGCGATACCCAATCTGGTGGATGAGAGTCATGTTTTTTTTTAAAATTAGATTAACTCTTTTCAGTTGAGTAAATTTGTTTGTTATTCGTTCGATATACAATTTGACGACTTAGAAGTTTACAAAACGCAATTAATAAGAAGTAATTTTTTTTCATTGTGCCAACTTTCTAAGGATTTTCTTAGAAGTGCCATGAAGACGAGCGTTTCTAGTCAGTCTAGACTAAGGGTCCTAAATGATACTCTAAAGTATCCACCTTATGTGCTTCACAACGTCCGAAGATTTTGCAAGCTGATAAAATATGAACCGGTTTTGTCGCGGCTTGCTCCACCAAGTTTGGTAAGCTCTGTTGACAATACTTACAAATACTCCGCAATTCCGTTGGACCTTCACCATTTGCTGTTTAGGCGCATTCGAATCATGTATTTAGTCTCAGTTCTCCCTTTTGTCGTGGCTTGTCCAACCGGTTTTGATAAGCTCTCTTGACAATGCTTACTCTACAATTCTGTTCTATAATGACTGTTATTTGGTGTTTAGGTGGATCTGAATCATATATTTAGTCTCATTTCTCACTTTTGTCGGGGCTTGTTCAACCAGTTTTGATAAGCTCTCTTGAAAATGCTTACTCCACAATTTTGTTCTATATTGATGGTGTTTAGGTGGATCTGAATCATATATTTAGTCTCAGTTCTCACTTTTGTCGCGGCTCGTTCAACCAGTTTTGGTAAGCTCTCTTGACAATAGGTAATGACTGCTCTCCCTCTCAGGTTTCACGCGACGTTTCTAGAATTCGTCGTTGTTCTCTGTGCATGTTTTCATGACCGATGCCTGATCCTCCATCTAGAAGCGTGAACTAACTCAACTCGGAGATGTTCTGCAGCGACTTCCCCAAACATCCGGCTGGGTAATTCCGAGGCTAGGTATTATGGCGAGTTTTAAAGACTGTCTACTGCCCTTTTTATTTGAGGATAAAGATCAACTCGCGTAAGAGCTAGCTGTACAATCAAAGTTGTAGTTCGATGAACCTAATCCGAAATGTCATTGTTTTTTCCAAGTATTGCATTTCAATCTCTCATCACTATATTGTGTAATTCTCTTGTTGCCTTCCAAAAAGACCCTTTAATGGTGCATCGAATTCATTCATCTCCTCCTCAGCATCCAGAAATGAGTATATTTTTTCAATTTCGATTTTTAAAACGTATATTCTTTCGTTTATTTTTGTCAGTTCTTTGATGCCTGGGCCTCTAGTACAAATATTTTTCCATTCTTCTGGTGGATTATATCCTCGCCCTTTCGCTCCAACTTGGAATATCTCCTCCAGCTCTGTCAGTCTTTCCTCATTCGCTTTCCCTCTCATATCATAGTTTGATAATTCTAGATCTAACCAGTTTTTTGATATCACATTCGTCCATTCTCGGGGGTCATCAGCCTTCTCTCCTCACGATGGCTGAGTTCGGCTTGGGGAGGCCAGTAAATCCAACTAATTTGTTTTCCCCATGATAGAGAAGTTCAACTTTGTTTAGCTACTTTTTTTGCTATTTGCTTCTCTCGCTGTGTCTTCATTTTTCCTGGTCTCCTCGTTCGCGTTGTGATGTTTATTCTTTCAGCAATTTCGGTGTGGATGAGACCAGTTTTTGTTGTGTATTCAATTTGGGTATTTTTTTTCAAATGTAGGATTATCCCCAACTACAGGGAGAACTGGGGCGTTTTCGTGGTCCATTATTTCAGATTGGGGACCTTGCAGATTAGTCTGCGTTTCCAACACCACTGTTTGCTCTGATGGTTGGGCGGTGGTACCTGTGGCCTCATCACCCGCTGACGACCATTGCAAGCCTCAGTGCCACTGGTTATCAACTGCCCGTTTTGGGACTCCAGACACATTGGTTCCTCTTTTCAATGCACCTTCCCTACTGGTTGTATTTTTGTTGGAATAGCAAATCTTGCAGACCATTCCTCCACCTTAAATCACCTGCTTGGTCCTGAGGGTATGTGTGTTCCTCAGAGAGTGTGAGGTGAATATGGAGAATTCTTCTTCCGGCTTTGGTTATAGCGAAGAAAGTTTTAGATAGTAAGAAATAGAAACCCTTTTGTCACCCCGTAGTATTGACCTGAGGAGTATCTTAAATGAGTCGATGAACTTTAGAATCTCATGAAAAGTTTTAACATCCATGACGTTTTTTAACTCGATAATGCTGTCGGACTTACCATCACCTCGATGGCTACTGAACACTGGCTCTCTTGAACAGAGGGAGTTGTTATACTCGTCCGCAAAGGGGTTGTTGAGTGAGGGGAAAATGAACGCGTTAAATGGTATCGTTAATGGCTATCACAATTAGTGAAGACTCATTAAAGCTCAACAGTTACTTACTTTCAGTTTCTTTATCGTCTCAGCCTTCAAGAATTCTTTCATCACTTGCACACCACTCGCTCAGATGAAAACTACTAATTGCTAGTAATTTTGGCAGTTGTTTACGGAGTTTAATTGCACTTTCTAATATTTGTGCCCCAGTAGTCATCAACATAGAAATCGTCGTGTAAGACATGGCTTGTTTTTTCAAATTGTCTACCTGCAGATTATGCAAGCCCTGAAGGTAACGAGTCGTTAAATAGAGGACACTTTCAACTTCAAATGTGACGGTTTGCAACTCCCTTTTCAGGGGAATCTCTCCAAGTGAAATTTATTTTTTTGCTGATCAAGACCAACATATCTACGAGTATACATCAGTAGTAAAGGTATGTTTATGAAGGTGAAATCTAATCACGGTTGAAAATAGGTGAGGTTGGATAACCGGAAGCTTAATTAAGATGTCGTTTAAGGTGAGAACTGAAGTTGTCAACATGCTGGTATCAAATACAACTCTTGGCTTAGAGTTAGTTGAGGTTTCTTTCAATATCGAAAATTGAGGAATGCTGTTAAATAGAGAGATTGAGTTTATTGTGAATGATTTTTCTCATCTGATCAATCGTGACGTGCTCATTTATTCTAGCTATGCTGGATTAGTTCCCAGGCAAGTAAAAGACATGCGCCTATCGGTTAGTACGGCTTTATATTCGGAGAAACTACGCTTTACTTCTACGGAAACGATTGGAGCGTAGGTATATGCGCCGAGAAGCGCCGGACTCATTGAGGGGGGGGGGGTGGAACAGTACCATGTACTAGGGAGTCGCGTTTTAAAATTGCCCCTCGTTATCCAGGCAGTAAAGCGATCTTCGACTAAACATCTTTCATCATAACAAGCTGGGCATTCAGGGAAACTTCTCCGCGTTCCTGTTTCTGTATGACGTCAGGAAGAAAATTTAAATAAGTATGAATGAAGGCTGAATCGGATGGCAGGGTACACGTCGACGTATATTTTGAGTCATCTGGTAACTCATTTATGACAATAGAAGAATTTTCAAAATGGGAGGCATCGAAAATCGCTGTCGTTATCCAAGTTCTCCATCGTGTGATTACAACATGTGGAGGCAAGGGCCATCTCATATACTGCTTGTGAACATCGCAACGGGAGGGACATTTCAAAAAAATTCTCATTGCAGAACTTATGAGACGATTCACGTCAGGGAATATTTCGTGAACCTTTTCGCATAACCTATGTAAAGCATGCGTTACACAAGTTACATGTACTAAGTTAGGGTACAGTTGAGCTAAATTTTTCCCTGCTAAGCCCATGTACGGTGCTGCATCAGTGACTAGCAGTAGAATATTATTCGAAAATTTTCGGGCGGTGTGAAATCGTATCAACGAGTCGTTGACGTGGAAATGGTAGCGGCATTTGTTTTCTCCAGTTCAGAGGACGCTATCAAGAAAGGTGCTGTAGCCTTGTATAGGGTTAAAGCTCCAGCTACAAAATTGGCGACGTAATTTCCGCGAACGTCAGTTGTTTCGTCGACGCCAATGTACACGTAATTGGAACCAATACATTTCCGTATTTTCTCTAAGGTGTTTTCAAAGAACCCTGTGACTTGGGTTTTACGCACGGTATTTTCGGAAGGGACGTGGTGGGTCGTGTATTTCTCGGGAAACGATCGTAACTTGTCATTGCTCAATTTATGCGAGGGGATATTAGCTGCAAGAAAGGCTTCGCAGAGATTGTGAGTGAAAGTCGTAGACAAATGGGCATCGTTTCTTCTTACGATATCCTCCATCGAAAATCGGTGGTCAGCTAGGAATGAGTTTTGGAACTCATGTTCCTTCTGGTAGCACTGGAAGCGGCAGTGGTACTGCCCATTCCAGTAGCGTATCAGGGTCCAGTTAAACCTCTTATGCTCTTCCTCGTATTTTGATCTCTCTCGTTTCCTTGCATGATACACCACAGTATCTGCAATGGGGATTTCCGTCAGTTGCCGGCGGTTGATTTCTTACAATCGTGAACTTTGGCCAGGCCACTTTTTTGACAAGAAAATTCATCTTCGTGAGTCGTTTTAGCTTCTTTTTTGCTGGCTGTGTTTCTCCTTTGTTAATCATATGGATGTGGTGCCGATAGAAGGGTCGCTGGAGCCAATTCCCATAATTTACGTAGACGTGGTGCCAGTAGTGGTTTTTTTAAGGAATCAGCTATCTGCAACTCAGTAGATACTCTCTGAACTTGAATAATACCTTTAAGAACGTAGTTACGAATAAGTAGCTGCTTTCTCGCTCTATGTTTTCTGGATTTCCTGCAATTCTTATTGCTGCGATGTTGTCCACGAACAATCTTGGTGTTGGTTATTTCGTAAAGAAGTCGACTCAACCAAATATCTTCTTTTGACGCCTCTGTGGCCGCGATGATCTCTGCTTCCGCAGTTGAATCTGATTCTGTACTTTGACGTTTACTGATCCAAGAAATTGCGCCCTTTGCAAATTCCATGATAACACCTGACGTAGACTTCCCTGAACTGCTGCAGCCAGCAAAATCTGCATCACTGGAGCATTCAACATTTTCAGCTCCTTGATGGTACAGGATACTCAGGTCTATTGTTCCAATAATATAGGTATGTGAATTTTGAAATGTCCCGTGATAGAACGCTGACGCTGAATGCCAGATTGGTCGTGTACCCAGCATCAGATACATTAAGGCTCCCACAGATGATGTCACGATCTGATAAGGTCAAAATGTTCCAAATACCCCTTCTATCATATCGCATCGGAGATGAGACTTGGAAAAATGTCAACTTTCGGCCTCGGGACGTCACGATCGAAATTCTTCCAAGTTCCAAGCCGTAATATAATTATGATAGGAGTACACACATATCCTTAAAAATATGATGAACCTGGAGGTCGAGTTGGCAGTGCGTTTTTTTCTGTAGTGGTTTCCTTTCCACTATTGTCAAACATCACCTGAGTGGACAAGAGATCAGAAATTAAACGAATACGTTCCTAAACGTTACGGCTATCCATAATAAACGCGAAAAACGAATACTCAAAGGGAGAGTATACGATGCAAACCGCAGAAAAATATAAGACGACGAGCGCTTTCGGGTAATAAACCATCTTCAAGCTTGAAATGAAAGCAACTGACGAACAGAAAAGAAGAGCAAGGTATTAAGATTGTCCAAAAGAGAAATCGCGGTATGAATCATATAAACCAGTTCGATCAGGCCATCTTCCGGAATGTACGAGTTGAGTACAGTGATACCGTCGGTGTTTAGATGACGCATTATCTATGCTCGAGGGCAATACGCTTACGATAGGAATTCTCCTTATGGAGGAGCTTTTTGGATCCCTCGCGGAAGCTGTGGCCACTGTTTATTAAATGATCAGCAAAAGCTGGCTCCCCTAAGTGTCCCTTCTTAAAGAAAAAAAAAAAAAAATACTCAAAAGAAAAAAAGAAATTACAGAGAAATAATAATAACTTCAATAAAAATAAAAATAACATATAAATGCTATACTAACAATTAATAAGTAAACAAATAAATAATAATAATAAAAGAAAAAAAAAAAAAAAAAAAAAACAGAAATATACCTTTTCTCTATGATAAAATATTGCTTTGTATTTTAGTCTAGTCTAGATATAGAACATAGTATGTTACGAGCTCGTCATGAGGGGGGTGAGGAAAAACCAATGGTAAAACTCACCCTTCCCTCATGACTAAAATTTGTAAATAAAAAAAATAAAATAAAATGAAAAAAAAAAAAAAAAAAAAGGTCCCTTCTTCCAAGACTTCAGGTGCTCAGCTACTGTAACTTTCATTTGGCGGCTGGTCTCACCAATTTAAAAACCTCCACAATCCCCACATTCCAACAGGGAGGAGGGCTTAATCATCACGAAGGCTGACAAAAGTAATGTCATTGTCGTGATGGAGAAGTCCTCCTACGTCTCCTAGGTCTATGACGTTCTCGGCC
Source organism: Aspidiotus rigidus (assembly GCA_035079385.1). Lineage (NCBI taxonomy): Eukaryota > Metazoa > Arthropoda > Insecta > Hemiptera > Diaspididae > Aspidiotus > Aspidiotus rigidus. The sequence goes on from JAVHKY010000001.1 coordinate 12,320,620, forward strand.
AGTGTGGTGCTAAGGAAAACGACAGTTTCAATTTTCCTAAACATGTAAAAGAAGTTAGACGTGTGATAAACGAGTGTGAATTTATTATTACAACTCCCTCGCTAAAAAGATTGCTCCTTGAGCCCAACCCTGTGCCTCCCCTCTTGTACGGGCTACCAAAAGTCCATAAAAAAGATAACCCGATGCGTCCGGTCGTATCCTTTGTGTCGTCCTCCCTACGTACGCTCTGGCGAAATTTTTGGACCGATGGTTTAAATCGAGAGTTGACCATGAGTAACCTTACTCGGTGAAAAATTCGGTCTCCTTGGCTGATAGGCTTAAGGGTAATATTCTTCCGCTGGGATCGACCCTGTGTTCATTTGATGTGGTCGGCCTGTTCCCCAATATTCCCAGAGCAACCGCCATGCAACATATGGGAGACCTTTTGATTTCAACAAATGTTCGCCAAGAAGAATTGGGTGAATTTTTCAATCTCCTCAATATTTGTTGGTCTCCCAATTATTGCAAATTCGATAACAAGTTTTTTGAGTTTCCTGAAGAGGTTGGAATACCCATCGGTTCTCCGTTGGGTTCTCTCATTTCGGAGGTCTTCATGTCTAAGTTTGAGCTCGATTTGTTCTCCTCTGGCAGTGCGTATTTAGATCAGATTTATTATTGGCACAGATATGTCGACGATGTGTTGTGTACGTGGACTGGTCCCCGAGAGCTCCTTTTGGAGTTTCTCCAGTATCTAAATAATCCATATCCTTCTATAAAATTTACTTTAGAAATCGGTGGCGCATCTATTAATTACTTGGATTTGACGATCTGTAATAGAGACGGTACCCATGAATTCGCCATATACAGGAAAGATACTGCGACCGATATTACTGTCCACGGAAAATCTTTTTGCCCTGTAGCCCATAAATATGCTGGATTTAACAGCTTAATCCATCGACTGACTAGTATTCCTCTCAATCAGTCAGCCTTCCAAAAAGAGGTATTAACTATAAAGCACTTGGCCAGAGTGAATGAAGAGAACTTAGACATTGACCTAATGATCCACAGGAAAGTTACTCGAAAATGCCTCGATTCCACCAACTCCCTCCCCCCGCAATACGGCCCTAAACAGTAGAGAGCGTTGGATAAGGCTTCCGTTCTTAGGGCAGTTTTCATCTCAATTGAGTCGTGTCCTACGCCCCTTCGGATTTCGGCCTGTGTATTACAACCCGAATACCATAAAAAGTTTATTGGTTAGGCTAAAAGACCCCATCCAACTGGCCGAGAGGAGTGGTGTGTATAAACTTGAGTGTAAGGATTGTAACGGAATTTATATCGGTGAGACAGGCCGTCAGTTGAAAATTAGAATCGCTGAACATAGGAAGGCGTGGGAAAAGAAGAATACAGGTGAATCGGCGTTTGCGGACCATCTAATCACTAGCGGCCATAGCATTAAAGAGGGGTCCGAGGTCCTCCTCTATAGAGAAAACGCGTATTCGAAGCGAAAAGCGTTAGAACACATCGAAATAATCCGTCATTTAAATAACGACGACCTTAATGTGCTCAACAGGTACATACCTGATGAGGGGTTGATTGAACTAGTTTACGAGTATGATTCACGTCGTGATGACTCGCTGGTTCAATCCTGATTTCCTCGTATGTTTCTAGTTTACAGCCGGAGTTGGTTCAGTCGCTTTCCAGTCCCCGTTGACAATGATTGTTTAATCGAAAGCGCTCCGGCGTCGTTTAATTTCTGTGGCTAAAATTGTAAATTACTCCGTTTGTATTACTCGCTTGAGTATGACTTCATCTAGTATTTCTGGCCATGAATTGAGAAACCGCATTGATTCTATTGTAAACACAACTCCTCTCATCAACAGGTATGGGGTCTTTCAGTCTCACAAACAACCTCTTGACTGTGGTAGAGTTATAAAACGCGGGTCTAAAGCCAAACGGGCGGAGGGCCCGATCCAATTGGAGGGAGAACTTCCCCAAGAAAGGGAGACTGATCCAACGCAAACGGCGATCACGGATCGTGTCTCGGGGGAAGGAGGTGGCGGAATCAAGAAGGCTCTTCGTAACTTCCCTCCGAACCATCACGTCAAGGTCGAAATTGACCCCATTCACTCTGCCCAGGTGTTTTATTGTGAGTAACTCTTTCTTGAAGGCAGACTGACTCAAAGGAATACGAGTCAGTCTGTGAACCAGGCTGTGAAAAGCAGCTATTTAATGAGCAACAGGACCGAATGAACCTCCGTGGACTAAAGCATCGGTCGTAGGATCTTTCCTGTAAATTCCAAACTTATGGATACCGTCTATTATAGAGATCGATAAATCCAAAAAGTTAATGGAAAATACCCCTATTTCCAACGAAAAATTTGATGGAAGGGTACGAGGAATTGAGATACCTCAGAAACTCACCAAGGAGATCTGGGGGACCAGTCCAGGTACACAGAACGTCATCAACGTACCTGTACCAATAATGAATATGATTAAGTAACACCTGGTTTGAGGAAAAGAGGTCAAGTTCAAACTTAGACATGAAAATTTCGGAGATGAGAGAGCCTAAAGGTGATCCAATAGGGATCCCTACTTCACCAGGAAACTCGAAAAATTTCCCTTCAAATTTGCAGTAGTTGGGGGACCAGCAATTATTCATAAGATCGAAAGATTCCTGAAGCTCATTGTGAGGGATGTTGGCTTTGACGAGTAGCTCACCCATACGCTGGATAGTAGCAGCCTTAGGAATATTCGGGAACAAACCAACAACATCAAACGAGCATATGGTCGTTCCCGGGGGAAGACTTACTACCTTCAGAACGTCAGTTAAAGAGGCCGAATTCAAGACCGAGTGAGGGGATTCAAAATCAATGCGATTTTTGAACCAACGGTCCAGGAATTTGGCAAGGAGGTAGGTGGGGGAGGAGACCAAAGAAACAACGGGTCGTATCGGGGTATTGTTCTTATGCACTTTGGGCAGCCCGTTGATGAGGGGGGTGTGGGGTTAGGAACGAGGAGGGCTTTTTTCAAAGCAGAAGTTTTGATGATAGCCTCACTCCTGTTGATGACACTCCTAACTTCTTTAACGTGCTTAGGAAAACTGAAATCCTCACTCTCTTTAGCACCACACTGAGGACTTCATGGACCTTAAAGAATAGGCTGACTTCTCCACCACCATAACAGCATTGCCCTTGTCAGTCTTAGTGACGATTAAATCTTCCTCTTTCATCTTTCTCTTCAAACCTTGAGTCACTCGTCCCAATTTATTACTCATGCGAGGGAGGGAGTTATTACGGACTAATTCGGCACAAACTTTCTGAGTATTAAAACCAGGACCAATTTTAACCGCAAGATCCGCAACAACATTCGCCAAGGTTTCATCCTTCTTGAGGGGAGGTAAACTGAATTTCAAACCTTTCCCAAGGACGACAGTTTCGTCACTATTAAACACTACCTGACTATTATTTATGAGGGGGGGGGGATGGAATTTACGAACGACAACACCGTCACTCATCCCTTCCTCAACCACCTCATCATTAACCTTCATTACGGATGACTACTTCTTATTCTTCTTCTCCTTCAAATTCACCTCAAACTTCCGACACTTTAAATTCACGTCCCCCATAAAGTAATCAAACTCGAGGGGGAGGAGCATACCGGAGAGTCTCGAATGGACCATAAGTTTTAATCTAGTCGTAATATTAAATTTACTATACCATCTTCGCAACTCTGTTCTTATCCACTTCTCCCTCATATAATTTTCCAGTTTCTTAGTCGTAATCTTAAAATCGGAATAAAACCGGAATTTAACGAACTTGGGCTTCAAATGCAACACTAAACACCGAAGGAGAAACCAAATATGAGAGGAAAATGAAGCGCGTTGCTTCCAAAATTTCAGAAAAAGGAACTGTAAATACGCCGCAGAAGCGTTCTCAATTAAGCGAATACGTTCCTCAAGGTTACGGCTATCCATAATGAACGCGATAAACGAATACTCCGAAGGGAGAGTGGAATCAAAAAGATAAAATTCTGGTATTTTATTTCATCTTGGTTGCAATAGTTTTCAGGCATTTTTTTCTACCAATATCCTTTGCTGACTAATCAATTTTTGCTAAATACAAACTTTCGGAACGAAAAGTCAGTTTCTGCGGTACTCGCTGCGGCAAGATTTTTTATTTTGTACTCGATAGTTGTAGTTTTATATATTATTTTACTCACGCTTTCTCAACCGAAAGGGCTTATGCATATCGTATGTGGAAAAGATATCGTGTGTTCTTGAATTTGTGAATGGGGTACATAGTTTTTGATGATAAGATCTCAAGTGAGAAGGACCTTCATTCATACCGTTTTTCTCCCTTCGTTGAGCGTCCATCAGCTCCCTTTCTCACGACAACGAGATCACTTTTGTCTTTGTTATAATGACTGGTTTATTCTAGAGAACAAATGTACATAAGAGGTGACATATTGGCAGGCCAAGAAAAGACGATGGCACTTGGGCACTTCCACGACGCGACGTACGCCGATCTTGAAAAGATGTCATGATTAGGATATGTAGGTACGATCGGAAAGGTCGTGCAAATGTTTGCCAAACACCGTATGTACGCTGCCAGACGAGAGCAGCAGCTTGGCCTATATTTACAAACAACCAAGCAGGTACTACGAGGAGGCCGCAGCAGCCGGTCTCTCTACGACTCCGCGATGTGAAAAAGGATGTCGAGGAAAACGTTTCTTATTTTTGTTTACGCGCGCTTCATCTCCGAACGACATTTCGGCATCATAAAGCAAACACACTCTAGCAGTTCGCAGTTGGTAGCATTCAGTTCATTGTTTACACATTGTTCTACGTACAGCTTTGTACAAATTTAACTCCGAGTGGCTTACATGCGTTTACGGACGGTGAATAGGGAAGACACTTTGTCCTCCGGTATACACATACGTGTACGTATTAGTTTAGAGAGAGTCTTTACAGATTGAATTTCTGCGCTATAGAAATTTGTTATGTTTTACTAAAACGGTTACTAAATGTTTTATATATTATTTATATTTGTCTTCTCTTGTTCGTGTAAAACATTTTCATTTCGTCGTAGATCACGAGACCGTGAGGTACCTACGATTGGGAGAGGACGCGCGTAGAAGAGACACGACGACGAATTTCGTCTCCGAATGCGACGGCAATTTGTAAACAAGTTGTACCGCATTATTTTATTAACTTCACAGTCTCGTTCTATCTGTTCACATTTTTCTCGTGTAAAATCCTCATAATATCTCATTCTCTCGCTTTGTAATATTAATTCAAAATCCATCGTATAAACTGTAGATAGGTACCATCGCACGATTATCGATGAATGAAAATTAGTGTGTTCGACGTGGAAACGATATTTCAACGAACTATAGGATGAAAATCTATTTGTAGTTTCCAAAAAAAAAAAAAGAGAATGAAATTATCGTGGATTATTCAGTTTTATTTTGTTCTTTGCTCGCGCTCGTAGACGAATTTAATTGTCACTTATCGACGCGAAGTTGTTTTATATTCTAACAAATGGTGGTTCGAGTGCGTTGATTGTTATCTACGAGCATTTTATAAGTTACAACGGTAGACTGTTCTATAATATTTTTGTTCGAAGGCGAGAAAAAATAGTCGTTCCTTATTACTTGATAGGTACACGAGGGTGATATGTCGTCGAAATGGGATCCTTCATGCGATATCGATTTAGGTGAATTTAACGCAATAAATTCGATACGTACAAGTACAGATTCTGTAAGATTCCTGCAAGTGAAATTAGTGCATGTCATCTCGCTTCCAATGTACAGAAGAGACGATGAACTGCTAGTTGGTGTACAAGTGCAATTTATTGTGTGCCAGATCTGAATTTCCCGACCACGCGCTCGAACGGACGAGTGAAATATTATTTGTTCGCTCGAAAAATACGGTACAGCTATCCTACGGCTAATATCAGCAATTGAAAAAAACAAAAATCGTTTTTGATGCTCACAAGCATTGAAGAGCTCTAGTCTCGCGAGGTTTCCGTTGTAAAATGTAAGGAGAGATGGAGGTTGAAACAGGTTGAGCGCTAGAGACATACTCGATTGCTGGTGGGGCGGAAGTTGGAAAGGAAATTGCTACTGCAGGTTGTTCTGTAGGAATTTATTCTTTTGATTTGTGACCTTCCCAATTTTGGTTTGGACTTCTGGTCGCATGTCGTTCTCTCTAATCTTGATAATAGGTACCTAGTGTTCGTTTTATGAACGTGTAGATGTCATTTTCCATCCTCATACTCCCATAAGGGGGAAAAAAGAAAGTGTGAGAGAGAGAGAATTAAGAATTGACACTTCAGTCCCATCAGGGCTGGATGTATCGTCACCCTATTTGGTGCGACCTACCACTCCAGAGTTTGGGCCAACCTATTACTGCAGGTGATTTTAAATCTGAAAATGGTAAGGGAGTTTGATATGTCGCCTGCCTTGAAGGATAAGTATTCTAATTTGTATCTCTATGGGGATCAGAGAATTATATTTAGCAATATTTCAGTCGATAAAAACTGGCAGTGCTAGTAACACGACGTGTATTTCATTGGACAAAATCTTGAACATGCGATGCGTTGGTAGCGCAAGTAGTAACCATTTGCTAGTTCTAGGACCTTTTTACTTTTAGGGTAGAATATTTTTGATATTGTGGCGTATAAGAGAACGCGATAAACTCAACAGAATAATGTATGAATGACTCTTTGGGACTTGCAGCAGCTTTTGCTAATTGATTGCGAGGATAGGGAAGACCTAACAAATTTATTACTAATATAGTTACTACATCCTTTATGCATGAATCATTTCTACCAAAAAACAGGCATACTGCGCAATTTTAAATCGACTGCTCTGTTGGATTTTTAGTTTTTCTTGGGAATGTATTGCGGGATATATGGGAAAGCGATAAAGTTAACAGGATAATGCATATTTTTTTGTCAATTTGAACACATTTTTTTTTTCTCCATCGGGTTTATAAACATTGTGTATTTTCAAAGTCCTTATAATATTGCAAGAGTTTATTGAATATTCTTTTGGGTTCGAGTACATGTTTTTCTTGAAAGTCCGAGCAACAGGCAAGTTGGTCACTGTCTCCACGCTGCTATACTGCAAATCCGCCCAAGTTATCCGAGACGTGGCCAGGTCACTTCCTTGGTCATTACGCCGGGCTCCCCAACTAGCCTCGAGATCCTCGGCTGTAGGCACCAGCACACCCATAATGGAACGCGGCTTGGGCATCAGTACCCGAGCGGCAATGGTTGCATAAGTCTTCTTCAACTGTTTTTCCCCACGCGCATTGCCTGAGCCAACCTTCTGTTGGACCTCTTGGGCGTATGGGTAGCTAATGGTAACTGGCCCCAACTGAGCTTGTCGCAGGAGAAGCTCTACCTGGGTGCTCAGTTAGGCGTTCTCTACAGAATACACTTGTGCCAGCCGCGCAATACCATCAGCCGCCGCCTCAACAGATTGAGCGATACTCTCTCTACAGAGACGACGACCCTGATTATTGCGCTGACCAAGTGCGAGCTTAATGTCTGTAACCATGTGTGTAAGCTGACCTGGGTCAGCTTCCACATTAGGAGCAGGTTCTGCTGCTGCTGTATGGCAAGCCGTTTTGTCACCGCCGTTCGCCAATGAGCCCGAGGGCTCCAGGCTGACGGTGTCCCCCCCCAGACCGCGTGGAGGTACAGCTGCCTGTATCTTTCCCTTTTTTCTTTTTAGGAGGAGGGTTGACAATGGGTTCTGTTGTTGTCTTTGCCCGCCACTGCTTTGTCATTACAACAGCGTCCGATTCCAGGCGGGTCGCTAACCTCACCCGAGGACTTTCCAGAGATGACGAATCTTCTCCTTCCGGCCCGCGGGCCTTCTTGGCGTCCGCCCTGGTGCGGCGCCACGTTTCCGCTTTCAGCGGCGCTGACCCTGTGTCAAAACCACCGACAGCCCCGATTCAGAGTCCAAAGACCCCTCACCGAGACCGCCGACAGCCGACGCGTTGCCCGTGACGCCCAAAGCGGGCAACTTCCCCGGCAAACCCATAGTGGGAACCCGGGTGCGTTTTGGATTTGCAAGCTCAAGAGCCAAAGTCTTAGTGTACCATCCTGAAAGAAAAAAGTATATTAGTCAATTGAAAAGGAACGACCCGCTTTCGGTACTTAACACGTCGTTATAGCGGGGAGCCTCCGAGAAGACCCTGTTCGGACAAGCGATCACAACACCGTTCCAGTCAATTCTCCGCAGCGCAGGGGCTGATAGGTCAAGACCACCGTGGCTAGTTCCCTTGACTCAAAGCGAGCTCAGCGCCAAAGGAGACTAACCGGCAAAACCTAACTCTTTACGCTTTAGAGCTCATAGAATAAAATGAGGACGACACCTGGGGGTATCATAAGGGTTCCAGAAATCTTCGTCAGCCATGGAAAGAAAATATTAAATTATAAAACAGTAATCTTTAGATAGAAAAATATATTCGAACTGTTTACTTCTGCGAGCGCGATTGCCGCCAAATCTTTTGTTTGAGCCGAGCTGCGACGTAGTTGTCCTACAAATACTGTAATATTGCTTCTTCCTTTGACGCCGGAATGAGTTGATTATATAGATCCCTGTTCTTGGGAGAAAGGGAGTGCGATTCTTGGGGTTGGCGTGGGGAGATCTAATATGATGCTGGATGTATGAGGCGTCCCATTTTATTACTAGCAAATTATCCGTACAATAATATGATACACCATTTATAGTTTCTTAGTGCCCAATGTACATAAGAGACAATTTTGATCTTTAGTTGGAAAATATTCGAGACCCGAATGATGAAAATATAAAATTATCATACCTTTGACGATTCCGGAATCGAAAGAGAGACCTTCCGATTAAAATAATCACGACAAATTTCTCACAATTTCGCACAATTTTCACTTATCACACATCGATACCCAACTGCACTTCATGAACACACATTGATCTGATGCACTTATGGGGAACTCTAGCACTGCCGCCAATTCTTTAACTTGAGCCGAGTTGCGACGTAGTTGTCCAACGAACAAGATTGCTTCTTCCTTTGACGCCGGATTGAGTTGATTACGTAGATCCCAGTTCTCCAAAGGAAGTGAGTGCAATCCTTGGGGTTGGCGAGGTGTCGAACGGGGTGAGGGTTAAAAAGAGAGTCCAGTCTTGTAATCATGATTCTTCAATAATTTTTAAATTTTATGAGGAAGATGACCCACGCAGGGCATTTAAAACTAACGTGTCCCATCTCTAGCACACGATGTTCTCGAAGGGAGGTTCCTATCTGTAGAGCAATGTTTTTTTCCTTCTGCGCACAATTTTGCTAACATCAATATTGTTGTTGAGGAGCGCAATATGAGAAATGGTATCAATTTCTTTTTCGGAGTTTCAAGTCTGGCCAAGATACGGATATGTGCCGTAACCGTATAAGCCTTACTTTTACAACCAAGTGGTATCAGTTTTGCATCCTATAATTTTAAGCAAATTTGAATGCATATCTAATGCTTGCAATCATTGAATCTGCTATAAACTGGGCAGGAGCACCCTTTGTTTACAATGATTCTCCATACACAAAGTCCTCAAAATTGTCGTTTTCTTATGTTTTTTTCTAAGCTTTTCTCGTACTGTGCTGAGAGAAACTCGAGACGTTCTTCAAAAGCTTGAGGCAGGTCTTGCATATTTTATTCTTGTTTCTTCTTCTTCAAACGTGATTTTCGTGCCGCGATATTATTCTTCTCACGACTTCGCTTATATGGGTCATCTTTTACCAGCACTGTTCGATTCTTTTGTCTACTGCCCCGACGAGTATTCGATGGACCAAGTGGCGGCGAATCTTCAAAATTAGTCAAAGATCGACGTGGATTGCGGATAGGTTGTCGACAACATCCCTCGGCAGGAAGGATCTAGTGATAATACAGAGGAGGATACGAACATGTAGATGGATATGATGAACACGAGGATATCGTGAACGGACTCCCGTCTCCCCATTGATGGACTTGGAAACTCGAACTCTCCCAGTCCATTAGTTTATACTAGCGAATTTCTGTGGTACGGTCAAGACGGTCGCGTTCATCTCTTGAACTTTGGTCATTGAGCAGACGAAACCAAAAGGGACTCGGGTGAATTGACATTGTGCCCCCTTGTAGCGGAACGCCAAAAGGGGACGACTTTTAGCCTTCCTGTTCGTATTACGGATATGCTACGTACAATTCTTTGTGTCGGCTAATGGCCACTTTCATTAATCGGAGACCATTTATTCAACAAACTAATAACACGCACCTTTTTCTTATTTTAAAAGGTTGAAAATCGGAGTTGCGTGTTATACACAAAAGTGTGCTGTATTATAAGGAAATACAAACTTTGATGCAAATATCTAAAAAAATCCAGAAATTTGGAAAAAATACGAACAGATTTTCAAGAAGTCCGGAAAAAATCTTTAAAAATCCATAAAATCTTGAAAAAATCTTTAAAAATGTTGAAAACAGTGGAAAATCTGTAAAAAATCCTAGTAAAAGTCTGAAAGGTTCGAGGAAAAATCCAGAAAATTTTGAAAATTTATAATTGACCTGTAGAAAAAAAATTCAAAATCAAGTCTTCAAATTTCTACTTCGTGTTATACTTGGGGGCGTGCTATACTCGGGAAAATACGGTAATATTTTTCTGTAGATAGAATATAGAAAATATGGCAAGAAATTGGTAGCTCACATAACTTTCTATCATTCAGTACGAGGCAAAGGCGAATAAATCAGTTCGGCGTAATTAATAGTGAAACACCTACAAACCAGAGTATTTTGGCACGACTAAAATTCTAATCTACGAACGATATTTTTAAATTTCTCACTCTAACTTCAAAGACTTCGTACTTCGTATGATTGCGACTAAGGGATTGTCTTCGTTCCTACGTTGAAAGATAGTTACAAAGAAAGGGATTATGAAAATTAATTCAGCGCCATATACCACAGTCAATGAAAATTTTCATCAACTCTGGTACAATTAGTTAGAACATACATATTTTCATCACCTAGATGAGGTAAACACGTCGTTGCAAATTAATAAAAAAATAAATAAGTGACAAGATGTTCAACTAGCATTTATTTTTCCAACGTAAAAAAGACGTAAAACGATATTTCAAAAAAATGTAAATAACAAAGTGATAAAATGTAATCCGTTACTGTTTTTCGTCAGGTTGCTATCAACAAATATCTCTTAAAACGATGTTTTATTCGGGATATACAATCATGACTGCTAAAAATATAATACGAGTAATGTGGCAGAGACGAGTAGCGTACTAAAAGTTAATTTTTGATACACGACGAGGATTTTATACATTTTTCACTTGTTGAATAATTTTTACTGTGATTTGACCAGTAATTCGTACCTACTTAAAAAAGAAGAGGAATACGAAATATCGGCTTTACTTGTATAAAATAAATACCTTGTTTTTTTTTCAATACATTAGTATTTTCGTTGTAATTTCCGCTCGGCATGGTAACATCCGTCTATCACAGCTTCGCACCCCCCCCCCCCAAGCACCATGGCTACACTGGAAGACAACAGCCTGGTCATGCTCATAGCAAACCGTACATATTTACGTGTAACTGCTCTAAGATTCTTTAACACGATCCTTTCAGGTGACATTCTCTTTCCATCCCATTTGTTCCCACGGATAAATCGTGTCCCTATATTTCCATTAGCCAAAATTATTCAAGACTTCGACCGTACAAAAGTCTTTCTTCTGCCAGTTCCTTATGACTTCCTTTTGGGCAGAGGCTTCAACATTTTTGATGAATACACTGAAGAGGAAACTTTCAAGCCAAGCTTCGTTGATACTTTCATTCGTATTGATGGCAGGATTCACCAGTTTTACCGCTGCCTGTACCACCCCCACCCTTTCACCACTCGAGCCTGTTTGAACTCTGTGAGGAAAGGTCATTAGCTGTCACTGACATAGTATTCTTGGGAAAGGAGAAAGCCTATATCTTGCTCAATTATGAAATTGGTCAGTTTGCTCGTACGGGTTTGTCCTGCGGCGAGATTTACTTCTGCGACCTGCAGGCATGATATTTGTAGGTGATGCTTGAACTGTCGTCTCTGCGAGAAAAAAACGTGCTCACAGGGGAGTCAGTCTCTTTCTGGATCGTAGAATGGGCAAATGAACTTCGCCTCGTTGAAGTGGACTACAAATATATGGTGGCTGAGAGCAGTAATAAGAAATTCTCGGTGTACACAATTGACTTTAGCTTCATGCGTATTTGCGATGACTCGACCAAGGGCCTTGGTGAGGGCCGGGCATTCCGCACAGTCCTCCTGGTTCGCCTTGGTAGCACTGTTCGACCTATGGAGAAACTTGACCGACCCCAACGCAATGAATGCCAATGTCGTTTTCCTCTGGAAATGCTTGTATGGAGGAGAACTTCGGATCCCTCTTCAAAACTATGACCACTAGAATCGATTCGTTTTTGTATAAAATTACGGTCATACTCGAAGAAGTAACACGAAAGAAGATGCAGAAGACCGCACGTTCGTGTTACTCCTTTGAGTATCCTCGTCGCTATGACCACTTTCGATAAAGTGATCAACAAACGCCGACTCACCCACTTTTCTTTTACTTCGCGCTTTCTTACGTTCTCCCACTTCTATATGGAGTTGGCGGCTATTCATACCTATATAGACGTTGGGGAAATCCCTACAAGCCAACTTATAACCCCTCTCGGACATCGGAATGGGTTTTTTAAATTTCGTAACAGTAGTAGTATATTGTCAAAAGCTGACTGAAAACCAAAGAGCCCAACTCCGAAGACAACTTATCCAGAACGGCAGTCTAATCCACTGCTTCCTACTATCAGAGTGTGAATCGCGAGGGAAGGAGGTCGTAGAATCGAGAAATTTCCTTGTAAGCCCTCAACGAACCATATGTTCAATGTCCACCGCGACCTGATTCACTCTCACTAGCTCTTTATGAAAAGCGGCCTGATTCAGAGGGATGTGAATGAGGCGATTTATGAAAGTATTGAAAGTAGCTATTTTGTGGGCTACAGGGACGAAGGACGACCCGCGGATTGCAATATCTGCTGATGTATCTTTTCGGTAAATACCAAATTCATGGACACTGACAATGACGAAGATGGTCAGGCCCAAAAAGTTTATAGAGAAGCTACTAACTTCCGATATAAATTTTATGGAAGGTTACGGGCTGTTTAAATAAGCGAAAAACTCACTCAGGAGTTCTGCAAGATCCGTCCACACACACATATTCAAGTCAAGTTCGAATTTGGATATGAAGCTTTCTGAGATGTCGAATTTGGATATGAAGCATTCTGAGATGAGAGAACCCAAGTGGGATCCGATAGGGATCTCCACCTCCTCGGGGAACTCAAAGAATTTCCCATCAAATGTACAGAAGTTAAGGGCCCAACAGATGTTCAAAAGGTCAAAAAATTCACTTAATTCCTCATGAGAGGCGCAGTAGATTTAAGAAGCAAGTCTCCTACCTGCTGGATGATGGCAGCCTTGGGGATGTTGGGAAACAGCCCAACAACAGCGAAGGAGCATAAAAGTGATCCCGGAGGATCATTTGTCAGCCAGGGAGCTCGAGTTCTTACCTGAATATGGAGACTTGACACGTTATTCGGACCACCGATCTAGAAATTTGGCGGGGGAGTGGGTCGGAGAAGAAAGAAAGAGACGACCAGCCGCATCGAAATATTTTCTTTATGCACTTTAGGTAACCCGTAAAGGAGTGGAAGAACAGGACTAGGTTCCGAAATGGCTTTCTTTTTTGAAGAGCTCTTAATGATGACTTTACTACCATTAATAAGACTCCTTGCCCCTTTGATAAAATGTGGAAAATTAAATAGGCCATTATCCTCAGAATTTTGGAGACGTAGGAAGACTTCTCCATAACTACAACGACATTACCTCTGTCGGCCTTTGTAATAATTAACCCCTCATCCCTGATCTTCCTCCTATCATTCTTACCTATGGATAACCGTAAATTACAAAAACGAATTTATTCTATGAATTATGGTCTTTATTTATTTGGAGCTCTGCCAGAAAATTTCTCACCAATCATGATATGTGTCGGCTTTGTTGTGGTGTGAACTGAGTCCGAAATCGCAGGGGTAGCTACTTCCGCTTGCAGCATCCGTCGCCCTACGAAAGCGCTTTCAATACTTAATAATAACATGGATTAAATTCACTCTGGCACTAAGCCTCGCAATATTGGTAAATCCATAGCCAAGTCCCCTAAGTAAAAGAAGATGGTGAGTGCGAATTTTCACAAGAATCATACAGATTTAGATAGAAAAGGAAATCTAATCTATTCCTGCGCATTTTCCCGAGTAGTCTTCAGCCCAAATCGCTAACCTCCCCTTCTCATAAAATTTCTGAGTCGTTTGACATTTCAATCTTCATATGTACGGCTTCTCGCCCAAATGAGTTCGTAGATGAATTCTTAGGTCGTGTGACCTGGATTAGGCTTTGGAGCAATCTTCGTTCTGAAAACGATACATGGGATATTATGACATTACACGTAAAATTGCCAAGCCATCCCAGGTGTTCGACGCGATGTCGCGCTCTGGCGCAGAAACTCACAGTGCATTTAAACGGTTTTTCTCCTGTGTGACATCTCATATGAATGACCAACTTGCCCTGATGCGACTTCAATGGTTTTCGTGCCATTGACAGATGAAGCGCAATTTCTCATTGGCATCAAATTTCCAGAGAAACTTCAATTTTCCTAGAAAAATAGACTTAAGTAGTTATTAGAAGTAGATGAGGATTCGTTTTTTTTTTTTTTTTTTTTTTTTTGTTACCATATGCTCGTTGTATATATGCTGCAAAATAAGAAAAATAGGCTGAAACCACTTTGCGGCCACAAGGGTAATTTCAGAGGCAATTTGCGGCACAAGAAAAAAAATATGTGGCCTACTTTGCGGCCCATGTTCCAATTACAGTAAAACCTGTCTAAGACGGAACTCGTTCGGACTGGATTTTTTTTTTCCGTTTTAGCAGTTTTCCGCGTTACCCAGGTTTTGGAAAAAAAAAAAATGATACAGTAAAATGTAATGGTTTTTACAATATGTTGTACAGTACATACATAATCCACAGACGTTATTAATGCGAACAAACATATTATTTTTGAAAATACGAAAACAACGAAGATTGTTGGGTCTTGGTCCGGAGAGACAGTTTACAAATTATGCTCTCAGCTTCCATTAAGTGAGCCAGCAAGTCAGGACTGTTTTTTGCAGCGGCGAAGTCTTGCAGCAATCTCAAAGCGGACATGCTCTCTGGAAAAGTGTTGATCTCAATCTTTTTTTCATCATTCTCTTCCTCCCGATCTTCGTCTTCTTCTTCCTCTTCTCCACCACTCATCGTAGCCTCTACAAAATCAGCAGCAGGTGCTAAGGCTTCCTCTGTACTTAATTCGTCATCAAATGAGACAAGAGAGTCAACATCAAGATCTAATTGACTTGCCGCCACCAATTCTTTCAACTCACGCACGTCTTCTTCTTCAAGTGAACTTTCAGGTACATCACCAAAACCAGCGTGAGCGAAGCACTTTCCAACGGTAGAGGAGGGAACTTTATTGAACGCTTGCGCAATCCAGTTTATTGCTTTCAGGACGTCTATTTGCTTGGTCAACTCTGTGACGTTGCTGGAGGAATTCATTTTGGCAACGAGGAACGGGAGTACAAATTTATGGTACCATACCTTAAAGGTTCGTATAACCCCCTGGTCCATGGGCTATGTGAGTGATGTTGTATTTGGAGGGAAAAACGCTAGTTTCACATGTGACAATTTAATATGAGGGTGGCACGTAGCATTATCCAAAAACAAGATCACTTTTCTGTTCTGTCGCTTCATTTTTGCGTTAAACAACTTTAACCATTCCTCCATCAGCGATGCCGTCATCCACGCTTTTTTATTCCAACGCCAAGTAACTGGGAGGAGATTACGATCTAAATTTCGAAAACATCGGGGTTTTTGCGCTTTCCCAATAACTAAGGGTTTCTCCAGGTCACCATCCATATTTCCGCACACAAGAACAGTCAATCTTTCTTTCGACATTTTCCCCCCAGAACATTTGTCCCCAGGAAGTGCAAACGTTTTTGAAGGTAGTATTCTGAAGAATAGCCCTGTCTCGTCACCATTGTAGATATCTCGGGGAGAAAACCCCTCCGTCAGAGCGGCGATCCTCATTCTTCAGTCACTGACAATATCGATGTCCACATCCTTACTTTCGCCGCAAATTTCTTTCCATGTGAGATTGTGACGTTGCTTGAAAGATTCTAACCAGCCATTGGAGGCTTTAAAATTTAGCTTACCGAGTTTCTGAGCAACTTCGAGAGCTTGAGTTTGTAGGAGAGGCCCCGATATTGGAATATTTTTTGCTCTAGCACGAGTAAACCACTCAAATACCGCGGCATTAATGTCTTCATTACCAGTCGTTCTCCTTCGATTCAAAAAACTTGATTTTCGTGCGGTCCATTCCTCTAAAATTGAAGCTTTGTTGCGTAATGTATCGTAGATTTGTGTCTTACCGCACTTGAATTCACACATCAATTGTTTCACTCCACTATTCTTTTTATCGTGCATTTCAATCGACTTCACTTTTTCAGCCAACGTTAACGCGTTATTTTTTCGCGACATTCTGTTGTACAAACGGGAACCAGTATTAAACGAGTTGAACATAAAATGGTTCTCAGATAACATCCGACCACTCATTCATGAAACATACTGTACCTAACCAATCCACCCATCCGATAATTTTTGTTGCATTGGCCAAGAAATTTCATGCTTTTTCTTCCTCACGCTACACATACAGACATCAGACATGTACAGTAATGTCTAAAATTCTGTTCACAATATTTTCGTTTTATGGAGGGAAATTGCGTGCGACGGACTGAAAAATTATTCCGTTTCCGCGTTCTGCAGGTTTCCGGCTTATCCAGGGTGTTTTACATGCGGGGAAACAGTCGGGACTTTGATTTTTTTTTCCGTTTCGGCAGGTTTCCGCGTTAATCAGGTTCCGTCTTAGACAGGTTTTACTCTATATGCTCGTTGTATATATGCTGCGAAATAAGAAAAATAGGCTGAAACCACTTTGCGGCCAAAAGGGTAATTTCAGAGGCAATTTGCGGCACAAGAAAAAAAATATGTGGTCTACTTTGCGGCCCATGTTCCAATGCAGGCTACGCCGTCGAAACGTCGTGGAAATTTGAAAAATAAATAGTGAGTAGTGCCGACTCTGTTATTATTTTCCTGGACATTTTCGTGAGTACATTTTTTCGTAAGACATGTTGCCAAATAGCCCTTAACCTCTGGGGTCGGATATTTTCCCTGAAAAGAATTACCCTTCTCCAAATAATCAATGCGAACCGCTCTCCAAATTTGAAATCAATTATTACGAAATTAAAAAACTTATCTCGGTATGAGAAAGGGACCTCGTGTGCAGCAAACGATTTGAGTTGCGAGTATTTTTCATGTCGATCGATACTATCGATAGAGAAGAGAAACGAAAACACAAACCTAGCTAAATAGCACGTGATAAATACAAAGTTCGTACAAATATGACTTAAATGGTGATGGGAAACTATATACTAAGTGAAACTAGGTATCTCGAAACCGTTATCGTCATGAGTACAAGTTTTTCCATTCTCTCTGCCTCTCTCGCGTTGTCGTTTTCGATGCGAATAATTAAAATAAAATTTATCTACTTATCTCTCGACATATCAACCACGATACGAGAAAATGGTGGAACATGCGCTGCACCGAAGTGTACACAGAATAGAAGGATCAGTTCTGGGGTACATTACACTGTATGTGAACAAATATATATCGTAGATTTGCATCGTGATACGAACGCCGCTTTCTCATCAGGGAGTCTGGATAGATACTTAGTAAGCTGTACATGTAAGTGTGTAAAAAGCGGAAAACTCGACGCTGCAGTACGGCGCAGCGGCGCTCATGCCCCAGCCAAGTTACAAACAGTTCAGTGTACGATACGTTAACTTACTACAATTATAGTATTTTATTATAACTTGAAAATACGGTATATTTGTTTAAATATAGTTTGCATTTAGCCGTGGCAGCGACTACGATAGTGCTGACGGCGATGACAGCGACGCGACGTTTATTGTGAAACTCGATACATATTATTTTCTATCATACTGGGTAAGATAGCCCTATAGTCTCGTACGTTAACTGCCGAATGGTGGATGCTGTTATAATGTAACAATCTCTTAATCAGAATATAATATACTCATTAGTTGAGATGTCGCTGTTGGTAGGAACATTTTTATAGTTTTTTTATCCGCGCAATTCGTAGTATGTGCCCCTGTATCCTAACTGATGCATGGGAGTGCGTTTATCTGCTGCGTGGCTTCATTCTTTTCGTATAGTCTGTAATAATACGTATCAGTATTTCCAGCACGCTTATTTCGCCCGCTCGCTAACAAATTTCCACACTTATTTAATGAGCGCGTTAACAATCGCTGCACCGCCGTTGACAGCTGAATATACTGTAGTGCCGTATAGTCTGTCTAAACATTAGAAGGCGTTAAATGCCGATAGTCAAAACTGTTTTGTTCGTTCCCGGCCCGCGCGTAAAGAATATTACTTTCGCCGTCTCCCGAAGGCACGGGTGTGTGTACTTTGGATGCACGATTTTCGTGTCGTACTGAAATTTCGAACACGCTCGGATCTCGCTCTCACGTATTTTGACACGGCTCATACCGACGCATAATTCGGTGCACTTACATAATAGCCGGACTGCGTACATTTATGCTGGACTGTCGTCGTAAAAGGCTATACATACGGGCTACAAAGCTGCAGGGCTGATAATATGTCATCGTTATAGAATTTTGTAAAGGAGAACTTGTACGGTATACCTTGCCGAGCGTATGGAGGGGTATTCTGTATTCATGAGGATAGGAATTGTACTGCGTCGAGCGATGAATTATCATTAATAATTCCGGATGCTGAAATAGAGCGCGTAAGAAATTACGCGTAAATATGGGTGACTATAAAGATGACTATATTTGTGCTCCCTTTCGCGCGTATGGTATTCAATATTGCAAAACTCTATTTCGTCCGAGCGAGGTGGCAAGGTGAAGCTTACGAGCGTTTTTATATGGAATGCATTTTTTAAAACTACTTTCAAATCGACTTGATACTTTGGCACCAGATCCAAACTTTTCACACGGGGTCGTGGTTATTCGCATTAAGACTAGGAAAACGTGTCTATACTGAAAGTGAACACGTCTCATGGCTATTTTGGAATCAACGTCTATGTGAATTGTAAGTCTGTTGAAGGTATATGAACCTTAGGAAAGTACAGCTCTTTACAAAATTTTCAATTCAAAAGTTGAATTATGTCTTTGCGCTGGGTTGGGGTACATGTTTTTCTTGAAAGTCCGAGCGCCTCCCGTCTTATATGTCCACAAGCCGAAATGCCCGCCAATTTTATTTTAAACTGATACCATAAATCTATTTCCAAATACATTTATACCATGTACCACTTGTACCGCGTACATTGAAGAAAAAAATATTACATCAAAGAAAGAAGACATTATTCCAATCCGTATTGAAGTTAGTCTCATCCATTTTACTCACTATCATGAATAAGGCATCTTACACCCTTACTGCCTGTTTTGCACCGTACAGATTTCACCCGAATATTGAAATAACACCTCTTCTAATCGATCCAAGTTTCTGCATCCTTTGGCTTCCGTCACCCGCGATTGACTTGAACCATTTGATGACTTGAGTCTATCCTCTCCCACCTTTACCTTCCAACAAACACTTGAAGCTTGACAATCAATCAACTATTTTTCAAAGTCTTCGTCTAACCTCGACTATCACAAAAAATAAACCGGTGAATGAATTACGCAAACACCTTAATAGTATTTTCCCAAGAAATATTTGGAAGCTCAATGCCAAAAAATTTCTCAGGTCCACAGAATAATTTTTGTCTTTTGTTTTATACTCGAGTATTTGAAACTATAACCAAAATTCTACTGGCTTTGCTTTGAGTACACGCGATTGTCTTTTCTCCACCTTCTGGACCTCAAAAACTTCAGAATCGATCAACTATTCTCATACGTACCTCGAACTTCTTTTGGCAGACTTTACACTTGAAAATTGTTCTTCCTCAAATATACTTTCAAACCACAGTTCTCAGAAATTTTCTGAGGTCCACAAATCTTTTTAACTTGCTGAAATCCCAAGTAAATTTTGGTCTAAGAAAATCTCCATAATACTCGAAAAAGTAAACTGGAGGGCAATTTGCAAGTACCGCAGAAAAATATGACGTTGTCGGCCTGTTCTCCAACATACCGAGAACTGTCGCCATGCAACATATGGGTGACCTGTCATGGTTACCGCCCCAGTTGGTAATAAGATCTACGCAGACCTTTGCGGTTTCCACTATTTCATGTCGACTGTCCGCTCCAATTAGGAAGGCAACGGCATCCGCGTACGCCAGAACCTGCACGTTTGCAGTTGCAGCCTCTAGAAGCTATTGAACAGCAGCTTCCACCCGAGGGGCCCTATCTTAGATCCCAGTGGCCAGCTACGGTCCAATGCTTTTCAAAAACAATCCCAATTAAGCGTGACCTCCAGCCATTTCCCGAAGGTATCGAGAAGGCCGATAGGTCTTAGGGAGCTCTTTTCCCTGGGGCCCAGACTCGGATCTTTGACTAAGATCCGTAATTCCGCTACCTTTCAAGGATGCGGGAAACGACCCACGCGAAGACAGCGGTTGAATAGGGCAACGAAGACATTGGGCGCTGCCTCATAGGCTTTCCGGAGCATTTCCGCGGAGATTCCGTCGGGCCCCGGAGCCTTATTCAATTTCAAACGCCGAAGGCTCGCTAATACCTCGCTGGAAGAGAAGCCGCCGACGGGGCACGCATCAGACGCTATAGGCAACGAATCGCATTTTTGGGATCCCAGTTAGATGTATAGGCCGCAGCCGGGCAGTCCTTCTCCGCCACCCGAGGCAAGCAAATCGGGCACTGCTGACGAACTGACAGCCTGAAACTCCGCCTGAGTTACCACACCAGACGTATCCGGCCCCAGGACGATGTGCGAGTGACGGGAGAGCCCCGCCCATTACAGGCGAGTTGGTCACCGTATCCGCGTGGGTTATCCCAGATACTGCCGAGTCATCTTGGTCGCCGCGCCGGGCTCCCCGAGTAGCCTCGAGATCGTCGGCTGTAGGCATCAGCACACCCATAATGGAACGCACAATGTCCTCCAGACATTCTGACCTTGCGGCGTAGCTGATCAGTGGACCGAGCGCCAGACCACCTGGCCGATCTTTTTGTGAGGCTACCTTATACCAGAGACCAGAGGGGTCATCTGTCGAGTTATATTGCTCGAATGTGCGCCATGACTCATCCTTCGCTACTCGGATGGCCTGACTGCATCCATTAAATTAGGTGCCTCGAAATACGTTTCGCTGTAGCACCGCGTCGAATCGCCCAATCTCCATCAAATTCGTGTTCATTGAACGCATTTTAGTTTGAATTATTTGTCGACTGTTAATGTAATTGAAGGTGTTGTGTAAACATAGCAATAAATTTGCATAAAATTGTGATGTAACAAGGATGAAAGGAATAGAGCCAAATACGCGCCATAACTCATCCTTCACAACTCGAATGGCCTGGCTATAGTGATTCCTATGGGTGACATACTGCTACCGCAAAAATTCCTAAGCAGTAGTCCCCCTTCCTCTTTGACATTGGCGTCGTAATCGCCTGAGCGTCTTCTGCATACCCGTCAGCGACTCGCTCCACCAATTTCGCGTCTGCTGTCCGCTCCAGTTAGCAGGGCAGCATCATCTGCGTACGCCGGAACCTGCACGTTTGCAGGCCAGCGCAGCCTCAAGAAGCTGTTGAACAGCAGCTTCCACCCGAGGGGCCCTAGCTTAGATCGCTGAGGGCACCCGCGGTCCAACGCTTTCCGAAAACAATCATAGTTAAGTGCGACCCGGCAATGCCTGTCTGAGAAATAATCCCGGAACAGCCGAGTCAAACACCGGCACCCCGATACAGCATCGACCGCTTCCAACATTTGCGGCCAGAGGGCATGATTGAACGCTTCACTGATATCCAGGAAGAGTCCCACGACATAGCGCCGCGGAGATCCCTGGACCTCTCCTATCAAGCGGTTTACGGCATCTTCAGTGCCTTTCCCTGCGCAGAACCCGTACTGCCGGCTATCAAGCCAAACCCTTGGTCTCCAGATCAACCTCCAGGCGCCTCTCCATCAAGTCTCCAGCCATTTCCCGAGGGTATCGAGAAGACTGATAGGTCTGAGGGAGCTCTTTTGCCTGGGGTCCAGACTCGCATCTTTGACTAGGATCCGTAGCTCCGCCACCTTCCACGGACGCGGGAAGCGACCCGCGCGAAGGCAGCGGTTGAATAGCGCAACGAAGACATCAGGCGCTGCATCATAGGCTTTCTGGAGCATCTCGGCGGGAATCCCGTCAGGCCCCGGTGCCTTCTTCAACTTCAGACGCTTAAGACTAGCTAACACCTCGCCAGCAAAGAAGCCGCCGACGGGGCACGCAGCAGACGCTGTAGGCAACGAACCGCATTCTGAGGGCCCCGGTTCGATGTGCAGACCGCAGCCGGGCAGTCCCGCACTGCCGCCCGAGACAAGCAAATCGGGCACTGCTAGCGGACTGATAGCCTGTAACTCCGACCAAGTTACCACACCAGACAAACCGGGCCCCGGGACAGTGTGCGAGCGATGGGAGGGCCCCGCCTCACCCATTACAGGCAAGTCGGTCACCGTCTCCGCACCACTATACTGCAACTCCACCCGAGTTATCCCAGACGTGGCTAGGTCACCTCCTTGGTCGTCACGCCGGACTAGCCTTGAGATCCTCGGCTGTAGGCACCAGCACGCCCATAATGAATCGCACGATGTCCTCCAGACCTTCAGACCCCGGGGCCTGGCCGGTGAGTGGACCGAGCGCCAGACCACCTGACCGGCCTTTCCTAGAGGCTACCTTATACCAGAGACCAAAGGGGTCATCTGTAGAGTTGTCTTGCACAAAAGTGCGCCAAGACTCATCCTTTGCTATTTGGATGGCTTGGCTATGACGATTTCTATGAGAGATATACTGCTGTTGCAAAGATCCCTCAGCAGTAGTCCCCTGCCCTCTGTGATACATGCGTCGTATCCGCCTGAGCGTCCTCTGCATGCCCGCCAACGACTCACTCCACCAGGGGGAGTAGCGAGGCACTTGCGGCGCATGCCATCGAATCAAGCCCTTAGCTGCTTCACACAACATTTGCTTTGTCTTTTTAGCTACGCTATCAATATTGTTATCGGAATCAGGGTCATCAAAGCCTGTAGAGAGTGAGCGAGCTTGTGGGTAAAGGAAGCCCAGTCGGCTTTCCGTACGTTATACAGCGCAAGGGTGCTTCGCTGTGCGGGCCAATTATCATCCAGAGCGTCCGCCCACAGTGAGAAGGTAATGAGTCTGTGGTTGGACTGCAGGGCATCAATCACATCCCAGCTAGACACAAAGCGGAATAGGTTTCCACTGCATACCGTTACGTCGATATTCGACTCCTCCACCAATGATGAGTAAGTGACAAGGCGGTGGGGTTTGTTGATCACTACCAGATCACAAGAACCTAGAAAGTCCTCAATGATGAGACCCAGTGCCACGTAGAGCATCGGCGCTGGCGCGATCTTATCATATATATCGGCCAGGCGGCTCAGAAATGGGGTCTTACCCAAACTGAATTGGAAATACGCGGACACGATGTATACCTCTCGGTCATTGTACCTGAGGCCCGCACATACGATATGCGGATCTACAAAAGATGTAGCCCACATATCAATGGCGGGATTTACTAGTACTACCAATGACCATACGTCCCCACACAGGGGCAAGAACACAATTGAACCCTGAGAACAGGGGCAAGCAGCCGTTGACGACATAGGGCTCCTGAAGAAGGAGAATGTCTATTCCATTGTCAACGACAAAGTGCCGCAATTTTCCGGTGGAGATCCTTCCTCGGCCGAGGTTCACTTGACCAATCTTAAGGGGTCTCATGTACAGGATGGTATCACGTACTGCGTACTGGCGATCATCCGGCCAAGTGCCTTGGTGCGGGCCGGGCATTCCACAGAGTCTACCCGATGCGCTTTGGCAGCGTTGCCAGAGTTAGTCAGGCAGTTTACGCACTTTGGCGGGGAGTCACGCTTTTTGCACTGGGCATAGACGTGCCCGGCTC
The DNA here is from genome assembly GCA_035079385.1 of Aspidiotus rigidus. Taxonomy (NCBI): domain Eukaryota; kingdom Metazoa; phylum Arthropoda; class Insecta; order Hemiptera; family Diaspididae; genus Aspidiotus; species Aspidiotus rigidus. Next base: position 12,344,874 of record JAVHKY010000001.1, read on the forward strand.
CGCCGCAGTGACTGAAAACGTTTTTTTCGCCCCGGCAATGCTTTTTAACGAGGCCGAATTGCTGGCATCGAAAACAACGCGCTATGCGAGTGTGATCTATGACTTGACAGGGTGGGTACTCAATAGCCAGCCTCTTCCAACCCAGCAACCGTGCCCGCACCTGTGGCGATACCGTAAGGATGACAGAGACCGGCCCCTTCTCCTTTTGGGGAAGGCGATGGGTGTCCTTGACGCTAACCTAACTTTTTTTTTTTTTTTTTTAAGGGCCCCCAATCCGAACTTTCTCGGTGGGGGAAATATATTGCCTATTTGTCCATCACTGAGTGTACAGAGGCAGTGCTCAGTGATGGACGGAGAGACTATAATTATGGACTATGGGCTATTATAACTAGCCACTACTCCCCTACGTACTTACAAGTATATCGAAGGGAGTAGTGGGTTTTTCTTATGCTTAAGGCTACTTTGTAAATGGCTATTGTTTGGGTTACATGGATTACTATTGTAGTGTGAACTATTACAGATACTTATGCTTAAGGCTAGTGGTATGATAGAGAAATATACTCGCAAAGAGTAACGAACACAAATACTAGAACCGCAATTAAACAAACAAAACCAAGCGCTTTTGGCTAAACAGCTATTCTCACGGTAAACGCATTGATGCTAGTGGTATGACTTATGCTTAAGGCTAGTTGGTGTTGCGGCAGGCACTGCCCTCTGCAGCTTGTCCGTCATCTTGAACTTTTGTCTCGCGTCTCAAACTTTTGTCTATTCTCTTCCATTGGGTTTCAACTTCTCTCCTCCACAGGTCTTTAACCACTGCGAAAAGATAGTCCTTGGTTTCTCGATCATCTCCACATAACTTTGCTGGACGGTTTTCCTTATAAAGTTCGCAGTCAAGGAAAACATGGTTAGGGGTTTCATTCTCTGTACAACATCTGCACCGCGAGTCATCTCTCCTCAGGTATTGGCCAAATGTTCCATGCCCATTCAGGCCTTGGCGAAGCCAAAAGCACGGCGGGCTTTGTTTGATATCTATTCCAGGAAGGAGTGTCTTGGTCCAACTACCTTTTCGATGTGCTGCATCAATGTGCTTATATATATACTTGACGTTCATGCGGTCTGCAAAAACCGCGGAGGCATATTTTTAGCATTGCCCCAACTGTTCCTTCAAGGATGATCTTTCTTGCTTTAGTACTGTAACCAAATGTGTTTCGGCAGATTATACTTATTTAGGCAGCTTTGTTCGTAGCCTTCATACCCATCTCTTTGCAGTGGGGTAGCCATGACAGATTTTCATCTAGCCAAACTCCTAAATATTTCATTGTGCTACCCCGCTGCAGTTCACTGTCAATGTTGAGGATGTATCAACCTAACCTAACCTCGCCCACTTCTGGGAGGTTGAGGTCGATCATGTCCCTAACGACCTCATCATCCGACATACCCTTGGGCACATCAAAGACGCGGACCTCAGGACGGCAAAGCTCCTTGCCCTTTGCGACAAGGCCGTGCTGAGCCAGATTAGGCGAGTCCAGAAGCTTACTCCTGGACTGCTCATCCCGCTACTCAAACACTACCGAGTCACAAGCCGCATGAATGTGGTTGACACAGAGCCTCGCCTGTTGCAGTTTCGGTATCTTGGTCACAAGGGCCCTGATCTCTTCACCGCTTTTAGGCTCATCAGTGGTGGTTGCCTTGACGACCACCACCTTCCTATCATCTTGCGGCTTTGGCGGCGCCTTTACCTCCAAGCCTCCCACGCAAACCAGCGTAGATGCGCCCACAGCGCCCCCACCAATGCACCAATGGACTTGGCGGCTTGGGTACCCGTACCCGAGCGGCAACGGTTGCATAGGTCTTCTTCGACTGTTTTCCCCCACGCGCATCGCCTGAGCCAACCTTCTGTTGGGCCTCTGGGGAGCATGGGTAGCTATTGGTAACCGGCCCTGACTGAGCTTGTCGCAGGAGAAGCTCTACCTGGGCGCTCAGTCGGGCGTTCTGTACACAATACACTCGCGCCAGCCGCGCGATCCCATCAGCCACCGCCTCAACGGACTGAGCAATGCTCTCTCTGCAGAGACAACGACCCTGGTTATCGCGCTGACCGAGCGCGAGCTTAATGTCCGTTAACTAATCTAAAAGCTGACCTAGGTCAGCTTCCACATTAGGAGCAGGATTCGCCGCTGCCGTATGGCAAGCCGTTTCGTCACCACCGTTCGCTAATGAGCCCGAGGGCTCCAGGCTGACGGTGTCCCCCCCCAGACTGCAAGGAAGTACGGCTGCCCGTGTCAATCCTTTTTTTCTTTTTAGGAGGAGGTTTGACAATGGGTTCTGTCATTGTCATTGCCCGCCGCTGCTTTGTCAGTACGACAGCGTCCGATTCCAGATGCGTCGCTAGCCTCTCCCGGTTTTCCCGAGGACTTTCCAGGATGACGAATCTCCCCCTTCCGGCCCCCGGGCCTTCTTGGCGTCCGCCCTGGCCGAAGCCGTTGCGGCGCCGCGTTTCCGTTTCAAACGGCGCTTACCCCGCGTCAAAACCGCCGACAGGCCCGACTCAGAGTCCGAAGACCCCTCGCCGCACCCCCCGCCAACAGCTGACCCATTGCCAGCGACGCCCGAAACGGGCACCTTCCCTGGCGAACCCATAGTGGGAACCCGGGTGCGTTTCGGAATTGCAAACTCGAGAGCCAAAGTCTTGGTGTACCCACCTCAAAGAAAAAAGTATAGGAACGACCTGCTTTTGGTACTTAACACGTTGTTATAGCGGGGAGCCTCCAAGAAGACCCTGTTTGGACAAGCGATCACTACACCGTTCCAGTCAATTCACCGCAGCGCAGGGGCTGAAAGGTCAAGACCACCTTGACTACCACCGTGGCTAGTTCCCTTGACTCAAAGCGAGCTCGGGGCCAAAGGAAACTAACCGGCAAAACCTAACTCTTTACGCCTTAGAGCTCATAGAATAAAATGAGGACGACACCTGGAGGTGCGTGACCCTACGGTGTCTTCCGAGAAATAATCCCCAAGTTCGGAACCAACTCAACTTGGGTAGTCCGATAAGGCTTCTGCGGATGATTGAAGGACCGCTGATATCCAAAGAGAGTCCCACAAGTCTCATGGCTTTCCCTGATCAAGCGGTTCACGGCATTTTCGGTGCCTCCACCAACATAGAATCCGTACTGCTGGGTATATACCAAACCTTTTCTCTCCCACTCAACATCCAAGTGTTTTACCCTCAGGTTCTCCCACCATTCGCCGAGGGTATTGAAAAGTCTGACAAACACGTTCATGGATGTCAATTTTAGTTTACGGCACTTATAAATTATTGATACTTAATGAATCAATACCTCCCGTGGGGAGGCTGTTGTAGCAGCTGTCGCGGTCGAGCAGAACGAGTAGCTTAGGCTGCCAGCACAGCTGCTGTTTCCATTAGCTTTTGTTCTTCAGCCGCAATGCTTCCCTAGTTCTTGGAACGGATATTATTATTGCTTCTTCTCTTCACTATTTGAAATTTAAACTCAAAAGTTCGTTTAATAGGACATGCTAATCTCGAACTTCCGATTTGATAATGAGTGTTTACTCAGAAGCTCTCGTCACAGAAATTTTTATCATGTGGCAGGTGTGGCTAATGAAAAACTGAAAATCGGGATTATTTTGTATTTTCGAAAAATTATTTTTTTAATTCATTCAAAAAATTTCAATCAAGGTATTGAAAAGGTTCATCGGTCTGAGAAAACTATTTTCTTTGAGGTTCAGACACGTATCTGTGATAAGGACACGCAGTTTAGGATCTGTGATAAAGACATGTACTTTTCTTACCTTCCACGGGCATAGAAAACGAACCGCTCGATGGCAATGGATTAACAAAGACTTCAGGTGTGGTATCGTAGGCGATCAGACACGATATACGACGTGTTGACTTGTTAAGACCAAACAACCGGATCGCCAATTTTTGATCCGTGATCCGCGATCTGATCTGTGCTCAGCCCTGATTCACAGCAGTGGACTGTGCAGATGAGCGAAGCGCGCGAATTAGCGCGCCAGTACAGAATACCGCTGATTGAGACCAGAGATGGGCACGGATCGCGAAAATTTGATCCGGATGGCGGATCGCAAATCATCGGTCTTTCGGCGGATCGGATCAAGGATCAATCATCGTTCATTGAAAACAATCCGGATCACGGATCACGGATTAGTAACATTTCTTTGCGTATAATGTCGCGCCAAGACGCATGCTTCGCTTCTAGGATGGCCCTGGTATTGTAATTTCTTTAGGGAAGGAATTGACTACACTGGCTATCCTCGTCAGTCGTACTTCTACTAGTTTAAATTTTTCCAGCAGATCGATATTAGCTCTGTTCCAAAGCAGATTTTCGTGAACTTCAGTTCAATTTACTGCTCGTGCAAGTTCGTTAATTAAAAAATCCTGTTTCGTACGCGTAATGAAGTAGAATATGAGGGAATGGTTCACATTTATCAGAGAAATATGTGGGTCTCTACTGGTTTTTGGCGAGTCGGATTTTCGGCAGCGACAATTGGGAATCCGGTTTGCGCGAAAAACGCTGCAATAGAGGGAATGGTAGTTCGAGGGACTGGCAAAATTGATACAATTGTCACGTATGACTGGAGTTATTTAATACACGGTGCAGTTTTACTGCTCGTTTACAATTGTTAATGGTTTTCTTTTTTTTTTTTTAGCTCTACTATATACTTGACTATAACTACCTTCGGAATAGTTCTTATTCGTTTGTTTCTGTTGTTGTATCTTGTTTGCGTGTGCGTGTATAAAAAGAAGAAAACTGTTTGTTTGTCGGCTTTACGTCACCTGTCACATGGGGCAAAACATAAAGCGCTCGATGCCGACCAGCCACCTCGATTAAAAACTGATCTGTTACGACCAAATAGAACAGCGAGAAAGATAGAAACTGAGACGACGACGGAAACTAGAGGAAAAAAAAAAATCTGAAGTGGTATGATACGTTAACTGAAAAACAAGAATGTAGAAACAAAAGCCGTATTGATTTGCTCTCAGCTGGCTGATGGATACATTCTTCGGCATGCTGCAAATTTTCAATGTATATTAAATTGCGAGTCGAGTAGCTCTGTATTGCCGATTCCGATGTCGGCATTTACGAACTGGATCCGGTTTACGCCGCGACCGCTCACTTCGAAGAAAATCACGGACGCATATACGTACACTAGATATAACCGCAAATTGCGTGCGAAAAAATGTAGACTAGTTTTATATGGCGGCGGTCATCAAATGCGGTATTACGAAATAATTAACGATATCATTCTCGCGCCGTACGCCGCCTATCATTTTTCCATTTAGAAAGCCGAGCTTGAGAAAATGAACGTGAAGAAGGATGAATTATTATGCAATCGTTTAATTGGTATAGCGAGCTTGTGAACGTGCAAGTTTAACTTATTAATATACCTATAAATCTAAGTCCTCCAAGTACTTCATGACACACCATTCAACGATGATTCGATTCAACGATTCGTAGGTACCTAAGGAATAAATTTAATTTTAGATATGGTAACAATAATTAATGTAACTAGAGCTTTTTCGAGATGAAGTGGCTTTTTAAAAAATTTAGGTGCTTCGTCAATTCTACCTTTCCTGATGAATTTTATGCCTAACATTCTACCTTCGAAATGATCATAGTTCAAACATTGCCTGAGCCTTTGTCTGCATACCACACGTATCTATCAGGGCTGTGATTCGGAAGTTTTTTCAACGGAGACAGCTGGGTAAATAACGTTTCGTAGTAAAATCCATAACCACTTTCGAAAATGCTTTCTTCCTCTTATTCTAGTATGTATTTGAGAAGTTTTTAAAGCTTCCTATTACTCTAAATTTCAAAAGAAAATCCTTATCGGTAATTGACATTTCCGTAGAATGAGACTTTTCCAAATTTACCAATTTATTGCCTAGTTATGCGGCCGAAGATTCGCTATGGACAACACAGTTTCCAACGCTCCAATACGCTTATGTTCCTCAGAACTTTTGGATTTCAGTCCATCATATTTAAGATTTTGGAACGCGTTATCCGAAACCAACGGTAACAGTTTCTTTGATGTTCCCGCGCAATATTGACTTAGTTTGGACAAATCTTGATGAGGTACATTTGATAATCAGAGTTTTCGACCGTTGACGGATTATCAAGGAATAAGTACATCTTGTGTTTATTAGTTAAGAGCAATGCTACGTAGAAAATCCCTATTGAAAACGGGGACCTATGAGCGTGTACGCACACCCAAGGTGGTCCCTCAAAAACCGCACCTTTGGCACTGGTATCCACCCTTTGGAGCATTGCGACGGTAGTCCAGAGGGCGTCGAATTGAGAGTGGCCTGGCTCCATTTCTCCTCGAGTTCCGCACGCTGTGCAATGTTCTTCGATGAGGCCACTACAGGGGTCTACCCTACTGACTGAGGGAGCGCTCAGCACTCAACCCGGAAATCAAGTAGTCCTGTTCCATGGAATGTACGTGTTCAGAACTGTAATATCATCAGTATTGAAATGACGAATGATTTCGCCTTCTCTTCTTTATGGGTTGCCTAAAGTACAGAAACGAACACCCCAATGCAACCTGTGGTCTCTTTCGTTTCCTCCCCCACTTACCTCTTTGCTAAATTCCTGGACCGTCGGTTCAAAAACCGTATTGAATATGAGTTACCCCATTCGGTTTTGAATTCGGTGTCCTTGACTGATGCACTCAAGGATGTAAAACTGCCTTTGAGCGCGATCCTTTGCTCGTTTGATATCGTGGGTCTGTTCCCAAATATCCCTAAAGCTGTCACCATGCAGCTTATAGGCCAGTTATTGGTCGCCTCCAATATCCCTCATAATGAATCCCAAGAATTTTTCAACCTTTTAAATATCTGTTGATCCTGGAATTTTTGTAAATTCGAAGGGAAATTTCTCGAGTTCCCTGATGAAATAGGGATCCCTATCGGATCACCTTTGGGCTCCCTCATCTCCGAAGTATTCATGTCGCAGTTTGAACTTGACCTCTTCTCCTCGGGTCAGGTGTTACTCAATCATATACCCTACTGGCACAGGTATGTTGATGAAGTTCTCTGTACGTGGACTGGTCGTCCAGATCTCCTTGGTGAGTTTCTGAGGTATCTCAATTCACCATACCCTTCCATCAAATTTACTTTGGAAGTTGGTGGCTCTACGATCAAATTTTTGGATTTGTCGGTCTCAGTTAGAGATGGGATCCACGAGTTTGGAATATACAGAAAAGATACTACGACTGACGTTTTAGTCTGCGAAGCGTCATTCTGTCCTGTTGCTCATAAGTTAGCAGCTTTTATAAGCCCCAGACGAAGTCATACTCAAGCGAGTAATACCAACGGAGTAATTTACAATTTTCGCCACAGAAATTAAACGACGCCGGAGCGCTTTCGATTAAATAATCATTGTCAACCGGGACTGGAAAGCGACTGAACCAACTCCGGCTGTAAACTAGAAACATACGAGGAAATCAGGATTGAACCAGCGAGTCCTCGCATAAACAATTACGCAATTGAGGTGATTAAGGGATTAAAGAGGAGGGTCAGGGAGGAGGGCTTAATCATCACGAAGGGTGACAAAAGTAATGCCATTGTCGTGATGGAGAAGTCTTCCTACGTCTCCAAGGTCTATGACGTTCTCGGCCAGTGTGGTGCTAAGGAAAACGACAGTTTCAATTTTCCTAAAAACGTGAAAGAAGTTAGATGTGTGATAAACGAACGTGAATTTATTATTAAAACTCCCTCGCTAAAAAGATTGCTCCTGGAGCCCAACCCTGTGCCTCCCCTCTTGTACGGGCTACCAAAAGTCCATAAAAAAAAGACAACCCGATGCGTCCGGTCGTATCCTTTGTGTCCTCCCCCACGTACGCTCTGGCGAAATTTTTGGACCGATGGTTTAAATCGAGAGTTGACCATGGAGTCACCTTACTCGGTGAAAAATTCGGTCTCCTTGGCTGATAGGCTTAAGGATAATATTCTTCGGCTGGGATCGACCCTGTGTTCATTTGATGTGGTCGGCCTGTTCCCCAATATCCCCAGAGCAACCGCCATGCAACATATGGGAGACCTTTTGATTCAAACAAATGTTCGCCAAGAAGAATTGGGTGAATTTTTCAATCTCCTCAATATTTGTTGGTCTCCCAATTATTACAAATTCGATAACAAGTTTTTTGAGTTTCCTGAAGAGGTTGGAATACCCATCGGTTCTCCTTTGGGTTCTCTCATTTCGGAGGTCTTTATGTCTAAGTTTGAGCTCGATTTGTTCTCCTCTGGCAGTGCGTATTTAGATCAGATTTATTATTGGCACAGGTATGGCGACGATGTGTTGTGTACGTGGACTGGTCCCCGAGAGCTCCTTTTGGAGTTTCTCCAGTATCTAAATAATCAATATCCTTCTATAAAATTTACTTTAGAAATCGGTGGCGCATCTATTAATTACTTGGATTTGACGATCTGTAATAGAGACGGTATCCATGAACTCGCCATACACAGGAAAGATACTGCGACCGACATTACTGTCCACGGAAAATCTTTTTGCCCTGTAGCTAACAGCTTAATCCAGCAACTGACTAGTATTCCTCTCAATCAGTCAGCCTTCCAAAAAGAGGTATTAACTACAAAGCACTTGGCCAGAGTGAATGAAGTGAACTGAGACATTGACCTTATGATCCAAAGGAAAGTTACTCGAAAATGCCTCGATTCCACCACCTCCCTCCCCCGCAATACTGCCCTAAACAGTAGAGAGCGTTGGATAAGGCTTCCGTTCTTGGGATAGTTTTCATCTCAATTGAGTCGTGTCCTACGCCCCTTCGGATTTCGGCCTGTGTATTACAACCCCAATACCATAAAAAGTTTATTGGTTAGGCTAAAAGACCCCATCCAACTGGCCGAGAGGAGTGGTGTGTATAAAGTTGAGTGTAAGGATTGTAACGGAATTTATATCGGCGAGACAGGCCGTCAGTTGAAAATTAGAATCGCTGAACATAGGAAGGCGTGGGAAAAGAAGAATATAGGTGAATCGGCGTTTGCGGACCATCTAATCACTAGCGGCCATAGCATTAAAGAGGGGTCCGAGGCCCTCCTCTATAGAGAAAACGCGTATTCGAAGCGGAAAGCGTTAGAACACATCAAAATAATCTGTAATTTAAATAACGACGACCTTAATGTGCTCAACAGGTACATACCTGATGAGGGGTTGATTGAACTAGTTTACGAGTATGATTCACGTCGTGATGACTCGCTGGTTCAATCCTGATCTCCTCGTATGTTTCTAGTTTACAGCCGGAGTTGGTTCAGTCGCTTTCCAGTCCCCGTTGACAATGATTATTTAATTGAAAGCGCTCCGGCGTCGTTTAATTTCTGTGGCTAAAATTGTAAATTACTCCGTTGGTATTACTCGCTTGAGTATGACTTCGTCTGGTATTTCTGGCCATAAATTGAGAAACCGCATTGATTCTAGCTTTTATAAGGTTTAGTCCACAGATTGACTCGCTTTCCTTTGAGTCAGGCTGCTTTCAAAAAAGTGTTGGTGACTATAAAACACCTGGCTAGAGTGAATGGTGTCAATGTTGATGTTGAGACGATGGTTTGGAGGAAAGTTACGAGGAAAAGCCTTGATTCCACCACCTCCCTCCCTCGATACATGATCCGTGATCGGAGATTGCGATGAATCAGTCTCTCTTTTCTAGGGAGGTTCTCTACCGAATTGTGTCAGGCCCTTCGCCCGTTCGGTTTCAGACCGGCCTATTACAACTCCACTACCGTCAAAGGGTTGTTCGTCAAGTTAAAGGACCGTATACCTGCGGATGAAAGGAGTGGTGTTTATAAATTGGAATGCAGGGATTGTAGAGGTTTTTATATTGGTGAAACCGGTCGCCAGATGGAGGTGAGATTAGACAAACACCTGAAGGTCTGGAAAAAGGAACGTTTGGGAGGACCAGCGTTTGCCGATCACTTGATCAACAGCGGTCATAGCTTCCATGAGGGATCCTCCATAAGGAGAATTCATACTTTAAACGGATTGCCCTCGAGCACATAAAAATAATTCGTCGTCTCAATACTGACTATATTACTGTGCCTTGATTGAACTCGTCTATGACTCACGTTATGAACCCTCGTTCGATTAACCTTAATGATCCGAATTTTATTCTCCGTTCTTGTCAGTTGCTTTCATTTCAGTCCCGATGATGGTTTTATAACCGAAAGCGCTCGGCTTTATTTACTTCCTGCGGTGTTTGTAGTTTTTACTCCTCTTCGGAATATTCCCTTCTTGTCGAAACCGGACCCTCTTAGCCTTCCCACGGTATCCTATTGAACTTCATTCTTTACCGTCGCTCCGTTCTCTTTTCCCCAATTTTAACCTTCAACGACACGCGTCCGCTTCGGTTCAACTACCGAGTTGTCGGGCTTATTACCTTGCCAGCATCTCCTTTTCTGCTCGCGATTGGATAGCGAGCGTGAAACCTGCTTTTTACCTAGTAGTCACTAATGGCTATGATTGTACCCCCAAGAGAGGTTCTGCGTACTCCTTCTTCGACATAGCTCGGCTGCCGGGAGCGGCTCGCTATTAACCTCGTGAGCTTGATGAGAGTGCGATAGGCTTCCCAGCTTGCAAAGCAGTCAACACTAGACCAGCCACCCTCCGGTCGGAGGCCACCTTTCGATCGCTTCAACTCTCCTATCGATAGACTTCTTCTGGACAGTGTCAGAAGACGTGTTGAGCCGTCCCCTAAGTCGTCTGCTTATTCGAGAAAGCCACGTGGCATCCAGGTGCTTCTGAATTCTCCTCTTTTTGCCACCGAGGCCCGGTTCGAAGTACTGGTTTAGCTCTCTGCGGAGATGGTACATTGCTGCCGACTTCTGAATCACCATCAGTGGGCATTACCCCGCGAAGACACACAGAGCTTCCGTGCTTCTCGTCGCGAGCAAGGAGGGCAGGTCATCGTACCACTCGAAGGCTAAGCGCCAGTTCCCTGATGCTCAATTGATACAAAGAAATGTACTCAGGCGATGCGTCTGATGAGAGGATTAATACTTTTTGCAAGAAAGGTTTCCCTTTGTAGAAGTGCACCAACGAGTCATTTACAAACGTATAGATTATGGTAGCATTTGTTTTCTCTAGCTGTGAAGAGGCCATAATGAAGGGGGTCTCCAACTTCTGTTGCTGTAACGATATAATTACCCCGAACATCAGTGGTTTTATCTACTTGAAAATGTAGAACAAGTAGAGTTTTTTGTAGCGAAGGACGTTTGCATTTACCTTTAATTCTGGTCTTTATTTCAGTTTCGGCATTTTTTGGCACTATGAACTTTCACCCCTCCGCTTTCCTGCACGTGAAAAGCACTCCTATCTTATTCTAACTCTTCCGCCCCTTACGCGAACGATTTTATAAATGCCATCGAAATCCATAACTTGCCTTTGAGGAACGTGAGCATTATGGGCTCCATCTTGCGATGGTTGAATGTTATGTCATGGTTACCACCCCAGGTGGTGATAAGATCGACACAGACCTTTGCGTCCCCCTGTATTTCATTTCGGCTGCCCGCTCCCATTAAGAGGGCAGCATCACCTGCGTACGCAGGATTTGCACGTTTGCCGGCGAGCGCAACCTCTAGAAGCTAATGAACAGCAGCTTCCACCGAAGGGGTCCGATCTTGAAACCCTGCGAGCAACCATGGTCCAACGCCTTCCAAAAATATCTCCAGTTAAGCGTGACCAGCATTTGCGGCCAGAGAAGGAACCAAGCACCGCATCCAACACCTCTCAATTTTTTGAGACTCTCTGAGATGCTCTCGGCACACGTGGCTCCTTAGACTGTTAGCAGACGCCAAAAAAATAGGACACTGAAATCGAATGTGTTTGAATGATCCGCTCATATCCAGGAAGAGCCCCACGACATAGCGCCACGGAGATTCCCGAACTTCCCCTATCAAGCGGTTTACGGCATCCTTAGTGCCTTTCCCCACGCAGAATCCGTACTTTCCTTTTCGAGTAGTTCGAATTTTGCGTACAGAAAATGCTTAATAAAATGCGGGTATAGAAGATTTACATTTTGTAGGGCCGATCCACCCACTGCCCTAACTAGTGTGTTGGGCAACCTATTACAAAAAATTCGAAATCAACCTCAGATTGAACATTATGTCCTCTCTGCCAACTAATAGAGTTTTTGGAAAGACTTAAATATTCTCCACGCGCCATCAGACCTCAATCAATAAATAGATGGAGCCCTCGTCGCCAACTAATTAAAAAGCTTTCATGAAAAAAAGTAAAAAAGAAAATAGATTCACGTGTTTGAGAAAGTGTTGAGAAGTACAAAAAGACCGATTTTTCAGATACTATCTAGCAAAAAAAATTTACATCTCAATGGTAAAAAATATTCAGAATCAAGAGAATTGAAATCGTTTACTATCCGGCTTCATAAACAACATTCTGAGCACAAGTATTTGTATTCTGCCAAGAATGAGTCGAGGTTTTGAGGTATTTTTAAAATATTTTCTCTTCCTTCACTTGCTGTGGTGATGATCATCATCCGTACGTGTCAAGAATTTTCCTATCACCCCATTCAAACTCAACTCCACCATCCACAATAACCTCGAAAAAGCCGCTCTCGGCTCGGACAATATTCACCTCTACATGCTTGAAACATCTACCCCAACTCCCTCCTTCTTTGCTCCCTCATCAATGCTACCTTACTCTGAGACTCATACCCTCTAACCTGGGAATTAGCCAGCGTCTCCCGCACTTTGAAACCCTACAAAGACCGTCGAAGCGCCCTAACCTCCATTCTAGGTAAACTCTCTCAGAAAATCCCAACAAAAGGTTACTTCGGTTTCTCGAATCTAGTGGCATCTTATCTCCCTGTCAATACAGAACTTTTCGAGCCATCTTCGACGTCAACCTCCAAATTGAACGATGATTCCGTAAGAACTATCCTGCTGTAATCTATGGTCTATAGGAAGGGTTCTCTCGTTTGGCAAATCTATATTTCCTCCAAATTGTTTGAAATAGGTCTCTGTGGCAATTTACCCTCCCTTTGTCAGTTCTTTCTTCATGACAGATCCATATCAGTTCTAATTCAAAACCACTAGTCTTTATGCCATTCCATTTAAAATGACGTCTCTCAGTGAGAGTTTTGTAGTGTTCCTAGGAGAAAATTTACTATAATTCGTCGTCGTAACTCCATACAAATTTGGGAGTTACGACATTATGACTCTTGGCCAACGTTGATTACCATATCGAATTATTATTATACAATTGTTCACAGCTTTGAAAATCCCGAACCCAATGACTTTGCTAACTGCAAAAATCAGAAAATAAAAACCCTAACGGTAGATTTGGAGGTACCTGAGAACAGGCCTCACTTCTTCCGAGAACTAAACTAATCAGCATTAGAGCAGACGAAATTTTAAACGTCGCAGGAAACCCTAACTAGAAACGAATATTTTCATAGATAGACGAGTGTGGAGATGCGGGTTCGTTTCCCGTCGATGGACCAAATTTTTAACGTGCTCTCGTCTATCTACGAAAATATTCGTTCACGTGTCTGATGATGACAGTCGTTAAGTTGAAAGCGCTCATTATTTGATTTATTGCAGCTTAATTTTTGCAAGAATTTGTAAATTCCTTTCTTTCCGTTTGACGGGTCCTCAATCTAGAGACGGGCTAACAATTCCCTTCTAAAATTACTGCGGATGCAATACAATCTGTTGACCTACGTCTAGCCTTTGGTGCTCTGCTCACGAACCCTACGCTTGAAGGCCTATATGCGTCGAGGCTGGTATTCCGATCCTCTAGAATTACGCTCATATTATGGCGATTGCCTCTACGGCCCAGGCCCCCAACTCTCTCATCTTTCACCCCTCCCTTCGCTCTCAATCCATTATTTTTTCTTTAGAATCCCATTCAGACTACATATCAAATTTGACCCTTTTCTCACTCTCTTTCGACGCGTAACACTCGCCTCGACTTGGCTGACTTACTGAAATCGCCGAACACAATCTGCATTAGACACATCAAAGCAATTATCCTTAATGATCTTCGCTCCACAGCCTGTGCTTTACAGATGAACCCAAATCGGGTTACAAAACTAGCAATGCCTTCTCTATCAATGGAGAGTCACGCTCTTCTGTCTCCATACTTCTCTGAACTGTTTGCCATCTGATCCGGCCTCGGTCGCCTCTATCTTCTCCCTTCTCCCTTGCACACCTCAACATCTTCTCCATTTTCAAAAGCCCAGCCTCCCGGAACAAGACGCAGTGAATGTAGAAGCTAAGCGAGCCTTGCTTTGCTCCTCGATCACAGATCTCTCCCTTACTCTGGCCTATATACATATAGCTCGGAAGTCAACATTTTTCTGAGATCATGGACAGCTCCTAAACCTTCGTCTTTAAGGCCACTGTAGTTCTCACATCTGCAGGTAGATTTATCCGATCGAAAAAGAGATTGGAACATGGAAAATATTCGCCTCTAAATAATGAAGAAAAAGAAATTAACAGAACGGGTACGGCGTCGAGACACTCTGACGTGTTCTCCAATTGAAAGAAAGGGAGAGAGAGTTGAGCCGGAAATTTTGGCGTCGTAGTCTACGCTCGCAGATGTTCAAACATTCGCGGATGTTGTTTTTTTCCTGTCGTATATTTCCTCGTCTTTTCTCTGAACAGCATCCTAAGAGACAGTTGCCAAAATACTTAAATCGTCGTTGTCCTACCACGATAAGCGTGTACATAGTGGAATATTAGAGGGGTGGGACGAATTACTGAGAGGTGAGCTGCAATCAATACCAAAACGTTAACGAAGGAGAAGAAAAAAACGCGAAAAGAAGATAAAGAAAGTAAGGTAGAAAAAAAAAAAAAAAAAGTGAAAGACACGATATTTAGATTCCTTTCTGTGTGTACTTTCGAAAGGGATTTCGCGAACATAAAATTCTCATTTCTTTTGCTTCCTTTGTCCTGTTTTCATAAATTTTGTATAAGTTGTTTAAGTGTGCATTCAGACTGGCGTATTCGTATAAGGCCGAAGGGAAATAACGAACAACGTATATAACGGAGAAAGAGAGAACGTTGCTTATTTCATAGCATTTGTTTCGCTCGAGCTCGCTGCGCCTACATTTTTTCCATTATATACAGCTTTATGTCGTTTAGTTTATTTATTCCAAGAGTAAAGTACTCGAACAGATATACGATATTCTCTAGCCCTCGATGGTAATTTGTACATGAATATCCTTCGTCGTCTTTTTTTTTTTTTTTCATTTTCTTATTAAACTGACCATCAAAAATGCTTGGTTCTTTCGTCCAACAACGGAAACTTATCTCCGTTTAGTCTCGGTAGTATACGCAGTATTTTGAAATCGACTCGTCATAAGTTTACGACGAGTCCGAGATCTTTTAGGTCACACTTTTGTTAACGATTTTCGACTTCGATTAGAATTTACGATCGAACGAAGTTGATTTACGCATTATCGCGTCGAGTAGGTGGGATAGAAAAATAGTTACGCGTTTACACTTCTAATGAAGAAGACTTTATTATAACGTTGCGTTCATAATTTCACCTCAGAATTGTGGTGTAGGGTGTCGTTTTTGTTTTCAAAACGTTATTCAATCAGCGTACTTCTATTCGGGACAGAGAGATATTTCAATCGGCTAATGACGGCGTTGAGAAATAAGGGGCTGATTACTAGGTAGGCATTTCCAATAAGTGTGAACGTGCTTTATAAGGAGGAATCAACTGTGTAGTGCATAAATTGCCACAAACGTAGGAGGGTTACTCTGGCACACGAGTTCCAAATGAACGACGACTCGAGAGGTGTTGAGTCGTGAGAAAGTACTGAATCACTAATAATCTTAGCACTATTATGCGTCATTATATGCGGGGCCAGATGATGATTGTTCCAAGTTCCTTTCTTTTTGACATGTTTCCATTTCTAATTCGAAAATCTGTGAGATATGTCCACGTCCTCCGTTCCATGCCATACACTAATTTTATAGAATCAATCCGTTTCTGAATATTACGGTCATTCATTGCGAAGGAATACTCAAAAGAGTAAAGAGAAAGATTTTACCATCAAATTTACAAAAATCAGGCGACCAACAGGCATTCAACAGGTCGAAAAATTCACCAAATTCATTATGAGGAGTGCCAGATTCCACAAGCAATTTTCCTATATTCGTTGCATAGTGGCAGCCTTAGGGATATTGGGAAAAAGCCCAACGACATCAAACGAGCACAAAATTGAAAAGGTGTATGTCCTTCAATTTTTCAGCCAGGGCGCTCGAATTCTTAACTGAATAGGGAGACTCCACCTCCACACGAGCTTTGAACCATCTATCCAGGAACTTGGCGAGGGAGTAGGTGGGGGAGGAAACATACGAAACAACTGGCCGCATCGCTACATTTTCTTTGTGTACTTTCGGCAAGCCGTAAAGGAGGGGAGGAACTGGATTCGGTTCCAAAATGGCTTTCTTTACGGCGGGGCTCTTACTGATAACCTCACTACCATTAATGAGTTTTCTTGCCTCTTTAACAAATTTTGGAAAATCAAAAAGAGGGTCCTCTTTGGCCCCACATATTGGCCAAGCACCTCGTAAACCTAGGAAACGTAGGAAGCTTTGTCCATAACTACGACAGCATTCCTTTTGTCAGCGTTTGTAATGACTAACTTTTCCTCCCTAATCTTCCTCCCCAAACCTATGATCAACTCACTCCCTGCATCACTTATGCAAGGGAGGAGGGCATTGCGAACCATTTCGGCACATTTTTTCTGGGTATTTACCGCAGGCCCGATCTTTACTGCTAAATCAGCCACAACGTTAGCTAAAGTCTCCTGATTTTTTAGAGGGGGAGGCCAAATTTCAATCCCTTCTCCAGAAATGTCAACTCGTTACGGTTAAACTTCGTTTTGCTATGTTTCATGACACGAGGCTGAGATTTTTGGATAATATCATCGTCACCTCAATCTAATTCACCATCCCTAACCTTAGAGCTCAGGACGGAGGTAAGTTTCCGATTTTTTCTTTCTTTTAATTTCAGCTCGAACTCGTTATACCCTTCCATCAAATTTACTCTGGAAGTTGGTGGTTCATCAATAAATTAGGAACAATGGAAGTAGATTGTCCCAATTCCGCTGGTCACTGTCAATTACTTTGGATAGGAATTGGTCTATTGTTTTGTTGAACTTCTCGACCATACCAATCAGATTGTGGGTGGAGTGGTGTTGTACGAGTTTTCCTCAATCCCATCAGCTTAGCCACTTCTCCAAATACCTGGGATTCAAAGTTTCTTCCCTGGTTTGAGTGTAACTCCAGAGGTACTCCAAACCTTGAAATCCAGTTTTCCCCCAGCATTGTTGCAACAGTGACGGCTTCACAATTTGGCAGTGGGTAAGCATCCATCCATTTGCTGAAATAATCTCCTACCACTAGGATATAACGATTACCTTGGTCAGTTTCTGGAAATGGTCCTGAGATATCTGCCGCAATCCGTTTAAAAGGGTATCCCACATTCTAGATTTGCATCCTAGCTCGGCCCCTAGTATTGGGCCCCCTACTGGCATTACATGCTCTGCAATATTGAATCCAATCCTCTACATCACTTCTACAGGCTGGCCAGTAAAACCGTTCCCAAATCTTGGCCAATGTTTTTGTTATTCCAAGATGACTACCAGATGCGTCATCATGAACACTCTTCAAGACATCTGGTATAAGTGCTTCAGGTATCAGTTGTTGGCGCCGGTGTGATCTGCCATCTGTGGTTTCCCAGATTCGGTAAACAATTCCATTTTCTACTTGAAGCGAGTCCCATTCTGACCATAAAATCTTTAAATTTACTGACTGTGAGCTGATATCCTGCCAGACTGGTCGTTCACCTTTCTCCTTCCAGGCTAAAATGACTGAAATATCTTTATCCTGTTGTTGAGCGTTTCTCATATCCACATTGGAACCTAGTTGTATGGATTTGACTGAGACTTCTTCCTTCTCTTCATTGACTACAGTGCTTAGTTCTTCTTCAACTTTGGTCTGGAGGAGACGATCCTTGGCTTCCAACTCATAAAGCGGCATATCTCCACAGGGACCTCTTAAAACGTCATGCTTCAGATCAATAATCAACCCATACTTTCGCATTAAATCCAGGCCCAGAATACAGTCATCTTCGATATCAGCAAGGATGAATTTTCCAGTTATTACCATTGAGGAAATCTTGATAGATAGCCGGACAGTGCCCTTGGTCCAAGCTTGTTCACCCATGGCAGTCCTGAGGCGGTACTTTTCTCTCCAATTAATGGATAAGCCTGGGATGCAAGTTTAGCGGCATGTGCAAGCTTGGTGCTTGCGGCTTCATTGCAGAATGCCACAATACCTTATTATTATTCATTTGTGCCAAGTAACGTAGGTAAGTACTCGGTAAAATTTGTAGCAAACCGTCACAGAAGATATTTTGGAAGAAATCTGCAGAAGTTTGCCGCAGAATGTACGAAAGTCTGCATAAGAATTTGTCTGCAGCTGAACGCGGTTTCGAAAAAAAGGAGTCCGCGGCAGTGCGTAGAATTTTAGATGAAAATATGTCTCCAGTGGTCTGCCGCTTTTTTTAGTAAGGATAAGTCTGCAGCTGAACGCAGAATAGAAAAATAATTAGGAGTCTGCGGCAGTGCGCAGCTTTTTAGGTTAAACTCATTCTGCGGTGATCTGCCGCTTCCTCTTCAGAGAATTAGTCTACAGCAGGACGCGGCTTACACACGTTTATTTTTGTATGCTGCAGAATGCTGCTGAAAGCTCACGCGAAGTTTTCTGCTGTGTACGCCGCAGACACGTTAGTCTCATTCTGCTGTAGTTGTATTCTGCTGCAGACTCGACCGCAGAATAATAGCCGATTTCGTCAGCAGGGTTGGCCAAGCACCTCGTAAACCTAGGAAACGTAGGAAGCTTTGTCCATAACTACGACAGCATTCCCTTTGTCAGCTTTTGTAATGACTAACTTCTCCTCCCTAATCTTCCTCCTCAAACCTATGATCAACTCACTCCCTGCATCACTTATGCAAGGGAGGAGGGTATTGCGAACCATTTCGGCACATTTTTCTGGGTATTTACCCCAGGCCCGATCTTTACTGCTAAATCAGCCACGACGTTAGCTAAAATCTCCTAATTTTTTAGAGGGGGGAGCCCGAATTTCAATCCCTTCTCCAGAAGTGTCAACTCGTTACGGTTAAACTCCGTTTTACGACACGAGGCTGAAATTGTTGGATAATATCATCGTCACCTCAATCTAATTCGCCATCCCTAGCCTTAGAGCTCAGGAGGGAGGTAAGTTTCCGATTTTTTCTTTCTTTTAATTTCAGCTCAAACTCGTTACACCCTTCCATCAAATATACTCTGGAAGTTGGTGGTTCATCAATAAATTTTCTGGACTTAATCCACATCCTTCATTGACGGGGTCCATGGAATCGGTATTTACCAGAAAAGTACTTCGACCGACATTGCCATCCACGGGTCGTCTAACGTACCTTTTGCCCATAAAGTAGCTATCATCGGCTCTCCTTTGGGCTCTCTCGTTTCGGAGATATTTATGTCCAGATTTGGATTTGAGGTTGACTTGTTTTCCTCTGGCCAAGTGCTACTGAGTCACATCCATTACTGGCACTGATATGTGGACGATATATTACGAGCGTGGACCGGTTCTCAAGAGCTCCATGGTGAGTTTCTTCAGTATCTGAATAAAATGTATCCCTCCATAAAATTCACTACAGAAATTGGAGGTTCTTCCATAAACTTTTTGGATCTCACTATCTCTGATAGAGATGGGGAACATGAATTTGCGATACTCAGGAAGGATACTACGACCGATACAGTTGTCCACAGATCGTTCTTCTGTCCGTTTTCTCATAAGATCGCTGCCTTCAATAGTTATATTCATCGACTGACAAACATTCCGCTAAGTCAACCAGCTTTCCAAAAGGAGCTGGCGACCATTAAGCACTTGGCCGCTGTGAATGAGGTCAACTTGAACATTGACCGTATGGTCCGTCAAAAACTTACGAGGAAGGGCCTTGATTCTACCACTTCCCTCCCCCGCGATCTGAGTGGTAATAATAATAAGAGATTACGTTGGATCAGGCTCCCCTTTTTGGGTGAGTTTTCATCCAAGCTGACTCGTGTCCTCCGCCCCTTTGGCTTCAGGCCTGCCTTTTATAACCTCACTACTGTGAAGGGTTTGTTTGTTAGGCTAAAGGACCCCATCCCGCGGGGGGAGAGGAGCGGGGTTTACAAATTGGAGTGCAAGGATTGTAACGGCGTATATATAGGCGAGACGGGTCGCCAGCTTGGAATTCGAGTAGAGGAGCACCTTAAGGCCTGGAAGAAAGGTAATTTGGGTGATTCGGCCTTTGCGGACCACGTTGTCTCCAGTGGTCATAGTTTCAAGGAAGGTTCGGCTACCCTTCTCCACAAGGAGAATTCTTACTTCAAGCGCGTTGCGTTGGAAAATATCGAAATAGTGCGTCATCTGAACAGTGACGATGTTACCGTACTCAACAGGTATTTTCCCGACGAAGGTTTAGTTGAATTGGTCCACGAGTTTCAGTCACCTCCCGAGGGCTCGCTCGTTCAATCCTGATCTCGTTGGTATTCTGTTTTATGAGTCGTATCTGAGTCAGTGGCGTTCTAACTTTGCCCGATGATGGTTTGTTAACTGAAAGATCTCGCATCTTCTCCTTTATATCTGCGGTCTTTGTAATTAGCTTTTCGTTTACTCTACTCTTTGAGTATTCTGTCATCAGGTATACTTGGCTTACACTCGCCCGCGTAATGCAAACTAATCCAAAGGAAAGGGCGATCCAATGAGTTTCTCCCTCACCCAAATTCTATTTATAGTTTATGGCTTCAACTCAATCTTGGTGGGCACATATGTGCGGTTACCTCCAGCGGAGGCGATTAAGACATTGCTGCCTCAAGATAGAACTCATGCTGATCTGGATAATTTTCGAGAGCACAAGCATTCGTTCTACAACCCATTCACTGTCAAAGGATTGCTTGTTAGGTTGAAAGATCGAATTTCTGAAGATGAGAAGAGTGAGATGTAGATATTGTACGGGCGTTTATATCGGGGAGATAGAGTTTATGAACACAAGACAGCCTGGAGAAGGGTAGGGTGAACGATTCGTTATTTTCTGACCATCTAATTGCTAATGGCACAGCATCCGGGAGGGTTTAGAAGTGATCAACTTCAAGGAAATTTCGTATTTTAAACGCACCACTCTGGAGCACATTGAAATAATTCGTCTTAAGAATACTGCTGGTGTCATTTAGCTGAATAGGTGTCTACCGGACGAAGATCTGATGGAGTTTATTTATGAGTCTCAAGCCGGTGATTAATTTTTCCTTTTTTTTCTCGAGGTTGGTGACAGCGTTTGCAGTTTCATCGTTGGTCAGCTGTGTTTTTTTTCTCGCTGATGATGGCTTCTTAACCGGAAGCGCTTAGAGTCAATTTTCATTCTGTGGTATTTTCCATTTTTTAGTCTTACCGGTTAGAGTATCCCCTTCCGAAAGAAACTCGTGGAAGACACTCTCTGACCCGTTCCAAAGGTACAGTATGTAATCACAAGGAGGTGATGCCCTGCATCATATGTAGATCTCAGCCCCCAAAAATCGCCTAGTAGAAACGGGGGATTTGAAAAGCTCAGCCCTAAAGGAACCAAAATTGCCTAAGAAAAGACTCAAACTGCTTAATGAGTTCAAAGTGAATGTTCACTTTGTAGTGAATGGTGGGTTCAATGGGGATCTTCGGAAATAGTCTTACGACGTCAAAGGGGGAGAGCTGAGCACAGGAGAAGTTGGTTTTGTTACTGACAAGTTTACCACCGAGATTCTCAAGAGAATTAAAAGCCGAGCCTTGCTGTGTGAAGAGAGTGGACTTGTAAAATTCAAGGTTGGGACTGCAAACGGTAGAATTTGGGTAGCGAGCATTTTCGGCAAAAGTCGATTTCGATTGATTTGACTAAAATTAGGGAGAAATAATTAGAAATTGTGGAACCAAATTTATAATATATAATCAACTGACCCATTATTGTGACGCACATGAAATTTGAAAGCTAGACAATCAAGAAGAAGGTATCTGATGATGATCAGAATTGAGAAAATAGTTTTTGGTGAGCTCATTTTAAATTGATGAGTATTTAAAGGCGAAATTGTCTTCCACTTCTTCTTATAGTATTTTCATTACTAATAGTTTGAAAACTTATCAGAATTCAATTCCAAATACATAATTTGAAAATAAAATATTCACATTCTTTATTACAAATACAGTAGGTTCTCATATAACTTCTGTCCAACATTTTCCAATAAATTTTAAGCCAGTATTTATTCTTTTATTTGTATCGCTTAATAACTTCATTGAAATTACGCGTTAAACATTCTGCAGATAATTTGCGTAAGAAACAGCTAGTTCAACTTCGAGTGTGTACCTGATATTTTGCCGCCAATATCTTTGCCTAGTTACCTGGTATAGCTAATTTGGCTTCAATTCTACATTGAAATACTGCATTATATTTCCAGAAAAATTTACAAATCAATGAGGAACGGACTTGGATTTGATACGACAGAAACCTGTCCTATTCATCAACATTGTCAACTGCTGACATCAATGGTTGGGAAGATGCTTGGCTACATGCGCTCTCAGTTCCTCTACGGTAGGACATGTTGTCCCACAGTGACAGCGTAGACCACTGCAGTGTCTTGAAATAAAATGTCTCCGTCGGTATTCATTGAGCGTAAACCCATCTGTACATACCGTGCATTTGAAAGGACGATCAAGACCGTGGACACACAGTTTATGGCGCTCCAAATTTGCGTTCGAGCAATAATGGCCGCCGCAGATATCACATTTATGCTTATTGTCGTTTTGTTTGCTTGTGCTCGGATTCTTGGCGCTTCGACTGGCGCTATGACTGGCGCCATGACTAACGCTATGACTGGTACTAGGACTGGCACTATGTCTGGCGCTATGATTGGTGCTAGGAATGGCGCTATGACTGGCGCTACGACTGGCGCTATGACTGGCCCTTTGACTGGCGTTTTTAGTGGCGTTTGGATGTACGTTTTCTGTGAATTGTATGTATCGAATAAAATGATTGCAATTACGACAGTATACTTTATGATTCATCGCGTTTGCACCGCCTACATGTCCACACTTTGGACATCTCATGTTTGTAAACTGTAAACAAGAGAACAATCTACATATATCAATTGCTCGTAGCTTTGAGAAATATGCAGAGATTACAGCCAATTATCCGAATGAGAAATTGAACCGAGTTCTGTGGAAGCACACTGTCCTCGATCAGCTCTTAGCTAACTGTTTTGTATCCTCGACCCAACTTTTAGAACTTCCTACGTATCGCCTCACCCAGCTCCCTCTGAGTGAGGTCGCCTTCAAAAAAGAACTCGTGACGACAAAGCACTTGGCTAGAGTGAATCAGGTCAGAGTGGACATTGACCTTATGGTCCAGAGGAGACTTACAAGGAAAAGTCTCGATTCCACAACCCCCCTCCCCCGTGATCTGCACCTTGATAGGCGAAAACAGTGGATTAGGCTGCCGTTTTTGGGGAGGTTTTCTTCGGAGTTGAGCTGTGTCCTCCGTCCCTTCGGTTTTCGGCCGGCGTTTTATAGTGCCAATACTGTCAAGAGCCTTTTGGTCAAATTGAAGGATCCGATACCGATGGCGGAGAGGAGTGGTGTCTATAGGGTGGCCTGTGGAGATTGCACTAGCTAAGCGTCAACTCCGGATTACAGTTGATGAGCACAGAAAGGCCTGGGAAAAAAGAAAAGTAGGCGAGTTGGTGTTTGCGGACCATTTAATTGAAAGTGGTCACAGTCCCAAAGAGGGGTCTGAAGTTCTCCTTCACAGGGGAAAATCATATTTTAGGCGCTTAGCGTTAGAAGAAATCGAAATTCATCGTCACCGAAATATTAAAGACATTACCGTGTTGAACAGGTATATTCCTGAGGAGGGATTGATTGAATTAGTCTATGAGGATGATTCACACTTCGATGACTCCCTGGTTCAGTCATGACCTCCTCTTCGTTGTTACCTGTTCTTGTTGGTGTTGGGTTCAGTCGCTTTCTATACTTTAAGAATGGCTGTTTAGCCGAAAGTGCTCAGTCGTGTTATATTTTATTGCGGTTCGTGTATCTTTCTCTTTACTCTTTTGAGTATTCCTTCGTCACTACTTTTATATTATGAACAATTCACAAATAGTTTTCTCAGCTACACGACTTCGTACCTGGTGACACAATTTGTTCCAGAATAAGGCATGCTGGTAAATTTCGTCCGTAGCCATATCAAAACTTACGGACTTGAGATTACTTTTTAAGAATGCTCTGTGCTTGTGTTCCCATTTCCATCTTTGAAAGGATGTTGCACAAATTGATGCCGAATCACTCGAACAATCTGTAGGTCTGTAATTTTATCCGTTTAATCGTATTCTTTTTTAAGATAATCGAACAGCAATACTCGAACAACGATGACCTCTACAATGTGTTGAAGTCCGTAGATACGGATTTGAAACGGCTGAATAGGAAGAGAAATTGCAGACGGGCGAGAAGAATGAAAGAGATGGAAAAACATGAGTAGGAAATAAAGTCTTGGAAACTGAAAAGATAGGAAAACAGTCATAATTTTTCAATTGAATAACTTAATAACATCCTCCGATTTGACACACACACAATATCCAGTAATTATATAGCATGATTGGGGCACCAATTGTCAAGAGAATGCGCAGAAGATAAAACTCTAGTTTCCTACCTCTTCGGTGGTCATTCTTTACAAGGCGCAAAACCGCACAAATGACAAGTTCACAATACAGCAATGAGAAGAATCTCTCTTCTTTTATCTGTATTCCTATGGTTTCCATTCTAGGTACACCCGGGTGTAGTGGAGTCTTGGGTTCTCTGAAAGCAGAACGATACCTAATTACTAATTATAGTCATATATCGTGAAAGAGATATTTTTCAACACCAACTGGTGACAGGTGACATTTGCCGATGAATGTCAAAAATACCCAATCTTTGGTCTTTTCCCGTAACGCATACACATGTACTTCGTCCTATTTTATTACTATTTATACATCACATTATACCTTGTCTTATTATTGTGTAACTTTGGGTACTTCGAGCCTCTTCATACACACATATCCCGGGTACATTTACGTTCTATATTCAAATAAACTCTTCAATCTACCTCGTTGCTATTTTTGAGATAACTCACGTCAATCTCTAAATCCCTACTATACATAATCTACATGTACTTAAATATTTCACAGTCCTATGTCTGTATTAATCTTAGAGAATGGCATTTGATTGTACTTTAAACGTTGCTTCTATCTGCCTATATAAATCTTTTTTGCTCAAACATTCAAGTCAGTTATCAATCTATTAGACTTCAAGCAGTTGCACTTATATCTTACAAATACCTAAAGCTGTTCGATGCAGTGTTATTCAAGAAACTCGTTCAAGTGAAATTATTTCATTTTGAGATAGATTTTTTAGTCACTCGTTCAATAACATAATTTCTGAGAAGAAACACAGGTAAGTACATATATTCTAGTTAAATCTGCACGTATGGTCATTCTCTAGTGAAATTATTAATAAACGCAATGGATCATACAAAGAGCGTACAGTAGTGATATGCAGAGATAGGAAGTTCTGAAAGTTGGGTCGAGAATACAAAACAGTTAGCTAAGAGCTGAGGACAGTGTGCTTCCACAGAACTCAGTTCAATTTCTCATTCGGATGATTGGCTGTAATCTCTGCATATTTCTCAAAGCTAGGAGCAATTGATACATGTAGATTTTGTTCTCTTGTTTACAGTTTACAAACATGAGATGTCCAAAGTGTGGACATGTAGGCGGTGCAAACGCGATGAATCATAAAGTATACTGTCGTAAATGCAATCATTTTATTCGATACATACAATTCACAGAAAACGTACATCCAAACGCCACTAAAAACGCCAGTCAAAGGGCCAGTCGTACCGCCAGTCGTAGCGCCATTCCTAGCACCGGTCATAGCGCCAGTCATAGCGCCATTCCTAGCACCGGTCATAGCGCCAGTCATAGCGCCATTCCTAGCACCGGTCATAGCGCCATTCAAAGCGCCAAGAATCCGAGCATAAACAAACAAAACGACAATAAGCATAGATGTGATATCTGCGGCGGCCATTATTGCACGAACGCAAATTTGGAGCGCCATAAACGGTGTGTCCACGGTATGGATCGTCCTTTCAAATGCACGGCATGTACAGATGCGTTTACGCTCAATGAATACCGACGGAGACATTTTATTTCAAGACACTGCAGCGGTCTACGCTGTCACTGTGGGACAACATGTCCTACCGTAGAGGAACTGAGAGCGCATGTAGCCAAGCATCTTCCCAACCATTGATGTCAGCAGTTGACAATGTTGATGAATAGGACAGGTTTCTGTCGTATCAAATCCAAGTCCGTTCCTCATTGATTTGTAAATTTTTCTGGAAATATAATGCAGTATTTCAATGTAGAATTGAAGCCAAATTAGCTATACCAGGTAATTAGGCAAAGATATTGGCGGCAAAATATCAGATACACACTCGAAGTTGAACTAGCTGTTTCTTACGCAAATTATCTGCAGAATGTTTAACGCGTAATTTCAATGAAGTTATTAAGCGATACAAATGATACATATTTAAAAAAGAATAAATACCGGCTTAAAATTTATTGAAAAATGTTGGACAAAAGTTATATGGGAACCTACTGTATTTGTAATAAAGAATGTGAATATTTTATTTTCAAATTATGTATTTGGAATTGAATTTGATAAGTTCTCAAACTATTAGTAATGAAAATACTATAAGAAGAAGTGGAAGACAATTTTGCCTTTAAATACTCATCAATTTAAAATGAGCTCGCCAAACACTATTTTCTCAATTCTGATCATCATCAGAAACCTTCTTCTTGATTGTCTAGCTTTCAAATTTCATGTGCGTCACAATAATGGGTCAGTTGATTATATATTATAAATTTGGTTTCACAATTTCTAATTATTTCTCCCTAATTTTAGTCAAAACAATCGAAATCGACTTGCTACCCAAATTCTACCGTTTACAGCCCCAACTTTGAATTTTACAAGTCCACTCTCTTCACATAGCAAGGCTCGGCTTTCAATTCCCTTGAAAATCTCGGTGGTAAACTTGTCAGTAACAAAACCAACTTCTCCTGTGCCCAGCTCTCCCCCCTTTGACGTCGTAAGACTATTTCCGAAGATCCCCATTGAACCCACCATTCACTACAAAGTGAACATTCACTTTGAACTCATTAAGCAGTTTGAGTCTTTTCTTAGGCAATTTTGGTTCCTTTGGGGCTGAGCTATTCAAATTCCCCGTCCCTATTGGGCGATTTTTGTGGGCTGAGATCTATGATGCAGGGCATCACCTCCTTGTGATTACATACTGTACCTTTGGAACGGGTCAGAGAGTGCCTTCCACGAGTTTCTTTCGGAAGGGGATACTCTAACTGGTAAGACTAAAAAATGGAAAATACCACAGAATGAAAATTGACTCTAAGCGCTTCCGGTTAAGAAGCCATCATCAGCGAGAAAAAGAACACAGCTGACCAACGATGAAACTGCAAACGCTGTCACCAACCTCGAGAAAAGAAAGGAAAAATTAATCACCGGCTTGAGACTCATAAATAAACTCTATCAGATCTTCGTCCGGTAGACGCCTATTCAGCTAAATGACACCACCAGTATTCTTAAGACGAATTATTTCAATGTGCTCCAGAGTGATGCGTTTAAAATACGAAATGTCCTTGAAGATGATCACTTCTAAACCTGTGCCATCAGCGATTAGTTGGTCAGTGAATGCCGAATCTCTCACTCTACCCTTCTCCAGGCTGTCTTGTGTTCATAAACTCTATCTCCCCGATATAAACGCCCTTACAATCTCTACATCTCACTCTTCTCACCTTTGGAAATTCGATCTTTCAACCTAACAAGCAATCCTTTGACAGTAAAAGGGTTGTAGAACGAATGCTTTTTCTGTCGAAAATTATCCAGATCAGTATGAGTTTTATCTTGAGGCAGCAATGGCCTAATCGCCTCCGCTGGAGGTAACCGCACATATGTGCCCGCCAATATTGAGTTGAAGCCATAAACTATAAATAGAATTTGGGTGAGGAAGAAACTCATTGGATCGCCCTTTCGTTTGGATTAGTTTGCGTTACGCGGGCGAGTGTAAGCCAAGTATACCAGATGACAGAATACTCAAAAAGTAGAGTAAACGAAAAGCTCATTACAAAGACCGCAGGTATAAAGGAGAAGATGCGAGATCATTCGGTTAACAAACCATCATCGGGCAAAGTTAGAACGCCACTGACCCAGATACGACTCATAAAACAGAATACCAACGAGATCAGGATTGAACGAGCGAGCCCTCGGGAGGTGACTGAAACTCGTGGACCAATTCAACTAAACCTTCGTCGGGAAAATACCTGTTGAGTACGGTAACATCGTCACTGTTCAGATGACGCACTATTTCGATATTTTCCAACGCAACGCGCTTGTCCTTGTGGAGAAGGGTAGCCGAACCTTCCTTGAAACTATGACCACTGGAGACAACGTGGTCCGCAAAGGCCGAATCACCCAAATTACTTTTCTCCCAGGCCTTAAGTTGCTCCTCTACTCGAATTCCAAGCTGGCGACCCGTCTCGCCTATATATACGCCGTTACAATCCTTGCACTCCAATTTGTAAACCCCGCTCCTCTCCCCCCGCGGGATGGGGTCCTTTAGCCTAACAAACAAACCCTTCACAGTAGTGAGGTTATAAAAAGCAGGCCTGAAGCCAAAGGGGCGGTGGACACGAGTCAACTTGGATGAAAACTCACCCAAAAACGGGAGCTTGATCCAACGTAATCTCTTATTATTATTACCACTCAGATCGCGGGGGAGGGAAGTGGTAGAATCAAGGCCCTTCCTCGTAAGTTTTTGACGGACCATACGGTCAATGTCCAAGTTGACCTCATTCACAGCGGCCAAGTGCTTAATGGTCGCCAGCTCCTTTTGGAAAGCTGGTTGACTTAGCGGAATGCTAGTCAGTCGATGAATATAACTATTGAAGGCAGCGATCTTATGAGAAAACGGACAAAAGGACGATCCGTGGACAACCGTATCGGTCGAAGTATCCTTCCTGAATATCGCAAATTCATGGTCCCCATCTCTATCAGAGATAATGAGATCCAGAAAGTTTATGGAAGAACCTCCAATTTCTGTAGTGAATTTTATGGAGGGATACATTTTATTCAGATACTGAAGAAACTCACCAAGGAGCTCTTGAGGACCGGTCCACGCACATAACATACCGTCCACATATCGGCGCCAGTAATGGATGTGACTCAGTAGCACTTGGCCAGAGGAAAACAAGTCAACCTCAAATCTGGACATAAATATCTCCGAAACGAGGGAGCCCAAAGGAGAGCCGATGGGGATTCCTACCCCCTCAGGAAACTCGTAAAATTTCCCATTGAACTTACAGAAGTTAGGGGACCAGCACGCATTAAGGAGGCCAAGAAATTCCTGTATCTCGTTATGAGGAATGTTGAACTTTACAAGTAGGTCACCCATATACTGCGTAGTATGGGCCTTTGGTATGTTGGGAAAGAGGCCGGCTACATCAAATGAGCAGAGGCTAGTACCCGGAGGCAAGGTAACATTTTTGAGCCTCTCGGCCAGAGAAACCGAATTTTTAACGGAGGAGGCGGACTCGTACTCGATTCGAGACTTGAACCAACGATCCAAGAACTTGGCCAGAAAATAGGCAGGGGAGGAGACGTAGGTGACGACAGGCCGCATAGGAGTATTCATCTTGTTAACTTTTGGCAACCCATAGAGGAGGGGGGAACAGGGTTAGGCACGAGTAGGGCTTTTTTGAGCGAAGAACTTTTTATGATAAACTCACTCCCGTTCACAACTTTCCTAAGCTCTTTGACGTAGTTAGGAAAGTTAAAAGAGCTATTTTCGATAGCTCCATATTGAGTGAGAACTTCTTGAACCTTGGAAACGTAGGAGGATTTCTCCAGGACTACGATCGCGTTACCCTTGTCGTCTTTAGTAAGGATTAACCCCTGGTCCCTGACCTTCCTCCTCAGATTATCTATCACCTCACATGCGTAATTGTTCATACGAGGGAGGGGGGTGCCGCAGACTAGTTCAGCACAAGCTGATTGAATGTTCACGCCAGGACCAATTTTTATGGTCAGGTCGGCAACGACATTAGCAAGAGTTTCATCTTTAGGAAGGGGAGGTAGGCCAAATTTTAGACCCTTCTCCAACAAATACGTTTCATCTTGCGAGAATGGCGTCTGGGTGTAATTAATAATGCGGGGCTGGAAATTTTGAACAAGACCATTATTAGCACAAATATTTTTGAGGGCAATAGCCTTGGAGTTCAAAAGGGAGGAAATTTTCTTTTCTTTTTTGGCTTTGAGCTCAACCTCAAAATCCCAGCAATCCTCATTAACCTTCCGAATAAACCGATCGAACTCACCTGGCGGAAGCAAACTAGAGAGCCTGGAATGGACGAGGAGATTGAGACGAGTAGTAACATTCAGACGACCATACCATCTTCTCAGCTCGGAACGAATCCATTTGTTAGTGATGGTTTCCTCCAATTTTCGAGTGGTGTACTTACAGTCGGAGTATAAACGAAACTTTACGAACTTAGGTTTTAAGTGCAGCCTTAAACATTTGTGGAGGAACGAAATATGCGAAGAATAAGAACAACGTTGGGTGCGAAATTTTGAAAATAAGAACCGAAGGTACGCAGCATTTGCGTTATTAATAGAATTGACACATTTTGGAAGAGTATTTTCTGCACCAAGTTCGAGTAAGTCTTCTTGTGATCCGTTTTCTCTTTCAAGTATAACATACGTTTTCATCTTTGGCTAGTTCAACACCTTCAAGTTCATCAACCAGATCCGGGCGAGGTCGAAAAAATCTTCTTATGGTTTTGTAGGTGAGGTTCCCAAGTATTCTTCAGTTTTCTTGTGAAGTCAAACTAGGAGATCAATATGCAACGAGTAAAAGTACAGCTGGCTAACCTCTCCGAGGAGACGAGGGAAAAGGATAAGAGCTCCTCCTGTCCCAAAGCGAAAGTATTTCGAATTAAAGGCCGTCGATTCGAATAATGACGAGCTGTAGAGAGTGAGTGAGGCAGAAAATGTGAAGAAAAGATGAAAACGACTAAAAATTTGAGAAATAAATTCTTTAGCAGCATGTAAATGAGATATCGGTCGCTAATGCGTAAGTCGGTCCCCGCTCGCTTCTCCCTCGTATATAATATTTTACTTCGTGACGATATTTTCGTTTACGCCGCCCATTTTAAATTAATTTCATAAAATATTTGACAACTCTCGTTATTGTTTTGACACGTTAAGCGAAGCTTGTTGCTCACGCCGAGAATGCCGGATTAATAAAACTATTTCCTCGTTGCTTTTTTTTTCGTCTTCCTCATCTTGCCGGCGCTCGCTCGTTTCATCATCTCGCATCGGCTGGCCCGCACTAGTGAGAAAATTCGTCGTCCGCGGGCGTGTATTAATAAACACATCATAAGTATTCCATTTTCGGATAAATGGCTGACGCGAGGCCGATCCCGAGCGCCGGAATGAAGGTTGATTGATTTGTTGTTCAAAACGAAGCGTCCTTTCGATGCGTCGAGTGCGAAAGATGCGGGCGATGGGGAAAAAAATTTGATCCGTGTATGGGCGTTCGAGCGCGAAATAAAAATTAATGATCGTAACCTGTAAATTTTTGAATTTACATTTATCGCGCGCGCTCTTACGAGAGAAGCCTCCAGCCACGGCGTCCCGATTTAATATTCATAAATTTCTTTTGTTTCCGAAAAAAAAAAAGAAAAAAAAAAGCGCCTTTGTGGTTAAGAACAATGGGATTTGTAAGTGCACGTAATACGCGTCATTCATTGTCGGAGCATAACGCAGCATCCATTGAACGTTTCGAAGACGTAAAGTAATTCGATAAATGCGAGCGCACGCCGCGCAAAAGTTAACGTGGCTCCCTAGCTCTTGATGAGTTAATTAATAATGACAGTCGTCCTCGTCGTCTCTTGTCACGCGATATACTGTTGGTATTGCTTTTCTTGCGTGGCAAATGACTTACCACGGTAAATAATTCGTGCTCGCATTTTGTTTAGCAAATAAGATACTCGCGAGTCGCTTGTCACGATTAATAACTCGCGCTGCTGTGTACCGCTGCAGCTCTCCTCATTTGTTTTCCTCCCCACGGATTTTCTTCTCAATTTTTTCGCCCCGCCAGTGTACTCTTAGCGATTGTTTCTGAAATGTACATCGATAAAGGTAAACGGTCGCGCTCGTATCCGTGGAATATCCCGATAAGAATATACGGTGCAGCAGTTAAAAGACTTTCCCTCCTCTGCCGCGCTTGTCGAAATTGACACGTTGTACAGGAAATTAAATTTCTCCGTCGTCTTATTCGGTAAATGTACGTCTTACGTACCGCTTCCTATACGCTGAAAGGAGATGACTATGAACTTATTGTGGATACCATCTAATCCGTTTTCGTCGCTATTTCTCATGCATGCTTTTATACCCTGCGTAGAGAACAAAAGAAATTCGTTACGCATTCATTAGAAATTCATTGAAAACGGCTTTGTAGGGTGAAGTTTTCAAAATTTCTCCGATGGCGAAGCCTTTGACGTAGTGTCGATTGGCGCTCAATTCTAGGGCCAACGGATGTGTTCATAAGCATCTCCAGATCTTCAAATACCGGTAGTTGCTTAGTCTTGTAACAATTTTTCCGTCGGTGTAGTCAGGCTAGATTTAGATCAAAATGAACTAAGATTGTTCAAAACCTCCTTTGTTATCAAACGTCTGTACTTCGAGAAAAATTTAAATTCTCATTTATTCAGCCAATTTGCAATAATGTAACTCAGAGAACACAACACGAATTCGTTTAACAGCTCGTTTTCGACTGTGATGTGTAAAGCCTATCCTCAAGCCAAGATGGCCTCTAAGTTTCTAAACCTTCGCGAGAAAAAGAACTCCAGTTAAGAGAAAATCCTCAGACTCAAGCCTAATGACGGGCCTAGAGCCACTTCATCTTTTGGCCCTGTGTTCGGTGTCTTCCTCAGGATTCAGAAATATTTCGTGAGCACCTGCTGCTGCAGACCAGAATGGTCGGCAGCAGCTGCTCCTTTGGCATGCTGCTGGTGAGGGTTATGGGCACTCTACTCTCTTCTGTGTCAGCTGCCAGTTTCTGCTGGAGACCTGCTAGACTGGCGGTGAGGCTTCCTCTGTCTTACATGTTGCAGCTTCTAGAGCTGAAGTACACATCTTTTCATTTCTTTAGAATGTTATCTCATTCAATCTATGCAACCACATGGATGTTGCTGGTGGCCATTTTTAGCTTCGCCGTATAAAATTGGTTTGTAACAACTGAACGTGATGGGTAAGCTAGCAAATTTTCTGTACCCTAACGCTCTGATCTCTCTTAAATGCAGTTTGGAATCCTTATTCTAAGGCATTTAGGAGGGGCACTGGTGCTGCGTAAGTAGTAGCCTTCCTCTGGCTCTAAGTGTCTGTCTAACGGAAGTGTTGCTTGTCTATCCATAGAAGGCAATGGGGCCAATCCTCTGCATACCGGACATCGGGAAGGGCCCACCTTCAGTCTTAGACATCTTCATGAATTCGGAAAAGCAGACTTCTTCAAGTAGGTCGTCTGTTAGAACTACTATGCCAAAAGATAAAGTTGGCAAGATCTAATCCACCCACACATATCCGCAGTATGTTAACCAGCTGCAGAGACAATACGTGACTTGGAAACCAAACATTAGAGCTCCAGAGCGGACGTGAAAGTTGTTGGTGTGTCTGAGGGAACGTACCCAAACTACGTGACCATTTGAGGAGACGGATCTACGCCAGATCACTGGGGGGAGGGGTTTTGGGGTTTGGTCACGTGGTTCAATTGTCTGAAAGATTTAGCATTTAATTAAATTTCTTTAAAATGTCGTACTAGAAAACGCATTTTTTCCTTAATATAGCCTTCAAAATCCTGTAGATTGACTTTTTCAACTTTCAACCAACATCACAGGAATAAAAATTTACCTTTTGGAAGGTGCGTAACAGTATATAACCCAACAAGGACGAAGGAAGCCGATTTTATCTATACAAGCGTTTTGGCGACCCGAGCCGCCTCAAGGCCGCCACGCAGCGCAAGTTTAATATCGCTTTTTCCCTTCACGCGTGGCGTTTGCTATTTTTGTATTGACATTTGCTTCAATTCATGTAGAAAGGGAGAGGGGGCAGAACATCTTCAAAGTACTGTGACCACATTGAGGGAACATCCATCACCGTGGGCAAGAAATTACCCTCTACATGCAAAAAAAAATTGAGTCAATGATACGCATTTAGACAATTGACCATTAACTGAACAATTTATGCGTACTGTGGGGGGTCAACAAGAGTTTGATGAATCTCAGGAAAACTGTGGTGCTGGGAAAAGTTGATCAGACCCGCCATAATAGAGGCGTAGTCAGACACCGGCACTCCGATACAGCTTCAACCGCCTCCAACATTTGCGGCCAGAGAGTATGATTGAACGCGCTCCGCTGAAATCCAGGAAAAGCCCACGACATAGCGCCGCAAAGATCCCTGGACTTCCCCTATCAAGCGGTTTACGGCATCTTCAGTGCCTTTCCCCACGCAGAACCCGTACTGCCGACTATGAAGCCAACCCTTAGTCTTTAGATCAACCTCCAGGCGCGCGCGCTTCGCCATCAAGTCTTACAGCCATTTCCCGAGGGTATCGAGAAGACTAGTAGGTCTGAGGGAGCTCGTTTCCCTGGGGGTCTAGACTTGGATCTTTGACTACCATCCGTAACTCCGCTACCTTCCACGGGCGGGGGAAGCGACCCGCGCGAACGCAACGGTTGAATAGGGCAACAAAGACATCCGGGACACGCATCAGACGCTATAGGGGGGCCTCAGTTTGATGTGCAGACTTGTGACAATCAGATCAATCGCCACATATTTGTATTTCCCGTTAACGTAAATATACCTGTATGTTTCATTCTTCTCGGAAATCTATTTGAACGCAAACAACTGCGCACATCGCGATAAACCTATGTCCTTATTTGGTATTAAAATTATAATAATCAATCTCCAATCACAACCCTCGATTATGGCATAAGTTGAAGAAAGTATAGGGAGGGTCGCTGTAACTCCGACTGAGTTACCGCACCAGACGTACCGGGCCCCCGGAATGGTGTGCGAGCGATGGGAGGGCTCCGCATCGCCCATTACAGGCGAGTTGGTCACCGTATCTGCGCTGCTATGTTGCAACTTCGCCCGGGTTATTCCAGACTCGGCCGAGTCGACTTGGTCGTCCCGCCAGACTCCCCGACTATCCTCGAGATCCTCGACTGTAGGCACCAGCACGCCCATAATGGAACGCAAAATGTCCTTCGGTCCATCATACCCCGGGGCGTAGCCGATGAGTGGACCGAGCGCCAGACCACCTGACCGGCCTTTTCGTGAGGCTACCTTATACCAGAGACCAAAGGGGTCATCTGTGGAATTATCCTGCACAAAAGTGCGCCATGACTCATCCTTTGCTATTTGGATGGCCTGGCTATACGATTTCTGTAGGAGACATACAAATCCCTCAGCAGTAGTCCCTCGCCCTCTTGATGCTTACTTTGTATCCACCTGAGGGTCTTCTGCATGCCCGCCTACGACTCGCTCCACCAGGGGGAGTAGCGATTCCCGTCCGTATATGTGGCTTTTCAATGGAATAGGTGCTATACCGAGAGTGTTGATCGCATCTGCTATTTTTTATCGCATATACGACAATTTGGAGATAGCGAAAGCATGAGCGCCAAGTAGGACAATTAAAGGCGTAGCGGGCGCTCGTTGCCCATGCCGTCAAATCAAGCTCTTAGCTGCTTCACACAGCATTAGCCTGGTCTTTTCAGCTACCCTATCAATATCATTATTGGAGTCAGAGTCTTCAAAGCCTGTAGAGAGTAGAGTAAGCCTGTGGGTAATGGAGGCCCAGTCGGCTTTCCATACGTTGTACCGCGCGAGGGTACTTTGCTGTGTGGCCCCATTATCATCCAAAGCGTCGGCCCACAGTGAGAAAGTAATGAGTCTGTGGTCAGACTGCAGCGCATCAATCACATCTCAACTGGATACAAAGTGGAATACCGTTATGTCAATATTTGACTCCCCCACCAATGACGAGAAAGTGGCGAGGTGGTAAGGTTTGTTGATCGCTACCAGATAATGAGAGCCTAAGAAGTCTTCAATGATAAGGCTGCTGGCGTTTGTATGGGTGTAATGCCAAATAGTTGAATGGGCGTTGCTGTCAGCATCCAAGAGCATCGGCGCCAGCGCAATCTTATCAGATATATCAGCAAGGCGGCTCAGGAATGGGGCCTTTCCCAAACTAAATTGGAAATACGCGGATATGATGTAAACCTCTCGGTCATCGTACCTGAGGCCCGCACATACAATATGCGAGTCTACAAAAGATGTAGCCCACATATTGATGGCGGGATTCACTAGTGCTACCTGAAAAGGAATATAATAAATGTAATTTCGCGGATGAATAACAGAGAAAAGTTGTAGAATGAGTTTTTATTCACAACTTTTCTCTGTTATTCATCCGCGAAATTACATTTATTATATTCCTTTTCATTTTGGTGCATTGACCGGGAAGTGTTGTAATAAATGTGACAGGACGTTGACAATCCATTGTCTCGCCTATCGAGAGGCCGGCCAATACGGCGATAAAGTCCTTCATATACGTAAGACGTTGGAGGTCAGCGACGGCATTGGGAAAATTGGCCTGGGCAACGAACGGCGCATAGACTGAATAGTCATCCCAACTAAGCGACATTATTGTGCAGGGTTGGTAAACGCGTAAATTATTGTCGAATGGAGGCTGTGCAGGTAGGGCAGCGGCAGGCCCGAAAGCTTGACTACTTCCTGGCGAAACACCCATCGAACGCGCTGAAATCACGAGGGCAACCGGAAGCTCCAATTGTTGAGTGATGACGTTGAGCGCATAAGCACCATACGCAACTACAGCAAAGGGGGTAGTACATGATGCTCTTTCAGCATAAGCTTTATCACCCTGCAGTGCACTCCAGCCTCTATTCAATGCCGGTCCAAAGATACAGACATCAGGTCCAAATGTGACAGTGGGCCCAGGTCCAGAAATGCCCCACTCTGCTGGGCGGAATTTGCACCATCTATTAATAGCGAGTACATTACCCCAGCTATACGTCCAGTTCGCAGCAACCGCGAGCCCTCCGGTCCATGGCTGTAGGACGTTCGGCAAATTTGGGTTTAGTACACCCCAACTACGAGTAGCCAAGTATGTGATGGGGCGGGTAAAACCACAACACCTGGATAGCAGGCGTAGAACGGCAGTATAAAACACCGGTATTGTCTCAAGCACCCGCTGAGAGTTCGTTAACCACGGACTGCCCGTCAAAAACGCAACTTGCTGCGCATTCATATGGCCTTGATAGGGTGCAAGCTGTAAATCGGTACCCCGGAATTGGAATGAATAATTAGCAGTAGTAGCGAACGATGAAATGAGTGCACTCGAAATAACACAAGCATGCGCTGCTTCAGTAATACTGCGTTGGGCTAAGACGGCATAGTCCGCCAGCGAATCGGGATCACTTTGGTTGAGCTCAACAGGACATACAAGCCTAATGAGAACATTCAGATCATGTGGAGCCGGCATGACTAGCCTACCGAAATTTTCATGCCAAGGAGTGACTGCGGCATTTACCGCTACGGGCGGTACGGCGTTTATCTGGTACTCGGTGTGGCATGCACCGATGACATCGCTTGCGAAGTAGTATCCACGTGCACAATCCGCTTTCTCCAGACGGTCGGCAGCCATATCTATGAAGAAAGCAAAGACCTCTTGGAACGGAGGCCGAGCAGCAGCGGGAGCATTCAACGGTGCCTGGGTTGTCCATATTAAAACTACATGAAAGGCAGGCCACGAGTAAGTTTGAAAAGGGAATTGAGTTCCGGCCACATTCGGGTTCAACATGTCAGACCCGCAAGAGAGAAGGTACAACATGGGCAGCTGCTCAGCCGTAAAGTGGACACCCTCTACGAAGGCAATATATCCTGCATTGATATAGCCCTCTAGCAAGTTAATTTGAGGCGCAATCGGGTTCGCAGTCATATCAATGTTATGCACATTGGCGTTCCAGTTGTTGAACGGTGCTAATGCACCTCCAGTTGAATTGACGAGGGACATGCCAAGGACATAATACCAATACTTGGCATAATATGCCAGATTATCGTAACGAACAATTTGAGTATCGAAAAATCTCGACAGCATGGCGGGGGCATTACCATCCGTATACCTCAATTTTCCAGCCAACACATTGTTCAGTTGTCGGAAGTTGATATTCTTCCCAATCATGAATTCGGTGAATATCGCCGGCTCTACCGTGTCAAGCGGTCTATCAGTGTCGACGTTGACTAGTGTTCGTAGGTAGGTGTTTTGGGCAGCAGGAACCTTGGTCATAATAGACATGCTGACGTTCTGTGGTGCATTAAGCCCAGCATAGGCGGGAGTGGCGATCGGCGAGGAAACAACGTACTCCTGAGCGACCGCATCGTAAACATGGGTTTCGGGTCTCAGTAAGGCGTATCGCATGGCGGTGATCAACATTGAGCCTGCTCGAGGCACATCAAAGTTGTCGGAGTCATACACATAATCCGCAAGCACATCCTTCGGATGCACACTATTATCACCCACTATCAGGCCTTGACCTAAAAAGCATCATAAGAATATAGTTATAGGAGCAGCTCAACAACTCTTAATTAGAAACGGGACATACTTTCAACAGCTGGCGTAGCCTGCGAGGCACCACCGTCAGCGGAGGTGGCACCATCCGCGCACGACTGTGCATCGACAAACGGAGGCGACGCAACATTAGCACTGCTAGGCTCACCTGAAACAGTAGAACCGGTGGCAGGAGCAGCGGGAGCGTTCTTGCTGGTGGTACCGCTCGGTTCGCTCTTTGTGCTCGGTGCGCGCTCGACTTTGAACTGACAGAACCAGACTTACCTAGGACGCGTCCAGCTAGAAAAGATATAAACCTTAAAAGAATGCGAGGATCAGAATTAAGGTAGGGAGTTTTACTTACAGCGCAGTGAAGTACCGGGCGGGAGTTTAGAACCAGAACCTTGGGTGCCGGACGTACCAGGCGTCTCGCCCACTGACTCGTTAGTTTCACAGGTTGCGTCAGGCTGGGTCTGTGAAGAGGAGGACCTGGGAGGGTAGAGTTGGTGGTAGACTGCAACAATTAAGTATGTCTTGACCAAGGAGAACATCAACGTCGATACAGCGCGTTACAATATAGAAAGTTGCATTGAATTGCAAGTTATTGTATTCGACTCGAACTTTAATATATTCAGTGATAATAACTGTGAGTCCCT
Organism: Aspidiotus rigidus; assembly: GCA_035079385.1. Lineage (NCBI taxonomy): Eukaryota > Metazoa > Arthropoda > Insecta > Hemiptera > Diaspididae > Aspidiotus > Aspidiotus rigidus. The sequence continues at coordinate 12,384,413 of JAVHKY010000001.1, forward strand.
CAATTAACGTCAGCTCAAGTGGCATATCTAGCGCTTGTATGTTTACCATTGGTAGCGATTTGGCCAGCCTTCTGGTGAGGAGAGAGCAATCACTTCCTGGGTCTTCAAATGCTGTTAGAAGTTGACCTTGAATCTTAATGGTTGTACAACCATCTCTGCCATTATGACCAGTGGTAATCACATTTGTTCGCATCCTTGTATCTCTTGGTGTTACGGCCTTATAGTTGATGATAAGTGCCGACACTATTGCAAAAGTCGGAGAATTCTTGCGAAAATCATGTACCTCGGTCAGTTATGCATCGCGAGGGTGCCTCAATGACCGCCATTATCTCCTTGAATGCTTTGATGGTGGATGCCGCGGTTCGATCTGGTATCGGTTTTAACCAGATAAACTTAGTGAAAGCATCAACGAGGACTAAGATGTAACAATTTCCATCTTGAGATTCGTCCAGCTCGCTGTAGAGATCCAAGTGCACTGTGTGAAACGGACGCGCGTGCTTTGGTATTGGATGGAGCATGCCTTCCTTTGCTCCAACTTTCTTTTTGAAGAAAAGACATGGTATGCAAGCGATGACGTATTTCTTCACAAATCTTCGCATTCCTGGAAACCAACACTGTCTTGTTAGTTTTTCGTGCGTCTTGTCAATGCCGGGGTGGCCTGCTTCATCATGATTATGCAGAAGTATTTGCCACCAGCACTCTCGAGGGACGACCCATTTGGGTCCTCGAGTTGTCTTTCTACATAGTAATCCATTTTGAAGGAGGTAAGGACTTTTGGGCGTCGCATTAGTTTGATAGCGATTGACTATTTCCCGCAGTTCAGCATTGTTGGTTTGGACGATTTTTCTCCAGTCATCCTCTTCAAAGGTGCGGATGACCAATGCACGAAGTGGTTGCAATGGCGGATTGCGGCTGAGGGCGTCAACATGATTCATAGTGCTTCCCGCTCTGTGGACAATTTCAAAATCTAAGCCTTGTAGTTGCATGACCCAGCGAGCGATCCGCGGGGAAATATCTTTCTTATAGAATGTGTACCGCACAGCATTACAGTCTGTCATAATTGTGAAATGACGATCGCGGAGAAAGTAATCAAATTGTTTGATGCTTTCAACAATGGCCAATGCTTCAAGTTCAAAGAAATGGTAGTTTTTTTCGTGAAGTGTAGTTTGACGACTAAAATAGGAAATTAGTACTAGATTGCCGTCTTGCCGTTGCAAAAGAATTCCTGCAATTTAGTATGTCATCCAAATAGACTAGAACTTTGGTGAATCGTAGCGATCCCAGAACTTTATCCATTAGCCGTTGAAATACAGAAGGAGCGTTGCAAAGTCCAAATGGCATGCGTACGTATTCATATTGGCCTTCACTGGTCACAAACGCAGTCTTTGGAATGGAATCCTCCGTCATAGGAATCTGGTGATAGCCGCTAGCTAGATCAATGGATGTGAAATATCGTTGTCCCACAACTTTGCTGAGCTGATCTTCAATACGGGGTAACGGATAGTGTTCCTTGATTGTTTTCTTATTTAGACGGCGATAGTCAACGCACATTCGCTTTTCACCCGTCTTTTTATCCGTAAGCAATACTGGACTAGCATAGGGAGAGGAAGATTCGCGTATTATTCCTTCGCGGAGCAACTCAGTTATTGTCTGGCGTACTGTTGCTTTATCTTTCTCAGTCATGCGATATGGACGTGTGACAATTGGATTCTCATCAGTCACCTTAATGTTCATTTGCACTGTGGAAGTGCAGCCAATTTCTCCGCGAGCCGCCGCGCTTTGGCTAAGAATACAACGGAGTCCTTGTACGTTTACTCTGTTCAAAGGGAAAGGTAGCTCCACTTAAAAGACAAAACTTAACTTTACCAAAGTTAGAATTATGTGGAGCACTTACTTTGGCTGAATTGCTCAATAAGGTAGAAACAGCTATGGCTCAAAGTATCAAGATAGATCAAGTGCGTTTATGGTGCGATAGTGAAATTACACTTTGTTGGTTAGCTTCACTCCCTCAACGTTGGGAAACCTTTGTTGCTAACAGAGTGCAAAAAATACAAGAATTGACTAAGAACAGCTTTTGGGATCACGTCAGTTCCAAAGAAAATCCAGCAGATATTTTATCTCGAGGACTGACTCCTGATATACTTCTAACAAAGGATGCCTCTACTTGGTTTGAAGGGCCTAAACATTTACACACTGATACTTTATTTTATGATCAAGTTGAATTTAAATATTCCAACAAGCAGAATGTATTAGAAACGCGTCGTTCTCGAAAGATTGTAGCCTGCTCACATACTCTGAAATTTGAAATTTTTAACGAATTTTCCGATTACACTAAATTAATACGAATTACAGCATGGCGTATGCGTCTTCTGTGGAACTTACATTGGTTTGGTCCACATTTAACCGGTTCTCTCAAACTATTTGAACTCGAATGGGCATTGAATCATCTCATAAAATTAGCTCAAAAGGAATGCTTCCCGGAAGAATTGAAAGCCCTAGCAAATAGAGTCGACCTTAACAATAAAAGTACTCTACTCTGCTTATCACCATTTTTAGATACCCAAGGTATTATTAGAGTTGGTGGTAGACTGCAACAATCTGATTTGTCTTGGGAACAACGTTTCCCGATTGTTCTACCAACAAATCACAATTTATCTAAGATGATAATTAGGTATGAACACATTAGACATTTTCACGCCGGACCCCAGCTCTTGAGATCAGTGCTACGCAGGAAATTCTGGATTCTTAGGCAAAATGTGGCAATTCAATCGTGCCTACACAAATGTTATACCTGCTTACGATTGAAAGCTGATACTAAAACACAAATGATGGGGATCCTACCAAAAACAAGAATAGTACCTGGCCGGGTCTTCCAAAATACTGGAGTTGATTATTTTGGGCCCATTAAACTCAGAGAACGTAAAGCATGCCGTGGTAATGCAATCATCATTCAAGCTTATGTTGCGATCTTCGTTTGCTTTACAACAAGAGCTATTCATCTAGAATTAGTCTCAAACCTTACGTCAGAAGATTTTATCGCTGCTCTTGATCGGTTTATCAGTCGACGTGGCATTCCTGTTGAGATTCATTCTGATCAGGGATCGACATTTATTGGTGCAAAAACGATATTAAAGCAGCTAAGGGAATTCTTCTTAGAAAATGGAGACGTAATATCGCGACATTTATTAGAGAAGGGATGTAATTGGAAACTCAAACCTCCTCTTACCCCTCATTTTGGCGGACTATGGGAAGCAGGAGTGAAATCAGTAAAAAACCCTTTAAAGGCTCAGACTGGAACTGCGTTATTCACCTATGAACAATATTCTACATTTTTGGCTCAAATTGAGGCAATAATTAACTCTCGTCCTCTGTTCCTCGAATCCACAGATCCTAACGAACCTTCGGCTCTTACTCCAGGTCACTTTCTAATTGGTGGTCCAACCACCGCATTACCAAATCCTGATATTACTCAGGTACCAGCTAATCGTCTGAAATATTGGGAACTGGTAAAACAGCAATCCCAGAAGTTCTGGAAGAAATGGAGTAGTGCATATCTGAACACGCTTCAACAACGTGCTAAATGGCGAATTCAAAAGGAAGGTTTTAAACGGGGAGATATTGTCATAGTCAAAAATGATGATTCACCTCCAGCTCATTGGCCATTAGGAACTATCACTGACATCCACCCTGGTCCTGACGGACTAGTTAGAGTTGTCACTGTTCGTATGAGAAGTGGAAATTATGAGGCACTAAAAAACTCTAAAGAAAATAAGATTCCAATGAAGGAATTTAAAAGACACATAAGTAAAATTGTATATCTACCAAATGAGTAGAACAGTGGAATTCTCACTCCTTTTGTTGCCTCACCCAACCACAAATTATCGACATATTATTCATCTAATGATTTTCTCTCTATTATTCTCAGGCGAAAACGGCTACTAAATTCATTTCAGTCAACATTATACTCAACTTATTATGTTTAACTAAAAATTGGATTCATCTAGATTAAGGCCGAATGTATGAACCAAAATTATTCTTATACATGTACTCCGCACAGAAATTAATATAGTGGTACCACAATTTGAATTTTATCATTGACTAAGGACACTCTTAGCAAAAGGGCCAAAGAATATGAAAATCTTAGTACAGCAGGTGAGCCCAACGTGACTCGGCTCTATTAGTGTCAATGGAGTAAATACGGCGGACAGTACAGAAGCGTGGTTGACTGAAAAAATTCCTGCTGCAAACATAATTAATTTAGCCTCAAAGTATTGAACTCCCTCGCAGTACACATCACATTGATATGGATTCTCCATCTCAAAGGGGGGAGGATGTTCGGAGTCGCTCATAAAATGCACTAATCAATTAAAATAAAATTCGTATTCCGTAGCTTAATTTACGTCAACAGCGATGCTGATCAAGGTCAATGAACGTGACCTACTACCAATCCGCATTATCAATTTCCAAGGAAATCGGCGACGTCGAGATGAAGATTGTGTTTTCTCATTTTAATCAGTTGTGAATAAAAACTCATTCTACAACTTTTCTCTGTTATTTATCCGCGAAATTACATTTATTATATTCCTTTTCATTTTGTACTGTCTCCAGTGACATCGGAGACCTCCATTGGTACGGCGTTGATTACGGATGTAGATTGAAGGAGTTCATCAATGCGTGCCTCCGAGAGTAATGGTTCTGGTTCTTGGTTGCCAGTCATTCTGATGGTGTATAAGATGTTTTGGCTTGTTATAGTACAGTACCGGAAGTGTTCAGCTTTCCCGGCCGATGCACCAAAATGAAAAGGAATATAATAAATGTAATTTCGCGGATAAATAACAGAGAAAAGTTGTAGAATGAGTTTTTATTCACAACTGATTAAAATGAGAAAACACAATCTTCATCTCGACGTCGCCGATTTCCTTGGAAATTGATAATGCGGATTGGTAGTAGGTCACGTTCATTGACCTTGATCAGCATCGCTGTTGACGTAAATTAAGCTACGGAATACGAATTTTATTTTAATTGATTAGTGCATTTTATGAGCGACTCCGAACACTACCGCTGACCATACATCACCACGCGGGGCAAGAACACACTTGAACCCTGTAAACAGGGGCAAGCATCTGTTGACGACATAGGACTCCTGAAGAAGGAGAACATCCATGCCATTGTCAATGACAAAGTTCCGCAATTCACCGGTAGGGATCCTTCCTCGGCCGAGATTCACTTGACCGATCTTAAGGGGTCTCATGTATGGGATGACACCACGTACTGCGTACTAGTGATTATCCGGCAAAGTGCCTTGGCGCAGGCCAGGCATTCCACAGAGTCTGCCCGGTGCGCTTTGGCAGCGTTGCCGGAGTTAGTCAGGCAGTTTACGCACTTTGGCGGGGAGTCACGCTTTTTGCACTGGGCATAGACGTGCCCGGCTCCGCCGCAGTGACTGAAATCGTCCTTTTCCCCCCTTTTTATCGTGGCCGAATCGCTGACATGAAAACAACGCGCTATGCGAGTGTGATCGATGACTCAACAGGACCAGTACTCTGTAGCCAGCCTCTTCAAACCCAGCAACTGTACCCGTACCTCCGGAGATACCGTGAAGATGACAGAGACCAACCCCTTCTCCTTTTTGGGAAGGCGATGGGTGGCCTTGACAAAACCAGCCTCGCCTCCCTCTGGGAGGTTGAGATCGATCACGCCCCTAACATCCTTGTCACTTGACGTACCTTTGTGCACACTAAGATTCAGACTTCAGGACGGCGAAGCTCCTTGCTTTTCGCGACAAGGCCGTGCTAAGCCAGACGAGGCGAGACCAGAAGCTTACTCCTAGACTTCTCATCCCGCAACTCAAACATTACCGAGTCACAAGCCGCATGCACAGGGTTGACCCGGAGCCTCGCCTGTAGCAATTTGGGGATCTTGATCACAAAGGCTCTGTTCTCCTCATCACTTTGAGGCTCATCAGCAGTGGTCACCTTGACGACCGTCACCTTCCTATCATCTTGCGGCTTTGGCGGCGCCTTCACCATCAAGCCTTCCGCGCACACCGGCGTAGACGTGTGCACAGCGCCCCTACCAATTACTTTTGTGTAGGGATACGATGAAATCTCATAGCAAATTTGTAATCCACGGAAGGGGGGGGGGGAGGGTCTGGACTATTCATTCAATAAAACATGTCTCAGCGAATGTTTCTAAGTCCAACCAGAAACTCGATTTTCGAGGCAAGAACGCGTACTGCACAGGTTCTTACATTGAAAAAAAAAATACAATTTTCTCAAGTTCCCGAATCTGAAGTCGACCTTGGACGACCAAAAAGTGTGGCTGCTCTCAGGTGGAAATGTGAGATGGAGTGCAATTTTAAAGATTGGTGTCGCGAAAATCTCGCTCGGTTTCGACGGCGGGTTCGGTTTCGGCGACGGTGCACTCGCTCGGCTTCCGCGGCAACCGCTGGAACAGGCACGGCAGCCACGTTGCCTTGGTCGTCTATTCTGAGACTCCCGGTTGGCGGAGCTTCGGCGAGAGGGCTGCCACCAGCACGCTGTGAATAAGATCGAAGGGATCGAGAGTTACAGATAGTACTATCTACATGTTTCAATCCGCTATAATGGCGACCCTGCCAGGACGCTAATATGATTTTACGAAATTCATGAATTTATAAAAGTCATCCTATCGAAAATTTAAATTTGTGTGTTAACGAACGTATTTCGAGATGGATCTCGGACGAAAACATTATTCGCGGAATACTGAGTACCGGCAAGCCTACCGAGGAAAGGGTTTGGCATCCATACCCGAGCGGTAATGTTTGCGTAGGTCTTCTGAAACAGTTTTTCCCCGGGCGTAGCCAACATTCTGTTGGACCTCTGGGGCGCATGGGTAGCTATGAGTTACCGGCCCCGACTGAGATTGTCGCAGGAGAAGATCTACCTGGTCTCTCAGTCGGGCCTTCTCAACACAATATGCTCGCGCCAGCCGCGCGATTCCCTCAGCCACCGCTTCCACAGATTGAGCATTGCTCTCCCTGCACAGGCGACAACCTTGGTTATCGCGCTGACCAAGCGCGAGCCTAATGTCCGATAACCACGATGAGAGCTGACCAAGGTCAGGTTGCACATCATTGGGAGCAGGGTTAGCTGCTACCGTATGACTAGCTGTTTCGTCACCGTTCGCTGATGAGCCCGACGGCTCCAGGCTGATGGTGCCCCCCCAGACCACGAGAAGGTACAGCTGCCGGTGTCTTTTCTCCCTTTTTTCTTGTTCTTTTTAGGAGGTATCACATTAGCTTCCCTCGTCAGTGTCCGCTGCTTTAGCTTCCGATTCCGGATGGGTCGTTAGCCTCGCCTGGTTTTCCCAGGAGCTCTCAGGAGATGACGAGTCATCATCTTCCTACCCCCAAGCCTTCCTGGCATCCATCTCGGCCGAAACCATTGTGTCGCCGCATTTCCGTTTCAGGGCTGACCCCTTGTGAAAACCGCCGACAAGTCCGGCTCGGAATCTGAAGACCCCTCGTTGCTCCTGCCGACAGCTGACCCGTTGACAGCGACCCCCAAAACGGATGACTTCCCCAGTGAACCCGTAGTGGGAACCCGGGTGCGTTTGGAGAACCATACTCTTGAGAGCCAAAGTTGTGATGTCCCCACCTCAAGAAAAAAATTTTGGTACTTAACACTTTGTTATAGCGGGGAGCCTTCAAAGAAGACCCTGAGCGGACAAGCGATCACAACACCGTTCCAGTCAATCCTCCGCAGCGCAGGGGCTGATAGGTGAAAATCACCGTGGATAGTTCCCTTGACTCAAAGCGAGCTCGGGGACAAAGGAAGCTAACCGGCGAAACCTAACTCTTTACATTTTGGAGCTGAGGACGACACCTCAATGAGTTTTTCCTCTTTTTCATCTGGTTTTCCGTCGTCCGACGGAGAAGTTCAGCTATTTTCGGGCGAGACACTTGCGTTCATTTCTTGAACTTTCTTATTCGCCTTTTGAAGCGTTTTCCGTGTCGTTGGGAAAGACGATAACAGCTCCGGCCACATACTCTTCACATAATTATATTGTAGGATTGAGGCTATATAGCAGGTATGCATATCTCTTGAGCAGGTCGCGAACAGCGGCAAATTCCTTCTCCACTTCAGAATATCTCACCTCGGTGTCCTCAAAGTATCTTCCTGCAAAAACAAACGGACGATAGGTATGTCGTCCTCTTGCTGAATAATTGCAGCCGATAAGCATCATGAGTCGTTTGTCTGGTCAGATGTCAGAATTGCCTCAGCTGCTATCCATTCCATAAACTCATTCAGGCGACTCAACTAAATTGTGTCAACCAAATTTACTCCTTACTTTCAGTCAATTGCAAGCCGTCAATTGTCCGGCTTTCCTCTTCTGAGAAGGCCAGGTACTAAAATTGTACGGTGAGCTATCGGTCGCTTGCGAATCTCGGATTGCCGACCCCTGCTTTAAGCCATCAATCCTCCATCCCTCCTCTTTCGCTGATGTTCCTATCCCACTGACGACGCAGTTTTATTCTTGCAATGCCGCACATGGAATAAAATCTAGCTCGAAGAAATAATTAGTCGCTCGATAGTACTTTTCACGAGTCATACATTGTGGTTTTTTGCTAAATGCCAATTAGCTGTAGACGTCCTTTCAAGATGCTCGAATACATTCAGTCGTCAGAATGTGCGTATTTGCATTAACTGACACTTTGTTCGAGAATTAAAGATACAGCGCCACACACTCGTGTATATCGTTAAACTCATATGGTACTATTCTGTTTCGTAACAAAAAATAAGTGCTCATTCTATTTTTCTTTACACGTTGTTCACAGCTAACTGTCTTTGTTTCGGTTCTCCTTCCTCTTACTTGGGGCGAAGTGTTGTCGTAACTCCCATCTCTTTGTCGCTGCTGATGGCGATGGCATTTTTGAACATGTGTTCTCTGGACGCTGGAAAAACAACGTCGACGGACGAGAGCGCGCATACTTTTAACACAATCTTATCGTTTTGCGAAGTAGGTTCGCGAAGCGAAAAAAGAGAAACAACGAACGGTGTGACTGAGCCAAATATGGTCAATTTGTATTCACCAGAGACTGATATTGTCTCTTCTTCGCTATTGTTTTCGAATGACAACGCAAGATTAGCCGCGATCTACTGAATATTCCCCATTAATAATTTTCCGCGTGCATAAGTTGCATCCGCTTTCTCGTGGCCGTCGAACTGTAAGCGTCGAATGTAAGTTAACGATTGCAGATAAGAGCGACCTAATTACGACCTTGTTTGTACTCCTCAGCGTATCTACCTCGGCAAATCTAGAAAATTGTTGAGTAAGTTTGCATACGAACTTGAAACTAAAGTACTCGATGACTGACGGTATTACTGTGATGTTGTATACTTCGCAGGAAAAACTTTTATACGGGCGTGCACGAGAAATGTACTTCTTACATCTTTACATTACAGGTACCCTAAACGTAGCTGTTGGTTTTCAACGTGAATCAAAATCATTTTGGTTTGACGTAAAATTTAAAGTCACGTTCTACGTCACATTCGTTACATAAGTTTATACCGGTGAACCTTCACCACTCCGTCATCTTCAAACAGGGAAATATACAGTTTATAATATGTATTCGAACGGACCCTCCTTGCCTTCCCGCGACATCTTACTGAGCGTCATTCTCTACTGAAACAGGAGCCCTTGGTGGAAGCGCTAAATTGCTACCCGTTTCGGAATCACCAAGGTCTATCAGCATTACATCCACCAGGACGCACAGCGCCTTTGTGCTTGTTGTCGCGAGTGCTTTGCGGAGTTGCGCCGCTCAAAAGCTACATGCCAGTTTCCTGTTGTTCCTTAATCTCTCGGCAGAGGTATTCGGTGCGTATGCCACGACCGACACCACAGAAGTGTTATGGACTGGCTTTCAAATACCAAAGGAGACAGAGCCGCGCAACGCCAAAGTATACCGCCTTGGCATGGTCAACCATCATCCTCTTACACGCATCGAAGGAGAAACCCTATTCAAGCTGGACTCCCTGTACTTTACCAAGCTCCTGAATCGCATCTTCTCCCCGCGTTCATTCTGTTTAATTACCCATGACTTGCCTTTCGACAACTTAACCATTGTGGCCTCCGTCTTGCGGCGGTTGAATGCCATGTCATGGCTACCGCCCCAGTTGGTTTATAAGATCTACGTAGACCTTTGCGGTTCTCTTTATCTCATGTCGACTGTCCGCTCCAATTAGAAGGGAAGCGTCATCCGCGTACGCCAGAACCTGCAAGATTGCAAGCCACCGCAGCCTCAAGAAGCTATTGAACAATAGCATCCACCCGAGGGGGCCTAGCTTAGATCCCTGTGGGCACCCACGGCCCAATGCTTTCCGAAAACAATCCCAGTTAAGCGTGACCTGGCAATGCCTGTCCGAGAAATAGTCCCGGAACTGTCGAGTCAGGCACCGCTTCAACTGCGTCCAGCATTTGCGGCCAGAACTCGTGATTGAACACTCGGCTGGTATTCAAGAAGAGCCCCACGACATAGCGCCCCGGAGATCCCTGGACTTCCCTTATCAAGCGGTTTACGGCATCTTCAGTACCTTTCCCCGCGCAGAACCCGTACTGCCGACTATCAAACTAACCCGTGGTCTACAGATCGACCTCCAGACCCTCGCCATCAAGTCCTCCAGCCATTTCCCGAGGGTAAGGCTGATAGCTCTGATGCAGCTCTTTTCCCTGGGGTCCAGACTCGGATCTTTGACTAAGATCCGTAATTCCGCTACCTTTCACGGGCGCGGGAAGCGACCCATGCGAAGGCAACCGTTGAATAGGGCAACGAAGACATCAGGCGCTGCCTCATAGGCTTTCCGGAGATTCCGTCGGGCTCCGGAGCCTTATTCAATTTCAAACGCCGAAGTCTCGCTAACACCTCGCCGGAAGAGAAGCCGCCTACAGGGCACGCATCAGACTCTGGGGGCCTCAGTTCGATGTGCAGGCCGCAGCCGGGCAGTCCTTCAACGCCGCCCGAGGCAAGCAAATCGGGCACTGCTGACGGACTGACAGCCTGTAACTCCGCCCGAGTTACCAGACCAGACGTATCGGACACCGGAACGGTGTGCGAGTGACGGGAGTGCCCCGCTTCGCCCATTACAGGCGAGTCGGTCACCGCATCCGCGCACTATATTGCGACCCCGCCCGGGTTATCCCAGACATTGCCGAGTCAACTTGGTCGCCGCGCCGGGCTCCACGACTAGCCTCGAGATCCTCGGCTGTAGGCACCAGCACGCCCATAATGGAACGCATAATGTTCTCCAGACCTTCTGACCTCACGGCGTAGCCGATGAGTGGACCGAGTGCCAGACCACCTGACCGGCTTTTTCGTGAGGCTACCTTATACCAGAGACCAAAGGGGTCATCTGTAAAGTTATCTCGCACGAATGTGTGTGTGAGGACGAAGAACCAACTTGTGCTTCACTGTCCAAAGGCTGTATTAAAATTTTCACTGCTATTTTGACCGGTTTATCTTTATACACGCCAATCTTTTTCAGGAGCTGGTCGACGTCCGTATCATTGACTCTTATTGGAAGTGGTACTCGATGGGCAGCGCGATCTGAGAAGTCCCCATACAAAACGCTAATAGGTTTACAGAAAACTTCGATATTTAATCCCTGATCTTCGACCCGTTTTTTTCAGTTCTTCTTCTGCTTGGCCAGTGCCGGCTCAAACAACACTCGAGCCATGTCCAGTCCAATTTGGAACGACTCGTTATTTGGATAGTTCGCTTTAGTCACTCATCGTTTTAGGGATGGATCTGATGACCTTCTTTGTGATCTACTAACGACTTTGAGTAATAGGGCCTATGTACCAGACTATCAGATTTACAAATTTACAATGGAAATAGGAGGCACCTAGGACAAGACTCATCCTTCGCTACTCAGATGGCCTGGCTGCATACATTTAATTAGGTGCCTCAAAATACGTTTCGGTAGCACCGCGTCGAATCGCCCAATTTCCATCAAATTCGGAGCTGTACGTTTCCAGGCCACTGCATCCTCTGGAAGCTATCTTGGATCCTTGCGGGAAGTTACGATTCGAAGCTTTCCCAAAACACTTGTGGTTGAGCGTTAGATGGCAGTGCCTATCCGAGAAATAGCCCCAAACAATAAAAAAAAATATGTTGGGCGTCATTTGTGTAATGTAGTTTTTGCCTAATTTGAGTAATAACCTCAAAAGCCATCTGGTCAAGTTATTCAATGATGACTTTCTTCCCATTGAACTTATCAATACTATAGAATTTCTTAATGTTCTGAAAGAGAAAGAGCTATTTTTCCCCTCTATCATTGCAATTGAATTGATTGAATGGAACAGATTTCTAGTTGTGTAGCTAGGGCAAAAATGCAGCCTCTTTAATTCAATATGAATGAAGAATTTATCACGTTCTTGTGATGAAGCTAAGATTCAAATTACATCTTTCTTTACAATTTTGGAAAATTCTAGAACGTTTAACGAATTAAAAGAGAGGAAATTTACAATACTGGTGGCTTTCCGCGGTATTACAAAAATAGGACAAAATTATTTGGCCTTTTACGTATTGCATTTATAATTACGGATTCGACGTTATACTTGTATTCGCACGTTTTGGTACAGTTTGAAGTTCGAATTTTTCCGAATCCTTTCTAATATTTATATAAGTCAGCGATTGAAAATTTTTCAAGTCATTAAAAAAGGTCAGAGGATCACAATTTCTGGAGGGACTCAAAATTACTCTCCCATTTAACCACTTATAAGCAAATTCCTTATTTTCCCCTTTCTTTAGTTCTGTATACCCGCGCCCTGTAGCTTACTTAAATCGACGTCTGTGAATTTCTGTATAGATGAGAATGGAAACGGTGAAAAATCTGTCGGCCGAGGCGCCGCACGTTCGAAAACTGAGAATCATAATTTTTGATAGCCGTATTCTGTTCTTATAAGCGCGGGAAGCGACCCACGCGGAGCCAGTGATTAAACTGCAGGCGCGGCATCAGAGACTTTCCTAAAAATTTCAAGTGAGGTGCCGTCAGCACTAAATGCCTTACTCAATTTCAAACGCCGGAGACATGCTGACACCACTCCGCCAGAGAAGCCGCCGTCAGGACGCGTATTGAACACTATAGGCAACTCTTCGCTATCTAAGGGTGCTACTTTGGTGGGCAAACCGCAGCTGGGTCTACAAAGTATGCCCGCGCAATCCCCTTTAGCCGCCTCCTCCACAGTTTGAGCGTTGCTCTCTCTGCAGAGTCGCTAAATCATCCTCATTTTCCGCGCGCCATACGCGGTACTGGCTTCTATATGAAGTTTGTCCGTCTTGGGAGATTGCTGGCGGAACAACTATTGTAATCTATGCAGAACTTAATTCATTCCATTGCAATCTGTCGACTCGCACCCGCAAGAAGTACGCAACGGAAACTCTTTTGAGAAGAGAAGTCTTTCTCTAATTTCGTTTTTTCTATCGTGAGTTATAGTTCTGTTTTTTCGTCTTTATTCTGCAAGTCGTTCACCAACATCTCAATCCGACCAAACAGATTTGCGCAGAGTTTTGGTCTCTCGGGCAAAGTTTCGGCTGTTTCAATTTTCACAATTAGGTCTTGGAAAAGAGATAATTTCTGAATCGGGATAGCTCAAAAAAAAAAAAAAAGAAAAGAAAAGAAAGTGAACAAGGTAGAAAAAACTTCTGAATATTTTTTGTTGCATTTATCCTATTTCATGTACGTTCTGACGACCATTTTGTGTGGGTGATGTTGTATCTGAACTCGCAGATATAGAGTTCTGTATTATAAATAACATAAACAGCCGAGCGTCACAGCGCCGGTGCTTATCGATTCAGCGTTCCTTCTTACCGTGTAGGAGAGTGTCTAGAGGACGCCTATAAGATACTATAAAGCAACGTAAAAGAAAGTTTGCAAGATGAACTTCTGAGAAGAAGAAGAAGAGGAAGACAGCTGATCAAACTGGCCTTTCCCATCGGTTAGTTCAGTCCATCGTCTTCGGTGGTACTCTTTAACAGAAAATGTTCGTAGGATCGCAAATCTAGTCATGGAGGAAAGGGGGGGGGGATCATGAATAACTTTTCCAGCTTTGAAGGTCAGCACGAGCGCTCGGACACAAGTCGTGGGATGAGGTTTAGGCCAGATGTATCGAAATGTAAACCAGTATTTACTAGGGTCATAACCAGAGGCCTGATTTTTCGACATTCAAAATGAAAAGTTTCGGCACTTAATGTTACATTTTTGGTATTATTCGGCATTTAAAAAAAAAGAAGAATGGATGCGTTTTCAGTGCTTTTACAAATTCACGATCAGAATTACGTGATCTTGATGTAATAAAGGTCCATTTCACCAGCCCCCCTTTTTGAAATTTCCAATTTTTTTTTGGCAAAATGAATTGTGCTCGATTTGTGCTGAATTGTGCTGCAAAAATTATATTTTGTGCATGTCCCCTTCCGAAGATATACAAAAAAGTCTCAAGAAGGGGCTGGTGAAACGATAGCCCCCCTTTTTGAAATTTTGAATTTTTTTTTGGCAAAATGAATTGTGCTCGATTTGTGCTGAAATGTGCTGCAAGAATTATATTTCGTGCTTGCCTTCCGAAGATATACGAAAAATTCTCTAAGGGGGAGCCCCCCTTTTTGAAATTTTGAATTTTTTTTTGGTAAAATGAATTGTGCTCGATTTGTGCTGAAATTTGCCGCAAATTTCATGTTTTGTGCTTCCTCCCCTCCTCCGGAATGGACGTAAGTTTGTCAAACAACAGACCCCAAATTTTGCATTCTTGTGTTGCTGAATGAAATGTGTTCAATTAGTGTTGAAATGCGCAAATTTTATGTTTTGCGAATTCCTCTTTCTTTGAATATCCACAATCTTTGGTGGGGCTACTGTGGGAACAAACCCTCCCGGGAACAAAAAGAAAAAACAAAGGGTATTTACAGTTTTACAATTTCACCTCAAGACTTTTGTCGATATCATTAAAATGGGGTGGGAACGAAATGTAATATTTTTAGCACAATTCAGCACAAATGTAGCACAATTCATTAGGCCGGATAAATATTCTTCGTGTAATAAAGGGGGGAGGGGTACGTAAGATTGATCCCGATTGTGGAGAAGGGCGGGAAGTACGAAACGTCAAAAATTTTCAAAGCAGTAGACCAAAAGTCGAGCTCAATTCATTTAGCCGGATAATAATTCAAAACTTGGAACAAAAAAAGGAGTTGTCTACAGTTTCACAAGGTTACCTTCTAAGACTTTTGTGGATATTTTGAGTAGGGAGAAGAACAAAACATAATAATTGAAGCACAAATCGAGCACAATTCATAGAGGTTATTTCAAATTTGAAATTAGAAGAAGGAGAGGTTGTCGTTTCAGCAGCGCCCGGAGACTCCTTTGAGAATCTTGAGGAGGCAGCAAGCACAAAACATATTTTTTGCAGCACAATTCAGGACGAAGCGAGCACAATTCATTTGCCCCCCCCCCCAAAAAAAAAAAAAAAAAAAAAATCAAATTTTTAAGAAGGCGGGTTAATACTTTACAAACGGAACCCCATTCTGAAGGAGGGGAGGAAGTACAAAATGTGAAATTCGCGGCACAATTCAGCACAAATCGAGTACAATTTATGTTGCCGAATAAAAATTCAAAATTCAAAAACTTGCTGATATTTCACAATGTGAACCTCATTTTGGTGGAGAGGAGGACAGAATATATTTTCCCGTAGACGGCTTTTCTGACAAAGTTCGGCAAGGCACGCAGGAAACCTATACTATGGGATAAATTTAGATTTTGATAATTAAATTGAAAATGTGGGACTATCACCAAAGTCAAAATATTTCCAATTTTCCCTCCTACAACTTGAAAACTGGAATCTTTCATGTTCTCATTCTATTGAATACAACTTGAAGGTCAAGATTCTAAGAGGGAATCCTGTTCTATAATTTTTCTTTAAAAAAGTATATATTACTTTTTGTCCGCTGTCTGGTAGAAATGCTAACCTGAAAATAATTTGGTATTGAGGAAAGAATTTCCATTTTTCTCTTCCTTCTTCTCTCTTTTTTCGTTTTTTTTTTTTTTTTCTCTTTTTTTTCTGTAATGTAAGTCGGACCTACAAAAATGCAGGCCATCAATTTATATGGCATAGGGTGGGATGACTTGAAAAAATTTAAACTTTCAAACTCTCGTATGATAGGAGGGGACTCCAGTTTTGAATTTCAATCTTAATACGTTCATAATCGAATTCTGCCCATAGAACAGGTTCCCTAAATTTCTTGTTCACTTTCGTCAAGTTCCACTTACCTTATTGGGTTAGGTCAGTTTCCACCAGATTGAAAGTCAATATTTCTCCAATACAAGTAGCTTGGTAGTCAAAAATATTCCAAGTCCCATAGAACAAACAGGTTCCCAGTTAAAATTTGGAAAAGTGAGGGGAGGGTATTGTTTCCACAATAGCCCCACCAAAGATTGTGGATATTCAAAGAAAGAGGAATGCGCAAAACATAAAATTTGCGCATTTCAACACTAATTGAACACATTTCATTCAGCAACACAAGAATGCAAAATTTGGGGTCTGTTGTTTGACAAACTTATGTCCATTCCGGAGGAGGGGAGGAAGCACAAAACATGAAATTTACGGCACATTTCAGCACAAATCGAGCACAATTCATTTTGCCAAAAAAAATTGAAAATTTCAAAAAAGGGGGGCTGGTGAAATGGACCTTGAAAAGAAACGATTTTTGGTGATTAAACTCATCAATAAAAAATCCTAGAAATTTTTCAATCAAAATTTTGGGGGACTTCGAAAACGAAGTCTCCGCCCGGTTTCTTTGGTGGTTTATTGTAGAGAGGAAACTTACACAGCTAAGATCCTGAAAAAAAAAGAAAAAGAAAAAACGTGAGCGTGTGTTGCCAGCCGATTGGTAGCCATGAAGAAATTATGAATTCAATCAAGTTTATTTTTGTAAAATGTCTCATTCTCAAGATAAATTCGAAGTCTTCTCTGCAAGAGTGTGAACAGCAGCCCTTGCACACTTTTGTAGGAACTTGCGACCCAAGACCAAGCCCAGATCCACGTAAACCTTGCACTGAAGAATTCTTCTTCGTGCCGTCTTACGTTTACTCCTTACATATCCGGAAAATTTCACGTTCTCAAACGAAACACCTGATTTGATTGCAAATAATGTAACAGAGATTGTATCTCACAGTACGGAGAACTGGGAATACTAGTCTTTTTTCCAATGACTTTGATCAAAATCTTCCGTTGTCTGCGACTTAAATTCGATTAGAGGTTCTTGACAAATAAGTTCACCAGCTTCTCAAGGAATGAAGACTGATATGAAAACACGTTATCAATCTTCTTCAAGATTTTGTCGCCGAACGGTTCCCATTTCCAAATTAAACGGAAAGTAAACTTTTATTGAATATACTTTTGATTATTTGAAAAAAATAAATGCTAAAAAATTTTTAAAAACGAAAAAACCATTATACCACTTATTAGCGAATGAATGAATAATGGTAAAAATTATTTAATAGCATACGATTACAAAAGAAATTCGTCAAATGAAGGTACAAAGAATTCTAAAATTCACCATTCTCAGAATTGGCATTAGTATCTTCGTCGATCAATTTTTGATGAACTTGATTGAGCGACTGAAAAATAAATAATGACGTATCGGTCAGTGAACAATTAAAGTGAATGAGAAAGAGATGAAGATACAAGATTTAGGTTTAGGTAGTATTTTGACGAGTTATCATTGAAGAATTGTTTCAATTTTTACAAACCTTGAAGTATTTCACAGTCTTTACACGTAATTCAGAAGTAGCGTCGTCATCACACAAAATTAACGTGCGAGCGTGTTGTTGGAAAGCAGAAGCAGTCCACATATGATTAACACCTTCCTCAATGGCTTTATGAAAAGCGAAAGCTTTATGAGACCCGAGAGTTATTACCATAACCTACGAAAACAAAATAGGTACCAATTAAAATAAACGTATTATTTTCTTCACCCGAGGGAAATCAATTCTCAAACGAGAGAAAGCAGGACCTTTGCTGCACATTCATGCTACCCTGAGCTCTCCAAGTTCTCAAAAATTTGACTAAAGGTTGTCCTACTTCTCTCAAGAATCCAGACTTCAATAGTTTAATCTACAGATATCCACACATCATGACACCTATTCTTGAAGGTAGCACTTCTTTCCCATTGAAAACGACGGCTTCCACAACGAAGTTGAACGAGGAACGCTGGCAACCTGTTTTATGAGTCATATAGAAATCAAGGAAGCCTAGACCTAGATAAAGCTAATATAGAGAAGGCCTAGACCTACTATAAGCTTAGTATAATATAGTTTAAGAGTTTAAATTTTTCTCGACTCTCGAGCTATATTCGATAGGAGGGGCACTTGGAAAAATTCCGATCTCCGAGCTATATATGATAGGGGGGGCTGACTCTCGAGCTTTATATGATAGAAGGGGACTTGAAATAATTTTGACTATCAAGCTAGATATACATGGAAAAATGTCGATTCTCGAGTTTTATATATGATATGAGGGGGACAGACGAGTTCCGACCTCCGAGCTATATACTTATGACATAATTTTGACTATCAAGCTATATACATATATGATCGGAGAGGGACTTCGAAAAATTTCGACTCTCGAGCTCTATATATGATAGGAGCGTAACTTAGATATTGGAAAGGGTTCGAGATTCGAAATCCTTCCAATTTTTTTGTTGAACGGCGGACGGCAAAATTTTCAAAAAGCCTCCATAGAACAGGTTCCCTGTTAAAATGACTCACTTCTCTGGCGTCCATAACTGTCCCAACGCCCACGGTTAACGCTCTTTTCGGTACTTTGGACAAATCGTTATCAAAAAATCTTGCATTCGCTTCCAATGTTTCTTGAGCCAGAGTTTTAACTCTGGTCCTGGAGACTAAGGACGATCCTGGCTCATTGAATGCGATATGTCCGTCTGAACCTATGCCTGGAAAAGAATTTCGAAAAATACCACCGTGAAGGAGGTTGAAAATTTCCAAAGAAAGCCGAGATATTACTCTCATTGGTAGCCTAACCTCCGATGAATAAGTGAATACCACCAGCTTCAAGAATTTTCTTTTCATAGTCTACACATTCGTCGTCTAAATTGGCAGCGTTTCCATTTAAAATATGAACATTACAGGGTTGAATATCGATATGCTTTAGGAAATTGGTCCACATAAAATAATGGTAACTTTCGGGATGATCTCTTGGTAAACCTGCATTTAATCTCTGTATTATTAGTTTATAATGGAAGATTCTTCGATAAAATTATCAAAATACTAACCAACATATTCATCCATATTGAAGGTTTTGACGTACTTGAACGATACTTTTCCAGCTCTGTGAAATTCAATTAATTTCTTGTACATTCCTAGAGGAGTGCTTCCTATTGAAGAAAGAGTATATTATATAATTTTTAAACGTATAAAATGAAATGAGGTAGAAATGTAGTATCATATTATTTCTACTCACCAGTTGGTAACCCGAGAACAAAATAATTACTTTCACTAGGTTTAAAATCATTAATTTTTTTGGCGACATATTTGGCAGCCCAAGTGGAAACTTCGTCTGCTGTAGGTAAAATTATCAACTTCATGGCAAGTTGTACGTCACTTAGGGAGAAAGACTCTGATTAATTCCAACTGACATCTAGGTATTTCTACTCGCTATAAGTGTCTACTTACCTATGATTCTTCTTAGAAATTATGCCGTTGCACAAGTGACTAAAAAATCTATTTCAAAATGAAATAATTGCACTTGAACAAGTTTCTTGAATAACAAAGCTTTACTTAAGATATAAGTTCTACTGCTTGAAGTCTGATTGATAACTGACTTGAATATTCGATCGAAAAAGGTTTATATAGGTAAATATAAGCAACGTTTAAAGGACTACTAGTGTAATCAAATACAGTTCATTGAGACCCTAGTAGATTATGTATAGTAAAGATTAATAATATTGATGTGAGTTAAAATAGCAGCAAAGTAGATTAAAGTAGAGGGTAAATGTACCCAGGAGATGTGTGTATGAAGAGGCACCGCACAAAGTACCCAAAGTTACTCAGTAATAAGACGAGGTATACGTTGGTATAACAAATAGTAATAAAATAGGACGATGTACATGTATGTGTATGTTACGGCAAAAGACCAAAGATTGGGAGATTGTCAACGTTCACGGGCAAATGTCGACAGTCGTCAGTTGGTGGTGCAAAAATATCTCTTTCACGATACATGAATATAAAAGTGATCTTTACTCTTTTATCAAAGTGCGTAAGGTTAATTTTTTCATCTTTGTTCGCATGTACGTGTTACGCTCAGTTCACGTAAATGCTCATCACGCGTAATGAGCCACAAAATTGCTCAATGCACGTAATATGCAGACGTGCTGCTCATTACGCGTATTGTGCAAAGTTGCTGCCCCATTACGTGTGATCAGCAATATTTTTCTGCCTATTACGCGTATTGAGCATCCTTATGAACCAATCCGAATTGGTTCGGCTTGGTTCAGTGGGGATTGGGCGAAGATATCATCGGTGCTCCTGCAGGCAGAAATGTCAAAGCAATCGCCTAAAGTAATAAACGCGAAAGGACGAATACTCCGAAGGGAGAGTAAACAATACAAACTGCAGAAAAATTTCTACAGTTTGTATTGTTTACTCTCCCTTCGGAGTATTCGTCCTTTCGCGTTCAGATAGATGGACTTGTTCTTGAAATGCATCTCTAACATTATTTTATGGGACATTTGGGCAACCATCGGTTATCGGGGTAAAAACACTCGCTGAATCCGAATTTCATGGTTGCCAAGTCGAATTTTGCCTCCTTATGGCCCAAGTCCAAGATGGCCGCCAAACTCATTTCATTTCTGTTTCAAGGTAAAACAGAAAGTTGTAATTTTTTAGGGGAGGGGGTTGCTGGTGTACAGAATAGGATTTTCAAACTCTACTTGAGGTATTGCCATCACATACAGCGAAAATGAGAACCCAAATTTGGGTCAAATTAAGGCCAAATTTATTGGAAATATAACTCCAGAGTAGGGGGTATCGTTTCTATGGTTTTTTGACCCGGGAAAATCAAAAACGATCACCATGAGCGTGCCTGGGAATCAGAAGTCGAGATACTGTATATGGGTCCTGTGGTTATGTTCTCATAAACATGCCTTTTTGTTATTAGTTCTTTTGACATGTTTCATATCTTTTCTGAGATCCCATATACTATTGGAAAATTGCGAGTACCACCCCCCTCTCCCCCTCCCTCCGATAATAGACTAGGAAAATTTTCGAGGAAAATTTTTATACCTTGGTGGTGATTGAGAAATCTTTGAGTAAGACCCCCCCCCCTACGTTTCAGGCTAGTTTAGTATATATGCTGTATAGAAGAAGGAAGAAGGAAGGAAGAAAGACAAAGCAAGAAGGACGAAGAAGGATGAAGGAAGAAGGAAGAAGGAGGAAGGAGGAAGGAGGAACGAGGAAGGAGGAAGGAGGAAGGAGGAAGGAGGAAGGAGGAAGGAGGAAGGAGGAAGGAAGGAAGGAGGAAGAAGGAAGAAAAAAGGATGGAGAAGGAATGAGAAAGAAAGGAATTTTCAATACCATATCCCATTTGACTCATAAAACAGGTTCCCTGCGTTCCTCGTTTATCTTCGTTAAGGAAGCCGTCGTTTTTTCCTTTCAGAAATATGATTCTTTACCAACAAAGTTATTTGAGCTACAATTTTAAATAATCCTCCTTATTTTACAGTTCATCTTATTTCTACGGATTAATTTTGAGTTATATATGCTTTGTTTTGATAGTGTGTAATGCAGTTCCGAGAAAGCTCTGTGATTTTAACCTGAACAATTTCCAATATCTCAAGTACAGTTTGAAGATCCAATTCTGTACACCAGCAACCCCCTCCCCTAAAAAAACTTACAGCCTTATGTTTTACCTTGAAAATGAAATGAAATGAGTTTGGCCACCACTTCGGATTCGGGCCATCGGGAGGCAAAATTCGACTTGGTAACCACGAAATTCGGATTCAGCGAATGTTTCAACCCTCATAATCGATGGTTGCCCAAATGTCTCGAGAAATAATGTTAGAATGAAAAAATTAACCATTTTCATGGTTTGTCCACCAGTCTAGAAATTGTGACAATCACTATGAATAACAGAATGAGATTTTGAATTTAGAAAGGGTAATGACGACCTCCTTAAATGATAATAGAAAGTAATTTACATTATAATGATTTTTTGAAGTATTCCAAGTAAAATGAAAATAGCATTATTTTACAACAAAATATTTACCATCAAACTTGCAAAAATTAGGTGACCAACAGGCGTTCAACGCAGGTCGAAAAATTCGCCAAATTCATTATCACACGTGCCAGATTCCACAAGCAATTTTTCTATTTGTTGCGTGGGATATTGGGAAAAAGCCCAACGACATCAAACGAGCATAAAATTGAACCTGGAGGAAGGTATAAGTCCTTCAATTTTTCAGCCAGGGCACACGAATTCTTAACTGAATAGGGAGACTCTTACTCCACACGAGCTTTGAACTATCTATCCAGGAACTTGGCGAGAGAGTAGGAGAGGAAACGAATGAGAAAACCGGCTGCACCGGCACATTTTCTTCGTATACCTTCGGCAATCCGGAAAGGAGGGGAGGAACTGGATTCGGTTCCAAAATGGCTTTCTTTAATGAAGGACTCTTAATGATAACCTCACTACCATTAATAAGTTTCCTAGCCTCTTTAACGAATTTTGGAAAATCAAAAAGAGGGGCCTCCTTGGCCCCACATTGGCCAAGCACATCGCAAACCTTGGAGACATAGGAAGCCTTGTCCAAAACTACGACACCATTCCCTTTATCAGCCTTAGTAATAACCAACCTTTCCTCCCTAATCTTCCTCCTCAAACCCATGATCAATTCACTCCCTGCATCGCTTATGCAAGGGAGGGGGGTACTACGAACAATTTTGGCACATTTTTTTGCGGTATTTACACCAGGCTCGATTTTCACTGCTAAATCAGCCACAACGTTTGCTAGAGTCTCCCGATTTTTTAGAGGGGGGGGGGAGCCCGAATCAGGAACCGTGTCCTCCGTCTCTTCGTTTTTCGACCAGCGTTTTATAGTACCAATACTGTCAAGAGACTTCTGGTCAAATTATAAGATCCAATATCGATGGCCGAGGGGGGGGGGGGGGTGTCTATAGGGTAGCTTGTGGTGATTGCCCTAGTGTGTGCGTAGGTATGACTAGCCGTCAACTCCAGATTAGAGTTGATGAACCTAGGAAAGCCTGGGAAAAAAGAAAAGTAGGTGAGTCAGCGTTTGCTGACCATTTAATTGAATGTGGTCATAGTCCCGAAGAGGGGTCTGAAGTTCTCCTCCACCGGGAAAAATTTCATTTCAGGCGCTTAGCCTTAGATGAAATTGAAATTCATCGTCATCGAAATATTAAAGACACTACCGTGTTGAACAGGTAATTCCTGAGGAGGGATTGATTGAATTAGTCTATGAGGATGATTCACATGTTGATGACTCGCTGGTTCAGTCATGACCTCCACTCGTTCTTGTTGGTGTTGGGTTCAGTCGCTTTCTATACCTCGAGAATGGCTGTTTAGCCGAAAGCGCTCGGTTGTTTAATTTTATTGCAGTTCTTGTATTTGTTTCTTAATTACTCCTTGTGTGTATTATTTCTTCAAGATGAAATTTGTTTTACAGGCCCCACTATCCCTAAAATGAACTTCCGTCTGATTTTCAAGCTTCTCGCCCTTAGCAAAATGATTCGACAAATGCCGAGGAATCCGGGCTCTGATCATAACTTTCAGACTTTCCTTCCCCTGCCTTCAACACACAAATTCGGTGGTTCTCGAACATTCAAAAAATCCAGTCAATTCGTCACCAAATGAGGAAATAAACGTCTATTGTGTCCGTCGTTTTTCTCTCTTCCTCACCTTCTCTAATGTCACTACAATAGAAAGAACTCTTTTTCTAAAACTCGTAACTTATAAAAATGTATGCGTGAATGTAATCATCTTGTACCCACCACTACGGGCGGAACGTAGATGTAGACGAGAAGGGAAAGAAGAAAAATACAACGCTTCAAGCTGCGCGAGGAGAGGTTCACATTTTTTTTTTTTTTTTTTAATTAAAAATTCCAATACAGCTGGAAACAAGAGTAGAGAGAGCGCGTCTACATCAGAAATTTGTCGTCGAGAACAATAATGGGCATATCTCCAATACGAGAGTGTGCCGTCGTGTACTACAGCAGACGTTCTTCGAGAGAAAGAAAAAAAAAGGCAGGACGCACGGAATGGAATCGAGAGAGGTACAATATAAGTGAAAGGAACAAGGAGAATGTTGAAAGAGAAATGAGTCTCGAAAGTGTAGTACGCGGA
The DNA here is from genome assembly GCA_035079385.1 of Aspidiotus rigidus. Classification (NCBI taxonomy): domain Eukaryota; kingdom Metazoa; phylum Arthropoda; class Insecta; order Hemiptera; family Diaspididae; genus Aspidiotus; species Aspidiotus rigidus. The sequence goes on from JAVHKY010000001.1 coordinate 12,408,815, forward strand.
CTGTACGGAGGGTGAAATTATGACGATAGCGGCGAAGACGACATAAAAGCTGGTGAAATAGCGCGAGACGCGGTAACTAATGCGAAAATATGTGATTTACAAAGTGGTATAAACAAGAAAGAGAATACCCAGCTGCATGATGATGATGAGATCGGTTGGCCAGATACGGAGAACGGATCGCGCGAACGAAAACTCATTTAATAAAGGTTTTTGGACGCGTACACTCTACGGTACGTCCGGAACCGAGAAGAGAAGCCCGATGCTGTTGCGACTATAGGCTAGTTACCCCCTTAATAAAAGGTTCGTTCCTTTAAGTAGCTGATTGTATTACGAGAAAATTGCTTTTGCGGTAAACTTTTAGCCAAAGTTATTTAATAAAAGGGACGGAAAAAGTTTTTCGACGGCCGCTGCCGCTGCGTGTACGTGGACACGAGCTCGGATTTATTGAAAAAACGCAAAAGAGAAAGTGCGAGAGAATTTTTCGCGACTTTTCATCCGCCCATTTCGTGGTATAGACTGTAGATTTTGTTTTTTTCTTTTCGCCATCGAATGATACGAAAAGTTGCGTTTGAAAAAAGAGGAAACATCTACAAGCTCGAGTTATTTTTAAGTGAATAAAATTTCTCCCGTTTATTCACGGCGAAAAAAAAGTGACTTACTCACGCGATTATAGAGAGTGAAAAAAAGAAGTCATCCAGCTCGTTCGCTTTCTTAATTTCTCTCTCTCTTTCTCTCTAAATACGTTGCTTTTCATTTTTATCCATTTTTCCTCGTTTTTTTTTTTGTCTTCCTCTCTTTCTTCCTTTTTTAATTCAAGAGGGAACTGCTACGATAACATTGTTGAATGTAGTACAAAACGAGAGAAGTTCTCATCACAGTCGGCTTAGTGGTAATGCGATGCGACATTCCGGTTGAAACAACTTCGCGTCCTACTACAAAATAAGTTTAACTTTAGACGGACGATTTAATTCGAACGCGGTTCGCGTGAAAAATCAGACGGCGATTACGCGTAACCGCTTTACATTACGTCCCCGCTGTTTCTTCCTGTATAGTCGACGCAACAGTTAGTGTATAATAATAGCGTACATATGTATAGGTGTGCCCTTTTTCCATCGTCGCATGTCCTACGATACGCTTTTGGTATTAACATTTCGAAAAATTAGTTTTAAAGACACGACCTGTCAAAATGTCTTGTCATAGGTGACAGCTTATCGGGTAAAACGGAACAATCGTTATACAGGCGCTACTAAGGTAACCATCGATTATCGTCGTGGCCGGTGTCGGTGCTGGCTTCCTGCCCGATACGATCGCGATTGAGTTCGCGCCACCTTTTTTGCATGCAAATTACCCGATATTTCCGACAATGTATGATGTACGAAAATAGGTTTCATGCTATACTTCTGACTTTGAAGGAAGGAAGTTATACGGAATAAACCTTACAATTTTTCAGAAAATAACATGAACTTGTCATCTTCTCTACCTTGACGATACAATATTAGACTTTTTTGTTCTCTAATGGAGTGTCTCTCTAATGAATTTAATAAAATTGTCATTATTACGATGTTCCATGGTTTGAAACGTACATTATATTCATCGGACTCGTGAAAGTTATCCAAAATATACGCAATTTGGCTGAAGAACTAACGACGTACTACGTTGAAAGAAACTGTCACACCTCCAGAATGCGACGGTCGGGAAAAGCAGATTGCGGCCGGAAGTAACTGCCGAACTCATTGATTGAGGCACCGTCTACGCGCGGTATTCATAGCAAAGTTTGCCACAATATCCGCAGGTGTAGAATGTATAACTTTGTGTAGGCGAAAGGTGAACATATGCATCCTTTGGCTCATACCCCTTTACAGATACACTTTCCAATAGAATTGACACGGTCCGAAACGTTACGGCTCGACATAATGACAGAATACTCAAAGAAAAGAGTAAACGAAGAACCAATTCACAAAGACCGCAGGTACGGATATAAAGGAGAAGATGCGAGATCTTTCGGTTAACAAACCATCATCGGGCAAAGTTAGAACGCCACTGACCCAGATACGACTCATAAAACAGAATACCAACGAGATCAGGATTGAACGAGCGAGCCCTCGCGAGGTGACTCAAACTCGTAGACCAATTCAACTAAACCTTCGTCGGGAAAATACCTGTTGAGTACGGTAACATCGTCACTGTTCAGATGACGCACTATTTCGATATTTTCCGCAACGCAATGCGCTTGAAGTAAGAATTCTCCTTGTGGAGAAGGGTAGCCGAACCTTCCTTGAAACTATGACCACTGGAGACAAGGTTGTCCACAAAGGCCGAATCACCCAAATTACCTTGCTTCCAGGCCTTAAGGTACTCCTCTACTCGAATTCCAAGCTGGTGACCCGTCTCGCCTATGTATACACCGTTACAATCCTTGCACTCAAATTTGTATACCCCGCTCCTCTCCACCCGCGGGATGGGGACCTTTAGCCTAAAAAACAAACCCTTCACAGTAGTGAGGTTATAAAAAGCAGGCCTGAAGCCAAAGGGGCGGAGGACACGAGTCAGCTTGGATGAAAACTCACCCAAAAACGGGAGCTTGATCCAACGTAATCTCTTATTATTATTACCACTCTGATCGCGGGGGAGGGAAGTGGTAGAATCAAGGCCCTTCCTCGTAAGTTTTTTACGGACCATACGGTCAATGTCCAAGTTGACCTCATTCACAGCGGCCAAGTGCTTAATGGTCACCAGCTCCTTTTGGAAAGCTGGTTGACTTAGCGGAATGCTAGTCAGTCGATGAATATAACTATTGAAGGTAGCGATCTTATGAGAAAATGGACAGAAGGACGATCCGTGAACAACTGTATCGGTCGAAGTAACCTTCCTGAATATCGCAAATTCATGGTCCCCATCTCTATCAGAGATAGTGAGATCCAGAAAGTTTGTGGAAGAACCTCCAATTTCTGTAACGAATTTTACGGAGGGATACATTTTATTCAGATACTGAAGAAACTCACCGAGGAGCTCTTGAGGACCGGTCCACGCACATAATATATCATCCACATATCGGTGCCAGTAATGGATGTGACTCAGTAGCACTTGGCCAGAGGAAAACAAGTCAACCTCAAATCTGGACATAAATATCTCCGAAACGAGAGAGCCCAAAGGAGAGCCGATGGGGATTCCTACCTCCTCAGGAAACTCGTAAAATTTCCCATTGAACTTACAGAAGTTAGGGGACCAGCACGCATTAAGGAGGCCAAAAAATTCCCGTATCTCGTTATGAGGAATGTTGAACTTTACAAGTAGGTCACCCATATACTGCATAGTATGGGCCTTTGGTATGTTGGGAAAGAGGCCGGCTACATCAAATGAGCAGAGGCTGGTACCCGGAGGCAAGGTAACATTTTTGAGCCTCTCGGCCAGAGAAACCGAATTTTTAACGGAGTAGGTGGAGTCGTACTCGATTCGAGACTTGAACCAACAATCCAAGAACTTGGCCAGAAAATAGGCAGGGGAGGAGACGTAGGACACGACAGGCCACATAGGAGTATTCATCTTGTGAACTTTTGGCAACCCATAGAGGAGGGGGGAACAGGGTTAGGTACGAGCGGGGCTTTTTTGAGCGAAGAACTTTTTATGATAAACTTACTCCCGTTCACAACTTTCCTAACCTCTTTGACGTAGTTAGGAAAGTTAAAACATTGAGTGAGAACTTCTTGAGCCTTGGAAACGTAGGAGGATTTCTCCAGGACTACGATCGCGTTACCCTTGTCGGCTTTAGTAAGGATTAACCCCTGGTCCCTGACCTTCCTCCTCAGATTATCTATCACCTCACATGCGTAATTGTTTATACGAGGGAGGGGGTGTCGCGGTTTAGTTCAGCGCAAGCTGATTGAATATTCACGCCAGGACCAATTTTTATGGTCAGGTCGGCAACGACATTAGCAAGAGTTTCATCTTTAGGAAGGGGAGGTAGGCCAAATTTCAGACCCTTCTCCAACAAATACGTTTCATCTTGCGAGAATGGCGTCTGGGTGTAATTAATAATGAGGGGCTGGAAATTTTGAACAAGACCATTATTAGCACAAATATTTTTGAGGGCAATAGCCTTGGAGTTCAAAAGGGAGGAAATTTTCTTTTCTTTTTTGGCTTTGAGCTCAACCTCAAAATCCCAGCAATCCTCATTAACCTTCCGAATAAACCGATCGAACTCACCTGGCGGAAGCAAACTAGAGAGCCTGGAATGGACGAGGAGATTGAGACGAGTAGTAACATTCAGACGACCATACCATCTTCTCAGCTCGGAACGAATCCATTTGTTAGTGATGGTTTCCTCCAATTTTCGAGTGGTGTACTTACAGTAAATTTTGAAAATAAGAACCGAAGGTACGCAGCATTTGCGTTGAGATCTTTCGGTTAACAAACCATCATCGGGCAAAGTTAGAACGCCACTTTCCGCGCTTGCCAAGTGTGCACCTGTAATACTTGCTACGACTGAAAAAGTAGACTACATTCATTTCCGTTGCGCCCAGATTGCGGCCTAGAAAATCCAAAAAGTCGACCAGATTGCGGCTTATAAGAAAAGCAATCAGATACGAAGAAGATTAGAATTCCTTTATCGGCCGACGGCGAAATTTCAAAGTACGCAAATTGGTCAGGTTTCAGAAGGTTCATGTCGTCAACCCCACCTCATCTCGATTCATGGGGTGGGATTGGGTAGATTCGTTTGTATGGATCGTGGTGTAGAATTTTTCGTATGTGTTGGCACTATCTCGCGCAAACGTAGCACAAACGAATCCAGTCAATCCCATCCCAAGAATCGAGATGGGAGAGGGTGGGCATGGATCCAAGAATCGAGATCAAAAATGAGTCGATTTTCGGAATTAGATTTCATTGTCGACTAAAAATCGACATCGACATTGTGTGAACTAGACTCGTTGACGTAGTCCATGGTTTTTCGAGTTTCCTCTGATCATCCTAATCGTCTGGTCAATTCACCGTAGATAGAGGAGGTCAAACGATCAATTTCATGGATTTCACAGTTTCCAGCGTGATGGTGAAGCAAGTTGAAAATCCATAATAATAAAACACAAGCAACCTACGAAAACAGTGGACAACGCTAGGAATATTTTGTCGAACGTCTGTCGGCACCGGGATTGTTTGTTAACGTTCGCGTTCAGATGGGTTTAACGAGCAACGTGTGATGGACGGATGGAGGGGAAGACTCGTCACCTGATCGCACGAACTAGGAGCCGTACCCGCAGGACGTATCTTCCTTCGCGTTTTATGCTCTCCTTTTAAAACCCATGAACTTAGTATGGCAGAGCCCTTAGCATCACTCTAACCCATGAACACAGTATTGTAAAGCGGTAAAATGATTACAGGTGTGGTAGTCAATGTCAAGACCATTGCCATTGAGTTTGAGGGAGCTATTCTGAATTAAATTTTGTTTTCTATTTTTAATACTCTTCTATAATAAATCCTTTTTTTTTTTTTAGGTATTTCACTGAATCCCTAAATGCTATAAAACTTACTTTAAAATAGGATTTGGTTAATGTGAACCATATTTTTTTTGTTTTTTTATTTTTAAATTGTGACCGAAGTAGTATTTTCTTAAAATAAGGTTTGGATAGAGTCCCCCTCAGGGGGCGCATCAGGGGGACTTCGAGTCTGTAACTGATGCGTCACCAAGTCTTACCACTGCCTTGCCGTGGCGAGGGGGCTTACGACTGGGAGAGATAGCTTGCTATAGACAGCGCGCGGTGGAAGCTGAAAAGCGGAAAGGCAAATAGTCACTGTCACTCTCCAATACAGTCAACTAAAGTGGTACAGGCGACACTCCCCTCGAAGGATGTCCTCCCCACAGCAATGTGGGAAGAAAGGAATAACTGACTCATCCTTAAGTCTAGCTGCCGCCATACTTGTATGGCGAGGGGAATCACTCCTTCGGGAATGACAAGCAGCATGGCTCGCGCGGACCTCACCCCGCGTATGTCACCCTCACTCTTTAGCACAACTGACCACCACACTTTTCTATCTCTCTTCTCTTCAAGCCACTTTGGCAGGCAGGCAGGCCTTAGATGCAACGCTATTTCTTCGCTTCCTATCTCCTTCGCACTCATGGCTGCCGACTTAAGGCAGGGACACATTGCCATCTCTAATAAATATGGACAAATCCAAGAAATTTATTTATAAGCCGCCAACTTCCAGAGTGAATTTTATGGAAGGATATCGGCCATTTAAGTAAGAAAGGAACTCACTAAGGAGTTCCACTGGGCCAGTCCACGCGCACAATATGTCGTCTACATACCTATGCCAGTAAAAAACGTAATTTAGAAGTACCTGGCTCGAAGAAAACAATTCGACTTCAAATCTGGACATGAAAACCTCCGATATTAATGAGCCCAAAGGGGACCCAATAGGGATCCCCACTTCTTCTTGGAATTCGAAAACTTTTCCCTGAAATTTACAAAAATTGGGAGTCCAACAAACTCTCAGAAGGTCGAAGAATTCTACCAATTCCTTATGAGGGACACCAGTTTTTACAAGCAATTCGCCCATATGTTGGATTGCGACAGCCTTCGGGATGTGAGGAAATCGGCTGTTTCTCTTGTGGTTCAATATAATTTGCTACACCTTCGGGTGTACACTCTTCTTGGTAATATGAATAACCATAAATTAGAAGAATGTATCGATTCCATGGGATGTGATTTGAGATCAGAAGCCAGAACCAGAATTGGGAAAATACTGAGTGAAAATATAAGAATAATATCCATCGACGAATTAATCGAATTTTATTCACGAACAAACGACAAGTGAAAAGGTTTTTACATTCTACGACAATAATCGACAAGACGAGATATCAACGACAACAACTACTATACTACACGAGATATACAAGTTTTAAAGTTGAATGATAAAATCCGATAAGCTCAGTGCAGCCTTTTTATCCACAAATTGAATAAAACCGAGTTAAACGTCTTAACAATCCCCCCACAAGAGGGGTGGTAAATACATTTCGACAACAACAAAAATACATTTCGACGACAACAAAAATACATTTCGACGACAACAAAGAGGGGAAAAAACGACAAAAACAAAGAAAAAAAAACGACAAAAACAACAAATTCACATTAAAATTTTAGCTTTCAATTGGTAATGTGATCAATTTACAGATGGAACGACGAAATATTTTATTCCGCATCCTGACGTCTGCCACCCTCACCAGCCCGTCAGTACCCGGATAGACCTCTGTAATCAGGCCCAATGGCCAATTTAATGGGTGCCCGGCGCTGGGTTCCTTTACCAACACTATTTGACCAACCGCCAAGTTGGGCTGAGGCTGCTTCCACTTGTGGCGATATTGGAGCTGATTTATATAATCCTTCGACCAGCAACGCCAAAACGACTGCAGCTGATCCCGAATGAGTCGAAATCGTTGAGGGAGAGGAATATCATTGGCCTCAACCGCTGGGATTGCGGAAAACGTTTCGCCAATTAGAAAGTGCGCCGGCGTAAGCACCTCGGCAGCCTGCCCAATATTTTGTGAGTAGCACAGTGGCCGAGAATTCATAACAGCCTCCACACGAGCGAAAAAGGTGGCGTATTGCTCAAAGGTTAGTACACTACCCTTGGTTGCATTCAACAGAAATTTCTTTGCGCTCTTGATTCCCGCCTCCCACATACCGCCATGATGAGGAGTGCTTGTCGGTATGAAATGCCACGCGAAATTTTCCGAAGTTGCAAATGATGTGAACTCCTCTTGATTATCAACGAAAAAATTGCTAGCCCCAACAAAATTGGTTGCGTTGTCCGAGTGCATTTGCACCGGTATGCCTCTACGGGAAATGAAGCGTTGCAGGCACTCAATGAAATCATGGGCAGAGAGGTTCGACACGATCTCCAAGTGGACTGCACGGGTGACCAAACAAACAAATAAGGCGAGATATATTTTATATTTCCTAGTGGTGCGATGTCCAACACATTTACAGTCAAAGTGTCCGCCAAGATCAACACCCGTATATTTGAAAGGGCGAGTAATGGAAACTCGCGGTTCCGGCAGTTGACCCATTAACTGATGACGAACTTTGGCACAAATACGACGACAATGAATGCAGGTTCTCAAAACTTTTTTGATCAAGTTTGTGCGTCCACCAATGATCCAATATTGAGACGATAAATACGATTCGAGAAATTTACGCCCAGCATGAAAATATTTGGTGTGCAGGTGACTGATAAGGATCAGAGAAAAATGTGATTTTGCAGGCAGGATGACTGGATGACGTTTATCGGAGGAGAACGATGATTTTTCCAACCGACCACCAACCCGCATTACCCCATGCTGGTCCAAAAATGGATCCAACTTTGCTAATGAGCTCTGTTTTCGAACAGGTTGATTTTCCTGCAACAAATTAATATCAGCGAGAAAAAATGACATTTGCACGACCCGGACAACTACGAAATGAGCGCGTGTGAACTCCACAAACGAGATTGATTTAACGACAGGGTTATCCCGGTCAAGAGCAAGACGTTTCCAACGAAATATATACGCGACAGTGTTCACAAGCTTTCGGTAGCTTGAAAATTTATCAACAAACAACGACGGTTTCACATTTCTATCACTGTTTGCAATCAAACACGACGATTCTACACTAGGAAATATCGACGACTCAGGTAATATAAAATCACTTGACGACAAATGCGAGGGTCCAAAAAACCATAACTCCGACGAACTCAGCGCCGAGGCAGCGATTCCCCGCGTGGCTTGATCCGCAGGATTATCCCGCGTTCCTACATGTGCCCAATGAGAGCAGACCATTGACTGAATTTTTGACACTCGGTTGCTTTCAAACACTTTCAGCTCAGCAGGCGACTTTCTCAGCCAATCCAAGACTACAGTTGAATCGCTAAACGCGAAAACGCTTGATGGGTCGACACCAAGTTTGGCCGCCACTCTATCCAATAATGAGGCCAACAAGAAAGCCGCTTGAAGTTCCAGTTTTGGCACCGTTAGCGTCCTCACTGGAGCAACGCGTGTCTTAGAACAAACGATGTACGATTCAACTTCCGCAGGGTTGTTGGTGGACAAACGACGAAAATAAATAACCGCGCAATAAGCCGACTGACTCGCATCGCAAAAACCAATAAGTTGATCAGAAGCTGACGAAACAATTGATGAGTAGCGACGATTGATTTGTATCTGACTCAGCTGGGGAATCTCTGATAAATAACTATAACAAAGCCGCGATAACGATTCCGGCAATGGTGTATCCCAGTCCAACTTCTCTTTCCAGATGAGCTGCATAATAATCTTTGGCCGAATAGTGACAGGCGACAAGAATCCCAATGGATCAAATACACGAGACAGCTCAGACAAAATGATGCGTTTAGTTAAAACATCACCTAATACACGAGTGCTGACCCTTACCGCAAAGGTGTCCGTAGTTGGTTCCCACACCAACCCAAGAACTGAAGAATTCTCCGAAAAATTGAAGGCCGAGCAACTAGCATCTCCCATATTCAGCCGACTAATATTCCGCAAAAATTCGGATGAATTTGACTTGTATTTTCGCAATGGAAATTTCGCAGCAGCTAACGCTGTATGAATTTCATGCTGTAGTTCCAACGCCGCTGTCAATGTATCCGCTCCAGCCAACAGGTCGTCCATATAAAATCCCTTAGAAATAAAATCAGCAGCGAGTGACGAGGGATTAGACCTGCGCAGTTCCTCGGCAATAACAGCCAAACACTTTGTGGCAATGAACGACGCCGATTTAGTTCCATAAGTGAGCGTGTTGAGTTCGAATTCCCTCAACGGCTCCGACGAATTTTCACGCCAGACAATCCGCTGAAAACGGCGATCAGCAGGATCCACCTCAATGCATCGGTACATCTTAGCGATGTCTGCCATAAAGGCGACCACATGACGACGAAACTCCAGGAGGCTGTCAAACAGCTCCTGTTGTAATAACGGCCCTTTCATTAATGTATCATTCAACGAAAGACCAGACCGAGTTTTGGCCGACGCATTGAACACTACTCGAAGTTTTGTGGTTTCACTATCAGGGCGAATGACAGCTCGATGTGGGCAGTAATAGGCAATTTCTGTTTTATCATCCAGCGACACAAGCGACATGTGGTTAAGTTCTTGATACTCCCGCATAAAATCAACATACAGACTTTTGATCTCTTCAGCAGCGGAGTTCAACATTTTTTCTATCCGAGAGAAACTAGCAAGAGCCCTAGAGAAGTTATTAATCAAAGAATCACGACTCTCGTTGAAAGGTAGGCGAACAATAAATTGACCCGTTTCAGGATCACGACGATATGTAGATTCTAAATGCCGATTGCACTCTTCCTCCTCGACAGAAAGACATGGTTTCTCTATAGGAATTTCCTCAACTTTCCAGAAGCGCTCAAGAATTGAATCAACTTCCTGAGTCGCGTGACCGCAAACAAGATTGCTTGTAGTACCAACAAAATTTGATGTCTGAGGTTGATTGACCGGACCCGCTAGCAGCCAGCCAAAATGAGAACGACGCAAAAAGGTTCCCTCGATAATTTTCAACTCATCCATGACGCAACGCTCGTAAAACGCTGCACCAACGATCATATCAACGTTCAAGATGTCAACAAATGAATTTTGAAACGCAGGATCAGCCAATTCGAGATTTTTAATTTGCGGCCAAAGTGAACCAGTAGACAATTGATGTACGTTGTAGCTAAGAGCAGACTGAGGAACCACATTTCCCTCAACTCGCAATTCAAAATCCTCGTAACGAGAAAATAATCTTATGGCCGCGTCAAATGACGGACTTACACCGCCGCCGATACCTGTAATAGGACCACTATCCGATTGATAAGTTGGCAACCGAAACCTGCGAATGAACGCGTCAGAAAAAAGTGTTCGTTGTGAGCAATTATCGAGAAGTATACGAGTGGTTCCATGAATACTATTGCACCCAAAATTAACGACAGCAGTAGGCAACAATATAAATGACTTTGAATTTGGCGCTTCATAGCACGACAAACTAGATGCGTTATCAGCCGGCGGAGTCGGCTGAGCCGAAGACGACGTCCCCGACGCTGTGAGCGGTGCATTTGGTGCTGCAGGCAGTGCAGTGACAGCCGGTTTTGCTTCAAAATGCAAAAGACTATGATGTTTACGATTGCAAGCCTTACACCCCGAACGGGTACACTGACTTGAAGTGTGGTTTCGATTAAAACAATTCAAACAAAGTGAATTTTTCTTGACAGTATTAAACCGATCACGAGGTGACAAACACAAGAACTGTTTACTCGTACAATCAACCAGACGGTGTTCCGCTCTACAAACGACACAGGCTAATTTGGTTACCAGAAACGTTTCCTTCTCGGCACCTGATTTTCTACCCTCCTTTATGGGAAGTTGCGAACCGACGTCTTTGTTTCTTTCCTCAACGACAAATGTACGCGCCTGTAAAAATTTATTCAACTCCCCGAAGGTTGGAAACGAGCTACATGTATTCAGCGAATTCTCCCAATCCCTCGCTGTAATTGGATCGAGAATCGAACTAATGTGGTAAGCTACGTACTTCGAAAAAGTTCCCTCCACCGGCTCACCGGCGGCTTTGAGCCCACGAATGATACTGTTTACCGAATCGATCACACTGCGAATCTGCAACTCACTTTTTATTGGTGTGATATTTTTAAGCTCACGAAAATAATCTCGAATGATTGCGCGACGATTATCGTAACGAGACAAGAAATCCGACCAAGCTTCGGGGTAAGCAGCGTCAGCCAGTTCGCAGTCCTTAACAATGGCATGCGCTGGCCCAATTAACGCTTCTTTCAGATAATACAGCCTCTGTACATTCGACAAGTCCTCATTATTATGCACCAAATTTTCGAATAGGCTCCTAAAATTATAAAATTGCTGTAAATTTCCATCGAACGTAGGTACATTAATTCGCTTGAGTTTCGGCTGACTGTCGTTAGACTTCGATCCCGCCGACTGCCCAGGGTCGGGTGCCGACAATAACGACTGTCGACTAACTTCTTTATTAATATTTTTACGAAAATGTTTTATCTTACTCGAAACGTAGGCCGACGTATCGCGACAATCATCTGTTTCTTTCAACAGCTGTTCGGTTAGCTTAAAGCCTTCCTCAGTGGCTTCGTCTACCTGATCGTTCAATTCAAACAGTAGCTTTCGAAAGTCTTCTTTCAGAGGACGATATTCTTCCTCTAACAAGGATTCGAGGCGAGAAATACCTTCAAAATCGATTTCCTTACGATTTATGATACTGTGCATAGCTTCCTTGCATCTTTGTAAGTTCAATTTTAACAAACGGCGCCGTTTTTGCAGGCTTTCCATAACGGCGATAACACCACCGATTCAGGACGCAACACGAAAACGACGCAAAGTTATGCAAAGTGACGACGAAAAGCAATCACCGATCGACGAACGGACCAATTTAAGTACGACTCGAAACAATCACAAAATATTCTCAATTAGATAAACACCCGGAGGACCATGAAAATATAAGAATAATATCCATCGACGAATTAATCGAATTTTATTCACGAACAAACGACAAGTGGAAAGGTTTTTACATTCTACGACAATAATCGACAAGACGAGATATCAACGACAACAACTACTATACTACACGAGATATACAAGTTTTAAAGTTGAATGATAAAATCCGATAAGCTCAGTGCAGCCTTTTTATCCACAAATTGAATAAAACCGAGTTAAACGTCTTAACACTGAGGATATGTGCCAAATCAATGACAGAACAATAAAATCAGAGAAAGGTTACAAATCTATATAAGATCCGACAGAACAAACTGAAATTGGCAAAGACGGATCAAGGTAGTGGTAATGCAGGAGAACGAGGTCATTGCAGAGAATGGATACCAAGAGCTGAAGAAAGGCCCGACTCAGACATACCAGAACAAAGGGTACTTGAGATGAACCTGGTAGCTCCAGAATAAAATGAACTTGTAAAACTTCACAAAGCAAACCGGCCAATGAGACCACTGGTTGACAGCATCCGATCACTCTGTTACAAGATAGCAAAAACCAAGGCCTGGATTTTGAAAGAAAACCACCAGTTTGCACCTAAACAAAATATCAAAGCGATTGGACAAGTTGTAAATCAAGAGTAATGAAAAACGATATCCTTGGACGTGACGAACATATTTGATACCATAACGAACTTCTCATTCTGCTGCAAAGCAACTTACAGATACCATGGGAACCCTGACAGGCTGAGGTTCGTCAAAATAGTGAGAAGATCGTGAGCCAGAACTACTGCCGATTCAATAACACGTTGTACAGCCAGGATGAAGGCACACTGCCAAATATACGTAAATGATGTCAAAATTGTGTAGTCAGGCCATAATGAAAAGGTGGATCAACAAATCCCAACATGGGAAACATCAAATTTTCAGTCAAAATAAAGTAATAAGATCATCAACTATTTGAACCTAACGCTCACACTGGAGACTAACAGGATACAATAAAAAATCCACAGGAAGTCCATCATCCCAAGGGACTACAAAGACTGGATCCGCAAATCAAAACTTCTGACTTATTACGGTTTTACTGCCTCTTCAGGCACAAGTTTATGGCAATTCAGAACTACTGCTCCCGAGCAATAGTTCTATCCACAATGAAGAGGAGAGGGAAAGATCGAGATAGTGAGGTAGATCAACGCAGCCAACGCTTACTTTAGAAGGAGTCCTTGAAAAATTGGAAACAGAAAAGGTACACAGAAAGGTAAACGAAGAGGGTGATAAAAGTGTTTAACGGTCATGGCATGAACGTGGGTATTCTGAGCCTTATATCACCTTCTGGAAATCATACACTCTCCTATGTTCGATGGTTCTACAAACATACTCTACTAGAAACACGCTTTATCGAAGAATTGTGACCCAATTATCATATCGACTGAATTTTAAATACTTAACTGGAGTATACGGAAATTAAGTATCCACCTTCTAGAAGTAAATGAAGAGTAACTCGCTTCCGACATGGTCGCGCTGTCAATGATGCAAACCCGTTCGGTGATATTCTCCGATCACGAAGGAACGTGTTCGTGCAAATGTACCGCGTAAGTTGTCCCTACATCAATCGTGTATAGCCTTTTAATTACGTTATATCGGTTGACAAGCTTTAACAATCGAAAAATATACAAAGTATAATCTACGATCATACGTTATAGACGCCGTAAATCTTGTAAGCGATCAGATACAAATATATCGGACCAAGTAATTCAAATCGACGTGACCTTCTTTGCTACATATGCCGTCATGTCTCTCGCGACGCCGATGTCTACATTTATACGCGTACAAGTTCCTCATTTCAGATCCCCCCCCCCTCCTTCATTCTTTCACCTTGGAGTAAAACTATAAGATCACCGTTGCTGAGTAGATTTATTTGCCCCCATTGGAACGAATATTCAATCGGTGTCGAGAGCATGGCAAATAGATTAAGATACAGAAAACCGGCGAACGAAGGAAAAAGTCGTCAATATCTGCAATACCTATTTTACTCGTGCGCGAGTTTCTTGCCAATACTTTTGGGGGATATCTCGTGTCAGAGGGCATTTAAGTAGTACCTATATTTGACGAGGACATTTCCAGCACGCTTGCAAATGTATAGCATAAGAAATGCTCGAGGTCGAGGAAAACCCTCCAAAAATGGGTTTAACCACACACAGAAAATAAGTCGTGAGTATATTTGTAGTGCTTTTTTTGGAAAACTAATAACTTGGTAGACGAATACGTTCTTCTAAGTTACGATTATCCATAATAGCGAAAAAAGAATACTCAGAAGGGAGAGTGAACGATGCAAACCGCAGAGAAATTAAAACGTCGAGGGTTTCGGTTAATAAACCATCTTCGGGACTGAAATCAGAGCAACATACAAAACGGAGGATATAAATACGATATTAAGATTGGCTAAACGAGAAGTCGCGGTGTGAATCATATAGACAAGTTCAATCAGGCCATCTTCCGGAATGTACGAGTCAAGTCCAGTAATGCCATCAGTATTGAAGTGACGGGCCTTTAAGATCCCTCACGGAAACTGTGGCCGCTGTTTATAAAATGATCGGCAAA
Source organism: Aspidiotus rigidus (assembly GCA_035079385.1). NCBI lineage: Eukaryota > Metazoa > Arthropoda > Insecta > Hemiptera > Diaspididae > Aspidiotus > Aspidiotus rigidus. Next base: position 12,423,911 of record JAVHKY010000001.1, read on the forward strand.
CGCTGACTCTCCTAAGTGTCCCTTATTCCAAGACTTCAGGTGCTCAGCCCAAATTCTCAGAATCGACGACAGTATGCGTTTTCCTATGACATGTGAGAACTCTTTTTCTCCGTTTAAGAATCCCATCACGTTCTACCGACACCTGAGCTAGCTGGTGTAGTAGTGACCGCTGAGAGGGATCTAGCTTTTTCATTGGTAGGAGTCTGTCTATTTCACCTCTTCCCCCCTCGACCTATCCGATCCACGAATAGTTTATTTGTCGTAGGTTTTTCGTATTTCGAAAGAGTCACCTCTTTTGGTCAGATTTGTTTAAATTTCTCCTACCGAATGAGAATGATGGGTCACGCCTCTCTCGTCGGTCTTGCTCTTGCAGATTGGCAGATATTTTTGAATCCCCGGTCATCTTGTGTGTAGTTTGACCGTCTACATTACAACGGTTTCTTTAATCTCAAAAATATTCATGAAAGTTTCTACAGCTCTATTAGCTTTTGGGTTGGATGAGATGAATGTGTACTGGATATTTTTGGATGTTGAATCGAATCATGGGGCGATAATTGTCACGATGGCAACGATCTGATTGTTTTAGTTTTCAACGTCAATATTTCAATTGGTTGAATTATTGCTTGCAATACAGTCGCAGTTTAAATAAATGAATGAACATCTTCCCGTTTTGGCCTTCCCTTTTACACACTTCGCAGGAGCTCCTGAAGTGCTGCTTGTAATTTTGTACTCTTCGATAAGAACCGTCTTTTTTTTCAGTGATTTACATTACTTACTCTATAACTAATTTACTGATTTCAAATTTACATCTTGGGGGGCCTAGATTCTCGCCGTTACAAAAATCTTCCGCTCTGTCGGAAGTGGGTCATCGCAATTGTTATATACGAGTTCACGATCAGATTCATGAAAAAAATTAAATGATATTCGTGTATTCTTCATTCGAGTTAACTATCCCATAAGATTGTCGAGAAGGCTAATAAGCTAAAGGCGATAACAGGATCGATGAAATATTCAAATTAGCTACCAAAACATACGTTTGTAAGACCATTTCCGTGCAAAGACCGAGAGAAGATCGGAAGGTACATTTACAATCGGCAAAATAAGTTGGAAACGAGAGAAAGAAAATATTGAATACAAAAAATACGAGGGGGCGTCACCCGATTTGAGCGCGTGATTATCGCCGCCTTCCGATAAACAAAAAATAATCGGTATTTGTTGAGTATCTTCCGAGCGCGTGTAACTGAAAAAAGAAAAGCGCTAAAGAGAAAAGAGTGTTCGCGATAAAGAAAGGAGTTATGAATATCGATCAACACTTTCAATAAATAAATAATAATAAATAAAAGCGTAATCGAAAAGCCGGCGGCCGTAGACAAGTCGGCGATGCAATATTTTATGATGCTCGATCGGTGATATCATCGAACGTCGATGAATAGAATTGCGTAAGTTGGCTGTACGTGAGCTTCGGGATTAATTTTTTGTTCCCATACCTACTTAATTTACACATGATGCCGCTCCAAAGTAAAAGTTCAACGGCGAATGTATTACCAAAGTGAGCTATAAAATATAGTGCTAGAAATATTATGTTCTTTCTTTTTCCTCGTCCATTCGGTTATAGATCGATGACATCGAGGGATGATGCATTGTTTTAGATACGGTAGCGACGCTCGTATATATGGATTTTGTAATCGGTGAAAGTCCACGCGACTCGGCTATGACCAGCAGCAGAGATGAAACGACATCTATAGGCCTAATGCTTTTGTGTAGTGAAGAGTTATACTGTATTGTGCATAATTTTGATCTCTTCCAGTCAATGGAATGATCATTATGGTTTTCAAAATTAATCCCTAGGGAACTCTCTATTATACTTTTGTAATCGTCCACGCTATTCTCTAACCCAGACTTCCTTATTCTCTAGCCCTGACCAATTTTGATTTTGGAGAATTTTTCATATTTGATGAGTAGAAAAACTTTGACTCTCCAGGTAGGAATTTGTGGAATGAGCTTGGAGAAAAAATGTTGATCTTCAAGTTGAAGAATCCCGACGAGAGGTGGTACGCGGAAGAATTTCAACTCTCAAGCGATGTTGTTCAAATTTATTGAGGATATTGTACTCAAAATAGTATCAAAATACAAAAATCACATGGAACAAAGCCGCTGAGCGCTTTCGGTTAAACAATCATCTTCAAAGCATGAACGAAAGAAAGCGACTGAACCCTTCACCAAACGAAAACAGAAGGAATTAAACGAAAATCATGATTGAACCAGCGAGTCATCAAAATATGAGTCATTCTCATATCTGTAGACTGATTCAATTAAGCCCTCGTCAGGAATATACATATTTAAAACGGTGTTGTCTTCGTTATTCCGTTATCGAATACTTTCGACATTTTCGAGGACCATACGTTATATGAATTCCCCCTTTAGAGGAGGGCCAATTAAATGATAGGCAACGGCCGAGTCACGCAAGTTACGTTTCTTCTACGCTTTTTTATCCTCAGTCACTCTAATTTGGAGCTGACGGCTAGTCATCCCTATGAAGACTCCAGGGCCATCATTGCAGGCTACGCTGTATACATCTTTCTTGTTGGCCATAGGAATGGAGTCCTTCAATTAAACAAATGAACTTTTCACTGGATTGGGGTGGTAAAAGGCCGGAGGTCACGTTAGTGACGGTGTTATCATTCAGATATTCCATCCCTCCCCCCCTCATAAATAAGAGTATGAACTCTCCATGAGAAAGGTTTGAAATTCAGTCTACCTCGCCTCAAGAAGGATGAAACTTTGGCGAATGTTGTTGTGGATCTCGCTGTGAAAATTGGTCCTGGTCAGGACACAATAAAGTATAATTATTAGTGCTTTGAAAATCTTCATCTATACCCGTTATTCAACTGCGTTCCTACTTTTTTATTTTTTTAGATTAAACTTCCAATTTTCCTCTGGGCGATACACGAGAAACGTGGTGGCAAACTCGAAATACTTGAAGTGGAAAATAAATAGGTGTATATCTGAACATCTACTCGATTTTTCATCCTGACTTCAGTCTCTAGGTTTTTGACGTTGAATACACAGCTAATCTTGTTCGATTTGATTTTGGAAATTAGAAAGTGGTTGAATGGTATTGCGTCCTTTTCTAAATCCATATTGAAGTGGAGATAATAGGTTATTCTTATAGAGGAACCATAAAAGTCGTTTCTTGATAATTTTCTGGAAAAGTTTACAAGGACTCGATTTTTGCACCAGAACCCATCAAAAATTTGCATGGGTATTTGCCTTGATTAGACGCTGAAGTCGAAATGAACGAACTCGAAATTAAGCACATTTTTTTTATGTATGGCTGTGCTGAGTTCGCAGTGTGTTATTGGTTGATTGTACGTAATGGAGTTGTCAGACGATTTGTAATTTATTGGTTCGGATTCGGATTTTAGTTCCTGAAGGAGGAAGGAAAGGGGGGGGGGTGTAATTGGAATTTGATGATATATTTTCAAAAAATTCAGCAAATATTTCTGATATCGCTTGAGGATCGTTTATGACGGAGTTGTTTGTTTCAACTTGATGTATTGGAATGAAGGATTTTCTTTTTCCGTTATTCTCTTCATGTCTCTCCACATAGAGGCATCGGAGATAAGATTGTTGATACTCGAGACAAATATACTCCACAATCTCTTCTTTTGCGAAGGTATAAGGAGTCTTGCTTTTTCCCGGAGTTTTTCTTGTAAGTGATGGAGTGTTATGCTCGATATGCTTTTCGACTAGTTCTGATTGCACTATTTATTTCTTTGGGACTTGACTCGGTTTGTGAATACCTGAAGTACGAGGGATAGAAGTTTCCGAGCTTTGAATAATGAATCAGTTGAACTCTGAAATAGAATAGGGTGAGGTAAAGTATTTATCTTGGAAATGAGTTCGTAAAATTTCGACCAATTTGCTTCTTGTATTTTCCACTGAGGGGTTGATTTCAAGTGAAAGAGGGAGTATCTATTGATAAAAGTATAGAGAAATGATCATTATCACTCAAGTTTGCATGAGTAGTCCTTGTTAATAGCGAAAAAAGAATACTCAGGAGAGAGAGTAAACAATACAAACCGCAGAAAAATTAAAACGCCGAGCGCTTTCGGTTGAGATTTGAAATTCAATCCACCTCCTCTTAAGAAGGATGAAACTTGCGAGTCTCGCTGTGAAAATTGATCCTGGTTTCAATACCCAAAAAGCCTGGGCCGAAATAGTCCGCAATAACCCCCACCCTCGCATGAGTAACGAATTGGGAGACGTGATCCAAGGTTTAAAGAGGCAGATTAAGGAGGGAGACTTAGTCGTCCTGATGAGGGCAAAGCTGTTGCGGCGATGGAGAAATCCACCTATGCATCTAAGGTCCACGAAGTGCTCCACCAATGTGGTGCTAAAGAGAATGAAGACTTCAGTATCCCTAAGCATGTTAAACAAGTTAGGAATGTCATCAACAAGTGTGAGGCTATTATCAAAACTCCAGCTATGAAAAAAACCCTCCTCATTCTTAAGCCCCCGCCTCCCTCCTTCTTCACGAGTTGCCTAAGGTGCATACGAATAATACCCCGATGCGACTTGGGGTCGCATTCATTTCCTCTCCAACCTACCTCCTTGCTAAATTCCTGGAGCGATGGTTCAAACATTGGATTCATTTTGAATCTCCTCATTCGGTCTGGAGCTTGGCCTCTTTAACTGACGTCCTAAAGGGTGTAAGTCTTCCCCCGGAAACGAACATCTGCTCGTTTGATGTTGTTGGTTTGTTCCCGAATATTCCTAAGGCTCTATGTAATATCCAGCGTATGGGTGAGCTACTTGTCAACGCCATTAACATTCCCACAATGACTTTCAAGAATATTTCGATCTCCTGAATATTTGCTGGTCCCCCAATTATTGTAAATTCAAAGGGAAATTTTTCGAGTTCACTGATGATGTAGGGATCCCAATTGGATCACCTTTAGGCTCTCTCATCTCTGAAATTTTCATGTCTAATTTCGAACTTGACCTCTTTTCCTCGAACCAGGTGTTTCTTAATCATATTCACTATTGGCACAGGTACGTTGATGACGTTCTATATACCTGGACTGGTCACCCAGATCTCCTTGGTGAGTTTCTGAGGTATCTCAATTCCTGGTACCCATCCATCAAATTTACGTTGGAAATAGGGGTATTTTCCATTAACTTTTTGGATTTATCGATCTCTATAATAGACGGTATCCATAAGTGTGGAATTTACAGGAAAGATACTACGACCGATGTTTTAGTCTACGGTGGTTCGTTCGGTCCTGTTGCTCACAAGATGGCTGCATTTCATAGCCTAGTTCACAGACTGACTCGTATTCCTTTGAGTCAGTCTGCCTTCAAGAAAGAGTTACTCACAATAAAACACCTGTCCAGAGTGAATGGGGTCAATGTCGATGTTGACGTGATGGTTCGGAGGAAAGTTACGAGGAGCCTTCTTGATTCCACCACCTCCCTCCCCCGAGATACGATCCTTGATCGTCGTATGCGTTAGATCAGTCTCCCTTTCCTGGGAAAGTTCTCCCTCCAATTGGGACGGGCCTTTCGACCAGCTTTTTAGAACCCTACCACTGCTAAAGCTTTGTTTGTGAGGCTGGCGGACCCCATGCCCGTTGAAGAGGGGAGTGATGTTTATAAGATGAAATGCAGGGATTGTAGAGGCTTTTATATTGATGAGACCAGCCGCCAAATAAAGGTGAGAGTAGTTGAGCACCTGAAGTCTTGGAGTAAGGGACACTTGGGGGAATCAGCATTTGTTGACCATTTTATAAACAGCGGCCACAGTTTTCGTGAGGGATCTTAAAGGCTCCTCCATAAAGCCTGAAGGTGGGTTATTAACCGAAGGCGCTCGACGTTTTAATTTTTCTGCGGTCTGCATCGTTTACTCTCCCTTCTGAGTACTCTTTTTTCGCTATTATGGATAACCGTAACTTTAAGGAACGCATTCGTTTGTTTGATGGGATTTGATTTTGCTATAGTGTGATCCATTAATCCGTCATGAAGAGCTGGGTGGTGTGAGTGAGATCATATTAGGGGGAGAGGATGAGAGTTTTGTTCGTGGAAGTTTTGTAGCATCCACCTTTCCTTTACCGTCCCTGCGACTGGGGTCCCAGATAAAAAAGTTGTCGCAATGCATGTGTGTAAGGGTTATGACTAGAGTTCGGAAGTTCGTGCACTATAAAATCGTCATTCGTGCAAGTAAAAGGGGGAAAAATACAATAAAAACGTGCAGGAAAAATTGAAAACGTGCAGTATAATTTCAAAAACATGCAGGAAAACAAAATGAAAAGTACGAATCAAGGCTAAAATATGCGAATTAAAATTTATAATGTCTTTCCAAATTTACATCGATGAATCTGTGTCGCCTGTCGGTTAAAAGGAGCTTAAATTGGGAGAAAGATCTCTCAGCCTCAACGGACTTAGTGGAGTGTGGTGAAGACAGCTCAAGATATCAGGGCTCATTTCAGGTGGAATTTCGCCGCGATTGATTCTCTTAAGGAGCTGAAGTCCTTCACTTTTTTGAACGAAAACTGATTCGAATTTCTGTCGAAGAATGTCTTCTCCCTCCGCTTTTCGCACCGTCGCCGTCGCCAACTTTTCCTCAAATACATTTAAAAAATGAAGCTGATCCTCCAGAGACAAATTTCTGGCCTCCAGTGACGTCATCATCGCGGGGAGATGACTCGTGTGTGTCTTGATGAACGCGAGTTCCTTAACGAGTTTTTCTTTGCTGAGAAAACCTTTCACTTTCTCGACACTCACTGCATCATCTTGCAACGCTAACACATGCACACAGGTTGAATGAAGCTGCTCTGGTAGAGACAAGTTTCGACCTTCACGAGGGTATTTGTAGCAGTAATTCTTTTTATCTGTAGACTTTCATTATTGTGCTTGGTCTACCTATTTTATGGTCTCAGGCCTCCATCATGCACAATATCATAGACCACCCTCGGAAAGGAATTTCTGCATTTGAATTTTATGTCATCACATTCTTTGAATGAACGAAAAGAGGCTCGCTTATTGTTACTAGCGTGCTATGTATCGTCCCAAAATTAAGTCATACTGATTTCATTCAATAACATCCAAGGAATGGAATAAATTTCGCACTTTTTTCTAGACATAACAAAACGTATTTCTGACCGAGGTCATCGAAATTTCACCTTGACGGGATTTAGCTCCGAGGTCGTATCATTTTATCAGAGCCCGAGTCGCGAATAACCGAATAATTTATTGGAGAGCCGTCTCATTTCTCAACTTTTTGTCGAATTTAGACTAAGCCCGTAGTGATCCAAAAGTAGAAATAAAACTACGTGCGATAATAAAACGCGACTTCATAAAAACAAGGTTGAGAATATAATTTTTTAATGAAATATTAAACGATACGTTTTTGGTACGAATAATACGATTTTGAAATGAGGAGGAAGACGATGAACGTAAAAAAAAAAAAAAAGGGGGTGCGAAAGACGAAGAAAACTTCAATTTACTTTGGTCCTTAATTTTTAATGCTCATTCGTATTCAATGACGTTGTATATAGTTTTTGAAATTCATCCGACAAATAAAAAAACAGTTTTTAAGGACATAAAACAGACGAAACCATGAATATCAAATTTGTGCACCGGCGCATACGTACGAAATTCGTTTTCGTATGTATAGAGATTTAATCACGAGCATTCGACCTACAGCGAGGGAGGAATTGAAAATAGCCTTTCACTCTCTTTCCTTGTCTTGCATTAGGGTCAAACTAAAGGAAAAATATTGGGTTAGCATTTTTTTTTTTTTTTTTTTTGAAGTATATCTCATTTAGTGTAATTCGAGTTTGTTGACTTTTTCTTCTCGATTTTATCGAAACGACACTTCCTAAATGTCCTTCTTCGTGAAAAAACTCCGGTGTCAGTGTATGTTTTTTTCCTATTTCGCCTCGGGATGTATGAAAATATGACGAACTTACGTACTTCATTCTCATCTCTGTTCTGCTTATTATCTCATCCCGCTAATTTTACTCATTTTCGTTGCAGTTATAATATCCTTTCGTGCCTACAAAAAAGAAGTTAATGGTTTTCCTCTTTAAAACACGATCTCCGAGGAATAAAACGTGCCCGAAAAGGTCTGTAATATTGTTTTAGCTGAAATAAAACATATTCTTTATAAGCCACTAGTGTCCTGGTCGAGTCAAATAATATTTCGTTACAAATTGTCGCGCTAGCGAAAACTCGAGTTGAGCGTATATAGATTAAAAAAGTTTTTTCTTCTCGAAAAAAGTTCTTAATTTGGAAAATTTTCAAAAGAATTTGTAATGGATGGTCAGCGTTTTAAACGGTCCTTTTGCGTTTATTTTATAAACGTTATAGACCTTAATAAGTCTTGCCATCATTGTAAGGTTTGTGAAACCGTACACAACTTCCACTGGAATCGAAAACCTCTTAGAAGAGCTTTATGGATGATGTTATAATGACAAATTACCTTCGGGAAGGGAGCGGGATTAACACTTTCGCTATTGACCGTTCTAGATTCCACAGCGTCCACACTCTTGAGCAAAAAAATGAAAATATACAAAGTCAATTCTTCTCATTGTCAGTTTTTAGTCTATTTATATCATAATCGCATTGTCGCAGAAACTTGGTCGTATATTCAGTGTTTAGGTTAGTCGTAGTATCACGCCGATCTACATTGTATCGAGCGTTTTTTGTGTTGGCGGCGACGGCTCATACTAAAGAGGAAAAACTCCAATACTTCAATCAAAGACCAAATAAAAATGTCTACGAAATCACGTTCTCTGTATTCAACATTATTTTACACGACATGAGTGTACAATACAACATACAGAACAAGGTTCAACGAGGAGATAGAGCACGCCACTATATACAGTAAAATGGAAAAATTCCCATCACGTAGTGAAACGGTTTTGCTCTGCCGCTGCGGCGCTGAAAATCCTCTTCATCCGCAATACTTGTAACGTCTTTCTCACTTCTCAGCCACTCAAAGGAGATCAGTCATCTTTCTTCCTCTTTCTCACCCTTCTATCGACGTTTTTTGAAAACCTGTTGATGACGTCATACCCTTGTAAGTTTGATGACGTGATACCGTGATTTTCTCAAGTCCTTCCTCTATGGGATTTTATCTGAAGATCGTTCTTCGATGACGTCATATCCTTCAACCTTCGAGTACCTTCTTTTTTGCCGCGATTTCAGCTCTAATTTCGGAGGTTATTGCTGATACTCGGCCACTAACTGTCAAATAGTTTTATGCTTTAGGAAGTAAGTAGCAAACCTGATGAATATACGCTCATCCGCTATCGAAATCACTTGATTTTCTCGCAATCCTTTTACATCCGACTCAAATTCGTTGAATGATATTTCCTCAAGACCTCTGATAGGATGACCCGATTTAGTTCGAGGAGCTGCTATTTTTCGGTCAACTACTACTAATTTTTCTTTATCTGTGGGGAACATACGTATCACATAAATTCGATAAGTCTGTTGATTTTAAAGACATCATCTGAATAAAAGGAGACTCATTAATCAAATCTCGGGCTTGATTAGGGGATTCTCTGTTTCCGATTTTCTGCAGGAATAGTTGAGCAACGTTCCATCTTTTTCTAACGGCACTTTTCATTGCTGTAATACTTATTATCCTCAAGAGCATTGTGCACCTGCTTTTATAGACTAAGGTCTCATGTTTTTCTTAGGTGGTCAACAATATTTGTAACACCTATAGCCTAGTCAATTTTCTCTGAACTAGCGTTTCGACGTCGAGGCGTATGCCATTACAATGGCAAGATCTTTAATAGTATTGAGTGCATCCTCAAGAGGTAGGAATACGAGCCGGTGAACTTTCACCATTTACGGAGCCCCTTGTGACGAGGGTGTCAGAAAGAAGTAGAATTGATGTGAAGGTCGAAGGAGGTCAGTTTCCTGCAGATGCCAAAGAAGTGTCTACCCGCCGTGAGGGAAATGCGGAGGTCGAAGAGTTAATCTTAGTATTTCGTTTGTCCAACGGAGGCTCGAAGTGTTATCATTGAGAGTGTTCGAATAAAGAGCGTCCTTCGGCGGCCTACCTAAGTTCCGTAAAAAAGAAAAGTCGGTGGGACCCGTTGTTTCTTTCATCTCTTCCCCAACTTATTCCCTTGCCAAATTTTTAGATCGGTAGTTCGAATTCAGCGTCAAGTTCGAGTCACCCTACTCTGTTAAGAATACTTCTCTGGCCAACAGCCTAAAGAATGAGCTCCTCCCTGCGGGTTCGACCCTTTTACGTCGCAGGCCTGTTCCCTAACATTCCTAAGGCTATGCGTCATCTCAACACCGACGGTATCACTGTACTCAACTCGTACATTCCGGAAGATGGCCTGATCGAACTGGTTTATGATTCACACCGCGATTTCTCGTTTGGACAATCTTAATATGTACCTTGCTCTTCTTTTCTGTTCGTCAGTTGCTTTCATTTCAGGCTTGAAGATGGTTTATTAACCGAAAGCGCTCGTCGTCTTATATTTTTCTGCGGTTTGCATTGTTTGCACTCCCTTCGGAGTATTCGTCCTTCGCGTTTATTATGGATAGCCGTAACCTTGAGGAACGTATTCGTTTAATTGAGAACAGCAACGCGCTTCATTTTCCTCTCATATTTGGTTTCTTCGTCGGTGCTTAGTGTTGCATCTGAAGCCTAAGTTCGTTAAATTCCGGTTTTATTCCGATTTTAAGATTACGACTAAGAAACTGGAAAATTATATGAGGGAGAAGTGGATAAGAACAGAGTTGCGAAGATGGTATGGTAAATTTAATATTACTACTAGATTAAAACTTATGGTCCATTCGAGACTCTCCGGTATGCTCCTCCCCCTCGAGTTTGATTACTTTATGGGGGACGTGAATTTAAAGTGTCGGAAGTTTGAGGTGAATTTGAAGGAGAAGAAGAATAAGAAGTAGTCCTCCCTAATGAAGGTTAATGATGAGGTGGTTGGGGAAGGGGTGAGTGACGGTGTTGTCGTTCATAAATTCCACCCCCCCTCTCTCATAAATAATAGTCAGGTACTGTTTAATAGTGACGAAACTGTCCTCCTTGAGAAAGGTTTGAAATTCAGTTTACCTCCCCTCAAGAAGGATGAAACCTTGGCGAATGTTGTTGCGGATCTTCCGGTTAAAATTGGTCCTGGTTTTAATACCCAGAAAGTTTGTGCTGAATTAGTCCGTAATAACTTCCTCCCTCGCATGAGTAATAAATTGGGAGGAGTGATTCAAGGTTTGAAGAGGAAGATGAAAGAGGGAGATTTAATCGTCACTAAGGCTGACAAGGGCAATGCTGTTGTGGTGATGGAGAAGTCGGCCTATTCTTCTAAGGACCATGAAGTCCTCCAGCAGTGTGGTGTTAATGAGAGTGAGGATTTCAGTTTTCCTAAGCACATTAAAGAAGTTAGGAGTGTCACCAAAGGAGTGAGGCTATTATCAAAACTCCTGCTTTGAAGAAAGCCCTCCTTGTTCCTAACCTCACACCCCCTCTCCTCTAAGGGCTGCCCAAAGTGCATAAGAACAATACCCCGACCCGTTGTTTCTTTGGTTTCCTCCCCCACCTACCTCCTTGCCAAATTCCTGGACCGTTGGTTCAAAAATCGCATTGATTTTGAATCTCCTCATTCGGTTTTGAATTCGGCCTCTTCAACTGACGTTCTGAAGGGTGTAAGTCTTCCCCCGGGAACGACCATATGCTCTTTTGATGTTGTTGGTTTGTTCCCGAATATTCCTAAGGCTGCTACTATCCAGCGTATGGATGAGCTACTCGTCAAAGCCAACATCCCTCACAATGAGCTTCAGGAATCTTTCGATCTTCTGAATATTTGCTGGTCCCCCAACTACTGCAAATTTGAAGGGAAATTTTTCGAGTCTCCTGATGAAGTAGGGATCCCCATTGGATCACATTTAGCCTCTTTCATCTCCGAAATTTTCATGTCTAAGTTTGAACTTGACCTCTTTTCCTCGAACCAGGTGTTACTTAATCATATTCACTATCGGCACAGGTACGTTGATGACGTTCTATGCACGTGGACTGGTCCCCCAGATCTCCTTGGTGAGTTTCTGAGGTATCTCAATTCCTGTTACCCTTCCATCAAATTTACGTTGAAAATAGGGGTATTTTCCATTAACTTTTTGGATTTATTGATCTCTATAATAGACGGTATCCATAAGTGTGAAATTTACAGGAAAGATACTACGACCGGTGTTTTAGTCCACGGTGGTTCGTTCGGTCCTGTTGCTCATAAGATGGCTGCTTTTCACAGCCTAGTTCACAGACTGACTCGTATTCCTATGATTCATTCTGCCTTCAAGAAAGAGTTACTCACAATAAAACACCTGTCCAGAGTGAATGGGGTCAATATCGACATAGACGTGATCCTTCGGAGAAAACTTATGAGGAGCAGTCTTGATTTCCTCCTTCCCCCGAGACACGATCCGTGATCGCCGTTTGCGTTGGATCAGTCTCCCTTTCTTGGGGAATTTCTCCCTCCCATTGGGACGGGCCCTCCACCCGTTTGGCTTCAGACACGCGTTTCTCAACCCTACCACAGTCAAGAGGTTGTTTGTGAGGCTGAAGGACCCCATACCTGTTGATGAGAGGAGAGGGGTTTACAAGTTGGAATCTGGGGATTGTGGAGGCTTTTATATTGGTGAGACCAGCCGCCAAATGAAAGTTAGAGTAGGTGAGCACCTGAAGTCATGGAAGAAAAGACACTTAGGAGAGTCAGCTTTTGCTGATCATTTAATAAACAGTGGCCACAGCTTCCGCGAGGGTTCCGAAAAGCTCCTCCATAAGGAGAATTCCTATCGTAAGCGCATCGCCCTCGAGCATATAGAGATAATGCTTCATCTCAACACCGACGGTATCACTGTACTCAACTCGTACAGATGGCCTGATCGAACTGGTTTATGACTCACACCGCGATTCCTCGTTTGAACAATCTTAATACCTTGCTCTTCTTTTCTCTTCGTCAGTTGCTTTCATTTCAGGCTTGAAGATAGTTTATTAACCGAAAACGGTCGTCGTCTTATATTTTTCTGCGGTTTGTATTGTTTACTCTCCCTTCGGAGTATTCGTCCTTCGCGTTTATTCCTAAGGCTGTTACCTTGCAGCGGATGGGTGAACCCCTCGTGAACTTGAACGCTTCCCATGAAGAGTTGAGTGAATATTGAGTGTTTGTTGGTCACCAAATTTTTAGAAATTTAATGGTAAGTGGGTATTGTTCCCCTTTAGGTTCCCTAATTTCAGAGGTGTTTATGTCCAAGTTCGAATCTGATCTCCTCTCCACTGACCATCCTTTATTGAATAATATCTTCTATTGGCGTAGATGTGTAGATGATGTGCTATTTACGTGGACTGGTCACCGAGATCTCTGCTTGGAATTTCTCACATGGGTATCTAAATAAGGAATACCCTTCCATAAAATTTACTTAAGAAGTCGGCGACTTCTTGATAAACTTCTTGGATCTTACTGTCTTCGAAAAAGACGGGGTCCATGAGTTTGAGATTTATAGAAAAGATACGTCGAACGATGTTTTAGTCCACGGGTCGTCATTCTGCTCTGTTGCTCATAAATAGGCTGAGTTTAACGGCTTAGTCCACAGACTAACGGACATTCCTCTGAGTCGAACCTGCCTTCAGCAAGGAGTTATTGACCTTAAAATATCTGGCCAGAGTGAACAAGATTAACTTGGACATAGACGCGATAGTGTGTTGAAAGCTCACTGGGAAATGCCTCGATTCTACTACCTCTCTTTGCCGTACTATCATATGAGCCGCAAGAAATTAAGGGATTTGGCTCCCATTCATGGAAAAGGCCCTGCTTTCGGCCTGCGTTCTACGACCCTATTACTGTCAAAGGGTTGTTTTTTAGGTTGAAATATCGAATTCTTGATGATGAGTTAAAATGTAGAGATAGTGAGGGCGCTTACATCGAGAAGACTTGTCGCCAGCTGACGCTTAGAGATGATGAACCCAAGGCAGTCAGAGAGAAGGGTAGGGTGGGAGATTCAGCATTAATGACCATCTAATCGGTAACGGGCACAGCTTCCGGGAGCAGAAGTGCTTCTCCACAAGGAAAATTCGTATTTTAAACACACCACTCATTGAAATAATTTGTCCTAAAAATACTGGTAGTGTGATTTTGTTGAACAGGCATATGTCTGATCGAGCTTATTTATGCGTCACAACCCGTAGATTAATTTTTCCTTTCGTTTCTCGAGGTTGGTGACAGCGTTTGCTGTTTCATCGTTGGTAAGTTGCGTTCTTTTTCTCCCTGATGATGACTTCTTAACCGAAAGCGCTTAGAGTCAATTTCCATTCTGTAGTATTTTGCATTACTCGTTAAGGTGTCCCTTTTTCATTATGAATTTCACGCTCGGAAAGCAAGTGTTAAGGAACGAAAAAAACTCGGGGAAGGCAGTCGCAGTCTGTGACCCGTCCCACAGGTATAGTATGTCATTAACGTAAGGGTACCAGTATATTGAACAGGTGGTGCCCCGCATCAAGAATTTCCGCCTCAAAGAGGTCCATAACAGAAATCGCCCAAAAGGGACGGGAAAAGCTCTCCCCTAAAGGAACAAACATTGCGTAAGAAGAGACTCAAACTACTTAATGAGTTCAAAGATAATGTTCACCTCAGCAATCTTACACAAGACGTAGTGAATGGTGGGTTCAATGGGGATATTCGGAAATAGTCCTACAACGTCAGAGGAGGAAGGCTGGGTACAAGAGAAGTTGGTTTCAATAATGATAAGTTTACCACCGAGCTACTAGTGGGAACTAAAAGCCGAGCCTTGCTGTGTGAAGAGAGTGGACTTGTAAAATTCAAGTTTGGGGCTGTAAGTGGTAAAATCTGGGTAGCGAGCGTTTTCTGTAAAAGTCTATTTCGACTAATTTGACTCAAATTAGCAAGAAATAATCAGAAATTCTGAAACCAAATTTATAATACACAAGCAACTGACCCATTATTGTGACGTACATAAAATTTGAAAGCTAGACAATCAAGAAGAAGGTATCTGATGGTTATCAGAATTGAGAAAATAGTGTTTGGTGAGCTCATTTTAAATTGATGAGTATTTAAAGGCAAAATTGTCTTCCTTTTCTTCTTATAGTATTTTTATTACTAATAGTTTGAAAATGTATCACAATTCAATTCCAAATACATAATTTAAAAATAAAATATTTACATTCTTTATTACAAATACAGTAGGTTCCCATATAACTTTTGTCCAACATTTTTCATAAATTTTAAGCCAGTTCTTTTTTTAATACATAAGTATTATGTTTCATTTGTGTTGCTTAATAACTTCATTGAAATGACCTGTTAAACATTGTGCAGATAATTTGCGTAAGAAACAGCTAGATCAACTTTGAGTGTATATCTGATGTTTTGCCGCTAATATCTTTGCCTAGTTACCTGGTATAGATAATTTGGCTTCAATTCTACATTGAAATACTGCATTATATTTCCAAAAAAATTCAAACAAATCAATATTAATGAGGAACGGACTTGTATTTGATACGACAGAAACCTGTCCTATTCATCAACATTGTCAACAGCTGACATTAATGGTTGGGAAGATGATTGGCTACGCATCTTCTCAGTTCTTCTATGGTAGGATATCTTCTCCCTCAGTGACAGCGTAGACCGCTGCAGTGTACTGAAACAAAATGTCTCCGCCGGTATTCACTGAGCGTAAACCCATCTGTACATGCCGTGCATTTGAAAGGACGATCCATACCGTGGACACACCGTTTATGGCGCTCCAAATTTGCGTTCGAGCAATAATGGCCGCCGCAGATATCACATTTATGCGTACCTATTGTCGTTTTGTTTGCCCTTGCTCGGATTCTTGGCGCTATGACTGGCGCTATGGCTGGCGCTAGAGCTGGCGCTATGGCTGGCGCTAGAACTGGCGCTACGACAACTGGCGTTATGACTGACGCTTTTACTGGCGTTTTGACTGGGGTTTTGATGGGGGTTTGGATGTCTGTTTCCTTTCCAGTCTATGTATTCACAAAAATTGTTGCATTTGCGACAGTATTATTTTATAATTTGCCTTCCAACCAGGGCCTTCGTGTCCACACATTCGACATTTCATGTTTATGAACTATAAACAAGAGAAAAAAAAATCTACATGTCTCCTAGTACAGTCAAAAATTACGGTCCAGTCTTCTAACATTCAGCAGCGAATTGTGAGTAAACGTCCTGCAGTACTTGTAATTCACAATTATCCGAAAAAAAAGCATAGTATTATCCTTTCGATAACCAACTTCAAAAGCAATAATTAGAAATAATCATATAACTAGAATGCTTCAAATGAACTAATTCAACGAAGCCGTATTAGTCCAGTCTTTGATCAGATCGCCAATCTGTTTTACTTACAGTCTTGTTAAGTTTATTATTTTTCTCGTACTTCGATCTACTCAATTCTTCAAAATATTCATTGCATCGTTGTTCGAACAAACCTGCACAGTATACGAAATGATGTTAATGATTTTCTTCTTTTTTTTTCTAAGTCAAGATTGTAATAAATTTAGAATTAGATGTACCTCTCGAATGCGAATTATTTTGAAGTCTAACATTGATGAACATCGAAAAAGCTGCTGTTTCAACGAACCATTCTAGAAACATTCGAATTTGATGAGAAGGAGCTGCTTTTACGAAAGCTTCTTTCTGTGAATTTGAATTCATCGATAATTGTTAATTTACACAATTCTCGAGACGCGATATCTTTCTAATGCTCAGTTTTTGTAAACTACCTGGAATGATTTTGAACAATTGCGATCACTACCACTGAAAACGAAATACCGTCTGTAGTGCCCAATCGCCTCCACAAACAAACGCGTAAACGCTTCGCAAGCTAATAAATTGTTTGTGTGCATTTCCGATGAATGTGCCAATTGTAAAGCGTTCTTTAAACCCTTGGCCAGATGATTCGGAAGAATCGAATTTTCATCACCCACTTTGCGTAGAGCTTTTTTTTCGTCTAGATCGACAACGAGAACCTGAAAGACGATGTTTTGTAAATTCTTAGAATACCACTTACTCGCATAAGTCTACTTATGGAGCCCCTCCGAGGACGACCAACCTGAGCTTTATTATTAAAATATGACAACACTCGAGTCGAGTTGTTCTTTGGTTTGAGCAAACCAATTAAGTACGGCGTTGGAGCGTCGCACAGATCAGAAACCGAAATTAAGTTTGAAGGGACTACGGTAATTAACGTGTGTTGCCACTCGAATGGTAATAACGCAACTTGTAGGCCTTCAATACAAGTTGATAATTTACTGCAAGAAACAAAATCCCATCTTAGAAATTATCCTGAGAATTAAGATATACGTCGCAAAAATCCTCTAATACGTACCTTATGCAACTACTCAATAATATAACTTTTCTCTCCAATAATAAACTCGAGAAAATCAAGAGAAATGTATTTATCTTTAGATAAGCTAACGTTTTGGCCAGTCGAAGGTCCTCCAATCTCGTATCACAAGGCCTCATCAAAATATCATCTTTTGCTTTTTCTTTCCTGAAAAAAAGAACATTCGATTACAATTTTTCTGTACTTTATTGCAATGAATAATTGAGCATAAAACTTACCCTCCTTCCGAAAACGAGGCGATTCTAATTCCCTGACCTTTTAAAGGAAATCTGTTCTCGTATAGTTCTTTGATAAATTTTGAAAATTCGATTTCCGATTGACCATGTCTATTCTCTACTTCCTCCAGAACCTATCGAAAATGATGGAAAAATTATAAAATGTTACTAGGACTGATTATGAAGTGGATGACAGCGTTTCGCGAATTTCAACAGGGTGAATCTTATTCAAAAAATTGAATTGAAACAGGATAAAATGAAGAATAATTTCTGTTGGAATACAATTCGGCAAAGCGCAAAGAAGAATGAAGAATAATTAAATATTTAAAGAGAAACGTAATCGAAATAACTAGATACAAATAAGTTAGCAAAAAGATGTACCGAAAAATAAAATTCATTCGCTTTGTGGCCAGATAAAATACAATACGACAACGGCAACGAGAATGATTCTCCTTCGGGTTTGATTCTTCTACAATAAGCGTATTTTCTTAGACCAGCCTCATTCGTCAATGGAATAACATAACATCTGTCTTCGTCCATGTCTTCATCGGTTGTCTTCTCTGACGACTTATTATACCAATCATGAGCATCCGGAAAACACATATGTTCAATAGATTGTGGCACATTAACCTGATACATATAAAAATGTTTGTTCTCAATGAATTAGCGCAAGATTAGTAGGTCAGAACAAATTAAGAAGGAAGAGGACTCACATGACTTGGGTATTTCATCTTAATATATGGCACTTTTTCATTATGAGCATCTAAATTTAAACCGATCAATAATAAGCATTCGAAAAGATGCTTATAATCGGATACTATCTGAGCTAATACGCTCTGATTACGAGAAATTGCTCTGGACGCCACCCTTTGACAGTAACCTTTACGAGTCAACGTCAACTGGTTGTATTGATCGACTGAAACAAACGTAGGCAAAGATAAGTTTATTTGAACTCTGAAGAAATAAGTTTTTATTAACGAAATTTATTTTTCTAGCTCCAACAAAAATCATGATCTGTTTTTGCTTTTCCTTTACGGGAATCAGTTATTTCATGATGGAAAAATCCGCGCATCTTTCGCATGAACTTGAATCAACATTTTTTCTTCACAAAGGTCCAAAGTTCTTTTTTTCTAACAATTTCAACAAATGACAGTTTCGTTGCTAAAAAGAATAAAAGATTTTTGGTGTGGAAGTACGAAAATACTCTCAGGTTAAAAATCTACTAGCATCTACTAGACATCGGTCGAGCTAAAATACTAAAGTCATCTGAGATAAAAGAAATAATTCTGTATTCGCATAAAAACTTTCTCCCTCGGTGTTCTGGTACTCGTCATAGAACAAAAGTATCATTAATGAATTTTCAAGAATAGTTGACAATCATAGAAAGAAGATGGAAAACAAAAAACGAACTCTAAAGCGAGGTCATACGTGGGACAAGAAGAATAAGTTATACTCGACTACCATGATTCAATTTGACAAATAATCAATCTCAAGAAATCTTAGGTATTAAATCAAAGTTCGGCTGGGCTGTAAAAATGAGTTATTTCCGATAATCTAACCATACCACTGAACTCAATAAAGATAACTGGAATGTGTGCGCTTCGTTTCAACGCGTACCAACAGTAGTGAACGATTCAACGTGTTAGAAAGAAAAAAAGAGCTACTTTAGGTAGAAAATATTTTCTATCCTTGTCAGTTACATCGCAGTTAAATGTCTATACGCGAGTTTAAGTAAGTTGACCAACAATAAAGAAAATTGAGAATAATATCAGAATAAAATAATCACACATCGTACAATACATAAAGGATAAAAAAAATTACCCTCAAAAAAAAAAAAAAAAAAAAAAAAAAAGAAAAAAGGATTAATCAGAAAATAAGTTTAGTAAAACGTTTTGTAAATCACAAGAACGAGGATAGACAATATTTTCTACCCCAAGCTCATTTCCCTCTCTTTCTAACCGTACGTTTCGCACATCCCAGTTATTTTTATTGAGTTCAATGATACCGACAGCGCGAATACCGGACAAGATATCAAAACGAGATAACCACCCCGGTAAACAATTTGAAGCCCTCTGAAGCCCTGGGAAAAACTACCCTCTGAAGCCCTCATTTGAAGCCCTGTTGATTCCCTGTTCCCCTCCGACTTCCCTATTGAAGCCCTCATGAAACCCTCAAATATAAAGGGCTTCAGGGACACAAAAAGGAAACAGGGCTTAATTTGGGAAAAACTACCCTTTTAATTCCCATTTGAAGCCCTGTTTCCTTTTTGTGTCCCTGAAGCCCTTTATATTTGAGGGCGCCTTCAAGTGGGAACAATGTTTACCGGGACAGACCAGTAATTATCATACGGATCTCATATATCACAAATTTTTACAGGAACGCTTGAAAATCTCTCTAATTTCAACACTCTCCCTTTCTTCGAAATAATAATTTACAACTCTGTCCGTCGGATAAATCGCCCAATTTTAAATTGTGTTCATTTGAATTTATCGAAATTTCAAAGCCAAATCTTGGAATCTTATCTCAATTCCCCCTCATTATTCATCAAAATTTTTACAACAATTATACATTTATAATCTTTGAAAAGATTCTCAACAAATTTTCCGAGGAAAATGAAGTAATCCTGACTAGTTTTTTAAACGAGTAAACTTCAGTTTGAATAACGCAGTATAAAAATCAAACCTATTTTTCTAATACCGGTACTGATAGTTCTACACGTTCGCGCAAAATTTCGACATCATCGGAAGACAATCATCACAATTTAGTCGTATCAAAATATTTTCGTTGACTCCCTTCCGGTGAGGAAAGTAAAATGACGACGCTTTGTGAGTTACTTATGTTCAACAGTACCCGGTTCTCTATCCGTAAATGATGCGTAAAAAATCACATCGGTGGTTTATTCACAGTCTACTGCACAATTCGTTCTAGTTTTAATCAGATCAACAACGCAACACCCGAAATAATTTTATAATATTATTGATACTTCGAAAATCGTATATTCTTCAGAAAGTATCCTTCAAAAAGTTGACTCGAAAAAGTTAATTTTTGAATCGTTTTTTTTTCTTTTTCATTCGTTTCCTATGAGTACCCGCGATAGAGGTGGATTAAAATTCAATTATTAGGGGTAGTTAGTTAAAGCCGAGTTAAATTCGCCAATTTCCGACAACCTGTATCAATTCTATACCTTACCTACAGATTTTTCTTCTTTATTGTTTGATGTGAAATCATCTTGACTAGCAGAGAATACAGAATCAGAGTCGCTACTAGCATCCGATGTTTTTGTCCACGACTTACTATATGCTTCGTTCATCCATAATTTAATCTAAAAAGTTCCACTAGCGGTTAATAAATTTGTTTTGAGTGAATATATGACTTACGAGAATTTGAATAATTTACCTTATTATCTATGGAAATATCATTCTGCAATTTGACATTGAATTCGTCGCTCAGAGGAGTTCCAAATTGGCAATTCAACTTTACATTTGCATTGTGAGCTTCTGATACACTTTCCCGTGCAGGCGAACCAAGTATACTTTCGATGGGAGTAGACTGCGAAGAATAAGAAGAGCAAAATTAGAATAAATGGGTTTCCACTTCGAATTTCAAATTACGTATTGTCTTCCTAGACGACCTATTTCTCAGAGTAACTGGATTCTTGATAACCAGAAGGGACAAATAATTAATAGTGCGTCTAACAATCATTTAGACAATAATAAAAACAAATACATCAACACTTCTCCGAGTACTGGAAATTGCTGGAAATGCCAAAATTTGAAATAAAAAATCAAGAAACATAATATTGTAGTATTATTAAATTTTCTGGCATAGCCAAATAAATGAAAATCATGTTCCATGTCTTTTATATTTTATCAGTCATCATGAAATATTTCAGTCTAGGCTTCTACTAGGTCAAGTGTTCGTGAGATATTATTCGTTTACCCCTTTACCTATCTTGGCGTCGTATAAGTCTTGTATGAGAAATATTTTGAGGTAATTATGGGTGTTCTATATTTTGAGGTATCAACTTTCGGTGGGGCGAACGAGCGATCTCGCAGTTGTATTGGAATGGTATGAGGAAATTCAAGTCTAGGGGACTTGGAAAAATTTCGACTATCCAGCCATATATGATAGGAAGAGGGACTTAAAAAACTTTACCTATCTTGGCGTCGTATAAGTCTTCTATGAGAAATATGAGGTAGCGCGAACTCGCTCCGCTCGTTCGCCCCCTGTCTCGCTGTTGTATTGGAATGGTATGTGACAATTCAAGTCTAGGGGACTTGGAAAAATTTCGACTATCCAGCCTTTATTTATTTAATTGTTTAATTATTCAATTATTTAAATATTTAATTATTTAATATTATTTATTTATTTATTTATTTATTTATTATTAATTCTTGTACTAGGTCAAGTGTTCGTGAGATATTATTCGTTTACCCCTTTACCTATCTTGGCGTCGTATAAGTCTTGTATGAGAAATATTTTGAGGTAATTGTGGGTGTTCTATATTTTGAGGTATCAACTTTCGGTGGGGCGAACGAGCGATCTCGCTGTTGTATTGGACTGGTATGAGAAAATTCAAGTCTTTTTTGAGAAATATGAGGTAGCGCGAACTCGCTCCGCTCGTTCGCCCCCTGTCTCGCTATTGTATTGGAATGATATGAGACAATTCAAGTCTAGGGGACTTGGAAAAATTTCGACTATTCAGCCTTTATTTATTTAATTATTTAATTATTTAATTATTTAATTATTTAATTATTTAATTATTTAATTATTTAATTATTTAATTATTTACTTATTTAATTATTTAATTATTTAATTATTTATTTATTTATTTATTTAATTATTTAATTATTTATTTATTTAATTATTTCATTATTTAATTATTTAATTATTTAATTATTCAATTATTTTATTGTTTAATTATTTAATATTATTTATTTATTTATTTATTTATTTATTTATTTATTCATTTATTTATTTATTATTAATTCTTCTACTAGGTCGAGTGTTCGTGAGATATTATTCGTTTACCCCTTTACCTATCTTGGCGTCGTATAAGTCTTGTATGAGAAATATTTTGAGGTAATTGTGGGTGTTCTATATTGTGAGGTATCAACTTTCGTGGGGCGAACGAGCGATCTCGCTGTTGTATTGGAATGGTATGAGACAATTCAAGTCTAGGGGACTTGGAAAAATTTCGACTATCCAGCCATATATGATAGGAAGAGGGACTTAGAAAATTTTCTAATTATCAATTATATTAATTATTTAATTATTTATTTATTTAATTATTTAATTATTTAATTATTTAATTATTTAATTATTTAATTATTTAATTATTTAATTATTTAATTATTTAATTATTTAATTATTTAATTATTTAATCATTTAATTATTTAATTATTTAATTATTTAATTATTTATTTATTTATTTGATTATTTAATTATATTAATTATTTAATTATTAATTGATTAATTAATTATTTATTATTATGACGCGGGGTGTACTCGCGAATGTCTGAATCATCCAAGGGGTAGAGATTTTCTG
The DNA here is from genome assembly GCA_035079385.1 of Aspidiotus rigidus. Lineage (NCBI taxonomy): Eukaryota > Metazoa > Arthropoda > Insecta > Hemiptera > Diaspididae > Aspidiotus > Aspidiotus rigidus. Next base: position 12,447,086 of record JAVHKY010000001.1, read on the forward strand.
ATTATTAATTATATTAATTATTTATTTATTTATCTATTTATTTATTTAATTTTTTATTTATTTAATTATTTAATTATAATAATTATTTAAATATTTATTTATTTATTTATTTATTTATTTATTTATTTATTATTAATTATTATTATTACGCGGGGTGTACTCGCGAATTTCTGAATCACCCACGGGGTAGAGATTTCTCTTGACGGGGGGGGGGGAGGGGGGTGTACTCGCGAGTTTCAAAATCGGGGTCTGGCGAGAGAAAAGACATGGAACATGTCAAAATCTACATGTATCAATCGCTCGTACCTACATGAGATACGCAGAGATTACAGCTAATTATCCGCATGAGAAATTGAACTGAGGTCTGTGGAAGCGCACTGTGTCCTCAGTTCCTAGCTAACTGCTTTGTATCCTCAGCCTAACTTTCAGAACTTCCAATCTCTGCGTATTACTACGGTACACTCTTTGTATAATCCATTTCACTTGTATAATCAGCGTTTATTGATAATTCCACTAGAGAAAGACCAGACTTGCAGATGTAACTAGAAACTACTTACCTATGTTTCTTCACAGACGTTGCTCAAGTGATTAAAAAATCGATCTCAAAAGGAAATAATTTCACTTGAACGAATTCCTTGAATAACACAGCATTTAACTGCTTTACTTAAGATATAAGTGCAACCGCTTGAAGTTCGATCGATAACTGACTTGAACATTTGAGCAAAAAAGGTTTATATAGGTAGATAGAAGCAACGTTTAAAGGACTTTTAGTACAATCAAATGCCGTTTATTAAGATTCATACAGACATAGGACAGTGAAATATTCAAGTACATGTAGATTATGTATAGTAAAGATCTATAGATTGACATGAGTTATCCCAAAAATAGTAGCAAAGTAGGTCGAAGAATTTATATGAATGTAGAACGTAAATATAGCCGGGAGATAAGTGTATGAAGAGGCTCAAGGTACCCAAAGTTACACAATAATAAGACGAGGTATATTTCAGTGTAACAAATAGTAATAAAATAGGACGAAGTACATCTGTATGTTACGGCAAAAGACCAAAGATTGGAGATTGTCAACATTCATCAGCAAGTGTCGACAGTCGCCAGTTGGTGTTGGAAAAATATCTCTTTCACGCTACACGACTATAAGGGGTCTGCTACAATGAAACAAACTGAGCAACGTGAACGAGCAGCGGGCAACCGAAACAAATTAGTTTGATTCGGTTGCTTGTTTTTTACACACCACTACCGTTTCAAAATTGCTCGTTGCGCGTTGCTCGTTGCCAACTTTGTTTCATTGTAGCGGACCCCTAAAAGTGATATTTACTCTTTCATCAAAGTGCGTAAGGTTAATTTTTTCATCTTTGTTCGCATGTATGCACTGTTTGGAGAGATTTTTACTCTCAAGGTGTGATGAAACAAAGTCCCATCATAAACTATTACTCCATCTAACTAGCTCAGAGAGCACAAGTCTCGTCGTAGGACAAGCTGGGGACGGGGGAAGGCACATTTTTCTAGACGAACGGACCTAAAGAAAAAAAAGAACAACATCGACTACCCTCCCCGATAATGCAGTTTCCCAAAGACCGTCCGACCAGTGCAGAAAAGAATAATGGAATTCTCAATTGTACGAGCCATATTGATGCAAAGGAGGAGGAGCCACAAGACACGTAACAGTAAAAAACTTTTTGTCGTGACTCACAAAAATTTAATGTCAGATAGAACCACATAAAACATGAAAATTTTTTTAAATGAAAAAAAAATTAAAAATAAATGTTGAGAATTAAACAGAAAAGTAGTCAAAACAATGGGTCAAAAAAAAAAAAACGAAAACTATGAAATAATCATGCAATTTTCAAGAAAACATGATTTCTTTTCCTGATCGTTGTTCCAACAATCTAAAGGTTACAACTTATATCGAGTGAATGTCTCGCGGTAACAAGCATACGACTTCTTGGTGATGCGTTCGGGACTAGTCCAGCCGGGAGGGCGGTGTCCCATGGGATCGATATACCCTCTACTCAGGTCCGCGCAAGACACGTCCTGTACTTCCTTTCGGGGCCGTGCCAGGAACCTTATTGTACAGGAATTTTCATGATCGTTCTTTTTTTCCAAAATGACTGGCCAGCTTAGAGTGACGGATCCCGAGTGTTCGGCAAACCAATAAATGCCGCCCCCTGCCCAGGCTGTATTTCCGGTTTTCGACCTCGTACCGTGTGACATGACAACTAGCTGGACAAAAAAATTTAGGAGACAGAGAAATAGCCAAAAAAAACGAAAACTGACTGAAATGACGAAGATGAAGACAAAACTAAAATGAAAACAAAAAAGCTGAACGAAAAATTTAGAAACAGAGAAATATTCAAGACACGAAAAATTTAAGCTCGGATCGAAATTCTACTGAAGTAGGAAATTATCGTAAATGACATTATCAGAAACAGAAATGACAACAACAATTGTGACCTGCGATGAGAAAAGGATGCTCATTGCCCACTGACAGAATGGTGTTCTTGCGCCAATGGGCAATGAGCATCCTCTTCTCATCGCAGGTCACATGATAACCAGATAATATTTGAAAATAGTAAGCAATATCGCTTAACCATTACTTCGTTGGATAAAGTTTGACCAAGCTACAAAGGAAAGATCCGAACTCGTACATAGACATTGAATCCAGTTTAGGCGGTTTTTGAGAATACTATTACAAATATAAGAAACATCACTACCTCGGTCTATGACTCATGCCCCAGAGTAAGCTTTGCCTGGTATTACTATCGGAGTAATACAGGTTTTAAGAAACATACCTGGTTTATTATTACCTGATATTGATGCGCTCTCCAGAGGGCGCTCATTAGATGGACCGCCATCAATTTCATTTAAAGAAGATTTTTCATTTGTTAATGCCTTCTCCGCCTTTTTATTGCCGAGACGTCGCCTTTGCGCTGCAATAATGGAACCGTCCAAATATTCAGCTGAAGCGTGTCTCTTTACTTTCTTACCGAACCATATATTTGGGTGGGACCGTGCATTAGGAGAGAGGTGGAGAGGAAAGATACTAATAATAAGAAGTCCACAACATCTCACAGTAACAACACTCACTCGAAATCTTTTGGCTTGAGGAAGAAGATCTTCTGTGCAACGCCACCGCTTGGTTTGTTGTTGTTGGAGTTGCGGCGCCTGGGGACAAGTAGAAGAACTCGACGCCCCTACTGTGTCCTGTGAAATAATCATGTGCATTCATTAGAGGAGATGAAGAGGTGGAGAGGAAGTAATTCCACATCTCACAGTAACAACACTCACTCGAAATCTTTTGGCTCGAGGAAGATCTTCTGTGCAACTCCGCCGCTTGGTTTGTTGTTGTTGGCGTTGCGTAGATAGGCACATAATCCGGATCGTTGGCCGTGTCGTCAAAGAATGTTAACCCCGTTTCGGAATACAATATCGGGGTGGTTGGCGTGACCTCCTGCAACCTGGTCCCGGGAGCTAACATGAGAAGGACTAGAAAAAGCAGAAAATGGGTAACTATGAAATAAAATGCCATGGTAATAAATGTTATGCACACACAGAATAACTATGATGTATGCGCACACAGAATAAGCTCGTTCGCCCCACGAAAGTCGATACCTCAAAATATTTCTCATAAAGGCGATACCGTTTATTTCTCATAGAAGACTTGGCCTCTTTTATCGATAGGTTCTACTTATGTTTAATATTTGTCAGTTCTGTTCAGCAATGAAATGGAAGCAAGAGCCACCTGGAATGTGTTGTTCATCGGGCAAAGTGCGCCTAGAGCCTTTACAGATCCCTCCAGAACCTCTGCTGACTTTATTGACTGGTGTCGAGCCGTATAACCCCACAAATTTTCTTAATAATATACGTGGTTACAATTCTGCTTTTCAGATGACTTCATTTGGAGGAAAAGTTTGCCCGGCGGATGGTTACATACCGATTTTCAAAGTCCAGTGCCAAGTTTACCATCAGATTGGATCGTTGTTGCCGTCTGTGAACGAAGAGCCGAAATTTCTACAGCTGTACTTCATTGGTGACTCAGAGACACAGGTAGGTAGCAGGCGTAAAGTGATTAATAATGATAATTTGCGTTCAGATATTGTTGCACGTTTACAGGCAATGTTACACGAACATAATAGGTATGTTTGTGAACTAAAGACCATGTCACGATGGCAAGAGGAACAAGATGGTCTCGATTTCCAGGTGGTCATTGATGCGGATTGAAAACCAGCCGGTGACCATGCGGGTCGGTATAATGTGTCCACTACTGATGAAGTAGCAATTGTTTTGCTTAATCAGCAAGTATCGGAGCGGCGAGAATAGTACTCACGACGAAAGGGGGACGATTCTGAAACAAACCGCTCATGATTGCTTGCAATACCCGCTCATGTTTTGCCATCATGGATACCGCGTCAACATTCCCCTCATCAATCCTCAGACTGACGAACCAATTTCGAATAAGACTGTAAGTTGCATGAATTATTAAGCCTATCGGATGATGGTAAGAGTAGGTAGTGGAAATTATTTACATAGTTACCGTTCTCTTCTCAATCAGTTTTGGGTTGATATGTACGCAAAAATTGAGACAGAGCGGTTAAATTATTTGCGATTTAATCAGGCGCAATTGCGTGCTGGGAATTACATTAATTTGCAGGATGCGATAGCTCGCAATGGAAACGCAGTAAATGACGGTCAATTGGTGCTTTTACTGATGGACCGCGCTACATGCACGAAAAATACAAGATGCAATGACCTACGTTTGCAACCGTCCAGATTTGTTTGTTACATTCACATGTAATCCGGAATGGAAAGAGATTGAAGATGCCCTGCGTCCAAACCAGAAAGCCCAAGATCGATACGACGTCATTTCCAGAAGAAAAAGATTTTTGGTACTGTAAAATGTTTTACTTATTCCATAGAATGGCAGAAACGTGGGCTTCCACATGCCCGCATTTTACTCTGGATGGAGGATTGCATAAGCCCAAATGATGTCGACAAATTTATCAGTGCCGAAATTCTAGACAAGAATGAGGACCCTCAACTGTTTAGTATCGTGACAAAACATATGGTTTATGGACCTCGCGGCGTTCTGAACCCAGGAAGTGTTTGTATGAAAGAAGGTGTGTGTACAAAGACATTTCCTAAAAAATTCGTTTGTGCTACTCAAACAGGTGAAGATGGTTATCCGTTGTACAGAAGAAGAAGCCCTCAGAATGGCGGTAATTCGTTTACTGAGAGGCTAAAATCTGGAAAGGAGTGCGAAGTCGGCATCCATTGAGTCGTTCTTTATTGCCCGCTTCTGGGTCGAATTTTTGACGCGCACATTAACTTTGAGCACTGCCATTTGGTGACATCGATCAAGTACAATTGTAAATACATGAACAAGGCGGCGACGCGACCAAGCGACAGTTCGAATTCAACTAGAAAACAACCACGGTAACGAAAGTAATAATGGTAATGAGGAAAATAATGATAAAATTCGTTCTTTTCAAACAGGTAGATACATCAGTTCGTCGGAAGCCATGTGGAGAATTCTAGGCTTTCCCTTTCACGGTCATGATCCTACCGTCATGAAGTTGGATATGCATTTAGAGAATGTTCAACGCGTATATTTCACCCCCGCAAATGCAGTCAATGTTCTACAACGAGCTCCTCGATCGACGTTGCTTGGTTTTCTTGGACTCTGCCAGAGGGATGAATTTGCAAGGACAGTCCGACACTGATGTATCATCAAGTGCGTCAGTATTACACGTTGAATGCTAGTCAAAGAAATTCGCCAGAAGGTTACAAGGACAACCAAGGTCATCTTGGAACCTGTGTGCAGCCAAATAATGCCGAGTGTTATTATTTGCGGGTGCTGTTACATATGGTCCCAGGACCTCAGTCTTTTCTTTCTCTACGTACAGTTAATGGAGTTGTATGCGATACTTATCAGGCTGCTTGCTTACGTGTAGGTTTACTGGAAGACGACAAACACTGGAAAAATACTCTCTCAGAAGCTGCTCTTTCCAAAATGCTTCACCGTTTGAGATACCTCTTTGCAGTGATGTTAATGGTATGCCAAATTACAGATCCGAAAACTCTGTGGGATGCATATAAGGAGAATTCTGCTGAAGACATCTTGCACGATTTCCGGAGACAAAGTAAGAATTCCCAATTAACATACACAGAAGAAATATTTAACAAAACTCTTATTTTGTTACAGGACATTTTAGATTCGTTGGACCCAAAAATTATCTGATTTCGCCCTTCTGTAACCGGACGTCGAGTCGACAAGAAGTACACAATTAAAAGTATTGCTAAGAAAAGTGCCACCAATGTTCAACATAACGTAATTCAACCTAGTTCCAATTCCAACCCCCCACAAGAGGGAGGTGTTCTTCTCTATTCCGTTCATTAGCACTCTTATTGTTATGATTAAAAAATATCTCGAAGGCCTTAATTCTTCCACCAAAGTCACATTCAGTGGCAATAAACGACGGCAGAGTCGTGAAACTACATATACATGTTAAAATTATTCTCGCGATGTCCAGTGCGCTCCCAAAAATGAGTAAATAGCAATAGTAAATTTAAAAAAAAAAAGTACAAGAAACATTTATTGAACAATTAATGCTTTGCGTGCCCTCGTTGGTCGCCTTCTTTTTCTCTTTTGACCTTGCCAGATCACCTTGTAGGTAGCATCTGTTTGCACCATACATGAATTTTTCATATTTTCCAGCAAGCGCTAGGTGGAGACAACAATTTTCAGCTCCTGCTCGTCTGGGTTTGACTTGTCAGCGCGTACACGGTAATTCAGTACAAAAGGTACGTCTACTGTTGAAGGAAGTCTTGTTCTTTCACTGCACCATTTTTCAACGTCTTCACCTGAAAGTGTTGGTTGGCCATATTTTTCGCATCGTACCTGCTGTAAAAAGCTGACTACTTTTGCTTTCGGAGGCTCTGTTAAATTAGGATGACATCTAATTACATGTAAAACGGTATTCGGTTTACGTATCCCCTCATCAAATTTTTTCACTTTGCACGTAATTTCTGGACAATGTAATTTATTTTATTTTCAAAAAAAAAAAAAAATATTATTGCAAACATTTTCCTGAAGTTTTTTCACCTACTATTAAAGTGAAGTGTGAAATGTGAATGTATGTATTTATTATCTTGCTCACCCTCCATATTATCGCGCAAAATATAACGTGAATCATTGTTCTTACTATCGTCATAATTATCTAGTTCATCGCTATTATTCTATCGTTACTATCATCGATTTTAAAGTTCAATTAAAGTTTCCCCAATTATTTTTCTACTGAAGTATTTTCATTATAGAATGCGTGATTCGCGAGAAAAATCGAAAAAACCAATTTCTGTCGGACGTTCGGCCTCCTGGAGGAAAAAGCACCACATTTCCAGGTAGGGAACTCTCTGGAGTTCTTGTGGAGACCATTTCCGACAAGTATGCGCAAAAAATCTTTGCTGGAGGATTTTAACGCCACTTTTTCCCCGCCTTAGTTTTGAACGTCCCGTTCAAACGCCGGACTCCATACAGCTAGTCTATTCCGGTGGACCACTTTAAACTTTCCGTCCTGTTGGATGCGATAGATGACATCATTGATTCTCTTTACAACTGTCCAAGGTCCTTCCCATTTGCACTGTAATTTTGGGTTCTTTTCTTTCTTTCTCTGTGGGTTGTAGAACCACACCTTATCCTGAGGTTCAAACTTGGTTTCATCTGCACAGATGTCATGGCGTGCCTTCATCCAGTCGCTAGCAACCTCTAAATTTTCTCTGACCAACTCATGTACCTGCTTAAGTTGGTTCTTTAGTCCTTGCTTAAATGGCTTGACTGGCTGTGGAGGGATGCCCAGCTCTCAATCACACGGCAATTGACGTTCTCTTCCAAAAATGATTTTTGCAGGTGTTTCTTTGGTGCTCTCATGGATTGAAGACCGATAAGCTAGCAGGAACAATGGAAGTAGCTCGTCCCAATTTCGCTTGTCACTATCAATTACTTTGGATAGGAATTGGTCTATTGTTTTGTTCAACCTCTCGACCATACCATCAGATTGTGTGTGGAGTGGTGTTGTACGAGTTTTCCTCAATCACACCAGCTTAGCCACTTCTCCCAATACCTGGGATTCAACGTTTCTTCCCTGGTCTGAGTGTAACTCCAGAGGTACTCCAAACCTTGAGATCCAGTTTTCCACCAGCGCTGTTGCAACAGTGACGGCTTCATAATTTGGCAGTGGGTAAGCATCCATCCGTTTGCTGAAATAATCTCCCACCACTAGAATATAACGATTACCTTGGTCAGTTTCTGGAAATGGTCCTGAGATATCTGCCGCAATCTGTTCAAAAGGGTATCCCACATTGTAGATTTGCATCTTAGCTCGGCCCCTAGTATTGGGCCCCTTACTGGCATTACATGCTCTACAACATTGAATCCAATCCTCTACATCACTTCTACTGGTTGGCCAGTAAAACCATTCTCAAATCTTGGCCAATGTTTTTGTTATTCCAAGATGACTACCAGATGCGTCATCATGAACACTCTTCAAGACATCTGGTACAAGTGCTTCAGGTATCAGTAGTTGGCGCCGGTGTGATCTGCCATCTGTGGTTTCCCAGATCTGGTAAACAATTCCATTTTCTACTTGAAGCGAGTCCCATTGTGACCATAAGATCTTTAAATTTACCGACTGTGAGCTGATATCCTGCTAGACTGGTCGTTCACCTTTCTCCTTCCAGGCTAAGATGACTGAAATATCTTTATCCTGTTGTTGAGCATTTCTCATATCCACATTTGAACCTAGTTGTATGGATTTGACTGAGACTTCTTTCTTCACTTCATTGACTACAGTGCTTGGTTCTTCTTCAACTTTGGTCTGGAGGAGACGATCCTTGGCTTCCTACTCATAAAGCGGCATTTCTCCACAGAGACTTCTTAAAAGTCATGCTTCAGATCAATAATCAACCCATACTTTTGTATTAAATCCAGGCCTAGAATATAGTCATCTTTGATATCAGCAAGGATGAATTTTCCAGTTATTACCATTGAGGAAATCTTGATAGATAGCTCGACAGTGCCCTTGGTCCAAGCTTGTTCACCCATGGCAGTCCTGAGGCGGTACTTTTCTCTCCAATTAATGGATAGGCCTAGGGTGTCCTTGACCAATTGTGTCTTGATAACTGAACTAGTAGCAGCACAGTCTACGCACATGTCTATATTGCGTCCAATGCTATCATTCCATCCTGATACATAGACGTTCTCACTTGAAGTGCGCATTTTGGAAATTCTTATTTCTTGGGCCCTTCTACTTGGCCCTGGCGTTGGTTGGCCCCTGGCAACTCTAGGTTGGAGTTTTCCGCCTTGCAGTGATTTCCACTTAGGGCAATTGGGCTTGATGTGACCCTCTTCATCATAGTGGTAGCATCGACGTTTGTCTCCAGTTGGTCCGACCTTTGTTTGCTTCAAAACTGTGGAACGTCGTCTACAAGACGCCTTTCTTGCAGCTTCTACTTCCAGGGCAAAGGATACTGCTTCCTTCATGGTTTTGCAACGTGCCATGCGAACTTGACTCTGAATCTCTCAGTCAAATATTCCATCAATGAATACCTCAAGCGCAGTTTGTTCAATGGCTGATACAGTAGCTTCTAGGTAAACTTGTTGAGTTAATTTGAGAATTTCACTTGAAAATGCCTGAAAACTTTCTCTACAGTTCTGTCGACGGTATTTCAGTTCTCTTCTTCTGATGGGAGCCAAGTTAGCTTGACCAAAGCGTTGTTCAAGGTCCTCAACCAACTTTTGGTAATTCTTCTTGTCACCCTCAGAAATGTTGGACAACAGCTGTAGTGCAGCTCCTCTCAAGCTAAGAATCAAATTACCAGCCTTGGCTTTGGCATCCTATCCATTGAGTTGAGCTGCAATTTCAAACTGTGATTGTATAGTTCCCAAGAGGTTTTACCATCAAACGTTGGTATCTTGACTTTGGTCTTTGATGATGGTTCTACAACTGATACATTTCGTTCATTTGATCCAGAACTGAAAAAAGTAATGCCCGGCGGATCCACAACCATGCTTACTGTTGGATTTCCTTCCAGTCTCTGAAGTCGTTGCTCTATAATTTTCCATTATTGCCCAAATTCCTCGATCTGATATTGGATTCCCTCAACCTGATGTTGGATTGGTTTGATCTGGCGTTTAACCTCAACATTGACAGTCTCCCTTAGCCCATCAAAGATTTCTGTCTTGTTTTGTTCGAGTTTCTGTTCAATTTTCTGGTCCATCACAGTAAACCCAGTCTTCAGATCTTCTGAATTTTTAGCCATTGTATCTGTCAACATTTGCAGCATTGCACTCAAATCTATAGCTGGAGACTGCTTTGTTGGCGTACCGGTCTCAAGGTTTCCAATATTCTTGTCAACCTTAAATTCAAAATCGGCCATATCCAATCCCGAGTCTTTAAATGCTTTTTCCAGACGATAGGCTAATTCATCTTTGGTTCCGCTAACAGAGAGACCACGATTCCGGAGTTCCTCACGGAGTTGATTCCGAGTAATTTCATGAAACTTCTTCTTTGCCATCTTGAATTACCACACGGTTTCACACAGAGTAGGCTTACGCAATCCCACTTCTGACACCGTTTGACGGAAGTGGCATGAAGTTTTTTATTAAAAAAAATTTTAGATAACCGTCCGGACAAGAATTTGTTCAAAAGTATTTTCGACTACGCCACTCCCGCCTTAACCAGTGACCATAAAATCGTGTAGATAGCTAGAGTTGCTGCAAAGTTGAGTCATACAGGTTACGATTATCCGTTGGTTGATGATTTCACGTCAACCTTCGAAAACGGTTTCAAAGATCGCATCGTCGTTCTTCAAGGTGAGAACTCCCATCGTTCGCGAGAGTTTAAATCATCGAAAAAAAATTTCGCTGTGACTGTAATGTGGATGGAATAGCTGGAGACTGGCTAATAACAATTATTGCGCATAATAAAGCTCGTAATAAAAATTCAATCAATTATGAAAAAAATGTAGGTACGCTGTAATACATCAGTATCTACTTCGGTACCGATGGTAATTTATTTTAGTCATCGTATTGTATGATTGGTAGGCGATGCGATGTATGCTTGGTATTAATTCAGACTCTGGGACAACATCGACAGCAGCAGCGCAGGTAGCTAATACAGAAATATTGTACGTCCATCACCTAGTTCTTAGCGAGACTGTTCGATCGCCTGGAAGATCGGCCAACACAACAGCATGAAGCCATCGTGACATTTATGGATACTACGCGATGTTAAATTTTACAAATAAAACATATTTATGCGTACCCGCGTTAAATATATAATAGGTACGCTTTATTATACGCGCCGTATATATCAACGTGATCAGCATCCGTATACCGCGTTATAAAAATTACTCGAACGATTCTCTAGAGAGTAGAATACGTACTTTCGCGCCGTATATACATTCGAACCAATAAAACAAAATTACTGAATATTTTAATGATGAATAAATAACGCGCGCGCGCGAGCGAGCGAGCCCCGGTCGGAGCGGGAAAAATGAATCTCCGGACGAAAGAAAAAGTATGTGTAAAAGGCGAGGGTGAAGGCGAGGCGAACGCCGCGTCGATGTACGCGTGAAACTGGTTTCCAGCATCAGAACTCGGCGAAGGAGTTTGCGATATTATGCGCGAAAATTTATTAAATATAACGAATTTTAAATACGAGTTTACTATGTCGTTAGTGTCGATGGAAAATATACGTAATATCGATAAACGCTACGATAGAAAATTCTGAACACATTTCTACACAGTTTACAATATATTCCATGAGTTTCGAACGCGTCCAACGTCGCCTCGTTAATTTCACACGTATTTGGCATTTAATTGGATCACGATTTTCTTGTCTCGCGCGTTTACTCGTATTTAGAATTTATAATATAAATCTTCGACAGTTTACCATAAATATTGGAAGACATATAGGAGAAGAGAAAAAGAAGAAGAATGCCGAGTTACATCGGGCGTATAGTTGAATTAAACGTCGAACATTATTTTCGCCTTTATAAAGTAATGCGTGTGTAAGGCGGTTCAATTTCTATCTATACTCTCGCCGTTAGGTATGCTTTCGATGTAGGATTTATAAAATGCGTCGAACAAGAGATGAGTACGACTCGAGTCTCGAGACGTAAAATTGGACGCGTTCGAGGGAATGGAGTTGTAGCGAATCACGAAGAGTGAAAAGATCAAATAACCATAATCAAGTGAGCGGCAATACGAATCAAACGGAGGGGGGAAGCTGGGGTTTGTCGATGGGGGGGGGGGATACAAACCCTTTTTTCTCGTAATATTAGCATTTTATATGCTTATAAGATTGGGATTACTCTCGGAAAATTCGTCACGGTTTTCTAACTGGGACCGACCCTGGAAAAATCGGCACCATTTTCCGTCAAGATTGACCTTTGGAGTCTTCAATTGGGGCTACTCTCCGGAAAAACCGTCACGGTTTTTTGACGGTTATTTGACTAGGACAAAGATTCCCAACCTTTTATTTCGAGTTGCGACACTCTTCCATGTTCGAGTCCGAAGTGGCGGTACCCTGAACCTACTAGAAAAGAAAAAGAACAAAAATTAAAAGATAATTATAATGGAAAGAGAAAGGGGAATATTAAACTGCGCGAAAAGGAAAGGCGTTTGAACGAAAAATAGCAGCACGAAAAAATTGTCCAAAATAACAAATTAAGGAGTGGTGTCAACGAATAGATCGGTGCCCAAAATTTTCAACCTTTTCCCCAAAAAGGAAAGAAAATACACGAAATTTTTGAAACATTCTCGCGAAAAAAAAGAAAAATGAATTTATTTGATGCAGTCCTAAAGCGTAATCGACGCTGCTGTGAGTTTATCGTTTATTACGTACGCGTTAACACTTGTCCAGATACTTTGTACTGGTACGAATATGATTCTATTTCCTTTGCTTACATTGTGAGAGTGTTGACGAAATAAATCATTGACGACTTGACGATCAACTCAATCCGAACTCACAATACTTACTCATCCAACCGCAATTACCATCATTCCCATGGTACAAACAATTCAATAATTTTCAACGCTCCTACATAATAAAACTAAGTCGCCTTCGTTTTGGTCACAACCGACTTCCTTACCATCTAAAAAGAATAAATGTTACGGATTCTGATCTATGTCCTTTCCATATAGATTCGCCTACTCGAGCAGACACAAATCATATTTTCTTTGAATGTTCAGAACTAAAAACCTTTAGAAAGACATTATATTCCGAAATTTTAAAATTACGAATTCACACTCCCCTGAGAGCTATAGACCTTCTTTCTACTGATAACGACGATATCTTTCCTCACATTAAAAAATTCTTGTCACAATTGCCTGAACATATATCAATCGAAATCTACAACGAGGTAAGGCCTAGAAGCCATCCTCTATTCCAACCTTTTTTTTTTTTTTTTTTTTTTTTTTTTTGTTACTATTATTCTTTTAACTATTATTATTTTTAATTTTAATTTTCCATTGCAAATTATTATCATTATTTTTAATACTTAATTTTCTCTTTATTACTGTCTTTAGTTTGATAATTTTGTCCTTTGTCCTTTGTCCTTTTTTTTTTTTTTTTTTTTTTCTTCTTTTTTTTTTTATGATTTAGTAGCAATAAATATGGTTGGATTGTAAAAAAAAAAAAAAAAACTCTCTCTTTGTCCGAATTTTTTTCACTCAGAAAAAAACAGTACCAACAATGATTCACATTCTGTACAAGTATGATCAGTTCACAATATTCGTTGTCATCGTGCAGTCTTTTCCTACAATATTTTTCATTTTTTGAGCGTGTTTTTGTATAATAATTATTCACGATGACAAATGTGACGTTTCTTGAACATTTTTATGAGGACGAAGAGGAATTAGATGACGATTTTGTACAACCTCCGCGAAAAAAGAAGCGATCATCGGGTTTGGTTACAACGCGAGGTATTTCAAAACGCTAGAGAAGCTGAGGACGCAGTGGCTTTGCGAGGTATATGGAAAAAACACGCATCAAGCACAATTAGTGCTGGCCAACGAGTTGAATACCGATGTACAGCGGATATGTACCGAAAGAATGAATGCCCAGCTGGGTTATACCTCCTGTATGATGCAAGCAGCGAAAAGTTGCCATTATATGAAACCGACTGTGAACATGCCAATCATGTGACTGACCCCACTCGGGGGCTTTCGCTTGATTTGAAGGAATTCATTACGAAAAAATTCAGAGAAGGAATAACGAAACCAAATGCCCTACTTCACTGTATTCGACAGGCTGGACTGGAAGAACCTCATAAATCTAAACTCGTATCTTTTTTGAAGACTGTGCGTGAGGAGAAGTACGGCTGTCCAACAATTTCTGCTGCTGACATCTACACTTGGTGTGAGGAAAGAAAGCAAGTCCCTAACGATGAAGACGAACCCTTTGTACTTCATCAAGTCGTTGAATTATCGGGACTCATAATGAGTGAGTGAGGTGTAAGTAGAGCACTAATATTGGAAAAGGGTTTTTCAATTGTACAAATCTACTTTATTAGTTGCTTATACAAGAGTACTTTCCGGTGTTATCCCATCATCAGTTGTGTCGCAACTGGAAAACAAGGCCTTAACCATGAGTTTTTATAGTATAACACTGTGATCTTATTGGCTAAAACATACCGCTTTGTGATTGGTTCAATCTATTGTTCTAAATGCTGCGTTTCTATTAGCTACCTGGATTCCTGCCGTCTCATTGGTTGATTCCGTTCTTCTTCTCTCGTCCAATCACCAGGCCGAATAATTTTTCGCTGTCAAATGTGATTACATTGTTCAAGAGGCAGGCTTTCTTCCTCTTGGCTTTTGAAATCTCCATTTGTTCCCAGATTTTTCTTCTCTTTGTGCTATTCTCTACGTGTATGACTTCAAATATTCCCTCTCCATCGTGGTTTTCCTCGTTACAGTGTTTCCCAAACAATGACTTGCCATCTTCTTTCTTCCTCGACGTTTTGTGCTCCTTTCTCCTGATCTCAAACTTTCTCCCAGTCCCACCGATATAGATCCCCTCGCACTGTTCACAACTGAGCTTGTACACTCCGCTCAAGCTTTCCTTGTCCTTTTGTTCCGTCTGGTCATTGCTGATTCTCTTCACCATGGGTTGGTTATTCTGGATACCCACACTCACATCGTAGCCATTGAACGCCTTTATCACCTTGTTTGTGTACTTTCCTACATATGGTATCGATCCGGAGTACTTTCTCACTATGCTATCATGGGTTCCTTTCTTTGTTTCCATTTTACCAAAGACTCCCTCCACCACACATCTGCGGTAGCCATTGGCTTCTGCGATCTGCTTTACTATCTCGATCTCTTTCCTCTTCTCTTCATTGTTCTTGAGGATAGAAATTGCCCGATAGCAGTTGTTCTGGATTGCCGCTAACTTGTGCCTGGGGTGGTGGTAGGAGTCATTTGGGATGATGGTGTCAGTATGCGTCGGCTTCCTGTAGATTTCGTATTCTATCCTATTGTTCTCCATTGTGAGTGTAAGATCCAAATAGTTGATGGTCTCATTGCCTTTTTCCACTGTGAATTTGATGCTCTCATTCATCGCGTTCATTTCTGAAAGTGATAGATCCACCTGCCTATCAGTGCCTGACCACACAATTAGGATATCATCTACATATCTGGCCCAGTGTTTGATCGAGTTTCTGAACTTGTTGCCCTTCAATATCTTGTTTTCCATATCATTCATGAATATCTCCGCCAGTATTGGTGACAGCGGTGATCCCATCGCAAGTCCCTTTTCCTGACTGTAGAACCTGTTATTGAAGCGGCAGTAATTCTGGCTCAAGATCTCCTCCACTATGTTGGCGTGCTTCGACCCATCGGGGTTCCCATGGTATCTGTTGTTTTTGAGCAGAGTGAGAAGTTCCTCCTTCGGTATGGTACCAAACATATTAGTCACATCAAAGGATATCAGCTTGTCGTTACTCCTGATTTCCAACTTGTCCAGGTGCTCAATCAGCTCTCCGTTGTCTCTGATACTTCGTCTGGGTGCAAACTGGAAGTTTTCTTTCAGGAATGTGGCAACAATCTTTGCTATCTTGTAGCATGGTGATTGAATGCTGTTGACCAGGGGTCTCATCGGACGGTTCGCTTTGTGGAGTTTTACAAGCCCCTTGAGTTTTGGTGCAACCGGGTTCATCTCAAGCGTCCTTCCATTGCCGGGTACATTGTTCCGTTTCAACACGGCTTTCAGGTCATCTTGGTATTTCCGTGTTGGGTCCCTTACCAGCTCTTGGTATCCATTAACTGCGATGTACGACTCCACTTTTTGGGTGTAGTCCTCCTTCTCCATTACCACTACCGTGCTGCCCTTGTCCACCTTTGTCAAAATCAGGTTGTTCTGTCGGATCTTTTTTTGTAGATTTGTGACCTTCCTCTGCATTACTTGCGTTGTGTCATAGGTTCGGCACATATCCTCTTTGATGCCCAACAGCACTTTCCCAATTTTAGTCCGGGCTTCTGGTCTTGCGTCGTGTTCCATGGTTTGGATTACTTGTTCGCAGCTAATGGCCTTGCTTTCAAGCCTACACTGGTTCAGCCTCTCTGGCTGCACGTACTTGATGCCTTTGTCCAGCAGTCTTCTTTCTTCTTCTGTGAAGGTGACGCTTGATAGGTTCTCGGTTCTGGGAGCAAATTTGTGCTCAACTCTCGCTTCCTTGCTTTCTTCTTTCTTCCGGGTCAGTTCGGCAAGCTTCCTCTTGATCTGTTTTGTTTGGGCTTCCACTCGTTTTTCCACATAGTCTTCTCGTTTCTTCCCCTTTCCTCCTTTTTCGAACATCATTTCTTTGACTTCTTGCGGGTGGAGTAACCTGAACAGATGAAAATATTGATCATACAGTAGACCATTCAGCCTGGTGATTTTCTTGTAGAGTTCACCAATTTTGTTCTTCACTCTCAATCTTTCGGTTTGCATCTTGGTGCGTTTCACTGCTGCGCTGTTTCCTGGTAGCCTGATAGTCGCATACTTGGGAATAATGCCTCGTCTCGAGCATTTGTTATTGAACCAAATCTTCACATGTGTCACTCTTAGTTTGACCTTGGTCTTCAGAAACTTAAAAACCTCGTTAACCATGTCTGGTGTGCTATTATCGGGACTCATAATGAGTGTGTGAGGTGTAAGTGGAGCACTAATATTGAAGCTCTATCAAGAGAGGTAGATGATCAAGACTTGAAAATAGCTATTTTAACGCGTCGGCTCTTGTCCCTGTGTCATCGTTCATCCCTCATACAGGCGGATACAACTTACAAGTTAGTCTGGCAGGGCTATCCAATCACGATTGCGGGTGCTACAGATAGAAATAAAGTCCTTCCACCCTTTCATACTTTCAGTAACAAAAGGAGAGAGCGCCGCTGATTTTGCATTCACATTTCGTGCATTGCATGAAGCAAATCTGGAGTGGTTAACATACTTTTTACTAGGTGATGCTAGTGATGCAATTACTGCTGGATTTGTAGCTATTTTTGGACCACCAACTGTACGTTTACAATGCTACTTTCATGTGTTGGAAAATATTGAACATTTTGTGAAGTCGTCCCCAAAGGACGATCGTTTCAGATTCAAACAAGACTTGAACTCACTACAATCTAGCCCTGATGAAGATACGTTTCATAAAGCCTCATCCCTCTTTGTTAAAAAATGGAAAAAATCGAATAATCATCGTATCGTAGATCTGATCAATTACGTTGAAGCACAATGGCTAGTGAAGAATTGCAGCTGGTTTGAGAGCGCTGCCGTGGGTTACCCGTCGACCAATAACGGTATCGAAGCGACAAATGCCGTGATAAAACGGAAACACTCTCTGCGTGAGCGCTTACTCGTTGGCCAATGTATGAATAAAGTTCTAGATTTAGTGAGAAAGTGGTCCGAGAAGCGGAACTCGAGTTTGGTGAATTCGACACCGTTTGCCGAAATAACCACCATCTCCTTACAAGTATGGACTGCAGCGTATCAGTGGGCTGTGTCGGATAAGGCGGTTCTGCAGCGGCCTCACGAGAAAGAAGGTTGTACGGAGAATTTCGTCGCAGCAGGAAGTGCCACGAAACACCTTTCTGAGAAGGATTTAAAGAAGTTTTTGAAAGGGGACGGTAAGTGGCGAACGTTCGACGAATTTACAGCCCAAAAATTTGCTATCTGGACCATCGTTATTGATGCAGAAAATGTGCACAAATCGACAGGCCAAACAGATACCTCTCGGCCAGAAAAGAAAACGTGGTAGACCTAGTAAAGCGAAAAGAGCCCTCATCACGCAGTAGGCCCAGAATTTTTATTTTTCAACTTATTTTATACTATGAAGCTCAACAATCGCGGAGTAAAATTTTATTTTTTTTCAATTTTTTTGTAACAATGATAATAGTAAGGTAATAACGCGACGAAATAGTTATTTATGTAACAAGGGAGAAAAATGAGCGATTTCTCAACGGGTGTGAAGTTAGCGACACGAGCCGGAGGCGAGGGTCGATATTCACACTGAGTTGAGAAATCGCTTTTTCTACCGTGTTGCATATAACATTTTTCTTTACACACATACGATGATGTATGATACTGCGTAATCCAAGAGGTATAAGATCATTACCGGTGCTATTTCTGTAGGATAATGTTTCATAAAATTAACGCTACTTCACAAAAAGAAATTTTCGGAAAATCAATGAAATAAGATAGGGCGTTTCCAAGAGTAAATATTTTTGCGGTGAATTGAAAACCGTTTCTTGTTTTTTGATAGAAAATCACGTTCTCTTGTCACGATCTTGTTCATGTTTAGTTGCCGCCTATATCGGCGCGAGACATAACATACGCAACGTTCCTCCTCAAGTTTTGATCAACGATAGCAGTATCAAACCATCAACACTCGGGTCAAAGGATTCGTTTCATCTTGCGACAATATGTGGTATCTGAACGAAATTGTAATAAGAACGATCTTCTATCGAAAAACGAACGATTGTGTAGGTACCTGGTGTAGCATTGCAATTGTGTAACGTACTTGCACATTCAGAATAGGTGATCATCAATCAATACGAAAGTACATGCTGAAACAATTTTTTATTGACAAAAACAAAAAAGATCGAAACTCATGGTAACTAAAACAGAACACAAATAAAAATCAAATCTTCGAATGATAAAAGAACAAAAAGTCGAGTGATAGTAAAATTACTACTATACTCGGTAAAAAAAAAAAGGAAATCTTCTTTCTATGTAGAGAACGAAGAAGAGAAAAAAAAAGATCGAAACTCGAATGGTACCTAACTAAAGAACACAAATAAAAATCAAATCTTCGAATGATCAAAGAGTAATACTACTACTCAGTAGAAAGAGATAAAAATTATGTTTTTGAAAGTTAAAAATTCATAACAAGAGTTCAAGTCAGGCCTCTACATTGGGTAATAATACTGGTAAAAAGAGAAAAAGATCAGTTCATCTTTGATCCATTATGTACATGAATATTTAATGTACCAACGGAGCAATTTGTCAAGCATACAAATTTGTTAAGCCTATCAAGAGAGGATTTACACATAGACGCATTATTTTCAACCGATTTTAAAACAGATTCACAGGCATCAAGTTCTTCAACGTTCAATTCATCGAAAGTAATCATTTGATTCTCATGATTCACAGAAAGAGATTCACTCTCATCGATATTTTTCTCAAAAGATTGGGGATCAATTGTAACAAAAACATCCGATGGTTCCGATACTGAAGGGAGGGAATGCGAAACATTACATCCATTAGATTTCAAATTACGACTGCGACTAGTTGATGATAACGAACGTCGATGTTTCTTCAAATTCGTGGTGTTGATATTCCCTGTAACCAGATCTTCAACACGCCTTTTGAGGGCTATGCTATCATCTATAAGCTTGAGCCACTGTATCCGACTTATGACCAGCCAATCGTTTTATAGGTATCAACCAAGTTCGCTCCACTCTCTGCTGCAAATGTTGCTGCCGTACGACGAAAACAATGGCCTGCAACAATCAGAAATATTCACTAACAATTCCAATATTTTAGTTCAACTTCAGATCTTATCAATTTACTAACCAGTAAGTATATTTTTTTGGATCGTCCAAATTCAAGTACTTATTCTGCAATCTGCTTGGGCATTTTCGCGATAATATTCTTTCCAATTGGCATTCGAAAGCATCTACCATTTTGATAAGTTAAAAAAAAACGACTCGTGGAG
Source organism: Aspidiotus rigidus (assembly GCA_035079385.1). Classification (NCBI taxonomy): domain Eukaryota; kingdom Metazoa; phylum Arthropoda; class Insecta; order Hemiptera; family Diaspididae; genus Aspidiotus; species Aspidiotus rigidus. The sequence continues at coordinate 12,467,351 of JAVHKY010000001.1, forward strand.
CAAGCTTGTGGTCGAAGATTTCGATACTTCTGCACTAAACTGAAATACTGAATTCCATTTGGGTCATTTCGGACAGTAAATGAACGATTCTTCTTGGTTTTTGTTCGCACTAAATTGATTAGGAGCATACTCTCGTGCAGTTCGACATCATCAACGGTCAAGTTTGTCAATTCTATTCCTCGGCACGCGCCTTTAATTCCGACGATCGCCGCACCACCTATCAAAGTGATTTTATTTATGAGAAGGTATGATAAAAATTACTACATAAATAATAGATTCGCCAGATTTAATTCATAGTATTTACTCACTTTCATGGCAAGCCACTGTTCATCTGGAGCATCCTTCAAAAAGCGTCGTATTTCTTCAGCTTTAAAAATACAAGATTTCTTCGGCTCGTATCCTTCATTCTTTCGTTTTATGAACGGTCTGAGCTTATTAAATTTGGAAATATCGACATTATGATACGCATAGTCGCCTTAAGCATCGAGTATTTGGACCACAAAGTATTTGGCGAGTAGTTTGATGATAATTCGTGGAAATATGCTTGAAAGACCTCTTCATCAAACGATTTAGCATCGCTAATTCCATTCGAAGATTTCCACTCCATGAAACTGTTATAAACGGTTTGGTAGGTACTTATCTTTAGATTCCGGAGGAATCAGTTCTGCATTCGCGCTGGCAGCTGCTTCCATAATATTTTTTGGTAAAGATTCGTCATAATCGACATCATCATCACTCGCACTAGTTTCAGAATCGCTCATGTTCAAAAAATAATTAAAACTAGTAAATGAGTAAAATGTACAGTCTACAATGGTAATACCATAATGTACGTACTACGTGTGTACGTGACAGTGAACTGAACTGAGTGATTGTTCTGTACTTCTGTTTCTCCGTTCCCGCGAATTCTTTTCTCACCATGGGCGAATACAAAAATTTTTCTAAACACTTGCACATGCGCAGTAGACCGTCTGTAAGAACCACGGTATAAGATGAAGAGGTAATGACACAACGCTAAAATCGTGTCCGCAGTTTTGAAGTTGTACGTACAAACTTCCGCTAGGTTTGCAGCGAACACTCGGGCTGTTTCCCTGTTCCTTCCAGACCCCACCTGCGCCGAGACGTTACCGTTGGTACCCTAGTATTGATGAAATTTCCAAGGATTATAAAAAATTCAAGAATTTACTTAGAAGGATGATTCTTTCAAAATTTTATAGAGTAGATTAATTGGTATTTTTATGCCAAATATGAAATGCATCGGCTGATTCCTAATCCTGCAATAAATTTTTGAAAGTAGCGGCGTTCCCATAAGACTCTGTACATTACCCATCACTTTCATCACGAGCGCTGCGCTCGGAATGTTCAGAACTACTTCAAAATCACGGACAGCGTTTACCACAGTCGGAATACGTTCGTGTCACTACCTCTTCATCTTATACCGTGGTAAGAACTCCAACGCTCTCACACTAGTTCGTCGTTTCGTCTACGAAACAAAGCGTTTTGTTCCCGTAAATCGAGTAGGATAAACAGCGTTATCCTATGTGTGTAAAGAAAAAATTATTTCAAAATTCATTTTTTTTAAATAATTATTCATTGTTTCTTTTGAATGTTTCAATTTTTCGGGAAAACATTTAAATTATTCACGATTTTGTTGTTTTTTCGTTCAATGCACTGTACCATCTCCTATAATAAAAGAACGGAGCTTTGTTTACATCTTTGTTTGCAATGGTATGCCGTGGTTAGCCGTGGTTAAATGCCGTGGTTCGTTACCGTGGACGGGTGATAAGTCAGCGCTTATTGGTTCATACCATAGACGGCTAAGCCACATGATTGGTAGAAGCGAGCACTATGCAAAACCGCCGTTTTGAAAAAACAGTTGCGTGATGAGTTAGCACTTTGCTGTTTGTTTCCGACTATTGGTATGCAGTCCTTAATTCGTATTAGTGAATGCGTTTTTTACAGTACAATTTCACCTGTAGACCTGCAAAATATTCGATCGACTCTCTTTAACATTGATTGCTGTTTGTTTCCGACTATTTGTATTACTGAATGTGTTTTTTATAGAACAATTTGACGCCTGTCGACCTACAAAATTTCGATCGACACTCTTAACATTGATGTGCTACACCAGCAGTTATTGTTCATATTTGCTAAACGAGAAAAGAAAGAACGCATTGGAGCTGGTAAATTGATAATCTCACTCTTTTTAATGGAAGAAATATCCGCAAGTGTAAGGTATATGTAATTACCTTTTTAGTGGCGAACCCGCATCAACCAGTTCGAATAAGAATATACGTACGGTACGTCTTGGAGGATGAGAATAAAGTGTCCTCCGAATTCGCTCTTTTGGAATCAAAATGTGAGTAATTTTTATGACTAAGTAGCTTACAGGATATTACCGCATTACAATTGTTTCAAGTTCAAAGAGGCTTCCATTATCTGCTGCTTTGACAAGAACGACAAAAAAAGAAGAATGAGGGAAGCGATGAAAATTAAAAAACACCGTCACGCCGTCAATTTTAAAACGGACGTCGATAATGCACTTTGCAGCATATATTTGCCTGTACTGAGGAGTCATCACTGATTTGGAATATTTTTGTTTTGTTTCCCTATTTTATATAGTGCTTTTCAGTATATTTTATGACCCCGAAAAAGATAGCTGTGCTATGGAAACGTAGGTCGTTTTTGTTTCATTTTGTAGTTTTCTCGATGGCAGTGCCGGATAATAAATTTCTTTAGTTTTATGCTATTCACCCAAGTTAGAGTATCGTTCTTCCATCCAATTTCTTCAAAGCACTTCAAGCCTAAATTTGGTTTTTCTGTTTTCAAATTCCATTTCAACATTATTCAGCTCGCTGTTGATGCGTATTTTATCTCGTTTATATTAAAATTGCCTAGATATTCCTGTTTTATTCTTATCTATCAGCTCAAAACGCCATATCAATATTTATTATCGATATACTTGAAAGTAATCCTCTACTCGACAAAATCCTTTTGATGCGTGGGTATCATCATCATTATAAATTCCTCCTTCCTGATTTGATAATTGTACCTAGTATACGTGGTGTGGATAATTTACTTTGTTTAGATTTAAAATCATTCTTGATTTGTTTGTTGATTCTACAGAGTACTGTATGCTTCCCGTTTCGCCAATACAGTGTGAAGTACAATTACTTATTAGTTATTACCGCATGGTAGATTTTGATTACTTCCTAAAGAATATCAAACACAATTTTGAATGAAAACAAAATATTTTTTGGGGAAAAGACGTCTATTTATACTCATTTTTGGAAATATAATGAATTCCTCAAATGATCGCACGTTTTGAAATAATTTTGACGATTATTTTTTCTAGAACTAGAATACTGTCAAGAAGCGTCTCTTGTATCGATATCTACTTTCTCCATAGTCGAGTTTGTGGTTTGTGAAATTGTGCCGTCGAACAACAAATTTCTACTTGTCTCTCTTTGTGTATAGCAATAAAAATTGATTATCGTGTTCTTGAAATTAATGGACTTTTGTTTGTTCTTTTGTTTCAGATAGAAAGAACTGACATATTTTGTTCCATTATTGAAGAAATTGTTTTCCGTTTCTTTTTTCTTTCCCCAAGATATCTTGGTACCTATCTGCATTTATTTGTTGTGATTTTTTTTTTTTTTCCAAGTACCGGTATACATTGTAGTTCTTATTGAAGAAATTTGTTTTCCGTTTTCCGTTTCTTTTTTTTTCCCCCAAGATATCTTGGTACCTGTACTTATTTGTTGTGATTTTTTTTTTTTTCAAGTATACATTGTAGTTTTTGAGTATCATATTAAAAGGAAAAAAAGTATTTGTAAAATTTTAGTCTTGCATTATTTTTCAGAAGAAAGTTTGACATCTTCTGCTCTCAAAAAAAAGCTTAGCATTTTTTGAAGAGTTATTGCATTGAATTTCAGAAGACAGTTTGACATCTTCTGTCCTTGAAAAAAAAGCTTGGCATTTTTTCAGGAATAATCCATTGAAAAGGAATTGAGTGTAACATTTTTCCATCCATAAATAAAAAAAAATTGAGAATGAGCATTGATTTTAAACGATCATATTTAGTAAAGAATGAAAAACAGGAGTTGTTTAAAGCCTTGCCTGTACCTGGAGATGGAAACTGTTTTTTCCATTCCATTTCATATTTTACAAAGGAAAGTCATATAATGATACGAAGCAAATGCATCGATTATATAAAAAAAGAAAAAGATTTTTTTGCAAATTTCATATTGAACCAAAATATCGATGAGTACGTAAAAAATATGTCCCAATTGGGCACTTTTGCTGAACATATAGAAATAATTTGCGTGAGTCGATTATACAACTCGACTATTTGCTTACATGTTGTTAATGAAGCTTTGCAGATGTGAGTAAAATAGAATACGATTTCAGTAATGGAGGCGGGCAAACAATAGATTTAATGTACTATACAAGACTTCACTACTGGCCTCTAATCAAAAGCACCGATGATCTATCATTACTAGAATCAGGAAATACTGATAGAGAGGAATACATCCGTGAAAGAGAGAAGTCAGTAAATTCTATGAAAGGGTATGACGCTGAATCATCAGCAATAGAAATAGCTATAGTAGAGGGAGATATTCGACTGGAAAAGGAAAGAATAACAACACCTAGAAAAAGAAAAACAGAAGAAACATTAAAAACACGAGAAATTCAACTGGAAAATAGGAGATCTAGAAAGAAAAAAATGTTGGAGGAAACCCCGGAAGCCCGGGATTATACAACTCCAAAAACAACGAGAGTATGATCAAAAACGTAGAAATAATATGAAACGTAAAGAGGATGAAAATAATGTTTTGATAGAATTATTAGAGAAAGAAAAACTAAAACAATCTGAAAAGAAAATAAATAATAATAATAATAATGAAATAATTAACGTCATTGTTGAAGAGGTTGACAACTTTAGTGACTATTATGAAGAAAGTATTAATTATGAGGAATATGTATGTGATAGGAACAGATCACTAAATTCCATAGAAAGATATAACACCAAATCATCAATAATAGAAACAGCTGTAGAGCGAGATATTCAGCTGGAAAAGAAAAAGTTACCATCATGTAGAGAAAAAAAAACAGAGGAAACTTTAGAAGAACGAGAAATTCAACTGCAAAAAAGGAGATTATCTAGAAAGAAAAAAATGATGGAAGAAACTCCAGAAGCACGGGAAATACGACTCCAAAAACAACGAGAGTATGATCGAAAACGTAGAAATAATATGAAACGTAAACAAGTTGAAAATAATGTTTTAATAGGATTATTAGAAAGAGAAGACAAAATGAAACAACCTGAAAAGAAAAAAAATAATAATAACGATGAAATAAATAACGTCATTATTGAAGAGGTTGACAACTTCAGTGACTGTTATGAAGAAAGTATTAATTATGAGGAATATGTTTGTGATAGGAACAGATCACTAAATTCCATAGAAAGATATAACACCAAATCATCAATAATAGAAACAGCTGTAGAGCGAGATATTCAGCTGGAAAAGAAAAAGATACCTTTTCCAACAGCTGCATCAGTCTACAAACTGAATAAGTCGGGTTCTGTTAAAGTGAGCGCGGCGTCGTATGTTTTTTTTAGAAAAAAAAATTGAACAAAATAATGTTTTGTGAAAACCATTCTTCTGATTTCCAACAGCTGCATCAGTCTACAAACTGAATACCTAAGTCGGGTTCTGTTAAAGTGAGCGCGGCGTCCTATGTTTTTCTTAGAAAAAAAAATTGAACAAAATAATGTTTTGTGAAAACCATTCTTCTGATTTCCAACAGCTGCATCAGTCTACAAACTGAATACCTAAGTCGGGTTCTGTTGAAGTGAGCGCGGCGTCGTATGTTTTTCTTAGAAAAAAAAATTGAACAAAATAATGTTTTGTGAAAACCATTCTTCTGATTTCCAACAGCTGCATCAGTCTACAAACTGAACAAGTCGGGTTCTGTTAAAGTGAGCGCGGCGTCGTATGTTTTTTTTAGAAAAAAAAATTGAACAAAATAATGTTTTGTGAAAACCATTCTTCTGATTTCCAACAGCTGCATCAGTCTACAAACTGAACAAGTCGGGTTCTGTTAAAGTGAGCGCGGCGTCGTATGTTTTTTTTAGAAAAAAAAATTGAACAAAATAATGTTTTGTGAAAACCATTCTTCTGATTTCCAACAGCTGCATCAGTCTACAAACTGAATAAGTCGGGTTCTGTTAAAGTGAGCGCGGCGTCGTATGTTTTTTTTAGAAAAAAAAATTGAACAAAATAATGTTTTGTGAAAACCATTCTTCTGATTTCCAACAGCTGCATCAGTCTACAAACTGAATAAGTCGGGTTCTGTTAAAGTGAGCGCGGCGTCGTATGTTTTTTTTAGAAAAAAAAATTGAACAAAATAATGTTTTGTGAAAACCATTCTTCTGATTTCCAACAGCTGCATCAGTCTACAAACTGAATACCTAAGTCGGGTTCTGTTAAAGTGAGCGCGGCGTCCTATGTTTTTCTTAGAAAAAAAAATTGAACAAAATAATGTTTTGTGAAAACCATTCTTCTGATTTCCAACAGCTGCATCAGTCTACAAACTGAATACCTAAGTCGGGTTCTGTTAAAGTGAACGCGGCGTCGTATGTTTTTCTTAGAAAAAAAAATTGAACAAAATAATGTTTTGTGAAAACCATTCTTCTGATTTCCAACAGCTGCATCAGTCTACAAACTGAACAAGTCGGGTTCTGTTAAAGTGAGCGCGGCGTTGTATGTTTTTTTTAGAAAAAAAAATTGAACAAAATAATGTTTTGTGAAAACCATTCTTCTGATTTCCAACAGCTGCATCAGTCTACAAACTGAACAAGTCGGGTTCTGTTAAAGTGAGCGCGGCGTCGTATGTTTTTTTTAGAAAAAAAAATTGAACAAAATAATGTTTTGTGAAAACCATTCTTCTGATTTCCAACAGCTGCATCAGTCTACAAACTGAATAAGTCGGGTTCTGTTAAAGTGAGCGCGGCGTCCTATGTTTTTTTTAGAAAAAAAAATTGAACAAAATAATGTTTTGTGAAAACCATTCTTCTGATTTCCAACAGCTGCATCAGTCTACAAACTGAATACCTAAGTCGGGTTCTGTTAAAGTGAGCGCGGCGTCGTATGTTTTTCTTAGAAAAAAAAATTGAACAAAATAATGTTTTGTGAAAACCATTCTTCTGATTTCCAACAGCTGCATCAGTCTACAAACTGAATAAGTCGGGTTCTGTTAAAGTGAGCGCGGCGTCGTATGTTTTTCTTAGAAAAAAAAATTGAACAAAATAATGTACGGTATGTCACCAAAATAGAATTTATTTAAAGTAGGGTTTGGTTAAAGTTCGGCAATATGTTTTTTTTTTAGTAATGCGACCAACGTAGAACTCATTTTAAAGTAGGGTTTGGTTAAAGTTTGGGAATATATGTCTTTTTTAGAAATGCGGCCAAGTTTTTATATTTTTTTTTGGGAAGCAAACTGAAGAAGTTTAGTATTGTATAATAAAAACACCTGTATGTGTTCATGGGAGCAGTTTCTTTGCTCTTTTTGCTGAGGGAGAGGACAGTATCCTTCTGTTTTAGTGTATTGTCGCATCTTTTTGAGAAATTTTTTTTTTCAAAAAAATTTTAGTAGAAAAAACTTTTTTTTTAATTCCCAAAAATCGGTACACACCTTGCTAGCGGCTGTCGTCGACGCGGAGCGACGACGCAACAGACGCTAGTTTATTATGTTCATATATATTTTTTTTTTCCGTGAAATGATTCTTAACCGCTTAAAGTATTTTTTTTTTTTTTTGTTATTTCTGACTTTTTATTTCGTGCGAAAAAATCTCACCCAAAGAGAAATAGTACTAGCATCAGCTTTGAAAAATTTGGGGGAACTTTAATTGAACTTTAAAATCGATGACAGTAACGATAGAGTTGAAGCGATGAATTAGATAACAATCATTATCTTTTCGAACGTCCAGAAATATCCAACATTAGACAAATACTATACTCAGAAGCCATCAATCTACAATTCGCCACCCCACTCAGAGCCCCCGACCTCCCATCATCAGAAAACCCTTTAATTTTCTCACACATTTTCAAATTTATCTCTGACCTACCTCCTTCCATCAACACTTAAATTCAATTCATTTTTTCCGTTTTTCCTTCGAGGTAAGGCCCAGTAACCATCCTCTTTCCAACCCCCCCTTTTTTTTCTTTTTTTTTTATGATTTACTTTCTTTAAATTCTAAGGAGCGATTAAATCATACTCTTTTAATACAAGAAATCAAACTCGGCTCCAGTCCTTACAACGGATTGCTATGTCAGAGTACTATTGTTTTCACTTCTTTTTTTTTTTTTTTTTTTTTTACATTTATGCATGTGTGTAATTTTTTCCCCTATTCTTTTTTTGTTTTGTTTTATATTATTTTACATTGTTTTTTTTCCCCCCCTTTTTTTTGTTGTGTTTTTCTTTTATAATTTTTCTCTATGGTTGGATGTGATAAAAAAAAAAAAACAATTATGACGATAGTAAGAACAATGATTCACGTTATATTTTGCGCGATATTATGAAGGGTGAGCAAGATAATAAATACATACATTCACATTTCACACTTCACTTTAATAGTAGGTGAAAAAACTTCAGGAAAATGTTTGCAATAATATATTTTTTTTTTTTGAAAATAAAACGACTTACATCGTCCAGAAATTACTTGATGAGGGAATACGAAAACCGAATGCCGTTTTACATGTAATTAAATGTCATCCTAATTTAATAGAGCCTCCAAAAGCAAAAGTAGTCAGCTTTTTACAGCAGATACGATGCGAAAAATATGGCCAACCAACAGTTTCAGGTAAAGATGTTGAAAAATGGTGCAGTGAAAGAAAAATCTTTTCTTCAACAGTAGTCAAACCTTTTGTACTGAATTACCGTGTACGCGCTGAAAAGTCGAACCTAGACGAGCAGGAGCTGAAAATTGTTGTCTCCACCTAGCGCTTGCTGGAAAATATGAAAAATTCATGTATGAGGCAAACAGATGCTACCTACAAGGTGATCTGGCAAGGTCAAAAGAGAAAAAGAGGGCGACCAACGACCAAGCACTAATTGTTCAATAAATGTTTCTTGTATTTTTTTTTAGCCGTTTACTCATTTTTGGAAGCGCACTGGATATCGCGAGAATAATTTTCTAAATATTGCTGTATTTTTTTTAATGTTTGACCTATTTTCACATCGTGCATTTATTATTTTAAAGTTCATTAAATTTTATTAAAGCACATCTTATTTTTCCATCTTTGCATTCATTTAACTATCGTTCTGACACTCTTTTTTATCTGACAATTAAATCACACCCAAAAATTTGCTCGCCAACCTTTTGCAAACAAAAACTGTACGAGTTGATGCAACCGCTTGTTAATGTGTTACGCGGACGCCATCAAATCATCGACAGACAGCAAGACGCTTCTATGCACAGTACCCTTGACCATGATGGTTACCTATTCACCCCCAAAATTATGAAGTTGTGTTAAGGAGGATTGAATGAACCTCGCCACATAGTAACGAACACTTGACGGAAGTTTTCCTTTTTTGAATTTTGTCTAGCTAGAATTGCGTTTTGGACCATCGAAAAAGTGTCTTCTTTTCGATACCTCATTGTTTTTCTTTCTGGTTCGCTCATGATAACGATATTACTCTGGACAATCTCTCCGTTTTGGTCATGCTTGTTTTTCACGATAATAGTGCGATAATGGATCTGTTCTGGATGTTGAAAAAAAAAAGGATTAACAGTATCGCGGTCAATGTAGTTTTAAAGAAAAAATAAAATTAAAAATTATTGTTTTAGTTTTATTATTTTATCAACTAATATTTTTGGAAAATTTTTTCAACAATTATTCAGTCAACAGTATCTGTTTGGTTTTGCTTTCAGTTTTTGAAAAAAATAAGGAAATAAATTCTTATGAATTAAAAGAGAGAGAGACAGAGAGAGAAAAAAAAATCGCAAGAGACCCGTATGCTGAGGCACCTGGCGACGTCAACATTTCTTACACGCGGTCCTCCGCGAAACAGTACATAAACACACGGAAAATACAACGTCGCGCGTTCACACTCCAGTACGGGGGGGGTAACGCGAAACGGTACACAATGGTAGACACTCCCGATTTCGTCGATTTCTGCGCGTATTATTTCCGTCATATTGCGCTAATTAAAAGTTGTAAGAAGTACACCGCCTAGGAAATTTTACGTAGATCATTTTTGTACTGAGGTCTTTTTTTCATAGGATATACGGTTTACGAGATAAATTGAAAAAACCGCGATTTTCGGCGTTTTCACGCCTTTTCATTAAAATAGCTGTTTTGCGGGAGTCATATTGAGGGCGTGTTTACTCGATTTCCATTGGGTTAATCAAAAAATGACAAGAATACATTTTTAAGATAAATTTGGTGAGAATTATTTTTGTACTGAGGTATTTTCATTATAGAATGCGTGATTCGCGAGAAAAATTGAAAAAACAGAATTCTGTCGGACGTTCGGCCCTCTGGGGAAAAAAGCACCACACTTCCAGGTGGGGAACTCTCTGGAGCTCTTGTGGAGACCAATGTGGGCAAAAAAATCTTTGCTGGAGGATAATGCCAGGTTCATGTTTAATTGGACTGGTTTACGTAACATACATAATATTATGTACTTTGTCTTCGGTGTCCGGTAAATTGTGCGCAGGTAAATTGTACGGAGGAAGTTATACGCAAACGAAATTCGTATCTTACAATTTTATTTTGAAATAATTAAAATAAAACGAATCGTGACAGGTTAAACAAGGATTGGACAAATTGTCTGATTTTGTGCCAATTTCTCATAATTCACTTAGGTTAAACTAGGATCACAAACGATGCTTTGATAATTTTTTTTGAAATTTATCTTTCCCCTCTGTATGTTACCTGTATGACTCGATATTTTTCGAAATGTGACCACTTTCCGTATGTGTGCTTAAAGACAGAAGTATGCTTACAAATAGTATAAACTAAATTCTAGAAATGTATTTTGTCGGTATGTGCTAGTGTACTATTTAAAGACGAGCACATAGGTACTTATATAACATCGAATAAATCCTAGTACCAAAATTAAAAAGAATCGCCTGCAAGCAAGGTTGTGAAAATGTAGCCCAATGTGAATATAATCATAAGCGGGATTGCGAGGCTCACAAGGCTAACATCTAAAAGGTAATATTGATACCAAAGTAGCTCTCTAGCTGCTTTCTGCATTTTATCCACTTTCTGATGCTTCAAGGCGTACTCAGTCCAGAAGATAGCGTCCTCCATAGGATTTGTCGCGCGATCTTTAAAGATACGTGACTGCTCTGCAACATTGATATGGTATCTATAAAAAGAATTAAATAAATGAATATTAACTACAGTAATTATAATTGAGCATTCAATTATTTAAACCGAGTAGCGCTAGCGTCGCGCCGCACTTCTACTAAGCGGGAAGAAACTGAAAACATTGACTATTATTACTTTGTAACCACTGAAACGATCCTGTTTCGAAGAAGACACTAAAGAAGGGTGATATAGGGCTCATTCCTTAGATCATATTGCATACTAAGGCGCTAGAGGTACTCTTGCTCAATGTAAACAGATATGCAATCCAAAAAATCAAGTGGTGGTGGTGACCATCACTTGATTTTTCGGATCGCACATCTGTTTACATTGAGCGAGAATACCTCTATCTCCTTATGTATACTAGTTTACCTGCTTCTTACCGTAATGGTACTCCCTTTATTTATATCAGGGGAATATACTATTATTGCATATTCAATTCCCCTGTCATATGACCAATATAAAGCAAATACTACTATGATGAAAAACAGGCGAAGGAGTATGCAATATGATAAAGGGAAAGAACCCTATAACACAGAGTATTGCAGCCAGCTGAAACACAAAAACCAAAAGCCGCTGAATTTTTACCGATAAGAGAAAAGCTAAAAGCCAACTCCGTGTAAACCTTTGTAAGCCTAAAGCCAAAATAAGCCAAATTTTTTCAGTTTTTTTTTTTTTTTTTAGCTCCTAATATTATGAGGGTTCAAATTTCGAGTTTAACAGCTGTTCCACTCTTTAGGACCGACTGACTTCTCCAAAAAATTAACTGGTCTACGGAATTAACAAAGATGAGAATTAATATTGGTTCCAATTCCGTTCAGCATAGAAGCCTGTATAGTGCAATCATCCAGTGGAGATGAACACTAACTGGAGAATCTTCTACAAGTATGACAAAGTCCCAAGTCTCCTGATCGTTTCATCTGGATTCAAATTTTTTCATTACGTTAATGAGCCGAAAATTAGTTAAATGAGTTCCAGCTGAAAGCCTGAGCAGCCACATTGTCAAGATTCAAGTCTCCGGCTAATGGCTGCCATAAATTTGATTTTTGTGACGCAGAACTTGGAGACTTAATAGATCACATGACTGTCCGTTATATTTCACTTTATTTTAGTCTCTTAGTTCAAATAGACCAATATCGATTACAGAAGCAAAAGTACCCAAAATTCTCCAATCGCAAATTTGCTCCCATAAGAAAAGATCAGTATGAAATTAAAGAAAAATGAAAAAGAATTAAGGGGAAAATAATTCATTCTTGGAAGTCGATTACCTCACATATTACAAATATAAACTCTTTTCCCCTTAATTTTTGTTTAATTTCATACTGATCTTTGCTCCTTGTGCTTTTCTCATACGAGCAAATTTGCGATTGGAGAAATTTTAGATACTTTTGCTTCAGTAATCGATATTTTGTATCGCAAAAAACTTGATCTATTGACTTATTTTAAATGTCTAGCACTGCTTTTTTTTTCTTCTTCTTCTTTTCTTTATTTGTTGGACGTGTTTGAGGATACGAGCCAAAACAGAGCAAAGGCGCTTATATATCAAGGTTGTTGGAGGCTGGAAGTACTTTGCCTCTGGAGTCTAGCTGAAATATTGAAGGCTCACTGGAGGGGCGCCTTTAAGGAACCTTTTGGAGGCATCTGGAGCTACCTCCAAAGTGCCTCCGGAGTGCTATAGTGGTGTTGGAGGCTCGAGCATTTTGCTTCCGGAGGTACCTTCCTTCAATCTAGAAGGTTAGAGGTGCTTCCAAAGACCCTTTAGGAGACATGTTTTCTCAACCGTATTCTATTCAGCCAAAGTTTTAAATACACCTTCTGAGTATCATCTGTCATCTGGCAAAACTGATAGGCTAGTACGCTTCATCTGCTCACACTGATCAACGTTACAAGTGCCTGCGGGGGGGGTCTCCAAAGGCGTCTTTGGAGGCGTTTCCGACCATGCCTCCGAAGGCATTTTCTCCAATTTAAGTAATTGCGCTGGTGGCACTTGGAGGTACCCCCAGAGACATACTTTTGAAGTCAGGTGGCGCCTCCAAACGTGTTAACTGGGAGCAACCGAAGTCGGAGAGTCATTTCCTGTATTCGTTCCGGAGGCGGAAGCCTCCAAAAAAAATTATATCTCCAACACCCTTGGTTATACGTTGTTTTTGTTTTTGAAATTTGTGGCATGCCGCTGCCGTGCGCATAGCGTTTTTATTTGAGGATATATTATAGATTGATTCCCCGATGACGTCACAGTGTTGGTGACAGTGAGCAATAGTGAGTCAAAGTACCCATATTTGTGATCGATATTACGATTATTGGGCCAATCATGATATCGATTTCCATAAGAACACACAGGGAACGGTTCAATCACATACAGATACTCAAAAACAAGATTTTCCTAATGTATTATAGATCTCTATCTAGCACCTAGAAGTTCTCTGGAATTTGATCGGTAACGTACCTCTTGTTCTAGATGAAGTCTAGTGAATGATTGAAATGTTCCCTCTGTGTATTCTTATGGGATTCTAAAATGGCTGCCTCAAAGCCAGCAGCAGAGAACAAGCATTCAATCAAAATCGAATGGGGAATCGGTTTATTAGGCTAACCAAACAATACAAGGGAGACATTTTTTCGAGCCTCAAGGTCAAGTTGACACTGTAGTTTTGTGCCTAAAACGGAAATTGTACAGATAAGAGTTCTAAATTTTAAGATGCAGTGCTGGGCATGGATCGGATCACGGATCCAAAATTGGCGATCCGTGATCAGGGATGTCAATAAGCCAACCGTCATTGACTTAAACTTTAGCTTAAGGCTTTCAGTTGATTCTTGCATCAACTTAAACTTACAGCCGTTGTCAAGCTTTCCCAATCGACTAATTAACGTTCGGCTTTTAGCATCCATCAGCTCCGAAGCAATATGAACCGGCTCCAGAGTGATGTGAACCGGATCCGGAGTGGAATAAACTGGCCCTGGAGCAGAATGAACTGGATACAAAGGGGAAATATAGGACTACAAGTTTAAGTCAATTACACCAATTTTTAGCTGACTTTGGGTTTAAAGTCGATTATGAAAAAAATCATTAGCTGACTTAAAACTTGAAAATAACGGCCAAAACAACAGCTTAAGCATTAGCTTAAGCCAATCATGACTTAGACTTGACATTCCTGTCCGTGTTCCGTATTCGGATCATTTTCTTTTTCTTCTCGTACTTTATGACTCGTGATTGATTCGGATAATGTTTTGGTTTATGGTTGATTTGATCCGAATCATTTGTATGGTTCCGCGCGGATCGCGATTTTTTCTCGCTCCAGGGAGATCTGCCGCACAGAAAATAATTGACGTAAGTGAGGAATCTCAATTTGTAGAAATTAGCCTTTTGTATATGAAAAAGGGATATTTTTCTCCAAGTCGCGATTTGTGATTCACAGCCCTTCAAATCAAGGATTTAGGAATAATAATTTAAGAATTTGAAGACAAACATTTTTCCCGCGCTTGTGGATCGCGGATCACGGATCAAATGTTCTGATCCGCAGTTGATTGATCCGTTGGACCGCGAAAAAATATTACTGATCCGTGATCCGTGATCCAACCCGTTTTTAATGCACGATTACTGATCCGCGATACGATCCATTGTGGGACCGACAATTCGTGATCCCCGACCCAGATCAAATTTTCGCGATCTGTACCCAGCCCTGCTGAGATGAGATAAATATCATGTAATTTTAAAATTCTTTAATATCTCTTTCCTCCAGGACTATACTACACTATAAAACAAAATATTATTCGTAATAATTTTATTTTTATTTTTAAATAAACTTACTTCGTGAATTTTAACAAGTTAGTTGCAGCCATCAGAATTTCAGTTTCAGACGCGTCAGGATCAATTTCTTTGCCGATTTCCATTTTTTTGACAAAAGCCATATTGTACCGTTGGTCGGTAAAGAAGGGAAGACCGAGAATCGGAACGCCACTGTAGATAGTTTCCATTACACTGTGGAAACCACCGTGACTGATGAATAGTCTACAGCGAGGATGATCTGAATGTTCAAAAGGAACAAAAGAAAGAAGGAGAAAATCAGTTTTATTGAGAAATATTGGCTACTTAATTGTGGAACTCGTCTGCGTAGGAGCTATTGCAAATACACTAAATGCCATATAAGAAATACATTGAGCCTTGTTACTCGTCTTTGTTTCCAATTTTCCCGTCTCGTTGAATGGAGTACTAATCCCAATCGCTAGTGCCAATAGTGATTTAAGTAACACTGTGAGTCATGATTGATCCCTGCGCCGCTAGAGGACAAAAATTCAGTGGAGTTTCCGGTATTGATTGTTTAATGTATTAGGTTTTTGCTGGCTTATTGCGCTGAGTTGCTTTTACTTGTTGCCTTCTATATGCAGACCCAATTGGGCACTTGGGTTCAAATTTTTCAAAATCGTTCCTTCCTAAATACCTACAAGAACGATCGACATTGTTTGGATACGATCTTAATTAAGAGTACGCAACCTAGAATTTAGAATATCAGTGGCGAAATCAAGTCGATGGTGATTTTTGATTATCAGGGGCGGTCGAAAACTTTCATGATTAATTCAGCGGTTTCAAAATATCTGTCTTTATATTTAGATGGGATTTTTTTCCGCATCAGTCAGCCTCATTATTTATAGTGTAGGCAAATAAGAACAAAAATAAAACATTTTGCTGGAGCAAACGTTTCTTCGCTGAAATGGTTCAGGATGTGGTCCTGAACAACATACTAAAAATCCCGCGTTTTCCCCCCGGAGCTTCTTTTTTTATGAGGGTTCGAACACCCCAAAAATTAGTTTTTCGCCTATATCGCGTGAAATTGAAATTTTATTCAAAAATGTTTCAAACAAAAGTTTTTCCTCGTTAAATTTCCTATCAAATAACGTACTCAATTTTCAGCCTATGTCAATTAGTGCCTTTGCAAAGGGTGTTCAAAACAGTCCCAAAATCAGTTTTTCCATATATCTCACAAAATTGAAATTTTATTAAAAAATGTTTATAGGCGAAAAACTAATTTTTGGGGGGTTTGAAGCCCCCATAAAAAGAGAAGCTCCAGGGGGAAAACGCGGGATTTTTAGTATGTTGTTCAGGACCACACCCTGAACCATTTTCAGCAAAGAAACGTTTACTCCTGCAAAGTGTTTTTTTTTTTCTTCAATAACTTATGGCTCTAATTTGTCTGAATTCGGGTCGGAGAGCGCTAATATCGCGCCCAACGAAAATGCTAAAATTGAAATACTCGTAAAAGAAGTTTTCCTTCGAGAAAACGTATAATACGAACCAGATATCGCGAAAAAAAGGAAATCATCGCTTAAATAATTTTATGTACCTCTATTCGTTTTTCGCTAACATTGATGGAGGGTGCGAGTGACGGCCGGAGGGTTTCCTCAAATCAATCTGAACAATTTTCATGAGAAAATATGATTTGTCGAGAATTTTACGTCCTACAAATTTTGTTCTTTTCACTTCTCTCCTAATTTGCTTCGTTCCCGTTTCAAATTTTGCCGATCGCAACTCACCTCGCTGATGATGGCCGACCCGTATATATATGCAGTGGAGAGTTGTATATTGAATCACTATATGGTCACCATTTAGAAGTCCGTATGGAGCTGGCTCGACAAAATAAGGTTATGGCTATTTATGACCAGCAAGTAGACCAATTCTAGGATGAAAAAGACCTATATACATGTGCGGATTCCGTGTTCCTTGAAAAAGGGATGGTCAATTTTGTTATGCCAGTAAGAGGGAAGAAATTGTACGTTTTGGAGGAAGAAACTTTTGTGACCCATTCTTCAAACCACCTTCTTAAATTTTCACTATGCCTTCTGATCTTAAACATAGTTTTATCTCTATACCAAATATTCATTCATATGAATAACGTAGATCGAATCATAGCTACACAAACCAATTATCGAAAGACGCGCAAAATGATGAAAAAAATCATAATTACTCAAAATGGCAATCTGAGGTAACCACTCTCGGATCAACATATTAGGAGTTTGCTGGAGCCCGAGTTCGGTAGCGTTCCACTTCCAAATAACTCGCGATGGTAAACGTTTGAATACGTTCAACAACTTGATTCCCAATGGTCCTGCCAAATTCGGATCAATCAAGGAGCCGAGGCTAACGTATACGACGCCATATACAGCTTCGTCCATAAATGTTTTAATGTCCTGAGGAAAGATTTTATTATTTTGGATGATATTGTTACCGTGAAGAAAAGAGCAATTTCGGCTCTAAGGTTAAAGAATTTGATTTAAGATAGAAGAAATGAGAAATGCCCCTGCATTATGGTTGATTTTATAAATTCATAGAATGAATTTTTCAAGTGCCTCCATGTTTTACTCTGCAGGACTCTTCTCAGGGCTTCCAGGATCTTAACTAATGTAGGACGTATAAATGAAAAATACCTCTTCAAATGGACAATTTGGGCTCAGTTTCATGAAATAGTTTTTCTACAAAAATACTTTTTCTTTTTAAATACCCCCATTATTCTATCTTTGGGTTACCAGTCTCATCAATCTCCTAAAAAGTGCCTAATGAGATGAAAAGAGTGTCTCGTAGGTAAAGGTGGTAAGAATACCCTATTTTAGGTATAACCTAAAGAAGAAGAAGTCAGATGAAAAGAATTTGCTCTACGTTTGAAAATATAACTGTCTTTTTTGAACGTGCCAAAAGTGGTACATAGTACATTAAAGATTAAAACCCTTTGTGGAAACCCTGTTCCCGTGTGAATCTCCGGAAACCCTACTACTACCCGCGGCTTCAAGAGGGAACAATTTTTATCGGACAAACAAACTGATTTAGTCGATGATCAAGAAGTTCCACATTGTGTTGAGCAAGCCATCGTAGAATTAATGCTTAAGGAATACCGGTTTACTTCAAACTTGTTGTTGATTCGTCAATTCTAGAAGGGAATTCTCGATTAAATCTTTTTTTTTTTTTAATGTGTCAAAAATGACACATAGTACATTAAGGGCTACCCTAAGAAGGTAACTAGTGGACATAAAAATCCAATATTCGTGTTTTAGTCCCATCTCAAATCGTCCTACTCATCGCGATCATGCTTTACATTCTCACCCCTGGGTAGTATAGGCGATAGAGTGAAAAAAAATACCAAGGTTTGAATTTTTTGGGGGAAAAGGAAATTTTGATGAAAATTGTAGAGTCAGGTGCTGGGAACAACATATTAAAAATCCCAACCACCAAATCCTATGCAAAATTTTCTGTGGCACGTTTTCGCCCCCCAAATATGGTTTTTTGTTACGTATCTCGAAAATTTGAAGAGATAAGAAAAAATTTTCCAATCCAAAATTATTCCTAGTGAAATTCTACATAAGATACCATATTTGAACATCATCCTAGATCTATTTGTTGGCCTGAAAAGTTCGCGAGAAGTTCTCAATTTTCAAGAATTTCCCTGTTTTTTGTCTATAACACGGAAATGAAGACTTCTAGAGAAAATTTATACATTACCAAAATTATTGCAACAAATTTTTGTATCTGAGAATTGCACCCCCGAATCCTTGTGCCAAATTTACAATCGCACGTTGCAGACCCCAATTTGATTTTTCGCAAATATCTCAGAAAGGGACAAAAATTTTGAATCCAAAAACGTTCCTTGCGAAATTGTACATAAAATAGTATATTGAAACATCACCTTAAGCCTATCTGTTAGGGTGAAACGTTTATGACAAGTGCTCAACCTTCAAAAATTCAGATTTCTACAAAAAATTTATACATCACAAAAGTTATTTGCTACAAATTCATAATTTTTATCATTACATTTGGTGTAAGCTCTTTATGTACAAACTCCAAGTGACAACTTTGCGAGAAAGGACTATTTAATTTCTTAAATCTGATACCTGATGGTAGGTTCATACAATATTTCATTATGAGTCTCTAATTGTTTCTTCGTCGCTCTCTTCTTCTTCGCTAGGGCTTTCGGAACTCTCGTCCAGGGCCTCATTATAAAGTAAGAAAATTTGTTGCGCATCATTTTTGTACTGTGTAGATTTTCTGTAGGAGTCTCCATTTCCGTGTTACAGACCAAAAATATGGAAATTTCAGAAAGTTGAGCTCTTGTCACACACGTTTCACGCTGACAGATAGGCCTAGGGTGATGTTTCAATATACTATTTTATGTACAATTTCGCAAGGCATTTTTGTGGATTCAAAATTTTTGTCCCTTTCTGAGATATTTGCGAAAAATTAAATTGGGGGCTACAACATGCCACTGAAAATTTGGCACGAGGATTCGGGGGTGTAATTCTCAGATATAAAAATTTGTTGCAAACAATTTTGGAAATGTATAAATTTTCTCTAGAAATCTTTATTTCCGTGTTATAGACAAAAAACAGGGAAATTTTTGAAAATTGAAAACTTCTCGCGAACTTTTCAGGCCAACAAATTGACCTAGGATGGTGTTCAAATATGGTTTCTTATGTAGAATTTCACGAGGAACAATTTTGGATTGAAAAATGTTTTCCTATCTCTTCAAGTTTTTGAGATATTGAAAAAAAAAATATATATATATTTCAGGGGCTGAAACGTGCCACAGAAAATTTTTCATGGGGTTTAGCGGGTGGGATTTTTAATAATATGTTGTTCTCAGCACCTGACTCTACAATTTTCATCAAAATTTCCTTTTCCTCCCCAAAATGCGAACTTCATTCCTCTATCGCCCACATACATTAGGGGAATCTCGACAACATAAAATAGTTTCTCATAGTCAATATGCATCAGTGTCAACAGACCACCATAAGTAGACCACTTTTGACGGGAAAGATCGGTCGATTTCTGGGCAATGTAGACGATATAAAATAGTCTGTTTTAGTCTATATTATTCGAGAGATATTGACAGACCACTACAAATAGACCACTTTTGACAAGACGGATTGGTAAATTTTTGAGCAATACAGACGCCGCGCCATAAAACGGTCTCTAGGTAGGTGATATTAAAGACCATTAAATTAGACTACTTTCGATGGGAAAAGCCAGTCTACATCTAAGCTTCTCTCATGTGAGAGAAGAGAAGGATGAAGATAGTAATCTCATTAGCAGGATTGCATTGAGACGAGTGTGATTTTCGTCCAAAATTACAATATTAATTATTAAACCTTCTATTATTTATGGACAATGTTGAGAAATTGGTGAAATTTATCACAGATTTATAACAATTAAAATTGAATCAATTAATTAAAAAAATTCCTTTAAATGAATCTAAATATATTTTTTTATTTATATTTGAATTTAATTTATAAGATTTCTACATTATTATTTAATTTTAATTTTCAATTTAATTATTAAAATTTAATTATTATAATTATTAGGTATTCTTTATTAATTATTTATTATTATTGACAAAATTGATTTTTAGTAATTTAATTTATATCAATTTTTTTAATATTATTTAATAATTAAATTAATTATTTTGAAATTACTTTTTAATAATTATTTTGTTATTTAAACATAATAATCTTATCGGAACTCATAATGAGTGAGTGAGGTGTAAGTAGAGCACTAATATTGAAAAAGGGTCTTCCAATTGTACAAATATACTTTATTAGTTGCTTTTACAAGAGTACATTCGGGTGTTATCCCATCATCAGTTGTGTTGCAACCTATTATCTGATCGTAATATTGAATAAAAAAAAAAAAATAACAAATATTATTCTGGTTCAATAATAATTAATAGAAGTTTTAAATATTATAGTGTTATTAAATGATAATAATTTTTATTTGAAGGATCGGATATCATAAATG
This sequence comes from Aspidiotus rigidus, assembly GCA_035079385.1. NCBI lineage: Eukaryota > Metazoa > Arthropoda > Insecta > Hemiptera > Diaspididae > Aspidiotus > Aspidiotus rigidus. The sequence goes on from JAVHKY010000001.1 coordinate 12,488,501, forward strand.
AAATAAATTAGTTATAAAAAATTATCATTTTAGTTGTTTAAATTTTTTTTAGTTTTTTTATAATAATTTTCATATAAATTATTAAAACTTGGTATAAATAATAATTTTATTAGATAAATAAATCTAAAAAAAAATTATTAATTTCAATTAAATAAATTATGCCAAAAAATTGAAATATCTAGGATCTTTATTATTTTTTTCAAAATAATATTGAATTATAAACTTTTTGAATAAAATCAATATAAAAAAATTTATAAAATAAAAATTCGAAAAAATAGTTATATTCATTAATTAATACTGATCAAATTCCCAAAATTAAATATAATATAAATCTAATATTTTCATGATTAGGTGAATATGTTCATTTATTAAAAACTTTCATTATTAAGAATATTAATTTTTAAATTTAAAATTCAATTTTAAATTTCTTTTCTCATTTGCGAGTTTGCAAGCAATATGACAGTTGATTAATTCCAAATATCTGCCCAGAAATTGACTGAAAATTGTGGTCAAAATTAAGAGATAAAACGGCTCACCTGATAATACTCATTTTAGACCAAAAAAGAGAGTAAAAATATTGATGGATATTGAGGAAAAATCTACTAGGAATGAACCAAGTATCTCCCAAAATATCTGTCCAGAAATCGACTGGAAATCACAGTCAAGATTGAGTAATACATACAATATCAAATTTAGACTACGAAACGAAGAAAAACTCCAGTTTATATTGTCAGTATAACGACCAAAATTGGACCCAAATGTACATTCCGCATAATGGTTAAAAATCAACAAAAAATTATGGTCAAAATTTTGTAGGAATAATATCAGACCGACAATCGACTGGAATGAATAGGCAAAATTTGGTCAATTTATCTCAAAAATTCTCTAAAAATCAACCATTTTCTGACGACCCATAATATTTGGTCTATTTTCAAAAGTACGACCAAAAACCGACCAACATCGACCATAATAGTGATGGTCGATTTGATTCATGGGAATCAAACAAATTAGTCCAATTAAAACCATACCCAATCGCGTGGGCTTCCTCACACCAAGAATCCCGCTTCCCCAAAATCTACCTTACGCGTCTGTGAATTGGTCACGCGCGACTCGTACACGCTCAGCTTTTCTCGCTCTCATGCGAACATAGTCTCGACTTCCCTCACGCAGTCACCTATATTTTCGCATGTCCATCTCTGGCTTCTCTCCCCCACACCCACCAAATTTCAACATCCATACAAACAACTCTTGTCGATGACCTGCCATCCATTGAAAACATCATCTCTTACCTAAAAGCAGCAAAATGGCTAAAATCAATTCACCGTCAAGTTCATAAAACCCGAAAACAATTCAGAGCTTGTAAAAATAAAAAAAAATGGCAACTGTTCGATAAAGTATTATCGAGAGCTCTATCCCGCTCAATATTCGAGAGCAATTTCTTGACGGTTAGCACACGGGGTCCGCGTATGCTATTCGTCGTTTGTAAATAGCCAACGCGAACGAAAGCGCGTACTTAACAGCCGCCAACTAATCGCTCACAGACTGTACCTCGTTCTCTCTGAACTTTGTGCACCTCTCTCGACTCTGTATTACCTCTTAAGCATACAATGATATAATTCGCAATATATTTACAGCAAAAGAGATAAGGTTGTTTTTCACATTGTAATCGTAGGTACACGTATGTAGTCCACCTCACATGCTATTAATAAGGTCGCCGAGAGACCTCATCTACAGAAAACGTTATCAAGTTTCTCATTTGCGTCAATACCTATTATCGATTTATTCTTACCAGGAGAATAATTTTTCTAGTTTTATAAGTTTCTGAGGTTGTACAACGCGACGTAAAATAGATTGTAGTGACGTGGACTGAACTCGAAATTCCAAAAAGGGAGGTTATATAATAGAGGACTACGAAGGGAAAAGACTTTACGAGAAAATGCTAAGACAGTATGATAATGGTCAAAAATTTTACCTCCGGTAGAGATTGATTTTCAATGTGGATTCCCGCAACATCAATGATTCGCTGTACATTCGGTCGATTATGAGAGCAACTGAAATGCGATTCGACAAAAACGGAAGATAAGCGTTGGTTCAACTCTCGTACAGTCGGCGTTCTCGAATGATCATTTTCTGATCCCAATAAAAAATTGACATGATTTTGGTAAGCCGGCACGGCTACGTAATGATAGTACAAGGTCGTGAAAACTCCGTGAACTGCATTTACACATCGTTCCCAGAAGTTCATCGCATCCGAATAAGGAAGGTAAGAGTGAGGAATGTACGAAAAAGTTATCGGGTTAGCCATCAACCAGTGGTAATTGGTCAGCATCGGTTGGACGCTTAAACCGATAACGGGGCAACCAAAATGATGACCAATTGCCAAACTTCCATCCGTTTGATACATCTCCGCAAACATTAGATCGAATTTGGTGTCCGGAGCGTTGTAGAAGTCCTGAAATTGCTTCGTGCGTATTAGCTGGCCGAAGAAATTTTGTAACTCACTGTTTAAGTAAACCCAGTTGAAAAGGCTCGAATGCTTTCGAAGATTGTGAAATCCGATACCTGTAAGCGACGAGAAAAACCTAGAAACGAAAAGTGACGAAGTTTTTGTAGATTTATGTAAGGGCCGACTTACCAAATACCGAGATTTTAGTTTCGATTTGGATACTCGTGACATTCGGCGTAGTTGGTTTCATAGGATAATAACTGAAAATCGTTACATTGTGGCCAAGTTCCCCTAGGCGACGGAACAACGGGTGAAAGGGTACCACGTGGCTTCTTCCTGGCGACGGCATAAAAACCAAAATATTGGAACTTTCAACATGACCGAAATACGCTGCTGAGATGCAGAAGAGACTGAAAACTCGGCAGAAAATCATAATTTCGCGTAAGATAAACGTTCAAATCAATGATCGCGAATGAAAAACAACTCTACTTGAAATTCGAACGTACGATACGAGAAGTTCAACTAACTGATGACTAGGTGATTTTTATTACATTGCAAAGACGCTCGTGTGCACATCGCTCAGATAAAAGAATTTCCTTCTCGATAAATCGACGTCAAAGAGAGCAATTTCCCAGATAAACAAAGTGATAAGTCTAGAATGTACGTAGTTTTCTTGATAATTATGGGTGCTCAGAAGCAAAGTATCGTACCCATACAGATATTGCAATAGTTCGGACGAAATTCTTTTCTCAACACTATTTCTCAATGTTGCGATATCACTTTATCGGAATACGTCAAAGACGGTCTTTCAAACTCTTGATTACGTATTCATAACCAAGTGAATCGGAAAGACATCGAATGAAATTTTGCACGAATCATTTTATCAGACAATGTCTTTCAATTCCTTCATAGGCAAAGAGGGCCCAAAAGAAGCAACACTAATCAGTAATCATGCATGACTGGATATTATTAATATAAACAGATGCTTAAACGTAGGTAGCCCTCTTAATAGGTGCGGCGTCTTTTGGCCCAAAAAGACACGAAAGTGCGAGCATGAGAGATGGGCTTATTCGTACATAAGTATTAGTTGGCGGTTGGCGCAGGGGCTCCGTGTATATTATTTGCAACAACGACGCGTGCGTGTAAATAGCCGACGGGAACGAAAACGCATTTCTAATAAGAGCCTCCGTCTAATCGCTCACAGGACGACGATGGTCAGGTTGCAGAACCCTAGTAATTCGTGCTCGCGTGGAAGGAAGAGAGACGAAAGAGGAAGACAAAATTACTCGCAGGATGTGTACCGAACCAGCTTGTGGAGCACGATAAGAGAGTCGCCGCGTGGGTGTTGGTTAGAAGACAAATTCTCTTTCCAGAAGGTCTCCCTTTCAGGATAGGTGACTCCCGCCTTACGCCCTCCGAGTCTAGCCTCTATCGTCTCATATCCGTTGTGTCAACCTGTTGTATGAGGAGGGGAGGAGGCGTCGTCGTCCTGAAAATTTTCACGTCCAGATGTCCCACAAAACTGATCTACCGTAATTGGACTTGGAAAAATATCGAATATCGAGCTATCCATGATGGTAGGGGGACTTGTAAAAAAATTCAGTTCAAGTTCCCAGCACTTCCTGAAAAAAAGTCGAATTATGCTTACGTCTTTGGGCGTTTGCAAAGAAATACAAAGTAAAGTATATTATTGAAGGAGGAGAGAGTGAGATACAGGATCGTAACAGCTTATATCATTCAATCAATACACAGAGAAAGTCCTAAACTCTAAGGGAAGTTGAATTTTTTGACGTGGAAAAGGTCTATACGCTGGTACACCGAAAAACGACACCTGAACTGACACCTGAAAACCACATCTGAATATCGATAAGTTAAAAAAAGGTCCATGCTATGTATTGTACTAGGCGTGGGATGAAAGGTATACCTATAGGCATGAAGGTGGGTACAAAAGATAGGTTAGGTTCCAAGCCTATCCTAAACTCTGTATATTATGCGGTCAGGAGTCTGAATGCGCTAGGAAGAGTGAAGGTGACAACAGGAGAGCGTAAATAAGAAATGTTTGATGGCCTAATGAACCGTTCACACCAGAGCTTTTTTACAATCTGCCCAACTTCGATTGTCGATTTTCTGGTTCGTGGCCAACGACAGAAGCGACGTACTAATGAAAGCTTCTTTAAAACTTGCTACAATACCTATATTAAAATATCGTATCGCGATACATTGACACCTCGAATTAAAATGCGTTAATTTTCTTATTTGTTACAGTTCGAACCGCTTACAGCGGAATATGGCGGAGAAACAGTGACGTGATAAAGTCAACTCTCACGTCAATGATCTGGCGACTTTGGTTCCGTTAGTTTCCGGAAGCTCTAAGCGGATGGATAAAACTAGTGTTATAAGGTTGTCGGCCACGTATCTAAGAATATCACAAAGTAAGTTTGCATTACGATTTGTATGCACATAAAAATATGCCAATAAAATTTAGGCTATGGAGGCATTCTGTCAGGTTCTTATAAGTTCGAGTTGCCTTTTCCAAATGTTTTTGTCAACCCAAAATCGATTGCTCTGTTCAGTCGATTGCAAGTCATTTTGTTGTTCGTCGGTAATAAATACTGAGGCTCGTCGATTCTTAACCGAACTCAAATTAAGGTCGATCTAGAACTTCGAGTCAACTTTTCCACATTTTTTTTTAGTAACCCGTAATTGATTGCGCCTTTCAACAGGTCTGTTGATGGGCGCTGGTCGATCCTCAAACTTGAGTCAACATTTCCAAATCTTCTTTCGACTCAGAAGGCAATAGGCGCTGGCTGACTTTAGATCGACCTCACATCGACGTCAATGTGGAGGGGATTTCGAGTCGACCTTTCCAAATTTTTCTAAAAAATCGGCTGCTCTGTTGGGGTCGATTTCAAGTCGGTTTGTAGTTTATTCAAAGGGAGTAAACCCCCTTTAAATATATACAACCACGATTATAAAATTCAAAAACGTATTGATTCGATTTGAAGTTCTTCGGTAATAAGCGGTGGTTGGGTTGACTTCGAATCGAAGTCGATCCAGCGTCTATATCGAGACGACGTTTCTCTATTTTTATCGGCCTTAAATTGACTGCTCCGTTGATTTGTTGTTAACTCTGAATTAAGTCGACTTCTCTGAATGTTTCTATGGACCCAAAATCAACTGCTTTGTTGAATCGACTTCAAGTTTATTTGTAGTTCTTTCATAATAGAATTTAAATGAACCGTTAATTGACTTCGATCTGTTGTCGACTTTGAGTTGTGAAATCGACTGCTCTGTTAGGTCGATTTGTCGTTCTTTGGTGACGAGCGGTGGTTGAGTTCAAATCAAAGTCGAATCGAGGACGGTTCGGAATCAACAACGAGACGACTTTTCTCAATTTTTATCGGCCTTAAATCGACTGGTCTGTTGGGCAGATTTGTAGTCAATTTGTTGTTCTTACACAGTTTCTATGGACCCAAAATCGACTGCTCTATTGAGAGATTGATTTCAAGTCGATTTGTAGTTTTTTGGTAAAGGGCGCCGCTTGGTTTAAATTAACCCTAAATCGACGTCGATCTGTTGTCGACTTGGACTCGACTTTTCCACCTGAAATCGACTGCTTTATTGGTTCGATTTCAAGTCGATTTGTTATTCTTTGGCGATGGGCGGTAATTTACTTCGAATCGACGCCCAATCAAGGTCGCTCCGAAGTCAACATCGAGACGAATTTTCTCAATTTTCATCGGCCTTAAATCGACTGCACTGTTGGGTAGATTACAAGTTGATTTGTTGTTGACTCTGAATCAACTCAAATCCACCTCAATGAAAGTCGACCCTTCCAAATATTTATATGGACCCAAAATCAATTGCTTTGTTAGGGTCGATTTCAAATCGATTTGTACTTCTTTATTGTTAATAAATGAACCTTGAATCGACGTCGATCTAGAATTTTTCAAATTTTTCTTTTGACACAAAGTTGACGGCTTTGATGTTTGATAGATTTCATGTCGATTTGTTGTTCTTTAATCATGGGTGCTGGTCGACAAGACTTCGATCCGGAGTGGACATCGAGTCGACTTTTCCTGATTTTCCTATCAACCCTAAGTAATCGTCTGCTCTGTTGGGTCGATTCCAAATCGATTTGTATTTCTTTGGTAAGGGAGCGTCCATAAATTACGTGAGTCATTTTTGGGGGGAAGGGGTCCAGCCAAGTCTCACCAAAACTCACGTGAGGGAGAGGGGGAGGCCGACAAATCTCATGTAATTTTTTTCTCACACAAATACATTCTAAAATATTGCTAAACTGGCTTAAATTTAATAAAAACTAATTTTTTTTGAATAGGTATAAAATGTGATCGAGGAAATTACGTTTTTTTAATAGATAAACGCGATGAAGCACAGATAAACGTATTTAAAGCAAAAATACACATTTCAGAAAATCTCTCTTGAGATAAGAGGGGGGAGGGGGTCAAGGCAAATTTCACAATATCTCACCAAGGGGGGAGGAGGGGTCGAAAAATCACAAAAATCGACTCACGTAATTTATGGACGTCCCCTAATAGGCGATGGTTAACTTCTGGTTGACTAACAATAGATCGCAAATCCAGGTCGATCTGAAGTGGACTGCGCGTGAGTAGACTTCTCTAAATTCTTCTATGAACTCATAAACGACTGCTCTGTTGGTTTATTTTGATTTCCAACGAAGCACCTCCTGTTCTATAGCCCAGTGTTTGTATGCAAATGCCTGTCGTTCGCCCGTGATGGTCCCAAAACTACTCAATTTTCAATCTCTGGAATTCTTCTCAGTCTCTTTGTCGAAGTAAATTCACTATTTTGGAATGATTTGGGAAAAATCCTCGTCTGCGAAAATTTAGGAGAAGCCTCCCGAGATAAGGTTTACCGAACATGTGTTTTTAGCGGGAACCCGTATCTCTTTTGTTGGGCGAGAGGGGTGGACTTTTAGGAAATTCCCGTCAGGAGATTGATGACGTCACGGAGGGGGAGGGGTATTTTTGATTTTTGAGCTATTCATGATTGGAGGACTTAATTTTAATCTACGGCCCTCATATTTCATGTCTTTACTGAGCCTCGACCCCGTATGCAGAATACTAGACTAAGAAAAGGGCAAACCAACGCCTCGAAAGCCAGTAGCTTTTATATACGAGGTTTTTTATATACAAGGCTAGATCCACTACTCCAACCTTTTAACAGGGAACCTTTTTTATGGGGGGTTATTTGAGAAATTTGCCGTGCGCCGTCCGGCAAAAAACTTATATAGCTTGGAGTATAAAATTTTTTCAAGTCTCCCTTCTATCATATAAACGAGGAACGCAGGGGACCTGTTTTATGAGTCATATGGGATTTGGTATTGAAAATTCAAGAAAGCCTAGACCTAGATAAAGCCAGTGTAAAGGAGGCCTAGATCTACTATAAGTCTGGTATAATATAGTTTGAGAGTCTAAATTTTTCTCGACTCTCGAGCTATATATGATAGGAGGAGGACTTGGAAAGATTTTAACTCTCAGCTATATATGATAGAAGGGGGACTTAGAATAATTCCTATCATATATGGCTCGAGAGTCTTCCAGGTCCCCCTTCTATCATATGTAGCTCGAGAGTTGAAATTTTTCTACGTCTCTCTCCTATCATATATGGCTGGATAGTCTAAATTTTTCCAAGTCCCCTCCTATCATATATAGCTCGCGAGTTGAAATTTTAAATTTTTCCAAGTTCGTCTCCTATCGTATATGGCTCGATAGTCTAAATTTTTCCAAATCCCCCTCCCATCATATATAGTTCGAGAGTCCAAATTTTTCCAAGTTTTTTGTTGGACAGCGGACGCCAAATTTCTCAAAAAGCCTCCCATAAAACAGGTTCTCTGTTGAAATATAGATCAGGAGTCAAAATTTTTCCTAGTCCCTCTCTTATCATATATACCTTGAGAGTCAACGTTTATCCAAGTCCCTCTCCTGTCATATATAGCTCGAGAGGAGAAATTTTTCCAAGTCTCCTTTGGAAATAGGTCCAGGTCACTGATGACGTCCTAATTCATTCTAGGTCTATGGTAGGTGAGCCCCAAAAAGCCAGTAGCTTGAAATATTCTAAAGTAGAATCATACTAAACCCGGAAGGGGCTCATTCGCTCCACTCGTTGCCCCCCAAAAGCTATCTTTCCGCCTCTACCCACCTCTCGTGACGTATTGTAGCCATTTCCATTTACGGTATTCACGTATTGCGCGAGAAAGAGTTCAACATGATGAGGCTTTATATTATAACACTCTTATTCGACCAAATAACGAAGGCACTAGAGGTTTTTATTTTGAAACTAGCAGGTGCGTGAAGGGAGGGGTGAGGAAAAGCTTTTTCCGAGTGTCACAATATCAGTTTCAAATTTCACAAAGTTGAAAAAAAACATTTCTCGGTGCACATTACGTGCGGTATAATTTCAATGTTTGTACACAATCACATAACATTATGAGATATAAATCAAAGAGATTAATTTGCATTTCGTGCAGTTGTACACGGCGGTCAAATAAATCGAATCTGTCGATACTCGGTGGAATAGGAAAGGCGTGCGGTCGATAATTTCCTTGTTCTTCTGTATCTTCTATTCGGCTGACTATTTTTACCTTACGGTATATTTTATCACAGTTACCTACAATGCGAAGCTACTTTCGGACACGTGTTCGTTTTTCTTTATAGTTTCGAGGAACCAGACTGAATTCGTTTGTTTTATAACCCACTCTAAGGTAAATGTTTGCACCAAACAACCAGACTCTTGCTCAGACTGGAGGCGAATTGAATATCGATCACTTGTCAAAACAGTATAACTGATGAACGCTGACCTGACGCTTGATCTTACGTGCGGCACATCTCGACTCACTGTTGATTGATGTGCCGTGTATGAGTGGTCTGACTTACGCATTATGAAGATATCATTCAGCGAAGAAGAGGAATGAGTGACAAGGTCTTTTGCGTTGTAAAATTGCAAAACCTGCCTTGAAATCTGGAAAACAATGTGTCAGTTTGTCTATACTTTACAGAGGCCACGTGACTCAATAGAGCTTTTCTCTGTCCTGTTGGAAATGAATCCCCGCGTCTTCGTCTCACTAGGGTCCCAAAGCAGTCCTTATTCACACCATCTGTTCCTCACATACATTCGGAATAAATCGTTCTGCGCACAAATTTAAACAACTTTTTGTGCTCCGACGCCGTAAACGATTTGTATTTTTAATTCGAACGACTTACCGCGAATGTGTATCCTCCAAAAAAAGAAAAAAAAAAACAGTCCGGTGAAGCGGTTGATGTTCGGTAAAAATTTATGACTTTCTTATCGAAGATAAATGCTTTATATTCATTGAAAGACTCGAAGTCGTTTTTTCGTTTCCGTGTCAGCGACCAGATTCGTTAAAAGACGGAAAGACAACAGAACAAGGAAACGAGGGAAAAAAAAATGCTACGAGACGATTGTAAATAACACTTTGAGGGTAATTAACTTAATGAAGAAGGACTAGTTTACTAGCAAACCGAGCACACATGAGCTCGTAATTTAAAATAATATACGCTACAATCCTCCGTACTTTTTTTTTTTTTCTTCCTCTTCCATTATATTGGGCTAACGTCCAACTGTTTTCTGATTTGTCAACGCGTTCTCATATTATACGGTGTGAACCGTCACCGCGTTCATTCGTTTGCATATGACGTTTTGTAATTGTGTTATTGGGCCAGAAATATTAAATCATATTTCTTTTTTTTTTTTTTTACCGCTGCGTGGTTTTATGTACAAATGCCATCACCCATTAGAATCTTTGTCTCGAAGTTTGACACGCCAACGCTTCTTCGACAATTATCCGCATTTCCATCATCTTTTTAGCGACTGTTTATTAAAGAGGTGTTGAAATGATTGCGATAAGACTATTTTTCCCTGCGCGCTATTAATTCGTTGGCCTCGTTAATGTAAACGTTAATTACGCCTTGTGCCGAGGCGATGTATAATTGAATGTTGAAGAAATTTTTATAATTATACGCGCCAATTACGTCGGTGTTTTACTGTGTACGGAGGCGATGAATCGTACACGCGTATTTATGAGCTCGTGTAAACGCAGGAGTTGACATTGGCAGCAAACGTTGGAATGACGATTCGAGCCCATGAAAGGTGATAAAAGTTGGAGCGAACACTAGAAATTCTTATTTTGATGAATTCAGTCCTGAAGATCATTTTACCGAAGCTTCAGAACTCTGGAGGGAAGCAAGTTTGTGATTTTTCTTCTCTTTTAGATTCCGTCCAAAAAAGCGACAGGCACCATCAACCGATCCTATAAATGCTATGGCCGAGAAAAAAGACTGTGCTGGAGATAAAATAGTCCAGCAGTACCAGCCGCAAATCATCAATTATAGTAAATTTGAGCTTAATTCTGATGAGGTGAACCTGTAGGAGAAAGGGTTGAAATTTAGCCTCCCCCTCTTAAGAACCAAGACACTCTTGCTAATGTTGTGGCTGACTTGACAATCAAGATTGGAGATGGTGTGAACATCAAACAAAAAGTGCGCCGAAATGGTAGGCAGTACCCCCCCCCCCTATTGACAAAATCACATAGGATTGCGCCTGAACAGTTCGGATTTTTCATTCAGCCCACATTGTCCTCGTATTTTCTTACTTGTTCCAATTTTAGATGCTAAAACCGCTATGATATTGTATTTTATCCACGACTCCTTCTGAGGTCGGGGGGGGGGGGACTTAAGACCTCTAGCTAATAGATTAAATTCATCTTCGTCAAACTGTATCTCCGGAAGGTTGATGACTTGAAAGTTTGTGCTCGTATCTTTATGTTTGAACCCTATTCAAGATAAAGCTGCCACAAGGGGTGCAGCTCGTATGCTACGGTGACGACTTATTGGTGGTTGGCTCGGCCGACATTGTTGCCAAGGTGGAAACCATGGTGAATCAGGCCATAGAGGCTGTGACCCGTTGGATCGACTAGGCCGGATTAAGCTTGGCGAGTAACACGACGGAGTTCATTGTTTTCGCGGTCCCGTCGAAAGTTTAATCCACCCTCCTTTCGCCTGCAAGGTGTGGACATCAAGACTGAGAGGACACTGAAGTACCGGGGGTTCTGGTTCGACAGCAAGCTCAGCTTCCGCCACTATTTTGAGAAAAAGACGAAAAAAGCTTCCAGGGTGGTGACACTTGTCTCCCGCGTAGAACCAGCTGTGAGAAGACTTTACATGAGCGTAACAATGTCTGTCCTCCTTTATGGAGCACAAGTAAAGGCCGAGTGCAGAAGAAGAGGAATAAAAAAATTCTATGAAAAGCTGTGCTTAAGTGTGTTAGTGCGTTAGTGCCTACCGCATTGCGTCGACGGGCGCTCTTAACGTATCACTCTAGATACCGTCAATTGTCATATGAGAACCTTGATGAACTCATTTTGTACAGAAATGTGACTTAACTCGATTTGCGGTGCAACTCCTCAATTGATCTGTTGGGAAGAGAGCGAGCAGTAGTGTTACAGACAAAGAAGAAGATAAGGACCATCCGACAAGCCTTGCGGATTAAGGAGGAGCCCTAGCGCTCCTCGCTTGCCAAGTGGGAAGAGCGACTCCCCCAGACAGGAAAGGGCGAGTGGACCCGCATCAAGTGGATGGACCAAGACCCTGGTTAGCTGAATTTTAGTCTCACACAAATAATAAGTGGCCATGGATGTTTCCACAAGTTCCTACACAAAATGGAGAAGGTTGAGTAATAGTCGTATTCACACTGTGATCAGAAGCCGGATGATGGACCACAGCTCACTTTCTTTGAGAGTGAGTTTGACAGAGGTAAGCGGGGTGAGCTTAAACGGTCTCTTCGTATGACCGGGGAAGTTGAAGAACTCACCCCGAGTAATCGGGTTCCATACAGGCTCAAAACAACGCAGGCATGGAACCATGTATCTACGTACATTTGCCAAAGAAGAAAATGAACGCGGAATGAGCGCGGCAGATATTGAGTTACGTTATGGCCTCTCACATCTACGTGAACATTCCCTCATGCTGTGACTGCTACTGCACTACTAATGCTAGCACAACCAAACACAGGGCGCTCAAGAGGAAGCCGCAACAAAAAGAAGGAACAAGAAAATGAGAAAAGAAGGAAGACGAAACACCTGCCTAAGAAGCCAGAGTCCCGAAGTACTACTGGTGAGCTCCTAGTGAACTCCCAGTGGTGGCTTTCTTGACGGCGTAGATACGCGTGCGTCCACGGAATTCGGGGTTGAATGCTGCGCGCTCTCTTGGCCAGTTAGTGCGCCGACCTCCAGGAGTAAATGGAAACAGGCTACTCTGAATTCAAGCCCTCCGGACTACTAGCGCAATGCCCAGAGGGGTGGATACGGTGCTGGACGTGCGGTTTGTTGGGGACCAATCAGGGCTCATGCGCCTCATGTTTGAACGTGTATTTCGTACTTTAATCCTCGTACTCATTATTCTTGTTCTCAGTGCATTTTGCCCAATGATGACTAGATGTCAAAAACATGCGCGTTTGTGTTTATTATAACCTAATATTTATCAAGTTAGTGGCATGGCGGTCGATGTATCGTTTGAACAGAATGTGCCCTAGCGTTAAGAACAGAATCAAAACTATTGAGAACATATTTCAGAATGTGGCACATTTCCGTCATCAAAACATACTTTCTTCGTATACTTCTCGAATAACATCACCCATTTCTAAAAAATTCAATTTAACGATATAAAAACTTCGAGGAGGCCAAACCTCAATGTCCGAGAGTAGATTTTTCCGTGAAAGAAGTGAATAAAGAAAATTTGATTCGTTCATTTCAGCGCGACTTCCCTCCACGTACACGAACGTATTTTGATAACCGCGAGAGTAGAAAAACAGGGAGTCATTGTCCTTACTGCATTCATCACTATTTGAAGTTCCAACTCCATGACGTGTTTCTCCCTCGATCCGGGGAACTTCTTCGTTTATTCACCGCCTCACCCGTACGCCTGCCGACTTCGTTCAAGTCGACTTTTTATGCTTCATTCTTCTTCTTCTTCACACGAACTTGGCGAAAAGATAGGGAAGATATATACAAAGCGCGATAGTTACTGGTTAAAACTTCTTTTGCACTCGTGTACAACAAAAACACAGTCGAACTCCTCGTAAATACAGTTTTGTAAAATGAACGCACCATGAAGGCAAAAAGTTGAATTTCTCGTATCAGTATTAAATTTGATACAATGACGACGACGAGGACGAAAAGGACGAAACAGGCCCGGTCTACCGTTCTCGTATACTGACACCCAAATATACGCGCATTTTGCTTTAAAACTTTGGCTAGTTTTTCCGCGTCACTTGTTTCCCTTCATTTCATCAATCAACGTGTCCAATTTCCCAAAGTTCGCGCGGAGAGATTCGTAGTCGAGCTAATTCTCAGCTAGTCATGGTGTTCCGGTCTGTAAAAATTTTTCTGTCCGTTAATCGGTCGACACTCGAAGGAAACGTGCAGAAGAATGACGAGGACAGCGCCCGTTTATAATAAAATGTCTCCGAATGTAAACAGAAAAATTTGATGGAGTGAATTAATAATTGAGAGCGATGCCAAATATATTCGAGTTCTAGAATTCTTTTTCTTTTTCTCTCTAATCCCGAGCGCAGAACTTCATATTCATTTGAAATTTTCATACGTCCAAATCATGAAAGAAAGTAAGACTGCTTCTATGAATTGACGAGCATGAATGAAACAGAAGAAGATGCTGGGAATCGAATTCTCCAGATTTTTTCATCGACCTGAAATCGGCACGGTTACGAGAATCTATATTACTAATATTAAGCAAGTATTCATAATACATAAATATCACCCGAAACGGTAATAAATGAGAGAACAAAGCAATATAGCTAGGACCTCACAGCATGGGCAGGCAAACGGGCAGACATTTATTTGGTGAAAGCAAGTTGTACAGCACAGGCAAGTCAACAAAGCTGGATATGCGGAACAAGGGCACCATACTATACCTCCAAAGGACAGTGAGCCATCTTATGGAAGACCTTTGGTTATATACTTGTTGTAATTATGAAATTAAGAAAAAAAAAAAAAAAAATGAAAAGAGAAAAGAGAAAAGAGAAATAGAAGGGGCCATTGACAAAGGTAGATCGTCAAACAAGTAATAACACCCCCCTCTCTGGAAACCAAGACCTTGTAAGTCGGCGGGCTAACCGCTTAGATAATCGCTCTTAGTTGTCGAAGAGACTCTAGGCAGGGCGGAGTAGGAGGAGGAGGAGGACACAGAAACCGATAGCCTTGATGCAGTGCGGCATTTCATTGATCAAGTGGTACCTTTACGCTGATGACGTATTGTGCCTTTGGAATGGATCGGAGACTTCCTCCCCGGAGTTTCTTTCGTGCTTTAACTCTCGCTATCCGTGCGTGAAATTCACTTTAAGATAGAAAGGACGAGAGTAACTTCCTCGATCTCTGAATCTCCCTGACAGCGGATGGACACTCTTTTGGCATCTACAGGAAACCGACCTTCTCCAACCTTCACATCGACAATACTTCTTTTTGTCACCCTCATCAAAAGGAGGGTTTGTACATGGCGATGGTTCACCTCTGTCTTGAAGATATCTCCTTCTGCCTTGAACTCAATACCATTGAAGATCTTTTCAAAATTTTGCTTCGCTCCGAGTTGCCTTCTTTAACTGTGTTAATCGAGCCAAACAGGAAACCTGTTTTATGGGGGTTTCTAAATGAAGATCGTACTTTGTTACTCTCCACCTCGGGAGCTTGAGCTTGAAAGTCCATACATTCTTCCAAGTTTCCCCCTATCAGATACAGCTTAATATTCGAAATTTCTCCAAGTCCCCATTCTGGAGGTCAAAATTTTTTCAAGTGGAAGCAGTTACTAGACAATTCAATTAGGAAGTTGACTAACTTATCAGTCTTAGACATCAGTAACCAATATCAAATAAAGATAGGAAATTTGGGTGCCGTTTGTACTCAGCTAGATAGGAAGCGGACCATATATCAGGCGCTATTTTTAAAAGGGTTGGATTTAATAGCACAGCAAAGAAGACGATTAACACAGTCAAAGGAAATGTATCACAGCAAAAGGACAGATTAACAGCAAAAAAAAACAATGCACTGTAAAAAAATCGATAGAACAGCCTAGCGACAATGCCGCAGCAAAAAATACATAAAACAGCAAAAAAAAAAAATAAAAATTGAAACAGCATCAATTAGCATCTTTGTATTTACGTCTCAAAAAAAAAAAAAAAATTATTGTACTAAAAGAGCTTTGAGTTTTCTTAGCTGCTGTGGGGCGGTCACGTTTCCGTTTTATTTCAGTCCGTAAGTGTTACAGGAACGACTTCAATTTACTTTTCGGCGGTTCCTTCATTTTTTTTGGCTCGTATTATAACAAGAATCAAATTAGGTTTTGGAATGCATTCAGAAAATTTTTCTGTTACAACATCTTCATTTCTAGAGATAGACCTGTATTCGGATCATCCACGTGAAAGCCTTCCTTGTTCCTAACCCCACGTCCCCCTCTTTTAGGGCTCACCTAAAGTGTATAAGAATAATACCCCGATGCGACCCGTGGTCTCATTCATTTCCTCTCTCCCACCTACCTCCTTGCAACATTCCTGGACCGATGGTCTGATTTTGAATCTCCTCATTCGGTCTTGAACTCGGCCTCTTTCACTAACGCGTCCTGAAGGGTATAAGTCTTCCCCCGGGAATGACCATCTGCTCGTTTGATGTTGTTGGTCCGTTCCCGAATATTCCTAAAGCTGCTACTATCCAGGGTATGAGTGAGCTACTTGTCAAGGCCAACATTCCTCACAATGAGCTTCAAGAATTTTTCGATCTCCTAAATATTTGTTGGTCCCCCAACTATTATAAATTCGAAGGGAAATTTTTCGAGTTCTTTGATGAAGTAAAGATCCCTACTGGATCACCTTTAGGCTCTCTCATCCCGAAATTTTCATGTCTATAATATTTGAACTTCTACAACCCTACCACTGTTGAAGTGTTGTTTGTGAGGCTTAAGGACCCCATACCCGTTGATGACAGGAGCGGTATTTATAAGATGGAATGCAGGGATTGCAGAGGTTTTTATATTGGTGAGATGAAGGTGAGAGTAACTGAGCACCTGAAGTCTTGGAATAAGGGACACTTGAGGGAATCAGCGTGTGCTGATCATTTAATAAACAGCGGCCACAGTCTCCGTGAGGGATCGGAAAGGCTCTTCCTTAATAAGGAAGATTCCAACCGTAAATGTATCGTCCTCGAACACATAGAGATAATGCGTCACCTCAATACTGATGGCATTACTGTACTTAACTCGTATATTCCGGAAGATGGCGTGATTGAACTTGTTTATGATTCACGCCGCTACTTCTTGTTTGACCAATCTTAATTTTTTTTTTTTTTTTTTTTTTTATATACACCCTTTATTGTGAAAATAATAAAAAAATAAAAAAATAAAAAAAGTAAAAAATAAAGATAAAAATAAAAAAAGATACATTACAAAACAAGGAAGAGAAAAACAAAATTACAGAAATTTAGAAGGAAAAAAAAAACAAAATGATAATAAATAAAAAAAAATGAAAAGAAAAAAAAAGAAAAAAAAACAATAATAATAAACAGGGTGTTGGAGGATGGCAACTAGGCCTTACCTCGTTTAACAAATTTGTTATGAATTATGTAAGTCAAAAAAAATTAGCATCGCTTATAAGTTGTACGTTTCCTTCATGTACCGATGCCACAACCACGACCATTTAATGAGAAAAGAGATTTTGGTTCTAGTCAAATACTCAGGGGAAAAAGTGATATCACCGACATGTTTTTCGATTTCTTAAGAGCGTTTTATCTAAGTACAACTGCAAGAGCCAGAGCAAAGAGCGACCGATAAACAATGGACATTTTCATTTAAATAGCCTTGACATATAACACGTTCCTGTGTCTTGAGGATTTGATATATACGAGTGTGTAGAATCTGAAAATAAACGATTCACGAATGAACTTTGCCCCGTTGCTTCACTATAGAATCTGTCTATGGATCTTACAATGATAACGAGTATAAGAATCGAAAGATTACGACGAACAAACTGCAGTACAGAGTGGTATGGAGAAACTCGCTCTCTCGCATCCGACGATTCGCACTCTAAATCAACGTGTTTGTCGCCTTCTTCAAAGGTACATCCAGCAACCTGTTGTTGCGTGATCGCGTCGTTCAACGAATCAATTAAGCTTCTTAGATCATCAATGTATAAAATAAATACTCGTATAAGCTTACCGTGCAGGTAATCATCGTATCGTATCGAAAAAAAAAAAAAAGTTGATTTGTTCTAATTTATTCGCGTACATTCGTTCTCCGGTGAGATGAGCATATATGCACGCGTTTCTACACAAAAGATAGACGATGGGTATCAATAATTAAAAGAAACTATGAGACGAGAAAATTTCAATTTATAGTTAATACTCCAGCGTCACCGTTATATGCGTTTCTAATTAATAAGCTCGCGGAAAATTAGGCAGCAAGAATAGTATCAGCGCGCAGTGACTGTGGGAAAATGGCGGACTAATTAAAAATGCATAAGGATTAACTAGATAGGTGCCGGAAAGACTAAAGGATATGTCTATAGCGAACGCAGGCTTTCCGCATGACAGAATCGGTGTCAGTATGCGCGTCATGCTGGACCTTAATTTTTGAATTATATTCGCGCTCACACAATCTCAAGAGCGTGCGTGAGAGCTTCATTTTATTATTTTCTCGCCTCAGTTCGGCTCTGTATACTTTTGGCATCGCGTTCAATAAAATTAGGCTCCAAATAAGTAGCAGAGTGTAGAAATTCACGTTAGATTTATCTATTCATTAACGCGTCCGTCAATTACACCGAGGTGTCGATTTTTCGAATAGAGAGACGTAGGTATGTAT
The DNA here is from genome assembly GCA_035079385.1 of Aspidiotus rigidus. Taxonomy (NCBI): domain Eukaryota; kingdom Metazoa; phylum Arthropoda; class Insecta; order Hemiptera; family Diaspididae; genus Aspidiotus; species Aspidiotus rigidus. Next base: position 12,506,861 of record JAVHKY010000001.1, read on the forward strand.
ACGATGTAGGTATACAATATAGTTGAGCTTTTAACATTCCTCGATTTTATGGTGGTTGTAAACGTCTTTTCCGGGCCCAAAGATGACTGGTCTTCGGGCAGCGGTCGCTTTCGCCTCGTCTTAATTAGTCGTACTCCAGTTCATGAATTGCGTTTTATCTAAATCGTAAAAAGTGCTGGAAAGTATTCGTAGACATGAATTCGAGTTTATTATCGGATCGTATAGTCAAATATCATTTTGTGATTCGCCTCTTCTTTAGATCGTTTATTCAATCTCGAAAAGCTTTCTCCCCAATTGTATAGAATTAATAGACGATATGCTTCTTGATTACGTTGAAAAACACTTTGCGTATCATTTATCTCTATCTTTATAGTCACAAAGAATGGTCGACATCGTATTTGTTTTAACGTTGAAGAGTTTAATTCATTTTGGATTGAGTTCCGTCTATTTAACTGAGGCCACCTCGATATCACCGATCCATACCTATAAACAGAATAATCATTGGAAGTACACAGATGGGGTCATTCTAATCAGAGGAGGAGGAGCTAGAATTTTGGCAACCTAGATAGATTTTTTTCACATCAATCGTCTTCTTAGGTTGGCAAAGTAATTCTTCTCGTGTTGAGTAGAATGGGAAATCATAAGACAGAAACACTACTCAAAATGACGTTCGATCAGTTTAAAATGAGGACCTTTCTGAGAAGAGGGCGTGTGTCTGTCGGACGCTTTCTTGCAGAAACCTCGACTTTTGTGCGTTTCAGATCATAAACAGTCCTTTAATTCTTTTTTCTTTTTTTCCAACCAATGATTTTTTTCATCTCAACAAAAAGGGACTCCGCTGTCATATTTTCGAGGATCCCTACATTGTTCCTCAATGAATGTATTCAGAATGTGATTGATGCGCGAGAATTTTTCTTAATAGAGTCGGCTGGTGATGAGTTTTTCTTCTTGGACGCCCTTTATACAGACAGGTCTTCGAATATAATATTTCAAAAATTCGACTAGGTTTTCTCTGAATGAAAAATTACTCAAGTATAAAAACCCCTCTAGACGACCAAAATTATCGTTAATTTTCTCCATTCGCCGGGCCCTACTCCCTATCGGCTTTCGGCCTGCGTTCTACGACCCTTTTACTGTCAAAGGGTTGTTTGTTAGGTTGAAGATCGAATTGTGGGAGATTCAGCGTTCCCTAATTATCTAATCGCTAACGGGCACAGCTTCCGGGAGCAGAAGTGCAAATAATCAGAAATTCTGAAACCCAATTTATAATATAGAAGCAACTGACCCATTATTGTGACGCACATGGAATTTGAAAGCTAGGCAATCAAGAAGAAGGTATCTGATGATGATCAGCATTGAGAAAATAGTGTTTTCCTGGTGATCTCACTTTAAATTGATGAGTATTTAAAGGCAAACTTTTCCTTTTCTTCATATATTATTTTCATTACTAATAGTTTGAAAATGTATCACAATTCAATTCCAAATACATAATTTAAAAATAAAATATTCACATTCTTTATTACAAATACGGTAGGTTCTATAACTTTTTTCTAACATTTTCCGATAAATTTTAAGCCAGTAATTTATTCTTTTTTAAATAATATTTCAATTGTATGCCTTAATAACTTCATTGAAATGACCCGTTAAACATTCTGCATATAATTTGCGTAAGAAACAGCTAGATCAACTTGAAGTTTGTACCTGATGTTTTGCCGCCAATATTTTTCCTTAGTTACCTGGGATAGCTAATTTGGCTTCGATTCTACATTGAAAAACTGCATTATATTTCCAGAAAAATTCATACAATCAATTAGGAATGGACTTGGATTTGATATGACAGAAAGCTGTCCTATTCATCAACATTGTCAACTGCTGACATTAATGGTTGGGAAGATGATTGGCTACGCATGCTCTCAGTTCCTCTACGGTACGATATTTTCTCCCACAGTAACAGCGTAGATCTCTGCAGTGTCTTGAAACAAAATGTCTCCGCCGGTATTCATTGAGCGTAAACCCATCTTTACATACCGTGCATTTGAAAGGACGATCAAGACCGTGGACACACCGTTTATGGCGCTCCAAATTTGCGTTCGTGCAATAATGGCCGCCGCAGATATCACATTTATGCGTATTGTCGTTTTGTTTCCTTGTGCTCTGATTCTTGGTGTTTTGCCTGGCGCTATCACTGGCCCTTTGACTGGTGCTATGACTGGCGCTATGGCTGGCGCTATGGCTGGCGCTATGGCTGGCGCTATGGCTGGCGCTATGGCTGGCGCTATGGCTGGCGCTAGAACTGGCGCTACGACTACTGGCGCTATAACTGACGCTTTGACTGGCGGTTGGATATCTATTTCCGTCTTGGTCCATGTATTCACAAAAATGGTTGCAATTACGACAGTATATTTTATAACGATGCAGCCAACCACCGCCATCTGTTCCACACTTTGGACATCTCATGTTTGTAAACTGTAAACAAGAGAGAAAAATCTATATGTATCAATCGCTCATACCTACGTGAAATGTGAAAAGCAAGGTACAATAAAGAGGTATTGACACTACACACAATTCTTGTCACACAAAATAATGTTGTTCATACAGAATTCCACTGCGTTTGCTGCGCCGTTGTGAATGCCTTCCGCACCCCACCAGCATTGTTACCTTGACAAATTTCCAAGGGTTATAAAAAATCAAGAAATTTATATACGAAAATAATTTTTTTCCAGTGTGTAGAGCATAATGAGTAGTCTATTTGTACCAAGTTTCAGATTTTTTGGTCAATTTCTGACTTTTCTACAATTTTTTTAAAAATAGGAATTTACATAAGACTCCATGTATAACCGTGGAACCGATCATTGGCGCTACATAGTGGCTAAACACTCAAGCACATCATTTCTTGTGATAGCATACGTAATAGTGAACATAGGCAAGTGTCAATACCTCTTTATTGTACCGTGGTGCAGAGATTGCCGCCAGTTGTCCGCATGAGAAATTGAACCAGGTTTTGTAGAAGCACACTGTCCTCAGTTCTTACCTAACTGCTTTGTATCCTCAACACGAGAACTTTGCGTAATATTCTACCGTACACTCTTTGTACGATCCATTTCACTTGTATAATCAGCCTTTATTAATAATTTCACTACGCCATGCAGATGTAACTAGAAACTACGTACCTATGTTTCTTCTTAGAAAATACGCTGTTGCACAAGTGACTAAAAAATCTATCTCAAAATGAAATAATTTCACTTGAACGAGTTTATCGTATAATAGTACTGCATCAAACAGCTTGACTTAAGATATAAGTTCTACTGCTTGAAGTCTGATTGATAACTGACTTGAATGTTTGAGCAAGAAAGGTTTATATTGGTAGATAGAAGCACCGTTTGAAAGACTTCTAGCGCATTCATATCCAATCAAATACCGTTTATTAAGAATAATCAGTGAGATATTTCAGTACATATGTGGATTATGTATAGTACAGATTGATAGATTGACGTGAGTTATCTCAAAAATAGCAGCAAATTAGATTGAAGAATTTACGTGAATATAGAAGGTAAATGTACCCGGGAGATGTGTGTATGAAGATGCGCAAAGTACCCAAAGTTACACAATAATAAGACGAGGTTTATTTAAGTGTAAGAAATAGTAATAAAATAGGACAAAGTACCTGTGTATGTTACGGCAAATGACCAAAGGTTGGGGATCGTCAACATTCAGCGGCAAGTGTCGACAGTCACCCGCTAGATTTTACACACTTTAAATTTTTAGGATCGGCCTGGGCATCGATGGCCGACTGTATTGCAATCACTTCTTAGAGCGCGTTCACACGAGGAACTTTTTACCCGTTTTGACGGCCCGACGTCGGCTTAACGTTGCGTTCACACGAAACACGTTTGATTGATATCACATCTCTTCGACTATGCATTATGCATGGACGAAGTCGCAGCGCACACTGCTGAAGCGCTCCCGTAGTTCATTTTGAAAACAAAACCAAGTACTGATTAGCTGCTACTCTGCGAATACGGTTGAAAAACGGGAGTCATGTGAAGGTTTCCACCTACCACTGTACATCTTCACTCAATTAACGACGGATGGCTATCGGCCCGACGTCGGCCCGGGTGAAGAGTTTGCCCTTCGACTCTTCATATACCCGACGTCGGGCCGTTGCCAAGACGTGTGTGAAGGCGTTCATATAATTGTAGGTATTTTCATTTGTCCGTTTTCATCGGCCCGACGTCGGGCCGTTGGAAATTGTCTCGTGTGAACGCGCTCTGCGTTGGCGCCTGTGCACACCTCAGGCGCTAACCGACCGTATTGTCAGTACTTCTTCTTCCTCTTCCTCTTCCTCTTCCTCTTCCTCTTCCTCTTCTTCTTCTTCTTCTTCTTCTTCTTCCTCCTCTTCTTCGGGCAAGTTAAAACGCTGACGTCACAGCATGGTAGTCCACAATGCAGTACAGTGTGGGTATTTGTTTTAATTGTACCGTGTCAATGAATGACGTGTATCTTGTTTATTTCTTCGTGCGTTATTGCCAAAGGTTATTGCGTTTTACGTATCAATCATCTATAATACTAAGTCTCCCAAATCCGTTTATCAAATTTAATAATACACGCAATTTTTGTATTTTTTGGCTTCTCGCTTACGCGTACTCCGCCTATAAATGAGAATTGTTGGAAGGGTGTAATATCAGCGTTATTTGTACTCAACTGTGGTTACTTCTGGTTATTGCTTATTAATTGTTGAGTGTTAGCTTTTACAAATAGAATCAAAAAGATGTGATGTGAATTCTTGAAAAGGGGGTTCAAACAATATGAATGAAATTGAATACAAATGAAAGGGAATGTCTTACAACGCAATGGAAATATGAAATGAATAATTACCAGAGCGTGGATTTTTCGGCAATATTACGGTTCAAATTCGGCGACAAGAACTCTATTTTCGGCATTATTCGGCAAAATTGAAAAAGCACTCAAATCAAAGGAAAAATGATAAATTGATAATGAATGATGAATAATGTATTTTTCAAAAAATGGGAACAAAATTCATTTAATCTAAGAATTTAGTATTGTGCATTACAACTAGATGTTTTTCTGCATTTTCATGTTTAAAAGAACGGCTTGCCAAATTTCACGCGAGCAGATAACTCTATTCACGTGTTATTGATTTTGTCATGACGCGAAATCCTACAATTCATACATGAATTAGCAAAACCGAAGGTTAGATTTTAACCCTGAAAGTACATGTGAGAGCAAAATAAGCATTTTCGGCACTTTTCGGCAATTTACCTCAGTTTCAGCATTTATTCCACTTTCGGCATTTTTCGGCAAAATAAAATTTTTTTCCTAGCCCCCTTACCCTATGAAATGAGCTCCTACTTGATTTTAAAGGATATGCCCATTACAGGAACGATTCGGCAAATGCCGAGGAATCCACGCTCTGATAATTACAAATAAAAAAGTAGGAAATAGGATGATCAAAAATTGATTGAGAATGTGATATCCTGGCTTTGTAATCCTCAATTCAATTTTAATTTGTACTTCGTCCTACTTTTTAGTAGGGTTTCAGCGCACAAAGATTTTATCATTTTTATTTTCCTGCACCTTGTGTCGATTTCAAACGATATTTTTCTTATCAGAAATAACTCGCCGACCCTTGTAACACCCCGCCCGCGGGGTACTTGTTTCCTTCTTTCTTCCTTTCTTTGGGTAAGTTCAGACGCTCACGTCACCGCCTGTCCACGACGCAGTAGGGTGTGGGTATTTTTATGCGTTATTGTGTTTTTATTATCATATTATTCTGTCGTTTCATCCGCGAGTTTATTTTATTAAATTTTATATAACCGAGATGGGGTAATACGTCGGTTTACTGCCATACTCGGAGTAAGAGGCGAGTAAGAATGATGCTGCGGGACTTTGAAATATTTTTGTACTTCTTGGACTTGTAAAATTTTTCATTTTCAATTCTTGGACTTGGAAATATTTTCAACTGTTGGACTTGGAATTATTCTCCAATTGTTGGATTTTGAAATATTTTCATACTTCTTGGACTCGGAATTTTTTCCAATTGTTGGACTTTGAAAATTTTTCATTTTCAATTCTTGGACTATGGAAATAATTTCAACTGTTGGACTTCGAAATATTTTCACCTGTGGACTTGGAATTATTTTCAAATTGTGGAACATTGAAATATTTTCAACTAGATTCTTCGAGGATAAGAAGTTATTAAGATATCTAGATCAGAGATGGGAATTAACTGAAAAGCGAAAAGTTTTAAGCAAAAAGCGGTAACATTTTTTGGAAGTGAAAAGCAAAAGTCGATCATGGATCGCGAATATGGTATCCCGGCATTGTGATCCGCGATTCAATTTTGAATTTCAATTTATACTTAGTTTTGACTATAAAGGTATAGTATGATAATTGGACCGTTGGGTTTTGAGCAAACAAATGAAGTTTTTGATAGGTAGAACTATTAATTAATCAAGGATTTCAATTCTGCGATTTTACAATTCGTGTTACTTACTTATTATTAGAGACCGGATTCTTCGGCGCTAAAAAATTAAAAATTCGGCAGAAAGTAGTACTTTCGGCATTATTCGGAAAAAACGTAGTAAAGTCCTATAAATAAGAAAAAAAGGAGAAGAATAGTAGGTAGCAAATGTGTATTTTATTGAAATTTGTAGGACTTCTTCTCTTATCTAATCAAGTCTCCACAGCCATGTTTCATGAAAACTCGTGAAAGAAACGCGACCGCCGCGCCGTCGAAGTATAATTTCAAATATTGTACGTACGACGATAAAAAGAAGTATAATATCTAGTTTCTTCTCAGGAGAGCCCTCTCAAATGCTTAAATCTTCATTGATACTGTTACCTAAGTTTTTCTTTAAAAGGCCACTTTCGGCTTTTCTCGGCGTTTTTCACTATTTTCGGCATTTATTTCATTCTCGGCATTTTTCGGCAAAATAAAAATTTTTCTCTAGGCCCCCCTCGATATGAAACGCACTCATACATCATCAGCACTTCTCTATCATTCAGCAGAACGAAAGCAGAAATGCCGAGGAATCAGTTATTGAAAATCCAGTTGCTTTTGTCAATCACTTTTCCTTTAGACTCATTAGAATCATTTGGCATCTAGCAACCAGTAGCTTATGATCTGTATTGCAGTCAGCTCCTGGATATTGAACAAGAGAAGCGACGACGACCTATAGATGCAGTTTTAATTTTTATAAGTCACTCACAGCTCGGTGATTAATTTTCCCTTTTGTTTCTCGAGGTTGGTGACAGCGTTTGCCGTTTCATCATTGGTCAGTTGCGTTCTTTTTCTTGCTGATGATAGCTTCTTAACCAAAAGCGATCTGTGTCAATTTTCATTCTGTGGTATCTTAAATTTTTTAGTCTCATTGGTGGAAAGCGAGTGTTACAGAACAAGGCAGTATCTGACCCGTTCTAAAGGTACAGTATCCCGGTGAAAAATCGGTGACCCTATTGTGACGAGTGGAAAAACTACCCTATAAATCGCGATTCTGTGACCCTAGTTCCCCTCCAGCAAATTCTCCAGGAAAAGTGCATCGTTGCATTTGTGACCCTGAGACCCAACAGTGACCCTATATATTCTCGAAAAGTGGTAACCCTATTCAACGCACGGTATACCCTATTGTGACACTCAAGTAACCATCCAAGTGCATAGGACCAGTAACTCATTAGTAACCTTGAAGTGACCCTGTTGTAGACGTTTGACGAGCAACCGTAAAATCGCCACACTGTGACCCTTTAGTAACGCGATACCCGTACTCTGTAGTAGACCTGTAGTTACCCTGGAGTGACACTTTCGGTTTCTCTTCGGTAACTCTTCTGTGACCAGGTAGCGACCCCATTATGGCTACCCTATAGTAGCCTTTTTTGTAGAGGTCATTGCCTCCGCAAAAAAGGCTACTATAGGGTTGCTAAAAACCCTATAGTAGCCTTTTTCGTACAGGTCATTGCCTTCACCAAAAAGGCTACTATAGGGTTCCTAAGAAGCCTACTGTAGCCCTTTTCATGGAGGTCGTTGCCTTCATGAAAAGGGCTACAGTAGGCTTCTTAAGAACCCTATAGTAGCCTTTTTGGTGAAGGCAATAGCCTCCACAAAAAAGGCTACAATAGGATTCTTAAAAATCCTACAGTAAAGCCCACATAATAGTACAACACAATGTTTATAAAATGAATGCAGTGTATTATTAGAAATGAAATCACGAAAATTACAATTTACGCGTCATGAATACTGAAATGTAACGATTAAATTGAAATAATACGAAGTAAATGTAATCGACGGATATAACGGAACAGAATAGTGCAAATAATGAACGAGAAGTGAACGTTTTTTACAAATTAGCATTTCAAGTATCAAAAAATTGCGACGTTAGCGCATAATTATCTCAAGCGAATTGAAGAAAAGAGCACCAGTAAAAGTTAAAAAATACAAACGAATGGCGAAGTCGAAATAGAAATAAAATATTGAAATAAAAAATTTAAAAAGAAATGTACGTACAAATAAAGCGATAAGGAATGGTGAAGTCGGAATGAGAATAAATTGAAACAAAAAATTCAAAAAGAAATTCGCGTACAGTAAGCGTGTCCCTAAAAACCCTACAACATGCGAGCGAAACAAACAAAATTGGTCTATCTACTCCGTCGGAGAATGGTGGTCATCGTTGACAGTTAAAGATGAGGAAGTCTTACGAAGCTTAGCGAGTTGTTCTTCAAGTTCTTCATCTAGCAATTCTGACAACGAATCATTGAATGGTGGGGATGACGTGACCGACGTATTGGTACGAGAATGCTGCTGCAACTGACCTATGGGTGAAAGATGAAATACGTTTATTAAGAGGGTAAGAAAATTCAAGAAAAGCGACATAGTTCAGTCGAACGAAATACGAACTTGGCACAAACCTGGAGCATAGATTTTTTTGCGCAACCCACCTTTATGGTAAATTTGGTGAGGATAATCTTTGTACCGAGGTAGTATCATACGAGAAAAAGTGAAAAAAAAAAATAAAAAAAAAGAGGAACTGTCAGGAATTCTTATAAGGATACCATTTTTGACAAATATGCGCAAAAAATCTACATCGAAGATTGTACCAGAATCGTCTCCGTCTCCCCCCCCCCCCTTCTAATGTGATCGGAGTAACAGTAATTTTTGTATGAAAGTTTACCTTCCTGATCTCGAGGTTCTCTCGACGCCGAACTGTTGACCGTAACTTTTTTTTCCACATTGAGGCACCGACGTTTACATACGGTGCGACTGGATTTCAACCACCTTTGAATGATCGCGCGAACTTTATCGCGGTGATCCTTCTTGTTCCACGCTGCTGTAATAGCGGGACCATTACTCCTACAAAGGTGATTAGGTCGTATGATTGGTAGGCATTCACTCGGCCAGTTGCTGGTTTCACCTGAAACAGACATGTAGACTAGAGTACGCGAAGAAAAAATAAAAAGAACCTGCGAAAAAATACTCACGAATTATTATTTCGTACGCTTCAGTGTATTGAATCCACTGAATATAGAACATTTCGGCACCATTTACGAATGTTTCATTCGATACATTTGGATCATTCTCGTCATTATTATTCTCCCTGTTGAAAGATGAACGAAAAATGTTTCTCAACAAGGAGTATAAAGCATGAGTGTGTTCTTCTCGAATAGGATTGTGCATTTGTATTGCCTGAATCTGCAAACATAATGAATGAGAGTACATAAGAAGAATCAGTTATACAAGTGCACACGGTAAGAAACGTCTAAGCATTTGAGTAAGCAATACAACTTACAAAATTTTCTCGCACGACGCTTTGAAAGTACGAACTAGTAGTCTTTATTTTTTCATCAAACGCCAAGAACTCCGACTTAGTTGATTTTGGTAAATCGAGACGACGACTCGTGATGGACTCGGTGTCCAGTTCATTTTGGGAACATTCGACCAACGACGATGAGGTTGATTCGGCTACATCAGAAAATGGCGAATGACAGAATGGCGAATTGCTCGATGGTGTACTCCAGACTGACGAGCTGGGTCGAACGCGATAGATTTCGAAGGAGTTGTTTCTCCATTGCCTGGCGTAGTCAGATAAGAGTAAAGAGAGCAGTCTGAGGCGCGAGAAGCACCATCATCAGCACCATCATGTACAACATATCTGTAATAATAATTTCATTATAATGTAGTTCAATATGTAAGAAATCAACACAGCCAAATAATACACGCGCTTACCCGAAATTGTTTTCAACGTTGACAGACGCATCTTCGAGAGTCTTTTCCGGCTTCTTTTCCTTCGCGACAGGTAACAACGAACTTCCGTAGGAGAATCTCGCTTTTGCTTTAGGTTGCCTCTCCGCACTAGGAAGGTATTCATTCTCAGGTACTGGTAAAGTGGATACGTCCGATAACAAACTGCTCGCGCTTTCAGACTTGATCCACGCCGAGGCTTCGTCGTAAGACAATAGCGCTGAAAATAAGGAAAGCATCAAAACGCACCAAAAAAAGAAGAAAAAAAAAACATAATATTTCATTCTTGTACTTCGCAATTTATAACACGAGCTATCTTATCGAGTACTTACTGTAGGCAAATAAGTAATATTATACGTGCGATAGGTATGCGGCCGAAGTATCAGAAATAATCGAGCGTCTTTTTCAATCAAACATACACCCGAGTGAGAATATTACTGAACAATCATTGCGGAATTTCTTGTTTCAGACTCGAACTTGAGGTACGAAAGCTCGCTTACGATCCTTCGATAGCGCATTGAAAACCAAAAATTCGGTAAGCTGAGAATCAGGAAATGAAGCAACATAAATTCATGGGAAATAAGAGAGTGAAGAACGAGAAAGGAAAATAGGTTCGAGATCGAATATAGCGAAGATGGAAACATTTGACGATCGAGTGGTTACTACGATCGAGTGGTTACTACGATCGAGTGGTTACTACGTAAACCATTTCAGTGACTGTATACATTGACAGACTAGAAAGAAATCGTACGTTACTTTATGCAGAAATAATCGCTAATTATAATATTGTCTAATAAATAAAATGCAGTATTTAAATGCTTACGTAATGACGAATCGATTTTCAATCGGCGAGAATACTTGATACGCGAGAACACTGATGGACAATAAGTCGTACATTCACAATACCAAATTTACACTGAAAAGAAAAGTGAACTGATTGTACTAATATCTTGTAAAATAAAACAACTTCATGAGCGATTCGCCTAGACACGTACTTCACCGAGAACGAATATTCAGATTGAACCATCAAATACCATCCAAAAGCTACAAAGTGAAAGAGACGTTCTGCAGTGATTATCCACAAATTGAAATACAATTGAATAGCGAGCCAAGAATAAGAGCAACAAGCTGAAAAGTTGATATTGTATCGTGTTATTGAATATCATTTATCGTATGAGATGTACATCGAACACGGTTCTACATATGGCGAATAATATGAAAAAATTACGTACTTGCACATGCAAATTATGAATTACGATGAATGAAATCCAATCTTTCAATGTGTTGCGTTGACAGGCACCGTATCCGCGTTAACGTGAATTACTTACACTTTCAAATCTTTTCGACGAAAATGTGAACGATTTTTTTTTTGCACCAACTACCGAAACATTTAACATGGCGGCTATAAACGACAATTGCTTCGCGTTCGAACTGGAAAACGAGTAACCGTTAACGTACGCCGACAACGGAACAATTCAAATTTCTTCTTTTTGGCTTCGAGGTTTTCGTTTGAAATTTCGACGCTGTATGCAATGTTACCAACAACGTGTGGGAAAAATTATTCACTTCTGTAGCACCATTTCTCCTGACATTTTCATTATTCGCGATTCATTTTCGAAATATGTATGATAATTCCATATGTAGGACATAATTATTTATATAAAACTAATTAATCATTGAAATTTTGTAATTAATGCGCGTAAATGCAATCTACATGGCAGACACTCGTTGGAGTAGTAAGAGAAATATTTTATTTGTATCACGTGATCAATTTCAACCAATCCTGGCTGTACCACACTACCTTATTAATAGACAGAGGCGAAAAGTGCTGCCATCTTCACTGGATTTGTTTGTTGTTTATTAATTTTCAAATTTACTATTCCGTTCCGTTCCAATATTACATTTAATTTTTACATTCTGTGAATTTTGCAAAGTTTATTGTGTACATTTGCATACTACCTCATCCTCTATATCTCCGTAACAAGGATTTCATCTCGCATAATGTCTCGTTCCTAAACTTATTGTCAAAGTAAGTATTTACTACATGATATTTACAATTTATCGGATAACCGGATGTCATAGCTACTGTATAATTTATTCGATTTTTTCGTTTCCTATTATTATGGATTCGCCATTCCGTCCTGCTTATTTCTATAGATGTCCGTTCTCGTCGACATTTCAACGAATGCGTATTTTCGTAGTGCTCATTCATTCTTCTGTAACAAAATTACACCACCATCGGATATCTGGTTTCAATTAAGATAGATCAACGTTTTGTTCCTGAATTTTTACCGCATGTAAGTACATATATAAGTCTCGAATGAATATCTCTTGTCTTATCTTGTCGCACGCGCCTTATTTACTCCTGTCCGTTGATCGACGGAAGCAAGCTTCTACCGTATCGATCTAGTATTCGCCTCTGTAATCTATAGGATGATTCATTTTATTGTGTACGATTCAAGTCCAGTTTCAACTATGATTTTTCAGTTCGAATCGTGCGCTTGATGCAAGAAGCTGTCGCTCTTGCTTAAATGTCTAATCTTTGAGTGTAAATATCTTTCGTCATTGTAACGATCTCTTTGTTTTCGAGCGTTCCATTAAAGAAACCTTTTCAAATTCGAATTTATTTCGAGTTGTTTAAAAGGAACTTAGAGTTGTTTAAAAGGAACTTATACGTATCTATCGTATTCTTCATATCGCATCGTGTTTTCTCGTCTCTCGTCTCCTATTATTATGATTATTATCATCGTATACTCGATAACTTAAAATCAATTTTTTTTCCTACAGAATCGCCATTCGGTCTTTTAATGCCTTACACATATCATATGTCACCGCAGACGTGATGGCAGCTATCAAGGCGTAGAATTACTGTTTGTTTCGCTGATATTCGATTATAATCTGTTGACTTTGTTGATCCTAAGTATACCGATCGTTTGTTCATCCCGTCCTGTTCTCTCATCTCTCTCTCTCCCTTCCTCTGTCCGTTAATTATTATGCTCGATAATTTATTTGATGTTATTTTACAGGTATTTTATACTGAATCACCATTATTCGCTGTTGATACCACAAAATCGTATGTCACAAGTGGTAGCTAGATGTAGAGCTGTTTACTGATAATCAATGCGATTGTTGTACGTGTAATCTGATGTTGAAACTGATATTTCTCGTTTGTTGCTCGTTATTCATTGTAAGTATGCGTCATGTTCTCTCATTGTTTGTCTCGTAAAATTATCAAATTATCGTACATTCGATAACTTAAAATCAATTTTTTTTCGTACAGAATCGCCATTTAGTCTTTTAATGCCGTCTACATCGTATGTCATCGCAGAGCTGGCAGCAATCTGTGCCTAGAATTACTGTTTGCTGATATACTCGATTATCTTTGTCTAAAATTCGTTGACATTCATCTGATGTTTCGTTGATTGTAAGTATACCGATCGTTTGTTCGTCGCATCTTTTTCTCACATCTCTCCCCTTCTCTCACCGTGTTCGATAATTTATTCCATTTGTTTGTACGTTACAGTTTACCTACTGGAGCCGTACTTTGAAATTAGATTTCCCTCGCCGTCGGATTTCTAAGGGAGGTTCGAGTTCCAACTCCCTGCAGTTGGGTCAGAGTCGTGGACCAATACATGTACGACCCAAAAAAATGATCGGGTTCTCATGGGCGAAGAAGCTCACAGGGTACTCTTCTTCACGCCCTTCGAAGACGACGCCGTGTCTTTTGGAGATATGGATGGATCCGATTATGACAAGACGCAACATTTATTAGAAATTGCACCAAGATCTGCGGACGTCCTTCCTCGCTCTCTGTATCTATGTCGTCAAAAGGAAGATGAAATTCGCTGTCGCAGGCAAGCTGAAGCCGAACAAACTCCTTCATATCGTTGAGTTTAATTTTTTTTTTCGCCATCCATTCCTTCTCCTGTATGTTTAACTTGTAATTTTTTTTTTTTTTTCAACGCCATTCTTATTATCCCGCCATTCTATACTTTCCTTGTACTTTGTGTTTAGGTTTAGGTTCTTTTTTTTCGCAATTTTTTATTCGTACATTTGTTTCTTCTCGTTTTTGGGGATGAACTTACTTTTGCGTGTTTTTGTATCATATTCTTCGAAATTTTCATTGCCACCGGTAACATAGATCTTGTCATTAAGAACACAGCATGTACGTTGAACTCGAGTAATATATTATGTTTATCTTACGGTTTGCGAATTATTTTGTCATTAACTTCATTATGAAGTGTGCTGAGTACGTATATGACTATCGGAATACTTACAGAAGCTGAACATAATTTTTAATATTTGAATTGAGAAATATTGAGTGATGGACGATTGCGTAAACATACGTGTAAGTACGAGTATATGAATTCGTGAACTTGAAATACACAGCGCCAGTCATTGAGAAAGAATTGCAATGAATTTGAACTAGTCATCTTGAAAAAGTTTACTGCTGCCATGAAATTTGCTAAACAATAAGTCATTCAGCAGCGCTACAATTTGGTACTTTACGGTACATTTTTGGGAAAGTAGTTCATTGAACTCATTCACTGTAAGATGAATTTGCGATACCTTTGAATTACCTCAAAATAACCCATCCACGATCGAGTAATTTATGGGGAACTGCTGGGAATCTACATCATTGAACTGGGTAACTTTTGGTCAACAGCTCGCACCCTTAATTCGCCCAAAAACAGACTTTCATTACTTCTAAGTAGCCTTCCACTACAAGTCTACTCCAGGTATATTTTTGGGTATCATCGCGAGCAATAATCGGGTCACAGTATTACCCTTTCATCGCTTCTCAGTTACCCTTTACACGGAGTCTACTACGGGATATTTTTGGGTATCGTCGCGAGCAATAATAGGGTCACAGTATTACCCTTTCATCGCTTCTCAGTTACCCTTTACACGGAGTCTACTACAGGGATATTTTTGGGTATCATCGCGAGCAATAATAGGGTCACAGTATTACCCTCTTATCGCTTCTGAGTGACCCTTTACACGGAGTCTATTACAGGGCAACTTGAGAGTTATCGTGGGTAATTATTGGGTCACAGATATTTCCCTTACATCGCCCTTCTGTAACTGCAGTTACAAATGGTCTACAAGAGGGGAATATTAGAGACACGGATGCACTTTTTTCTGAAACCCATAAAATACCCCTAGTGACCCAACTGTAAGCCGTGCAATAATAGGTTTATGATATTATACTATATACAGTGACTGTTAGATCGACCGAACGTGCTCATAGCCTGGACTCAACTAACTGTACAGTCGGTCGGCCCACAGTCTTTCTTAACTATACTTTCCATTCTGTTGATCGTACATCTTTAGTTAGTAATGTCTAGGAAGTTGGGTGGTGAGTGTGCTGAGTAGGTACACTGTCTAACACCCCCTCCCACACGAACAACCCATCTTGAACTCACCGGAGACGCTGAATACGGATATTCTACGACATCAACGGATAGACATTCACAGGAAAAACAATGTTACTCGCTACCGTGGTAGTTTTGGCACATCCTGTTAAGTACAGCAACAATAAGTCAATAGGAAAATGAAATAAGTGTAATTGTGAACGGATTCACGTTCCACCGTCACTTCCTTTTCGTAGGAACCAACTACCTAATGGGAAAAAGGTTTTCAGTCCGTGGACTTACTCAACCGCCCCGTATAACAACACAGTAGATATTACACCAATATTTTTTTTTTTTTTTTTTTTTATGTAGTGATTCACATAAGTGAATGGTTTATCAAGTTTTAATTCTCAAACAAGAAATTGAATTCTGTTGGAAAACAAGATTCTACATATTAAATCAATTGAGCCGAAAAAAATTTTTTTTTTTTTTTTTTTTTTTCGGTCAGGAATCACTCACGAGAGGAACAAAGAAACAATGATTAGAAAGAAAGAGCGCTCAGGAAAAATTATAATTATATATAAAGTAATAATAATAATCGTAAGAATAAGACAAACCATAAGTGATATTCTTAAGTACTACGGAGAGATCCTTGCCAATAAGAATAATAATAACAATAAGTAAAATAATCATCAATACAAACTATACGATTTTTACTCCTATAAACAGTGGATCCTTGGCAGGAGTGCACAGTCATCGGAACAATGGATATACGGACGATAAAGAAATTAGGAAAACCTGAAACAAACGATTAATTTTCCTTTACAGTCGGTATTGTACTCATAATTCTGTCACGCAATTTGGAGAATGGTTCTTTCACTAACGGCTTAGTCAATATATCGGCTAGTTGATCTGAACCTGCTATCTTTATGGGAATAAGCAGTTGATTATCGAAATACTCTCTCGCTTTCAAATAGATTAATTCAATGTGCTTAAGACGTCCCTTGGAGGTGGTATTAAGACACTTGCCGATAGCGGCATTATTATCCTCAAAGATCTTGATAGGGTACGCTACTTTACCAAGTATCTCTTCGGTCAATCTAGCTAGGAAAAGGACATCGCGCGCAGCCTCACAGATGGCAATATATTCCGCTTCACCACTACTTTCCGCAAGGCAGTTTTGTCTGCGAGAGCAGTAGGCCACTACACAACCATTAAAGAGGATTATGTAACCAGTTGTTGATCTTCTAGTTTCACGGTCACCGCCATGATCAGCGTCCACATAACACTCAAAACCTTCTCCTAGGTTCCCATACACAAGACCAAGGTCTCTATTGGTACACAAATACTTGAATATACGTTTGACATTTGTTACATCTATATCTTTAGGAGCAGCTTGTGCGCGTGCAGCAAAGTTTACACTGAAAGCAGTATCGGGTCGCGTTACGTTTGAAATATACAATGTACTGCCTATCGCCTTTTTATAAGGGAAGGCTCTATCAACATCGGGAGTCTGGCCCTTGTGGTCACCAATGGGCACCATTGGTGTTGTTACCTTATTACACGTCTCCATTCTGAATTCTTTGAGTAGGTCATTTACTAGCTGCATTTGGTGAATATAGAGGAAATCTCCTTCACATACGAAATCAATACCTAAAAATCTTTTCGGGAAGCCTAGATTTTTGATCACAAACTTTTCTTTTATACTCTCTAGCGTTTTATCTAGCAAGCTTTGTTTGTTTGATGTAATGAGGCAATCATCGACATAGACCAGGAGTAATACAATGTCTTCATTTTCACAACGATAATAGATGCATGGTTCTCTAAACGACGATGTTAATTTTATCTGTTGCAGGTATGTAGACAGTTTTTGATACCAGCAGCGAGGTGCAATAGCTAGACCATAAATGGCCTTGTTTAGACGACATACAAATTTATTTTTATCATAATCGAGACCCTCTGGTATTGACACAAATTTTTCTCTATCAATATCTCCATTGAGAAAAGCCGATTTGAAGTCTATTTGGATTAGGGGCCATTTATCCTTCATCGCGACAGCTAAGAACCAACGGATAGTCGAAAAGGCTGGTGTGGGGCAGCTTACCTCACTCTTATTGTAATCTTCTTTATCCAGATCTCCACGCGCCACAATTCTCGCTTTATATATACCATCTGTCTTTATTGTGAAAATCCATTTTAGTGGTATAACTTTCTGACCTGGCTGTCTTTCTACTATTTCCCAAACGTTATAATCAACCATTGCTTTTAATTCATTCTCAATTGGTTTTTCCCACAATTCTTTATTATCACCCGTTGTTGCTTGTTTATAACTAATCGAATTTTCGGTAAATATATAGTCGTATTTATTATACACACCATAATTATCAAAATAGTTTTTGCTTGTAGTATCTGTAATACTAGCATTTATATTTAAAGGATTGTCAAATCCTTTTTCAGTTTCACTGCTTTGAATATTCATGCTATTAATATTTACGTTACTATTATTTTGAAGCTTTTTCGTATGACTACGAGTTTGAATTTTTGGTTGGATAACTTTTGGTCTTTCAGCTATTTTTATTACAGGCAGTGTTTCTAGTGCATTATTTTCTGGATTTAATTGCTCACTATCATTATTTGCTGCTGTAATTTCGCTTGCATCTCTATTTAACAAATTAAAGAGCTCATACTTTTCATCCGGAAAATCGTTCCTATATTGTTTGAATTCCTGGACTAGTACATTGCATCCTTTCAACACTTTGTTTGTTGAGCGCTCATACAATTCATAACCGGTATTGGTGAAACCACACAGATAAGTGATCTTTGCACGGGGCTGTACTTTGTCTCCTTTGTTTACATCATCATCAAAGAACAAACAACGTGAACCAAAAATGCGAACATTCGAAACGTCAGGGACTTTCTCGAAAAATTTTTCAAATGGAGTGAGCTGATTGATAGGTGCATGCGGTAAACGATTATGTAGATATGTTGCAGTTTGAACTGCAAGTCCCCAAAGTGCAGTGGGAAAACCGGCCTCAAGCATTAAAGCCCTGCCCCACTCTTGAATTTCTCTGTTACATCTCTCTGCCTTACCATTGTGTTCATGGACATGCGCTTCGCTGAAGTCGAACTCTGCCCCATATTTCTTTAGGACAGATTCCACTTTGTCATTCTTAAATTCGGTACCTTGGTCTGTGCGGAAAAGGCGAAATTGACCAGTGGTGGGGAAGTGCGATTGGATGAACCTATAGCCCTCAGTGATACACTCATGGACATCAGCTTTTGATTTCAGCAGAAAGGTTTGTAGGTAATGCGAATAATCATCTAGGAATACAAGGATGTACACATTTTTGTCGACAAAAGTTGGTGGCGTAATTTTTCCCATCAAGTCCGCATGAATAATTTCCCCTGGTCTAGTAGCGCGCTCTCTCTCTTTCTTAAAACTCTTACGTGTCATTTTGGCTAATCCGCAACACAGACAGGTTTCTGTCTTACTGTTACAGATGTAGTCATTTGTACCCACAGTTACATATTTCAAACGATTGATATAGGATGCATTCACATGAGCAAACCGGCGGTGCCATTTGGCGCCCTCTAGTTCTAACTTCAATTTTTGTAACGGCGTATACTTCTTACGTTTCGGTAGTTTACTTGTCAAATGATTAATTCTTACCTTTGATGTTAGGGAAGGATCCTCTTTGAACAAATGAGATTCGCTCTTTATGACTTTCATTGGTACGTAAAATAATTCTTCAGTTAAGTGGATGAGAGAAAGCTTGCGTTTCAGTTTTCTGGAATAAATAAATCCGTTGCGTTCAGATAATGTGGCAATAGTTTTAAATTGCTTGTTAAAAGCCCGAACGCTCAAGACAGGTTCAGTCAAATCCGGAATGAATTGTACATTACGTATAACCAAGTGTGATTCAATTTTGTTGAAATGCAGTGCCAATGGGAAATCCCCCTCCCCACACGATATTCCTTCAGACTTACCTCCCGCATATTTCACCTTACAAGGTTTAGTATGAGGACGATAATTTATTAAAATTGACACATCGTTTGTTGCTACATGCGTGGCACCTGAGTCCACTAGCATGGCATACTGTCTTTCAAACTTTAATTTATTAATTATTTCGGATAACTTACTTTTCTGCTCTTCTTTCTTCGCATCACGATTTTTGTCATTCCACCAACAATCCTTGGCAAGATGATTAAATTTATGGCATATGTAGCAGCATTGTCCTGGATGTGGACAATTACTGGCCTTATGGAAAAACATTCCACACTTGAAACAGCGATTGCGTTTCTTCTCCTCTGCGTCCATTTTTGACAATTTTTCCAATTGTTCTTTCGAGTAGACATCCTTCAACGCTTTGGCTCGGAAAGTTTCTTTATTTTCCGGCAGTTTCTCCTTGTAGGTTGAAGGTGGTTGTACAGTCTTATAGGATGAGGTTGATGGCTTCTTGCTTGAAAAAGACATTTCTTTTGGGTTTGAGGCGCGAGGCTTCTTGCACTTTGGTTTATCATCAATTTCGGCATTACGTTTCTTACCTTTTTCACTTCTGTCTTTTTCGGCTGTTGGTACTCTTTGAAAACGTTCCTTCACTAACGCATATGTAACATCTACTGGATCCATTTGAGTGATCTCGTTGTAAAATGAAAAGAAACTTGTCGTCGGATCGCGTATTCCCTCAATCTTCTGTAAAAACTTTATGGCTAAATCATAATCAGAAAAGGTAGAACCACGACCTTCCAGTTCCATTTTCATTCGTTCAAAATCGCCAATAAATCTTTCTTTGGAGAAGTTGGATCTGAAGATGATGTTATTGAACTTTTCTTCCAATTTGACCTTCTCATGGACCGTTGAGTATTCGTATAGCTTTTTGATCATCTCGACCGCATCAAATGTACATGTAGCACTGCCAATTGCATTCTTAATATTCTTAGATACTGTGGCTCTAATGAATGTAAGGGCACTTTTGTCCAGCATTGTACGGTAGTCAGGTGAAATCTCAATCAAACCTTCTCCACATTTTGCTTGCACAAAAGGAAGAAGTTTAAGGGAGCCTAATTCGATATCAACCATATTTCTCCACTCTCTATAATTGACAGTACCAGCTAACTTTTCATGTTCAGCAAAATGTCTCAAGGTCATACGCGGTGCATTATATGCTTTATCTAAAGCATTCCATTTTTCTTGTTCTCCAGAAAGCACCGAATTTCGTGAAGTTTCATTAGATCCCGACATTGTTTTATTGATGAACTCAGACATAGTATGTATGAGTCGTCGAACATCCTGAGAGTCAATTCTCTCATTAACAGAGGAGCGAAATTTTTGATATCCAGTCCAATGACCATGTCTCCCTGGAGTATAACTTCGAACGTTACTGCGAGAACGCACGCTATTTGTGCTTCTACTACTACAAGTTCTACTTGACGGGCTGCGCCGACGCGACGTATTACAATACAAACGATCACGAGAGTGACGACGATTTGAGCGATCGCGGGAGCGATGACGACGAGGGGAGTGATCGCGAGAGCGATTACGAGCGGAGCGATCGCGAGAGCGATGACGACGAGGGGAACGATCGCGAGAGCGATTTTGTAAAGGACTTACCTCATCAGCATGAGAAGTTGAAAGATTTATCGGTTGAAGAACATGACAATGTTGAATTGGAGGGTTAATTTCATGGTTCGTCGATGACGCTACCAGTGGCTGCCACGCAATGGATGATAGATCTTCACCTCGCTTTCTCCTTTCGTTGACTCGTAGTTTCTCAGTTAGCGCTTTTTCATTCCTCATATTGGCAATTTCAATTCGTAATTTTTCACGTTCGGCACGCATCTCGTTTATTTTATCAACCTCCCTTTTCTTTGCTTCACGTAGCTGTTTTATTCTAGCAGTATTGGTGATTCGTTGACTACCATGTTTATTACTCGAATCTGTTTCTGTATTCACTGATGTTACATTAATCGGACTTACTGTTCTTTCCAAAGTTAGTTGACTGGCGGAATCCAAATTATCATTGGTATTTTCTTCTTGTTCGACATCCGATGCCAGTAACTTTTCTTCCTCGATAAGACCAACGCGTTCGTTGTCTGTCATTCTTTTTATTTATAATCACAATTCTTACCCAGAAATAAAAAATAAGTTCTGGCCGCGCAAGGTGAGTAAGCGCACTAATGATAATATCACCAACGTAGAATGTATGATATCACCCGGTATCGCACGAACAAAGAGAACAATGAACAAGCGAGATACGCGAGATTTTTGTGTGTTATCCACAGTACGCCGGTACGCGAACCAAAAACGCTTAACAGCAAACCAATGACGAACTTTAAAGTTAAACTGAGTGTTTATTATTCATTCACCTTAATTAATCACAAACACTTGTTTTAGCCGTAAAGAAAAAAAAAAGGCCACGACTCTGCTACCATGATATTATACTATATACAGTGACTGTTAGATCGACCGAACGTGCTCATAGCCTGGACTCAACTAACTGTACAGTCGGTCGGCCCACAGTCTTTCTTAACTATACTTTCCATTCTGTTGATCGTACATCTTTAGTTAGTAATGTCTAGGAAGTTGGGTGGTGAGTGTGCTGAGTAGGTACACTGTCTAACAGTTTACTACAAGGTTACACAGGGTCACACGTGGAAATTGTCAAAGTGCATCCATTCCAGCAGGGTCACACCTCATCAGCTGGACGGTGCTAAACGAGACGACCCTGAAATTGCACTGACAACCCTCTTGTAGATAGGGTTACACATGGAATTTTATTCACCGGGATGTCATCAATGTGAAGGTATAGGTAAACATTGTGACAATGAGGTGATGCCCTGCATCAAGGATCTCAGCCTCCAAGAAGTCCATGAAAAAATAGTCCAATTGGGACGGGGAATTTGAAAAGCTAAGAAGAGACTCAAACTGTTGAACGACTTTAAAGTGAATGTTCACCTCAACAATCTTAGACAAGACATAGTAATTGGTGGGTTTAATGGGGATATTCGCAAATGGTCTTACAACGTCAAAGGAGGAGAGCAGGGTACAGGGGAAATTGGTTTTGATATTGACAAGTTTAAAAGCCGAGCCTTGCTGTGTGAAGAGCGTCGGCTTGTAACGTTTGAATTGACTGAAGGTTGGGGCTGTAAGCGGTAGAATTTGGGCAGCAAGCATTATCTGCAAAAGTCGATTTCAACTAATTTGACTCAAATCAGGGAGAAATAATGAGATATTGTGAAACCAAATTTATAACATACAAGCAATTGGCCCATTTTTGTGAGGTACATAGAATTCAAAAGCTAGGCAATCAAAAAGAAGGTATCTATCTGATGATGATAAGAATTGAGAAAATAGTGTTTTCCTGGAGAGCCTATTTTTACTTGATAAGTATGTAATGGAAAAATTCTATTCTTTTTCTTCTCACAGTATTCCCATTACTAAAAGTTTGAAAACTTTTCAGAATTCAATTCCAAATACGCAATTTACAAATAAAGTATTCACATTCTTTATTACAAATAGGCCTACAGTAGGTTCTCATGTAGCATTTGTTCAACATGTTTCACTAAATTATAAGCCATTATTTTATTCTTTTATAAATATGTTTCATTTGTATCGCTTAACAACTTTATTGAAATGACCCGTTAAACATTCTGCTGATAATTTGCACAAGTGTATTTGAAGTTTAGCCGCGAATATATTTGCTTAGTTACATGATATAGCTAATTTAGCTTCAATTGTACATTAAAATACTGGATCATATTTCTAGAAAAAATTCAAACAGATCAATCAGAAATGTACTTGGCTTTGATGTGACAGAAACCTGCTCTATTCATCAACATTGTCAATTGCTGATGGTTAGGAAGATTATTGGCCACATGCGCTCTCAGTTCCTCTATGGTAGCACATTTTGTCCCACAGTTACAATGTAGAGTTGGACTAACTCTGCAGTGTCTTGAAACAAAATATCTCCGCCGGTATTCATTGAGCTGAAAACTTTCTTTACATACTGTACATGTGAAAGGATACTCAGAACTGTACTCAGTCCGACAATGGCGCTCCAAATTTGAGAGCCAGTAAAATTGGCCGCCGCATGTACTACATTTGTGCTTATTGTCATTTTGTTTGCTTGTGCTCAGTTTCTCAGCGTTTTGACTGATGCTATGACTGTCCGCTATGACTGACGCTTTAGCTGGCGCTTTGGCTGGCGCCTTGACTGCTGCTATGGCTGGTGCTATGGCTGGCGGCTTGACTGGCGCTTTGACTGGCGCTTTGACTGGCGCTTTGACTGGCGCTTTGACTGACGCTTTGACTGGCGCTTTGACTGGCGATTGGACGTCTGTTTTCTACGTGGTCTATGTATTCACAAAAATGGTTGCAATTACGACAGTATATTTTATAATTTGACATCCAACCACCGCCTCTATGTCCACAGTTTAGGCACTTCATGTTTGTAAACTGTAAACAAGAGAAAAAAATTTACATGTATCAATTGCTCGTACCCACATGAAATAGGCAGTGATTACATCCAATTATACGCATGAAAAATTGAACCAAGTTTTGCGAAAGCACACTGTCCTCAGTTCTTAGCTAACTGCTTTGTATCCTCAGCCCAACCTTCAAAACTTCCAATCTCTATGTATTACTGCTGTACGCTTTTTGTATGATCCATTTCACTCGTCGAATCAGCGTTTATTAATACTTTCACTAGAAAAGTAACCTGACATGCAGATGTGACGAGAAACTACTTACTTATGTTTCTTCTTAGAAATTATGCCGCTGCACAAATGACTAAAAAATCTATCTCAAAATTAAATAATTCCACTCGAACAAGTTTCTTGAATAACACTGCATTGAATTGCTTCATTTGTAAGATATGAGTGCAACTACTCGAAGTCTGATTGATAACTGACTTGAATGTTTGTGCGAAAAAGGTTTATATGGGTAGATCTGCAATGTGTAAAAGATTTCTAGCACAATCAATGTAGATTGAAGGATATATGTGAATATAGACCGTAAATGTACCCGGGAGATGTGTGTATGAAAAGGCGCAAAGTACCCAAAGTTACACCATAATAATACGAGGTATATGTTAGTGTAACGAATAGTGATAGTATAGGACAACGTCCATGTGTATGTTACGGCAAGAGACCGACGATTGGGGATTGTAAACATTCACCGACAAACGTTGACGGTTGATAGTTGGTGGTGGAAAAATATCTCTTTCACACTACATGACCATAAAATTGATCTTTACTCTTTTATCAAAGTGCCTAAGGTTGATTTTAACAGGGAACCTGTTCTATGGGGGGCTTTTTCAGAAATTTGCCGCGCGCCGTCCGCTGTCCGGCAAAAAACTTGGAAAAATTTCAACTCTCGAGCTATATATGATAGGAGGGGCACTTGGAGAAATTTTGACTCTCGAGCCACATATGATAGGAGAGGGACTTATTTTCATATTTTTTCGCATGATGTACTGTTTAAAGAGATTTTTACTCTCAAAAGAGTAAAGGAACAAAAAACTTGTCCTGCTCATGTATATCAAACAGGAATTATGTAATGTGAGCAGTTTCTCGCTAAAAAGCTTCTGCGTTCGCTGATGAAGGAATGCTGAGATACCTCGTGGACTACTGGCGAGTGTAGTCAATAATGAGAATTACTTCTCATTGCTGTGTTGTGAACTTGTGATTTGTACGGTTGTGCGCCTTGTAAAGAATAACCGCCGAAAAGGCAGGTAACTAGAGTTTTATCTTCTCCGCATTCTCCTGAAATTTGGTGCCTCAACCATGCTACATTGTTACTGAATTGTGTGTGCGTTAAATCGGACGATGTTATTAAGTTATTCAATTGAAAAATATGACTGTTTTCTTATCTTTTTGGTTTCCAAGACTCTAATTCCTGCTCAAGTTTTTCCATCAGTTTTCTTTCATTTTTCTCGCCCTTTTGCAATTTCCCTTGCAATTCAGAAATGTTTTCTTCTTTTCTTTTCAAATCTGTACCTACAGAGGTCACCATTGTCCGAGTATTTCTGTTTCACAACACAGCATTGTTTAGTCAATAAGATCACAGTGTTATACTATAAGAATTCATGGTTAAGGCCTTGTTCTCCAGTTGCGACACAACTGATGATGGGATAACACCTGAAAGTACTCTTGTAAAAGCGACTAATAAAGTAGATTTGAACATTTTGAAAACCCTTTTTCAAGAGAACGTTAATTGAGAGTTTTTCTGCAAAATAAGTCAAAATTATTTTTTATCACTCTTCTGGTCATGACGTCATTAGAAAACACTATTTCAAGTTCTTATGTCCCTCAAAGAGTTAAAAGTCACTATCAGAAAATATCCTAAATCATTGAAAAATACTCGTATTACCAAAGACTTTTCTTCCTAAGAAATAGGTCTAATAAACGTGAAAGACGAATACTCCGATGTGGAGAAAAACATGCAAACCGCAGAAAAATAAAAGACGACGAGCGCTTTCGGTTAAATAACCATCTTCAAGCCTGAAATGAAAGCAACTGACGAACAAAAGAGAAGAACGAGGTATTAAGATCGTCCAAACGAGAAATCACGGTGTGAGTCATAAACCAGTTCGATCAGGCCATCTTCCGGAATGTACGAATTGAGTACAGTGAGTGTTGAGATGACGAATTATCTCTATAGTTTGAACTTGACCTCTTTTCCTCGAACCAGGTGTTACTTAATCATATCGATGGTGACGTGCACAAAGGATCTAAGTGACATTTTTATCAAAAATGAGTTAAGGGCAAAAATGGGTCAAGGAGCTCATGGACTATCGGCCTGCATCGAAAAAAGTGGGAAAAAGTCCACCAATTAGCCCCCAGGGGCAATGTACAAATGTAGTAAGTGACGAAAATCATATTTTTGTTGCGCCAATTGTAGTAAGTGCAGAAAATAACATGCAGAACCCTATATCGCCGCACTTACGACAAATGGCTTGTCACGCAAATGTACTTGATACAACCTGTGCAATCCTTCAATCTTTATTGTGCCATTACAATTAGTATAGGAAATAGGTGCACTAATGTAGTAAGTGAAAAATCGTTCAAGCCAAATGTCGTAAGTGCGCTCAAAAGGTCAAAATATGGCTGTAGAATGCTTATAAATTAAGCTACACATTTTTTTAAAACGAGGATCTATTCTTTAGGGTTGGTGCGTCCTACATCCCAAATTTCAAGTAACTTCAAGCAATACTGTGGCCAGCAGGTCAAATTGAAGTTCCAAAAATTTTCAAATCGCTCTCCTGAAAAATATGGTTTTTGTCACTTAGATCCTTTGTGCACGTCACCATCGATATTCATTATTGGCACAGGTACGTTGATGACGTTCTATGTACCTGGACTGGTCACCCAGATCTCCTTGGTGAGTTTCTGAGGTATCTCAATTCCTGGTACCCTTCCATCAAATTTACGTTGGAAATAGGGCTATTTTCCATTAACTTTTTGGATTTATCGATCTCTATAATAGACGGTATCCATAAGTTTGGAATTTACACGAAAGATACTACGACCGATGTTTTAGTCCACGGTGGTTCGTTCGGTCCTGTTGCTCACGAGATGGCTGCATTTCATAGCCTAGTTCACAGACTGACTCGTATTCCTTTGAGTTAGTCTGCCTTCAAGAAAGAGTTAATCACAATAAAACACCGGGCCAGAGTGAATGGGGTCAATGTCGATGTTGACGTGATGGTTCGGAGGAAAGTTACGAGGAGCCTCCTGGATTCCACCACTCCCCTCCCCCGAGACACAATCCGTGATCGCCGTTTGCGTTGGATCATTCTCCCTTTCCTGGGGAAGTTCTCCCTGCCATTGGGTCGGACCCTTCCCCGTTTGGCTTCAGACCCGCGTTTTACAACCCTACCACAGTTAAGAGGTTGTTTGTGAGACTAAAGGACCCCATACCTGTCGATGAGAGGAGTGGTGTGTATAAGTTGGAGTGTGAGGATTGTGGAGGCTTTTATATTGGTGAGACCAGCCGCCAAATGAAAGTTAGAGTAGCTGAGCACCTGAAGTCTTGGAAGAAGGGACACTTAGGGGAGTCAGCTTTCGCCGATCACTCAATAAACAGTGGCCACAGCTTCCGCAAGGGATCCGAAAAACTCCTCCATAAGGAGAATTCCTACCGTAAGCGTGTCGCCCTCGAGAATATAGAGATAATTCGTCATCTCAACACTGACGGTATCACTGTACTCAATTCGTACATTCCGGAAGATGGCCTGATCGAACTGGTTTATGACTCACACCGTGATTTCTAGTTTGGACGATCTTAAAACCTCGTTCTTCTCTTTTGTTCGTCAGTTGCTTTCATTTCAGGCTTGAAGATGGTTATTTAACCGAAAGCGCTCGTCGTCTTTTATTTTTCTGCGGTTTGCATGTTTTACTCCACGTCGGAGTATTCGTCTTTCACGTTTATTATGGATAGCCGTAACTCGAAGGAACGGATTCGTTTAAATAGTTCTAAATTACTCTTTTGCTCATGACGTCATCAGAAAACATTATTTTAAATTGTTCTACTTCTAAAGTAGGTCAAGGTCTTTCATTTGATAATGGTATGATCAGAAAACATAGGGACTCATTAGAAAACATTACTCGAGACTCTTTCTGCAAAATGGATCTAGGTTACACTTATCGTCATGATGTCATCGGAAAATATTACCTGTTTTGAATTCTTCTGTCGTTCAAATAGGTCAAGGTCACACATTAGGGGTCATGATGTGATCAGAAAAAAGTGTTGACTTATTAGAAAACGTTACTTGAGACTACTTTTGTAAAATAGGTGAAGATTACCCTTCAGTCATGACGTCATCAGAGAACATTATTTGAAAATTTTCTTTCTCTCAAATTAGTTTATGGTCGCTCATTAAGTCACGACGTAATCAGAAAACGTTGTGATTCAATGAAAATGTTACTCGAGACTTTTTCTATAAAACAGGTCAAAATTAATCGATCTTTTGGTCTTGACGTCATCAGAAAATATCATCTTAAATTCTTCTATGTCCCAAATAGGTCAATGTAGATGCCCTCGCACTGTTCAAAACTGAGCTTGTACACTCCGCTCGAGCTCTCCTTGTCCTTTTGTTTCGTCTGGTCACCATGGGTTGGTTATTGTGGATACCCAAATTTACATCGTAGCCACTGAACGCCTTTATCATCTTGTTTGTGTACTTTCGTATGTATGGTATCGAACCGCAGTACTTTCTCACTATGTAATGATGGGTTCCTTTCTTTGTTTCCATTTTCCCAAAGACTCCATCCACCACGCCTCTACGATAGCCATTGGCTTCTGCGATCTGATTTAATATCTCGATCTCTTTCCTCTTCTCGTCATTGTTCTTGAGGGTAGAAATGGCTCGATAGCTGTAGTTCTGGATTGCCGCTAACTTGTGCCTGGGGTGGTCGTAGAAGTCACTTGGGATGATGGTGTCAGTATGCGTCGGCTTCCTGTAGATTTTGTATTCTATCCTATTCTTCTCCATTGTGAGTGTAAGGTCCAAATAATCGATGGTCTCATTGCCTTTTTTCACTGTGAATTTGATGCTCTCATTCATCGCGTTCATTTCTGAAAGGAATAGATCCCCCTGTCTACCAGTGCCTGTCCACACAATTAGGATATCATCTACATATCTGGCCCAGTGTTTCATCGAGTTTCTGAACTTGCTGCCCTTCAATATCTTGTTTTCCATATCATTCATAAATATCTCCTCTAGTATTGGCGACAGCGGTGATCCTGTCATAAGTCCCTCTTCCTGACTCTAGAACCTGTTATTAAAGCGACATTAGTTCTGGCTCAAGATCTTCCCCACTATGTTAGCGTACTTCGGCCCATCGGGGTTCTCATGGTATCCGTTGTTTTTGAGCAGAGTGCAGAGAAGTTCCTCCTTCGGTATGGTATTAAACATATTTGCCACATCAAAGGATATTAGCTTGTTGTTACTCTTGATTTCCAGCTTGTCCAGTTGCTCAATCAGCTCTCTGTTGTTTCTGATACTTTGTCTGGGTGCAAACTGGTAGTTTTCTTTCAGGAATGTGGCTACGATGGTGATTGAATGCTGTTGACCAGGGGTCTCATCGGACGGTTCGCTTTGTGGAGTTTCACAAGCCCCTTGAGTTTCGGTGCAACCGGGTTCATCACAAGCGTCCTTCCATTGCCGGGTACATCGTTTCGTTTCAACACAGGAAGCAGGTCATCTTGGTATTTCTGTGTTGGGTCCTTTGTCAGCTCTTGGTATCCATTCACTAAGATGTACGACTCCGCTTTTTGGGTGTAGTCCTCCTTCTCCATTACCACTACCGTGCTGCCCTTTTCCGCCTATCTTCTTTTGTAGATTTGTGACGTTCCTCTGCATTACTTGCGTTCTGTCATTGGTTCGGCACATATTCTCTTTGATGACCAATAGCACTTTTCCAATTTTGGTCCGGGCTTCTGGTCTCACGTCAGGTTCCATAACTTGGATTACTTGTTCGCAGCTAATGGCCATACTTTCGAGCTTACACTGGTCCAGCCTCTCTGGCTGCACTTGATTGATGCCTTTGTCCAGCAGTCTTCTTTCTTCTTCTGTGAAGGTGACGCTTGATAGGTTCTCGGTTCTGGGAGCAAATTTGTGCTCAACTCTCGCTTCCTTTCTTTCTTCTTTCTTCCGGATCAGTTCGGCAAGCTTCTTCTCGATCTGTTTTGTTTGGACTTCCACTCGTTTTTCCACATAGTCTTCTCCTTTCTTCCCCTTTCCTCCTTTTTCGAACATCATTTCTTTGACTTCTTGCGGGTGGAGTAACCTGGACAGATGGAAATATTGATCATACAGTAGACCTTTCGGCCTGGTGATTTTCTTGTAGAGTTCACCAATTTCGTTCTTCACTCTCAATCTTTCGGCTTGGATCTTGGTGCGTTTCACTGCTGCGCTGTTTCCTGGTAGCCTGATAGTCGCATACTTGGGAATAACGCCTCGTCTCAAGCAATCGTTATTGAACCAAATCATCACATGTGTCACTCTTAGTTTGGCCTTGGTCTTCAGAAACTTGAAAACCTCGTTAACCATGTCTGGTGTACTATTATTGGAACTCATAATGAGTGAGTAAGATGTAAGTAGAGCACTTCTTTAATGAGTTACTATGTTTTATGATCATACCATGATCGAATGAAAATACTTGACCTATTTGAGAGGCATAACATTTTCAAATAAGGTTTCTTGATGACGCCATGATCGAAACTCTAACGGATAATCATCACCTATCTTACAGAAGAAGTCTCAAGCAATGTTTTCTAATGAGCCACAACGTTTTTTGATCCCGTCGTGATCTGGTTATTGACCTTGGCCTATTCAAGAGACAAAAAGATTTCATGTTTTTAATCTGATGACGTTACAACCTAGATAGTGCTTGCAACACCATGTTGACCTTGACTGGAAACTACTTGACAGTGAGCACAGCGTCATTTCCAGGTGAACGCATGAAACATTGGACTGATCGGGATATGGACTTGTTTTGGTTTCATAGTAAGTGACTTGAACTATGATGGTTCCAATTACGCGTTGCACTATGATATTCGTTCCATAGTTTCCCAACAAAAAACTCTAATTGACATCATAAACGACACGAAAGATTCTCTCATGTAAGTATTCAAAGTTTAGATTTTCATACCGATGTCCAGGCCGTCACCTTGCTGAAAGATTACGTAAATGATACCTCGCCTAATTTAACTGGTCAACTTTTCCAATAATATCCAACCCCAAATTTCATTATTCTCTTCTCTTTGACCTTCATAATATTCACTTTCATTTGGTTTGGAAGAGACTAGGTAGTTTTGAATGAGTTATTTTATGAAAAACAATTAATTTCTGTTTCATACGTAATTTCGTTTTCTATAGCTTAACTTCAGGTGAGACTTCCTACGGTCTTCTTCTCTGTCTCAATGTCGCGCTTCCCCCTCTTTTTTTTAATGATCGCGAATGCATAAGCGTTGCACCCATAAATGTCACCGAAAATGCTTTTTATTGTCTGACGCTAATTCCGCGTATTTTGGCATTTAAGATAATATAGTATAGAACCGAGCATCGAAGCGCAGAAAAAC
The DNA here is from genome assembly GCA_035079385.1 of Aspidiotus rigidus. Taxonomy (NCBI): domain Eukaryota; kingdom Metazoa; phylum Arthropoda; class Insecta; order Hemiptera; family Diaspididae; genus Aspidiotus; species Aspidiotus rigidus. The sequence goes on from JAVHKY010000001.1 coordinate 12,538,548, forward strand.
GTGTCTGTACGAGGTAGTAGAAGAAGTTACGGGGGAGCAGGAAGAGAGGCCTCGGGGCAAACGCGAGTGAAATTTGACAACAATTTCGCGCTCATTCTCGCGAATCCGCAATACACGACGAATATTTTTTGGTAAACTTTCGTATATTCAAATGACAGGGAGAAAAAAAAAAGAGACGCGGGAAATTCTTTATACGTTCGACTGGGCGCGTCTCGGTTTTATTGTGTATCTCGTCTGCATTTTGTATAGCGTTCGAACGCCTCCGCAAAGCCTCCTATATGCCATAGAGGAACGCGTAATTTCGACAATATGTGTAGCACTTTCGCGCGCTCAACCTTTATTTACGCTTTACGTAGGGTGAATGCAAATTGAATATAAAGACAACGAAATTTCGCCATAACGTAGTGAAATGATTAAATAAATTATTCGTCTCGAGGGACTTCGAAGGATACATTTCTCGACTGCACACTGAAGGCTTACAGCTTTCGCGCACTTCGTCGTTGCCTTTTTTTTTTCAATATAGGAAAAACATCGATTAATGATACAGTGGTACCTATTATAGGGCGCAGGATAAACTTGTGTCGTAAATATGACCGAACTACTTACGATTCGAGATATCAAGATACGACGCGTTTATATTTATGACTATAACTTTCCATTTCGAATGATGTAATTTGTATTTGTAGCGATACAGCTGCGGGATTTCTATCGAAGTGAAAATACTCAATTCGCTCTTCAGATTGTCCAGACAGCGTTGTCTCATTCAATTCCAAAGCCAGATATCAACCCTTTGGCCCCGCGCTGTGGTATCCCTTCAATCTACTACGTCTCACTTCTACAACAGATGTTGCTGATCTCGCTTCCTACGTCCGCGCGAATCTTGATCGCTGCTCATTTTTATGGAACGACGTTCATTAAGCATTCATATACTGGAGAGTCGTAAATTGCTACACTAGATTTTGCGCGACATTTGTGTCGGACGGTCGCTTTTTCTCTCTTCCCGATTTCGACGAATGTTTCCATTCGGTAAATTCACGCTTTTATTTACAGTGTACTTATGTCGGCGATTCGGAGGCACGTTGCGAATCAAAGCTAATCGATTTAATCAACGTGCCCATATAAATGTGACCGCGCGAAGGAGGTCTTCGGGTATCAGCAGTCACATTAACAGATCTTTTGTACAGAATAAAACGTGTAGTACCGTTTAATAATGCCTGTTTACAACTACATGTGTGTGCGTGTGCGCGAACCCTGAAATGTATCAGCTTTAGAGACGAGGAAAGCATTTCGATTCGTTAAGGATGCACATGACTATCATTAACTCTATTGTAATTTTCGGTATGTCTCACGCCCCGTCCTGCTGCTTTTTTTTTTGTCAATAGCTGTATAGGAAGAAGCCGATGTAACAGAAGGGGCTAATATCGTCACAGTCGTATTGTAGAATAAATAACGAGTTCTATCAAAACCATCCCCGCGTCCTATTCGGTGAGTTACGAGGTGCTCGGGACAAGATAGTCATTTGTAGGGATGAATCGCTGATGCTTCTTTGTAATCCTCTTCTTTTTTTTCCCTCTCGTTCCCGCTTTATCTTATTTTCTGTTGATCGCACTTTCCTGCACACGATGTGTGTACATCTTTTACAATGAGGCCGATTCATAAAAGGTTACCGAGGTCTCGTCGAATTAGTTACTCTCCCTTTCCGCAGAATGATTTCGGCTTCTTCGAGGCTTAAGCCGCGCTGATTAAGCGTAACTGGAGGACGGCGAGATTCTTCGAAAAATTCGATTTCACATCCGCGAGTATTTTAGTATTCAGGTGTGTTGTACGCGATTTCAAAAGTGGACAATTCTTAATGATCTGTTTTTTCTCTCGCGCATAGTAAAGAAAAGAATCATCCTTAGAATTCCGTATTTTTCCTGGTCTTTACAAACGTAGGCCGTAAAAATTTAGGAAATTCTTTACGCTTCACGGTCGCACTCGAAAAAAAGCGAAAAAAATTCATAAATCAAAATATAATATGTATGATGGTGAAATTAATTTCATCGAGCTGTCGCAAATCGCAAAGGTGAAGTAGCGTATAAAAGATGTCATTGTAATCAACGGGAAGAGAGATAGCCGAGAAATTTGTTTTGAACTCTTCGAAAATTTGAAATCCATAAATTGTAGTTACGCGTACATTGGCGTGAATAGATCGAATTTCAATTTCGTACAATATATTGTAACCAAAACAACGTTTCCGCTCGTTAATGCGGGGATTTGCCATTCTGGTAGGAGTTATCTGGCAGAGTATGTTTTCAAGAAATTTTTTCGCAGTTTTGCGATTTTTCATTCTTGGCGATGAAGCAGAAAAGTATGCTGAGACTGTTAAAGGTTTAGTTCGTCCCTCAGCATTTTCCATAATAGGTCTAATCAATGTGAATAATGAAAACTTGAGCAAAGAGGATCTCATTCTGAAAAGGGTTTACTGTTAATCTGTCCGACATCTCCGTCACCAACAAAGAAATCCAGGTTCTCGCATAGTCAAACATTTGCCCTCCCACAGGCCAGGACTACAAAAAGTTGAAAACGATAGTGGCGGCGAGTATTGCTGCTGGCGTTGGGAACGTTTCCCATCCCAATCTCTCCGAGATAGAGTATATTTTGGGCAAACTTTATTCAAGTGTTCCCTATTGCTGCCTGCGTGGAGCAATATGGCCATTCTTTCGCAAAATGCTATCTTACCACCTCGTTATTGCTGTGGCGGACAAGGGCGCTGCGTCGGTGATCCTTCGGGAGACTAAATACACTCCATAATTGAGAACTTCTCTCAGAGCGGTACGTTGGCAGTCACCACTATCAAATTTCCCTTTTACAAGAAAGGTCATGAGACTAGGCGTATTAAACTCCTATGATGAAAACGTCCGCAATCTTATTAATGGTTCTGGCCACTTATCGGCTAGCAAAGCCGAAAAAGAGGCTGTCAAGGTCATGAACCCGCAGGTCCCGAAGCTGTACGGGTTAATCAAAACCTACAAAGAGAATTATTCGATCAGGCCGGTGGCTTCGTTTGTGACTAGCCTGACGTACTTTCTGAGCCGCTACCTCACGAACGTTTCGCCTACGTTTACTGCATTGAGCAGTGCGCAGTCCCCTTTGCCCCCCTCTTCACAGTTGACGTCGTTCGATAAGACAGATGTACGCCAATGTATCAGTAGCGAAATTTATTTCCTTCATGTGTAATATGTTGAGTGAGGTTGGTGTGCCTCCTGACACCACATTTCAGTTCAGAGGTCCAGAAAGTCCTCAATAATTAAAATTTACCCTAGAGGTACGAGAGTCCTCCCTGAAATTTCTGAACCTTCTCATCCAAAGCACCAATACTAGAAATACAGTCTGCACTCCTTGAATATTTCTAAAATTTCTTCTCTCTGTGAGAGGAGATTTTTCAAACTCGAACAATCACCTACCGCACCTTGCTAGTCAATCTGAAAAAACTGTAGATCAACCATGGAACAAATATCCTGGTGATTTATCCATACACTTGAAGATCCACTTATAAAATTCAAGCCGTATGTCATCATTCAGGATTATCTTCCTTCCACAGAGATGACATAGAGTCAGTTGTGATCTTCGAACTCTAAAATAATACGAAGGATACGAGAATGTGTTCGTTCCAAAGTTCGTCGATGTTAATCACAAAATTAACTCGCTTGCGAATCATATCTCTCTTCATCTCATTCTATCCCATAAATCTATATACATTTCTATATTTTTCTTCATTTTGTCATTTTGTTATCATATCACTCGTATGTTAGTTCATCGATGTGACAAGAATAGATTCTATAGAATTAAAAAGTGTATTAAATAGGTAATAAGATCTTAATTTTCCGCTCGCGATAGTAGAATGAAAATCAACTGTTGACTCGACTACCCATATAACTGTCGTTCTATGCGGATTGCGGCAATTCGCCTGAATTGAGAGACGTAGTATTCACACGGCATTTTCATGCTTTCGAATCGTAGTGATCGTTTTTTCATGATTTGCAATTTGAAACAGGACGAAGGGATCTTTTTTTCAATTTTTTTATCCAACTCTTTCACAAATATTCGAAAATTCAAAATCTTCGCTTAGGAATTCTCCTCTAGTTTAGTGAGAATTAACGATAAGGAACCAAGAAAGAAGGAATTTATATCCCTTGACATACGAGTAAACCTAATGAAAACGAAGTTAGGACTCCACACCATTGGAGTAGTTTACGAAGAATACGTTAATCTGGTACGAGTAATCAATTAAAGGCATTTATTCTCCCTAATCTTACTAAATCAACATTTTTTTTTTTTTTTTCAACATGAAAAGCGTAGCTAATTTTTTGACATGTCTCATGTCTTCGTGCTGTATGAATCGAAAGAAGATGTTGAAATGGTTGCCAACTCGACGTGCAAAATGAGATCAGCAAAGCTATCTGAATTTTTTCTCACAGAGGAAAGAAATTTTAGAAATACTGTATTTATGAGAAAAACATATATAAATTATTGGCACTATTGACCACGATAATTTATTTAATATGCTTTTATTGTATTGTTCTGACCACGGAAAAAATCTTCTTCTTGGTTCATGAGAAAGTTGTGCAGACTGTACTTCTAGTATTGTTGCTTTGGATGAGAAAGTTTGTACGGTGAAAAAGAGAAGGGAAGAAAATTTTCAAGGGAAAAATCATTTTTCAATTACCGCTTTAGTAAAACTGGACCAGAAAATCAATGATGGTTTGATTAATTGTGTGTCTCCTCTTCAGTTGCCAATATAACTATGTAGTCAGGTAATTGGACAATCAGAATACAGAAAACGAGCATCAAGATAGTAACATCTAGATAACATACGAGAAATTTTAGGCAGGCAGAGTCCTAGGTGTGACTCCGGACAATTTAGGATCCATTTTGAGAAGTATTGCAGTCGCATCCAAGGGTCACGGCTACTTTTTTGACAGCTGTTTTGGGACAATTAGTAAAAATTGATATTTTCCTTCATTACAACAATAATTAATTTCTAGAAGTTTGCTTTACATGTTTCAATGATTCTTTGTTAGTAGAAAGAAAATGCAGTTTATACAATTGATTATGAGAAAAACCTGAGTCAAGTCAACCGAAATTGACGGATTTGGCTCTCTCAGCATTTATTCCTTATATTCTAGAATAGAATTTATCGAATAAATATAGCGAAAACCTAGAAAGTTTATGCCAAATCAGTCCGCAATAACTCCCACCTTTGCATTAGTAATAAATCGGGAAAAGTGATTCAAGGTTTAAAGAGGAAGATTGAAGAGGGAGGTTTAAGCGTCACCAACGCTGACGAGGGCAGTTCTGTGGTGTTGATGGAGAAATCCGCCTATTCTTCCAAGATCCATGAAGTCCTCCAGCAGTGTGGTGCTAAAGAGAGTGAGGATTTCAACTTCCCTAAGCACTTTAAAGAAGTGAGGAGTGTCATCAACAGGAGTGAGGCTATTATCAAAACTCCTGATATGAAAAAAGCCTTCCTTGTTCCTAACCCCACACCCCCGCCCCCCCTCCTCAAGGGGCCGCCCAGAGTGCATAAGGACAATACCCCGATGCGACCCGTTGTTTTTTTCATCTCATCCCACACCTACCTCCTTACCAAATTCCTGGACTGTTGGTTCAAAAATCGTATTGATTTTGAATCTCCTCATCCAGTCTTGAATTCGGCCTCATTAACTGACGTCCTGAAGGGTGTAAGTCTTCCCCCGAGAACGACCATCTGCTCGTTTGATGTTATTGGTTTGTCCCGAATATTCCTAAGGCTGCTACTATCCAGCGTATGGGTGAGTTACTCGTCAAAGCCAATATTCCTCACAATTAGCTTTATGAATTTTTCGACCTTGTGAATATTTGCTGGTCCCCAACTACTGTAAATTTGAAGGAAAATTTTTCGAGTTTCCTGATAAAGTAGGGATCCCTATTGGATCACTATTAGGCTCTCTCATCTCCTAAATCTTCATTTCTAAGTTTGAACTTGACCTCTTTAGCTCGAACCAGGTGTTACTCAATCATATTCACTATGGGCACAGGTACGTTGATGACGTTCTATGTACCTGAACTGGTCTCCCAGGTCTCCTTGGTGAGTTTCTGAGGTATCTCAATTCCTGGTACCCTTTCATCAAATTTACTTTGGAAATAGGGGTATTTTCGATAAAGTTTTTGGATTTATCGATCTCTATAATAGACGGTATCCATAAGTTTCGAATTTGCAGGAAAGATACTATGACCGATGTTTTAGTCCACGGAGGTTCGTTCGGTCCCGTTGCTCATAAGATGGCTGCCTTTCATAGCCTAGATCACAGACTGACTCGTATTCCTTTGAGTCAGTCTGCCTTCAAGAAAGAATTACTCACAATAAAACACCTGGCTAGAGTGAATGGGGTCAATGTCGACGTTGACGTGATGGTTTGGAGGAAAGTTACGAGGACCCTTCTTGATTCCACCACCTCCCTACCCCGAGATACGATCCGTGATTGTCGTTAGCATTGGATCAGTCTCCCTTTCCAGGGGAAGTTCTCCCTCCAATTGCGTCGGGCCCTCCGCCCGTTTGGCTTCAGACCCGCGTTTTAAAACCCTACCATAGTCAAAAGCTTGTTTGTGAGGCTGAAGGACCCACATCCGTTAATGAGAGGAGTGGTGTTTATAAGTTGGAATGTAGGGATTGTGGAGGCTTTTATATTGGTGAGACCAGCCGCCAAATGAAATTTAGAGTAGCTGAGCCCCCGAAGTCTTGGAAGAAGGGGGACACTTAGGAGAGTCAGCTTTTGCTGATCATTTAATAGACAGTGGCCACAGCTTCCGTGGGGAATCCGAAAAGCTCCTCCATAAGGAGAATTCCTACCGTATGTGCATTGCCCTCGAGCATATAGAGATAATGCGTCATCTCAACACCGATGGCGTCCATGTACTCAACTCATACATTCCGGAAGATGGCCTGATTGAACTGGTTCATGATTCACACCGCGATTTCTCGTTTGCCCAATCTTAATACCTTGTTTTTCTCTTCTGTTCGTCAGTTGGTTTCAGTTCAGGCTTGATGATGGTTTATTAACCGAAAGCGCTCGTGGTTTATATTTTTTCTGCGGTTTGCATAGTTTACTCTCCCTTCGGAGTATTCGTCCTTTCGCGATTATGGATAGCCGTAACTTGGAGGAACGGATTCGTTTAATTTAATCATTCTTATTCTATTTGTAGCATTTAATTTTAGAATGTTGATTGGACAAAAACTTTTGAGTAAAACATAAAACCAGGATGAAAACTTGAATGATAGATAAAACTGATAAGAAGAAAAATTCAGAAGGAACTTATTGCTAAAAAAAGGGGAGAAACAAAATAAAAATTTCAGAACAATACTATAAAAATTGCAAGAACAATGAAAAATATTAACTAGAGGAAAATTCTGAATAAAATTCAAACAAATATGAATAAAACTTGAATGTTATATAAAACCGATAAAAAAAGAAAATTAAAAACTGGACCTCTTGTTAAAAAAAAAAGGAAGGGGGTTAAAAAGAAACAGTGAGATATAAAAAAAATGAGGAATATTTATGACTTTTGTTCTTTCATTCTTTGGTATTTTTCTTTCATGTGGGCGACTTCAGCTTTCAGAAATGTATTCAGATCTTCTTTTCTCTCTTTGATGGTATATTTTTTGGTCAACATCTTCCGTTGTTGGAGGTTTCTTTTATGACCTCCTTGCCCAGGTTGGTTCCTCTTCATTTAGGGGGATGGTACAACTGATTCGACAGGAACACGATTCGTCCAAGTTGACCAATTCTTGACGCCAACACGTGGCCATACAAGCCGCAGCTGGTCGTCTTCAAGGTAACCAGAGTCAGTGTACTTTTCCATTTGCTGAAAAGAGAAGTTTTGCAAGTATGTTAGCGTTTATAATTCTCGTACAAAAAAGGAGGAGGAAAGAGGAGGAGTTTTCCAAAGCCTTAGCGCGGAGGCGCTTTTTCTGGAGAACTTGAAGAAGAAGAGAGAGTTTCCCAAAGCGTGAACGTGATAACGCTCAGGGGCGTGCAACTACAATGAAAATACAGCAAGAAAATATATGAAACCTTGAAACCTGTGAAATTTTGAAACTGAAAATGAAACTGCAACCCTGGGTCGTAAAACGACGTTAGTTCTGACACCAAGCACTGGGAAGCGCTGTACAAGAAGACTGAAAACAACACGAGTTGCCAGTCTATTCCAATATTATACTCTATAGCCATTTTTGCAAAAAAAAAAAAAAAAAACTCACAGGTCCTTTAACAAAGTTAAACAAAAAGTGCAGGGAAACTGTTTTATGGAATTTTCGTTAAAAGTAGAAATATTCAAGGTACCCGAACGATCATAATATGCAAATACAGTATTTTTTAGTTTTCAATTTTCCTCAAAATAACCCGCCCCCTTCCCATAAAACAGATTAAACCAGGAAAAAAGGGAAAGGACTATGTTCTCTGTTTAACGACCACGACTTCGACTACTGTGATTAGTTCAGTACCTCCCCAGAGCTTGATATATCCGCTGGTAGAACCCCCACCACGCATAGAACTCTTCCATTCATTCGAATGCGAGTCTGTACCTTTCATATAATTTGTAGTAGCTTCAAAGAAGTTCTCTATTTCTTAATTTGGAATCCCTTTCTAATTTTTCATAAAATAGATTCAAAATAGATGTCGATTGTCAGTTGATTTTGAGTCAAATTCGTATCATTTTTGGTTGATTTTCAGTCATATTTAAATAAAACTCGTGCAACCGAAATCTCGCGTCAATTCTGAGTTCATTTTTGATCAAATTTTTGAGTGGATTTGGGGTTGATCTGTCGTCAGATTGACCTCAACTTACCCATCGAGATTCCCATTCAGTGTCAAAAATACCTCGCAAGACATTTATATAAGTTCGAGTTTAGAGAACGAGGGACAATAAATTAGAGACAATACTGTGAGCTGAAGAATTCTTACATCGAATTACTTCTCGATCTGTAATTCTAATCTTCTCTTACCACATAATAATGTTGCGGTACACCGACTGCTGACCCGCATCTCTTGTCATCGGACACGTACGTACGGCTACCGGGTTTCATCTCGCGATTTATTAACCGCCCTCGCGAGTACCGGAAACAGCATTCATAAAGGCAACACGATTACTACGAGAAATATGATTTGTGTCAATCGTTTCCAACCCCTAACGAACGTACATTTCACGAGTGTTTCAGCCTACAAGACGAGAAGTTCCAACGACCTGCATCCGTGTTTACTCAATCTGACTTATATCTTCGCAGAGCATATGTCGTATGATTTACGCTAAATGGGTAACTCATCTCTTTCATAGCGGTTCGAATTCATGGACTTGAATTACCTCATTTTGTCTAGTTTCGCTTTTTACTCGTACTTTTTGACACCCTCCATTAGAGTCGTATTCTCATTCATCTTTGTGGTCAACCCTCAGTTAGCTATGTGACATTTACTTTCACGCATTTTTTTTTTTTTTTTTTTTCGCTCAAGCCATACGCTTCCCTTTAAACACCATTATTCGAATTAAGAGAGAATATTCGTTTAGTCGCGAGTAAGAGGCGACGAAAACGAGAAAAATGTGTTTCGCACCCACACTTTTTTTTATTTTATCGCTATGTAATACGCCCTGTTTGTAACTGTAATTCCCCGAGTTATTCCAACGCATCGAAGGTACGAAGACGAAATGAAAACGAGTCAGCCAGGACACAATTTTAAAATATTGCGGAAGGGAGAAAAATACACGAAAGAAAAAAAAAATGACCAGAGTCGGGAGGTACCCGAGAACGCGAATTAAATAAATTTTCATTAGATAGACGCGAAAACACGTAAAAGTGCGTTGGAACGAACCGCGTGCTTCTGTACAACTCGAAGGGAAGTTGAGAGACGACAGTGAAAACTTTCGCCAGACATCGTCCCACGATTGAAATGGTGAAAATTTCATAACAATTCCGGGGGAAAGACCTCGCAAACACGAGGTCGGTGATAGTTTGAATCTTGAAAAAATGAAAAAGGGAAAATAAATAATCGAACGCAGCGGGAAACTCAATGTGATTAGCATCGACTACACGCCTAAGACGACGAAAATATTATTATTCCTTTTTATTTGAAATAATAAAAAAGATCGCGGGATCGAAATTATGCGATCTCTTCCTTCCGCTTTCTTTTTAGGGAGCAACAATATTGACATTACAGTACTTAAAATTGCGTTAAGGCGTGAATAATTTGCGCATGAGTTGCCGGTAATTCGCATATAGATATGTGTTTTTTCTCGTATGAATTCAGATGGGAATATGCGACTGACGAGACGAGAACGAAAATTAGTTCCTCACCCTCCGTTCACGTTTTTCTCTTTTCTCTCCGCACCTATTCTGCTTAGCTATTCATTATGTTTTTTGTCTCCAGAGGACGTCGTCCTGCGTTGTGTACCTTCCCCGGTACTTGACTATCCCCATCTCATATATGCGCAAAGAAAACTAACCATAACAGTTACGTAACGTGCCGCTGAAGTATAGGGTTCGGGAGACATTATCGGAGGATACGGGCTTCCCTTTCAAATACTGAAATTTTCGTTGCCGCAATCTAATTGACGAGTTTGTGCGACCGTATACTGCACTCGTCTGCTATATCGGTACCCTGGTACACTGTGATATCGATATGTGTAATAAAAGACGCCTGACACTCGACACGAGTCGAAGCGACCGCTATGCGGGTATTTCGAAGAAATTTTCGCCTTACGAAAAAGTGTCATCGTAGTATTTGGTTCAACAATGTTTTACAGCAGCTCGTTATTAGAAAGGGTTAGGTTGTGAAACTATCAAATAGAAGTTAATGTTACAGCAATTTGAGCATTCTGTAAAGGACGCTACAGAAAGATGTTTTAATGATTTAGTGTCTGTTGCAAGAAAAAAATTTAGAGAAAAAATTTTCCTTGAAGCCGAAGCAACAGTGCTGCAGTGGTAATTTGTTCTACCGAGAAAAGGTAGGCAGGCTGTAAAGCGGCGAGAAGTAGAAACTAATCTAAACTTGCAAAATCTTGATAAGTGATCAATGTGCATGAAAAAGATTCGTCATTCATTTAGTAACTATCCAGTCGAGAAGATGGATGTGAGAATTGGACTTGAACTGAAACCCGTTGAACCACGTCGACTGCAAATCGATGTCGATCTGACGTCAATGCTACGTCATATCGACTCATTATTTCAATAAGTAGTTGACACAAATTCGACGTCGAAATAGTTCCAGGGTATGTCGACCAAAAATCAGGCGCGAATCCAGACAATCACTTTTTTTTTTTTGGGGGGGGGGTCCCCCCCCCCCCTCCGTGGATCCGCACCTGAGAATCGACATGAAATCGACTCATCCGTTTTAAGCTGAGTCCTGCAACCGACGTACAAATCAAGTCGATCATGAGTGAACAGAATTTAATGAACTTTGATTCGACGTCGACAAAAAGTCGATTTGGAGTAAATGATTCTTGTACATAATCATAAATGGACATCAAAAATGAATTATAAAATTTCCCTCGTCCCAAAATGAGGCCGAAATGAAGTCAATTTTGAATGGATAATGTTATGCCTAACAACTCGTACTTTGAATTGACGTCAAAATGTAGTCGATTTAAAGTGTATGAGTTTTCGTTCACTCTACATCAACGTCGATATGAGATCGATTTCGTAGCTCAAACGTTGACCGGGAGCTCGCTTCTCAAAAATATAGTATATTAATACCTCCTTGAAGAACCGTAAAGTTCTCTAAGCTTTTAGAAGGACGTCTCCGAGGAAGTTCTGGACCTGATTAAACTATTCCAGAACTTTTTAGAATGCTTTATTCATCGAGGCTTAAGGAGATATATATTTTTTCGAGGGAGGGAGGGAGGGGGTACCCTTGGGAAACGTCCGCGTCCGACCTTTGAGACGTTCAGTGGTCTTGATTATCTTTGATTTAATCCACTTTCAAACACCTTTGTGCATTTATTTATTTTTTTATCATCTCATAAAGAAATGTACAGGGGTTTCCACCCATAGTGAGAGGTTCTAACATTGACTTATATGGGGTTCTTAACGCGACTATAAATATTAACTAATGTATTACGTGATAATTGAATAAATCCGACCGGTAACTGTGACATAATAAACGCGAAAGGACGAATACTCCGAAGGAAGAGTAAACTATGCAAACCGCAGAAAAAATATAAACGACGAGCGCTTTCGGTTAATAAACCATCATCAAGCCAGAACTGAAAGCAACTGACGAACAGAAGAGAAAAACAAGGTATTAAGATTGGCCAAACAGCCAAACGAGAAAACGCGGTGTGAATCATAAACCAGTTCAATCAGGCCATATTCCGGAATGTACGAGTTGAGTACAGTGATACCATCGGTGTTGAGGTGACGCATTATCTCTACATATGCTCGAGGGCGATACGGTTACAGTAGGAATTCTCCTTATGGAGGAGTTTTCGGATCCCTCGCGGAAGCTGTGGCCATTGTTTATTGAATGATCAGCAAAAGCTGACTCCCCTAAGTGTCCCTTCTTCCAAGACTTCAGGTGCTCGGCCACTCTAACTTTCATTTGGCGGCTGGTCTCACCAATATAAAAGCCTCCACAATCCCTACATTCCAACTTATAAACACCACTCCTCTCATCAACGGATGTGGGTCCTTCAGCCTCACAAACAATCTCTTGACTGTGGTAGGGTTGTAAAACGCGGGTCTGAATCCAAACGGGCGAAGGGCCCGACCCAATTGGAGAAGGAAAGGGAGACTGATCCATCGCAAACGACGATCACGGATCGTGTCTCTGGGGAGGCAGGTGGTGGAATCAAGAAGGCTCCTTGTAACTTTCCTCCGAACCATCACGTCAACGTCGACATTGACCCTATTCACTCTTACCAGGTGTTTTATTGATTACTCTTTCTTGAAGTCAGACTGACTCAAAGGAATACGAGTCAGTCTGTGAACTAGGCTATGAAAGGCAGCCATCTTATGAGCAACAGGACCGAACGAATCTCTGTGGACTAAAACATCGGTCGTAGTATCCTTCCTGCAAATTCGAAACTTATGGATACCGTCTATTATAGAGATCAATAAAGTCAAAAAGTTAATGGAAAATACCCCTGTTTCCAACGTAAATTTGATGGAAGGGTACCAGGAATTGAGATACCTCAGAAACTCTCCAAGGAGATCTGGGGGACCAGTCAGGTGCATAGAACGTCATCAACGTGCCTGTGCCAATAGTGAATATGATTAAGCAACACCTGGTTCGAGGAAAGGAGGTCAAGTTCAAACTTAGACATGAAGATTTCGGAGATGAGAGAGCCTAAAGGTGATCTAACAGGGATCCCTACTTTATCAGGAAACTCGAAAAATTTTCCTTCAAATTTACAGTAGTTGGGGGACCAGCAAATATTCAGAAGGTCGAAAAATTCATGAAGCTCATTGTGAAGAATGTTGACCTTGACGACTAGCTCACCCATACGCTGGATAGTAGCAGCCATAAGTATATTCGGGAACAAACCAACAGCATCAAACGAGCAGATGGTCGTTCCCGGGGGGACGTCAGTTAAGGAGGCCGAATTCGGACCGAATGAGGAGATTCAAAATCAATACGATTTTTGAACCAACGGTCCAGGAATTTGGCAAGGAGGTAGGTGGGGGAGGAGATGAAAGAAACAACGGGTCTCAACGGGGTATTTTTCTTATGCACTTTGGGCAGCCCGTAGAGGAGGTGGGTGTAGGGTTAGGAACAAGGAGGGTTTTTTTCATAGCAGGAGTTTTGATAATAGCCTCACTCCTGTTGATGACACTCCTAACTTCTTTAACATGGTTAGAGGAACTGAAATCCTCACTCCCTTTAGCACCACATTGCTGAAGTACTTCATGGACCTTGAAGCATAGGCGGATAACAGCAATGCCCTTGTCAGCCTTAGTGACGATTAAGTCTCCCTCTTTCATCTTTCTCTTCAAACCTTGAATCACTCCTCCCAATTTATCACGCATGCGTGGGAGGGGGTTTTTGCGGACTAATTCGGCACAAACTTTCTGGGTATTAAGACCAGGACCAAATTTAACAGCAAGATCCGCAACAACATTCGCCAAGATTTCATCTTTCTTGAGGGGGCTAAACTGAATTTCAAACCTTTCTCAAGGAGGGCTGTTTCGTCACTATTAAACACTAGTGGACTATTATTTATGAGGGGGGGAAGGGATGGAATTTATGGACGCCAACACCGTCACTCACCCCTTTCTCAACCTCATCATCATTACTCTTCATTAGGGAGGACAACTTCCTATTTTTCTTCTCCTTCAAGTTCACCTCAAACTTCCGACACTTTTCATTGACGTCCCGCATAAAGTAATCAAACTCAAGGGGAAGGGGCATAACGGAAAGTCTCGAATGGACCATAAGGTTCAATCTAGTCATAATATTATATTTATCATGCCATCTTCGATTTCCAATCGAATTTTTCGAATTTTTTATCGACCAGAAGTTGGCTCAATTTCGACGCCGACACCGAGTCGACCTACAGTCGATTTTTGGTCAACATTACGGCCTAATGAAATCAACTCAAAATCGACTTCGATTTTAAGTCGATTCCAAGTCAACAATTAAAATATTCTAGTCGACCGAAAATCGACTATTTGTCGCGGTCGACATCGGGTGCACAAATTGTTCACATTTACATTTTTGGTAGCCTTAGAATCTACGTCGAAATGCAGTCGACATGATATTGGACAAAATGTTTCCTGAGTCGACGGTATTTCGACTTCATCCTGCTGTCGATTTACTTTTGAAATCTACTGTATTTTTATGGATATCGGTAAAGATGTCGATTTGACGTAGAATTTTAGTCGACTTTGAAATCGACCTTAAAAGGACGGTCAACATGGTTCAACGGGCTGCGGATAGCCTAATTTTGTATTGAAAAATCAGGACGTTGATATCTATCCACGAATACATTTTAAGGTGCTGCTCTAATATGCGTTTTTCGCTCCGCTCGAAAAATATAGTCAAATTAGACAATTCAAGTCTTTTTTGGAGGCTTTGGGAAGAGGACGTTCCCCTTGCCTCCCCCCTGTAAATTCGCCCCTGCAAATGGAGTCGATATTATTGGGTCTCGGATAAACCATCAGTAGTAGATGTAGAACTCGTTAGTTTCATGAAATCACTCATTGTGGAAGTGAGATCGCAACTTTTATGTAGGTACGTGCTTAAAAAACTTGTGAGAGCGAAACATTTCATCAAAAGTCGTTCGGCTTTGACAAAATATATACTTAAATGAGTTACGAGAAGAAACACCCGAGAAAAATAAAAAATCATGATCTTCCAATTATTGTAAACATGAGACTCAGCAGAATAAAAGCGTTCGAATCACAATGAAAATGATATCGAATTCAATATCGCGCTCCATATTCAGTAGTTTTCAATTATACTTACATGACGATACCTTTACCGGTATTGTGCTGTCTAGCACACAGCATGCAGCCGATGCGATATGTATCTTCCATTATTTCAGATAATACGAAGGGCATACCTTGTGTGATAATCAGTTCTACTAAGCCTATGACAAGAGTCTCGATCAATGGATGGTCGAAAGTTGAAATATATTCCAGAATCGATTTTGGTGAATCTGTATTACTATCTACTAACAATATTCCCAATAATATAATCGTACTTATCATTATTATTCATGACTACTTGAATATTGTCTACGCTAGTGTAGGCGATGAAGACCTTAGATATTGTAGAAAATAGCCTTTCGTTAATGTAATTCTATTGAGGTTGAAACAAAATACGCTGTACAATATTTTATTACTCCAAACCGTCAGGACACGATGAAGTATAATTAACAGTGCTTTGTATATCTTCATCTACACCCGTTATTCTACTGCGTTCCTATTTTTCTATTTTTTAAAATTAAACTTCCAATTTTCCTTGGGGCGATATACGAGAAATATGGTAGCAAACTCGAAACACTTGAAGTGGACAATAAATAGGTGTACATCTGAACACCTACTCGATTTTTCAGTCTGACTTCAATCTCTACGTTTTTGACGTCGAACACACAGCTGATTTTGTTCGATTTGATTTTGGAAATTAGAAAGTGCTTGAATGGTATTGCGTCCTTTTTTAAATCCATTATTGAAGTGGAGATAATACATTGTTCTTAAAGAGGAACCATAAAAGTAGTTTCTTGATAATTTTTTGGAAAAGTTTACAATGACTCGATTTTTGTACCAGAATTCATCAAAAATTGACATCGGTATTTTTGCCTTGAATAAACGCCGAAGTCGAAATGAACGAACTCGAAATTAAACACACTTTTTTATGTATGGCTGTGCTGAGTTCGCAATGGGTTATTGGTTGATTGTACGTAAAAGAGTTGTCAGACGATTCGTAATTTATTGGTTCGAATCCGGATTTTAGTTCCTGAAGGAAGAAGGAAAGAGGGGGGGGGGGGGTGGATTTGGAATTTGATGATATATTTTCAAAAAATTCAGCACACATTTCTGATATCGCTTGAGGATCGTCTATGACGGAGTTGTTTGTTTCAATTTGATGTAAGGGAATGAAGGAATTTTTTCCCGTTATTCCCTTTATGTCTCTCCACATAGAGGCATCGGAGACGAGTTTGTTGATACTCAAGACAAATGTACTCCACGATCTCTTCTTTGGTGAAGGCAAAAGGAGTCTTGCTTTTCCCCGGAATTTCTATAAGTTATGGAGTGTTATACTCGATGTGCTTTTCGTCTAGTTTTGATTGCACTATTTATTTCTTTGGGACTTGACTCGGTTTATGAATACCTGAAGTAAGGGGGATAGAAGTTTCCGAGCTTTGAATAGTGAATTTGGTGAATTCTGAAGTAGAATAGGGTGAGGTGAAGTATTTGTGTCAGAAATGAGTTCGTAAAATTTCGACCAATTGGCTTCTTGTATTTTCCACTGGGGGGTTGATTTATCAGTGGAAGAGGGAGTAACTATTGATAACAGTATAGAGAAATGATCATTATCACTTAAGTCTGGATAAGTAGTCCATGTTGGTAGGGAAAAAAGAATACTCAGAAGGGAGAGTAAACGATGCAAACCGCAGAAAAATTAAAACGTCGAGCGCTTTTGGTTGTGATTTGAAATTCAGTCCACCTCCCCTCGAGAAGGATGAAACTTGCGGATTTCGTGGTTTCAATACCCAAAAAGTCTGTGCCGAAGTAGTCCGCAATAATTCCCTCCCTCGCATGAATAACTAATTGGGAGGAGTGATTCAAGGTTTAAAGATGAAAATTAGAGAGGGAGATTTAATCGTCACTGAAGCTGACAAGGGCAATGCTGTTGTGGTGATGGGGAAATCCGCCTATTCTTCTGAGGTCCATGAAGTCCTCCAGCAGTGTGGTGCGAATGAGAGTGAGAATTTCAGCTTCCCTACGCACATTAAAAAAGTTAGGAGTGAGTGTCATCAACAGGAGTGAGGCTATTATCAAAACTCCCTCTTTAAAAAAGCCCTCCTTGTTCCTAACCCCGTAGGGATCCCTATTGGATCACCTTTAGGCTCTCTCATCGCCGAAATCTTCATGTCCAAGTTTGAACTTGACCTCTTTAGCTCGAACCAGGTGTTACTCAATCATATTTACTATTGGCACAGACACGTTGATGACGTTCTATGCACGTGGACTGGTCCTCCAGATCTGCTTGGTGAGTTTCTGAGGTATCTCAATTCCTGGTACCCTACCATAAAATTTACTTTGGAAAAAGAGGTGTCTTCCATCAACTTTTTGGATTTATTGATATGTATCTGTAATAGACGGTATTCATGAGTATTGGAATATAGAGGAAAGATACTACGACCGATGTTTTAGTCCACGGAGGTTCGTTCTGTCATGTTGCTTATAAGATGGCTGCTTTTGATAGACTTGTTCACAGACTGACTCGTATTCCTTTGAGTCAGGCTGCCTTCAAGAAAGAATTACTGGCAATAAAACACCTGGCCAGAATGAATGGGGTCAATTTTGACCTTGACTTGATGGTTTGGAGAAAACTTACGAGGACCCAGCAAACACAATCGACCTAAAAAAGCTGTCTATTTGACCTCTTATCGACCATTAATCGACCTAGTTTGTCTACGATCATAAAACGATTTTTTAGGTCGATTAACAGTCGAATAATTTCCTCCTACTTACCAATAATCGACCGAAGAGTCAACGTCTTTGTTCAATCTAAATAAAAATCGATTCTATTTTGACCATTAATTGACTGAAGAATCGACGTCTTTTCTGAATCTGAATGGAAATCGACTCTTTTTTCACCAATAATCAACCGAAGAATCGACGTCTTCTTCCAATCTAAATGAAAATCGATTCTATTTTGAACAATAATTGACTAAAGAATCCACGTCGTTTTCCAATCTTAATATGAAAATTGATTCCATTTTGACAAATAATCGACCGAAGAATCAACGTCTTTTTCCAATCTAAAATGAAAATCAATTCTATTTCGACCAATAATCGACCAAAGAATGGAAGTCTTTTTCCAACTTAATAAAGATCGACTCTATTTTAACCAACTGAAGAATCGACGTCTTTTTTGAATCTGAATAGAAATCTATTCTTTTTTTACCAATAATTGCCTGAAAAATCGACGTCTTTTTTCAATCTAAATGAAAATCGATTCTATTGTGATCAATAATTGACCGAAGAATTGACGTCTTCTTTAAATCTGAATAGAAATTTTATTTGTACTGAAAAAAGACGTCAAAATACGGTCGATTAGTTGAGCAAAAATTATTTAACCAAAATGTGATCGTACATCGACGTCTAATTTGGGTCGGAAAATAGATCGACTCAATAAGAACACCTAAATAGAGAACAAATTTCATTTGTTCTAAAGAAAGAGTCGAAATGAAGTCATTCCTATTTTATTGAAAAAAGACGTCAAAATACAGTCAATTAGTAATGCAAAAATTATTCAACCAAACTTCGATCATACACCGACGTCTAATTGTGGTCGAAAGATAGATCGATTTAAAAAAGCCATCTAAATAGAGTAGAAGTGTCGTTTGTACGGAAGAAGGAATTCGAAATATCGTAATTTTTATTCTGACAGAATAAGGTCGTCAAAATACTAACGAAAGACAGCGAAATAGGCCTATAGTCATCTTTATTTAGACTGAAAAAAGACGTCGGAATACGGTCGATTAGTCATACAGAAATCAACCAGCCAAACTTCGACCATGAATCGACGTCTAATTTGAGTCGAAAAATAGATCGTTACAATAAAGACGTCTTAATTACTCCTATTCGGTCGATTTATGGTCGATATTAAGAGTGACGTTAGAAAGACCTAATTTCGACCGTCGATTGTGTTTCCCGGAGAGCATTCTTGATTCCACCATCTCCCTCCCCCGAGACACGATCCGTGATAGTTGTATGCGTTGGATTAGTCTCCCTTTCCTGGGGAAGTTCTCCCTCCAATTGGGTCCTGCCGTCCGCCCGTTTGGTTTCAGACCAGCTTTTTACAACCCTACCCCTGTTAAAGCGTTGTTTGTGAAACTGGAAGACCCCAAACCCGTTGATGACAGGAGCGGTGTTTATAAAATGGAATTCAGGGATTGTAGAGGCTTTTATATTGGTGAGAACAGCCGCCAGGTGGAGGTGAGAATAGCTGAGCACCTGAAGTCTTGGAATAAGGGACACTTGGGAGAGTCAGCTTTTGCTGATCGTTTAATAAACAGCAGCCACAATTTCCGTGAGGGATCGTAAAGGTTCCTGTATAAGGAGAACTCCTACCGTAAACATATCGGCCTCGGACACATAGAAATAATGCGTCACCTCAACATTGATGGCATTACTGTACTTAAGTCGTACATTCCGGAAGATGACCTGATTGAATTTGTTTAGGGTTCACACCGCAACTTCTCGTTTGGCCAATCTTAATATCTTGTTTCTCTCCTCCGTTTTGTCGCTTGCTTTCATTTCAGTCCCGAAGATGGTTTATTAACCAAAAGCGCTCGACGTTTTAATTTTTCTGCGATTTGAATCTTATACTCTCCCTATCTAAGTATTCTTTTTTCGCTATTATGGATAACCGTAACTTAGAAGAACGTATTTGCTTAGTCCATGTTAACTTAGAGAGGATAGTATCGTTGAGCAGAACATTAGATCAATGGGGGATAGCGTGCCTGAAGTGGAGCTGTGATGAGTTGTTACTTGTGGGGGCAAAAAATTTTCCAGCGACGCTACTGAGGGATCTCCTTTAAATTCAAAGCTCAGATGTTAGAGCCAGTGTGAAATTTTAGGGGCAGCAGATTACTATAGTCGAAAATTGAATTTCTGAGTTGCGTCAAAAGTGCACCGATAATTATAAACTTTGAGGTATTTTTCTTTCTCTTAAGGTGGCGCTGCTGTAATTGTAAGAAATCCGCTAGAACGAGAGGTTGGTAATTAATTCTATTTGGACTAGGGTTCTCATTTATCCTGATAGTTATTTAAAAATACATACATAGTAACTCGAGAACACCTTACGCTCATAGACAAAAAAAAAACGTAAATCATGAACATTCATCCGCGTTGATGTAATTCCGTACAGACATCCACGACTTTATCCTTTCATTCGAATACCTCCTATATACTTTTACGTATCCATTCAAGATTGTTTACCTTTTTTTCTTGAGCAGACGATTAATTGAGAAGACCTATTCACGGATCTTCTCATATTTTGTTGATATTTTTCAAACTCTATTACGCTGTTCTCTTTTTAGACGAAAGGGAGAAACATTACCGCGAGTATAGACTATAAGAACACTTTAACGAGACGTATTATTAATCGATAATCATTTGTCAACGGGTAGTGTGACGAGTACCGAGACTCGAGTAAAATTCATCAATCAAAAACTTAAGCTCGCGCCCTATTCAATGACGGAATATTTACACGACTCTCTCCCGCAAAGAAGGAACGGTACCGTACGTATATACGTATATACGGTTTCATTCAATCAGGCTGAAGTACCGGTAATTGATAATGAAGAACTATATAACTAAACGTGTATACTTTTCAAATACAATGTTTTCGTGTGAAAGATAGAAAACTCCACGGTGCGCCGCCGAGTGCACAGAAAATTACGCCAGAAATGATAAATACTCGTTTACGAGTAATATAGCCTTTGATGGGTTTTGCCCGCATCTCGCTCGGTATCTCGAAAATTCCTATTCGACCACAATTAATGTTTCGAATAAATGCCGGATTAAATGTCACACAGGTACGGTCTCGCCTAGGAAGCAGCGAAAGACAGTATAATCGAGCATGAAGTGTGAAATCGGAGGTCACTTCGTCGTATAACTCAGTTTTCGACCTTTCGCATTTCCTCGGAGAAAATGTCAAGACGCGACAAGAACGAAAGTAAGAAGATATTATAGAGACTGAAATCCTCTGTTTCTACGCATTTATCAAAAGAGATACGAGAAGGAAGTTTAACTTATCGTAATTTACGAAAGTAGAACGAAGAAAAATAATATTTCCAGTCGGCGATCAGCGAACTCACATACAAAATATCGCACATGTCTAACGAAGCGCATTTTTCTTTTCGATGCCTCTTTACGTATTCCACAGAAGTCTTCCCTCCTCTTCATCCTTCATCCACTCGTGATTTATCGTGGCGTTTTCTTAATATTTTTCCAGTGTGACTGGTACTCATCTTTTTCCACTTCTTCAAATAATTATTAATCATATCATTTTTTTGTATCCTCTTTTCGTACAGTTATATCACTCTTTTCGAGAGAACTTTCTTTCACGCGTATACTTTGTCTGCGTACAGTGTATAACCGATTGCCCCTGTACAACCGGTAAACTTACACGCTGATTATATTTCGTAGAATTCTATAACGTTTGGAATTTGGACGCTCGATCATCGGAGTCGAGGAAAAAAATTACGCGTCGAATAGACCGTGCCGGATTATGTATACGTATATAAAATTTCGAATTTTTTTCTCCTTCAAGATCCCATATGCCCCCGCGTCAGTAGTACTCACGAACATACATCATTATATCTCAACCCAAATCTTGTAATAAAAAAGATCACGTAATTTTTATTAACCGAAAACGCGTGACTGCGTATTATAATGAGCGTAATAATTCGTGGCTGCTTATATAGACGGCGATAACTTTTGGCCCGAGTTCTTTTTGTCGAGACTTTTGGAATATTTATCATATATACGTACGTTCGCGGGCAAAGATTGTCTTACGTTTAAGTGCCGTTTCAATTTTTCCACGTGGAAACCGTAATAGGCGCCTGGGGTAATTGTCGGCATGTATACACGTAAAATCTTCCACTTTCAATAGACCTATTAGCGAAATGTAGGAAGGAGGAATAAACATCGGATGCGATCGGATCACATTTTGTACCGATATAACGAGAAAAACGAAAATATTGAGAAATAATACAACTTATTGTTCTTCTTATCGTATCCTCAAGGTATCTGGATAGGATTTTTCATCAAATGTAGGAAGAAAAAGTAGACAATACGCGACGAGCGCACGTAAAGCGGGGTTTCCGAGTGAGATTAATTTATCGTCGGTTAACCACAAATAACAGAAATAACAATGGCAATAGAGATGATAGATCTTGTTTGTTTAATGTTTCTGCAAGTAAGTCCCTCGGGTGCTTCGCGGCTTCGTGTTTCAGATTGCGATGTCTTCATCATTACTTCGACAGTTCATTATAGTTTTTTCGAGCGCGAAAGCTTTAAAAAATAGCTCATTATTTGCTCGTGAGTGCAGAAGTATAGACGAAAGTACCGAAATATTGCCCGGAAAAATTAAAATCTATAGGCTCGAAATTAATGGCCGTTCATCAGTATAACAAGCTGAAAAGATAATCATCGCTTGCAAATCACAATGCTTGTCTACTTGAAACGATTCGCCTTTGAATTCTCAGTGGTCTTTGCTATGTTGAGCTGAATTTATGGTAGGAGTGGCCCGTAGTATTCTCAAAGGTAGCTTCAGATGCTTTGAAGGAAGCGGTTGGTTAGATCGCAGTTCTCTTCCTCTCATAGAGCTTTTTTTTTTTGGATGGCGTTATTTGACGGTACAGTACCGTCGACTAAAACGTTATTTGACGGCACACCTAAAAAACAATATGAAGCAAAAAATAATTCTCAAAAGTTTATAACTGTTTATTTATACTCGGTAGTAAAAAGTAAAGAAGTACAGTATGTATATGTTTACATATTAACGTAATATTAGCCCTAACATTCTGGGCATTTGTTGAAACAGTCAATGTGGACAGGTGTCAGGCAACAGTCTGTCTCCATGACACGTACTCCACCAATTTCGAGGGGAAGACCACAAACAGGACATAGAACGCCATTGTCCATCTCGGCACTGCGTTGTCGTTTGGCTTTAGCCGTGCTGACAGGAGCTGCGGTCTTCCGTTTTCTTCCGCGACGGCTACTTTCGACTCTATCTACACTTGTTCTATTGAAAGAGCATAACTGCCGCTCTGCCCGTTTCGGGCGCCCTCGTGACTTAACTTTTGGACGGAATTGAAGATTTGCAAAGTTCCTGTCGTCGGAAGTAGCTGCAGAATTAATATGGCAGGTTCCAGAAGAAGTCTGAGAAGATTCCGTTCCTAACACCACGTCGTCTACTTGGTCACGCAGTTCCCTTCTCAAAGTAGGTGTCTGTACAAATTTTATGTCACCCCCGGCCCTTACCATTTTTTCTTCTTCTTTTATGGCTTCCAAATACCTCATAAATTGGTCAGTACCATGATTTGCAGCCAAAGAGGCTATGCTCAAGACGACTGGTAGAATTTTGTTGTACTTTTTTCGCGTCGTCATTATTGGCGATTCAATGGCGGTTGACGCATTCTCTTCTGGCATGTCTTGTGCAGTAGTGTCGTCAGGGTGTGCGTCAGAAGTACTAAAGGCCACAGGATGGGAAGAAAGGCTTCCGACTAGGCCTACACATGATTATGTAGATGGAAACACGCGCCGGTTGATTCATGAAGAGTTGATTCATAATGAAGGGAGATAAGAAAAGTACTTCGAGATTTTAGTAGGTATTTACGCATTGTTCTGTCATCGTTAATAATTTCAGAAAACTCGGTTGTACCGTCAAATAACGTTTTAGTCGACGGTACAGTGTACCGTCAAATAATCACTTCGTTTTTATAATTTTATGTCTTTACCGGTACCTCCAGCCCACTATTAGAAATCTGTGAGCCCAAGTTGTCCCCTCTCCCGCGACACAACAAGGCTGCTCCAACTCGACCCATTCCAGAAATCTGCCAGACAAGTTTGAGTTTCAGTGTATTAGGCTAAGAAAGAAGAGAAGAACACAAATGCTCAACTGCAAGATATTTTTCCCGCAATTCCTTTTATTGGGCGGTCGTTTTCAGAAAACGTCCGCGTCTGCTCATTTGTGACATCATCATTTTCGGGGAATTGTCTAGGGTCTAGAATTTTCTTGATCAGCGTTCGACCTTGCTCATTATGTTAACTTGCATAGAAAAATTTGTTTAGGCTAGATAAAGCAAGCAACAGCAAATTGATTAGGTGATAGCGAGTTTTATACAAAACATTTAAGAAAATACTTTCAGCGCTGTGGTCATCATCAATGAACGAACAAATACAACTGATGGCAAATTAATGAAAAATAAATAAGACTACTACAAATAGATATACAGGAGTAAACGAGAGACGCCAATCCAAGCCGCAGATCATCAACGAAGTCTTCGCTGTGAATGTTGTCTTCTTTTTCAGCAGCCCGCAGTTGTCATCACTACTTGGAAGGGCCAAGGGGAGGGAGGAAATGATCTCGCTAAGTTCTTCTTCTTCCTGAAGTTCGACTCTTTCCTGGCACGACTTAGTAGGAAGCAGCAAGTAGGGACGAGCCCATATTAAAGATAAGACTTTATTGAAGACGTAATCTCTATCCTTAGCCAAATCTCAAAGTCCTCAATCCTCAATTGTTTTCCTACGACGGAACCTTGGTTCAAACCGAATAGGGCGGAATTTTTCAAGGTCAAACTGATGACCAGTCTCAATTAGATGCTCTGCCAACGTGGACCAATTGATTTTTAGGTTTTCTCTTTAAAGCGGACGGAAAAGTTTCGCTCAGTCCCTGACTTAGAGCGCCGAGCAGTCAGGGCAGGATAATTTATAAACTTTACACTTACTCAAGGCGGGGGGGGTGTATCTTTAGGCGAACTCAAGTGACCACTTAGAGTGCAGCGTTTATGGTAACCAGGTTTAAAAAGATGTACTTCGAAAATTCGCCCAAATAAAGAAGGCGTATTTACTTGAAATTTTTGAGGAGAAGAGGGACTGCTTCGATGAAGGCGTCATCTAGCTGAGGCTCCTACAAACTTCTTCCTGATCTTGAGGTCAAGATCAAGAGTGACGCCATTTCGCCGGGCTAAGGTCTTTGTCAGGCACAATTTAGTGCGGGACTAGTCGCGGTTGAGAGGGAGGGGCACAAGGTGGTGAATGTTAGAAATATAAGGAGATTCATTGTGTGTCTTGGGTGACAGTAGGAACTAGAATCGATGCAGAGGTCGGTGAATGTGGGCTCTTGGTAAATGCTATACACCTGTCCGTTAGGAGTGATTGAGATGCCGAGATCAAGAAAATTGATAGTTGACTCCCCTATCTCTTGGGTGAACTTGTTGCTGGGATAAAGGCATTGAGTTACGATAGAACTGATGCAAGGCGTCCTCAACACCATTCCAAAGGCACGATATGTCATCGATCTGTCGATACCAATGAGTGACGTGCCTCGTGAGGGGAAGATCAACATTGAGGACTCGTTCCTTCAAAAGGTCCAGAAAAGATCATCCATAAGGAACCCAGAGGGGAGCCAATAAGAACTGCAATATCCTCAGAGAACTTGAAAAGCTGTTTACCTTGAAAGATACAGAGGCATATTCTCAAGAGAGATTCGAATTCTGTAATGAAACTGGGGGTAGACGTTGGGGAATATTAAACTGCACGAAAATGAAAAGGTGTTTGAACGAAAAACACCATTACAAAAAAATTATCTAACAGAATGAAATAAAAAGTTGTGGTAACAAAAAGTACAGTACACGAAATTTTCAACTCTTCTCCCGGAAAATGAAAAAACATTCACAAATTTTCACTGTTTTCTCAAAAAAACAAAAAAAAAAAAAAAAAGATGTTTCTTGCATCTTTGAAATTTATCATTCAGAATTTTCTTTAATAAATTCAATCACTCTTTTTTTTTTTTTTTTTTTTTCTCGGTAATTGCGGAGAATATTTTCAACAGTCAATGAGTCTACGGTTTCTCTTCTCCTGTCAAGATCTGGAACCCAGAGATTTAGTACTCAAGAGATCCGAATTTCTTTCTGTTAAGATCTACAGATGAAAAGATTCGAATCTTTTTGTTCTAGTCAGATTTGGAATTCAATTTTTTATTCCATGTTCTTAAAACTGATTAGGTATTTGTGAAGGAAAGTTCTTAAAATGAAAATAATAATGTCTTATTATTATTAATGTGAAATAGGCCAAATATTCTTTTCTTTCTAATTTTTCAATGCTTTCTCTTGTATGTATTAAGCTTTCGGTCAAAAGTGTTTATTTTTTGTGATTTTTTTGTTTTTTAGTTTAAAGCACTTTTTTAATGTTGACTTTTTCATTTTTTTCGTGAAATAATTTTTAACCGTTTAAAGTCTTGATTTTTGACTTTTTATTTCGTGCAAAGAAATGGACATTTACCTCAAAAATTTGTGCGAGAGTGTACTGGATATTCGACTCAAAAAGGATATGAGGAAAGAGACTGACGACATCGAAAGACGTGAGCCATACAAAAGATGAAGGAAGCTTTTCACTCTCCAGTTTTTGGACAAGATCCAAAAAACTAAAAATCAATCGTTCAGGTTTAAATTGGGTAGTACCCCTAAACCAATTGTAAAGTATCCAGCTGACAAATAGGTCGGAGCGGAAACCCTAAATGAATAAATAAATAAATAAATAAATAAATAAATAAATAAATGAATAAATAAATAAATAAAATAAATAAAATAAATAAAATAAATAAATAAAATAAATAAATAAATAAAAAGCAAACATAAATAATGAATAAATAATTAAATGGAACGTTTTATTATTATCTCTGCTTAATGAAATGCTCTTAAACAAAATGTAATGTTACGCGAAATCGAATCAGGTACATAACAAATGAAAGGTCAATTTTTTTTTTTTTCCATTAAATTAGTTGATGTACATTGTGAGGACCCGCTAGTACAGTCTTGATTTCTCAGGATATTTTGTTGAATTAGTTGCTTTCATGTCGTGTCTGATGATGATTGTTGAACCGAGAGCCCTCACTAATTGTTGTGTATCTCTGCGGTATTTGCAGCTCAAACTGACTCCTCGGAGCGTGGCTCTCCCTTCATAAAAAAAAAAATACATTTCAGATCCTTTGAATATTATTCAGTACTATCTATTTACACCTCGTCATACTCTCAATGAGTTCCAATGATATACGTATATCCCCTCAGAAAATTCGTGGGTAGACCTTCTTGTCATATTAGATTTCACTAATACGCTCAATTTTATCCTCAATTTGCACGCCTACTCAACTTTCTACGTACAACTGTTTTGAATCGAGTTATGGACCAAGAATGTGCCAAAAAATGACCAATTTGACAGAATCATCAAACATTGGAAATTGTTTAAATTTCCATATTTTACTTTATTTTGAAGAGAAATTTAACGGTAATTCCAAAAAAAAAATACCTAAATAACCCTAGGAAGCTTGAAAGTGGCGGTATTTTCAATTTCTTATTTCAGGAATCTTGGCAAATTGGTCAATTTTTTGCACATTTTGGTCCATAACTCGACTTTAAAAAGTCCTACAAGTTGAGTAGGGACGCAAATTGAAGAAAAATTTAGATAAAAATTTTGTAGGAGTGAAGGATACATCTAACGTTTTGTGTTTTTACGATGGAACAAAATCTATGTAGTGCAGACTCCCATTCAACTGGTAACATCTTTCTCTAGCTCCTCTAAAAATTCATGGGCAGACCTGCCTGTAATATTCGGTTCCGCCGATACATAGGCTGGTATTTCGATTCTAAACGAACCGTACCGTAATGAACGAAAATGAAAAATTTCTCATCTATTTCGAAGCGAAATTGTGCGATGCTGAAAACACTCTTTTATATTCGCGCTTAAATTAATTACAAAAAAAAAAAAAAAAATTGGAAATATAATGACGAAAAGTCCGGGGAGAATTGAAAAGGCAACCTCTCTAGAAAAGTTTTCTGTCAACTTCGCCGCAGAAAACCACATCAAAACTTGCTCTAACGAACTTGGTGAAAAGTTTTTACGAAATCATTCAGAAACATTTCCACGTAGAAGTTTATTTCCTTTGACAAGAAATATCGAGCATGTTTATTGAATAGAGAGACTGCAAATACACAGTCACATATTTCCAACAACGTACCGTACATACGCATGCAATAATGCAACAATCTCGCGAAATGCGCCTTCCGCACAAGCCCGAAATTGAGCTTATGTGCGGAAGCAGCCGAACCCCCACTCCCTTTCCGTAGACTCATCCTGACCTCTAATTTCCTGTCTTCGGTCTCCCAATTTCCTGAACTACCAATATATAATTCTATCTTCAAAAAAAATACGTACCCAGTTTCCACTTTAAATAAACACATCCTAACCAACTTTAACGCCTCCCTCAACAAACCATTCCGGGCAAACCCTCTCCTTCCCTTATATTCACTCTCCCCTCCTTGGACTCTCCATGTACCCAACTTCCGACTTGACCTCACTCAACTACCTTCAACAAATAACTCTATAATCATTTCTAACATTAAACAACTAATTCGAGAATACCCAGGTTTCAAAATTTGTTTTACAGACGGATCCAAAAAATTAAATAGAACTGCCTATGCCTACTCTATAGATGGTCAAATAACTTCTCACCGTATTCGTAACATTGCCTCTATATTCACTGCAGAATTAATGGCTATATTCTCCTGCCTCTCTCACCTTACACAACTTCCACCTAACAACAAATTTCTTCTACTCACTGACTCTCTTTCTTCACTCCATGCACTGCTAGATACTTATAACAATCATCCTCTCATTCAACGAATCCACCTCACATTACACACTCTAAACTCTATCAACTCCGACATTACTTTCATATGGATTCCTAGTCACATAAACCTAACTGATCATGATTTAGTAGACCTAGCTGCTAAACAAGCATCATCCTTTCCCAGAGTTACAGACAACTCACAAATTCCCGTTTCAGACTATAAAAATTATTACCGTTCCCTCATCCTACAAAAATGGACAAATCTTTGGCAAAACCAAACCTCTAACAAACTCCTAAAAATCAAACGCAACCCCATACCCTGGTCCACATCTATTAGAAAACTTAGAAGAGAAGAAGTAGTCCTTACTCGGCTAAGAATCGGTCATACCAGAACCACCCATTCCTACCTCATCAATCCTGATCTCCTGGCCCCTCCTTCTTGTTTTTACTGTCCAGAAGAAATTCTTACAGTCGAACACTTCTTTTCTTGTCCCATTCTCTCTCCTCTCCGCTCTTCCTTTAATGTTCCTTCCTCCCTCTCCCAAGCACTAAAAAACAAATCAGAAACAATAACTCCCTCCCTCGATTATTTACGTCAAACTCAATTTTATTCCATCATTTAAAAAAAAAAAAAAAAAAATTTTATTCCATCATTTAAAAAAAAAAAAAAAAAAAAATTAAGACTCTATTACCGTTCTCACAACATCCACAGTTCCACTCTTGTAATGTTTAAATTATAACTTTGTACATTCCTTTATTTCAACCGCCGAGCCAATGGCCCTTGAGCAGCTCAGAGCTCGTTAAAAAAAAAAAAAAAAAAAAAAAAAAAAAAAAAAGTTTCTTTCCCTCTTCCATTCATTTGTACCTCCCTGTGAAGCATACGTCCAATTTCATACTCGTAATATAGGAACTTGATTTGTATATCGTCTATGAGTATACTTTGGCTTTATTATTCGAGTTCGTGAGTTTCACCCTCGATATACATCATAACGTACAAATGTGAGTATCGCAATGAATACCTATACTCGTACAGAAAAGCCATTGACCATTTGTAAAGGCTTCTCATTTTGCCCTGTCTCAACGTACGAGGATGACGGTTGCACTCGTAGGTACTATTCACCCGTATCGTCTTTCATCTTACTTAACTTTGGGCATCGTACCTTGCGTCGTTACTCAAGCCAGGTAAACTCAGAATGGCGAAGATATGAGTCTATGAAGATTATGACGGGCTCCTTATCGTACTTCTTTACTCTAAAATTTGAAGCTCAGGACTTTGGATATTCTGCCTCCTATCCAGGGTGGTTATATGTTATGGAACTCGATCAAGGCCACGTCAAGATAAAACGCACTACGATAGACGAACGATCAAATAAATTCTAATCGCCCAACACGAGTGAGAAATTAAGTAAACTAGACTTCGTAAATCTTTAGAAACCTCTATACAGTCCATCAGTGTCGCGCTTTGATCGGTGTTTGTTTGTTTCAATCTTTTTCTCTTTTGATTATAGACCAACGAAGGAGGGGAAATCAGGCGGTCACGAATTTTATATTCGTTTAATATAAGACGATATTTTGGAGCCCCGAGTGCTTCGTCGTGGGAGTCCAATTTTGCCTCGTCACATTCCTCGTACTCGAAATACGCGCTCATCTATATAGGAACACGTTAGCACCAAATAACTCACATCGTGTACTTTTTATTATTCAGTAATTATTTAAATATCAATTTTTCGTACGAACATCGGTTAGACTCCCTTCTTACACTGGATAAGAAAATCAACAAGATCGTTGTTGATAAACTGTTCGAAAGTGGAAAACAAACTACTCGAAGTCATAATTGTACCTAAGAACATATAATCGTTAGATCGTGATGCGGCATTTGTTCGGCGCACTTCTACATATAATATGGTCTTTCTTTTCTACTTACGTCCTTTAATTTATGAGACCGCTCATGAGCTACTTGTTTTGCATGCACCCTAAAGCCGTTTATAGCGTACCCATTATATCATTATTTCTCTCAAGTTTACTCGCTGTCAATAATCATCTTGTTATAGCAGGTAAATATAAACTATAGGTACGGTCAAATAATATTATTGATCCGATCGAAAAATCTCGTTTGCTTGAATTCTTGAATGATAGATCTCCAGTCGAAGCTCTACATTCCTTGAGAGGACCACCGTACTAAAAATTGTCAAAAAAACCAACAATTATCCATTTGTACCGTAATTTAGGCTATTATCCGGTTGAAAGAGGAAACAGTGTGAGAATCCCCCCTCCACGATATAAATTTCTGATGCTCTTTATATTCTTTATCCAGAAATTTTTGTGAAATCCATCTTTCTATATCTCTAATTGTTTCGTCAGCCTATTTTGTTCTTATCGATATCAGTAAAGGATTAATGAGTGAGAATTTATGCTGGAGCAAGTTATGAGATTAAGAAGTTCCGTGGGTTAATTATTTTATGTTCCCGCGCAATCTCAAATGTCTCACTTTTCCTTTTGTTATTTACTCCTACATTCCTGAAAATTCTTTAAACTTTTGTAGCAAAAATAAGTTCATTGGCACAATCTCAGAAAAGGTCCACGTACAGCTTTGATAACGTCATCAACTCAACTTAAGTTAAGTCATTTTTCAAAGAAGGAGTCGAACATCCTTAGAAAAAACGTATGTGTCCGACTTAAGGCACCGATTCAAGGGTAGATTTTTTTGAGAGAGGGAGAATATTCCATTGTTCGAAGACGGTTTTCCTTGCAACCAAATTGCGCAGGAAGATGATATATCTCCCTTATCCTTTTACCCAAATCCGCGTCCGGACTTTCATAAAAAAAATGCAAGAATGTAAACAGTTTTGCTTTTGTTGCCACAGTTTATTTGAAACACGATAATCTTCGCGCTTTGACGAAGGCTTGTCATCTTCAAGAAAAACGTAGTGTGTAGGATAAAAATAAGTCATTTTCTCATATTTTTTTTTCACACCGGATAACAAAATTTCCAATTGTATTTATTCATTTTATTTCGAATTTTCATACATTCTTCTAAATTAATTTCCTACCTTAAAAAAAAAAAGAAATAATGATAATAATAATAATAGTAAAAAAATTATTGATAAAAAAATAAACAATATTATTATAATATATTTGGATAATAACTAATTAATTGTTATTTAAATTTATTATTCAATAAATTTAAATAATTATTTTATAATTAATTTTATTATTTGAATTTAATTAATTATTATATTGTGCAAGCTTACCAAAAATTTTTTAATAAATTTATCAATAAAATTATGAGTTTTAATATTTATTGTATTATCTGAATTATCATTCTTTTTCAGTTTTTTTTTTTTTTTTTTAATACATGCAATTCGAATAAATAATATTTTAATTTATTTTTTAATAAAAACTTTTATTTAATTATATTTAAATAAATTTTTTCATCACGTACATGAATGTTTCCGTTCTGCAAACTCAATTTTTCTGATAATCTAAATATGAACAAAATTTTATCTTGAAAATTTATCTGTTTTCAGAAGAAAAATGGGGATATCTTCTCACAACTTTTGTAAGAAAATTTTTGAATTTTTGAATCAAATTCTTATGAATTTTTTATATTATTCAAGTTTCTTCCCTAGCTTTTAACACAGTCTTGATTTTCCATTTTTTGGTTGAACTTTCATCATTCAATAAAACTTTATAAATATCTCCCAACAAATTTTTTTCTGCTTTCATAAGAAAATAACAATTCTCTATTGCGACTATTTAAGAAATCTTTTTATTGTCATCCCAAATTTTAATAACTTTCTTATATACACCATTCAAGTTTTTTTCCTATAGCTTTTAGCCGAGCGTGAGATTGTTTCATTTTTTCATCTTTTTGAAAAATCCATAAAATTCCCCAAATTTCTACAATAGAAAATCTAAATCATTTTTCCGCAACTTCTTATCGAGACGAGTCTGAAAAATTTTCAATTTTCTACCAACTTTTTTCAACTATTACAAAAAAGTAAAAGAAATTATTCATAAGGTTGAATAAACTCCATACTTGCAAACCCAATTTTATCATTTTTTAGCGGGAAAATCGCTATCTGTTTTGTTTGAGGAGGGCATCAGCCTCAGAAAACTTTCACGTCCAGCTCTGATAACGTCATATCCGTAAACTCAAGTTAAATTAGATTGTGTTGCAAAGAAGAGGATCATGCTCAGGAAACGTCCGTGTCCACTTTGATGATGTCATCAACGTCAGAAAACCATCAGAACATGGTTCCCAGGACTTCGGCCAATTGAGGAGCTAGCCTAGATCATACCCTCAGCATAATAAAATTTCTGCTTATTCCATAAGTAGCATCTTTCTTTATGATTCAAATATTTTGAGTTTCTCAATCACGGTAGAATTTCTTTGCCGCCACCTATGACTTAGGCCAGGACGCGGGCTGGAACGTGGACTAGGGCGCAAGCTAATTGGTCCCCTGTCTCCTCACTCAACTCAGTAACTTTTTTTCTTAATTAAAAATTTACCTTTTGCTTTGGTTTCCGAGGATAGCGACCTTTTGTCTAAAAACAATTGGCTGTAATTCCTACAGAGGTCATCTAAAGACTAAGAAAATTTTGTTGACCTGAATTCCATTACAGAAAGAACTACCATAAATTTCGAGCCGCAAGCTAAGTGGAGAAATGGGGACCAGGAAAAAATAGCATATGCATGATCTTGATCAAATGAGAAGACTTGGATAATTTCAAGTGACGCGTTACTTAGAAGTGGGGGACTTGATAAAAATTTCTACACAATCACTGGGTGTCAAGAAAAGTCTGTTTCTACAAGGCTAAATGAACTGATATCCGGTCGGAGTAGAGAGTGCTCACATATTGAATTCCTCGTATTTTCCATTTGATGAAGTTTTTCTCTGTCGAAGGGATTAATAATTATAAATATGCACACGTCTGTATCAAACTGTACCCTGCACTGTGCACTGCGGCGTAGAGGCGCGCCGTATTATGCTGGATAGCACAATCGGGCACTACTCAGAAACGCAAGCTCCTGTTGGGTCCACAAACTTATTGTACAGCACTGCTACAAAATAGTAGACGGAATCCATCGATTAATGGTTATATGCTACGGCCGAGTGTACCGCGCTGTATATCGCAGCCTTTGTTATCACAGGTTGGCTCCTCATGTGATGTACTGTAGTAAAAAGAGCACGACTAGGGGCACTAAAGAAGAATACAACACTGATCGGCCCAGCGTCCGTTACGGACAGAGCTGCACGGTTCAGAGGCATGTCGAAAAAAGAGTGGAACTTGACCTGAACCTCCTGCGAGAGGGACCAATATCTAAAAGAGGTCCTTCCAGATGATGGGAAGCACGATGATCCAATTATTTTTGTATCAGAAATGGTCTTAGCTAGACACAGTAGCTTTGGTACATTATAAAACGATTGAACGGGTGTCTGCGCATGAGGTGAAGCAACGCAACTCAGAGTGCGCATCATGTTTTCAAAGTGTGCACACAATCAGCTTCGCCCTTGTTTTCAGAACGGGGCAGTATACAAGAATTCTTGTTAGTCTACGAGGCAAAAAAAAAAAAAAAAAAAAAGTGAAACCAATGAGACGTTGGGAAATTACTTCTACAACGAGAATCGCTAAAAATTTGTCCTCTTTGAGAAGAACCGGTGGCAAAGCTGATTTCTACTGTAAATTTACATTCCCTCGTCTATCACAACCAGAATGTCTTGGGTTTTGTCCTCTATGACATGAAACGGCGTAGGAGACGATCTCTCGTCCTCTTCGATCATGACTCTGGCCACAGGAAACGAGCTTCTTGGTAAATTCACATACCCTTGCCGTACATAGCAATCCAGTCCTTGAATTTATCTCGTTCTCACTGCTCCGAAGATCTTCTTTTCTTCCATCCACAATTCTCTAATACCTGTACAACCTTCTCTTCACTTTCCAGGACTTCTATTGTTGCAATTCTCATTACTTCTTGATTCCTAGTCCTCACACTCTCACTATCATATCCGCGCACATTTATAATCTAAACCGACGACATGGACTCTAGACATTTTTGCCGTTCGTGTCTCGCCTACAACGCTTAAAAAAATATGAATTTTTAAATTCGAATTCTCAACACTGATGAAGTGTTTTTGTGTTCTAATAAAGTACGTCTAATAAAAAATATACCACCAGTGAAAGGGTAAGACTGTATTGATTACACGGAAGTTGGTGAACATTTTCAGGCTGCATGCGCGAGGACTTATTCAACTTTTGGATACGAAAAGCGTCGTTTTTTATACGGTTTTATAACCGGCAACAAAGTGTAATAAAAAAGACTCCAGTTTTAATTATTGTCGACGCGTTAATAGCTTCTAAACGTAATTACGAGTATCTCGCGATGGGACGTTAACGCACTACAGTGTATTGTAAATTATATTCATTTCTTATTTTCCTCTTCTTTTTTTTTTTTTCGTTCCCTCAACTTCGTCTCGCTTACACGTATTTAATGACGATTATTCTAATTTTTTATTTACACGTTTGCAGTATGCAGTTATGCACAATTTTCATCGTACCAGCTTCCTTTATTATTGTTCCATTCTTTCGTGTTTTGTGCCACTATTATTGTACAGTTTATACTTTTTTTTTTTTTTTTTTTGCTTCCTTTTCTTCGTTTGATGTCGTATCGTTCGCTAAAATACTTCGAATAAAGTGTAATCGAAAACTATTAAACCAAATTAAGTTTCAGAAGTTAACGATCATTTTAGTGGAATTCCACGGTAATCGTACCGTATTTAGATCGACATTAACGTTTCAGTTTTCTTTGATCGTTGGTTCGGCCATTCTCTAAACACGAAAGCCCTAAATTCCAGCAATTTCGAAAATTATTGAAATTCATAACTCACTGCTCAGTATCTATAGTCTATACAAGTAAACGACAAAAAGTAACGGGGTGGACATATCAATACGAATACCGGTAGCAAAAAATTAATTCAATAATTATTATCATCTGTTTAGCGAAGGGTATTCGATAAATCCTTGGAGGTGAAGATCGTTTCACTCACGCCGCATCTCAATTCCCTGGTGTGTAGAAATTCTTTCTTTTTTTCGAACCCTCTTAATAGGTTTCAAACTACGCATACCAGGCACGAGTGGGATATAAAGGTGATGGTCGAGATGGCAATGATGAAGATAACTTACGTTTATTCTCCTAAACAGATGTTAAACGTTTTCTGTCGAAATGCTTTTACTGTTGGAAGTCAATTAGTGATAATTATTTTTCCAAAGCATCTGAATTTTATCACGGACCCGACTTCACGTTTTCGATATCGTCAACAGAAGGAGCAAGTTGCGTACCCTAATCAAAGACTACAAAATTTATAAGAGGGTGCAAAGTGGGCGCAATGAGTGGCGGAATTCAGAAGCTATCCGAAAAGATGATCCCTACAGAATACCTCTATATAGGAGCGCATGGTAAAAAAATTTCTATGTCCTTTAAAACAAATTTTCAGCAACTAGTTCTAATAGCATCAAACGACGACATACTCGAAGGAGTAAAACAGACGGAGTAATTTAATTAAAGCCACAGAAATACAAAATACACCGGAGCGCTTTCGATTAAAGAACCATTGTCAACGGGTGACATGAGAGTAACTGAACCAACACCGGCCGGCAACAAAAAATTAGAAGCCATTGCAGACGTTGCAATGGCAGCGGGGAACCCGCAATTCCTTAACTCGACCTCTCAGGTGGTGTAGAACTGAGTTGATAATCTTGTCATATAATTCAAATCGAAATTATCATTCTACATTCCCTCCTATCATATATAGCTCGAAAGTCGAAATTCTTCTAAGTCCCCCTTCTATCATATATAGCTTAATTAAAGAAAACTTTAGTCCCCCTCCTATCATATATAGCTCGAGACTTGAAATTCTTCTAAGTCCTCCTCCTATCATATATAGCTCGAAACCAAGTCCCCCTCCTATCATATATATCTCAAGACTTGAAATTCTTCCAAGTCCCCCCCCCCTATTATATAGCTCATGACTCGAAATTCTTCCAAGTCCCCTCCTATCATATATAGCTCGAGTCTCAAAATTTTTCCAAGTTTTTGGTTGGACGGCGGACGGCGGACGGTAGCTCGAAAGTCAAAATTCTTCCAAGTCCCCCCCCCTATTATATATAGCTCGAGACTCGAAATTCTTCTAATTCCCCCTCCTATCATATATAGCTCGAGTCTCAAAATTTTTCCAAGTTTTTGGTTGGACGGCGGACGGTAGCTCGAAAGTCAAAATTCTTCCAAGTCCCCCCCTATTATATATAGCTCGAGACTTGAAATTCTTCTAAGTTCCCCTTCTATCATATATAGCTCGAGACTCGAAATTCTTCCAAGTCCCCCTCCTTTCATATATAGCTCGAGACTCGAAATTCTTCTAAGTCCCCCTCCTATTAAACGAACCCGTTCCTTCAAATTACGGCTATCCATAATAAAAGGTGAAAGAGTTCGTCTTTCACGTTTGTACCCCTCCTATCATATATAGCTCGAAACTCGAAATTCTTCTAAGTCCCGTAACCTAACCTAACCTGCGGACGCGGACGTTTTCTGAGGATGTAATCTCCTAACAAAATGGATAGCGGGTTCCCCGCTAATACTACTGAGGAAATCATGACTGAACTAGCGAGTCATCACAATGTGAATCATACTCATAAACTAGTTCAATCAACCCTTCATCAGGTATGTACCTGTTGAGCACATTTAGGTTGTCGTTATTCAGATGGCGAATAATTTCAATATGTTCTAACGCGGTACGTTTGAAGACCGAGGACTCTCTATGGAGGAGGGACTCGGATCCCTTTTTGAAACTATGGCCAGTGGTAATAAGGTGGTCCACAAATGCCGAATCATCCAATTTCTTCTTTTCCTACGCCTTCCTATGCTCATCTATTCTAATTTTGAGCTGACGTCCAGTCTCCCCTATGTAGATTCCATTACAGTCATTACACTCCATTTTGTAAACCCCACTTCTTTCGACCAGGGGGATGGGGTTCTTCAGCTTAACGAACAGACTTTCCACAGTGTTAAGATTGTAATACACTGGGCGAAACCCAAATGGGCAGAGGACACGACCTAACTGGGAAGAGAATTTTCCCAAAAAGGGGAGCCTAATCCAACCTTTTCTACTATTTGACGTCGGATTGCGGGGGAGGGAGGTAGTGGAATCAAGGCTTTCCCGAGTCAATTTTCTATGGACCATCAAGTCAATATCTAAGCTGACCTCATTCACTCTGGCCAAGTGCTTTATAATCAAAAGCTCCTGTTGGAAAGCGAGGTGACCCAATGGAATACTAATCAACCGGTGGGCCCAATTTTTATTTAGAGGTCCGCAACGACAAAAAAAAAAATTGGGCCTGGGGTCAGTACTCAGAAAGCTTGTGCTACCTTTGTTCGTCATACCCCCCTCCCTCGGATAAATGATCTTGCTTTGGAGGTGATTAAGAGGATTAAGAGGAAGGTTAGGGAGTAGTGCTTAATCATTACTAAGGCTGATAAAGGGAATGCCATTGTAGTTATGGAGAAGTCCTCTTATGTCTCCGAGGTCTATGACGTTCTCGACCAGTGTGGCGCCAAGGTAAATGTGGATTTTAACTTTCCAAATCACGTTAAAGAAGTTAGACGTGTTATAAACAATAGTGAATTTATTATCAAAACCCCTTCGCTTAAAAGATTTCTCCACGAGCCCAACCCTGTGCCGCCTTTATTATACGGGCTGCCTAAGGTTCATAAGAAGGACACTCCAATGCGGCCGGTCGTTTCCTTTTTGTCTTCCCCACGTACTTCTTGGCAAAATTTTTGGACCGTTGGTTTAAATCTAGAGTAGAATTTGAGTCATCCTACTCTGTGAAGAATTCGGTCTCTCTGGCTGATAAGCTTAAAGATGTCATTCTTCTGCCTAATTCTATCCTATGCTCTTTTGACGTAGTCGGCTTATTTCCGAGTATCCCTAGAGCTACTGCCATGCAGCATATGGGAGACCTCTTGGTCCAATCTAATATCTGTCACGAAGAACTGGCAGAATTTTTCAATTTACTCAATATTTGTTGGTCTCCCAATTTTTGCAAATTTGAAGGGAAATTTTTCGATATTTCCAGAGGAGGTAGGTATCCCTATTGGCTCTCCTCTGGGTTCCCTCATTTCGGAGGTTATCATGTCTAAATTTGAGCTCGATCTTTTTTCCTCTGGTCAGGGGCTTTTGGGTCATATACATTATTGGCACAGCTATGTTGATGATGTGTTGTGCATGTGGACCGGTCACCGAGATCTCATTTTGGAGTTTCTTAGGTGTCTCAATAGTTTGTACCCTTCCATCAAATTCACGTTGGAAGTAGGCGGTTCATCTATAAATTTTTTGGACCTCACTATCTCTAATAGCGAAGGTGTCCATGAATTCGCCATATATAGAAAAGATACCTCGACCGACATGACCATGCACGGTAGCTCTTTCTGCCCTGTTGCCCACAAAATTGCCAGTTTCAATAGTTATATCCACCGGTTGACTAGTATTCCATTGCGTCACCTCGCTTTTCAACAGGAGCTTTTGACTATAAAGCACTTGGCCAGAGTGAATGAGGTCAGCTTACATATTGACTTGATGGTCCATAGAAAATTGACTCGGAAAAGCCTTGATTCCACTACCTCCCTCCCCCGCAATCCGACGTCAAATAGTAGAAAACGTTGGATTAGGCTCCCCTTTTTGGGAAAATTCTCTTCCCAGTTAGGTTGTGTCCTCTGGCCATTTGGGTTTCGCCCAGTGTATTACAATCTTAACACTGTAAAAAGTCTGTTCGTTAAGCTGAAGAACCCCATCCCACTGGTCGAAAGAAGTTGGGTTTACAAAATGGAGTGTAATGACTGTAATGGAATCTACATAGGAGAGACTGGACGTCACGCAGTGGGACAAATCCATCTTCTAGCGTGCCAAAAATCAAGAATGATGTTAATCACCTGAAATTTGGTATGGAGGGGTTTTTTGGGGCGTAGAATACGAATCTGGGGTCAAATTTTTGATACTTTGCCCCCTTCACCCCCTACCGCCATGATAAGTGATTTCTACGTTGAATATCCACATTTTGTTTTTTGTATTTTGTTTTCAGGCTTATTCTGGTACATATTACACAAATTTAGGGTTGAAATTTAGATTTTAGTTTCTACAGTGGTATAGAAAGGTCATTTCAATCATACCGGTATTTCACCATTACACCAATATATATCTTCTTAAGAACAAAATTAATCAAGTTTATTTCACGATTGACTATAAATTCAATTATCAATTTTGCGAATAGCTGTACTCTTTGAAGTGTGCTCTTATAATAGTTTGAGTTACCGAAAAAAACAAAAAAAATAAATAAATAACAATAATTAAAATAACCAAAAACTGTCACCAAGTATAATTATTAGTCTTCATCTGATTCTCCAATTTCACTCAGCTCCATGCTGGTGTTTAACAGATCAACTTCGTCATCTACAAATCTTTCGATTCCCAGTAACAATTTCACCTGCGGATTGAACTCTTCATTTTTCTTTCTGGTCTTCGGTTCCCTCATACTCGAAATGAGAGGATCGGAGGAGGCCAAGAGCATATGCATTATAAACGAAAAAACGAATACTCTACAGGGAGAGTAAACAAATGCAAACCGCAGAAAATAAAAACGAAGGGAGCGCTTTCGGTTAAACAACCATCTTCAAACATGAAATGAAAGCAACTGACGAACGAATGAGAAGGAAGAGGTATTAAGATCGTCCGAACGAGAAATCACGGTGTGAATCATAAACCTGTTCGATCAAGCCATCTTCCGGAATATACGAGTTGAGTATAGTGATACCGTCAGTGTTGAGGTGACGCAGTATCTCTATATTCTCGAGGGCGATACGTTTACGGTAGGAATTCTCCTTATGGAGGAGCTTTTCGGATCCCTCGCGGAAACTGTGGCCACTGTTAATCAAATGATCAGCGAAAGCTGACTCCCCTAAGCGTCCCTTCTTCCAAGACTTCAGGTGCTCAGCTACTCTAACTTTCATCTGGCGGCTGGTCTCACCAATATAAAAGCCTCCACAATCCTCACATTCCATCTTATAAACACCACTCCTTTCATCAACCGGTATGGGATCCTTCAGTCTCACAAACAACCTCTTGACTGTGGTGAGGTTGTAAAACGCGGGTCTGAAACCAAACGGGCGAAGGGCCCGACCCAATTGCTGGGAGAAATTCCCCAGGAATGGGAGACTGATCCAACGCAAACGGCGATCACGGATCGTGTCTCGGGGGAGGGAGGTGGTGGAATCAAGAAGGCTCCTCGTAACTTTCCTCCGAACCATCACGTCAACGTCGACATTGACTCCATTCACTCTAGCCAGGTGTTTTATGGTAAGTAATTCTTTCTTAAAAGCAGATTGACTCAACGGAATACGAGTCAGTCTGTGAACTAGGCTATGAAAAGCAGCCATCTTATGAGCAACAGGACCGAACGAACCACCGTGGACTAAAACATCGGTCGTAGTATCTTTCCTGTAAATTCCAAACTTATGGATACCGTCTATTATAGAGATCGATAAATCCAAAAAGTTGATGGAAAATACCCCTATTTCCAACGTAAATTTGATGGAAGGGTACCAGGAATTGAGATACCTCAGAAACTCACCAAGGAGATCTGGGTGACCAGTCCAGGTACATAGAACGTCATCAACGTACCTGTGCCAGTAGTGAATATGATTAAGTAACACCTGGTTCGAGGAAAAGAGGTCAAGTTCAAACTTAGACATGAAAACTTCGGAGATAAGAGAGCCTAGAGGTGATCCAATAGGGATCCCTACTTCCTCAGGGAACTCGAAAAATTTCCCTTCAAATTTACAGAAGTTAGGGGACCAGCAAGTATTCAGGAGATCAAAAAATCCCTGAAGCTCATTGTGAGGAATGTTAGCTCTGGTGAGTAGCTCACCCATCCGCTGGATAGTAGCAGCCTTAGGAATATTTGGAAACAAACCAACAACTCCCTGTTTTTTCGTTTATGATGGATAGCCGTAACCTTAAGGAACGGATTCGTTTAAGCATATGCATTACATCGGAATTTGTGTCTTTCCGACTGGTTTTTCGTGAATGTTCTTTCCTCATCTTGCGAAAGACCTTGTTGCTGGCTTCCGCAGCCTCTTCAGACAATCGCCCTACAAAATAGGAAATTTTTGATCAATAAAAAATTGCTATGAATAGAACCTATATTCATTCTATCATTTTGAAATCAAAATTCAAGACTGAGACGAAAAACTTTGGACTAACTGAGAAAAATACTTGCATAATGAGCAAAAACATGTAGAAAATGAAGCACGTTTTTCGTGTTTCAGGGGGCCATAACATGGGCAGGGGTCATTAGATGACAAGAAATGATAGCGTTCCATTTAGAGGACATCTTGAGCAACAAATTGCAGCAGTAGGTTAACCTCCGCTCGTCCCCGCTAAAAAGTACTACTCCAATAATACTTGGTACTACCGCACTAATTTAATATCATACATAATTATGCACTCTACTTACGTTTTTATGGAGGGAACAAACCAAAAATGGATTTGGAACTTGAAAATATATCCACAATCACGGAAATAATCAGCACCATACGAATAGTTGTACAGAACAGGAGTAAACCATGTGCGTTTCACTTGGTACGATGTTTCTGTCAAAGAGCTGTTTTGTCATCACCATCATTTCTCGTCATTCTGAAACCGGTTCTGCCGTCACCCTAGCGATGAGCGGCGCCGATTTGAGTTTTTCAATGTATTCACAAACGTTCTACCAGGCTAACCCTTTATTATGGCACCATCACTTTTTACTATTTTTGGCACGCTAGAAGATGGATTTGTCCCACTGTGCGTCAGCTCAAAATTAGAATAGATGAGCATAGGAAGGTGTGGGAAAAGAAGAAATTGGGTGATTCGGCATTTGCGGACCACCTTATTACCACAGGCCATAGTTTCAAAGAGGGATCCGAGTCCCTCCTCCATAGAGAGTCCTAGGTCTTCAAACGTACCGCGTTAGAACATATTGAAATTATTCGCCATCTGAATAACGACAACCTAAATGTGCTCAACAGGAACATACCTGATGAAGGGTTGATTGAACTAGTTTATGAGTATGATTCACATTGTGATGACTCGCTAGTTCAGTCATGATTTCCTTGGTAGTATTTGTTGCCGGCCGGTGTTGGTTCAGTTACTTTCATGTCACCCGTTGACAATGGTTCTTTAATCGAAAGCGCTCCGGTGTATTTTGTATTTCTGTGGCTTCAATTAAATTACTCCGTCTGTTTTACTCCTTTGAGTAGGTCGTCGTTTGATGTCTTTGGTCATAATTTGGAGAACCGAATCAATTCTAGTTCTAATAGCTATTTTTTCTATTTTTTCTATTTTTTTTTTTCTTTTCTTTATTTATTTAAATTTAAACATTACATTTAGTCATGAGAGTTGGGTGGGTTTTACCATGGTTTTTCCCCACCCCTCTCATGACGAGTTCGAAATACACTGTATAACTATACACTTAAATCTACCTATTGAAAGAGGGTATAACTTCTGTTTTTGTTTCATTTTACTTATTTTATTATCTTATTTATTTATTAATTTTATTTAATTTAATTTTTTTTTATTTTATTTATTTTTATTTTATTTTATTTATTTATTTATTCTATTTTTTTTTTCTTCCTTCTCCTCTCAGTTTATTTGGTTTCTTTTTTGGTTTTTAATATCTTTCTTATATATCCATCCAATTTTTGGTGGCATTCCCCGTTCTGCAGGTACTGTCCCAATTCCTCTGTAGTTATTTTAGCATCCCCCCTGATACGATCAAAATTTTTGCATTTTATAAAGGTTTTTCTACTTACCATAACAAGTATATGAATCGCTGGAAATACTTGAAAACAAAATCTTTATGTCATGATATTATTATAGTGGACTAAAGTGTCTGAAAAAGTGCAGTATTAGCGCTCCTAGTATGGCATACTCTTGCAAATGGTCTCCACAGCAAATGCTAATGCAAAATAACAAACTGAGTAAGTCAAAATGCATTAAACAAAAGGGCTTTACCGGCACAGAAAACTTTATTTGTCGACGTTTTGACCACTTAGTGGTCTTCTTTGGTTTATTTATGATACATGCATAATTTGACTATACCGCTCTGAGATTTATTATTTGCGAGTTTATTTTTCTTGAAACCCGCAATAAAAACTGAGGCAATAAATATTCTTAATAAGTATGGAGTTTCACATATAAATGCTCTCATATTGCTTTACAGTGGGCAGTATCCCATATGGGTGAGCGGATGGGTTCAATTTGTTGGATTTCTAGTTTTCTCATTGGAAACAACATTTTGACATACATTTGGAGCATTTTGCGACCAAGAGCTTTTGTATCAGATTACTACTGGTAGATTTCGTACTGTACTTTGTTCATTTCTAGTATTGTGTTTTACAGTGTAACGAGCTAACGTGAAAATAACTAATATCGTCAATTTTCGACTCAGAATGAGGTACTCGTAAATACTTCGGAGTGGGAGATCACGAAAGAGGGGAATTAATGCTATAAAAGTGGAAATAGCACTTCAATCCATTCCTGCCCAATTCATTTCGAATCTTTCGTCACGCGACTTCACTTTTTAGAACGTCGGACTGCCGTAATTAGCCATTTTCCGGTACGTACCTTATTACATTAAAGTAAAGACAGTTTCAGAGTGACTGAAAAGAAA
The DNA here is from genome assembly GCA_035079385.1 of Aspidiotus rigidus. Lineage (NCBI taxonomy): Eukaryota > Metazoa > Arthropoda > Insecta > Hemiptera > Diaspididae > Aspidiotus > Aspidiotus rigidus. The sequence goes on from JAVHKY010000001.1 coordinate 12,583,406, forward strand.
TTTCGTACGTCAGTATCGTTGAAATTGGTATAAATCAGTTCATCGTTCATACGATGAAGTTTTTATCAAACGGTGTGCAATCAAAATGGTATATAGTACAAAATATATAAGCTCGAAATAACCGTGAGAAAACTTATGCACGTTGATTTGATTATACAGGATCGTACTTGGAATTCGCCTCGATTGCGTTCTATTTGTCGCGTGTTCATCGTCTATTTGGTCGGAAGAAAAGTACGAAGTTCGAACGTATCAACGGTGAATAAAATTTTTACGAGTTTCATTCAATTACCGAACAATTGATTACGTCGAATGCTGGCAATTTACCGCTGTCTTGTTTTACTAAGTAGGCTTTTCACGAGATGGAAAATCAACTCTCGAAAGTCTGTCAGTCCGAAAAAAAAAGAAAGGATTAAACGATTATCCGTGTCTAAAGGACGCGGTAAGTCTTGTCAATATTTCACATTCTTCCACTTATTTTAACCAGTTTAGAACGTAAGCCGATCATTTTCTTGGAGGGAAGTTGAACGCGACGCGGCTAATGAACGCCAGGGAAACATAAAAGGCTCGTGCAGCTGTTGCGGTAATTTTACTGCAAAAGCGAACGATAAATGCTTAGGCTGTGCGAATCGTCGATACGGAACACATTGCTTCGTAATTTCCTTTGATTGCTGAAAAGTGTGAAAATATAGTAGACGATGTACAAAAAATAGACGACATGCGAGCGCAGATTGAAACAAAGTTGAAAACGTTGTTCCGATAAGTTCGAGCATTTTTTCCGTCTGTATATATCCTGTATCTGATGTCTGGTATCTCTCGCTCTCTTTTTTCTCTCCGCGTCATTCGAGAATTCGCGCAAAGTTTACAGAAAACTAAAGTTTTATCTCCGTAAATTTCGTTGGCGCTGTAAACGAAGAAAACAATTCCCTTATACTTCTACCTTTTTGTTCTGATGGATTTCGCGAACAGAAAAACAAAAAAAGGAAGAAGGAAAAAACATATTCGAAATGATATACACGAAAATACTTTCGACTTTCCATTCCGGAATTTGCATTCAATATTGAGTCTCGAAAGAAATATAAAATCTCGCCGAGAGAATATTTACATTAATGATGATAATAATTACTGTTTAAACTGAGATCGTCGAGGGTGAAAAAAATTCCAAGTTGATTAATAACGGCGCCGAGCTTACTCATAGAAAATTATGCTCGACTTGTGCGAGACGACGCCTGAAAATCGCTTAGTCTCTTCAAAGGTGAGATTAAGTTCGAATTTAAAAATAGACGAACGAGCGCTTATTTCGCGCAATGTGCTGCGCGATATTAACTCGTACTTACTCGTACAGCTTAACAGTCGAGCAAAGAACATTTAAGATGTAATTGCGAGGCTTTACGCGATCGTGCGACACCGACGCCTAGCTGAGAAATGGATTTGCGTAAAGGATGCAGGAATTAGACGTAAATGACAGATACAAATAACGCCTCAGACGGATTCCGCAATATCGCATCCCGAGCAAATGCAACTACGCCACAAAAAGCGTCTTACATATACCCTTATAAAAGGCGAGGCCTAATCGTGTAGTACGAAAGACGACAAACGATATCTTGTTTCTCGTGTGCGACTTGAGTTGAACTTCTCACACGTACAAGACGTGATCTCTCTTTAAAGCCTCACGTCAACCAAACTGACTTGAGGCTGGTTCGTGTCACTTACATACATTAAAAAGGTCCAGAAGCGTTGTCGTAATGACAGATGTAAGCATATTATGTATGTATATGTGAGTGTCTCGTATATCGTTGTCGATGTGTACAAAAGAGATATATTGCATATTTATTATTCAGGAAACTATTGTGATGATCCTAGCTGCAATGTATCTGGATTGTGAATGGATGTAAGCCTCATGTCTGAAGCCTGCCTTATGGCATCAAGAAGCGACCGAAAGATCTACGAGAGGTTTTCATGATTGCGCTTTTTAGAATGTTGTAGCATGATATTTCTACCACTCGTGAGTATAAACTAGCCATGGATGCTTCGAGAAGTTGTTGAAAGTTGGGAGCCGACGTATTGCATTCGCCCTTCGGTGACGGTTCTACAGGTGGGCTCCATTTCCCCAACCTCCCCATGACGGAATTTTGAGTCGCGACTAATACCATCATTTTGTTCACATTTTGTTAAATTTTGTTCACTCGTCGTTTCCCCGCTACAGCCATTTCAAATTTGGGGGCTGGGGAAATGCAGCCCCCATCTTCGAATTTTGGGTTCAAATCCATGTGATAATTTTGTTCAGATTTTGTTGAATTTTGTTCAGCAAATTTTAAATTTTGTTCACTCGTCGTTTTCCCGCTACAGCCATTTCAAACTTGGGGGGCTGGGGAAATGCAGCCCCCCATCTTCGAATTTTGGGTTCAAATCCATGTGATAGTTTTGTTCAGATTTTGTTGAATTTTGTTCAGCAAATTTTAAATTTTGTTTACTCGTCGTTTCCCCGCTACAGCCATTTCAAACTTGGGGGACTGGGGAAATGCAGCCCCCCATCTTCAAATTTTGGGTTCAAATCCATGTGATGATTTTGTTCACATTTCGTTCAATTTTGTTCACTCGTCGTTGCCCCGCTACTTCCATTTTAAATTTGGGGGCCTAAGGAAATGTATACAGGGTGGACCAGAAAGATGTTACCAGTCAAATGAGTGTTTGCGCTAAATCTGTCGTAACGCAAAAACGCAAAACATTACACGTATATAGTTTAAATATTATCTCAATTTTATCTATAATTCGAGCCACATCCGAAGTTTCTACAACTTTTTGGACCAAAATGTGCCGAAATTTTACCAAATCACCAGGGTTCCCAAAGTAGGGCTTGAAAATTAATTAATTTACAGTATTGAGCTGAATTTCGAAAATTTTAATAATCAAATTATTGTTTCTTAGGTGAATTTGGAGGGGGAAAACGAAAAAAATAGTAACAAAATCCTAAGAAGCAGCAAAATGGGTTAATAGGCCCAAAAAGGGCCAAAATTCCCCCAAAATGGAAAATCGTTCAAACTTTTAAATTGTAATTCGAATTTGAAGTGGAATTTCGCGATGAGTCCGAAAAAAATGTTTAAAAAATTCTTCGAAGCACCGACATGGGTTAATGGGTTCAAAAAAGGTCAAAATTTCCTCAAATTGGAAAATTGTTCAAATTTTCAAATTTTAATTCGATTTTTAAGTGGAATTTTGCGCTGAGTCCGAAAAAAATGCTTAAACAGTTCTTCAAAGCAACAGAAAGGACCAAAATTTTCCCAAATTGGAAAATCGTTCAAACTTTCAAATTTTAATTTGATTTTCAAGTGGCATTTTGCGCTGAGTCCGAAAAAAATGCTTGAAAAATTCCTCGAAGCACCAAAATAGGATGATGGGCTCAAAGAGAATCAAAATTCCTCCAAGATGAAAAATTGCGTAATCTTCAATCGTTGTTTTCAATTCTGAAGTAAAATTTAGCGCCGTATCCGAGAATAATACTGAAATGGCCCTAGATGATCTGCAAAATAAAAAATCAAAAATTTTTCTCATTCTGCAGTAAAATTGTTGATTCAGGGATGGAAGGAATGTTGACAAGTTTGTCTGCCGTTGAGTGCTCGCGGAATGAGAGATCGATTAGCGTCGGGTGACAGATCCGAAAGAGGAAATTGCGGAAATTCTCTTCATTTGGGGATTGGAGGGAGATGACAAATTGATCTTCCGTTGAGGGTTCGCAGTGAGAGATCGACAAGGGCTCTGCGTATGATCAAAGCAGGAAAAAGTGCGAAAACTCTCGTTCTTTCAGTCAAAGAACGCAAAGTTGGTCTTCTGTTGTATGCTTGCGATGAGAGATCAACTGACGCTTCACCTATGAACGAGCGGGCCAAAGTGCAAAAACTCCTTGATTCAGGCAATGGGAGGATACCGCAAATTCGGTCTTGCTCGTGATGAGCGATCAGCTACAGCTCAGTCTTTGATTGAGGCAGACGAACGCCCGGGAGGCGGGTGCTTCCGCAAAAACTCCTGTTGTTTTGGGCGAAGGAGAGAATGATACCGGCAACTTTGTTTTCCATTAGGTACATGCTCGCGGTAAAAGATCGACTGAGGCCCCGTGTATGATCAAGGCGGGTACTTCCGCAAAAACTCCGGCTGTTTCTTGCCAAGGAGAGAATGATACCGGCGACTTCGTTTCCATTACATGCTCGCGGTAAGGGAAAGATCAAGGCCCCGTGTTCGATAGTGGCAGGTGAATTCTCGTACTTTCACGCGAGGGAGGGAGTGATTCCGTGAAGCTCGTCTTTTGTTATGAGCTCGCGGTGAGAGATTGAATGGGCCTTGTAATAGGACGGGCAAATTCACAAAAAATCTCGTTGTTTGACGCAAAGGTGGCAAGGTTACTTAGAAGTCTGTCTTCGGTCATGAGCTCGCGGTGGGAGATCGGGTAAAGCCCCCTGTTCAATAGAGGCGGATGAATCTGTAAAATTTTACGTGAAGACACGTGAAGGATCAAACACAGGGCCTTGATCGTTTTCTCACGGGAAGCTTAACGAACGACGGTCTCGGGATATCCTTCTCTGCACTGGCTGACAAAACGAGAATTTCCTTAAATTCACGTGCTTAGATAAAACAGGGCTGTTACAGTTCTCTCCTTGCGAGGTCGCTCTGGGACGCGATCTTCGCGGTATGTTTTTCTTAATTGCCTGAAACAACGAGTACTCACCCAATTAGATTGAACGACAGATCTCTTACCGCGAGCTCCTGACGAACAATGAGCTTCGAGCCATCATTCCCTCTTTGGTGTGACACCGGGAAGATTTTCGCGGATTCACCGACCTCTGTTGAACACAAGGGCCTATTCCATTGCTCATCGCAAGCTCATCCATGACGAAAGATGGGCTTCGATGTATCATTGCCTCATTCGCGTGAAACCGGGGGGATTTTTGTGAATTCCCCTAGTCTGTATCAAACGGGGGGTATGACGGTTCTCTCACCGCAAGCTCATGACGAAAGATGAGCGTCGAGATTTATCATTCCCTCTTTCGCGTGAAACCGGGAAGATTTCCGCGGGTTCCTCTGCCTGCATCAAACACCGGGGAATGACTGATCTCTTACCGCGAGCTGAAGACGAAGGATGAGCGTTTTGCGTTTTTGCGCTACGACAGGTTTAACCCAAATTCCCATTTAACTGTTAACATCTTTTTCGCGCACCCTGTAATCATGCACAGTATTTATTTTAGAAAATTGAATAGAATTAAATATTATGTAAGTTCAAAAATAAGGAGGAGAGGCAAGGGTATTTCATACCTGTGGGTCCCAAAATATGAGATAAAATATGGGTGAATTTTGCTTATAAATTCATAGATGAGAGAGGGGAAGTGTATACATTTATGTAGCAGAGAAATGATGGGTGAACAAAATCCAAAGTTTCCTGAACAAAATTAAACGTATTTGAACCCAAAATTCGAAGATGGGGGTTGCATTTCCCCAGCCTCCCAAATTTGAAATGGATGTAGTGGGGAACCGTCTTGAAGTTAACACAGTTTTTATCTTCAATAATATTGACTACTTCCATCTGCCTTCGTTTACAATTAGACTCTCGACCTACAGTAGAGATATTCTCAAAATCAAATTTATGACCTTTGTTCAGACAATGAGAGGCTAAAGCAGTAGTTAGGGATTGTCTTGGAGTCTATGTAGGGATGACTAGCCTCCAACTCCAAATCACAGTAGCCGAGCATAAAAAAATAGAGGAGAAGATTAAAATAGAAGAGTCGCCCTTCGCCATTCATCCAATTGAAAGTGGTTACAGGTTTTGAAGAGGGTTGGAGGTCCTCCTCCATAGGGAGAGTTTGTACTTCAAACGTATGGCTCTTGAACATAACGAAATTATTGGACATCAGAACACTAAAGACGTCACCGTATTAAATGGGTACATTTATAAAGAGGGATTGAATGAATTATTTTACCAAGATTATTCACATTTTAATGACTCGCTGGTTCATTCATGACTATCGGTTTCATCTCTTTCTTTCTCGCTTTGAAAATGGTTGTTTGTATTAAGTATTGATGTCATTTTAGACCAGACAAAGGTCTTCTTCCATGTTTTTTTTTTTACATCAAGTCTCATTATGATTGCGCATTCAGGTGGAAATTCTTTGAAGTCGTGTCTATAAGGCTCAACAGTTCGCCTGGAAAAAAAATTACCCGCGAAATTTTATCACTTCAAAATTTAAAGCAAAGGAAGGACGACTAAGAAAATCACGACGTCAGCTTACAGGATATCGCAGCTAATACCGCCAGTCGGGAAAATTTGTTCACCGAGAAAAACGAAAAAGGCAGAGAAGATGATTACAATATTATCTGGGGTGAAAACGGCCTAACGGGTACGTTTATGGTGCAATTTTATCAAAAACGAACGTTCGTTCGGTGTCAAGGGTAAAACGAGATTAATTATCTCATTAGTCAACGAAGTTAAAAAAACATCGCAGCTTATATGTAATACCCTATACGTTGCTTTTATCGCGGTGTGTAATGAAAAACGACCCCACTGACAGACGCTGTTACGCACAGCAGATCGTGCCCAGAGAGTGCGTGATAAGAAGGAAATTCTGTCATGTCACGTATGTAAATCTAAACTTCGGAAGACTTTGAAAATATTTTTTTTTCGACTTCTCAAATTCGATGTAAACCCTAGAACTACATCGTGAAAAAAAGTAATGAGTACTGCATTTTTTAAAATATTGGTGCATTTCACTGTGAATCGATGTAAGATAATAAATATTCCGCGAGCAATCTGAAGTCAGATGAATTGACGCATACCAGACGCCAGCTTTCACTTCCTCGGTTGTAGGAGTAAATTATTTGTAGCCCTTCGAGAGGGCGGAATTTGTGAAGCCCGATTTTTCAACTCGATAGTACGTACTTACATTTATTAATTATAACAGGTATGGACGTACCATATTGTACGTGGTTTTCATATTTTCTTTTCGACTGTGAAAGCAAATAGATTGTGTATCTATTTTCTAATCATCAATGAAGCTAAAATGGTCGGTCTTGATGATGCAGTTTAGGAAGCTAAGAAGGGAGGTGAACTACAGTATACTAGACTTACACTAGGCTACAAAAAGGGGCTAACTCCAGCCCCTGGGGATTCCAAAACGCTACCATACAGCTACCAGCTAGCCTTTCCACTATACCTAATTTCTGGATTTTCGTCCAGTAAGCCCCCATGCCCGCAAATGTTAGTTAGCTTAACATACAGTATACTAAGAATTCTGTTTGTTTGGTGACTTTGCTAGTCAGAGGTTTAAGCTCGGTAATAACTATTGAAACATTATTTTGATCTAATCTATAAGTATTTTCCTCGAACTTGATTCGATATTAAAACTGGACAATTATGTTTATTGTTCAAATTCCAAACAATTTTGCCAAACAAGGGCTTCTTGATCAACGCTGAGAAAATTATTCGACAATTTATTTTTTGGTTTGCTATTATAATAGCTTTCAAGTCTTCACGTAAGTCAACAGTTCATGCAGCTCTATGCTGCCAAACTATAAATTGTCCAACCCGAGTCAATAGGATTTCATATTTCTGACTGTAAGAAAGGAACACTGAATGTTATGAAACATCGAGGTTCCTATTCAAAAATTTTCAGAAATCAACGGAAATTGTTTCAGACAAGGAGATTGCTTTCGAGATCCGAATACATTAGGTTCGTGAGACTATATAACATCTTCGCCGCAAAATTAGATCTGCGAGTTGCTAAGCAACGTATTATTCTCCAATTCTATCGATGTACATTTCACGTCTGGTAGCCATTAGGATATACGTTTCATATCAGAAATTCTATCGATTTTGAGCTCAGAGGTCATTTTCCATGTACCTATTTTTTTGTAAGTGTACGGTTGTAGTGTACTCGCTATTATATTTATAAATATTTTTTGATATTCACAATTTGTTACCATAGGCTCTACCTGCACACGTAAAATTACAGAGTTGCGTAAACGTTTTGAACGACAAATTCATTCTTTTTCAAATAAATACCGGTAATATGAACAGACTCTAAATCTTACCCAAATTAACGTGTTCCTTTTTTGAAATTTTTTAATTTTCTCATCAGAGGCAGACTTTCATTCTAATATTACCGCCTTACGTAATGTCCTCCAACCGAGACTAAGAGTTTGTTTAGGCAGGAATTACAATCCAGCCTGGGATAAGGAACTGTTTTTAAGTCAAATCTTCATTACTTGAGACCTAATTACTTTAGTATAAAGTATCACACAGTATACTAGAATTGTATTAGACACGGCCACAAGACCTTAGCATAAAGAGTACTCTGAGAGCTCATTAGCTTAATATACAGCAAGGATAGCCTACAACAGTACAATGACTTATTGATATTAGACTAAGGATGGGGGCGAACTATCAGAGCGACCTTTAAAGATATGAAATATGATATTTTATTTATTTGGCTCTGTCAGGAAATTTTTTCCTAGTGGTCCCGTCAAAAAACCGCGACAGTTTTCTAAGAGTAGTCCCAATTAGAACGACAAATACTACAGAATGAGTAAATGAAAGAAGAAAAGAGGTGCAAAAGCCGCAGAAACAAAACAAAACAAAGTACCGCAAGCACTTTCGGCTAAGAAATCCTTAACGGGCGGAGAATAGAAAGCGACTGACAGAGAAACAGTCGACAACAGAAGACAACGGTAAGATCATGATTGAACTAACGACTCCTTGCAATGTGAGTCATGCTCATAAATTACTTCAACCAATCCCTCGTCCGGAATATACCTGTTAAGTACGGTTACGTTATCGCTGTTCAGGTGGCGGACGATCTCAATATTTTCCAACGCCACTCGTTTCAAATACGATCTTTCTCCATGGAGGAGGGTCTCAGACCCCTCGCTGAAACTGTAGCCACAGGTGATTAAATGGACCGCGAAGGCCGATTCTCCCAAGTTGCCCTTTTCCGGGCTTTCAAGTGCTCATTCACCCTTATTTGGAGCTGGCGACCGGTCTCACCTATGTAGATTTCGTCACAGTCGTTACATCATATACTATAAATCCCACTCCTCTGTAATGGTGGTATAGGGTCCTTCAATCTAACCAACAGTCCTTTTAATGTATTAAAATCAAAGAAAACCGGCCGGAAACCAAAGGGCCGAAGGACGCGACTCAAATCTGACAAAAACTTATCCAGGAAGGGGAGCTTGATCCAACGCTTTCTGCCTTCACGACTCCCCTCCCGAGAGAGGGAGGTAGACTCTCCAATATTTAGGGATGATCACTTCCTCGGGAGTCTTTGAGGCTTGAGAGACTAGAGTTGGACCATAGCACAACGAGAAGACATTGCTTCTCAACTTTATCGTGCGTGGCCACTTCCTCCAGAGTCTTTTTAAGAAGCTCTTCTGACGCCACTCTGTAATGCAGGTCTACTCTTCTCACTACTATTGCGATATACGGCTCCTGGTTCGGATGCCAGAAAATCAGGTTGCCCTCTCAAAGAAAAGCCTGTCGGGGCAACCCATATGACGGATAAGATGGCTCGACCATTAACCGGGGGAGCTTATCAAAAACATAGCTCGTGATAAGCTGCGTCGGCAGAATGTACAAGTAGCGTTTCAGCGTTGCGAAGGAATATTACAGGGTCTACAATTTTGCTCATACTCTAACCTCTACTCTATTTTCTGAATTTGCGTCTGGATTTCCGAGCGGATCTGGGTGTGCGCACAATTATGGCTTTGGGACTTCGAATTTTCGTAGAATTAATCTCATCATTTTGTTTTGAGATTTTTTGATGACAATTTGTCCCAGATCTACCCCTTTATTTCATTTTTTCAAATCCATTAAAGTGTAAACCTTCTCAATTTTCTCGCCCTCTGGAATACGCAAATTTCTCCGCGACACATCTTGAGCGTCGACATCTGATTATAGAATAAGTCGCTTCGTGACACCATGGGAGGCCTAGAACGCTCTTACGATGTCATCGGTTTTGGCTATTGTTTCCAATGTATATTGCGGTTGGTCTTGAAACGTTTAGCACATAAAAATAAGTGCGTAACTTGAAATGTTTAAAGAAGTGTGGCTGAACCAATCTGTGATGTTCCATTCATCGATCCCCACATAGGAGATACCACACGCGTCCGTCGAACCGTTCGATGACAGCTGTGCGTTGCGAAACCTTTTAGCGATACTGTCGCTACCTCCAAAACCATTATTTTTATTATCCTTTAAATGAAGTGTTTCTAGTTATCTTTTTTTTTTTTTTTTTCTCCATTGATTCTATTTACGTCCGGATACCGAATGGTAATCCCATCATCAATATACTTCATTCTGATTCGATACGAGAGTCTATATAGGTACGATAGTAGAGGACCCACATGTGAGAAGTTTGCATAGCACTCGAATTGAAAATTTGGAACTCGCATTATCTCGCCAACCCAGATAGTCTAATGTTGACTAAAATAGTTGGTGTACGTAATTCGTTAAAAGACGTTATACCGACGTCATGTTCTTGTGATAACGTGTCTTACTTTGTTTAATGAGGCTTACGGGAACGAAATCCTCCGTTATGTTCGAAAAATTCGCTTTTCATTTCGATCTGTGTCACAAAGACAAATGCCTCATTGTCCATGAATATGAGGAATGAAATTGATTTTGAATCGACGAATCTATCGATTTTCAGCAATAATAAATATGTGAGTCTTCTTGCGACTTCTTCGCGTCTATACTTTTTAATGAAGATAAATGATGTATAAAAGGATTAACTAAGTTGAATTGTTTGAAACAAGACGAGACACTTCATGGGAGACGAAGTATATATGACGAGAAGGAAGTGTGCACCAGTTAAGTCACCGTTTTCTTCTTTCGTGTTTCATTGTTCCCAAAAAGTATCTAGAAGACTATGATGTCTACGCGGGAAAACGAAGTACAAAGTGTTGCAGTCGACGAAGTCGGTGTCTGTCTGCGCTAATCCATTACTGAAAATAGAAAACTTTTTCTGGAAGATCAACATTTTTAGTTTTTCAAAAGGCGAATGTAATAGCGTTTTGTTTTTAATTACATTTTGAACTTTTTTCACGACACACCATAGTATCTCGAAACGTTCACGCAGCACGTGTAGACTATAAGACGCATACGGTTGACGCTGATAATATCTATTTAAAACAGTCGCGGTTGCTCATTAGACGAAGATTAGAAGTTAAATCTTCGTTCGGATTTTAAAAGAATATTTAACGAAAATTTCTTTCGAAATGATGTCTGAAGACGAAATTCGACCTTTGACTACAATACGAGTAATTCGTGCCGATTAAATGAGGCTTTTTCTTTCGAACAGGAAACATTTAATTAACTCGACAGCGCGCAGCCCTTATTCACGCGAGAAAAGAAACGGAAAGGAAAAGGCAAAAAATATGAAAAGAGGAAAGTTGTCAATGCACACCTGGGTGGGGTTCTTATCATCATTTCCTATTAATTCAAAAAAATGTACCAGGCGAAAAAAATTAGAGGGAAAATTCAGCTTATACAATTTAATAAACCGAAAGTGGCTAGAGCTTGAATGGTTTTGTCGTGTACAAATAAGAGGGATTTCAAAAGAAAAACAGAGAACGGGAATTTCTTGTTGAAAAATATTATTAATATAATACCATTTACGCCGCGAACGTTCCCCCTACATTTTCTTCAATATTTTTTCAAGTGTCTGATATAATGTACGTATTAGTGGTGGGTCTATTTCGTTCCAATTTCACCTGCTGTATGCAAACAATGACTTGTTGACTTCAGTTAGTAAACGCTGAAAACGCGAAAGACAGCAGTAGAAAATTAATACGTTTTATGGATGCTTATAATATTGTTATGAAAACATAATAAGTTCTATACGGTACTCTACCAATCTCGAACTTCTATATATAGGTCTTCCCTTTGTATCGGAATATAATATTATAGAATCTGAGAAGTCTCTCATTGTGATTGCAAATCGTTCTTAGTCGATGTCATTAGTTGACGAGGACGTAATCGAGATAAGATTGAACGAGGTTAACCCTTTCAAGATCGATATGTTTTTCGTTAATTTCTTGACCTAGTTCGCATTCGATGATTTCTACCGTTATAAAAAAACTCACGGGTTCTTCAAGGGAGTTAAACAAGGATTGGCAGGGAAATTGTTTTATGGGGCACGTGGGGTCTGAACAATGTAGATTGTCACGTCACAAGGTTGATCTATGACGGCATCAAATTGTGGCGTCATAGGCCCGGACATTGGAGCTATTTCAACATTTTTCCACTCTTTTATACTGTTTTTTGCAATAAAAACTTTTGTTGGACCAATGTCCACATTATAAAGGGTACATCACATGGAATTTTTGGCCCAGGTGGGCCAGGAACTGAAACGTATCGATTTGTATATCTTGGTGAAAGGAGGAAGAGGAGGACTGGGGTACTAATTTTTTGAATTCTCAATCTAAATGAGATAGATTCTTATAAAAAACTGTTTCCAGAGTTCGATAGAAAATAATGGAAAAAATTTCCTGAACACCACAAAAACGCTTCGGATTAGCCACAAACTGAAAAATATAACTTTTTCAGCCTGACAAGAGAAGTCGGGTTGTGACGTTTAAAGTTTTCTTCCTGAATATGAATTAATCTGTAAAACCATTTGCTTAATTTGCAAAAAAAAAAGAAAAAAAAAAAAAAAAATTTTCTGGCATGGCCAAATAAATGAAAATCATATTCCATGTCTTTTATATTTTATCAGTCATCTTGAAATATTTCAGTCTAGGCTTCTACTAGGTCAAGTGTTCGTGAGATATTATTCGTTTACCCCTTTACCTATCTTGGCGTCGTATAAGTCTTCTATGAGAAATATGAGGTAGCGCGAACTCGCTCCGCTCGTTCGCCCCCTGTCTCGCTGTTGTATTGGAATGGTATGAGACAATTCAAGTCTAGGGGACTTGGAAACATTTCGACTATCCAGCCTTTATTTATTTAATTATTTAATTATTTAATATTATTTATTTATTTATTTATTATTAATTCTTGTACTAGGTCAAGTGTTATTCGTTTACCCCTTTACCTATCTTGGCGTCGTATAAGTCTTGTAAGAGAAATATTTTGAGGTAATTGTGGGTGTTCTATATTTTGAGGTATCAACTTTCGTGGGGCGAACGAGCGATCTCGCTGTTGTATTGGAATGGTATGAGAAAATTCAAGTCTTCTATGAGAAATATGAGGTAGCGCGAACTCGCTCCGCTCGTTCGCCCCCTGTCTCGCTGTTGTATTGGAATGGTATGAGACAATTCAAGTCTAGGGGACGTGGAAAAATTTCGAATATCCAGCCATATATGATAGGAAGAGGGACTTAGAAAATTTTCTAATTATTAATTATATTAATTATTTAATTATTTATTTATTTAATTATTTAATTATTTATTTATTTATTTATTTATTTATTTATTTATTTATTTATTTATTTATTTATTTATTTAATTATTTATTTATTTATTTAATTATTTAATTATTATTTATTTATTTAATTATTTAATCATTTAATTATTTAATTATTAATTAATTAATTAATTATTTATTATTATTACGCGGGCTGTACTCGTGAATTTCTGAATCACCCACGGGGTAGAGACTTTCTAATTATTATTATATTAATTATTTAATTATTTATTTAATTATCTATTTATTTATCTATTTATTTATTTATTTATTTATTTATTTATTTATTTATTTATTTATTATTAATTATCATTATTACGCGGGGTGTACTCGCGAGTTTCAAAATCGGGGTCCGGCGAGAGAAAAGACATGGAACATGTCAAGTCCGCAAAAAACTCGAAAATGATTATAATATTATACACTGTTCATCCAGTTCATTTATTTTAGAGTGGTGCCACCAACAGTCCATGGACTAATTATGGGTGACACCAATATGCTTGCTTCCTATATATCGATTATATCCCGTTTTATCGATCATATTATTCAACTTGGCCATGACGAAATCATAGTAAGGTCCAATTCTTTCAAGTAGGTGAAGGTCACCGAGGACGCCATTAAGCGTCGTGACAATTTCAACAGGGGACCTGTTTTATCCGGGGTTAAATTAAAGACAAATGACCGGCGTTGAGCGCCATCCGGCAAAACTTAGGTCTTGGAGAAATTTCGAAGTCGGAGCTGTAAGTGATAGGAGAGGGACTTGAAAAAAATCCGACCTCCGAGCTTTATATGATGGGTAAGGGGTTTGGAAAAATGTTGACTTTCAAACTATAGTCAGACTAATCCAACCTCAAGCTGGACAATTTTAACAGGGAACCTGTTCGGGGTTTTTTCGGAAAAAGAGTCCGCCGTCCACCGTTCAGCCGACCGGCAAAGTTCGGAGCTCAAACATTTTCTAAGTCCCACTCGCCTATCATAAATAGCTCGAGGGGCGACGCCAGCCTTGTGACGTCAGAATCTGATGACGTCATAGATCTTTTTTTTTCAAGTACCCTTCCTATCATATATAGCTTGGGAACAGGACCTCTGACGTCACAGTTTGCTGACATAATAAGTCACCCTTGTGACGTCACAATCTGATAAAATCATAGATCAGTTCTTTCTAAATTCTCTCCTAACGTCACAATTTGATGACGTCATAATTATGTCAGTAGAATATGATGGGAAAGGAGCTTGGGAAAAATTCGAATATTGAGGTGTATCTGATAGAGGGGAAATGAAAAAACATGGAATTTCGAGTTTAAGCTTAATCATTACTAAAAAAAAGGTAAACAAAGAAACCCCCACGCCTCGATTAACACAATTAATGAAGGCAATCACGAACAGCTGACAAAATAGGCTGCGAGTTTTTTCATTACGATTTTTTATTGACGATATACGCAAGAGTAGCCCCAGTAATCATCCTAATATAGGGCTAGTATTTAATGATAGTAGGAAAGGCGCAGTATAGCCTGGTATACTGTATGTTAGGTCGTAATATAGACTGGCCAAGGTCGGTATCACAGCCCAGATTGGCCTAGTATGCTAAAGTAGAGAAGGTCGACATTTTGCAGAGTCCCTACAGTAGGTCAAGATCACTGATGACGTACAGTATATAGACTATGTAGTCCAGTATAACCAATATCATAGCCTAGTCTCCAGTTCGATGGTTGAAAATATTTCAAGTTCCCCTCCTTTCGACAAATAGCTCGTGTGATGTCATTTTCGTCCACAATTTCCTGACGCAAATTTGAGAATGACCCCCCCCCCCCCCCTACAACACATCAATGTCAAAAAATATAGATTAATTTGACCTGTGTGCTAACGAAACAATCGTGCTTTCAGAGCTGGGGCAGTCTTTCTTGAAGAAATAACTTTGCAGATACGATAAAACACATATCTATGAAGTTATTCTTTGAATTCATGTAATTCGCAACGTTGATATCAATTTTACAGGCGCTGACGCGCGTTTCTATAACTCAAAATTACGAAACGAATCGTAAACACCATCGTATTAGCTTTGTATATCTCTCGACATCATTCTATTCCGGCTTTCAATGTGAGTAGGTATGTGCGCATCTGCCTTGCCTAATTATGGAAGCAGTCTTCGATAAACGCTCAAAACCGCAAACAAATAGGCAACACGCATATAATGTTCACCACGGAGGACCCCTCGGTCGTGTATTAATTGCAATTAAGACCACACGGTAGCTCGGGACGTATGTATTTCATTTGGAAATGACGCGTATGCGCGCACCATTTAGGATAGCGTAGAGCGAAACTGCCGCGTAAATCAAGTCATATTTTTCGACGTTAGCAAAATAAATGACAGGAAGGAAGCTCAAAGTACTATAACAGAACGGAACATGTTCCATATCCATACACTTTCGTAAAGGTGCTACATGTCGGATCTTTTCGTGTACGTGCAGCACTCTTCTACGCATACAATGCAACGCACTACCACAAATAATGCATATGGTGGAAGCGTTTACGTAAATGACGAAGCCACATTGTAATTAAATGGTTTCGCGCTATTTTCTCCAAAATGACATGGGTGGTCAAAAAAGCGTGTCTAGGTGTCTACCGGTGACAGATTAGACGGATGCCAATGGCGAACAATTAATACGTACGGTTCAGGGTGAGGGTGTTTTCATATCGCCTACGCTTTTAACCCGGAATCTATTCGGTATGTTTGTTCACGTTATATCGCGTCCATCCTCGGTTACCGGTATTTCTTTTATATTTTTCGTCATAGCGAACGGGAACGCGACCGATGACTGTGGGGGGGCAGCAAACGCGCCAACAATTTTTACGATGTTTGTTTTACGCGATTATATGAAACCATTACGGCTGTGCCTAATCATCATTTTCTGAGCAGCCTTCCAGTAGTAAGTTTGTTCCGCTAATGAGAATTAGTTGGCGTGAAAGAAGAAATGAAGCGCGTTCGAGTTGGGCGCGATTACGCTCTTTTATGATGTCACATACGAAGCCAACACGATTGGAATACGTTTAAGAGAACAGGCGAAAAACAAGTGCACGCTTACACGACATAATAGTTTACAAAATGCAGGACAAACGGAAAGAGAATGATGAATAATGATGAGGCGAGAGAGCCAACTGTCTTCAACGTCGAAGAAGAGTTTATTTTTGTACCCTAGACGATGGTTGACGCGATAAGAATTTGTATGAGTCATATATTATAATTGTCATATAGTCACGAATTTGTGTTCAAGAAATTACTTGCTGTCCCAACATTCTTACAAACAGCTTTTTCATACCATACCCTGAATGAACAAGACGGAAGAGGTTGGATCGTTTGATCGTAAGTCCTCAAAACTCGAAAGTTAGGAGCTAAACCGGTTCACCAATAAGTTTAAATACAGATTAATGGAAACTAGGACCTCTCAATCTCTGAACCAGAAGGTTAGTTCTCGTGTACAATAGCAAGAGATCAGTTATGTTTGTCATACGAACGATGATCGCATCTGGAAGCAGATACTTCACAGCAAGCTAACTCATAGAGAAATCCAGTTCCATAAATTAGGTCAAGACCATTGATGACGTCACAAAGATCTGACTCGAATGTTTTCTGCGGATGTAACCCCAATGGGTCAAAATCTGAACACACGGAGTTTTGAATGCTTTTTCTTACATTTAGGCTAAGCTTTTTTTCTACAATTTCTAAGCCCCCTCTGCTAATGCCCCTCTAGATCCCAACGATGAGAGGGGAGTCCCCGTAGGTAAGCCATCAGGAAATTTGTAAATAGTGCCCTGATAGAGACACATAATGCGAATAAAACATGAGGAGATGAGAACTTGAAATTCAGAAACAATTTCAGGGTCTATATTGTGGCAGATAGACGATAAAGCATGTAATAATACTTAAAGTGACCGGTATGCAGGTGTACATGCTGGACACGTCAAAAGAAGCCACAAGAGAGTCTAAGGAGAACTCAGAGTTTCCCAATTTTGAGGCGAGATTCGAGGAATTTAAGATTGTGTGTTGCGGGGAGAAATCGGCACTAAGGCGTGTGGAAAATATTTTTACACACCCTTTCAAATTCTGTAAATTTATGATGAATAACCATAATTCTCATCTAAGTATTATATCTGACTCGATATCTTCGCATCCTAGCCTTGTGGCGTGTACTTTTTTTCTATCTAGTGTACTTTCGAGGTATCTCTGAAATCACATTAGTTAACATTGTACGTTCAACCTGATAGTTCTTATAACATCCACTCGCAGTATTGTCTCCACCTTCTAAAAAGATGACAATAGCTAGCGAAAGCAACCCTACCTATACCTGATACTACTTTTCACGTCCTAAAACACTCCGTAACACTCGTGTTGACGTTAGATTGTGATTTAGTTGAGTTTGCTGTACCCGTACGCGCCTTTTAACATCCTTTAAATAGAATATTCTCTGTGCTCATTTCGTCGAGGTGTTTATATTGAGTGCTGCTGATTTATTCCTCATTTGAGGTGAGTTATTGGATGCTGGTCATCGAATGCCCACTGAGCATAACCTTCTAATTCTAGATTACGTTAAAATAGCTTAATTGTAGGTACGAGATACTCTTAAATTGATTATTACGAATATCCTATATGAAAGACAATCTAATCCTACTTCAATACTGTAAATCTTCACAACGTATCTCTTTGAAGAACACGTCATTTGTGGGTTGGTACGGCCTCTGAGCTTCGAGGTATCTCATGGCCTCGGAGACATGCTTTATCTTCGAATACTTACGGTGACCGCTGAGTCTTCCTCTTGCTTGCGGGAACACGTCATTTGTGAGCTGATTCCGGAGGCCCCTGAGCTTTAGAGACACGCCTCGTCTGCGACTTCTTGCTGTGACCTCTGAGTCTTGCGAGCCTCTTTCTATCTCTATCTCTCTTACTCGTTTGCTACATTATAGTTGTAGATAGTGTCGGTCTAATTAGGTTAATTAAGGAGGGAATGCTCACACGTGATTTTATTACTCCACAGGTCGTTCGAGAATGTTCACAGCTGAGGAGATGCCGTTCGTTACCTTCACCCATCGTTCTCATGAGATCGTTCGCTTTAATCTGACAAACATTTATTTAAATAACTTAATTATCTATTATGATAAAGTATTATCACTGCCTTTTCAGTTTCCTATATTCGAACACTCTTTCTTTATATTCGTATTCTACACGAAAAGAGAAAAATACCTCGTGCACAAATTTACTGTTACTACAGGCGAAACCATTGGCAAAGAAAAGGAGCCAGTTTGTGCGAAGCGTCAGTGTAGTAGGCGACGACAGGGCGGACAGGTAGATTAGGCCCGTGCGTTTTTTTTTTTTTTTTTTATAGTAAATAAAAAAAAAAAAAAAAAAAAAAAAAAAGCTGATACAATGCCACGGGGATTGAAAGTGGCCACGACTTCAACTCCATTAAGTTTGAACTGATCCATAAAGCCACGAAAGTCCGTCTTTAAAATCGCTTAGAAGAAGTCGAAATTGTTACGTCTACCCCTGTTTCTGGCGAATCTCTCTTGACTGATACTCTTTTTGTTTTCATTTTCCTCGTTTCTTAGTCTAAAGTTGATATTGTATTTATTAGTCAATTTTGACTATAAGATTTCTAGTCGATTTCTGGCCAGATATTCTGAGCAGATATTTTGGGAATCACCTCGAACCACTTTTGAGTAGATTTTTCCTCAACATCTACTAATATTTTTACTCTTTTTTTTGGTCTATTCTCATGCAAACGGCAGTTACTCATTTTTGCCCAAAATTTCCAGTCGATTTCTTTAGAATGAATCAACTGTCATACTGCTCGATATTTAAAATAGAATTTAAAATTTAAAAATTAATATTCTTATTAATAAAATTGTTCAATAAATGAACATAATGTTCTACTAATCATAAAATTTTAGATTTATATATGCAATTCAAGGAAGTCCAACAGGGATGATTAATAAAAATATAATTTTTTTTTCAATTTTAATTTTATATCAATTTTATGTTTTGAAATTAAATTTCAACTGTATTTAAGAAGTTTATAATAATATAATATCATTTTGAAAAAATAAAGATCTTATTCAAATTTTCTTAATATAAATGATTTAATTGAAATTAATATTTTTGTTATTCAGAATTATTTATTTAATAAAAATATTCATAATAATTTTCAATAATTATAAAAACTATTATAAAACAACTTGAAAAATTGAAACTGAATAACTTTTTATATCTCATTCAATTTATTTAATATATTTGATCCTTTAAAAGAGAATTAATTATTCAATAATTTCAATGATTTTAAATAATATTTAAAAGTTGTAAGCATATTGAACCAGAATGATATTTTTCATTTTTTTGTTCAATTTTACATTTAATGAATAAAAAATTATTAGGTTTATTTATGACAAATAAAAAAAATAATTATTAAAAAATAATTTTAAAAAAATTAATTTTGATAGCGAATTAATATAAATTAAATTGATAAAAATTAATTTCATAAATAATAAATTGATGAAGACAATTAAATTATAACAATTAAATTTATAACTAAAATTAAACAATAATGTACGAATCTTATAGATTATATTTTAATAAATAGATACATATTATAATATTTAGATTCATTTAAGAAAATTATTTAAATTAAATGATTCAATTTTAATTGGTATAAATCCATGATAAATTTCACAAATTTCTGAACATTCTCCATAAATAATTGAAGGTATACTAATTAATATTGTAATTTTAGACCAAAACCGCACTCCTCCTAATTATAATCCTGCTAACGAGACTGCTGTCTTCAGTCTTTTCTTCCCTCACTTGAGGGAGCTTTTTTCCTTTCGAATATGGTGGTCTGTTAATATCATCTATAACTATAGACTGTTTTATGGCGTCTCTATTGCCCAAAACTTGATTGTTCTGCTTTGTTAAAAGTGGTCTATTTGTAGTAGTCCCGTTAATATCGCTTGAATATAGGCTACAACAGACTATTTTATAATCGTCTACATTGCCCAGAAATCTCGAATCTTTTTCGTCGAAAGAATTCTAATTATTGTGGTTTGTTGACAATGATTAAATATTGACTATGAGAAAATATTTTATACCGTCAAGGTTCCCTAGAAATGGACTCTTTTTTTGGTCAAAAATGGTCAAAATATAGTCAATTGTAGAGGGAGTATGGCTACAGACTGAGGATAGACCATCTTATGGTACCTACATCACCTACAGATCGACTAATTTTTTCATTCAAAATTTTGTCCAAGTTGCTTTAAATGTGGTCTAAATATGGTAGGGAAGAGCAGAAGTAAATCAACCGAAAAAGTTGGTCTATTATTAGTCACTCATTAGAGCGCCCGCTCAGTCTATTTTTGGTCAATATTTACTGAAAATCGACTGAGATATTTGGTCGATCTGGTTTATCGGGATTTTAGTTTGTACTATACCTGATGATGTCGTCGACACGAAACCGGATGTGAAATAAATTTCATTACGTAATAGTATTTTTTTTTATTCAACTAGACAAAATTAATTTTGAATCAACTTTGAAGCGCGAACAGGAACAAACTGGGAAAACTCCACTTCCTCCTGTATCCAAAATTTCCGAAAAAGGAAATTCTATTTTTGTCTTTTTACTCGTAGTTTCAAATGTTCAATAAATAATCGACTCGCTGAAGTACTTCGTAAAAGAGAATTGTGTGTCTCCGACTCACTTGAGGAAACCTGTAACCCCGTTTTGTCTTGAAGGTGCGAAGGCCTTACGTTAAATGAAAAGAGAGATGTAAATTAAGTTTCCTGACTGATTGTTAGATGATATTTTGAAAGTTGCGATTCACGAAAGTGCTGTGAATTGAAACGTTAGTTTGCATTATTTAAAAAAATTGCCATCCTTGCCTATTGTCATACCTAGTACCTACATTCATTTCAAGCGACTTATATTCCCATCACCCATAGAATACAGCCGAGTAAGGCTTTAAATAAATTATTTCGACTTAATGAAGTACGAGATTTAGGGCATAAACTTTCGAAAATCGCGTGTCTTCCATTCTACGTATACGCTCCCTCTTGCCCTCCCATACCACTCTATGTTATCGCACGTTTTTGCGCGCCAAAAACCCGTGCGATGATTGTGCCTTTTTTTGTTGCCGTACGATTTACTTCCTCGTTTTCAAACGTATGCTCAAGCCAGAAATATAAGAGGCGAAGTACGTCCTCTTATCAGGAGAACACGTGAGTAAATGAATTTTGATACGACATTATCGGCGTGCAATGAAATTTAATCGCGAGCTTATTTCTTATTTAAATATGCAGGTCTCGGGGATTTTAATTTTATTTCATCGCGTACGTTCCCGTATATCGAATTAACCATTTTCTCGATAATTAGCTTTTCACGCGAATCCACAGCTATCCTTTTGCCTGCCTTCTGCCGCGCGGCAAATTCAACATCAGTGCGAGAAAAACCTACGTCAGTTTGTTGGTTAAGATTGAGCTTTTCATTCCACAAGCTGACTCTTAGACACTTCATGTGCTAGAAGACTGAGATAATATTGAACTTCTCATTGCTTCCATCTTTCATTACTATGGACTCCAGCTTTCTGAGTCAATAAAGATAGAGGACCGTCAGTTATCCTTCAGGCTACGCGCAGTCTTCTACAATTTATCAGGAACTGCTATGAGAGTCAATTCAAGTCATTATGGAGATGACGCTTCTGCTCTTTTGCTATACGTTGTCAAAATCATATTCTTGGCCTTTTGTTACTTCTCATTAACTTGACGTCGATTGAAATAGTTGGGTAAAAGACGACCAGCGATTGTGGGTACTTACAGACAAAACATTAGAACTTCAGTCGTCAAATTGTCTTTTTTTTTTTTTAGGTTCTCGTCACATTTATCCCTGTTCAAACTTACCTACGACTCCTAGACGACGATTAACCGAGCTTGTACTTTGCACTGCTAAATCCTCTAGTACACTATTCATATTTACTCAAAATCAGTAGACCATACCAAATTCACAGCCCTAATAAGCCAAGCGGTAGTACATTCTATTAATTTACGCGCTTGATTTCTCCTTATCTATAACGACGCGACGATATGTAAGTCGTCGCCTAATCGTTATCCAATTGCTGTCAATATTGATTAAAATATAGGTAGGTGCTCGAAAGAGAGAAGAAAGAAAGATGAACTCTTTCAATATCACCTGACCTGCTACGGGCAAAATACTCTGGAACACGACGTTACAAGGGAAAAACTGTAGCGGATTTCTAAGCCAACAACAAACAAAAAAGTCTAACTTACGTTCAACTAAATTGCCAGTTGTTTACCTTCCATGATGGAATTATATATGTACGTATATATAGTACTTACATAGGTACACAACAACAAATAACAGCGTGTTATTACAGTGTAATTCAACGTTGTTCGAGATCCGATGGAGACTTTATTTTTCAACTGTGCGTCAATCCCGTAGCCAGCGGGTAGATTTGCGAAAATAACTTACATTTAGAAGAAAAAAAAAAAAAAAATGAAAGAAGTAGCGATGCAATCGGCGAATACAAAATAAGTTGCGTTCACAATGCTATGTATACTCTGGACTATGGAAACGACTATTCACCTCGGAGGTGATAGTAGTTGAACAGTGTATAACTTTGAAAGTGTCGATGTCAGTCTGAGCAAAAATATTCCAATTCTTTCTCTTTGTTTGTAATCTTCGACTTATAATAAAGAATAGTTCAGTGAGTTTTCTCTGAGTATAATATTTCGAATAATTGATGAATCATCTCAATGATATTCGTGAGGTACTCAAAAATATAATACCGACTCATAAAAAGTATCGAAAAGTTAAACCACATCCAGTCACTGCAAATTAACTCATCGTAAGGCATACAATATAAAAATTCTAAAGATTCTCAAGGTTTTCCTGAGTCCCTTGTATCATGATGCTTGTAGCCTAAAAGTAAAAACTTTTCCAAGTCTCCCTCCTATCTTATATAGCTCAGAAGTCGAAATTTTACCAAGTCCGATCCGAACTACCTATATATGATAGGAGGAGGACTGACATAATTTTTGCTAGTGATATTGGACTTGAACCATTTTTGTTTCGGTTGGATGGCGCACGGCATGCGGTAAAATTTTCAAAAACTCCCGATAGAACAGATACTCAGCTTAAAAATATTTATCAAAGGAGCTCAGGAAGAACAACATTCATTAACGATGTTGAACGAGGAACGCAGGAGAACCTGTTCTTCGAGTTGAAAAATAATAGATGATATGACCCGCTTTAGGATGGTCCCTTCAAGAGACTAGATATGCAATGCATCAAACACCATAAGTCCCCTTCTATCTAACAACTCACGGATTCTTTAACAGAGTCAAACGAGGGGTGGCAAGGATCCTGTTTTATGGGGGTACGTGGGATCTGAAAATGACTGTGTCACGTCTCTGGATTGTGACGTTGCAAGTCTGACCTATGACGTCACCAAATTGTGAAGTCACATATTTTAGTCTAATTCGAGTAAAATTAGGGCCTTACAAGGGGAGTATAATCTGTTAAAAATTAAAAATCGGGTAGGTGAGGAAGGGCTGTACAGTCGCCAACTGTATGTATTCTCGCCGCATTTCCTATATTTTGGCCTCATTTAGAGAAGGTTGTGGCTCGGCTTCCGGAGCGTACGCCGAGGGGTGTTTTTGGTGTTTAAACACCCTCCTGAAATATCTTGAGAAATATTAAATTTTTCCCAGTGATAATTTCAATAGTAAGGACGTTTTTCCTCCTGATTTTTCGTACTAAATTTATGTAGGCTTGCATTGAAAGTATAAACCTTCCACTGCAGCGCAGTGTAGCATCTAGGAAATTATTCTTAAAACCAGATGATCTTTGATGTCTGTACCGGCACTCCACCCCACCACTGGAAATCTGCGAAGTTAAACAAGGCCGAGCTCAACTTTCCCAGCCCGTATATAGTATATTGGACTACACTAGCAGTAACGTAGGCTTAAACTAGGCCTAAATTAGCCCTAATTATATAGCGCACCATGGGTATATTTTAGGACTAGTTTCAAGCTTGTATAGCTTAATTAGGTCAGTTTAAAGCTAAAAAGATAAAATTTCTCCGCTCAATGGAATATTATGGGGACTTTTGGGGACTCACTCGCAGATGCCCTTATTCTTGGTCTGGCATAATAAACTAACTCTTCTGAAAGATTCCTTGTAAATTTTCTGGGGAAGGGAAAATCAACTTGAACTTGGACTGGCAGGTTTCCAATAGACGGCTGAGGTTCCGGTAAAGATATTGAAAAGAGGGAACCCGGTCCATATGAATTTTCTGTTACGAATAAAGGCACTGTGCAGACGATGACATGAACCAGTTTGAACCACTTTGTGACGTCATTGTCATCATCATCCGTCAAATCTGCTTATGACGTTACCACTATGCGTCAGGATTGCAAAACAAAAAAACATGGTTTTTTTCAGTTTAAAACGGATTTTATGTTTAAAACATGTTTTAAAAATGATGGTTTTTAACTCCTTGTTTATAACATATTTTAAATGTTTTAAACATTGTTTAAGACCATTTTAAGTCATTCAATTATCGTTTGGGACACATTTTTAGAGTTTTAACTATCATTTTAAACACATTTTGAATGTTTTAAACATTGGTTTTGAAGATCGTTTAAAACCACATTTTATTAAAACAGTGTTCTAATTTTTTTTCACTTTTTCAACCCTGGAAAAATTGAGAAATATTTATTTTTATTGAAGAATAATAAAGAAAATATGGAAAAAAAGGTTTTTAATATTTTTTAATGATTGAAAGAAAAACAAGTTTAAAACAAAAAAAACACGTTTTAAACATGTAAGAATCGGGTGATTGTTTATGTTGGTATTAACGCATTCCGTTTTGCCGATCTTAACTCAGAATAGAGAAATCAACTGACTTTTGGCTATCATTTTAAATTTCCTTATAAGAACTTGAACTACGTACATTATCTGAGAGTGCCAGCGTGCAAGAATATACAAGCATATCCTTACAAACATTTTTCCTTTTGAAACACAAATTTTGATATTCTTGTGCGTTTTAAACATGTTTCAAACACGTTTTAAGCTCCGTTTGTTTAAAACATCGCAACCCTGCTATGCGTGATCTCATTAGTTTGTGACGTCATCAACCTTACCTGTAACCAGGGTTGCGTTGTTTTAAACAAACAATGTTTAAAATGTGTTTGGAAAATGTTTAAAACACCCAAGAAAATCAAAGTTTAAAACACAAAAAAATCAAAATTGTGTTTTAAACGAAAGATATGTTGAAAACATGTTTTTTTTAACTCGTTTTTTTTTTTTTTAATACCATCATTAAGAATCATTGAAAACTTCATTTTTTTCATATTTTCATTATTATTCTTCAATCAAAATGAATATTTGATAATTTTTCCAAGGTTGAAAAAGTAAAAAAAACAAAATTTAGAATGCTGTGTTCTAGTAAACGTTGTTTTAAATGATGTTACTGATGTTTGAAACATTCAAAATGTGTTTGAAAAAATTATTAAAACTCTAAAAATGTGTTCCAAACAATAATTGAACTACCGTACTTAAAATAGTTTTAAACAATGTTTAAAACATTTGAAATATGTTTTGAAGAAGGAATTAATGACCATTATTCAAAACAAGTAAAAAAATTACGGCTTCCTTAACGAAGTTAAACGAGGAACGCAGGGAACCTGTTTTATGATTCGAATGAGATTTGGTATTGAAAATTCAAGGAAGCCTAGATTTGGAGAAAGGTAGTAAAAAGAAGGCCTAGACCAACTATTAGTGTAATTTTTCTTAAGTCCCTCTCCTATCATATATAGCTCAAGAGTCAAAATTTTAATTTCCAAGTCCCTCTCCTATCGTATATGGCTCGAGGGTCGAAATTTTTCTAAGTTTTTCGCTGGACGGCGCACGGCGGACGGCGCACGGCAGATTTCTCAAATAGCCCCCCATAAAACAGGTTCTCTGTTAAAAACATGTTTTTTTTTTTTGAAAAAATCGTTTTTTTGCGATCCTGCCTGTAGATTCCGGAAGGTCTCCGAGATGGTTCATGAATACTTTTGCCACAGCTAGTTGCTTAGACACCCGTCAGCTTGTAACCAGAGCCTGTACAGATATAGAAGGCAACAAGTGGGCGCATTTGGTTGTCCTCCTTGTGAAGCTCCAACCGCTCATAGAGCGTAGGTAAGGAGAGTTCATCACGTTTTCCTTTGATTACATGGGTGGATTCCTCTGTTGCCTTACAAATTTCCAAAAAGTAGAATGCGAGTAACGTGGTCTGAAACTTGAAGTTCCTCCTTTTTTTGGTTGTATTGCATTCTGTTTATGATTACAAGGGATTTGCCTTTGTTCGCTTTGACAAGAACGAGCTTTTATTGTTGCAGACATTGGTTCACAAAGAGGTAGGCACGGGTATCACGTTAGAGTCGAGTTGGATAACCCTACCTGATATGAAGGACTTAATGCGCTTGGTGTTGAGAAATGTTCCCTGTGAATTCTTATGCTGAGTACTATTGCAGTATTAATAACGATATTATCGCAGAATATTGCGTATTATCGTTCACAAATACTTGTTATTACTCATTATCAACAGTTAGTGACGTCACAAGCACGAGGCCCATTGTGATGAACTACTGGCTATTGACCATATTACATACGTATATACATTTGTACACGCTAGCGAAACCAGCGGTCAAAGTTGAAATCTCAAATCAGCTGTTTTGCACAATGCACTCTTTTAGCAGCGTCAGCTGTTGCACTGAGTGTTGTCTCAGTCCTATTAGCTCTTGCTCTCAGCTGATAACATTCAAGGTTGTCCACCATAGGTTACTAGCTTTTCTGCTGCGTTGTAATTGTATTTTGTAGCATTAAAAGTGGAACAGATATCCCAATTAGTAGGTAGGTACTGGTTTTATCTTGCCTAAGTCGCAAATATTTGCAAATATTTTTTAATGCGTATCACTTTCTCTTGTACTGGACTCCTAAGAATCTTACTTATTTGTGGGAATGTTTATTTTTAAAATTGATACTTGAACTTTATGAAATGGTCTGCTTTTTGATAGGTACCGATCTAGATTCGGATTCACATTGTAAGTGTTACCGCACACTCAAACCAGATTACGACTGCAATGGCTGATTAACTGATTGTGGAACCCGTGAATCCCAATGAAGACCTGTGTTCATCGATAAAAACTTGAAAAAGACGGTACTTAAATCAAGGAGTTGGTTTGAAATCTATATGAGGTAAATAGTCTAAAAACAAGTCAGCCTCATTTCAAACAACCCATCAGGTAAATATTCATCCCATTCCAAAGACTGATTTGTTTTTGTTCAGATTAGATTTTTATTTCTACTTTTCCAGATATTCTGCAAGATGATTGTGCCTCGCAGATAACTGGACCAAAAATTCCTACTGGATCCTAAAGTGAGCTAATTGCAACTAATTCGGCTTTTAGTTTAGTTTTTGTCGATAGGTACATTTCAATCAATTGTCATTTCGGAAATTAGGTGATCTGACCAATTAGGTGATCCAAGTTGAATAACAGAACCTATAGTCAGAAGATTGTCGATTGAGTGGAACTGCTTTTCATACCCTTTAGTTCTCGAATCGATGCGGCCCCTTCCTTGATTTTAAAATAACGGACACCGACTCACGACGATGATCATCTACGTATGCTTTCAGAAGGACCTTCCTCAGGGTGAGTGAGTAATTCTTGTATTTCGCTTATAGATAATTAAGCTTTTTGCGATGGACTTTTTTCTTCAAATGTTACACCGCTGGTGATGTACACGAGCTTCCAATATTTTAGAGCGTTGTAAAAAGTAGTCACTGCACTGTCAAGTATACGAAAAACTCGCGCACCAAAGCTCCGGGAAACTGAATTTCGTTTTGATCAACGTAATTTAGTTAATAAGTCGATGAAGAATGCTTTACTGCAAGTCATGTGTTTTCTTGAATTTGTGATAAGTTTTCTATACGCGATAGAATCCCATTGCAAGCAGGGAGTCTAACCAACTGTATTTTTTTCAAGTTCTCAAGCTCGCCGTACACTGAGTCGAATTAATGAAAGTGGAAAAAAAGTCTTACGTGCTATGGTATGAAAACAATTTCCCCTAAAACCAGCTGAATTTATTTATCCATTCAGTTTGTGCATCCACCGTGTAAGACGAGTGCGATCGAAAACGTGATGGTCCAGGTTAAAGGAGCGAGAAAATACGTATGTGATTGATGAACGAATGCCAAGAGAAAATAATGAAAATTGTTTCGACTCCAAAAATTGTTCAGCATTGGATGAAAAACTACAAATATTGAACCATAAGTACGTCGCCAAAAGTTGACTAGAAATTTGTATCAAAATTATATTTGAAAGAATCGAAAGTTTTTTTGTTTTTGTTTTTTTTATATATTGGACAAGATTTTTTTGTTAAATAACTTTTCAGCCGAAACTCGTGTTCACAGCGTAACGCGCTTTATCACTATTTTATATCTTCTAATTGGTATTCCTTCGAGGTTGCTCAACTAAGAAAAATGTAAACAAAGAGCGAACGCAAAAAAATGTGACGAAAATATAAGTTTCGGAAACGCGAAAATACTGAACAGCGATACCAATATGGCACCCGCTAAGTGCCGTGGAGAATTTAAAATGTGAAACTTACATACATACTTTGTGGTAAATGTTTGACTGCGAGAAAGTTCTTCGAAATATGAGCGGAATTTGCTCCCCGCGATGATCCTCAACGCCCCTGTGGCTCACATTAAAGCGATTTTTATTTTTGTTAATATTCCGACAACGCAACGTACGAGATACTCTATACCAATAGTCTTTCGCACCCATTTTCGCCGCGAAAATCCTTCTCAGACCATAAAGTTGGCTCGTTTTTTTCTTCTTTTTTTTTCCAGCTCCATATCACGCTCGTGTTACTCTTTCACTTTTTCTTTTCGTATTAGTTGTATTTTCCGCCGAACGAAGACACGTACACGAACGAGAGAATTCGAGTATATTAGGTGAAATTTATAACATCGTTGGAAGTTCTTCGACGTATATATACCAGTGAAATGATGAAGAATTGAGTCTGTCTTATCCCTACGTAATTCCATATTGAAGAAAATTTTACTCGTTGTGAGAAAGATCTAGAAAGAACAACCGTTTCGTACGATTTTTTATCCGCGTAATACTATGGGCGAAATATTTCTCAGCTCCGTCCTCCATAAGAGAATATTCAACGATTAGCCGAATTCTGGTGAAACTTTCTCTCCAGCCTCCAGCCTCCAGCTCCATATGATCTATAGATGGGGTGCGGGGATCTTCTGTCAATTTTGTCGAAGGAGCTCTCTTAGTTCACCAAACGACAGAATTTTTGGTGAGGTACCCTGCGGAGACTCTCCGTTTCAGAGCGACCCCGATCAGGTATATCCGTCTTTCAGCTGCTCCTCTACAGCGTTTTCCTATAATTGTTTCTCTGAACAGGTTCCCTTTTGACATTTTCCATGTCTTTACCGGCACCCCTTCTCACTATATTGGAAACTTGCGAGGTCGACTTTCCTCATTTTCCCCGCGTTCGTGGACTTGGATCTCAAACCCTTGATCCAACCTAGAAATCTGAGAGGTCGCGTTCGAGTTTCCCATACTGAGCTTCCCCCTTGTTGGTTGACTTATCCTTGATCTACTACTTTTAAACTAGAGCTAGCATACGCCTATGCTACGTTATACCAATACCAGACTATACAGATCCAGAAAAGTTAGCTTATTATACTGGACGTAGAGAGGGCGGCAATTTGGTAACACTGTTCCCGGGCCCTGTCTCCTAAAGGAGCCCTCAAGGCTCGCATTTCTTTCTAACAGGAAACCTGTTCTATGGAGGGTTTTGTTGAGAAATTTGCCGTGCGCCGTCCGACAAAAAACGTGGAAAAATTTCGACTCTCGTGCTACTTATGATAGGAGGGGGACTTAAAAAAATTTCGACCCTCGACCTATCATTTCGAAGTCCCTAAAATAGGTCTAGGTCACTGATGACGTCCTATTTTATACTGGATTTATAGTAAGTCTAGGCCTTCTTCATACTAGCTTTATACTAGGTGTAGGCCTGCTTGAATTCTCAGTACCAAAAACCAATTTGACTCATATTTCTTGCTTTGATAAAAAAAAGTCGGCTTCCTTAATGGAGTTGAATGAAGAACGAAGGGAATCTGTTCCATGGGTCGGATTAGTTTTGGTATTAACAACTCAAATTGAAATCTTGAAGAGTTTCAAGCTTTTCTGAATCCCTCTTATCATTTCCTCACAAATTTTTTGGGAGGGAGGGGGGTGGCAGAAGATCAACTTGGACTTTTGCAGATTTCCGAGAGAGGTAGACTCGCATATTGCCAATAGACGGCTGAGGTGCCAGTAATGACATAAAAAAGAGGAAGCGCAGTGGTAGCGGATAACGATACGGTAAGAGGATCAACCAGTTCAAAAATCTACATGTGACGTCATCATCATCCGTCAATTCTTTTATGACGTCATCACTATCCATTACGTCATTGTGATGTCATCATGCTTGTGACTTTATCAATGTCCGTGACCGCATTAGTACGTAACGTCATCAACATTGTTCGAATTCGGTTTTTGATGTTACGGCACATATTCAGATATTAAGTTAAATTGAAATTTAAAAACGCAGATTTTTTAAAATTCAAGTTTATTTGCATTAGCCGCGGGAAACTGCATTATCGGGGAGGGTAGTCGATGTAGTTCTTTTTTTTCTTTAGGTCCGTTCATCTAGAAAAATGTGCCTTCCCCCGTCCCCAGCTTGTCCTACGACGAGACTTGTGCTCTCTGAGCTAGTTAGATGGAGTAATGGTTTATAATGGGACTTTGTTTCATCACACCTTTGAGAGTAAAAATCTCTCCAAACAGTGCATACATGCGAACAAAGATGAAAAAATTAACCTTACGCACTTTGATGAAAGAGTAAATATCACTTTTATAGTCGTGTAGCGTGCAAGAGATATTTTTCCAACACCAACTGGCGACTGTCGACACTTGCTGATGAATGTTGACAATCTCCAATCTTTGGTCTTTTGCCGTAACATACAGATGTACTTCGTCCTATTTTATTACTATTTGTTACACTGAAATATACCTCGTCTTATTATTGTGTAACTTTGGGTACCTTGAGCCTCTTCATACACTTATCTCCCGGGTATATTTACGTTCTACATTCACATAAATTCTTCGATCTATTTTGCTGCTATTTTTGGGATAACTCATGTCAATCTATAGATGTTTACTATACATAATCTACATGTACTTGAATATTTAGCTGTCCTATGTCTGTATAAATCTTAGTGAACGGCATTTGATTGTACTAAAAGTCCTTTAAACGTTGCTTCTATCTACCTATATAAACCTTTTTTGCTCAAATGTTCAAGTCAGTTATCGATCGAACTTCAAGCGGTTGCACTTATATCTTAAGTAAAGCTGTTAAATGCTGTGTTATTCAAGGAATTCGTTCAAGTGAAATTATTTCCTTTTGAGATCGATTTTTTAATCACTTGAGCAACGTCTGTGAAGAAACATAGGTAAGTAGTTTCTAGTTACATCTGCAAGTCTGGTCTTTCTCTAGTGGAATTATCAATAAACGCTGATTATACAAGTGAAATGGATTATACAAAGAGTGTACCGTAGTAATACGCAGAGATTGGAAGTTCTGAAAGTTAGGCTGAGGATACAAAGCAGTTAGCTAGGAACTGAGGACACAGTGCGCTTCCACAGACCTTAGTTCAATTTCTCATGCGGATAATTAGCTGTAATCTCTGCGTATCTCATGTAGGTACGAGCGATTGATACATGTAGATTTTTTTTTTCTTGTTTATAGTTCATAAACATGAAATGTCAAATGTGTGGACACGAAGGCCCTGGTTTGAAGGCAAATTATAAAATATACTGTCGCAAATGCAACAATTTTTGTGAATACATAGACTGGAGAGGAAACAGACATCCAAACCCCCATCAAAACCCCAGTCAAAACGCCAGTAAGAGCGTCAGTCATAACGCCAGTTGTCGTAGCGCCAGTTCTAGCGCCAGCCAAAGCGCCAGTTCTAGCGCCAGCCAAAGCGCCAGCCAAAGCGCCAGCCATAGCGCCAGTTTTAGTACCAGTCATAGCGCCAAGAATCCGAGCACAAGGAAACAAAACGACAATACGCATAAATGTGATATCTGCGGCGGCCATTATTGCACGAACGCAAATTTGGAGCGCCATAAACGGTGTGTCCACGGTCTTGATCGTCCTTTCAAATGCACGGTATGTACAGATGCGTTTACGCTCAATGAATACCGACGGAGACATTTTGTTACAGTACACTGCAACGGTCTAACCTGTCACTGTGGGAAAAGATATCGTAACCTAGAACAACTGAGAAGATGCGTAGCCATTCATCTTCCCAACCATTAATGTCAGCAGTTGAAAATGTTGATGAATAGGACAGGTTTCTGTCGTATCAAATACAAGTCCGTTCCTCATTAATATTGATTTGTTTGAATTTTTTTGGAGAAATATTACAGTATTTCACTGTAGAATTGAAGCCAAATTAGCTATACCAGGTAACTAGGCAAAGATATTAGCGGCAAAACATCAGATATACACTCAAAGTTGATCTAGCTGTTTCTTACGCAAATTATCTGCACAATGTTTAACAGGTCATTTCAATGAAGTTATTAAGCAACACAAATGAAACATAATATGTATTAAAAAAAGAACTGGCTTAAAATTTATGAAAAATGTTGGACAAAAGTTATATGAGAACCTACTGTATTTGTAATAAAGAATGTGAATATTTTATTTTTAAATTATGTATTTGGAAATGAATTCTGATAAGTTTTCAAACTATTAGTAATGAAAATACTATAAGAAGAAAAGGAAGACAATTTTGCCTTTAAATACTCATCAATTTAAAATGAGCTCACCAAACACTATTTTCTCAATTCTGATAACCATCAGATACTTTCTTCTTGATTGTCTAGCTTTCAAATTTTATGTACGTCACAATAATGGGTCAGTTGCTTATTGTGTATTATAAATTTGGTTTCAGAATTTCTGATTATTTCTTGCTAATTTGAGTCAAATTAGTCGAAATAGACTTTTGCAGAAGATGCTCGCTACCCAGATTTTACCGCTTACAGCCCCAAACTTGAATTTTACAAGTATGCGTTACAAGGTTAGCCCATGAGAAGCTCGGTGGTAAACTTGTCATTATTGAAACCAACTTCTCTTGTGCCCAGCCTTCCTCCTCTGACGTTGTAGGACTATTTCCGAATATCCCCATTGAACCCACCATTCACTACGTCTTGTGTATGATTGCTGAGGTGAACGTTATCTTTGAACTTATTAAGTAGTTTGAGTCCCTTCTTACGCAATGTTTGTTCCTTTAGGGGAGAGCTTTTCCCGTCCCTCTTGGGCGATTTCTGTTATGGACCTCTTGGAGGCTGAGATTCTTGATGCGGGGTACCACCTGTTCAATATACTGGTACCCTTACGTTAATGACATACTATACCTGTGGGACGGGTCACAGACTGCGACTGCCTTCCCCGAGTTCCTTTCGTTCCTTAACACTTGCTTTCCGAGCGTGAAATTCATAATGAAAAAGGGGACACCTTAACGAGTAATGCAAAATACCACAGAATGGAAATTGACTCTAAGCGCTTTCGGTTAAGAAGTCATCGAGAAAAAGAACGCAACTTACCAACGATGAAACAGCAAACGCTGTCACCAACCTCGAGAAATGTAAGGAAAAATTAATCAACGAGTTGTGACTCATAAATAAGCTGGATCGGACCTTCGTACGATATATGCCTATTCAACAAGATCACACCACCAGTATTCTTAGGACAAATTATTTCAATGTTCTCCAGAGTGGTGCGTTTAAAATACAAAGCACTTCTGCTCCCGGAAGCTGTGCCCGTTACCAATTAGATGGTCAGCGAATGCTGAATCTCCCACCCTACCCGTCTCTCTGGTTGCCGTGGGTTCATCATCTCTAAGCTTCAACTGGCGACAAGTCTTCCCGATGTAAGCGTCCTCACTATCTCT
Source organism: Aspidiotus rigidus (assembly GCA_035079385.1). Classification (NCBI taxonomy): domain Eukaryota; kingdom Metazoa; phylum Arthropoda; class Insecta; order Hemiptera; family Diaspididae; genus Aspidiotus; species Aspidiotus rigidus. The sequence continues at coordinate 12,617,970 of JAVHKY010000001.1, forward strand.
ATATTTTAACTCATCATCAGGAATTCGATCTTTCAACCTAAAGAACAACCCTTTGACAGTAATAGGGTCCTAGGACGTAGACCGGAAGCTGATAGGGAGAAAGGCCCGGCCTAATTGAAGAGAGAACTTCCCCATGAATGGGAGCCAAATCCATAGTAATTTCTTGGGGCTCATATGATAGTACGGCAAAGAGAGGTAGTAGAATCGATGCATTTCCCAGTGACCTTTCTACACACTATCGCGTCCATGTCCAAGTGAATCTTATTCACTCTGGCCGAATATTTTAAGGTCAATAACTCCTTCCTGAAGGCAGTTCGACTCAGAGGGATGTCCGTTAGTCTGTGGACTAAGCCGTTAAACTCAGCATATTTATGAGCAACAGAGCAGAATGACGACCCGTGGACTAAAACATCGTTCGACGTACCTTTTCTATAAATCTCAAACTCATGGATCCCGTCTTTTTCGGAGACAGTAAGATCGTAAATTTTATGGAAGGTTCTTATGCACTTTGGGCAGCCCGTAGATGAGGGGGGTGTAGGGTTAGGAACAAGGAGGGCTTTCTTCAAAGCAGGAGTTTTGATAATAGCCTCACATCTGTTGGTGACACTCCTAACTTCTTTAACGTGCTTAGGAAAACTGAAATCCTCACTCTCATTAGCACCACACTGCTGGAGGACTTCATGGACCTTAGAAGAATAGGCCGACTTCTCCATCACCTCAACAGCATTGCCTTTGTCAGCCTTAGTGACGATTAAATCTCCCTCTTTCATCTTTCTCTTCAAACCTTGAATCACTCCTCGCAATTTATTACTCATGCGAGGGAGGGGGTTATTAAGGACTAATTCGGCACAAACTTTCTGAGTATTAAAACCAGGACCAATTTTAACCGCAAGATCCGCAACAACATTCGCCAAGGTTTCATCCTTCTTGAGGGGAGGTAAACTGAATTTCAAACCTTTCTCAAGGAGGACAGTTTCGTCACTATTAAACAGTACCTGACTATTATTTATGAGAGAGGGGGGGGGGTGGAATTTATGAACGACAACACCGTCACTCACCCCTTCCCCAACCTCATTAACCTTCATTACGGATGACTACTTCTTATTCTTCTTCTCCTTCAAATTCACCTCAAACTTCCGACACTTTAAATTCACGTCCCCCATAAAGTAATCAAACTCGAGGGGGAGGAGCATACCGGAGAGTCTCGAATGGACCATAAGTTTTAATCTAGTAGTAATATTAAATTTACCATACCATCTTCGCAACTCTGTTCTTATCTACTTTTCCCTCATATAATTTTCAAGTTTCTTAGTCGTAATCTTAAAATCGGAATAAAACCGGAATTTAACGAACTTATGCTTCAAATGCAACACTAAACACCAACGAAGAAACCAAATATGAGAGGAAAATGAAGCGCGTTGCTTCCAAAATTTCAGAAAAAGGAACTGTAAATACGCCGCAGAAGCGTTCTCAATTAAACGAATACGTTCCTCAAGGTTACGGCTATCCATAATAAACGCGAAGGACGAATACTCCGAAAGGAGAGTAAAGAATGCAAACCGTAGAAAAATATAAAACGACGAGTGCTTTCGGTTAATAAACCATCTTCAAGCCTGAAACGAAAGCAACTGACGAACAGAAAAGAAGAGCAAGGTATTAAAATTGTCCAAACGAGAAATCGCGGTGTGAATCATAAACCAGTTCGATCAGGCCATCTTCCGGAATGTACGAGTTGAGTACAGTGATACCGTCGGTGTTGAGATGACGCATAGCCTTAGGAATGTTGGCCTTCGACGTAAAAGGGTCGAACCCGCAGGGAGGAGCTCATTCTTTAGGCTGTTGGCCAGAGAAGAAGAATTCTTAACAGAGTAGGGAGACCCGAACTTGACGTGGGATTCGAACTACCGATCTAAAAATTTGGCAAGGGAATAAGTTGGGGAAGAGATGAAAGAAGCAACGGGCCGCATCGACTTTTTTTTTACGGAACTTGGGTAAGCCACCAAAAGACGCTCTCCATTCGAGCACTCTCAATGATAACACTTCGAACCTCCGTTGGACACACGAAATACTAAGATCAACTCTTCGACCTCCGCATCTCCCTCACGGCGGGTAGACACTTCTTTGGCATCTGCAGGAAACTAACCTCCTTCGACCTTCACATCGATTCTACTTCTTTCTGACACCCTCGTTACAAGGAGGCGCCGTAAATAGCGAAAGTTAACCGGCTCGTATTTCTACCTCTTGAGGATGGACTCAATGCTATTAAGGATCTTGCCATTGTAATACGCTAGTTCAGAGCAAATTGACTAGGCTATAGGTGTTACAAATATTGTTGACCACCAAACAATCGAATATCAAAAATATTGTTGGCCACCTAAGAAAAACATGAGACCTTAGTCTATAAAAGCAGGTGCACAATGCTCTTGAGGATAATAAGTATTACAGCAATGAACAGTGCCATTAGAAAAAGATGGAACGTTGCTCAACTATTCCTGCAGAAAATCGGAAACAGAGAATCTCCTAATCAAGTCCAAGATTTGATTAATAAGTCTCCTTTTATTCAGATGATGTCTTTAAAATCAACGGACTTATCGAATTTATGTGATATGTTCCCCACAGATAAAGAAAAATTAGTAGTAGTTGACCGAAAAATAGCAGCTCCCCGAACTGAATCGGGTCATCCTATCAGAGGTCTTGAGGAAATATCATTCAACGAATTTGAGTCGGATGTAAAAAGATTGCGAGAAAATCAAGTGATTTCGATAGCGGGTGAGTGTATATTCATCAGGTTTGCTACTTATTTCCTAAAGCATAAAACTATTTGACAGTTAGTGGCCGAGTATCAGCAATAACCTTCGAAATTAGAGCTGAAATTGCGGCAAAAAAGAAGGTACTCGAAGGTTGAAGGATATGACGTCATCGAAGAACGATCTTCAGATAAAATCCCCATGGAGGAAGGACTTGAGAAAAATCACGGTATGACGTCATCAAACTAACAAGTGTACCTATGACGTCATCAACGGGTTTTCAAAAAACGTCGATAGAAGGATGAGAAAGAGGAAGAAAGATGACTGATTTCCTTTAAGTGGCTGAGAAGTGAGAAAGACGTTACAAGTATTGCGGATGGAGAGGATTTTCAGCACCGCAGCGGCAGAGCAAAATCGTTTCATCAAGTGTTAATTTACCGTATATAGTGGCGCGCTCTATCTTCTCGTTGAACCTTGTTCTGTATGTTGTATTGTACACTCATGTCGTGTAAAATAATGTTGAATACAGAGAACGTGATTTCGTAAACATTTTTATTTGGTCTTTAATTGATGTATTGGAGTTTTTCCTCTTTACTATGAGCCATCGCCGACAACACAAAAAACGCTCGATACAATGTAGATCGGCGTGATACTACAACCAACCTAAACACTGAATATACGTACGACCAAGTTTCTGCGACAATGCGATTATGATATAAATAGACTAAAAACTGACAATGAGAAGAATTAACTTTTGTATATTTTCATTTTTTTGCTCAAGAATATGGACGCTGTGGAATCTAGAACGGTCAATAGCGAAAGCGTTAAACCCGCTCCCCTCCTGACGGTAATTTGTCATCATTACATCATCTGTAAAGCTCTTCTAAGAGGTCTTCGATTCCAGTGGAAGTTGTGTACGGTTTCACAAACCCAACAATGATGGCAAGACTTATTAAGGTCGATAACGTTTATAAAATAAACGCAAAAGGACCGTTTAAAACGCTGACCATCCATTACAAATTCTTTTGAAAATTTTCCAAATTAAGAACTTTTTTCGAGAAGAAAAAACTTTTTTAATCTATATACGCTCAACTCAAGTTTTCGCTAGCGCGACAATTTGTAACGAAATATTATTTGACTCGACCAGGACACTAGTGGCTTATAAAGAATATGTTTTATCAACATTCCTCTCTTATGACAGACGCCATGGTTTATGTAGCCTCCAGCAAAAATTTTTCTAAGTCCCAGCCCCTTCTATCATAATATATCATGACTGGAAAATTGAAATTTTTCAAAATCCAAATTCTTTATGAGGGTAAATTAGTTTTCGCTGGACACCGCACGGCGTACGAAAAATTCGAGGTTTCTTGGTAAAGAGACGGTTAAGGGGAAGCAAAACGAGCGGAAAATTCGGGAAAGCCCGCAGTTTCATTTTTCACGGGCCCCCGGAAAACCTGTCGACTGTTCTGTCCCCAGAAGCTAATTAGCTTATAATATTTATACCAGACTAAGAATGGAGGCGAGGGTGCGGAGTGAGTCGGTCCCCAAAAGCTCATTAGCCTAATATACAGTATACTAAACTCATACTAGACTAAAAATGGGGACGAACGATTGGAAGCAGTCTAGTATACAATCAATATAGCGGTACAATCAAGATGACGAATTCATCAAACGGCCAAAGACATATAAATGATTCAATGATTTTCCATGGAGAGGAAAAATTTACTCTTTTTGGCTTTGAACTGGTGATTTTTATTTATTTGGCTCCACCAGGATATTTTTGTCTCGCAATATTGTCTGAGGGCTTCAGTGTTCTCAATTCTTTCTCCAAAAATAATTTGATAGAATAGCATTTGTTCCTAATGATGGTAACTGTAAGGAAATTTTGTGGGGAGAGAAGGAGTAAATCTTGATAGAAATTCGATACAATACTCAAGCTATCGTCAGACGTGACTGTGATTTGTGTGATTTTCTTAGAAGAGGATTGATCAGGAATCTACGTATGTAAGTTTCCAGGATCCTCAATATAAAACTTTTATTCAGACGTTTAACTTCACTGTCACTCAATATTGATGGAATCCCGTCTCGACACCTCATCGCCCATAATATTCCTTGACAATAAATGAGTTATGGTACCTATAATTCACGTGCTGGTTTTTAACAGATGAAAAAACAGGAGAACAGTTTTTTTATCGATCAAGTTATTTGCAGTAGGTAAACGAAGTTTCACTCGTTCGGTAACATTTATGTACTTTAAATATTACGATTCCAATACACAACAAATTCGGTGTTATCAGAATGCTGTCTTTAGAAATTTCACCAATTGCAATTGTCATAAACATAATTCTCTACAACATAGCTGTGCGAAGGACCGAACCCACCGAAAGTTTACAAGTGGTACCGGTAATTCCTGGTGAAGATCTTCAGACTTTCTATTTGCGAGTACGAGAAAAAAATCAAAGTAAATTTTAACACTGTAACGATCAGGATGATCTTACTGCTTATTGATTAGAAGTTTTAAAATTTTTCCAATATTTCCAAACATTCCCAGGATTAGACGAAAACCAACCTCGAGAGTCTACTATGGACCCGCGAAGAAAAGAACAAATTTGTTCGAACATACTTAAGAGCGGTATATTCCACGGAATGGCCAAACCCTTGAAAATGGATCGATGGTATCGTTTCTGGAAACTAATAATCAAGTTCCCGGGTTCGATGAAACACTTTTCAGACAAGAAAACGATATTCACTAGGACGCATTTGACGTATCCTAGCCGAATGGTAGAAGTTCATCTCACTCACATTCTTAAGGAACAATTTGTTTTTGAAAACGTGTTCATATGTTTAGCCCGGGATCTTCGTGTAAGAAAAAGAAGACTCCTCGATTTTCACATTTCAGAAGAATATAATGTCAACTTGGATTCGGAAGATTACATTGCAGGTCGTTTCATAACTGTCAAAGAGAACCACCAGAATGACGAACAACATATATTACTGTATTTGGCGGAAGAACCAGCGAAAGTGATTAAAGAAAAGTCAAAAGAGCTCGAGGATATTTATTTGCAATCCCGCCGTAGCCAAGAAATCGGTACTATTAATTACTCTTTCACTGCGTATTCTAAATAGGGTATAAGAATAGGTACCTATAGCCTATTTTAACAGGGAACCTGTTTTATGGGGGGCTATTTGAGAAATCTGCCGTCCGCCGTCCGCCGTGCGCCTGTCCAGCGAAAAACTTAGAAAAATTTCGACCCTCGAGCCATATATGATAGGAGAGGGACTTAGAAAAATTTCGACTCTCGAGCTATATATGATAGGAGGGGGACTTAGAAAAATTTCGACTCTCGAGCCATATATGATAGGAGAGGGACTTAGAAAAATTTCGACTCTCGAGCTATATATGATAGAAGGGGGACTTAGAAAAATATCGACTATCGAGCCATATATGATAGGAGGGGGACTTGGAAAAATTTCGACTCTCGAGCTACCGTCCGCCGTCCAACCAAAAACTTAGAAACATTTTGAGACTCGAGCTATGTATGATAGAAGGGGGACTCAGAAGAATTTCAAGTCTCGAGCTATATATGATAGGAGGGAGACTTAGAAGAATTTCAAGTCTTGAGATATATATGATAGGAGGGGAACTTAGAAAAATTTCGACTCTCGAGCCATATATGATAGGAGAGGGACTTGGAAAAATTTCGACTCTCGAGCTATATATGATAGAAGGGGGACTTAGAAAAAATTTCGAATCTCGAGCTATAGATGATAGGAGGGGAACTTAGAAAAATTTCGACTCTCGAGCTATATATGATAGGAGGGGGACTTAGAAAAATTTCGACTCTCGAGCCATATATGATAGGAGAGGGACTTAGAAAAATTTCGACTGTCGAGCTATATATGATCTAGGCTTCCTTGAATTTTCAATACCAAATCTCATTCGAATCATAAAACAGGTTCCCTGCGTTCCTCGTTTAACTTCGTTAAGGAAGCCGTCATTGTTTGAAGAATTTGACGCGAGTTTTATTAATTCTACAAGTATGAATTTTGGCATTCTTTCTTTTCAGGGAAAAGAGCAGAAAGTTCCAACGCCAAATCTTTATGCAACTTGAACGGAAATAGGCTTGTTCAAATATGTTCATCTGTCCTGAGTTCTTCATATTTTGATGGTCAAGTAAAATACCTACCAACCCCTGAATTAGACCTTGAACACAAATGTATCACGATCAAAATCACTTTCCAATACCAAAGGAGTCGTTTTACAAGATCTGAACCACAAGCAGTATCATGCTCCGCTCAATTAACGAATGGTCGCAGTACCACTTACTACATTTCATACGGTGAAAAACCTCATAACATTTTTGTTTTCGCTCTTCATCCTTCTGATAATTTCATATATTTGTTGAATTTGAGCACAACCACTGGAAGATATTGCGAGCATCATCAAGACGACGCGGATGGCGACAATGAGACTAGCTCTAGTGAAGAATGGCTACCCTTGAAAACTCAGATCAAGAATTTAAATAAAACGTAGCATCCTACTATCCCCTCATAGGGAACAGTCTGAATAGACGATAATCTTCTTATATAGGTATTCAATAAATGAAATAGTACAGGAGAGTATGCAGTGAGATCCACCGGTATTATCATAAAAACTGGTTCTACAGTAAAGTATGACTGGAACCTATAGAATATCTGGAATAGAGTGAAATTCTTACTGAATCAGTTATATTCAAGAACGGCACCGATTATAAGAAATTTATCAGAAGACAATATTCATGTTTTCATATCTTAAGAAAAATAGTTAATCAAAGCTTCATATCTGTATGAGAAATATAAGTCGATGTTGTCCTTTCTATAGGCTCCTAATTGGTATCTCATCATGGCTACAATTTTTGAAAGCCTCATCGTGACTTTTAGTAGGACCAAAACGATATTAAGAAAAACTTATCTAAAAAACTCAACAGTATGTGACTATAATTACGTTTGACGTGGACAAAACTAAGAGGTGAATCAATACCTCATTGGCTTCAAATTGAACAGAATACAAATTTGACATTCAAGTGAGTAAAATATGATTTAAAGAGATCTTGGAATAATTCATTAACTAACCTGTTCTGGGCCCCTCTTGGTGGATTAAGGCAAGACAGGAAGATAAATCTAGTTAGAGCAAGGAACAGACCAGACCAGTTTGGTACTCTTTGTGATCAAGCTGATGCTGGTAAAGAGAGAACAATATTGTGCGAGATGTCGGACTAAAGAGCCAGACCTAGCATCAAAAATAGATCTTATTATGAACACAAGGTGGCTTCCTTAAATACAAGTCATTCTTTCCGATTCTCTGTCACAATATGTAACTGACTACCATTTGTTTTAGCATTTTATATGCTTATGAAACTGGGACTTCTCTTGAAAAAACCGTCACATCACACGCAAAAATTTCAACTTCGGCTTCAATTTACGACCTTGAAAAATTTGGATTTCTGCTTTTTGAAAAATTTTGCTGGTTCTCGGCTCAGTTCAGCTCACTTAATTTAGCTAATTTTCAGCTGGTCAATTTTATGAAGAAACGTGAGTCTAGATGGTACGATCAGGAGAAATGAGGCTTTGTCATAGTAGACGAAGATGTACCTATTCTCTAGTTTGTATTCACCCCCATTGGATGACTGTGGTTGAACAGCTAAACTGAAGAAGAACTGTTTGATTTTAATTAGATATGGAGTTAATCTTATCCATATATCTGCATTCTTTTATGTTGTAAAAAATTGGAAAAGCTAAAAAAAAGGTGAAAAAATCTGGTTTATTTCAGCTTTCGGCTTAGGAACGTTTGAATAGAGCTGGCTTTCAGCTTCGACATTTGGCTTTCAGTGGGTTACAATACTCTGGTCATACGGTTTTATTACCATGACGTCATCGTCAATGACTTTGACCTAATGAAGATGTGACGCTATGCTGGAATAAGATGTAATGGGACTTCATCTTCCAGGGCTTTCAAAAAAAAAAAAAAAACAAAAACATTTTTTTTCCAATTTAAAACAGATTTTATGTTTAAAACATGTTTTAAATGATGGTTTTTGACTCCTCGTTTAAAACATATTTTACTTGTTTCGAATGTTTTAAACATTCTTTAAAACCATTTTAAATCATTCAATTATTGTTTGGGACATATTTTCAGAGTTTCAACTATCATTTTAAGCACATTTTAAATGTTTTAAAAATCGTTTAAAATAACGTTTACTAAAACAGCGTTCAAATTTTTCTTTTTACTTTTTCAACCCTGGAAAAATTGTCAAATATCAATTTTTATTAAAGAATAATAATGAAAATATGGAAAAAAATAAGGTTTTTAATGTTTTTTAATTGTATTGAAAAAAAAAAAGAAAGTTTTAAAAATATTTCCGTTTGAAACAATTTTGATTTTTTGTGTGTTTTGAAGATGTTTTAAACACGTTTTAAAAATTGTTTGCTAAATATGGAAAAAAAAAAGGTTTTTAGTACTGTACTTTTTAATTGTATTGAAAAAAAAAAAAAAAAAGTTTTAAACATAATTATTTCCGTTTGAAACAGTTTCAATTTTTTTGTGTGTTTTAAAAAGTTTTAAACACGTTTTAAAAATTGTTTGCTAAATATGGAAAAAAATAAGGTTTTTGATGTTTTTTAATTATATTGAGAAAAAAAAACAAGTTTTAAACATTTTTCCGTTTGAAACAATTTTGTTTTTTTGTGTGTTTTAAAGATGTTTTAAACACGTTCTTAAAATTGTTTGCTAAATATGGAAAAAGATGAAGTTCCTAATGTTTTTTAATTGTATTGAAAAAAAAAAAAAAAAAGTTTCAAACATATTTCTGTTTGAAACAATTTTAATTTTTTTGTGTGTTTTGAAGATGTTTTAAACACGTTTTAAAAATTGTTTGCTAAATATGGAAAAAAAAAAGGTTTTTAGTACTGTACTTTTTAATTGTATTGAAAAAAAAAAAAAAAAAAGTTTTAAACATAATTATTTCCGTTTGAAACAGTTCCAATTTTTTTGTGTTTTAAAAAGTTTTAAACACGTTTTAAAAGTTGTTTGCTAAATATGGAAAAAAATAAGGTTTTTGATGTTTTTTAATTATATTGAGAAAAAAAAACAAGTTTTAAACATTTTTCCGTTTGAAACAATTTTGATTTTTTTGTGTGTTTTAAAGATGTTTTAAACACGTTTTAAAAATTGTTTGCTTAAAACATCGCAACCCTGTTCATCTTGTATAGGATTAAGTTTCCAGCTGATGGCTGCATTACGTTCCTGGGGTGGGGTGAAGGGGAGGCAGCGTGGCTCGAGCTACTCTGATCCAGGACGTATAGGCGCCAAGACAAAATATAGAGAAATTTTTAATGCATAAAGGCGCCAGAATCTTGATGAGTCACAGGCGCTTGTAAGTCACGCGCCGCCGCTGTTATGTTCATTTATCTGTACTTTGATGACGTTATACTATGCAAAAATACAGAACTCAAAGTAAGTGCAACCATCAGCTGAAAACTTAATCCTGGTGGAGTTTCATTACACCTTTTGTTATAGTTTGGAAAATAAGCTTAATCAAGAGACTTGCAGAAGTTTTATAGAGGACGTAGTATGACGTCATCAATCAGCCTCCAAGATGAAGCAAGCACATAAAGTGCACCACTGCGTGTCTGTCCATTTTCTTTGTTTCTTCAAACTTGAGGTCGATTTGTTTGCTGAATGTGTTTCACGTCGGCCTCCCAGTCTGGATCACACGTGTATAATTGGCTTTTTCTAAAATGTATTGTTTTTCCCGGATGACTTTCCTTTGACAAATCTCCGTTAAGGGCCCACTCCTCAATCTGGGTCCTCACACTATTATGCCATTTTCACCTGCATTTGAATCATAATCAAAGGCTAGTCGATTGTTTTATCTGCTTATCTCCGTTGATTTCACTTTTTATAACAATATCAAACCGAGTTCAAGAGTCAATGAGATTAGAAGATTGAGGATTATGATTACAGTTTCTATGTTAACTGTCTACATATTATACGTTGAGTAGAACGCTTACTATTCATAAATATTTCTAACTTTTGTTACTTCTATAGCCATCAACTGTATAGTTTCTTCTGTAGCATCTTCAGCAGTATACAGCAATACTCTGCTGGTATTATATGCTCTTGATACATAGAACAGAGTTTTTTTGTGGGTTTTGACGACCGTTACAGAACACCATATCATCCATTCTTCGGATTCGACTTTATTTTCCAAGGTGAGGAGTGCAAATCGCAGTTTCTTGCATTCAGATGACACGCTTGTATCAGTTGGCAAATACCTGGTCCACCCATGAAAGTACATTGAGCTGAATATCGATGAACATACTTGTAGTCGCTGGCCGTGATCTAATTTACAGACTGGATCCTCGAACTCATTGTCAACTGCCAGAATCGATTTTAAAACTACCATTAGTTCCCAAAGGTACAAAGACAAAAATATTTGAAATTGTGTTGAATTAAATTTTTTGGCCTATATAGACGTTTCTGATCCTATGCGAGGTACATTTCAAATAGCGTTGTATCACCATTAAGACGTATTTTTATTAGGCGCTCAAACAGTGAGAGTTTCTTTTAAGTTTACAGCGTCTTCATCCCCTGGGACCAAGATATTGAAATCTGTTCCTATCAATAAGAAGCAGGGAGAGAAAAAGAGCGTACGTTTCTTATATGAGAGGTTGTGTACCTCCTATTTCCTGAACCTGCAAAAGGTTGTAGGAACTGGTAAATAATTGTGAATCAGGGAAAAATTTTGTACGAATCTTTCAACGGAGGTGGAGTGAATTTTTTTCAGGGAGGTATTTTTTTTTTGTTAATTTCTAGTTTGTTATTCTATCCTATTGCTAAATCAAGCACTTTTTATTTGTCCACTCTTCAGTGACGGGGACTTGCCACCTATTTTTCGTCCAAGGGAAAGTTACCCTTTGCTGATGCCTTCCTCCTTCCGGCATCCATGTTTCTTTCATTACTGTTCTAGATCACTCAATGTCAGGTACATAAGTTCTCACGAAATTATGTTATACAATTTACCTGGTTTTTTGCCCTCTCGTACTTTCTGGTATAAACGCTCTGCGTTATTTTGCGATATTTCCGACACCCGAGCCGGCTCTTCAGCTAACCAACTTACAACCATTTGTTCCGAGTTGTGTTTACGAAATAAGAAACGACCTGCTGTGTATTCGCGAGAAAAATTTGTCGCTAGATTTGTATTGTACTCAACCGAAATATAAAATTTCTTAATCCATTTTCTCAGACGGCTGCGGATCAAACAAATATAAACGTGTTCCTTTAGAATTTCTCCGTTGTTTAATATCACGTCCACCGATTTGTACGGATTTGTATATAGGCTGAAAAATTGTGAAGTCGATGGCGACACTTTATCAATATCTTTCAAAATCTCTCTGTGAGTTAATTCTAGTTCCAAATGCACCGTCTTTTTGTCCATATCTACTGAAGTTGTTCCGGTTTCAACGAATATTCCACTTTCGGACACATGTAAACATATGCGTTTCTTACTTTCAGTGATGGACGGGTCGTCCTCTTCGGGTGAAACTGAAGAATTAGTACTCTCATTTTGGGCTTTGACGCTTCTGTAAAAATCTTCCAAATTTTCCACGTGTGGTACGACTTGCAAAAATTCTCGACTCTCCGCATTATTTAGGACTAGCGTAAACGTGATGCTCATAGTTAGGAGACATTTCATTTTGAGATCTCTGAATTTGTATTGAAATTCTGTCGCTGCCTTAAGTTGACTTAAACTATAAATATTGTTTCGCGTGCGTCTGTATTTATTCATAAGAAGTTAGAAAGACAGTGGAATACTCCTCTTGTATATTGATATAGAAATAGAAACGTACGTTGCCTGGTATGAACATGAAATACAACTTTTCAACAATGAAGCCAGATTATGATACTTCGATAAAAGAATACTAGACGTTATCCCATCTTAGCAATTGTATTTCACTACGAGGAAATCTGAGATAGATAGAGGCAGGTAGGGTTCTGAAAGAAATTTTATGCAATAATTCACCTTCCTCTGAAATTTTAATGGCATTTCGCGGTACATTTTTCATCGACCACGTTTTCCCACTCATTCGCCGGCTACGCCACTTATGTTGAAGAAGTTCGAAAGAGGAGAGATGAGTGTTCTAATGGCATTCCATTCAACCTTTGTAGACATATTCCTATCATCTTCAAAAATAAAAAGCTTTTGTATACGGTGAAGTAAAGTTTATCTTGCTTAATAGGACCTGTAGATATTTAGGAGATTCAAGAACTCACTCTAGGATTTTATGTTCGAGTCATCAAGCTGTAAATATGCTAGAGAGGGGCTTGTCTAGATATGCTAGGAAGGGTGACAGCATCAAACGATATGGAACTATGGACGAAGTGAGGGTTATTGAGTACGATACAAGATTCAGAAAATCTAGTTGAAGGGCGCGCATAAGAAATGAGATGAAGGAAATCACAGCTTGCATGGGAGTTACCGGTTCATGGAACTTGGGCAGTCCATAGAGGCGGCTCCAAGAGGGCTTGCTTGTAAGTAACTTTTCATGATATTGTGAGAATAATTGATAGCCTTCCTCACCTCGGCAACCGACTGTTGTATTAGAAAGAAGAAACTAAAGAATCAAGTTAGGGTGGAAATTGACTTTATGGTCCGGAGGAGGCTTACTGGAAAATGCCTCGACTCCGCAAACTCCCTCCTCAGGAATCACCTAGATAGCATAAGGAGGTGGATTAGACTTCCTTTCCTGGGCAAGTTTTCTTTGCAGTTGGGACGTCTCCTCCGCCCATTTTGATTCCGGCCATCCTTTTATAATCCTAACACAGTTAAAAGTTTATTTGTCGAATTAAAGGACCCCGTTCTTGTGGCCGAGAGGAGTAGGTATACACTAGGACACTTGTTTACAAAGTTTAGTTCATAAACAAAATGGATGGTGCACTAAATGAAATTTTACAATTCAACTCCGTTGTAGAAGAAAAATTGAAGAAGTTTTACCGCTTGGTTGGTATTTTCTTAAAGTCAACTGTTCATCACTTTTTTGAAGGATTAAAATATTATGTTTTTTTCTCAGTAGTAGATAGAGATTCTCCATGACGACTTTAGAAAATAATATAATTTTACTCGGACACTGAATTATAATTCACAATAATCGCATCGTTACATCAGCCAAATTATATTTCCCATCATTCTATCCTTTTTGGTCGTAGAAAATTATCAAATAAGACTAAGAGCGCCACATAGAACCCATTCTTGAGGCTAGAACTTTTATGCTTCCGAACTTTTCAGCCAATCTTCCTTAATCATATCCGATGCCTTTTCGCCGATCATTATGCAAGGTATGTTAGTATTACCTGCAATAACATTTGGCATGATGGAAGCGTCGGCTACTCTTAAACGTTTCACGCCGTGAACTTTCAGTCTTGAATCAACAACAGTCTCTGAATCAGTTCTCGACCCCATTTTGCATGTACCCACCTGATGATAAGTTGTAAGACTCACATAACTCGCAATGCATTCCAAAGAGCCGTTGCACGCAGGAATATTCAATACTTGTAGTTTTAAATTCCCACGTCGAAAACTCTCCGTTTCATTCATTCTTTTAAGTAATTCAAAGCCCGCGACGATATGTTGCACTCGTTGAGCTTGTCGTTCGGGATCTTTGGGGTAATCCATATCGATGCCCACCGGCGCGAAAGGATTAGGGCTTGTCAAATAAACCCTTCCAAGTATGCTAGGTCTCAGCACAGCATAACCAACAATTATTATATAGTCGCCTTCAATAGCCATAAGGGCACTTGCAATGTCCGGTGTTAAGTCAAACCAGATAGCAAAACTGCTTACTTCCTGGGACTGCGCTTTCAAAGCGAAGAAATAAATTTGTGTATTGGGGTAGTTTAACATCTTTCTCGTAGTATCGTAAAAGCACATGGGACCTACACCTGCCGGAGAACGTAATGGAGCAGTGCGATTGGTTAAATAACCGTACAAATAGTCCAGTTCAGAAGCGGGTGGGTCCTTTGTGGAAGATGAATAAGTGATTATGAAACCGATGAAGGCAATATGATCTTGCATATTATGTCGCGCCAGCTGATATTATAACCTCTTTTTTAGCTGTCACGTTATACCATTCTTAAGTAATGTAACTCCGTACGCTCTCTTGTTCTTATCAATCAATATCTTTGTAACATAGACTTTCTTCAGGACGTATAAATTTTTTCGATATCGAATAGGAGTAAGATAGGATTTTGCTGCATTCTGCCTTACGCCATCCTTGGTAATAGAGAGGATTCTACCAATGCCGGTGTAGGTTGTTCCAATATCTTCAAGGTAAGGAAACCCAGCCTCTTCAGCACCTTGGTATATTGATTCATGAATGTTAAGAATTGATTCCCGAGTATCAGTCTCTGGGTAATAATAATACTCTGCCCACTGATAACCAGAAACGCCATGAAGCTTATTTCGCAGTTCAGGAGGACCCATAGTTTCTAATTTTTTGAAATATGGTAATAAACTTGCGAAATCCCAACCGTGGTTCCCAGCTGCAGCCCATTCATCATAGTCTTGCGGATTTCCACGGGCGTAGATCAACCCATTTACAGAACTACAACCACCCAACATTTTACCACGCGGAATGTAACATCTGCTATTCGGTTGAGCGCGACAAAAGTATGGGGATTCGTCCGCCAGATACTGAAAAGAAGTACTTGGTTCATACAACAGAGAAGCGTAGAACGCAGGTATGTCTGATTCTATTGGAGGATCGTCTCCAGCCTCGATGAGCAAAATATTCCAGGAGGGAATCTCACTCAAGCGATTAGCTATGACCGAACCAGTTGAACCAGCACCCACCACGATGAAGTCATATTGCACGCTTTCCAAAGTACAGGTACTGATGTCTCTAGGGTAAGGTGATGTTATGTTGCAGGTAGAGTTTAACAGACTGAGAATAAGTTGAGTGAAGAGTCCTTGATAAAGACCATCGCTCGTAGGAGGACATTGTTGCGTGAATGCTGCTTGAGCCATTTATCGATCTGGAAAAAAAGTAAGCATCATGATTATGAATGTTGCAGGACTACTTTAAAAAATAGTTTTTTCCTCGAAATTTCAAATAAACAAATGAAATAGACGAGTCCTAATTTCGTTGTAACGTGCTCTAATTTCATTTTGGAGCAGTAAAACTTGGTAGATATAATATAGTGGAGATCGTAGAAGACAATCAACGCCTTTTTGGAGAAAGGGCCTAAGGCTACTGAAGCCCCTTTTCCAGACAGCGCTTCAATTAGTACCCTCAGATCCGATAGGTGTGATTATCAAAGGCAAATGCACACGAAAAATTTTGAGAAGGAAGAAGGATAAAATAGAAAAGTAGGTCAGAGTTAAAGTTTTCGCTTTTGTGTCATTGGATGAAAACGATCTGAAATTATTAGTATGTGGCGGTACACAGACGAGTGAGGACGATGTTCTCATGGTACAGGTTCAGTTCGTTTCTGTTTTCCTTGCTTCATCGAATGTACCAAGAATAATCGAGGATGATGATACAATAATAGTATTTGAGGTCCGATGCCGGAGAAGTGAAGTTGAACGGTGATCTTGGAGAAAGGTGCAGAGTTTGGAATGATCAAAAGCATCGTATTCCAGGAGGCCAATTTTGTCTAGAACGATTAACCGCTCGTTTGAGAGAGATGTAGATACATTTAATAAGACCGTCAGATGAGTACAGATTTCGAGATTTGAGATGCATGGGTTGCAGAAACGGAGAGGCATCCATGAGGAAAATGTATTCCAAGTTTGAAGTGTAGCAGAAGCATAGATAGCGATGTATCTTGCTGTGAGTACAAATCGCAGTTTCGGTAGGTTGGACTGTATTATTGTGTTTTCGTTCTAATTTAAAGCCTCACGTTCAACATGGGATGTAGTTGCGGTATCTGGTGATTTTGTTCCATGTAACTCGATGGTGCCTCGACTTTTGGTCCGAGGAATTTTCATCCAAGAAATTGCGTCTGCAGACGTTTCGATCAAGATTGTTCGTCCTGAGACATGTAGTCCACCTTATTTGATTTTTGAACGAAGTATCCCGTTTGTTGATGGCACTGGACTGTCGTAGATTAAAAAATGTTGAACCATTTATATTGTGCGTATTTGATGATGTACGAGTACGATGAAGTATGTACAAAGTGCATACAAACAGGCTACAATTTGATAAGCACGAGCACATAACTCTAAGTATAACTCGCAGTAATGCTAGTCCTACGCTTTTGGTGAGGGTTAAGTGAGTGGCCGGGTGGACCATGCGAATATTAATTGTGGATACAGCTAAGAAAATCCATTGCCCTATTTTCCGAAATGTCTCTCGGTCCATTGCGTCTGTTGTATACAAAGTTTTGGCGACATTCTGAATGAAGTCCATGACATTGTCCTCGATTTGGCTATTTATACAGGTGGACGGCGAGGGCTCGCTATCCTCCGTTTGGAACGTCTATCCTAGTCTTACGCATGCCGCGTAGAGCAACAAACGAACAATGTGGTAAGAGGCTGGCACTCTTTGATTTTTAAAGATGATTTCAACACAGCAAACAACTCTTTTAGAAATTTTAGAGCACATTCAACTTGATCAGAAATCGAACGAACTTTCTGTAACTCCACTCCAAACAGGCCGTACAAAAAAATAATATATCCATCGTTTGAAGAAATAAACAGAATGGTAAAATTGTCATGTACCTACCTCCGACCCATAAGTTACCGTGCAAAAATTCCAAAAATTTCAGACTTTTGAAATACTTACCTTTTCACTTAATAAAAAATAAAGATTTCGGAATTAAAAAACTGTTTTACTTCGTTTTGCAATGAGATTTTATTTTTCATTTTTGTGGTTTGGACGAAAACGAAGTGGACGAAATTCGTCTGGATAAGAAATATTGTGGACAAAATGTCTTAGATGGACGTAATTTCTTGGACGAAATATCCTTGAACCAGTTGGAGGGTTGTCAAGTCGAAGGAAAATGGAGTCGTTTGATTTTGAAGTATATATAGGTGAGAACAAGATGTATGTGAGGTGATGTGTTTATAGTCGAGGAGGAGTGGATATAAGGGGAGCATGAGAGTTGATTACAGCGAGACGAAGGAAATGGTGCTATCAAGTTATCAGTCAGTCTCAGGAAATATACTTACAAAAACAAACGTGAAGAACGTACCTTAATTCTCGCGTATGGTTTTCTTGACGCTCTTATTTTCGAGGTACTCTTTCTAGGAATGTAAAAATAAATTCATAAACTTGAGGAAGAAGAAGAGATCGTATTGCTAATGATATTAATCTACAAATTGCATCTATTGCTGCGAAGTATAGGACCTATCGTACACAAAGTAGTTCCAAAGTAATGTTGGCTGACGGTCAGGTAGAATCCAAGTGACGTAAAATGAAAAAATTACAGGAAATAGAGAAATCTGGGGGTATTGCTAATAGGGACTTGAGTCAGTGGAAGTTTGCTGTAAAAGAAGAAGATTGCGCGTTTATGTCTGTTATCTATATGTATACCTACAATGTAGTCGACATTAATTTGAGCAAATTCATATTCGCAGTAGAAATAAACTTTCCCGAACGCAGATACAGGAGGATATCACCTACCTATTTGGAATCATGATAAGATAACAAAATGCATTGATAATTTTTTGCATAGCTTTTTTCTTCGTTGTACAATAATATGGATAGACCGTATAGTATTTCGGGAAATTCACTTTTTTTCTGCCCGGCTTGTAGTCAGTAAATTAAATAATAAAAATATCTTGGATATATGCTAGACACAATTAATTTAGGATGTTTTGAAAAACTTGGAGCCTCCATTTCGCATTCGGTAAAGCAAGACAACTACCCCATTTTTTTTCTCGTAGTTTCGAGAAATGGTATAGATGCGCTTATTTAGTGGGGTCGTTAATTGTTCGAGCTAGCCCCATAACGCCATCAAAGATCTTATCTGGATGACGCAAACGGAACTAAGTCTTATCTAGGTGATATTAACGAAGTCTGGTCACATCAATCATAATTTTTCAAAATTGAAAACGAAGCGCTTTGGTTATTGTCGCATTCCAATAGTAACAAATGTCGGTACGATTTTCGTTAGTGTCACCCAGTTTCTGGCTATGCATTAAAATTACTCCGAGGAGAATTTCGCAAAGAATTAAAATATCATTACTTTTTCATTTTCGGTCACCCGAAATTGTTATTGACAAGAAACTGCAACAGTCTCCCTTCAGATGAATTACTCTAAACTCATTATTACCTCTTCACACCAAATTACTTTTCGGCCTTTCATAGAAAATGATTCATTCTCGGTTGATACACTCGGGGATGACTACCTAAATAGTCCAATCCTGAATTGTATTGTTCTTCTACAGTCGTAGAAATAAGTGACTTGTCTCCACAGATTGCCACTCTTCCCATACGTCCACGGTTTTCGTCAATTTAGGAGTAGTCCAAATGTCTCTCCTATGTGGATTCGGTGATGATTTGCTATGAAGCACTTGCTTTGGAAGCCTTTGCAAGTTCATTCTTTGCTTGTGGCCTAGCTACCTTAGGATTCTTCATATTACCAGGTACTCGATGGACATCAGTCTTCCAATTCCAATGCCTTTTTTATTTGATCTTCTCCACTTGATCCCTTAATCCTCTATATTTCTCCAAGCCGACACTCATGGAACTTCTCCTGCACTTTTATGTATCGTCTATAAACAGGCTCTTTGTTTTCTAATATTTACCTACTCTCTGTCTGAACCTGAATGTACTGCCGAACATGATTTGCATATGTGGAAGTCTCAGCCTCTATGGGGGGCTTTTTCTAGCAACTATAGGCGACATAAGTCACTGAATTCGACTATCTCCTCATTTTCCGTGCCATGAATCTTTGTTACTCGACAATGTTCTTCTCGTATGTAAGGTGTTCATATTCAGTATCTTGCTATTATGGCAGCGTTGATTTCCATACCCAGCTTTTGGTATATACCTGCTTGCGATCAGCGCCAAGTCGTTCGCATATCGGAATCCTGCGGTGTAGTGAGAGCGAATGGGCACGAATAGACAGGTGGCCCAATTCCTTTAAAATCGAATGCGATTAATGACAGCATCAAAATCCAACAGGGTAGAATACAAGATCTAGAGAAAGCCAAGCCACACCGATACCATCATCCCAAACGACCCCACCACCACCCGCTACTGAGCAATCTCTTTCTTGGAGATCAATGAAGAGAAAAGATATAAGAAATTGACCTAGTAAAACAGATCGTGGCAGCCAACGGCTACTCTATTCTATAGGCGTGGTTGAAGGAGTCCTAGGGAAAATGGGAGCGAAGAAGGGAAACCAGGACAGCACAGTGAGGAAGTGCTACGGATTAGTCTATGTCATAAGAAAGCATACAAACGAGGTGGTGAAGGCGTTTAGTGGTTATGTTGTTAATGTGAGCATCCGTAACCAACCCGTGGCGGAAAGAATAAGCAATAACCAGAAAGGATTGGACAAGGTACTGTCAGTAGGCATCTACATTGATGAGACTGGGAGAAAGTTCGATAGCAGTAGAACTGAGCATGAAGCATCTAGGGAAAAAGAATATGGTAAGTCACTGTTTGGCAAACACTGCAATGAAGAACAGCAAGAATATACGAAGTCTCACATGAAGAGAACCGCACGAAGAAAAGAAAATTCTGGTTACAGTCAAGGATCGCAAAGCCAAACAAAAGAAAGCTAGCCTCAAGAACAATTACCACTATTCGGATGAAAATCTAATCATGAACGACGTATTCGCCCTGGAAAGGAAAAATTAGTTCTTATTTTTCACGAAAAACGGAATATAGGATTTCCAATTTGAAATTCAGCGTACTTTTCTTGAAAGAAATTGCATACGAGATGAATTCAAGAAAGTCAAAATGTATAGAATCGATTCCAAGGACGCTAGTATTGCTTGGTCCCCTCTCACGAAGAGGGCTGCTGTCACGAAAATCCAACTCTTGCAACCGCTACGGCAAATTTTGAAGGCTCTCTATCTCAAGAATTTTGTTTTGGTATCGTAATTCCCCATACTAATTTAATTTTCATTAATAAGCCACGTTTTTCCACGTAGCCACTGATGTACTATAAGCTTATTAGAATTTCTTATTACAATTTCGAGTAAAAAAACTACTGCTTTAGTGAAGAGATCACGTAGCCAAAGCCTCTGAAATTTGAAATACGAAGCAAAGAGGAGCGACGTGATGTGGGCACATATATGAAGAAATGTAGTCAATTTTAAATTCGCTATAGCCATTTACTCGGCGTCCGTTTCTTTACAAAATAATGGGATGAAAATACCAGAATATAGGCAGGATATACTGCAGCTTTCGAGATAATATTTCAGGAGTTTTGTTCAACAACTCTTATACAGCTATATAATATTCTTTGTACGCCTAGGAGTATCTATTTTGAAGTTAAGCGACGCGCAAAGAAATTGTCGTCCGACTTTTTTGAGTAAAAATTATTATTATCGTCCATTTAGGTTTTTATAGCAAACAAGCAGACTTAACTCGAGCGTCGCTTTGCATTTAAATTTTGAATTTTTTTCGATTTCCATTCTGTATGTACGAGTTAACTTTCTTCTTATTTTTCTCATCATCATCATCGAGAAAAATAATGTTATAATGTTACCGGTGGATGCCTACCATTCGAGAAATGTAGCAAAAAAATTTCCACGTTCATTTCCGTCCTCACCCTATTTCGTTATCATAAGCTAAAACCTCTATAACATTAACTTTCGTAGTCTAGTATACTAGCTACTAGATTTTTGGCGTGTAAAGCAGTTAGATAGGCGTTAGTAAATTCATCCCCGAAGAACATTTTTTATCATTAAATTCGCGGTAAATTGCGATTTTACTGGACGGTAATAGCGGCAATTTTCGTTGCTTTTTTTTTTTTTTTTTTTCTCTTTCTAAGGAGTGGAAAGTCCACAAAAACACGAAGATACCGGTGTATAACGAGAAAGAACTTCTCGTTTTTGAATGCAATCTGATAAACGCTAACAACTTTTTCGAGACTTTTTCTCTTGAGGCCGCATTTTTATTTTAAGTGATTCTGGACTTGACTTTTCTCCATCTTATTCAAGTACGAATTAGATGAAAAACAAAGAAAACGAGATGCGATAATGATTTATTAAAGGAAAAACGAAAATTTGAATAATTGAAAACACTTTTCAGACCTCTTCATTGCTCATCTAACGAGTCAGAGAATTCTAATAGTACAGAAACTTTGATAAGATGGCAGTAGGCTGCCTCATTCGATATTTCTTCGTCGACAGTTCTAAATTTTCGCAGTGTAATGCGTAGTTGCGTACGTCTTCTCAGACAACCAAGCGATCCCTTGTGTCACCATTTCTTAAATTAGTAACCTAGTACCTACCTTCAACCACTAAAAAGTCATCATTACTCTCATCAGTTTGGACAAGTAATAATAATCGTTTCGCCTTAATGTTTGAAGATTCCCCATCTTCAATCTCGCCGAACCGAGTTCCGTCTCCACACGTGGGCTCGGAGATGACTAACGAGCCACATCTTAGTTAGCACGATTGTATGACCCGGATAACGGTGGTCGACTCTCAAAGAAACCCTCGATCCTGGGGCGTTCTCCGTCCGGACAATTCACCCCCCATGAGTTCTGAATATCTAGACTCTTGAACAATGCGTGACAAACGTCTTCAAACCTTCTGACATATTCCATTTCTTTTCTGAAGTTTCCTGAATCCTAGCCCCTAATTACAAAATTTGCGAGTTCACACCATCATAGAGAGTTTACCTCTCAAACCAGTCTTTTCAAAAGTTTCCTGAATCCTAGCCCCCAATTCTAAGATTTAACAGTTCACATCACCCCCTCGAGTCCCCCCCCCCCCCACCCTCCGAAAAGGAACCCTAGACATGATTATGAAAATCTGCAAGTTCCACGAGTTCTGACCACTTTCGAGGGCCCCACCTCCAATAATCCTGTATACTGTATCTCTGCTCTTCCTTCATAATAACTGTGCCTAAGTCTGATTCTTGAATCTGCAAGTTCAATTTCCCTCATCTTTATGATCTTTAAGTACTTAAGTAAATCGTATAGGTAGGCTTTTTTATGGCTGCATATTAGGCTTATGTTACGCGCCTGGTTTCATGAAGGCTAATTATAGGCCTAGTATAATTTAGTATAATGTGTAGCCTCGTGTAATGGATGCTACAGAGTAGTACCCTAATTCTGAAATCTGACCCGGAGACATAGTATGAAGCAGACTCGAGCAGTATTACTATCGGGCCTATTATAAAGGACACTGTTGGAAAACTTACGAGCAGAGTGAAAGATTCCGAGAATAGAAGAGAGTTAGGAAGAGAGAGAGAACCCGAGCTGCGCTGATGACGTCTTAGGTAGCCACCATGGATGGCTATGCCGTCAGCTAATTACGTCACCAACGTTGATATCCATATGGGAGCGAGGGTGCCCCTTATAAAGTAGATAGCTCAAAATACAGCGTACAAAGAACGGGGAACGAACGGTAGTTAAGCGAGTGACACCCCTGAGCTAGATGGCTTATTTTACAGTACACCATGCGTGTATTAGTCCAAGAACGGGCCGTATGCCTCTGTGAGACAAAACTCGCGGGTTCTTTATCGGAGTTAAAAGGAACCTGTTTTATGACACACGTAGTTGACGAACCAGATCTATGACGACGTCAGAAGCTCCAACTTTGGAGCTAGATGTAATATAGGAGGGGATTTTGGAAAAATTCTGACCTCCAAGCTATATATGATTCAACCTGGAAGCTGTATATGACGTCATGGATACCTCAGAAGAACGTTCCGAGTCTCATAGTGTTTGAAGCGTTGTATGGCAAGCTCATTGAAGGGGCGTCAATCGGTGTATGAAGCATTGCATATCTAATTACTCGAAGGGACTATATTTCTGGCTATATGCACCGACCACCGAGCCGCCAAGCTTTACCGGCCGGCCGGATGGCGGACGTTTTTTCCGAAAAAACCACGTTAAAACAGTTTCCCTGTTGAAATTCATAAACTAGGCCATGATTATTTTCATCACAAAACAGGCGTGGCCTTGAAATATAAGTGAGGTCACTAGTAGACATGAAACATGATCTTTATTTATTTGGCTCTGCCAAACAATCTCTCTTTTCCTTTTTTATTCTGCTTGCTACAGATGCGACGTGCAGATGCTAGTTCTTTGTAAAGCAGCTATTTGGGTATTCTTTGGTCTGGCTTGCGTTACAAGTGCCCGGCGCAAGCACAGTATATCACGGACTGTGATTCGTTCCACGGAGTCGCACTTGGCCACATCCAGCTCACGTGCACTAGAGATGTAGTCCGACCATTTTATGTTCAGAATTTTTCGCAGTTGGCGCTGGTGGAATTTCTTGAGAGCCGCGATTCGCACTTTGCACAGCATCCAGATCTCGCCATAGTCTATAGGGTGACCACTTTCTGGAAATCCTGGTATACCGAGAAAAGTCATAAGGGAAATTGGGTGTTAATGGAGAAGTCATGGAATTTTTCCAAAGGTCAAGGAATTTTAACAGGAAACCTGTTTCATTGGGAGGCGGAGGGTTTCGGAAAAGACGTTCGCCATCCAGCAAAGCTCGGAGCTCAAAAATTTTAACAGAGAATAAGGGGGGGGGGGGAATTTTCGGAAAAAACGTTCGCCGTCCGGCAAAGCTCGGAGCTCGAAAATTTTCGAAGTCCCTCTCCTTTCATACATAGTTTGGAGGGCCGGGGGCGGAAACTGTGACGTCACAGTTTGATGACTTCATACTGATGACGTCAGAGATCAGTTTGCAGCCCTCGGTGCACCGAATTATACCAGAAAGACTCGGTTTGAATCCTTGAATAATGCTACGAAAATGTTAATCTTCAAAAAGCTTTCAAGTCGATGGATAAGTATTTTGTTTGAGTTCAACGTCAGGACGCCGCGCCGTTGATGTCAGTATGGCCGTGTAAACTCTGAAACCCAATATTCGCAGAACCATTGACTCAAGAGCACATGAGATTATTATTATGCTCAGCAATCTGTATAATCTGTACTATACCGTAGTATGTAGGGTACAATGACGATTATGTTGTATGATACGGAACAGTAAACATCTTTTGAAGTCTCTGTCTAATCTTCTGATTTACATAATATATAGCTCCCAAGTCTGGGTCTGTGACGTCACAGGTCAGCTGTGTGACGTCACAATCTACGTTTTTCAGATCCCATGCGCCCATAAAACAAGTTCCTTGCCACTCCTCGTTTGATTCCGTAAAAGAACCCGTGAGTTTTTTATAGTACGTCTTGACATGTTCCATGTCTTTTCTCTCGCCGGACCCCGATTTTGAAACTCGCGAGTACACCCCCCCCCCCCGTCAAGAGAAATCTCTACCCCGTGTGTGATTCAGAAATTCGCGAGTACACCCTGCGTAATAATAATAATTAATAATAAATAAATAAATAAATAAATAAATAATTAAATAATTGAAATAATTAATAATTAGAAAATCTCTACCCCGTGGGTGATTCAGAAATTTGCGAGTACACCCCGCGTAGTAATAATAAATAATTAAATAATTAATAATTAGTTAATTAATAATTAAATAATTAAATAAATAAATAATTGAAATAATTAATAGTTAGAAAATCTCTACCCCGTGGGTGATTCAGAAATTCGCGAGTACACGCCGTGTAATAATAATAAATAATTAATTAATTATTAATTAAATAATTGAATAATTAAATAAATAAATAAATAAATAAATAAATAATTAAATAAATAAATAATTAAATAATTTAATAATTAATATAATTAATAATTAGAAAATCTCTACCCCGTGGGTGATTCAGAAATTTGCGAGTACACCCCGCGTAATAATAATAAATAATTAATTAATTAATAATTAAATAATTAATATAATTAAATAATTAAATAAATAATTAAATAATTAAATAACTAAATAAATAAATAATTAAATAATTAAATAAATAAATAAATAATTAAATAATTAATATAATTAATAATTAGAAAAGACTTGAATTGTCTCATACCATTCCAACACAACAGCGAGACAGGGGGCGAACGAGCGGAGCGAGTTCGCGCTACCTCACATTTCTCATAGAAGACTTATACGACGCCAAGATAGGTAAAGTTTTCTAAGTCCCTCTTCCTATCATATATGGCTGGATAGTCGAAATTTTTCCAAGTCCCCTAGACTTGAATTGTCTCATACCATTCCAATACAATAGCGAGACAGGGGGCGAACGAGCGGAGCGAGTTCGAGCCACCCCGTATTTCTCATAGAAGACTTGTAGGACGCCAAGATAGGTAAAGGGGTAAACGAATAATATCTCACGAACACTTGACCTAGTAGAAGCCTAGACTGAAATATTTCATGATGACTGATAAAATATAAAAGACATGGAACATGATTTTCATTTATTTGGCTATGCCAGAAAATTTAATAATACTACAATATCTTTAAATAATACCATCTATGTAAGTTTACATCTTCTAAAATGTTTTTTTTTTACTGAGGCCACCCATTCCGAACTAACTCGGTGGGGGAAGTTTATTGATAGAATGGCCTTACAATCGAGTTTTAGAGAATTACAATTTCTCGATTGTAGGCAAAAACTTATAAATAAATAAATATATGTATTACATATTAATTATATGCCTAAAACAATTGCTAATAATATCTAATTAACTAAATATCTGCAACAGTGGTCATCTACAACTAGTACTCCCCACATCAACCCCGTTGCAACGCTGCATCCACAGGGGACTTTTTTTTTTGCTTTTTAGTGGAGATTGTGGTCTGAAAAAACCTGGAAAAGTCAGGCAAAAGTCAAGAAATTTCATCTTGAGAAAGAACCGGCCTCTTCGTCAGGGTGGCCAGTTTTTGGAAATCCTGAAAAACCGGAAAAAGTCGAGTAATTTTTTTCAAGGTCAGAAAATTTTTCAAGATACGTCCAAAAAAGTTCAAACTAAAAAATTTTTTTTTGGTCTGTAAAATCGTTGAAAAATAGGGGTATTTCATGTTGTGAAAAACTGGCCACTGTGCAGTATTACAACAGCGCGATATAATTCGATCTTTGTCCGCCTCTTCAGGTCTTCATTGTCGAAGACTCTGCTCATTCCATTTACAGAGTATTTCTGTGTTTATTCCCCCTCACTTTCGACTATTCCTCAAGATAGCGATAACAGTTACTTGTTGAGTATAAGAAGGGTTCATCCGTCATAGTCGATGCAGCACGTAAAAGAGTGAGTGAAGATATGTAGTGGTAACTACGGTACCACTTATTTCGATAATTTGATAATCGAGAAGGAACTGAACTTTTTATCAAATTACCATTATCGAGGTTTAGTACGTTGTTTGACTGAGAGACAGCCAAGAATATGCGGTTGATCTGTCATAACCTGCTTTCAATAATATTCGGACTTTTGGCGAGGGTCGAGTACTCAATAACCGCATTATTCCATGCAGCTGAGAACAAATAGTCAAAATTGGCCTAAGGATTGCTGAACTTCAAGTGGAGGTGACGTAACTACGAATATCAAAAACCCTACAAACTGAAGAAGATTGAACGACTCGAACCATAGTGTAAAACATGGTGATCTCACCTGTATTACTCATTTGCTTCTTACTTTTCTTTGACTCCTTCCCTGTCAGTCTTCAAGGTCGAGAACACTCATTACAAACTAGCTTGTTGAAGCACAAAGAGGAAGATAAACGGCAGAAATAAGGTCTAAATCTTGATGTAGTGGCACAAAGCGGAAGAGGAAAAACAACTGCTATTATGATAGTTATTTATTTTTTCGCCTGATTTGACCCTTTTTACAGTGCATCGAAGTAGTTCATTTTGGTTCGCGGTAAATCCACCTAAAATTGTTTTCATCACAGGTGGTTGGCCTTTGTATTCCTCGTGGGATGAACCGAATTTCGAGAAAGATCTCTCCTGTATTTTTAATTTTCATTTCTGTTTATAAAAACTCTACTTTTCCCCTTAATTAGAATTTCCGAGAATATGTTGTGTAGTCGAGGCGTACATGCAATGATATATAGTATAAAAGTAAAAACAGTCCGTGAAAGATATGGGTTTTGGTTATATCGACTCGAATGTCGTATCACGAGGTTAGGAGGCACCTTTTATTTTGACTCGGAAGAATCGAATCTATTGTAGCGTGCAGGAGGCCTACATGTATAACACAATAACAAACATAAACAGTAACAACCACAATAAACGTTTTGATACAACTCAGGTGGTAAAAAAGCGATTTTACGAGATATATTGCCTCTGCCCGCCTATCTTTGTATTGTCGATTTCAGCCGATAGATCCCGGATCGCGCGCCATGCTAAACGTTTCCTCCGTTTCTCTACCTTTACCTAGATATAGATGCACACGACTGTTAAGGGGTTCAGATCTACTACAAATATGTTCCAGGAATTCGTCGGTTTAAATATTTTTTTTAATAGGGTAAATCTCGACGAAGGTAAACGTTCGCGTGAATAGCGTACGCGTCCAAACACGAATGCTAAAAGTATTCTTGAAAGGCGATATGAATGCGAAATAAATTTGATAAGAGGTAAATGAAATGTCAACATATATTATGTATTGCAACTTTATTGGTAGATTTTATTCGTAAATCTTATGACTATAATCATTCGTCGATGCAAGTCATTTGACTGGTTCAAGAGAAGTGCTGAGAGGAAAATTAGTACCATTTTCTTTCGTGCTATTATAGGAGTTTTCCTCACTCCAAAAAAAAGATCGAAAAAAAAAATCTAAAACCACGTCGTACTTTTTATAATATAACCATATCACCCTAATATTTGTAGAAATTTTTCTATCAGTGAGTGCACAACTTTTCAATCCGCTTAAACTGACGATCAGAATAATCTAATACTCGTGTATTACGAATCATAAAAATTCGTGCGAATGCAAGTCACAATGACAACATTTTCTCATTCGTTCGTTCATCATGTAACGGATGTTGAATGTACCGGAGACAAAGATGACCAATATTCTTGGTGTCATTTTACGTGGCTACTAAAGAATGTCGACTCATGAGTTCAGAAGTAAAAGAAATTCTACGTTCGGTTTGAAAATAATCAATTTTCCAATTCATTTTTCAATCGATCAAATTATTGCTACTCTTCCGGATGGATTGTAAATACTCGTATACTAATTTTTCATACGAATCTGATGTTTGATAAAGAAGAATCACGAGTAATTTGATAAGCGAATTATATTAATTGATCATTAGTACGAGGACGATTCATCTTCAGCTATACATATATGCAAGTAAGGTTCGTCTTTAAAAAGTGGATGTGGAATATGTCGGAATCAGTGTCGGCGCAACATCGGATATCTGAAAACAATTTTCGATGGGTCATAAAAGATGAATATTTCTCTTCTGTTTTGCATTTTTTCCCTATACTTCTGTTTTACGATGTACGATTCGATAAAATCTAATCACGACGAACAGTGGGGGACTCCGGTGCGCTACCTGGATTTAAACTAAATAATTCGTCGGTCCCGCAAGCGAACAACGATTAGAGATTCCCGTATGCTCGAAAGGTTACATACTCGTATTATTTACGGGGAAATATTGATTAAATGAAATGCAACTATTTTACTATGATCGAGAATAATTTTTAGGTACGCGATGAAAATAAGAGATAAAAAAACAATTGTTGGGTCAGCCCGACCGTCTTAAACATAGAACAAACGGTTCGTTTATCTACTTTACAAATAACTTCTTGAATAATATTTTTTTAAATTTCAATTTTGTTCCGAGTAAGAAATAATGACTTAGCCAAGCGTTAGTCATATCTCAGTTATTATTCTGCAAATTCCATGGACGGTCGATTTGGATAGAACTAAATCGGATTTTAAGTCGACTTCTGGTTAAATTAGCGAGTGACAGCGATTATCTGAAGGACTAATTTCATTAATTGTGTTAGTTGAAACCAGCAGGAACTCATGGAGACTATCCATTTGGGCATATCATTTTACTACTTCTTTTTCCTCTGGTCCTTCTTCCACTTTCAACTTTCAAACGTTTTTGCAATTGCCAAAGGTAAGTCAAAACCTTTGCCTCTCACGAAAAATTTTCAGTTCCCTTCTCATAGTCTTGATGTTCCCATCATGTAGCCCAGACATCCCCTCCATAGCTGGAAATGTGACTCCAATTTCTTCTGTACCTATGGTGCCTCGTACTCTGACCAACATGATTTTCGAAGAAAATTACATAATTTTGATCGACCTAAACAAGAGAGGAGCTGGAACACCAAATGGAACGCTAGCCGCAGCTAGTTCTACACCATCACCAAAAGAAACTCCAGCTTATGCAGCAAACTATCCTTGGATAGTAAGAGAATTAATTAAGGAAAGACGCAAAGCTCGCAAACAGTGGCGCAAGACTTGTGACCCTACCTGCAAGAATGCGTTTCATAGAATTAGCGATCAGCTCAAAAGAAGCATCAAGAAATTTGGGCAAGTCAGCTTTCATGACTACCTAGAAAACTTGAGTTCTGAAAGAGAAAATAACTATTCGTTATGGAGAGACCTCCGGCGCCCATCCCACCACTGAAAAACCACTTAGGAAAGTGGAGCTGATCTGGGCTTTTTGCATAGCATCTGGAAAGCACATTCCAACCCCACGACATGCTATCTCAGTCAACACCAACACATACTAAGTCCAGGTCAAGCTAGTGACACCACAAGAAGTTATCAACGAAATTAAGTACGTGAACCTGAAGAAAGCCTCACGAATTGATACGATCTCACCTAAAATTCTGAAAGAACTACCACGTAAAGGCATTGTAACAGACCACAGTATGTACCCAAGTGTCTTAAAGCAGGAGAAATAATAATGATCAAGAAACCTGGAAAACCTTCAACAGAAAAGGAGTCATACAGACCGATAACTCTGCTCTCGGCTATTGCCAAGTTATTCGACAAAATCCTTGTTAATCGTATCAAGCCTTACGTGGAGGTACCTAATTTCCAATTTGGATTTAAATCCTGTCATGCACTCCTTATCAGGGGTGCCGTGAGGCCATTTTCTTGAAGATGATTCCTTGTAGGAAATTTAGGGGGGCAGTTTTTTCCTTTGTTCTTGTAATATTATTGGGGGGCTTTTTTTTTTTTTTTTTCTTTTTGCTTGTTAATTTTTTTTTTTTTTTTTTTTGGGGGGGGGGGGCGAAATCTTTGTAAGCTTTGGGGGATTACAACACCCCTGCCTTTGTTGTTGTCCACCCATCCCTAAGGCTGTTACTATCCAACATATGAGCGATTTGCTCGTAAAATCTGGTGTCCCTCATGTAGATTTGGCGGAATTCTTTGGTCTTCCTGGGCTTTGTTGGACCCCCAACTTCTGCAAATTCGAAGGAAAATTTTCCGAGTTCCGAAAGAGGTGGGAATCGCTATTGGTTCTCACTTGTGCTCTCTAATATCTGAGGTATTCATGTCTAAATTTGAAATCGGGTGCTGTTAAATCATGTCATTTACTGATATAGATATGTGGACGACATACTGTGTGCGTGGATCGGTCCAGTGGAACTCCTTCGTCAGTTTCTCACATACTTAAATAGCCAATACCCTCCCATGAAATTCATCCTGGAAGTCGGTGGCTCATTGATAAATTTTTTGGGCTTATTCATATTCGTTAGAAATGGCTTCCATGAATTTGGGTCTGTAGAAA
Source organism: Aspidiotus rigidus (assembly GCA_035079385.1). NCBI lineage: Eukaryota > Metazoa > Arthropoda > Insecta > Hemiptera > Diaspididae > Aspidiotus > Aspidiotus rigidus. Next base: position 12,649,487 of record JAVHKY010000001.1, read on the forward strand.
AGAAACTTCGACCGCTATTACAATCCACGGGTCGTCTTTTTGCCCAGCTGCACATAAGGTCGCTACTTTCAATAGCTTGACCCATCGTCTGACTCATATTCCCTTGAGTCGTCAGGGCGCTTTCCAGAAGGAACTAGGGACAATCAAGCACCTGACCAGAGTGAATCAGGTGAACGTGGACACTGACCTAATGGTCCGTAGGAGGCTTACCAGAATAAGCCTTGATTCTACTACCTCCCTCCCCAGGGATCACACCTAGATAAGAGGAAAAGTTGGATTAGACTTCCTTACCTGGGTAGATTTTCTTTGAAGTTGGGCCGTGTGCTCAGTCCTTTATTCGGTTCCGAACGGCATTTTATGATACTAGCACGGTAAAAAGTTTATTTGTGAAATTAAAGGACCCTATTCCTCTAGCCGAGAGCAGTGGTGTAGCCTGCAACAATTGCCCTGGAGTTTATATAAGAATGACCGGCCGTCAGCTCCAAATAAGAATTGATCAGCATACAAAAGTGTGGGAGAAATGTAACTTGGGTGCGTCGGACTTTACCCCGATCACCTTATCGAAAGTAGCCACAGGGTCAAAGAGGGGTCTGGTACCCTCCTCCGTAGAGAGAATTCATACGGTTAGCTTTTCACACGGCACCGGAATAATGAAGACTTCACCGTCTTGAACAGTATATTCCTGATGAGGGTCTGGTTGAGCTAGTCTATGAGAATGATTCTCACTTCGGTGACTCGCTGGTTCAATCATGATCTTCAAGTTGGTTTCGCTGTGGTCGTTTAATTGTTGGATTAGTCACTTTCATTCATGTTCGCAAGATGGTTGTTAAACCGAAAGTACTCAGCGGTTTTATTTAGATTGGTTTTATGTACTTCGTTACTCCTTCGCGAGTACATTCTCTCTATCAAAATGCCAAAATAAGCTCCGTATGATCACCAACCCCTTGCTAACGTTTGGAGAGAGACTAATTGGTCTGTAATTCTCAATCTTGTTTTCATTTCCTTTTTTAAAAAGTGATATTATTTCCGAGATGAGCCATTGAATTTTAAAAAGAAGAGTCTACAACCAACTAGACTCAAATCAGGGAATGGAACAAGCAGGATTCCGTAAGAAACAGGGCACTATCGACCACCTACAAGCGATCAACCAGATAATAGAAAAAGCTCTGGAGTACCAACTAGAAACCCACATGCTCTTTGTAGACTATCGTAAGGCTTTTGACTCAGTAAACCACCAATATCTTTGGGAGTGCTTAAGAAAACAGGGTATAGAACCAAACATTATAAAAATACTAAAAAATAGCTATGAAAATTCGAAAGCTTACATAAAATTGGACAAAAAAGGGGAAATATTTAAGACGGGGAGGGGCGTTAAACAAGGAGATCCTTTGTCCCCAAATTTATTTAACGCAGTAATAGAGGAAATAATAAAAGGATTAAACTGGGAAAATAAAGGGGTCAGGTTGATGGTCAATTTCTAAACAATAATCTACGATTTGCGGATGATCTGGTCCTGTTGAGCTCAAGTAAAGAGGAACTGGAAAGAATGGTAGAAGCGAGTGATCAGACGGGTCTAGAAGCCAACATGAAGAAAACAAGCTCCATGAGCAATAGAAGGGAAGGGTTAGAGGAAAAACTCAAATTCAAAATAGGAGAAGTGGAAATAGTAAGGGTAAATGAGTACACATACTTAGGGCAAGATGTAGCATTCGATGAAAGGGCAGAGAAAGAAGGCCTGGGGGAAATTTTGGGCTCTAAACGAGATCTTTAGAAAAAATATTGGAAAGCTGCATTCTCCCGGTGCTTAGCTACGGTTCCCAAACATAGGCGTTCAAACACAAAAACTGCAAACAATGTAGAGAGCGATGGAAAGGAAGATTCTAGGGATAAGACTCAAGGATAAAATCAGTAACAGGGAGATAAGGAGAGGTACAGAATGTAAGGATATCGGAATGACGATCAAAAAACTAAAATTCAAGTATGTGGGACAGGGACATATGTACAGAGAAAAGGAAGCGAAATGGAATAGAATCACAACTGACTGGACCCCATACGAGGCAACGAGAGGGGGGGAGACCCAAGACCCAATGGAGGGACGAAATAAGAAATAGGGTAGGGACGTCGTGGAAAAGCGCTACCCATGACAGAGATAGATGGCGGAGGATCGGAGAGGCCTATGCCCGGCAATGGGCTGATGACTTATAATCAAAATAATGTACATGTATTATTTATTATAAATAAATAAAGGCTGTTATTATTATGATCACCAACGCCTTCCGTTACACGCTAAATGAAGACCCACATAAAGATCTCAACATCAAACCTGTCAATGAAGTTATTCGACTCCAGGCGCTGAAATACGAGAGAAGATTTCTCAAGCACCCAAACACCGAGGCAATTCAACTGCTGGAGGTCCAATACGATGTGCGCAGGCTCACGCGTAGCCAACCGTTTGAGCTAGCTCAATAATTAATTTTAGAGACTCAAACGATGGGTCGGGATCTTATATCCATGAATAAATGATTGTGAATCAAATACATTTCGTTATAATATTTAAAATAGCTCTAAAATAATGATAATAACAGGCCTAATGAAAGATTATTGCTCGGAAAGGAGGCTGTTCTCAAAAATATTTCTTCCTCAACAAGAAGGTGTCCTCGAATGGATAGATAAAGCTAAATTAAAACTGTATTTTATAATCTGAATGAATTAAACAACAAAACTTTCATTGGGCTCTCTTTTGCAGTTTCAAAAGTCTCGAGCTTTTCTGCGTGAAAAGAAAACGAGAGACAACGTGTCATCTTCCACTTAGACTGCGGTGAACAAATATGTGTGTACGTACAGAAAACTAATATTGTGACGTAATACGAAAAAATCGAGAGGTGAAATGCTCTTCCTTCCCGTAGAGAAAAACGTCGAATGCGTCATCCTTAGGTGATGATCCGCGTCGAGAGAAAATAGCTCATTTTTCCGACGTTAGCTTCGAGTGTAATTGGACTTCGCGGTTTTGTAAATTGACTCGACTTTCTTCTACTAAGCTCGTATTTATTCTTCCTTCTGAAACAGCGCAGCGACGAAGTTTTACTGCGATACATGCCTTATTATTAAGAGCGATCAAATTGTAACGCGAAACCGAAACCACTATAATGCCTTTTTGTGTACAGTCCCTTTCATCGCGCGAGTATAGCGCAGCCGGACACGTGGCACGTGACATCAATCTGGACATCATTGCACGATATACCGAAAAACAGTGTATAACGCTCTAATTTTAAACTTATTTATTCCTTTGATTCCCCTCATTTAACAAAACAAACTAACCGCATTGCGAAAAAGGAGTGATTGGAAAGCTGTAGACACAAACTCGCGCTATAAAGGCTCAATGAGGCCACTCCGAAAGCTATCAAGAGGAAGAGTAAACAACGAAGTTTGCGTACACCTTTAGCGCGTAGTTTGCTATTCGTGTAACCCATTATTGTATAGTGTTGAAAATGTTTTTAAAATACGGTACATCGGCGAATTTCGTGAGGACGAGCGAACTGCAGAAGCGAAAACGCTAGTTAACGTTCATTTAAGGAAACAAAGAAACACGATCCTTCGATCAGCTGCTATAATATTGCGCAGCATCGGTTTCAACTCGCGATAATTACGCTTTCCTTTTCGTATGAATCATTCTTTGACGATTGATCGTCAATTTCCCCCAACGAACACGGCAACGGTAACAGGTTGATGGATTCATTGACCATATAGGTACTGTCTCTCATTTTGTCGCCGAATTGCTCTACTTCAATTTTGTGCAAGTGACCTTTGCTAGTCGTAGGGCCACGGCGAGAGGAAGCAACGTTGACGAAATTTCATTTAAACGGATAAACTGTGATTTAGATAGCAATAAACAGAAGGACAGAGTGTATTTCGTTCGTCGTCGTATCACCCTTAACATTCTTTTGTTACAGAAGAGAAAAAAAAAACGTAAAAGGAAGTAGAAGAAAGTGATATTGAGAAGGGTCGAAGCCCTGACTCGTGCTAGAGAAAAACCAGTACGCGCCAAATAGGGTAAGTAGATGGTCACAGCTCATCAATTTTATTCTGCCCCTCTCTCTACTTCTGTACTATCTTCTACTAAAGATAATCGCATACCATAACCACCCAGCCCGGGCTTTCGCAACAATCGGCCGGATGATCAATTGAGTACAAATGCCATAGCGCAGTTAGTTCTGACTTTTCTTTACACTATACACGTTCGAGTAGGCAAAAACTGCAAGTAATAAAGGGGTAGAGATTCGAGCTTTTCTATTTTTCGCTGCGTAATATCGAGACGGAAGATTTTGTTTTCTCTAATGATACTCCCTCATTATGCGTGTGCCCGAATATAAATTGTTCGAACAAGACTGATGCGATGTACGACGAGTACCGAAGCCTGCTTGTCAGCAAAATCGTAATAAGTTTGTACGAGAAAAGAAGAGAAAAAAAAAATGCATCGTAGAGAAGATAATTCGACTGGACAGACTAGGCCGTACCTATCATTGGGGAATAGAATTAATTTCCGGGAAGCTAAGGTTTTTCGAAAGCGAGTATGAATGAGATTCGCGGATACATGTTTTATTTACTTCCCGGGACACCACTCACAAGCACTGTCGCATCGTTCGCTTCCGAAAGATTCGTAGCTAGCTGCCTGCAGGGTGATATCTGTAACCATCGAGATTCTAATTATATTTTGTGATATTTGGATGAAAATTGTTTCGAACATTACGGACGAATAAACAAACTCGAATCGAGATTAAGGAAAATGCTGCGAAATATGTCATGACGCCGGAGTCCAAGTACATAATATAATGGTTAAAATTAAGGGTATAGTCCTACGGCGTCAAAGTTCTTTCGTAAGTTGATGATAGCTTGTTTAAAATTAGACTAACATTGTTGAATCTTTCAGTGAGTACGAATAAGTTACAATAATCCCGTAATTAAACCTTTACATAAGTAAATTAGGTACTCGCGAATGAATCGTACGTGAAGATATCTTTTATACAGTTCCACATTAAGCATTCGCCGAATTTCTTTCACAACATGTTATCTTGGTATCTAAGTCACATTCTTTTTACTATAGTCAATACACGCTTGTAGACTGTTGATTCTCATGCTCGGTTAAACTTTGACCGCATTATTTGAAGTACGGGCGAAAAATGACAAATAGAAACATTTTGGAGGTCAAAAGCAAATTATGGTGAAAAATGTTCAGCTAGGTGTTCGAAACAATATATGAAGAATCACCACCCCTGGAGGCTGTGCTGACGTTTCTGTGGCACGTCTTAGCCCCCCAAAATCTATTTTTTGAGAATACCTCGAAAATTCAAAGTCCTAGGAGAAAATGTTTCAAACAAAAAATGTTTCCCGTGAGATTTCCTTCAAAATGCTGTATTTGAAGTTGGATATAGGCCAAAACTTTGGGCCATAATCGTCCTTGAAAGTGGCCACTTTACAAAAATCTAATAAAATACATACAGGATTTTGCAAATATAATGAAATTTTGAACTAGATCTCTTGTACAATATTCCACGGTGTAAAATAATTTTAACCCTCAAAGTAGGCCCACCAAGGGGTGTGCCCACTCCCCCAAAAAATGGTAATTGAAAATGGAAAAATTGGTAAAAAATTGAAGCCAAGCTTTATTAAAAAAATAAAAAGAGTTTCTCTCTCAAATTTTTTCGCTCATCGATTATGTTCACTTCGTTTACTATCGACTAAGAAAATTATTATTTGATCCAAATTCTTTCTATTACGGTACGTAGGTATATTGGAGTATTACACGATGTCACTACATCGGTGAGATAAAAATACTGTATTTTGTAACGAAAGAAAAGAGAGAGAGAGAGAGAGAGTGAAAGAGACATTAGGTACACGTGATGATAAGAGATAGGTCTGCTCTATGACAGAAGAAGAAAAGATTATACCATTAGATAACAATATTCAATTTTCTTGTTTCACGTTTCTTGACTTTGAACCGAAGAAGAAGAAGAAAAAAAATGTTTTCAAAAGCCTATTATTTACGGAAAATAAGTTACATCTTTTCCTTATTCGTTGCGCTTCCCGTAATTCTATCCACCTGTTTTCAGCTACTCTTTCCTGTCATTTCCGTATCAACTACAGATGTCGCTATCTCTTGTGGAAAATATCTTCTCGTATTATCGTTCGTATCCCTTGTCTTTTTTTTCACTCCTTCTGGTTGTATATCCTGGAGGATTTCAAACCGTAACGAAAGCTCTTTGCTATCGTTCGAATCATATTGTATTTAATCTATTTGTAGTTTACTCATGGGTTGTTGTCTATAATCATACTGGATAACTCGGTGTCATCGGAATCATTCGTAAATGTTTGGAAAATAAAATATTATTATGGAGAATTAACAGCTCCCAAAATGGCCCTAGAGGCATTCTGCACCAGTTCTAATCTCAGCCTCTGTGCTGAAAAAGCCAAACCTCCCCTCCACTTTCGTACACTAACCTTAACTGCCAACTTCCTCGCGTCCTCAGTCGACCTATTTCCGGAATTCCCTACTCACACTGCTTTCTCTTCCCGTCATAAAATCTTACTCGATTTTCGTAAACCTCATCTTGACTCAACCATCTCCTTCCCATTAAATCATCCACTTCTCCGTGGCTATTTATTCTTCGGATTATCAGATTGGATTTCACAAATAATCTGAAATGAAATAACACGGCCTACCGTAACTAATTCCTCAACCTAAGCCTACTTCGTTAGCTGCTCGGGTTTGCCTTCATTAACTGTGTTAATCGAGGCAAACAGGGGACCTATTTTATAGGGTACACATGAATGAAGATTAAACTTTGTTCCTCACTACTTTGAGAGCGCGAGTTCGAAAATCCATATTTTTCCAGAATTTCCTTTGGCAGAAACAGCTCAATATTCGAAATTTCTTCCTATCATATGTAGCTCCAAGGTCGGCTTTTTCTCCAGTCCCCCTCTTATCATGTATACCACCGAGGTCGGTATTTTCCCAAGTCCCCCCCCATATCATAAGTACCTATGAGGTCGAAACTTTAAGAGGGAACGGCTAAGGGAGCTCATTTTGAAAAATTTACCTTGTGTCAAACGATGTTCAACCAAAACAAAGATGGTCCGTAAAAATGGTTCAAGTCCCTCTACAAAGCTCGATTTAGACATGGAAAAATTTTGACCTCTCTAGCCGTAATACATTGTGGGAGAAGGACCAAGTCCAACATTATTGGAAAAAATGGCACAAGACCACCTTCTATCATATACAGGGTCCGCCAAAAAGATGTCAACAGTTGAATGGTGATTTGAATTAAATTTGTTACAGCTCAAAAAAGCGAAACGTTAGATGAATAGTTCAAATATAAAAAATTTGTATCTATCTTCAATTTGCGCCAAAAACAAAATTTCTACGTCTGACAACGTGAACGCGCTGCAATTTCAAGGAAGCCGTCGTCTTTCCAAGTCCCCCTCCCATCATATATGTAAGAATATGCTGCTGCATATTCTTGCACGCTGGCACTCGCAGACAAAATAGGTAGTTGTATTTGTTATAAGAGATTAGAATAGAGATAGCGAGTGTCAGTTAATTCACGTTTTGTACGTGTAGTTGAGATATCGTTCAATAGAGACTCGGTAGCAGGAAAGACGAAGGTCTTCGGATCAATAGAGACCTGTTGCCGAGAAAGACGAAGTTCGATTCTTACAAATTAACTGACCAACACGCCGATTCAGAGTTGGATGTTCGAGTAAAACGGAATGCCGGGCAAACGGAATGCCGGAAAGAAAGATAATCCAGAAAAGCGGTAAACGATCACCTCGACATTCTTCTCTGGTGGTGGACCCTCCTAAGAGGGGGAGATGTAAGAATATGCTGCTGCATATTCTTGCACGCTGGCACTCGCAGACAAAATAGGTAGTTGTAGTTGTTATAAGAGATTAGAATAGAGATAGCGAGTGTCAGTTAATTCACGTTTTGTACGTGTAGTTGAGATATCGTTCAATAGAGACTCGGTAGCAGGAAAGACGAAGGTCTTCGGATCAATAGAGACCTGTTGCCGAGGAAGACGAAGTTCGATTCTTACATATATAGCTTGAGAGTCGAAATTTTATCAGGGAGTCTGTCCTATGGAGGGGAAATTTTTCCAAGTCCCCCTCCTACCATATACAGCTCGGAGGTAGGAATTTTTCCAAGTCCCTCTCCCCTCTCCGTGACGTCATCAACCTCGCTCGCGGACGAAAATTTTCTAGAAGTACCCCCAACAAAAGGGATAGCGGGTTCCCCGCTGAACAGCTTGGTTGAAAACTCAAAGGTCACGCCTACTCTATGATATGACGGAAAATGACGTTATCCAGTGGACTTTGACCTTAGATTAGTATTCTAGTAATATAACAAATACTTCAAGTCCCTGAAACAGGTCAAGACTGTGCTTAGGGATGGGAATTTTGCGTTGACTTAGGAATTAATTATCTCACCCCCCTCCCCAACAGATATTTTCACGATATTTTAGCTGGAAACTGGCCGCGAGATTTGAAATCTAATGTGATTTGTAAAAAGACTTCGTCCTCCGAGTGCTACTGCGATACTTGGAGTAAGAGTGATGCTGCGGGACTTCAAAATATTTTCAGACTTCTTGGACTTGTACAATTTTTCATTTTCAATTCCTGGACTTTGTAATATTTTCAACTGTGGGAGACAATCCAAAATGAAAAATTTTACAAGTCCAAGAATTGATAGTGAAAAATTTTACAACTTCAAGAAGTATGAAAATATTTCCAAGTCCAACAGTATTGGAAAATAATTCTAAGTCCAACAGTTGAAAATATTTCAAAGTCCCACAATTTGAAAATGATTCCAAGTCCAACAGTTGAAAATATTATTGATAATGAAAAATTTTACAAGTCCAACAGTCGAAAATATTTCAAAGTCCGAAAATTGAAAATTAAATATTTTACAAGTCCAAGAAGTATGAAAATATTTCCAAGTCCCACAATTGGAAAATAATTTTAAGTCCAACAGTTGAAAATATTTACAAGTCCAAGAATTGAAAATGAAAAATTTTACAAGTCCAAGAAGTACAAAAATATTTCAAAGTCCCGCGGCATCACTCTTACTCCGAGACTCGGAGGACGAAGTCTTTTTACGAATCACATTAGATTTAAAATATCGCAAACTGGCCATGATTGAGAGTATACACCCTAGAAGATATCCGCATCCGTGTTCGGCTAAGAAAAATTGGTCCAGGCTAGATGATAAAAAATTATAGGCTAGGTCAGAAAGATTCAAAAACTTTGTTTGGAAACAAAAACTCTGACTTACTCCTACCTACGACCCTTGAGAAGAAGGAAAAGTGGAATATGACTTGGAGACTAGTTGAGGGAGATTCGAAATGTTAAGCTATATTTTCATATTTTACCCGCAATTCCTTCAGTGAAAAGTCTTGGAAAAATTACAAAAAAAGACATGACATCATCTGTGGTGTAAAAATAACAACCCAGAAAAGAACTTGAAATTATCAGCGGGTTTTAGGAAAAAAAAAAAAAAACTACTTTTTATTAGCGCGAAAAATAAAGATCATGTTTCATACCTCCTATAAGTCTCTGGAACAGAGAATGCTTTCGTAAAACTCTTTCGTACCATCGATAAAAGGGAAAGAAGACGCGAGGTATTTTAGGTGATCATCGATAAAAGAAGGTGAAGAAGGAAGACAATATTAAAGAAGACAAATTATCAAGCTAGCCTGAGCAAGGTGGGGCTACTAACACCTCCTTGCTGAAAGTAATTGACCAAAAAGCGACCAGGGTTAACCACAAAACGGTTCTCGAGCCGTATAATATTATGATAGGAAAGGAATTTGGAAGAATTTGGACGTAGAAGAAAAGTCTAACTCTCGAGCTATGATATAATATGATAGAAGGAGGACTTGGAATAATTTTGACTTTCGAGCCATAATATATGGTAGAAGGGAGACTAAATGATAGGAAAGGAACTAGGAAACATGTTCACTTTCAGGCTATATACACCATGATACAAGGGATTCAGAAAAACTTGAGACTTCTCAGATTTCAGTTTGAATTCTCAATACCAAAACTAATTCGATCCTTAGAACAATTTCCCTGCTTTCCTCGTTCCTAGCTCAAGTACGTTAAGGAAGCCGCGGTTGTTTTTTTCCAATGTCATTCATGAATGTCTCCGCCAGTATCGATGAAGAAGGTATTGACATCATTCTACTCTCGACAAGGAATTCCTTCAAACTACTCGCACAAACTAGGTGGATAAAATTCAATATAAAATATTCATCATTCTTAACCTTACAATCTCATGTCCGCCTTCAATAATCGAAATCAATGTAGTGGCCCATTGAAATTTGAGATGAATCACCCTTGGACTCCTTCCTTCCGACTCAAAACTAAATACAACTGATTCCTTCTTCGAAGTGACCCTCCCGAGGATTCTTGCCCCTCCTTGATTGAGAGCTGCACTAAATGAAAACTCTTCCAACAATGTGACTATTTTGTTAACACGAATATGTGATCACCCATCCTTATCTAGAATATGATAATTTTTCACGACGCTGTACGCCAGCATGTTTGACTAATTTGTGTACAAGGTGATGATCACACCTTTTCCTACAGGAATTTTGTGAGTAAGATAAATTTTTCCCACTTTATTACCGTACGATATTATTTATTAATATTTCCATTATCGTACACGATGGGCTGTTTTTTTTTCTAATTTATGCACCTTCGCTGGTTTTTGATCTCATTAACCCGGTTGCAATCATCACCGCAGAGGTAGGACGGAAGCAGATGAAATTAATTTCTCCTCGCGGTCGCATACCAGTGGCACTACTGTATTACCCGCGTAGCTGTATGGCGAACTATCTTGATTACAAAGATACGGAAACGAAGTAAGAAATTTGGAAAAAAAAAAAAAAAAATTAGATACAATCGCTATTTGGTCCTAGCTGAGCGAACGTTAATATTTCATCGTGTTCGTTATTTATATTCGTTCAGTAAATCATGAACCCACCTCGCAGACTGCCTCTGCAGTATGTAAATTTGGACGATTTTTTTGGTGAACATGAGTGACTACTGATGGCTGGTAATGAGGCAATAAATTCATCGCAGGTTTCGTATAGTCCGCATGCGTTCCTAATAGTGTCATCGAAGCGATATTTTCTTTGAATTTTCGATACATCCTCGTATGTACCATCGAGGTTTGAATGGAATTGCCTCTATTATGCTGCATATATTCTACGATGCTCATACAAGACTCACTAAACGTGTTTACGGCCACCATAAAAACATTGTAGAATGCGAGAGCAGGTGTGAGGTTGTTCGGGGTGTGAGATGCCTCTCCGGTGTACGTATATTAGGCGCGCGCTTCGACGCAATTGGAATTTTAACGGCAGCCTTTTCTACTTGTCTCCGATACCTATTGATGTGTATCTCTGTTGACTCCAGCTGTGATTTTTCACAAAAACATAACACTCAGTATACCGCAAGCTACTTACTTTTTGATGAGCGAGTAAATCTTAGGCAGGATTTCACCCTTACTAGCCACCGATGCGTACTCGTTTCCATACGGGCCGATTCGAGCGAGTCTAAAACGGACAGATGACATCGTGTTATGACATAACGTACAATGAAATAGATAGGATACCTCCTTAGATCTGCATTGGCTCGTATCCTTTTTTTTTTTTTCTTTTTCTCTTCACTTTCGTCGTGTCTTCGTATTCTCTTTCATCTTCTTTGTGTCGTATACGAAGTTATTGTTAGATTTATTCAGCGAACTATAGAAGAAGAACACGGATTAGGAAGATTTGGTGAGCGAACAATAATGACGCGTCGTAACAGTGCTTTAGAATCATTATCATATAAAGTTTCGGCTCTTATGTTGTAATAAATTTGTGTTGGATGATACGGGAATAAAAATTTTACTAGTGAGATCCAGTAAAGATGAAAGAGGAATCATATTGCAAAAGTGAGAAAAAAGATTTTGAGTAGCGGTGAATAATTTCAAATTCATTCCCGAAATTGCTATTACAAGGACATAGTTCAAAAATCGCGCGAGTAACACGGTTTCTAGGATACTTTTTTAGAGGTGGAGGGGTGAAGAACGATACAATTAGAAGAACGAAGAAAAATGACCATTGGATGACACGAAAAAATCATCCTTTCTTCATTGTTTGAAAACTTTGAACAAATGTATGTAAATATTATTACCAGAATTCCATCCAAAATTAACCACGTCATCGCGTCGGTAATTTAAGACTTCATTCATTTACCTTTTTTTCTATACTTGTCTTCGAAAAACACTATTGATGTACCCCTTGAGAGTTGAATGATTACTCATCCATTTTATTCCCACAAGTGTTCCAATACTGTTTTTCGATTTCCGATCGTCAACACCTTGTATTTATCGTAAAGGCATTTTCAACTCTGAGGCGCACAGGCGCGAGGCGGATCCAGGAGAGGATTTTTGGGGAATACTAAATTTTTCGATGACACCATTGATATGTCTCAAGGCTTGGGGTTGATTTTGAAATTTGCGTCATGAATTTGCGAAACCAAAATGACCTCATGATCAAATGACGTCATGAGTAACCTTGACCTACTTTTTAAGGCTTTGAAAACTTTTGGATTTCTGAGCTATACCGGTGGGGCAGAAAGATGTTACCAGTTAAATGGGAGTTTGCGCTAAATCTGTCGTAGCGCAAAAACGCAAAACGCTAGACGTATAGTTTAAATGTATGAATTTTATATCTCAATTTTATCTTTAATTGGAGCCACAATCCGAAGTTTTTACGACTTTTCCGAACCGAGTTATGGACCAAAATGTAACAAAAAATGACCAATTTGGCAAGATTTCCAAAATAAGAAATTGAAATATCCCCCACTTCCAAGCCTTAGGGTTATTTAGGTATTTTTTTCGGGATCGGCGTTAAATTTAACTTTCAAATCGGATAAAATATGGAAGTTTGAACAATTTTTAATTTCTGAGAAATTTGGGAAACTGATCATTTTTGGCACATTTTGGTCCATAACTCGGCTCAGGAATGTTGTAGAAAGTTGAGTAGGGGCGCAAATCGAAGACAAAATTAAGATACAAATTCAAAGTTTGATAACGTCATAGGTCAGTCTCATGACGTCATAGATAAGTTTTTTCCAAGTTCCCGTCATATTATATAATTAGAGACCGGATTCCTCGGCATTTGTCGAATGAGTTCCTGTGAAGGAGGATGAGTAAAAATGAAATAGAAGTATGTTTTGTGATAGTAGGGGCCCAGGAAAAAAATTTTATTTTGCCGAAAAATGCCGAAGGGGGGGGGGGGTAAACGCCGAAAAGCATCTTCTTATGTTACATAATAAGAAGTTTCTGTAGAAAAGGACGAATGTCTGTATTTTTCAAATTTTCGCGACCTAATTTTATTTTTTCAATTTTCGTGACTTAATTTTCTGATTTTCAAACGTTTTTGCCGAATGAAGCCAAACATGCTTCATTTAGTGCCGAATTTCGATTTCTTGGCCTATAACGTTACAATTTGATGACGTCATAGGTCAGCCTTGTGACGTCATAATCTACATTTTTTCTTCTGATGACGTCATAGATTAGTTTTTTTGGGAGTTCCTCTCCTATTATATAAAGCCCCGAAGTCCAGGCCTTCAACGTCACAATTTGATGACGTCATAGATCAGCCTTGTGACCTCACAATCTGATGACGTCATAGATCAGCCTTGTTACATCGCAATCTGATGACGTCGTAGATCAGTTTTTTCTAAGTTTGTAGCTCCAAGATCCGGGCCTATGACGTTACAATTTGATGACATAATAGGTCACTCTTGTGACGTCACAATCTACATTTTTCAGATTCCACAAGGTTCCCTACCACCTCTTGTTCAACTCCGTTGAAAAACCTGTCTCCCAATCAATGACTTAGAATAACAAGCTAGAATAGCGATCCATGATCTCAAAGAAGACCTTCTTGCGCAGGAAGAGGGCTGGAACTTGTCCTCTCCATTTGCTAGGAAGTGTGAAAATATGATCGGAGATGCAAGCAGGAAATACCCAAACTAGTATAAATTATGCATCAGCCAGAATACTGTCGGAGGGGAAGAGGGCGGAAGGTGGGTCTGTACCCGTTTCCTGGCTAATTTAAATAGACGTCGCGTCGTCCAAGCAGTGTTATTAACCAATAAATGTACAAATTTAGGATTTCTCAAAAGGGGAGGGGGTGATCATGAAAAATCGTGAGTTTGAAACATATCGAGGAAATCGATATCAGCTGTTACAAATCTCAAGAATTTATTATAATTTTTTATTATTTTATTTTCTCGTTTTCGAAGGGAGCTAGTGAATCGGTATTTTCTACATTTTCTCTCCTCTTCCTATTGATTTTTTCTTCTAATTTGGTCCTCTTTTACTGGAGAGGGGAAAAGACACTAATACTCAAGTGGTCTTGTGAATCCGCCTCAACAGAGGAAGAAAATTAGACTTCTTTGATGGTGCGAATTTGTAATTCGTGCCGTTAACTTAACGTTGGTTGATTTTTGTCAATTTTTGTCGTTTTCTGGTTGTTTTTTGTTGGTTTTAATAATGACCTTTTTCATTCTATTCTACTCGGTTTTCAAGGCGTTTGGATAATTTCGTTGAATTCAAGTTATTTACAGGGTTTTCTCTCTCGATTTTGGTAATTGACGTATCTTTTTTGGTTTCGGATTTCATTTTACTGTATGCCGGATACTTGAAGCTCGATTCTGATTTGAAACTGAACTTGGAGCCACTCATTCCGAGGGGAGGCGTTCAAAATAAAATCTGAGGTATCCATCATGCAAATTGGCTTAATTCATCAAATTTATGTATGTGTTGTAATCTTCTCCTATTTTGGAGGTTGCCCTGCTTAAGTTTTGTTCCAATACCCGGGTGTGTGACTCGATTAGAAATACTGTATTCAAAATTTATCGTTTGTGAGGAATTTTTGGACATCAAGCTGGGAACTAAAACTGGTTGGTGGGGAAATGGATGGGAACTTTGTAAAACCAGAAATATGGCGTCAGTTTACTCAATACTTTCCTCAATTAGAGAAATTGGTGAATGCTGTTGAAATAATCATATGAATTCAATTTGTTCGAATCAAGAACGAAAAATTGTCCGAGTTCGTTTTCAAAGGCCTGTTTTTCCTTAGTTTCAAAATCGCTGCTTGGCCCGGCGAATATACGTAATATTATACAAATATATTACCCATAAGGAACGCAATAAGTAAAAATTTCTAACTTTTTTCATCCTGATCGAATTCACATTAAAAGTCGGTGGTGATAAAATAAACTATCGGACCACCATAAATTCAACATCAGTTGCATGAATTTTACGCGCGAATATATTGTGCTAATTACAACTTAATTGTCTTCTCAATCACTTTTTCATACAGTCTGCCTCTCCATAATTCCCGGATTGAGATTTATAATTATTATTCCTTCTTCTTCAAAACTTCTCTTGAAAATACCATTCTAAATCTACGTGTACAAGTGAGTACGCAACACTCTATTACAGAAGTTGAGAAAGTTGCAGACACCCGTTTGTAAGGAACTGAAGTAAAATTCTGATTCGTGGCGGTTTTCATGTAATCGTGAAGAGAAAAACGGTCATGATATCGATACAGAGGAAATCAGCATGATTATCAGGAAAAATATTTTATTAAAATAATTTTCATCGTCTCTCTTGGAAGAAATATTTAAAATTGCTCGGTAGTTTATTACAAAGAGCAATCAAGATCAATAATTTCCTCGAAACTATTCGTTATCGATATAAAAACAATGAAAGGCCTTACCCGCATATTTACATGTGCCGGTAAAGCCTTTCATTGTTTCTATATCTATTAATCCTTGCACGAATAAAATTTACTTCATTCACTATTCGTTATCATTGTTGATTTCAAGTCAACAATTAAACCATTAATTATGATTAACAAAAATAAATTATCACAACGGAGGGAAAGGGAGTCTGAACTCTCTCTTACGATTCCAGTACCACTAAATACTCCTCAAAAAATCTAGTTTTTCCCCTTGACAAAAGTGCAAATTGCATAAAAATCTTCATTGTCACTTCTTAGATATCTTTCAATTAAGCTCAAGAGTTTTTGTAACTTTTACCAGTGAATTTGTTAGCTAAATATAAGCAGCTGAAAATATTCCCTCTTCCCCTCACCAATTTGCTCACGTTAAATGTGATAGATGAGACAATGCATTTCTTCATTTCTAACGTGATACCGTAAAACTAGCTCCGACTGGCTCCTCATTCTCTACCTTTCCACAGAGACTATTGACAAATATGGGTGACTTTGTATGACGTATGTACCGTGTCCATGAAATCCTTTTTAGGGTCGGCCCGGGCATCGACGACCGACCGTATTGGTACCGCTTACGAGCTTTTAAAGGCCAGGGACTATCGTCAAATTACGTTGAGAATTTTCCGAGACCATCGGCATCACTCGTGTCAAATTCGGAAGATTATTTAATTGAAAGCCTTCGAGGTAAAACTAGGCATCCGTTCTTACCAACCAAATTGTTGATACATGCCCTGACAAGACCCTTCGTAGTTGCTAAAATTCTCGAAAGAACAGGAATATCGTCTGTCCAGATAAAACGATAAGATTGAAAAGAAGAGGTTTAAAACAATTACGAGTTCGAAGTTCCTCGAGTTTAAATGAGCGTGAAATCAGTGATCGTATCTCACACAAACGTTAATACGCCAGCTTTATCCTAGATCGCCACTAATTTTGCAGCTGTTCACATAGTTTCCTTCGCTGTCTCCCATAGTGAAGTAATTTATTTTGATTACGATATTAGTTCTGGGTTCGCGGAATGTGACAAAAGAGCACTACTTCGAATCTGTACGCAACAACGGTACTCGAAAATTGTTTTGTATTAGTCGGCTAACGATAATATTTGAGTTCTGCCGACGCTGGAGAAACGACCGCCATCTCGGCAGCGCTACAAGAAAGATTGCCGTCGTGATTTACGACGGAGCATCCGCGTCTTCGCGCGCACTACCGCCGTGAAGATAACGCGTGCGAGAAAATAAGAAAAATAAAAAGAGAAAACGAGCCGTGGCAGAGAATAGAGAAAAAGAGTGCATTTTCTGGTTAACGGTTTCTAAGCCGTGTATTGTTTATCGGTGGCTAATAATGTTGACATTAAACTCGTACAGTTCTCTCGTCGTTCGTCGAGAAGGGGTGAAATTATATTGGGCGCGTTATTACAACATCGTAGATCAGTATAGCGACCGAATATAGCATCAACCACCATCGGCGAAAATATGAGTGATTTTCCGTCCGATTGTTTGTGAAAAAAAGTTGGAAAGTGCGTGAAAAAGGGTCGTCTTCTTCTTTTTATTCCCTCCGTTTTTATTGATAACTTCTTGTTATCGTTAACAATTATTCATGAATCGGGGTGCGTTATAAGAGCTCGTAAATCAGTCGACATAAATCAGGCTCGGGCTCGAGATATTTTCATTAAGTGGTTGGGGAAAATTTTCGTTTAGAACAGTGCGCGCTCGCATTCTAAGGCGTACAGATATTTTTCGTGTAATGCTGCTCTGTTTTAATGGTTTCTTTCGAGGAAAGTTATTTTAAATTTGAAGTCCATATTGGCGAATGAAAGTATAAAAAATGCTGTACATATGAATAAATAATGAAACATTCGTTATTGCTGATATAGATGTTAATACTCAGCTTTGAATTTGTGATCCAGTCGGGCTCAGACGACCGCGAAAATTGATTTGTCAAGTCCTGATGTCTCCATTAAACGAATACGTTCTTCCAAGTTATGGTTAGCGAAAAAAAGAATACTCAGAAGGGAGGGTAAAAGATGCAAAAACCGCAGAAAAAATTAAAACGTCGAGTTTCGGTTAATAAACCATCTTCTAAACTGAAATTACAGTAACTGACAAGACGGAGGAAAGAAACGAGATACAAACGAGAAGTCAAGGCATTAATCGTAAACCAGTTCGGTCAGGCCAAATAGTCCGCAATAACCCCCTGCCTCGCATGAGTAACGAATTGGGAGGAGTGATCCAAGGATTAAAGATGAAGATTAAGGAGGGAGATCTAATCGTCAATAAGGCTGACAAGGGCAATGCTGTTGTGGTAATGGAGAAATCCCCCTATGCTTCTAAGGTCCACGAAGATAAATTAAACGAATTCGTTCTTCTAAGTTACGGCTATCCATAATAAACGCGAGAGGAGAGAAGCTGAAATCCTCACTCTCTCTAGCACCACAGGAGCACGTCGTGGACCTTAGAAGAATGAGCGGATTTCTCCATGGCCACAACAGCATTGCCCTTGTCAGCCTTAGTGACGATTAAATCTCTCTCCTTAATCTTCCTCTTTAGGCCTTGGATCACTCTCCTCCCAATTTGTTACTCATGCGAGGGAGGGGGTTATTGTGGACGCGTTCCCGTGCATTTTCCCGAACACGTACTCCCGAAGACTTACTTTCCGGAATTACATTTTCCCGAATAATTTTTGCCTCGTATTACATTTTCCCGAACCACTATATGCCGAACACATTTTCCGGAAAATATGTTAACCGGAAAAATTTTTTCCCGAATAATTATTTTCCCGATTACTTTTTTCCCCGAATACTAAGTTGTCCGAAACTTTTTCCCGAATTTTTTTCCATGACCCACTAATGTACACACGTGTCCGGAAGGGCGCCTAGAGCAGACAATGACGTCGGGTTGGCGGGAAGATTTTTTCGCCGTGTCCTACGTATTGTTTGTGCCAACGCTGGTTGGTCTGGCAACGGACTTAGTACTCCCGCGGGGACATTAGCCATTTCCGTTCTTAGTAGCTGTGCAGGTGGTTGTTCAGGATGACTGTCTGCTTTCCGCTTGGTGCTACCTTCAAGAACCTCTGCCGCTGCTTCCTCTCGGTTCGGCGGGTGCGAGTGCGTTGACTCCTGCGGGCCCTTGAAAACGAAAACTTCATCGTCAGCAGTCGGTACTGATGTTATGGCGCGGGCTTTGCATTGGCCGCTGCGCGCCCTGCGGCAATCCCAATACATTTTCGATGGCGCCTTCTTCGACTTTATGTAGATGTAACCATCCACGTGTAATTGCCCGTTCACCAGCTTTGTTTTCGTCGACGATCCTGCCGCGCATGTTCCTGCCGAGCTCGTGGAAGCCATATGGTAGTTCAACTTGTACGTTGAGAAGCTTTTTGGAAAAGTGAAGTAGCGACAGAGGACGCGCGTAGGTAACCACGAAAAACAAATTTGCTTAGGAAAATAAAAGCGCACTGACCGGTCAAGAGATTCCTCCGGAAAATTATTTTCGGGAATAAAATTGTTCGGGTAGAAATATTTTCGGTAAAATGACTCTTCGGATGGAAAACTTTCGGGAAAATGTGTTCGGATTCTTTTCATTCGGGCAAAAAACTATTCGGGTACATGTACTCCGGGAAAAATTACATTCGTGAAAATGACATTCGGGAATACGTGTTCGGGAAAACGATAGGGAATCTTGTGGACGATTTCAGCACAGACTTTCTGGGTATTAAAACCAGGGCCAATTTTAACAGCGTTACAAGTTGGGAGGAGTGATTCAAGGTCCAAAGAGGAAGCGCAGATTAAGGAGGGAGACCTAGTCGTCACTGAGGCTGACAAGGGCAATGCTGTTCTGGTGATATGGAGAAATCTGCTTATTGTTCTAAGGTCCACGAAATGCTCCAGCAGGGTAGTGCTAAAGAGAGTGAGGATTTTAGCTTCCTTAAGCATGTTAAAGAAGTTAGGTGTGTCATCAACAAAACTCCAGCTATGAAAAAAACCCTTCCTGTTCCTAACCCCTTCTTTAGGGACTGCCCAAAGTTCATAAGAACAATACCCCGATGTGACCTGTGGTTTCATTCATCTCCTCTCCCACCTACCTCCTTGCCAAATTCCTGGACCCAAGGTTCAAACATCGCATTGATTTTGAATCTCCCCACTCGGTCTTGAATTCAGCCACTTTAACTAAGTCTTCCCTCGGGAACGACCATCTGCTCGTTTGATGTTGTCGGTTTGTTCCCGAATATTCCCCAGCGTATGGGTCAACTACTTGTCAATGCCAACATTCCTCAATGACCTTCAAGAATTTTTCGATCTCCTGAATATTTGCTGGTCCCCCAACTATTATAAATTCGAAGGGAAATTTTTCGAGTTCCCTGATGTAGGGATCCTTTAGGCTCTCTCATCCCCGAAATCTTCATGTCTAAGTTTGAACTTGACCTCTTTCCTCGAACCAGGTGTTACTTAATCATATCTACTACTGGCACGGTACGTTGATGACGTTCTATGCTCCTGGACTGGTCCCCCAGATTTCCTTGGTGAGATTCTGAGGTATCTCAATTCCTGGTACCCTTCCATAAAATTTACTTTGGAAGTAGGGGGATCTTCCATTAACTTTTTGGATTTATCGATCTCTGTTATAGACGGTATTCATGAGTTACAGAATACTCAAAGAGTAATCGAAAGAACTGATGCAATGACCGCAGATAAACAAAAGAAGATGCGAGATCTTTCGGTCAACAAACCATCATCGGGCAAAGTTAGAACGCCACTAACCCAGAAACGACTCGTAAAACAGAATACCAACTAGATCAGGATTGAACGAGCGAGCCTTCGCGAGGTGACTCAAGCTCGTAGACCAATTCAACTAAACCTTCGTCGGGAAAAATACCTGGTGAGTACGGTAAAATCGTCACTGTTCAGATGACGCACTATTTCGATATTTTCCAACGCAATACGCTTAAAGTAAGAACTCTCTTTGTGGAGGAGGGTAGCTGACCCTTCCTTGAAACCATGACCACTGGAGACAAGGTGATCCGCAAAGGCTGAATTACCCAAATTTCCTTTTCTCCAGGCCATAAGGTGTTCCTCTACTCGAATTCCAAGTTGGCGACCTGTCTGACCTATGTATACGCCGCTAGAGTCCTTGCACTCCAATTTGTACACCCCACTCCTCTCCCTCCGCGGCATGGGTTCCTTTAGCCTAACAAACAAACCCTTCACCGTAGTGAGGTTATAAAAAGCAGACCTGAAGCCAAAGGGGCGGAGGACACGAGTCAGCTTAGATGAAAATTCACCCAAAAACGGGAGCTTGATCCAACGTAGTTTTGTATTATCATTATCAAAACTCAGATCGCGGGGGAGAGAGGAGGCAGAATCAATGCCTTTCCTCGTAAGCTTTTTGCGGACCATACGGTCAATGTCCAAGTTGACCTCATATGGTCGCAAGCTCCTTTTGGAAAGCTGGCTGACTCAGCGGAATGCTGGTCAATCGATGAATAAAACTACTAAAGGCAGCGATCTTATGAGAAAATGGACAGAAGGACGATCCGTGGACAACTGTATCGGTCGAAGTATCCTTTCTGAATATAGCAAAATCATGTTTCTCATCTCTTTTATAGATAGTGAGATCCAGAAAGTTTATGGAAGAACCTCCAATATCTTTAGTGAATTTTAGGGAGGGATACATTTTATTCAGATGTTTAAGGAACTCACCAACGAGTTCTTGAGGACTGGTCCACGCACATAATATATCGTCCACATATCGGTGCCATTAATGGATGTGATTCAGTAGCGCTTGGCCCGAGGAAAAGAAGTCAACCTCAAGTCTGGACCTGAATATCTCCGAAACGAGCGAGCCCAAAGGAGAGCCGATGGGGATGCCTACCTCCTCAGGGAACTCGTAAAATTTCCCATTGAACTTACAGAAGTTAGGTGACCAGCACACATTAAGAAGGTTAAAAGATTCCTGTGACTCGTTATGAGGAGTATTGAACTTGACAAGTAGGTCACCCATATACTGCATAGTATGGGCCCTTTGTATATTGGGAAAAAGGCCGACGAGCAGAGGCTTGTACCCGGAGGTAGAGTATAAATTTTGAGCCTCTCGGCCCGAGAAACTGAATTTTTAACGGAGTAATGGGACTCATACTCGATTCGAGATTTGAACCAACGATCCAAAAACTTGGCCAGAAAATAGGCGGGTAGGAGACATAGGACATGACAGGCCGCATAAGAGTATTTCTCTTGTTCACCTTAGGCAGCCCTTAGAGGAGGGAGGAACGGGGTTAGGTACAAGGAGGGCTTTTTTGAGCGAAGAACTTTTTATAATAAACTCACTCTTGTTCACAACTTTTCTAACCTCTTTGACGTAGTTAGGAAAGTTAAAAGAGCTATTTTCGAGGGCTCCACATTGAGTGAGGACTTCCTGAACCTTGTATACGTAGGAGGATTCTTCCAAGACTACGATCGCGTAACCCTTGTCAGCTTTAGTAAGGATTAACCCCTGGTCCCTGACCCTCCTCCTCAGATTATTTACTACCACACCTGCGCAATTGTTTATACGAGGGAGGGGGCTTGCGGTCATTGCAATCAGTTTTTCGATTACTCTTTGAGTATTCTGTAATTGTTAAAGGGTTGTTTGTGAGGCTGAAGGACCACGTACCTGTTGATGAGAGGTGCGGGGCTTATAAGATGGAATGCAAGGGTTGTAGAGGCTTTTAAATTGGTGAGACCAGCAGCCAAACGAAGGGGAGAGTAGCTGAGCACTTGAAGTCTTGGAATAAGGGACCCTTGAGAAAATCAGCTTTAATGAACAACGGCCACAGTCTGCGTGAGGGATCGGAAAGGTTCCTCCATAAGGAGAATTCCTACCGTAAACGTATCGTCCTCGAACACATAGAGATGATGCGTCACCTCAACACAGATGGTATAGCTCGTACATCTCGGAAGATGGCCCTGATCGAACTTGTTTATGATTCACGCCGCGACTTCTCGTTTAGCCAATATCTTATTTCTCTCCTCCGCCTGTCCCGGAGATGGTTTATTAACCGAAAGCGAACGTTCCAATTTTTCTGCGATTTTTGCATCTTTTACTCTCCTTTTTGAGTATTCTTTTTTTCGCTATCCTGATGTCTCGTCAAACAGAAGTGTAAAAACAAAAACTTGTTGCTGAAGATCTCCTTTCGATTCGGAGTGAATAGACCTGAAGATTATTTTAGAGAGTCTCGTGGGTGACGAACTGTCCAGAATTTTTCTATAACATCAAACAATCGAAGCTAGCAAGCGAAACGTGTATAATTTGCAATATTTATCAAAAACTTGTTTTCCTTTTTAAAACAAGCTGAAAACACTCTCCCTATTCAAAGTGGCCAATCGTAAAACCTAGTCATGTATAGGCCTGGTTTATTTCATAATTCTCTTGACGAAATAAAAGCGCGCCTCTCTGAAACCCTTTATGTCGGATACATCATAACAGCGAAATCTGAAATTTAGTTTAATAATTTTGCATTATTTGTTTCATCTTCTCTTTTGTCTGTCGCGTTTACTTCTCGAGCGAACGTAAAAGAATTACGATCCGCGATACAACGCAATTTCGCAGTCTTTTGTATCGCACTTTAACGAAGCGAAGTCATTTCGGGCACGTTGAACCCGCTCCATACAGACAAAAATATTGAAAACTCCCTAAATTATTTGCAATTTCATTCCCATCCTCGGACACAATTTGTAAATTTGCTTATTATAACTTCGGTATACAAAGTTTTCGTGGGTATAATAATAATTTAACGAGACAGGAGAT
This sequence comes from Aspidiotus rigidus, assembly GCA_035079385.1. Lineage (NCBI taxonomy): Eukaryota > Metazoa > Arthropoda > Insecta > Hemiptera > Diaspididae > Aspidiotus > Aspidiotus rigidus. The sequence continues at coordinate 12,673,116 of JAVHKY010000001.1, forward strand.
AGACTTATTCGGCGAATGAAATGCAGCGAAATGAAGGATAAATTAGAGACATATAATAAGAGAGTGGGGTGGGACGTTCTGACGCGGCATACTTGACGGGGCGACATTATCTTATTGATACAAGGTACTCATCTTTAATTTAGTAATGCCATTCTTCATTTCTGTTTGACTGTCGCGTTCTCCTCTCTGACCGGTCTCTGTCGCTTACTCACTTTGATATGTGATCGAGCGCATAAGGGGTCGTGATCATTTACATTTTTTTTTATTTATTTCTTCACAGCGCAATTCGGTTTATACCCGAAGACAGACGAGGGAGAAAATCGTTCGCCCGAGAATAATGTGCAGTAGATATTTTCAATTAGGGAAAACGTTTGTAAGTGAATGGCCGTAATGGAAATACACGTTTACGAGATTCACTTTGAGTTGTAGAAGGATCCAGAAACTCGTGTAAGATTTTCTAGAGGCCAGATTGTGCAATAGAAATACGAGCTAGTGCATACCACGAGTGTAGATAAAAAAATCGAGAATACGCTTTTCGGCTACTAAAAAAAAAAAGAGGAAATTCATTACTAACATTTACTCGTACAAATAATTTTCCGGTCCGTAATCTAAGAATTTTTACGATCTCAGAGATCAAAAAACTATACTGCAAGATTCAGTTTGAAATTCGCATAATTTGGAAACGGTTAAAAGTAGGCTACGGAGTAGAGGATTGCCCTAAACCTTTCTGTCAAGAATTGAACTTCAAGCATTTTTTCTCATACAACCAGTGATATTGAGCCCACGTTTGACAAGAGTTTCTGGGTTTATATAATTCCGATAGCAGTTCCGATGGACAGCAACGTCACGTCATCACTTGCCACATTTGTACCAATGACGGTAGAAATTGGTAGGAATACCCATTTCCTTGTTTTTTGTCAAACCTGTAATCTTTAAGTTCTTGGACTTCAAAATATTTACTTATGGATTCAGAAATCGAAGTTGGATATATTTTCGGATATTTTCATGTTCATTGATTTATTTTTCAATTCTTGGGCTCAGAAATATTTTCGGTGTCGAGAATATCAAAATAATTCCAAGTCCGAGAATTGGAAAATATTTCCAAAATCGAGAATATGAAAATATTTTCAAGTTCGAGAATTGGAAGATAATAAATATTTCTAGTAATGTAGAAATAAATTAGGATCACGTAACGTGAACATTTTTGTTTTTTTTTATGGAAAAATAAATTTTAAACGCACAACACGTGTTTCGTACCGACTGTGCGTGCACACCATCAGGTGAATGACGCAAAATTAAACAAAAACATGAAACATGTAAAAACTACAAACGGTGGACAAGAGTGCGAAAGGAAGAGAAAGAAAGCGAAAGAGGAGAAAATATGAAGTCATTCTAGGTTGAAACATGATTGTACATATGAGCAAAAAAATCTTCACACGTTTCGGGAATCCAAAAATATTATAACTTAGACAAACAACAAGGAAATGGATGTTTCTACCAATTCCGAGCGCCATCTGTAGAAATGCGGCAGGTAATGACGTTATGTGTCAGAAATTATTTGTTATCCATCGGAACCGCTCTCCCTATGAATCGACTCAGAATTTCGACCAAAAAGCGATAGTCGATTTAGTTCTGTTCATTGTCGACCGCAAGTTGACCTAATACGACTAAGATTCGACCCAAAATCAACCGTTTCTTTTTAAACATCAATTCATCGCCCTCGTTGAAATTGAATCGACTACCGGAATTATAGAATGTAACGGAGAATAGGGGCGCATCCTCCTGATAACGTCCATTCCGGATCTCGGGAATTTGACCAGTTTATGACGTCATCAAGGTAGTATCCCGAAGGTAAATCGGGATTGGGGATATGACGTCAGAGGAGCTACATCTTTTCCCCCATTCACATTGGCCCAGTATGCTCAGAGGCTAACGAGTCGGCCTAATAGAAGTAGAGATGGGCGACCTTACTCAGAATGATAGCTGCTATCCGAGTGACAGTGACGTGCTTACAGGGGATTAGGGACGATCCCCCAGAAGACTTCCAAAAACCTGTAGAATCATACATTTTCAACTAACCAATGAAATTTTCGTTTTTTTTTTTTTTTTTTGCTTACTAGAAATTTTTGTACTCTACGAGAGAGTAGCAAAATATTAGAACCACACTAATCAAAGCCGCTAAGATTTTTCGGTTAAGAAACCATTCTCGGACCACGAACGAACGAAAGCGACTAATCCAACAACAACGAAGACAAAGAAACCAACAGGATCATGACTGAATTAGCGAGTCATCGAAGTGTACCAAGAGACTCTTGCTAATGTTGTGGCTGACTTGACAATCAAGATTGGACCTGGTGTGAACATCCAAAAAAAGTGCGCCGAAATGGTAGGCAGTACATCCCTTCCTTATATGGGTAATACCTGTATTGAGGTGATAAAAGGCTTAGAGAGGGAGGTGAGGGAAGAAGGATTAATAATTACTAAGGCAGATAAAGGCAACACTGTAGTAATTATGGAAAAGTCCTTATGATATGCTAAAACAATGTGGGCCAAGGAAAATAGCCTTTCTTGTTTCCCCCAGTTTGTTAAAGGGGTGAGGAAAATCATTAACAAAAGTGAATGTATTATCAAGAGGCCACTCACAAAGAAAGCCATTTTGGAACCTCACCCGGTACCCCCCCTCTACGGATTGCCTAAAGTACGTAAAAAAGATGTTCCATTGCGGCCGGTCGTGTCGTTTGTCTCGTCACCAACTTACTTACCGTATTTTACCGAGTATAAGTCGCACTTCTAAACAGGTTTTAAGAGCTCAAAAAAAGGGGTGCGACTTACATGCGAGTATAAAAATGAAGAAAAAAAATTTCAGAGCGTGCATGTTTTCTTATCTTAAACTTGTCGATTCATGCTCAGAGCCCACCTAGGTATCAACCGACCACCGCGTTCATCACTGGTAGTCATTATTCATCGAGATAGTTTGCACGCGTTACTCGTAATATCCTGATTTTCCGTGCTACCATCGTGTAAGATGACATCTTCGGAAGAGACAGTACGCAAGTCATTCAAAAAGTGCTAAATGGATGAAGATGATGAAGATTGATTTTTGTGAAAATACCTAAAAGGTATTATTTTTGTATGTTTTTTGAATTTTTTGTATATAAGTAATACTGCGACTTATACGCGAGCAAAATAAAAGTTTCTGATTTTTCATTTTCAAATCTGGGGTGCGACTTATATGCGCGTGCGACTTATACTCGGTAAAATACGGTATTAGCTAAATTTATAGATCGATGGTTTAAATCACGAGCAGATTGTACCTCCCCCCATTCAGTAAAGAACTCGGGCTCCTTGGCGGATAGTTTGAAGGACGTAAACCTTCCTCCGGAAACGACCTTATGTTCCTTTGATGTTGTAGGATTATTTCCTCACATCCCTAAGGCTGTTACTATCCAACACATGGACGAATTACTCGTAAAATCGGGTGTCCCTCACAAGGAGATGACGGAATTCTTTGGTCTTCTGAGGGTTCGTTGGACTCCCAACTTCTGCAAATTTGAAGAAAAATTTTTCGAGTTCCCGGATGAGGTGGGGACCCCCATTGGTTCTCCCTTGGGCTCTCTGATATCTGAGGTATTCCTGTCCAAATTTGAGATCGATTTATTATCCTCAGGCCAGGTGCTGTTAAATCATGTGTTTTACTGGCATAGATATGTGGACGACATACTTTGTGCGTGGAACGGTCCAGTGGAACTCCTTCGTGAGATTCTCACTTACTTAAATAGCCAATACCCTCCCGTAAATTCACCCTGGACGTTGGTGGCTCATTAATTAATTTTTTGGACTTGTCCATATTCGTTAAAGATGGCGTCCCTTGAATTTGGAATTTATAGAAAATAAACGTCGACCGATATTACAATCCACGGGTCGTCCTTCAGTCCGGCTGCACATAAGATCGCTGCCTTCAATAGCTTGATCCATCACTTTAAGGAACTAAGAACAATTAAGCCCCTGGCTAGAGTGAATTGACCTAATGGTTCACAGGAGGCTTACCAGAAGAAGTCTCGATTCCACTTCCTCCCACCCCAGGGATTCACACCTAGATAGGAGGAAACGTTGGATTAGACTTCCTTACCTGGGTAGATTTTCGTTGAAGTTGAGCCGTGTGCTTGGTCCTCTCGGGTTCCCTCCTGCATGTTATAATACCAAACGGGGTAAAAAGTTTATTTGTAAAATTAAAGGACCCCATTCTTCTAGCCGAGAGGAGTGGTATTTACAGCATAGCCTGCAACGATTTCCCTGGTGTTTATGTAGGAATGACCGGCCGTCATCTCCGAATAAGAATCGATGAGCATAAAAAAGCCTGGGAGAAGGGTAACTTAGGTGAGTCGGCCTTTGCCGATCATCTTATCGAAAGTGGCCACAGAGTCGAAGAAGAGTCTGGTGTCTTCATCAATGACGTCTCAATTATGAACCCTCTAGAATCTTAACGCCTCGGATTGCGTAAATTAATTTTTGAGGTGATGTATATTTTTTGCCATAAAGTCGACGGGACGTAATTAACCCAGATTTTTTGAGGCTGACGAGTCATACATTAATACACGTCATCATCAGGTAGTACATCACAAGACTGTTTCAAGCTCACGCTTCCATTCCCCAAATTATTAATGGCTGACGCGACTCCCATCTGTCGACAAAATGTGGCAGGAGAAGACGCCTCCAAGAAATATGGGCTCAAATATCTCTTGTACCAATAACGTCACGATTAGTACAGGAAGATAGAACTGATATCAAGTGAAGGCTGTCTTTAAGCATCTCGTCCACATTAGTGACACGATAGCCGTGGACATTCTTTAGCAACGGCAGAGGTCGTGATCATTTCGGAAAACACCGGCCTCAAAATACGTTCTAGTTAAACAAGTCTGCCACGAACGACTTGCATTACCACAAAAAGCCTTGAGATATTGCGTTATCAGTCTAGACAACGCATTAATCTCCAAGCACCAGATAAAGTCGTAACTTCGAGACAGTGGATGCATGAGCTGAAACAACCAAAGTAATTGCATTTTTCGCAAGGATGTCTCTATGCCTGAGTTTATCCAAGGCACGAATCACGCGTATATTCCAAACCCGCTTGCACCTATAGCGATCTCAAGACAGTGGTGAAGTAGTTGAAGGCAAATGATGATCCCAGGCCACCGCATCATCAATACAAATAACGCGTCAGCTTCGGACAATGTGAGATACTCCTCTATCTTCTGAAATTAATTAGAAAAATACTGAAGATCTCGTTATCTCAGCTAATTGAACGTCGAGAAGAGATGGTTGTACATAATGCAAAAATATCATGGTTTTGCTACATATTTGCGGAACGTAACATGATTTTCTCCTTATTCTTCGTCCTTTCGAAATAAGAAGCTTATATGTACAAGCTTATTACGTGGGTGCTTCGAAAAAAATTCTATACAATATCCGTTTATCTACTGGACTGCCAGGGAATAATGAAAAGATGGAAAAAATTGCGTTCCTTAACTGAGATTTAAGTTGACCTTATTATGTTGCGAAATAATGAATACGTTCAATACGGTAGAACTGACATGTGTGTATATTACAGCTTTCGTCCTGCAAGAAGATAAGATATGAAATTACTGTGTCTTTTTCAGATGCACCCAGCGTACGGGAACGCGGATTAATAGAGCAGGTTAGAGAATGACGATATAGACCATTTAGCCGAAGTATCGTACTTCCAGTTTTTTATGAACGAAAATAAATGATGAGATTCTAAAACACAGAAACATGTGCCCGCGATGCCTGAAAGAAAAGTTTTGTAGCTTTTTTTTTTCAGCCAACTCCATCTCGACGCGTGGATCTTTTCGGCGAACAAACGACTTGGTGAGCGTAGATGGTACAGTATATGCTACATTTTACACAGGCGACGAATACATCCTAATGAATGGATTTTATTCCAAAGCTCTTTCACTTCTTCCTACGTAAAGTTGTATACAAAAGCGTCGTGTGTTATAACATCGATGACAAAATTTTCTCTTTCAGTTTACAGGATACGGGTCTGAAAATATTATTTTAAGGTGACAACGTCAGCTGCGTATTGTATGTAAAACACGTATTTTCGACTAAATCTATCTTCCTCGATTCAAGATTGATTGATGAAGGTTTCATTATATAAAACGGTCTATAGTACCATGCATCCCTACGTACATACACGAAGTGCTTAAGACAGATACTCCATACGTACTAGAGAATGTGACCTGAAAACCTCGTGTTTTTTGAAATAAGCTATTATTGAAATTATTTTCTTTTTTCAAATAGCTAAGGTAGTCATTTAGACGATAGAAGATAATTATTGTCATGAGTATATTACTTGTCTCTATTTTCATGAAGTGAGGAAGTCAAATACATCTACGTTACATTCAAATTATGTTCTCTCACTTCATTACAAAATATTGTTCAAACTTCAGTTACTCCAAATATTTCGTTGGAAAATGTTGTGAAAAATACAAAATTTTAAAAATTGAAAGTAGGCAGGAAAATTTTTGGTGCTGATCTTAGAGAGCTTCTACAAAAATGATCAATTTTAAGAAGATAAGAAGAATAGAACAAAAGCAAGAATAAAATTCAAGTATAATTGCACAATGCAATATTTTGTAATAGTTTCAGAAAACCATTTATTACTGCTTCACCACCCGTCCAAGGACGCTATACTAGTGTTGAGCACGGACGCAAATGAACTGCGATTGGAGGAGCCCTCCATCAGCTTAGAGAAGGCAAACTCGAACCTTTAGCTTTCTTCTCTCCCAGAATAGTCAACTTATGACGGCAAGCTGTTGGCAATTAATTCAAAAATCGTTCTCAACTTTCCCTCCTAATCATTTATAGCTTGAGTCCAAGATTACCTTCACCCGTCTGTGTCTTTTGCTCAAAATTTTTCGAATTCCAAGTCCCCATCATAATGGAACGTTTTGACGACGTCTCGCCCGTTCCTTTTCCAAAATAAATAAGTTTTTTTTTTATTTTTATAAACCGTTTATTAGAAAAAAAAAATACATGAAGAAAATACGGTTTATGAATAGAGCTTCGACCGAAGAGTCATTTCGCCCGATGATGTAACATAATTGTGAGGTAGAAGACAGGGCGAAGCAAGTGGATTAGATAGTGAAGGCAGGAGAGAGAGAATTTATGAATGAGTAAAGAGCAGGAAAGAGGTGATATGGAGGCAATTGAGTTCAGCGAAAGGACGTTGAATATTAGAGATGAGTTGAGTGTTTTTTGTTGAGTGGTAAGATGTGGACATTGAAAAAGAATATGGTTTGAATCGGCCGCTATCTTGTCTTGCGGATGAAAAGGACAATCAGGAGATATGTTTGGTAAAAATGTTGCTAAATTGTACGGGAGCCTGTTGTGATTGAATCGAAGTCTGCAAATTGAGACAGTGAATTTTCGGTTGACGTAGTTTGACAATATGTACCAGGGGTGAGTGGGAATTGAGTTTTCTAGATGGAAGTATTGGGATGAGAGGGAAATGTTTTCCAAGTAGTGTCTTTGCCATTTTTCTTCGTTTTCTTCTCGGGCTATGACTAAGAGGAAATTTGCACTAATGAATGAGTATTTAGCGGAAGACTGCGAGGAGCAAGCCGCTTTAGCTGCTGAATCAACTCGTTCATTGCCCTCAATTCCCTCGTGGCTGGGGATCCACATAAAAGAAGTGCTGGTGTTCTTAGAGTTAAGTAGATATTGGAGGAAGAAGCGAGTTTTAATGATAGTGGGGCTGATATTGTGACTGGAGGGTGATTCTATGATTGCATGAAGGGCCGAGAGAGAATCTGAAGCGATAAGGATTTGGTTATGCGGAGAAGAAGAAGGATTAGATTGAGATACGAAGTTAAGAGCCATGAAAATAGCAGCAACTTCGCAGTCATAGGACGAGGATCCGGGGCAAATTTGGAAGTTCTTTACAACTCCTGAAAAGGAGTCGTAGAAGGCCGCACCGCAACCGGAAGTCATTTTTGAGCCATCGGTATATATGATACGGTAATCACGGAATTGAGTTTTAATTAGTTCGGCAAATTGTAGCGGTATGGCAACCTTGTGTTTCCGTGTCAAAATTTCTAACGGCTAACGATGAAAAATTTCGAAATAGGTGAGGTATTGGTAAGGATAGCCATCTATCGATGGGAGCGAGTGTAGGAGTTTGGAATATTTTTTTATAATGCGAGATAACAAAGGTTTTTTGGAGGGGATGAAGCGCCAATTAGGAGAAATATTCGAAAAAGAGAGAATGAGCTTTCTATTTGTCCAGGAGGCCAAGCGAGTACAATATTTTTGTGTAAGATATATTCTACGGAGTTGTAAGGGAGGAATTTTTGCTTCAGCTTCCATAGCAACAATTGGTGTCGTTTTTATGGCTCCTAAAATGTAGCGAAGGGCCTGATTTTGAAGTACGTCGAGTTTTTTTAGACGAGAGGGAGCAGCGGAACCGAAGAGGAAGGCCCCGTATTCCATTTTACTACGAATAATGGCTTTGTATAGCATCGACAGGATGATATGGGATCACCACCCCATTCGGTGCTAGACAAGGCTTGAAGGATGTACATGGCCTGAGAGCATTTGGTACGAAGGAAGGAAATATGAATGTTCCATGTAAGACGACTGTCCAGGTTGATGCCTAAGTACTTGAAGAAGGAACAATTTGGGATTTGTTCGCCTTTGAGGAAGATACACACATCTGCAAGGTTGTAGGCTCTTAAGGAAAACAGAACAGAAACGCATTTTGGAATGGATAAACTCAGGAGTAGTTGGTCTAGTTTGTTTTGGAGGACGGATAAGGTGTTAGTGACGTGTAGAGTGGTGGTGGCAACTTGAGAATGAGCGTGGTAGATAATCAGGTCATCAGCAAAGGAAATTATGGTAGCTGGTGAACGTATGTTTAAAACAGTGAGGATATATAGATTAAATAAGATAGGGCTCAGGGACGAGCCTTGGGGAAGACCTAAGTAATTTATCCTAGTTATTGAAGGATAGTTAGCATGAGTGAATGTAAATGTTTGAGGAGACATCAATTTCAGAATGAAAGTAGAGAAATGAGGGGGAATATTCAGATTTTGTAGAGTTTGACGCAAAATTGGTAAGCTGACACTGGGAAAAGCGGAGTGGATGTCTATGAAGAGGGCGTTCAGGTGTTGCTTGTCTATAAAAGCCTGATATATGTCACTGACGAGGGAGGTGACACAGTCGACAGCACTGCGTTTATTTCGAAAGCCGTAGCAGTTGTGTGGAATAATACCTTTTTGTTCCGACCAGTGTCTGAGTCGGACATTTAGCATAGATTCAACAAGTTTTCGGATGCATGAGGATAGGGAAATAGGACGCAGCTTTGAATCTTTTTTTTTTGGGATAGGGATAATCTGGAAATGAGTTCATGCAGAAGGGATGACGTTGTTTCGCCACAGACGGTTGATAATAACTAGAAGAGACTTTAGGCTAGGTTCGCGTATTGACTGAAGGCAGCTGTAAGGGATTCCGTCAAGGCCACGGGCTGTAGATTTCCTTGAACAAAGAATTGAGTAGAATTCTTCCCAAGTGAATTGACTGTCTAATAGGTTATTTTGAGGAGGAGGGGATTGTAAATATTGAATATTGACCTCAACTATTTTTCTCAATCTAACGTACTCCACCTAATCGGTGGACGTGTTTACATAAGAATTGACCAAATCGATGAACGAAATACTAAAAATATATTTTTGGTCTATCAACATTCCCATTTCATCTCATGGAGGAGTGCGTATTTTTCATCTCGAACATTGACCATTGATTTCTCGCGGTCTATTAGGGTAGCAGTCATAATGCACCCCGCTATTCATGGAAAAATCACAGAAATTCATTAAATATTGATTTTTTTGGGAATGTTGCACCTCACCGAGGACTATGGTACTAATGTCTGTTGTAGTAGAGGGTATGGCGCTTCAAATGAATGATTTTCCCCAGGTGCCTCCTCCCCTCGATTTTTCTTTTATTCGAGTTTGAAGTTTTGTTATAGCTAGAAACTAGGGAAAATATGAATGTTTTTTTTTGAAAAAAATACCATGGATGAACGTTCACATATATTAAAATGTCCTCAAGTTTCATCGCTGTGCGATCATTATTGGTTGAGATATAGCCATTTGGATTTTAGGCCTAAAGATCACTCTGCAACCCATGTGGGTGAGCGGATGGGTCCAGTTTTTTGGATTTCGAGTTTTCTCATTGGGGACAACATTTTGACGGACATTTGAAACATTTTCCGACCAAGGCCATCCCCCCCCCCTTACCCGGCTAGAGCCTTTTTTTTCAAGACTCATACCTACCTACTCATAAAATAAGAATAAAGCGGATTCTCAAAAGAAATTGTGAGAAAAGAGGATGAATTTATTTACTTTGTGAAAAGGTTGTGCTTTTAATAGGCACAGAATTCAAAACGAAAGATGTTCGAATGCTTCGAAAAATAATAAAAATAAATTTCAAATGAGGAAAAATGACGTGAATATCAGTGACCATGATACTGAAAATATTTCTAATCCGCAATCATTCCACTTTTTGATCGTGAAGAAAGATTAAGTTCAACATCCGGAGACGAAAGCAAATATGTTTATCACTTATCGTACCGCAACCGCGTGATCGAATCAACGCGATGCTACATAGAATAAATGAATAGCATCAACAACACATTTATCAGCATGGTTGTAATTTTCCTACGCACGATAACAGAAATTATATCAAGTCTTGTATCGCCGCTTCTCAGATCGTTAGAAGAACATTCTTTACGTTAAACGTTTTAGTTTTCTACAGCAATTTCACTTTCGCACACTCGAGTTGGTACTAGGATATTGATACTCATCGTCATGGTTTTGGTAAGTAAAATTTGAGAAATATTTCGTTCAGTAATTTTACGTAGTCCCGCTCGGATTATATTTCTGAGTATACTTACAATATTATTCATCTAAATTAGGGCTAGTTTTTTCAAAAACATGTATCGTATCAGGTAGTTTTAAACTATACTTTCTAACTTACTGCTATAGTCCAGATGTTAAACATCATACGGTATATCTATCCTTCATAAAAAACCGGTTTACAATAGGGGTGACCAAGTCTCACCAACCTAATCTTTTTTTTTTTTTTTTTTTTTTGGGGGGGGGGTTCCTCGCGTTGAGGCGAATTGGTAGTTGACCAAGACGTGAATGCAGTGTAGCAGTCGCTCTTGCTTGGGAGGGGACAGAGGCGGGTCGATACGTAACCCAAACAGGCAAAGCAAGAATACCTGATTGGACGTGAAAGCCTTTCTGCTGTCAAAAGGGACATATATGGGACGGTACTTGGTCCAGTCAGGCACCACCCTGACGGACGCGAGAGCCCTTATTGTCAATAAATAATGAGCGTTAGCGAGATACACTGTCATTCCGTAGATAGCTCGTACCTGCCTATGCTTCAGGAGGTGACAAGCGAGGCAGTACGTAAACCAATCCCTCCCTTAGGATTGGACGTGAAGGCTTGCGTTGCAGATAACCGTATCGGAGGTGACACTGACTGTACGTGTCTTGGTCTCTAAGACGATGGGTGTCTTGTGTGGCTTATGTGGTGGTTGCTTCCGTGGTCAGAAGGTCGCCCGCAGAGACTGTCCGGGGACTTATGCACTGGACGGGTTTCCCCCATCGCATTTCGGCATTCCCTTTTAAGGGAATGACAGTGTAGTGGAGGGGGGGGGGGTTAGAAATTCTAACGTTAGTCAGATGTATGTTAGATGTGTTGTTAGGCTAGGTTCAAAAGGAGACTCGCATGTGTGTGCAACTGGCAAACCAGGACGTGAAGGCTGCTCCTCATGTCCTCATCGGGAAGTGCAAGGCAGGGCAGTACTTAATCCAACCCATCCGTTGGACGTGAAGGCCTGCGATAACCTTCAGTGGTCATGAGGCTTAGGCAGTACGTAACCCCAGTTGCTAGATGTACTGCGAGGAGTGGAGTACGCATGCAAGAGAGCATGGATGAAAACAGAGAAGATGGGTCAAAGAAATCGGTAGGAATCCCGAAACAGTACCCCCTGCTGTAGGTGCAGCTACCCTGTCTTAAGTTGACAGCCATGAAGATAGTGAGATAGATAGGAAAGGTGTGCCTTAACCTAATCGAAAAGAGAAGAGTGATAGGATAGAGTGGTGATCAGTGATGCTAAAATATGAGGGTGCCATACACAGGGAAAAGTCTGTGCGAGCCCGCTGCTTTGTCATTCCCGAGGGAGTGACTCCCCTCACTATACAAGTATGGTAGCAGCTGGACTTAAGGATGTGTCAGTTACTCTTTGCTTCTCACATAGCAGTGGGGAGGACCCTGATTGGCATCCTTCGAGGGAGAAGTTCGCCTATACAACTTTTAGTTGACTATATTGGAGAGTGACAGCGACTATTTGCCTTTCCGCTTTTCAGCTCCCACCGCGTGCTGTCCAAAGCAATAGCTTCCTCTCCCAGTCGTAAGCCCCCTCGCCACGGCAAGGCAGTGGTAAAACTTGAAGACACACCAGGTCCAAGACACGTTGTGTCCCCGCCAGTGTGCCCCCCGGAGGGGGTCACCAACCTAATCTTATACAAATATTTCATAGAAAGTATCACCGTTGACCACATAAGTAGTATTTTGTATCATTACTTTAAAAAAATATTTGATTGTTTACTTTTTCGACCACAGAAATCGAGCTATCGAGGTTTTGTCGCTCCTGCATTCGTTCCCTACAATGAAGAGTAAGTAAATACACTTTACAATAAAGCTATTTGCTCTCGAACTGTGATCAATTTAAAAATAACAATACGTTATCCGTACAGGGGCGAATTAAACTTGGCCGAAATACCGAAATACTCACAATACCTACTATCGAAGAACGTTATGGCTGTTTTAGGTTTGTATTTGTATATTCTACAATATGTGAGCATACAGAGGTCACGATTGTGCTTATTACTCAAATTCATTCTGTATTATTTTTCGTCATACATTTTTTGAACCACAGTTATGTAGATCGGATTTTACAATTCTGCTTAATTTTCTCCTCATTCGGCCTAAAGTTCGTTTCGAAAGTGATGACATAGACATGATAATTATTTTATTCCTCAAAAATCCACCGCGGTTGTAAAATTTGAAGTCAGAAATTTCTCTGCAGACCGATCTCAACTTCATCCTATTAGAACCTTTTTCATCTGACCTACAGTCCAGCAGGAAAAATTTTTAGTATTTGCGACGCTGAAAAGTTCCGTGTCTTTTTTTATTTAAAAAAAAAAAAAAGACTTTTTTGGGGGGTGAAGTGGTATGGAGAAGACTGGCTATGCGGTTCTCAAGTAGATTTACTTGATTATCGCTTCTTGGCGTGTTTCATATCTTTACTCCTGGTTTGAACCCCCCACCCTTTTTTATGGTTTCGTATGGTTAGCAGCCGCGACTTCTTTTGGCCACACAACAGCACGGTTGCTGCGACGTCAAAACCCGCTACAATTTATTTAAATATAGTACCTACAGGTAAAGATGGGTGACCCAATGATCTCGACCTGAAAGATCCCGATTTCGATTAACCTCGACCTACCTTGAAACGTATCCTGGATATGGTAATAGAGGGATTCCAAATTTCGCACCCCAGATCCCAATTGACCTACAATGAAGACCACCTTCGAAATATAACGGAAAAAGAGTCTGGATGTATAGTGATACCTAAGAGACCGAACTCTGCTTGAGTTCAATCAACTTCAGCTGAAACAGTGTGACCTCTACTACGAACTTCAAACAAATTCATGGAACATAGCCTCCACCTTCTAATTGTAGAAAATTGTTCACAAAAATAATTGTTACAGTGAGCGGAACCGTGGGTGAAGGACCATCATTGAGCATTGATGAGCGAAAAAGTCTGGCCGAAGCGTGGATGAGCGCTGCCTCAAAAAACGGCCAAAAAGTCATGGTTCAAGTCGGAGGTACACACTTAAGGAATGTCGTACAGCTGGTTTGTATACCATGTCCTTCCTCTACATTCTCTTCAATTTAATTCTCGTTGTCCTCTATTCATTTCATCTGTGCAGGCTAAACATGCGGAGGCTATAGGAGCTTGGTCCATTCTTTGTTTACCGGAGCTATTTTTCCGACCCAAGACGATCGAAGAATTAATCGATTACTTAAAAATAGTTGGAGCAGCGGCACCTAAGACTCCGTTATTTTACTATCACTACCCACTGGTGACCGGAGTGACGCGTAAGTTTGCACTCATAAATTTAATTTCCCACCTTTTTAGAATTGATAAGCCGCACTTACGTTTTCTACCTAGTGGACATGCCGAAATTTCTGGAAGCCGCCTACTCGGAAATACCCACGCTTTCTGGTTTAAAATATACTCACAATAATCTTGACGAAGGATTTCGATGTGTTCAATTTCGCGATCGTACTTTTGCCATATTTTTAGGCGCCGATCAGGTAACGTACTGATTTGTTCAATGAACCGAATAAGTAAATGAAATGTAATTTTGTAAAAACTATACTCATTGATAGTTGGCATCCGCTGCATTCTGCATGGGTTTCGACAGCGTGCTTTTGACCGTTCTAAATTATGGCGCCGAGGAAGTACACGCGATCAAAGAGAATATAGCGTCTGGTAATATTCCGAACGCGCAAAAAATTCAGAACAGAATCCGAAATTTGACAGAATTAGTGGAGAAAGAAGGTGAGTAATACCTCGGAAACAGATAGAACGATGCTGCTGATTGTTTCCGCAGTTCAAGAAATCAAATTTTTATTTGTTCTCAGCGGAATGGGTCAATGGATTTAAGAAGGTAATTTCTTTGATAACTAAGCTAAAGTTGGGATCCCCGAGACCGCCTCTAAAAGATATATCTCCAGACACTTCAAATAAGCTGGAAAAACATTTGAAAGAATTTGGTTGGATGAAGAATTAAACTAGAGCACCAGATCATTCGGATGAAAGAAATTTTGTAACGTTGACAAAAATACGACGTCGGAAATAATAATTGTAATCATAATTCTTTATTATATGCATTATATTGGTGGTATCCTGTATAAAAGTGTTCATGAATTTTGAGTAGACGCTCAATTTACTCTTCGCAAAAATCCCATGCTATTGCCTGTTCCAAGAGAGTTTGCCGTGTACCAGAGAACACCATCACTCAACGCGGACTGAGACGAGTTTTTTCACTCACTACAATTGGTCCAATTCTGTTGCACGTTGCTCTCCAGGTGTTAATTTCTCCAATCCTAGGTACTTCCCTTATGGTGGTAAACAGGTATCTGTACAAGGGAATCTCTCGTGGAACAGACTATAACATATTCTTCGAGCACTCTAGCTTCCATAAGACATATGTAAGAATATTGGCTGATCGTTTACCGGTGCTCTAAGTCTTTCCGGCATTCCGTTTTCCAGATATCTTAACGCACACCGTACAAAACGTGAATCAATTGATAACTACCTACGAGTATTGTCTATCTTATAAAACATCAACTACCAAACTTGTCTACGAGTATCGATGCAACACTACCAACACGAAAATTCGTGAGAACAGTAAAGCGTCAGAGCAAGGCTCATTATGTTGAAAATTGGATCACATGGTGAAAAGATCATTTGTTCTTCAATTATTTCTCATTATTGATTGGTAATATAAAATTTTTGGCTCCAGATGTGTTCCCTAAAGGAGCCATTATGCTCCACGTCATCTCCATCCAACTCCACAAACTGATAGCACAAGTATGTAAACACTCCAACAATTCTGAAATTATCCTCCACTCACACGAGCGCCAGACATCGGCAATGGGTACAGGGACCTCTTTTTCTAGACTTCAAAGTTAAGAAGCAAGAAAAGATAGAATTGATCCGGTTCTCAAGTTTACGGTCGGACATACCGAAGAAAAGCTCAGCAATACTCGAAAGAGTACCTAAACTGGAGGGCAATTCGTAGAAAAATATACAGGAAGCCGCGAGCGCGCTTTCGGTTAAACAACCATTCTCAAGCGTAGATAAAAAGCGACTCGACGAGATGGGAAAAGAGAACAGTCACAACGACGGAGGAGAAGAAATCATGATTGAACTAGCAAAGTATGAGACTGTGAGTCATACTTGTAAACTAGCTCGACCAACCCCTCGTCCGGAATGTACCTGTTGAGTAGATTTATATTATTGCTATTAAGATGACGAATAATTTCAATGTTATCCAGAGTACGGCGTTTGAAGTAAGCCTTCTTTCTGTGGAGGAGGGTTTCTGACCCCTCCCTGAAACCATGACCACTAGTTATAAGGTGGTCAGCAAATGCGGATTCACCTAAATGCCTTTCTTCCCAATCTTTTAGGTGTTCAGCCACTCTAATTTTAATCTGACGACTAGTCTCGCCTACATACATCCCATTACAGTCCCTGCAAGCTATGCTATACACTCCGCTCTTTAGGGGCGGGATAGGGTCCTTTGACCTGAATAGTAGCCCTTTTACCGTCGTAGGATTATAAAACACCGGACGGAAACGGAAGGGGCGGAGGGCGCGACTCAATTTCGAAGAAAATTTACACAAGAAGGGGAGTTTAATGAAACGGGTCCTGCTATCGACAGAAGAGTCGCGGGGGAGGGAGGTAGTTGAATCAAGGCAATTCCGCGTGATCTTCCTCCGGACTATAAGGTCAATGTCCATGTTGACCTCATTCACTCTAGCCAAGTATTCTCCTCGGTTAGTTTACAAATCGTCGAGCTGAAAATTTGAGGCCCAATCATAGTATTTGATAGCTCGAGATGACGCAGGATGTTCCACAAAGGCATCGAGTACGTGCAGCCAGAGAGGCTGGACCAGTGTAAGCTCGAAAGTATGGCCATTAGCTGCGAACAAGTAATCCAAACCATGGAACACGACGTGAGACCAGAAGCCCGGACCAAAATAGGGAAAGTGCTGCTGGACATCAAAGAGAATACGTGTCAAACCTATGACAGAGAGCAAGTAATGCAGAGGAAGGTCACAAATTTACAAAAGAAGATCCGACAGAACAACCTGATTTTGACAAAAGCGGACAAAGGCAACACGGTAGTGGTGATGGAGAAGGAGGACAGTGAATGGATACCAAGAGCTGAAAAAGGCCCCAACACAGAAATACCAAGATGACCCGAAAGCTGTGTTGAAACGGAACAATGTAACCGGCAATGGAAAGACGCTTGAGATGAACCCGGTTGCACCAAAACTCAAGGGGCTTGTAAAACTCCACAAAGCGAACCGTCCGATGAGACCCCTGGTCAACAGATTAAATCACCATGCTACAAGATAGCGAAGATTGTAGCCACATTCCTGAATGAAAACTACCAGTTTGCACCCAGAGGAAGTATCAGAAACAACGGAGAGTTGATCGAGCAACTGGACAAGTTGGAAATCAAGAGTAACGACAAGCTGATATCCTTTGATGTGGCAAATATGTTTGGTACCTTACCGAAGGAGGAACTTCTCACTCTGCTCAAAAACAACAGATACCATGGGAACCCCGATGGGCCGAAGTACGCCAACATAGGGGAAGAGATCTTGAGCCAGAACTACTGTCGCATTAATAATAGGTTCTACAGTCAGGAAAGGCGACTTGCGATGGGATCACCGTTGTCACCGATACTGGCGGAGATATTCATGAATGATATGGAAAACAAGATATTGTAGGGCAGCAAGTTCAGAAACTCGATCAAACACTGGGCCAGATATGTAGATGATATCCTAATTGTGTGGACAGGCACTGATAGACAGGTGGATGTATTCCTGTCAGAAATGAACGCGATGAATGAGAGCATCAAATTCACAGTGGAAAAAGGCAATGAGACCATCAACTATTTAGACCTTACACTCACAATGGAGAACAATAGGATAGAATACAAAATCTACAGGAAGCCGACGCATACTGACACCATCATCCCAAATGACTCCTACCACCACCCCAGGCACAAGTTAGCGGCAATCCAGAACTACTGCTATCGGGCAATTTCTGTCCTCAAGAACAACAAAGAGAAGAGGAAAGAGATCGGGATAGTAAAGTAGATCGCGGAAGGCAATGGCTAATGTAGAGGTGTGGTGGATGGAGTCTTTGGGAAGATGGAAACAAAGAAAGGAACCCATGATGGCGTAGTGAGAAAGTACTGCAGATCGATACCATATATAGGAAAGTACACAAACAAGGTGATAGAAGCGTCCAGTGGCTACGATGTAAATGTGGGTATCCAGAATAACCAACTCATGGTAAAGAGAATCAGCAATGACCAGACGGAACAAAAGGACAAGGAAAGCTCGAGCGGAGTGTACAAGCTTAGTTGTGAACAGTGCGAGGGCATCTACATCGGTGAGACTGGGAGAAAGTTTGAGATCAGGAAAAAGGAGCACAAAACGTCGAGGGAGAAAGAAGATGGCAAGTCCTTGTTTGGGAAACACTATAACAAAGAAAACCATGACGGAGAGGGAATATTAGAAGTCATATAATGTAGAGAATCGCACAAAGAGAAGAAAACTCTGGGAACGAATGGAGATTGCAAAGGCCAAGAGGGAGAAAGCCTGCCTTTTGAACAATGTAATCACATTTGACGACGAAAAATTATTTGGTCTGGTGATTAGACGAGAGAAGAAGAACAGAACCAACCAATGAGACAGCAGGAATCTAGGTAGCAAATAGAAACGCAGCATTTAGGACGATAGATTGAACCAATCACTAAGCAGTATGTTTTAGCCAATAAGAACACACTGTCATATTATTGTAAGAATAAGTTTCTAAGAAATGAACCAATCACAACACAGCATTGTTATAGCCAATAAGATCACAGTGTTATACTATAAAAACTCATGGTTAAGGCCTCGTTCTCCAAATGCGACACCCGAAAGTACTCTTGTAAAAGCAACTAATGAAGTAGATTTGTTCAATTGGAAAACCCTTTTTCAATATTAGTGCTCTACCTGCACCTCACTCACTCATTATGAGTTCCGATAATTGGAAAAGAAGCCTTTATGTCGTTTTTTGCGTTGAGAGCGCAAATAGATTTTTGCGTTGAGAGCGCAAATAGCAGAAAGCGAAAAAGAGACGTTTGTGACGTGATTTGCCACAAAATCGCAAATATCCCTGCAAGTAGTCCAAATAGGAAAAGAGGCGTTAAGGGCATCATTCCCCACTAAATTGAAAATAATCTCGCAAATAGCAAAAATCGGGAAAATGACGTTTGCAGTGTCGTTTGTAGTAATGACCCAAATAGTCCTGCAGATGGTCCAAATTAGGAGAGAGGCGTTCGCGGTGTCATTCGTCTCTAAATTGCAATAGGTTCTGCAAATAGTCAAAGAGGCCTTTGCGGTCTTCTTTGCGGTGAGAACACAAATTTTGCCACAAATAGCACAAATGGGAAAAGAGGCGTTTATAGTGTCATTTGCGGTAATAGCCAGTATGGTCCTGCAAATAGTGCAAATCGGAAAAGAGACGTTTGCGGCGTCATTTGCAAGTAAATTGCAAATAGTCCCGTAAATAGTCCAAATCGGAAAAGAGGCTTTTGTGGTTTCATTTGTGGTGAGAGCGCAAATAGTCTCCCAAATAGCACAAATCAGAAAAGAGGCCGTTGGTAGTGTCATTTGCCACAAATTTGCAGATTGTCCAGATTGGAAAAAAAGCGTTTGCGGTATCATTTTCCATAAAATTGAAGATTGGGTAGCTCAAATAGCACAAATCGCAAAAGAGGCGTTTGCAGAGCGGTAACAACCGAAACGCGGTCCTGCAAATAGTTCAAATTGGAGAAGAAGTATCATTTGCCACAAAATCGCAAATAGTCCCGCAAATAGCCAAATTAAAGAAGAGAGCCGTTCGCATTGTCATTTGTCACAAAGTCCTCAATAGTCTCGTGAATAGCAAAGTCGTGCTGGCCCGGTCGGGTGGCCGGTGTTCTCCGGTCAGAAGAGGTTCGCAATATCATGGGGACCGCGAGAAAATTTTAAAATGTTTGACTATGAGTGTCCGGGTGGCCCGACAACGGTCACGTGGTCTAAAAGGTGTGAGTCAGCACGACATTGGGTTGGCGAAACCAACAGACGTTCAACCGTTAGGACATTGGAACACAGTCATCATCAATGCTTGAATATCTTGATTCAATAAGTTCTTGAATTTTATTTTTGTGATTAAGCGCTCGGCGGCCATTTCTTATGGAGTTTTTGTATTTCGCTAATCTGTTTTGAGTACTTCACCCCTTTAAATGAAGCTTGGATCTCTCGTATCCAAGGCACTTGAGCCGAGGCAGATCACCTCATTAAAATTGGACATTAACGTGAACGATGTTTCTGAGAATTGCCCCATGTCGGAAATTCTTACCGCCCTCTCGCCTGTCTTCACGTGAATGTGCTTTTTGTTCTCCATCTCCTCATTTCAGTCTCTATTTGCATTTCTTCACCAAAGGTCTCTTGACCTAAAAAGGGATCTCAGAAATTTTTTTTTTAAACACATATGCTGAAAGTGCCTCTAATTCAGACAACGAAAATCTCATTTATATCCACTGATAAACTAGATGCGAAAAAATTTAGAACAAGGTGCGAAAGAATACTTTCGCCACTGTGATAATATTAGACAGACTAAGTACGATTTCTATTGGTCAACGATTTCTATTGGTCAATTTTATAACTTCAGCACTCCGCACTACCATCCTATGATTGTTTGTTTGAATTCGAACCAGATTCGAACCGCATTTTCCGTTAAATTCTAGAATCAGCTGTATTCGACAAAATAACTTGCATTAAATTGAATGAAAAAACCCTGTATTATTTTTCATCAATTAGTTATTTCTTGTGATTTCCGTACCTACTATGAATAATGGCGAAGAAGAAGAAATTTGCACTCCACCCGAACTTCGAGCGTCAGCCAATAAGGCTAAGAATAAAACTTTACCCGAAAAGTCCTCAAAGCGATACGAGCAAATTTATCAGCAGTATTCTGACTGGAAATTAGAAAACAGAGCTAGTTTCACCTCTCAAAATATTCTCCTAGCGTACTTCAGTAACTTATCAACGAAAAAATCTCCAAATACATTATGGTCTGTATGGTCGATGCTCAAGAGCATGATAAAATTACGAGAAGACGTAGACATTAAACCGTTTACAGAAGTGACTGCTTTCATCAAGAATAATTTTAAGGGCTACCAACCAAAGAAAGCATACGTATTCAGTGCGAAACAACTTGATGACTTTGTTAGAGATGCCCCCAACAATAATTTCTTAGTTCACAAGGTACACGAATATTCAATACATTACAAAGTATACTTCACCTAAATTCCGGTCCTAATAAGTAATAACCTATAGATTGATTCGATGCCTAAGTTATTTTTCTTTGGTAGGTGGTTCTCATTTTCGGGCTCAATGGAGCCATGAGAATGGGTGAAATGTACAATTTACAGTTGAAAGATATATCTGTTTCAAATGACAACGAATCTAATCAACCGATGTACATTGTACGAATTCGCGCCGAAACAACAAAAACGAACTTGGAACGAATTTTCACCATAAGTCATGATACTCGACAAGATTATTTCAATTTAGTGCAGCAGTACCTTCTCTTGCGAGCAGATACTGATATTGGTCAACTTGCAACTAGTCGTTTGTTTCTACACTATAGAAATGCTCGATGCGTTAATCAAATCATAGGTAGGTATGAATATTTTTTTTCAAAATTGAATTCTACAAACAATCCGCCACCAAAATAGAGTATAATAATCATAGATGGTACATGGCTTGCCAACAAAATAAGATTATTTAATTTTCGAATTATACAGGAATAAATACATTGCGAAAGTTTCCAAAAGATATTGCCGAACACTTGAAACTACCGAACGCAACAAAATACACTGGTAAGGCGGTAATTATTAATAACGTCTGTTAATTGATAATTGCGCGTAAATACTTCTTGAACAATGACTGTTTTTTGTGTACCAACTTCAGGACACAGTTTGCGAAGAACATCGGCCACCAACATTGCAAATAATGGAGCAGACATGATCACACTAAAACGTTTAGGAGGATGGCTGTCGGACACATCTGCGCAGGGTTACATTGATCATAGCACATATTCCCGTAAAAAAACCGAGCGTGTTCTTCACGGTTGTTCTTCCCGACCATTAATACAAAATAACTCATCCTCCCTAGTAAATTGCACATCGTCGTTTGATCCGGCAGCATCATTTCGTGTAGAACCTAAAAATCAAGAAGAAAATAATACTGGCACTCTGACAACAAATGAACCGCTCATCACTTCCAGCAGTATAACTACTCCCAATCCATTTCCTTTTGACGACAATTTAAATAGAGAATTCGACCAACCTCTGCACATTGAATCCAGAAGGCAAACTGAACTCACTACTTCGACGGAAATACTACAACCGGTACAACTTAATGATGATTACCTCGTAGAAGAATTTGAAACACCATTCAATCCAGCACCAGTTTCTCGATCACATTCCATGACTGTAGATAGAGTAGGATCAAACACTATTAGCAATAATTTGCCTTCACCCCTCGATAGTTACATCATTGAAGAAGAGATTGAGGAAGACAACTATAATCCAGCTAGATTATTCGAAAATTGTTCTTTTGTTAATTGCTCTGTCACAATCAATATCACAAAAAAATAAGTCTTTCAAGATTGAAATGATATTCATGTACTTCAATTCATGATTCACGTCTTCAATAACTTACCTTATGCTTAGAAGTTTTCTTGAAGTTATTTTGTCCACTAGTACGAAGTTCTTACATTATTTTCATATTACATTGTCATGTTGGTTCCTTCTGTGATTGTTCTTTCGAGTAAAATAATGATCATCCATCCAAAACAAACCACTTTCAGCATTTATGTCGTTTAAAAAAATATCTTACAGTACGAGCAGCGAGTCGTGAGTATCGCAACTCGTTTGACTTGCTGCCACTCGCTGCGCTCGTGGCGCGCAACGTCAAACTCGTTGGGATATTTCTCACTTTCGCTGCTCGTACAATAATATACTATTATTCAACACCTCAGTTTCTCATGGGGTAGTCCAACTTATTTGTAATAAACTTTTTGCCTCTAGGATTACTATCCCCTTGTATTTCTTGTCCTTTCAGAATCTTTCTGTTAATTCCTGAATTTCATTCCAAACGGCCGTAACAGAGCACACTTTTCTTTGCTCTGTGAGCCTAACTTGTTAGTCTCAGCAAAATTAGGAGTAGCCCTCCGATTTCGCGCCCCTGATTGTGATTAATCTTGACCTACATGGGGATCACTTTCTAAAATGGCGTAGATTACCGTAGTTTGTTGACATACAAGTATGGTATGACTCATTCCCAAATGTTTCCCTAGTTGTTTTGTAGGGTTATTGATTCAAACTTCTCGACTATGAAGATATGAAACATAATCAGGAAAACTGAGACGTTCATACTGTATGTTTGCTTGCGTACGTGTTTTTGATACTTTGAGAATGGTTCTTTAGCTGAAAGGTGGCTCAGCTTTAATTCGTGCGGTTTTGGAACCTAAATAAATGAATATTTATCTTTTTTGATAGTTTATTTCATCTCAAATAAAATGTGCCGTAATTTGGAATATCGAATATATTCTATAAAATGCCCTACCTTAAAATCAAGCGGTTTGCATTCCGAGTATATTTTCGTAGTTTAGATTTTTAAATGAAAAAAGGAACCAGACCTCAGTCTCAAAAAGTACTTCCTTCCCTCCTCCAAAAAAAAATATTAAAGAATTTAAATTTAAGAGGTAGAGCAGATAAATAAATAAAAAAAAAACATTACACCTCTGACGCTCAAGTTGTCATAAACCAAATTCTCTATATTTTGGACTGATGAAGACAACCTAACATCATCCTCTTTCATTAGAAAAGCATTTACTCTTTTTGTTAGGAAGAAAAGAAAGAGAGGTAGCGAAAGATTTGAAAGCAGTGGAGTTACGAATTCTTTGGAAAGATCGAAATTGGCATAATTTAATTTCTTAAAACAGGAGGGTGAACATTTTAAAAATTTGAGAGATCTAGAGTAAAACAATGAGATAGAAATGAGGCGCGCTCAGCAAAACCATATATTATGTCGCAAAATAAAATTTTTCACAACAGCCAAAAAAAAAAAAAAAAGACAGAAGATTTTTCTCGTTCTTTGCAACTTAAAATACTCGCACGAATCGTTTTTTTCTTGTCTAAAAGTTGATCAACTCCTCAGAAAAAAACAATCATAATTCGACAAAAAAAATTCGCGACATTATAATGTATGGTTTTGCTGAGCGGACCTCAAATGATCGCCAAGGTTAGGTAGGATATTATTAGGCTTTCCCTTGTTTTTGTTTTTTTCGAAGGCTCTATTTTTCTAACACGGGAACATATTTTTCAATATACATTGTTGTCTTGCTTCTTGGAAACAGCTAAAAAGTACGTTTTCCTTCTACCGGAATAGTTTAGAAGTTGGAAGTCGCACATAGATCGAGCACACATCCGAGTGCAACGTAGAAAATATTTTCTATAAATAATTACCGTTCACTCGTATAGTGCATGCACGTAATTAATATTACAACTGTCTCAATAAATTGTTAAATGAAAATCATTATTAATATTATTGTCATCGCAAATTCGAACGCCTTATAATATAAACCATATGAGTACAAATTTACATATTTTATAATGCCGAGCAGATTTATTGTTCTGCTAAAACGTAATTTTTGATGCAGCAGATGTTTTCTCAGGACGGTTTGCTGCAATAATATAACAAGGAAATTTAACGCGAATGCACCGAACATACTGGGGTCTATATCTAGAAAATGTCATTGCTGACTGCATGATACAATATCTACCAAATACAAATCAAAAAACTCAAGCTCAATTTGTAGAAATGTCTTCGAAACGTCGCCGAGTATCTAATTAAATATTTTTATTAAAATACTCTAGACTTATTCATTCGAAATCGGCACTACTACGCAGCGACTTTTTTTGTTTTTTCACGACTAGGGATACGACTCTCAACGGTTTGCCGGGAGGAAGGTCCGGAACGGATTTTTTTCCGCCTCCGAAAGGCAAGTACGATCTGATACCACCGCTCGTACCGTCCGAGTTTTTCATAGCCCGTATCGCGGAATTAGTCGCTGGCAATAGAAGGGATTTCGTCAAACCTACTTCGGAATTACGAACACCTCGTAATAACGTGACAGCCGGTAAAAGCGATCGAAGACCGAAGCCACTTTTGGTGTTTTTCTTCTTGGCCGACTTGGTCGACAATTTCTCGTTTTTCTGAGCGAGTTTTTGAGCGTATTTTTTGATATCCTCATCCGCTTCGGTGAATACGTAGAAAGCTAGTCGTTTTTTCGGAGGATCGTCGATGGAGGAAATGTACACGAAAGACTGCTCGTCGTCTTCGTTTTCTCGTTTGATCACGATCGGGCACGTGAGAACGCCTCTCTGGGACATGTAGTCGTATTTCTCTAAAATGATGTGTTTGAGTTCGCATTTCGGAACCCTTGTGTCGTCGTAATGCCAGCCTTTTCCTTCGAAAAACTCTGAATTGTCGTGCAAAGCTGACGTGCAGTATTCCTGCAGCTTTTCCAAATCGTTGTTTCCGCAGAAGAATTCTTGCTTCCTAGCTTCTTCAGCTTTTGGAATCAACAAAATCGTAGAAAACAATTAGACGTCATCGAATGTACGTAGAAGTCCAGTAAACTTTTTTGGGTGGATTCTCTGTTCACTCTTTCTGGGTTAAATTTATTGTGATCAAAACTTGTTGTGCTCATATGCTTCCTCTTGTTTAAAAGAGGAGCGTTTTGAAAAGTATGTCTGTGAATTATATGTGGGAGGGGAAAGAAAGGTCTGAAATTGAGTTAAAATAGAAAAGAGTAAAGGGGATCTAGAAATTTGGCAATATAATCTATTGTCGATCACCGGAACGAAAACAAGACAAGGAATTTGGTTCGAAGCTTCAGCAAGTCCTCGTAAAGAGCGAGGTCAAGGAAAACAGAATGCCATGACGCCATGACAGACTCCAACCTATTGGTAAATGCATTGGTCAAAGCTTAAGAATATAGCAATTGAAGGTACATAGAGTCGGCGTTACTCATTGTGATGGAAGATTAACAGGTAGAATTGATAAAGATGGTGTAAATTTACTATAGAAAATAGATTAAGCCCTCTTTTGCTCCTTAAAGAAGTTTACAAAATTCGAAATTTTATTCGTGCGAGGGTTACTTTTTGTTATTTCATCTCTTCTTTTACTGGTTTCGTTATCAGTAAACACCTGAAGAAGACCACAAGAAGGTCGGAACGTCGTATTTAAATAATAAAAACTGTGCGGGAAAGCCGATGCGTTTAATTTGTGTTAAAAAAGTTTTTAAGAATTACTAGAAATTTTCTCATGACGTCGTCTAGCTGTTAATAATATACTGGACTCATTTTAATATCCATAATGAATGTACCTAAGTACCTACCTTTTGTGAGTTGCTTCTTGGCACTGCGAGCCGAATACATGCGATAAAACCAGAGGCCAGACTTGGCAATACCTCTCCAGTATATGAGAAAGTCAGTGATCTCCGGTGTCGAGTTGAGCGCTAGTTTTCGCGCACGTTCTCTATTTTTTCTGTACTTCTCAATAATCTCATCACGTTCTTTCTGTTCGTGTTTCAAATAATGCTCGGCATCTCCTGCAGATAGAGCTGATTCAGATTTCAGCGATCGAGGACTCGAACTCAACGATCGCACTCCATAACCAAAAGTCATTCCGGTCATTCCTTTCCCTAAATCCGTTATCGAGTGCAACGGGTTGGTGAAGAGTGTTTTGGTAAATTCTTTGCCCATATCGACAATGGCTGATAGCGCACTCGCGAAAGCCAGCTGTTCACACTGGAACACCACTACACTGAATAGAACAATCATTAAAATTGATCGTTTCATATTTGTGATGTGGAGAGCACAAAGAAAAAAAAAAAAAAAAAAATTACTCAAAAATTCGCTTACAGCGAAACTTTCTAGACGAGAATCACTTTTCGTTCTAATATTACAACTTGTAGAAGCAAATAGGTACAGTTTGAAAGTTCGCGAAAGTTATTGAAAATAAAATTGCGGTTATAGAGCGCAATTACTAGTAATTGTTAAAGAGAAAATAGAATTGAAAAATTAAAATATACGACACCTACGGCGTGTGTCGTATTACATGCTCTGTTATTTCGAACTACTGCGGCTTAAAATGCCACTCGTACCATACTTTACAATTAGTCCAGACACGTGTTAGTTCATAACAAAATCTTTATTGAACAGCATTTTCTTCGACAATGATATAATAAATCCAAGTTGTATTCCAATCCAAGTCTTTATGGTATAGATTTTAGATATTAAAGAATCTTTGTTAGTAGAGAACTGTTGTCCTGCGTTAGTGAAGAACATGAGTTATATAAAAGTTTATGTATTAAATTGTATAATTATGAATAAATTGAACAGACTGCATGATTTTACCAATTGTTTGGACGGGATTCAGTCAGTGAGAGAAAGAGAGAGAATCAAGGAAGAAAGAAAGAAAAAGTCTGGTCAAGAAGGAATGAGATGGTGAAGTGATGGAAAGACGCTTTTATTGGCATTATAAGACGGAGAGAACACGATTCAATGTGATGGTGGTGCACTACAGTAAATGAAGATAGGCACTAGTCTCAGAGAATTATGAATGTATTTATAGGTACCTACGTAAGGTTTCATGGCCTTTCTTCCGTCAAAACCTTAACATGCCCTTCTGAAGATTTTTACTGCAACACTCGCAAAGAATTTTCCGCGTCATGACTGTTATGCGTCTGTAACTCAATTAAGCTCTGATTTTTACAATATGTCTGTAAGAATGCACGCATTCTTTTTGTCTTCTACTACTCGCAGGTTTCTTTCTGGATGCAGACTTTATTAGGTATTTCGATAGTTATCTGGTTACCTTCCATAGCAGTCAGCTGACCTGCATTTCCTACGGGACTCTCGACTTTTTGTTTTGATTCAGTGTTTACACTGCATCGACATGATTTGTTAAGATTTCACGATCTTACATGTCTATCTTTTACAGGTATTTAAACCAAAACCATCCCTTAATGACTTCGCTTTCTCCTGCTTATATTCAAATGAGTAATGAAGTATATAGCTTATATATAAATGTACCTCCAAATTAGGACAAGGTCGCGGATGACGTCATACAACGCCCAAGAAAACTTTTTTAGTATAATGAAAGTTAAAATGTTGAGTCTAGTCTACTTTGTATTAGGCCTAGAAAATGGTGGCTAAAAATGCAGGTCCCACATTTTCCAAGTAGGTCAAGATCACTCACTTTGTCAAAAGTCTGGGCCTACTATAATGAAAGCTATAACCGTCAAGCCTACCGGGAAGCGCTACTACCGCGTAATGGCAACAGAGGCTATTTTTGCAGACGACGGATAGGCCTGGAGGACATATCGTGCCAGGGAGACGGATGTATGAAGAATAGATCATGCGGAAGCTGTGAACACATAAAGTAGACTATTAGCTGCCAACATAACAAGCCTTAAACATCAGAGTGCTTCCACTAGCTTTAAGAATGAAAGACCTCAGCTCCTATGGTACGTATATGGGTACTGGTTATCAATAGCCATAGGTTTTAGAATTTTATATGCTCTTGAGATTGGGAGTACGCTTGGAAAAACCATCACAAAGAACGTCACAGTCTTTTGTCACGCCTGATGACGCCATCAGTGACCTTGACCTATTTCAAGGACTTGAAAAAAATTTCGACCTCCACTGTTTTAGAATACTTTAAATTCTTAGTACAAATTAAATTTCTGAAATTTAATTTATATTAATTTAATTAAGATTTAAATAATAAAATTAATAATTATAAATGTTAAAATAAATAAAATATAATAATTTAGATTAATAAAATTTTTAAATAATCATTTAAAATTAATTTTGAAAATATTTGAAAATTTTTATAATTTATTTAAATATTATTATACATGTTTTATTAAAATAATATTAAATTTCATTTATTAAAAATTTTAATTATAAAAATTGGATTCATATAAAAATATAATATGCATTAAAATTTTATTTTATAAATTTAACAAAAATTTTTGTAATAATTAATATTTTATATTATTATAAAAAATAATTTTATTAATTATATTTATTTATATAATTTAAAATAAAATATTAATCTATGAAATTAAAAATAAGTTATAAATTTTTAAATTAATAAAAATTTTATACTAGGCTATATTAATTATCGACCTTGGTTATTTTCATTATATTATAGACCTAACATACCATATACTAGGCTATAATAGGTCAATGGCTGTAGGCTGGGGCTACTTCCGTGAAATTGTCACAGAAGAGCGCCACAAAAGATCGTCGCCGTTTTTTGTCACAACTGATGACGTCATCAGTGACCTTCATCTACTTTTCTAATAAGAAATTTCGACCTTTTCTACTGTACTAGGCTATAATGTCGACCTTGGTTTTTTTTATTATACTATAGGCCTACTTATTTCGGCTTGAATTACTATCAAGAAAATCTTCCCGAAAAACTGTCCTGGTATTTTCAGATTTTTCCGTTTTTCTTTGATTATTCAATATCACGAGTAAATCTCTTTTTCGATTACGTATCTACCTTATACAGGTGCAACCGAAAATTTGTCAAAGAAGTGGTTCATTTTAAATTTTCTTATAAGTTTGAATTGGACAGCGCTAGCATCGCGCACTCTAAAAACAATAAAATGGCGGCGTGAATGGCGGAAGGTTTCCTTTAATCAATCTAAATAATTTTTGTAGAAAATTTTACGCTCTAAAAATTTTGTTCTTTTCATTTTTCTCCTAAATTGCTTCATTCCCAAGTTATTTTGAGATTACTCACTGAAAATTTAAATGGGAAAATTGCCCCACTCCCAATTACAAATTACCGATTGTAACGCTCCAAGCGGACGGTCGGCCCAAATGATCACATTCACACCAATTAGGCAACGCTACACTGAACGTTCAAAGGTAGAAGAAAAAGGAACAGATAATAACTATCTTCTCCTCCTACTCATACAGTCTCAAGCTGGTGCGCACATCTACTCCCACTGCTCCCACTGCTCCATCACTTTCTCTATGAATATTATTCTACTGCTCTATGTTACTCCCTGCTTCCGCTCGATCAGCCCACACTCGCGTATTAGAGAAAGGGAAGGATGACCATACCCTGTTTCAGAAGCAAATATACCTACATTATCATATTGGAGGCCATATTCACGTGAGGTGTTTTGTTAAAATGTGCGGAAGTTTTTATCCTAGATATTAAAAAAAATATTGGTTCTTTTGAAAAATCAAAGAGAAGTGAATCTTTAGTTCTTGTGATTTCCTTACAGAGTAATCTATCGCTATTATTGAGAAAGTCCGTTAAACGTATTTGAACATTTTTGGTGAGTACACATTTTATGTCTTCTAAAATGACGCTGTGTCATACCCCCTCTTTGGTATCCCTGCACAAACCTGTTCACAATGCTCAATAGCATATTCTCTTTGGACTGCGTCCACTGTTTCAGCGAAAGAAATTTCCTTATGGTTTCAGTACTTTCAATTCTCAATAATATTGTGTACTATAATCGTTATCATAATTTTTCTTTCTTGAGGGTCTCGATGTGGGACCTAACTTTTGGTATCTTGTGATTTGTCTTCTACAGTTTTGAAGTCACAACACATCGTGAAGTTGATTGTTTAGATTTTTTAGTGTGTGACCAAGAGGAGGTGGCATATTTATTGCCTTTACTTTTTAGCTTGATTACCGTGGTTTGATACTTTAAATCTGTCAAGTTTTGCTGTACTTGAATAGACATCTGTTCCAGCTGTGCACTAGGACCTACTATGTGTCATCGGCTCTCCCACTTTCACTGTTCCAGTTTTCAAATTTTCTTCGGAGGAAAAATTTATGATTATTTTCTTTATTTTCAGCAGAAACCCAAGTGTTTAATGTTCATGATCTAAAGTACTCGTAACATTGATTTTCCAATCAGAACCCCATCAGTAATGTGAGATGTCTTTAGTTAATAATAGTGAGTGGTATTATTCAGTTTTTGCCACCTTCATACCATGTCAAAATTGAATTAGTTCGATTTAGAAGAGGTTGAAAGTGCGATAAACAAAGATGATCCGATAGCGAAAAATGAGAATGAATCGGAAATGGGCTATTTAGACATAACAACTCGTACGCAGTGACGTTGAGGAAGCCATGATGGATCTAAATGACGGAAATGCATTGAAAAAGAGAATCTTATCTTTATGTCAACTGAGAAAAAGGAAGATCCCTCTATCCCTCTCTCAGTTGATAAAGAGATGTTGATTCCCATTGAGTAGTAGAATAAAGACCCCTTATACTCTCCTAACTGAAATTAAAGAAATTTCCCCCAAAAAAGTATTTTATGACCTAGTTTATTGAAAAGTAAGCAATCAGTCATCAATAAATTTAAGTGTATGTCTCTTGTTCATTAGCAATGCTACAATATCTAGATTTTTCGGACGAGGTTTATCATCTTGTAGGCTCTTGAACGATGCCGCTAATTCTGCTCGTCTACTCGTACTACTCGTGCTTTCGCGGAAGGATTCGATGCTCTCCGGCCTTCGAGCGGTACGAGGCGTTCTAGGTGATTTAGGCGATTTGGGTGTACGAGAAGGCTCTCCAAAGTTATCGTGTTCTCCCGTGGCATCCATGAATAAAAAAAATATCAAGCGTCTCATAGGAGGATTATCGATAGAAGTGATGTACGCCGAAGTGACAATATTCACTTGTTCCGGTTTCCTTTTTATAACGGGGCATCTTAAGAGAGAGCGTCGCGCGCTGTAATCGTATTTCCGTACTCGTACTTTCTCAATCACGCATGCGGGAGGTGCCCCTTCGGGGTGAAATTCCCAACCGGTCTCTTTATAAAATTTTTCGTTGAGAAAAGCGTATTTGCAACGATCGAAAAGTCGATTCGGGTCCGAGTTGCGGCATAAAAACTCTTTCCTTATATGATCCTCCAAATCGCGAAGTCTTTGCTGTCTTTTGAAGAAATACCCTGCGTCGCTTGGCGAGAAGACAAATTCCATATTTCCAAACCAGTTACCGCAAAGAAACAACGAATAATTAATATGTTTTCCCATACCGCGAAATCTCTTGTCCAGACTCAAGCAAGTATTATACACCTCGGAATATGGATCCCATTCAGCGTCACATGGAAACAACAATATGTTGAATAAAATCACCGAGGCGCAAAGGATTTCGATTACGAATCTAAATTTCATGTTTGAAAAACGGTGCGATTGACTGAGATCGAATTTCCGTTGCACAATTTTCCAGATAGTTGATATTTTCTGGAGCAGATTACGAATAATTGTAAATTTTATACGCGGGCATGTTGCTCGAGCGAGAAGGTTTTGAAAGTTCTGAGAACATTTGCGCGATTATTATTGTGTATTTTAGCTCGGTAAATACGATCGATAAATTCACGCGTCGTTAGAATGTTTTCAAGTTAGGTATCATTCAAAATATCTATAGTACTTAGAACAACAACTGCTGATCATCGCGAGACGCTCAGCTACTTTTTTCACAAAATACTGTTATCAGAGAATGAAAATTTTATAGGTCTCGATGGCAGGACTCCACCGCCTTCCTGCCAGCAAAGCTTGGAGTTCAAAAATTTCCTATGTTCCCTCCTATTATATAAATTATAGCTTGGTGGTCAGTGTAAATAGCCCGAAAGATAGTACCTTCAACTAACTAGATATGCAATGGTTCATACACCAATAGGGTTAGCACCTCCCTTCAATGAGCCAGATACGCAACGCTTCAAACACCATAAGACCCAGAACATACTTCTAAGGTATTCTAATTCCATCTCCTATCATATCATGTAGAGCTCGCAAATTGGAGTTTATAGCCTGAAAAAAGCTCCTTCGAGTAACTAGATATGCAGAACTTCACACACCAATCGACCTAGCTCCTTCCATGAGCTAGATATGCAACGAACGTCCTTCTAAGGTATTGTAAGAACCCCTCCTATCGTATATAGCTTGGAGGTTGGAATTTTTTCGAGCCTTCCTCCTATATAATAGATCCAAAGTTTGGGTCTGTGACGTCACAATTTGATAACATAATAAGTTTGGTACGCCAACATTTTTCAGATCTCACGTGCCCGATAAAACAGGTTCCCTGCCACCCCTCGTTCAACCCCCGTTAAGGAACCCGTAAGTTTTTCTTTGAGTCTCCCGCCTACTGTATATAGCTTCAAAATCCGGGCCTGTGACGTCATAGGTCAGTCTTATGACATCACCATCTGGTTACGTCATGGACCAGTTTTCTTGAGTCCCAATTCTCTCTTATCATGAGGTTCCCAGCCAGCCCTCGTTCAACTCTGTGAAAGAACTTGTGAGTTTTTAGTTCCGTCCGTTTTTTTTTTTTTTCAACAGGGAATCTGTTTTATCAGGGGAGTAGATTTAGAGAAAATTTCTGCCGTCCGACCGGCCAGCAACTTCAAGGTCGTATCATATGTAGCTTGGTGGTCGAAATTTCAACAAGAAACCTGTTCTATGAGTCTCGAGCTATGTATGTTAGGAGGGTGACTTTGAAAAATACGACGGTTCTCTTTACAATGTTAAACAAGGAACGCAGGGAACCTGTTCTATGGGTTGAAAAATAATACATGATATTTCCACATTAGGATCGCCCCTTCAAGTAACTAGACATGCAATGCTTCTGACACAATTGCCTCAGCCCTTTCAACAACCAGATATTCTATGCTTCAAACACCATAAGTCCGCCTTCTATCATATATTAAGGCTTGCGAATCAAAATTTTCCCAACAGCCCTTAGTCCGTCCCCTATCGTATATAATAGAGGGCACTTGGAAAAATTTTGACTCGGGAGCCTTTGTATGTGATAGGACTTCTGATGTTTGAAGGATTGCATATCTGGCTCCTTGAAGGAGCAGAAGTAGGCTGTTGTTTTCCTTTGTATTGTAGAGTTTTTCCCGTGTATCGCATTGCATACTCGTTTGAGTTTTGTTGTAATGGTATTTACTGTACACTGGTCTCATGGCTGGGAAATTGAATATGAAATAATCGCATATCTTTTCGCTATCATAAGACTGATGCGAGTACCATTACGATAAGAATCAGCTCAACGAGTATGGAAAGTGGTATAGAGAAATAGCTCTTTAGAAAAACCCTATTAAAATTGATTCTAGTATTTTTTATGTCAGGCATCGTGTAGGCAACTGTAGTATAGCTTAGTATACTGCATGTTAGGCCTAGTATAATGATGGCCAAGGATACGGGACCCGAAATAGATAAGACCGAAATTTTTGTCTAGTCCCTTAAGTAGGTCAAAGTCATCGATGACCTCACAAAAATTGGACGTGGGCGAGGATACTTTTTAAGGATTCTCTCCCTCCCAAACAAAACAGGTAAAGGCTTCCCCACTAATTCTAGCTGTGTGTAAGATTTCGAAAAATTTAAAGTATCGAGCTGTACATAAGAAAGACTTGGAAAGCTTTGAGGGGAGGTAGAAATTTCAATGGGCGGAGAGGCGTTGAAGAAAATTCGATCCTTGAGTCCTTTGGGGGGGAGGGGCGTTGAATAGTATGGACCATGGAGGTCTATCTGAGAGAGAAGAGGGCTTGGAAAATTCTGATTTTTAAGCTGTATAGAAAAATAGGGGGACTCGAAGAGATTTTTTATACAAAAGAAGCAAGTCTCAAATAAATTTCGACCACCAAGCTCCCTAGATCGAGAAAGGTCTTAAAAATACGACGGCCTCCTTAACGTTGTTAAACAAGGAACGCAGGGAACATGTTACGTGGGTTGAAAAATAATACATGACATGACCCGCATTAGGATAGCCCTGTCGAAAACATGCATTTTCAACTTTGATTGATCGAAATTTATAGTCTACAGAAATTTGTAAGTTATTCAAAATTTCTCTTTGTTGGGCCAGGAGTGTCGAAATTCTTTCGACTTTGGATCAATCGTCGTTGACAATGCATATTTTTGATAAGCCCCTTCAAGTAACTAGACATGCAACACTTCATACATCAATTGGCTCAGTCCCTTCAATGAACCAGATATGCAATGTTTCAAACATCACGGCTCGCGAGTCTGAATGTTTGTAAATCCTCTTTTATCATATATAGCTCGGAGGTCGAAATTTTTTCTGAGTTCTACCTTTAAGCTATATATGATAAGGGGAACGGGACTTGGACCATTTTCGCAAATGATGTATTTTCATTTTGGCCGGACATCAAACGGCGCGGCGCACGGCAAATTCTTCAGAACAGCCCCCCATTATAACAAGTTCCCTGTTAAAAAAACTTCGGGATCTAAATATGAGAGGGTTCTAAAAAATTGTGACTCACAATCTATGTTTTTGATCGTCCACTTATCTTGAATATCCGTACATTTTGACTTTCGAGTTATAGAAAAAAGAAGTGGGTCTTGAGAAACTTCCCACCAAATAATCGATCCGCATCAATTTGCCGAAATTAAAAAATTCATAAAATAGGTTCGTTGCTGAGAAAGATTCACGTAATTAAACAGACCATACCAAGTTTTTTAGTTCATTTTCGACCTACACTCGGTATGCTATCAGCTTGTATTTTATTTTCCTCAAGCTGATTTCAGTTATAGATAGGAATAATATCTTCAGATTACTTTCGTCATTTATACATAATTGGGTTCTAAAATGAATTTTGAAAAATAAGTTAATAGAGTGAATCCACAAGAAAATAATGAGGTGATTTTTAAACCTTTTTGAATGTTTCGTCTTCAATTTGGCGATAGCAACGTCCTAATTTTTTTAGTAATATTCTTGTTCGCTTACACTTCCAGAACATCGAGAAGGTGTGTTTCATTCCACGATAATCCACGGCGCTATTATCATGAATTCTGGCGGGTTATACAAGAAAATTGAAGACGAAATCATGTTCAGTGTTGAGATGTACTTCACAGTGAGTCATTTAAATTTATATACATTCGACTTATTTTCTCGTATATAGTGTACCACGTACTCTTCAATTGTTTTTTGATTTTTTCTTGAGCAGTTTATGTCTTTTATTTATAAGTAATGTAACTATTTCCAGCGGTCGTGTTTCTGGCTCGGTCGGTTGTACATCGCTTTTTCTTCGCACTAATCGCCCTCTTTTGTCGTAGGTGTAGGCTGGGACCGGTAAACTAGTTCGTCGAATTTGATAGTCAACTTTCTTGCGAGTAGTTGATCGAGGAACTTGCAACTCGTCGACGCTACTTTTTGTCGCTCGTGACATTTTAGGATCGACAGATTTGATACTTTTTCTTGCTCGAGGCATATTAGAATCAACAGGTTTCTCACTCACATTCCCTCGAATTGGTCCGTTATCGGCAATACTGAGTCTACGAGAGAGACTTGGTCGAGTTGATTTGGTATCGTGCTCACTCTCTTCTATCGTTTCTCTTTCTCGTAAGTTTCTTCTGATTAATTCAGTATCTTCTATCTCGTTTTCTTCGTCCAAATTCTCTATCTCTTTTCTGTGCAAGCTTCTCCTACTTGATTCGATGTCTTCCATCTTGTTCTTTCCCTTTGAACTAGCTTTTTCTTTTTTGTGCCATGTTTCTTCAATCGGTTCAGTATCTTCCATTTTCTTTTTTCCTTTCAAACTAGCTCGGACAAATTCCACGTCTTCGGCGTCTCGAATATCTCCTAAACTGATTCTACTCGGTTCCGCGTGATGAGCGCTTTTGCGATCACGCTCATCACGGTCGTGAACGATACTCGCGCTTTTTCGAGGGGGTTCGTAAACGATCATTTGTGATTCGGCAGTTTCGGGGGTCTTCTTATTCGGAGTGAACATGAACAAGTAGAAAATGAGTCTATACGAAGGTGCATTTTCGACAGAAGAAATGAACATACTGGATTTACGATCTGCTTCTAAATCTGATTGACTAAGGACGGGGCATCGTAGAAATGTTCGCCACGTTTTGTACTTCATGTTGGTGAGATAAACGAATTTGAATTCGCAGTGCGGTGTTGCTTTTTCGTCGAAGGTGACTTTAACTTTCTTCAACAGTTTCTTATTAGACACAGCCCACCTACAATAGTCTTTAAGTTTATTCGGATCCTTATTTTCGCAGAAGTACTCGAATCTTCTTCCCTCTTCGGCTAGAACATATTCGAGTCAAAATCAATGAGTGGATCAGAAAATTGCCTTCTTCGTTTGTTACAACTATAAGTATAAAGAAAAGTACCTTTTGTGAATTCCCGCTCATAGTACGTCATTTTATGTCTCAGATTTTTCTTCATCAGATCAACTTTTCGATCGCGAGCTTTCTGTTCTTGGTAGAAAAAGTATTCCGAGTCATTGTAGCCCAATGAGAATTCAAAATTTAAGAAATAGCTTCCGCTATCCAACCAACCAAAACTTAGCACTCTTCCCATACTCATAATGAAGTTACCCATAATTGAGACTGAATCATTGACTGCGAATCCGAACTTGATGATTTCAGCGAACAAGTCGAATTCGTCGGCAAAAGCTAACCACATATTTTCGAACGAAGCCAAGATAACAAAAATTAATATAGTTGACGACCTCATTGTGGGCACAATGAGAAATAAGGCTCAGAAAAATAAATAAATAAAAAACGAAAAAGAAATGAAAAATATGAAGACTGCGAGGAAAACAGATGAAAAATAAATATCTGCGCTTAAAATCACCGTGACATTACGTCTTCCACATGTACACGGTGTTACATGTTTGAACAGATAAAGTGTGCAAGGCTCCTTCTTCACGAATATTTATAAGCTCGACTGGATGGATTACGCGTGAACTAAAAATTGAATTAAACGAGAGGTGACAGGAACTTGTTTTATGGGGCACGTGGGATTTGAAAAATGTCTACATACTAGATTTATGACGTCATCAACTTGTGACGTCCAAGGCCCGAACTTTGGAGCTATATATAATAGGAGGCGAACTTGAGATACCTGAGAAGGACGTTCTGAGTCTTATGGTGTTTAAAACATTGCATATCTGACTCATTGAAGGGGCCAAGTCGATTGGTGTATGAGACATTGCATATCTGTTACTTGAAGGGGCTTCCTTTCAGGCTATATACACCGACCACCGAGCTACATAATTATGGTAGGCGGGGGAAAAGACTGACCTACGACGTCAGCAAATTGTGACGTCACAGGCCCGGACTTTGTAGCTATATATAATAGCAGGGGAACTTGAAAAAGAATTAGTCTATGACTTCATTAAATTGTGACGTCACAAGACTAATCTATGACGTCATCAAACTGGGACGTCAAAAGTTCCGTCCCTCAAGCAATATATAGTAGGAGGGAGACTTGGTTTTGAGCACCGAGCTTTGCTGGCTGGCCGGACGGCGGACATTTTTTCCGAAACACCCCCTTCCCCAAAACAGGTTCCCTATTAAAATATGGTACCGGAAAAAGTTTCTCACTGCTTGAGTTTTCAATAGGTCTTTCTAATTTTTGCGTACGTTTTCCAGAAAGGTTCAATTAGAGGCGGTGTAGGAGCGGATTGAACAATTTACTTCCGTACGCT
This sequence comes from Aspidiotus rigidus, assembly GCA_035079385.1. Lineage (NCBI taxonomy): Eukaryota > Metazoa > Arthropoda > Insecta > Hemiptera > Diaspididae > Aspidiotus > Aspidiotus rigidus. The sequence goes on from JAVHKY010000001.1 coordinate 12,711,700, forward strand.
TTTTGTTTCACTTCGAAATCATCAAAAATTCGTTTATTTTCCGACGTTGTAAAATTTTTTTGGAGCAAAAACTCGGATTTCTGTTCCTATACCACCTTCCATTGAACAATTCTCTACAACATCTCCGATAAGATCGAAAGAATTCGTTGGAAAATGGTGCTTTGAGAATTTTTTTTTTTTGCATAATCATTCTCTGTTTGTTGCAAGGACTATCCGAACACGCCCGACAAGCGTTGCGTAGTGACCGCTGCTATACGGAACCTTTCAGGATATTCAGGGATGTATATGCAACCTATTGTACACGGCGTTTCCCAACGGGCAAAGCACACCCTTAATAGCGTTTCCATGTTTTCATACAAAATAATGAAAACTGGAAGTCATTAGGCCTTGAAGAGGGGAAACTTTTTCTCTCTGATAAAGTTCCAAACTATTGCGGATAGTATAGCGTTTGCCTGATTCCTTATCTCGCTGAACGTAATAAACAAAACTTTTGGTTTCTGAATTTTGGTATCATTACTCTCACTTCTTTAGTTTACAAATTATTTGAACACTGGAGTGAAGAAAATATCACAATATTTCTCGATACAATCGTTTAAGAAGCAAAATATTGAAATGAAGTTTTGTTTATAACGTTCAGCGAGATAAGGAATCAGGCAAACGTTATACTTACTATCCGCGATAATGTGAAAGCCTCTATGGGCTACCAATAGAGCCTTCTCTAAAATTAAATTTCAAATTTTCGAAAAAGAAATGCTAATGCGACTTGATTTTTACGCATATTTTATGCTCCGCAGTGAATAACGTCACTAATATCGTGTTCCAAATGTAAGTCAAAGACACGTCTATCTTACGACGTCATCAATGGTTTGAAATTTTTGCTGAGTCTCCTGAGTTCAATATCTATGATTAAGAGTATACTGGTGAAATAGATTTGGTCATACGGGATTGATTGGGAAACTTGAAAATTTTCCAAGTTCCTAATGTAGGTCAAGGCCGGCTATTATCCTGAATGTCATGCTAACTAGATGGCATGACAGGTTCACTCGTTTTGAGCTCGAGCTGCAGATCGGGAAGGGGCACTCGGAGAAAATGTCAACTTGCGACATATTTTACAGGAGAGGAGGAGGATCTCAAAAAAAGACCGACCATTGGACCCCCAGATCCTCGGAACCTAACCTAACCCCACAATCAGGCCTGAGATTGACTTGGAGTTTTCTGGGTAGGCCCCAATATTTGTCGTCCTCCACCCCTTCAAGTGGTAAGGCGAAAAATTTCGTTTGTGTAGGCTGGCCCTAACCAAACTTACCCCCTATCTCAGACCTGCACTCAAATTCATGTGTATAATTGCTCAAAGGTGGAAATTGGATTAAAAAACCTGTGTATAGAATCCTTTTTTTTTCTCTCTCTTCTCTTTATCTACTGTCTGATGTTTTTAATCTTGAAATTATCTCTGATTTTTGGTGAACCTTAATCTTCAGGCCGTAGATGTAAATAGTATGAACTTTAAATATAAAACTTCGAGCTATGAGAGGGGGAAAACATGTGAATATCTTGAGCCTCCGATCGAGGAGAAGTCAGTCAGTCTATGAGTCTCTTGTAAGGACACGGAAATATTTTCAGTTTCGGACTTCTGGGCATAGCGTAGAGGTGGAATTTCAAGGATAATTTCCATTTCCCAACTCATCATTAAAATTACATCAAAGGCCAGTGACTTCCGTAACGAACCAAGAAAGGTAATAAAAGGAAAAAAGAGCTGATCAAGGCCTGGGCGAAAGAACTTTAATCTATGATACTTGTAAGAGGTTACACAAACAAAATAATAGCACTACTTGAAGCTTTGGATGAGCGGTGGTTGAAAAATATCAAGCGTACCTAAGAACAGAAAGCACATCTTCGGCCCGATTGTGGGACTTGGAATACTTTGAAGTTCTAGGGGTCCTCTTCTGGTGTGTATAGATTGATTATCGGAATTTTTCTGAGATCCTCTTCTCCTATAATCTAGCTCGGAAGTTGAAATTTTCTCCAAGCTTCCCTTCCTGACGAAACAAGTGAACCTATCATGTCAGCTAGTTAACCTAACACTCAGAATACGAAGCCTTGATCTACTTTAGGGACTTGAAAAAATTTTCAAAAATCGTACCAATATCCCGTATGACCTTGTCCATCTTATCAGCATGTGGATACTGAACTAAGGAGGCTAAGCTAGAGTTTCAAACCGCTGATGATGTCATAAGGTAGGCGTGTCCCTAACTTAATTATCAATGATGTTGGCTGTGAATCATGGAAATCAGGTTCTAGTGGTAACCCCTTTTTCGCTCTACAAAGAATTTTAGGATTTCATTCCAGAGAAGGTCTACCCGTCAATTAGTACCCATATGTAAAATTATAATATTGGAAAAAAAAAGGTTTACACCCTTCAAGGCGCAATGAGGTCAGTGAAACCCAGTTTGCATTATAACAAAGTGTGATCGTGTCAGCAAACTTGCTTTCTCTTTCAGCATCTGCGGTGTCATTAAATAGTGGCATGGATCTCATCAACAATTAATGTGCGCTGGGTAAGTCCAAGATATTCATACAACCTGATTCTGAATCGCCAGAAGTGCCAATTGCCGATCTAAAATAGCTCTTATTTTATTGATCACTAAAGGCTGTAGCACTTCCTCTCACAATGTAAGAAGTTTTTCTCTTAGGATCTCATCAAACATGTTTGTTACCAGGAACGATTCGAGCTTATATTGTTAACTGTCGTGGGATTACCTCGTTTTTTAATCAGCTGCAAGTTATACCAATATTTCTAATAGCTTGTATCTTCCACACTAGTAGCTTTTCTTCAAGAACTTATAACGATGTTAGGGCTCTGATTAGCATTCTTTTGGAGAGTAACTTATTTCTGCTGGAAAGTTGTAGTTACCTCTAGATTATAGCTTGCTGGGGAAACTTTCTGATATCCAATGGAGACTTTAGGTATCTTGCCACATTACATTATCTAGATAACTCAATCCAACTTCTGCTCCCACAATTGCTTTCCTTCTCCAGCGAATGGGACTTCCAACAGATGATCAGTTCTGTGAATAAATGATGGACGTACTTCTTTTCCAGTTGATTACAAAAATAAATAGTGGAGAATAAATGCACCCTGTACTGATTCCACAAACCCACACATACTCGTGAAGCGTACTCAAAGAGGTCTCAAAATTTACACAGCCGGATGGAGGTCTCACAAGAAACTTCATTTTCTAAGTGTCTACAAATAGTAAGAAAACGGTGACTACATCATTTTCCATCAAATCTTATGGTCCTTAACTTGATAAACATTGAATCGCTGTTTGACGAAAAAACTTTTCATTGCAGTAGGGAGGTCTTGACCAGTGTGTTTCAATGTGTACTGAAACACAAATGTAGGTGTACTAGGGAGGTACTGACGAAATACACATGAACGAGTAGCTAACGGGTGGAAGGAGGCCTTTGTAGGGCTATGTTGCCAATAGTATCCTATAGCCTTATTCACATCCCCTCTATATCTTAGCTATGCAAATATTTTATTGCTCTCTTCATATGTTGTGATCTTCCGGATTTCGCTCGAACCGAACCTACGTACGACATACAAGCAATGCAATACAGCTATTGTTCCTCGTTGTTATAGCAATTTTTGAGTGCGTTGTTTTGAACTCTCGGTTCATCAAAGACGTGTGAAGGCAGCCGTGTTTAGCTCGTTCGGCGTTCATACAGTTTGTGTCCTATCCTTTCTCTTCTTCTCCGTTTTCCTTTCTCCTATACTCTTCTTTTTCTGTAAGCGGCCGATAGTGTGTTATCACCGCCAATCACTTCTTCCTCCCTATCATTGTGTATACTTAGTACACCTCTGTGAGACTATTGCGTCATAATTATCAGAAAAAGTTACAATATCAATTATACTTCTTGTTGCGTGTCTTACTGCATTACATGAAGTCAATTTCAAAAAATGATATTGGAAAATTTGATTAAGTTACAACGTGGTTCCTGAAGCGTCGGGGGCCTGAAAAAACCTAGATATTCTTTGCCGGTTTTATAAATTATACCTAAACGGTAAATTCTGGTTGGGAACATAGGCTACAGAATCAATCTCAACCCCAAAGATGACACAAGTCTCATGCAGCAGAACGTCATTATTTATATTCTTTTTTCCTCTAAATTTATAATTTTGTTTGTTCTTTTTCTATTATTTTATGAACTTTTAAATAAAAATTTCATTATCAAACGACAGTGTCGTTAAACCAACTTGATCATTATATTTACCACCTGGACAAGCTATCTTTTATTTCCCAATTCGAGGACATTTCTTCCTCTAGTTTCACAACTTTATAACCTTCCTTCACCCACCTATATTATTAGTTCGAGACTTTCACAGAACTATTCTTACACAAGCTAATGAGCTGCGACGAGAAATTATGATGGAAAAGAAATACAACCAAGGGAGGTCGTCTGTGAAACCATAACTGTCTAGGGAGGTCGTGAAAATGGAATGGTTGTCAACCATGAATAAGAAACAAAACAATTTTCAATTACACAGTTGTTTAAAAGTTAATTGGATTCGAGTGTTTTCAGAATTTACCATTATCCACCTCTTACTCCCAACCTTCTGTATTCAAAAACATTTCTCCTTTGGTTTCACAACTTCATGACCTCCCTTCACACACCTACGAGTATAATTATTGGTTTGCGAAGTGACCTCCTTTCGTTATCCTAATTTCACAAACCTATTCTTACACAAGCTTCTGTGCTGCAAGAAAAGATTATTATGAGAAAGAAGTACGACCAAGGGAGGTCGTCTGTGAAACTATAACTGTGTCTAGGGAGGTCGTGAAAATGGAATGGTTGTCAACCATGAATAAGAAACAAAACAATTTTCAATTACACAGTTGTTTAAAAGTTAATTGGATTCGAGTGTTTTCAGAATTTACCATTATCCACCTCTTACTCCCAACCTTCTGTATTCAAAAACATTTCTCCTCTGGTTTCATAACTTCATGACCTCCCTTCACACACCTACGAGTATAATTATTGGTTTGCGAAGTGACCTCCTTTCGTTATCCTAATTTCACAAACCTATTCTTACACAAGCTTCCGTGCTGCAAGAAAAGATTATTATGAGAAAGAAGTACGACCAAGGGAGGTCGTCTGTGAAACTATAACTGTGTCTAGGGAGGTCGTGAAAATGGAATGGTTGTCAACCATGAATAAGAAACAAAACAATTTTCAATTACACAGTTGTTTAAAAGTTAATTGGATTCGAGTGTTTTCAGAATTTACCATTATCCACCTCTTACTCCCAACCTTCTGTATTCAAAAACATTTCTCCTCTGGTTTCACAACTTCATGACCTCCCTTCACACACCTACGAGTATAATTATTGGTTTGCGAAGTGACCTCCTTTCGTTATCCTAATTTCACAAACCTATTCTTACACAAGCTTCCGTGCTGCAAGAAAAGATTATTATGAGAAAGAAGTACGACCAAGGGAGGTCGTCTGTGAAACTATAACTGTGTCTAGGGAGGTCGTGAAAATGGAATGGTTGTCAACCATGAATAAGAAACAAAACAATTTTCAATTACACAGTTGTTTAAAAGTTAATTGGATTTGAGTGTTTTCAGAATTTACCATTATCCACCTTGTGAAATTAGAATAACAAAAGGAGGTAATAACTAATAATGTAGATGTGTAAAGGGAAGTCATAAAGTTATGAAACTAGCGGAAGAATTGTTTTTGAATACAGAAGGTTGGGAGTAACAGGAGGATAATGGTAAATTTTGAAAACACTTAAATGCAATCAACTTTTAAACGACTGTGATTTTGAAAATTGTTTTATTTCTTATTAATTTATGGTTGACGACCATTCCATTTTCACAACCTCCCTAAACACAGTTATAGTTTGAGAGACGACCTCCCTTGGTCAAAACGATTTTCAATATCACAGTTGTTTAAAAGTTAGTTGGATTTGAGTGTTTTCAGAATTTACCATTATTCTCCTTTTACTCCCAACCTTCTTTATTCAAAAACATTTCTCCTCTGATTTCACAACTTCATGACCTCCCTTCACACACCTACGAGTTTAATTATTGGTTTGCGAAGTGACCTCCTTTCGTTATCCTAATTTCACAAACCTATTCTTACACTAAGGAACTGCAGGTATGCGCATCTTTCGATGTAAACAAACAAAATCAGCCGGAGGCATATGGGAGTGGTGTTGCCTCCGGCTGATTTCGTAAAGATGCGCATATTTGCAGTTCCTTACTTACACAAGCTTCTGTGCTGCATAAAGAGATTATGATGAGACAGAAGTACGGCCAAGGGAGGTCGTCTCTCAAACTGTAACTGTGTCGAGGGAGGTCGTGAGAATGGTATAACTCGCAAAACTATTGCAATTAAATACTTTGAAAAAGTAAACGTACCGGTACAGTCGGCGGATTTTTATTGTTTCCACTCTGAGATAATATTATTGCCTTGTATTCTCGACCATCTTTCCATGTAACCATCAATATACCTTCCTTCTTGCCTGGCCGGCTGTATCTTGAAAATGAAGAAACTGCACCAGTATTGAAAAAACTAAGCCAACTACACCCTATTTGTTGATGTTTCGCGAACAAGGATAAAACGTTTGAGGTTTTTTGTGGTGGTTTTTCAAAAAAATCAAAGGATTTTAAAAAATCAAAGGATTTTTTTGGCGAAAAGAATTGTTTGGCAAATAGTGTTTAGTGGGCTCTGGAACGATCGCGGAACAATGGCAAAATGGTTCAAATGTCGCGTTAGGAAATGACAAAGAAATCGCACTAATATCAAAAACACTGGAGCCGTAGATTGATTACAAAACAATAGCAGAACGGTGCGAATATCACAAAATACAAACTGCCGAGAATGAGGGAGAAATCGCACTTCAAAAATAATATTGCACACATGCAATCGGACGAACGTATCAACGGGAAAATATGAAGTTAGAAAAATCATGTAACGATTCCATAGGCTTAATACCGTGCACGTTTGGCAAGCGACAACAATGAGAAATAGCAGTCCCTGTCAGTCAAGATCGCGTAGTCAAACAGTAGCACTTTACTACGCGCACCCGCGTCTCTTCTCTCACCATATAGGAATGTCCATCAGCTGCGCCAAACTGGCAACATTGCAAAGACCTCCTTAGGTTCGTGTTAAGATAGGTCCTCCCTTCAACTGAAAAATGAGACAGGAGACGTTTCACACATCTTTATACACAACATAAGCATATACACTGGGGGGTCCCTGTCTGACTTTATATGCCTAAGGAGGTCAAAACATTGACCGATGATTCTGAAAGCTTTCCCGGGGTTCTCCAACGGGTAGAAGCCGTTTCTCGCCACTAAACGAAAGGAGGTCATTGACAATGACCTCCCTTGAAAAAACGACCCCCCTTCGACTGGTTTTTGACGTGTTTCTGACCTCCCTAAGTACGCTTTACAAACACATGACAACGTTCAACTTGGAATAAGTAACATTGATAGAAACAGAATACGTCGAAGATTTAAGTAAGATTGATATTCGGTAATCATATATTTTCTATTTGGACAAGCTAATTTAACTTTGACCATAGGCGGGGAAAAATTATACAAATAGTCAGACCTTACTTAGGTATCACGATTGCTTTAGCCGGATCTTCTGTGAATCGCCTGTTAATTAACAAATATTCAAGTCTTAAGGGTAACTTGTCTTCGGACCTCAATTCCTGTTGTCCTCTAAAAACATTGGATCTCGAGTCTAATTGTTGTTTGAAGGTGTTGAAAATTGGATGAAATTGTCCGTCGTTGTTGTTAGCCGGGCCAAATTGGACGTAAGGGTTACTACTCGCAGGCCCTGATTGAGGCTGTCCGACGTATTGTGGTGGGTACGATACACTATTATAGTTTGGTTGACTCGAATTCATATTGGGGAGTGTTGTCGGTGCATACGGTACTGAAAAGTTTTCTGGATAAGTGTTCATGTTTGGCGGAGGTTTAGTCGATGCTGGGTAGTTATTGACTGTAGGGTGCTGCTTATAATTTTGCTTAGAATAGTCTTGGGCAGAGTCTGCGCCCGGATAATACTGTTTTTGACTCGCATCGACATTTGGATACGGGATTTTTGACGGTGGAGATGAATTAACAGAAGAAATTTCTGTCTCTGTCCCGTACGACTGAAGATGTTCTGAGGGCTTGTGTGAGTGAATTTGAACAGGTTCGGAATTGGCATCTTTGAACATAAACAGTACAAGACGGTACATTTTGGGTTTTTTGAGAGCGGATATATAACGAATAATCCTCTGCGGCATCATTCCTTCATTCTTGATCAAGTATCCGCACATTAAAACTGTCCTTTTCGTGTCGTACTTATACCTTTGTAAATGTACTCGCCTGAACTCGCACATCGGGGGGAATAGTTCATCAATTTCCCAATGAAGCTTTTGGAGTTCACTGTTCAACAGAGCGTATTCGCAAAATTCCGCCATTTTGGCTGGATCGCGGCAATAGAACTCGTATCTGTACTTTATAGTAGCTGAAACACGAGACTATATTGATTAAGAACACATTGTCATCGAAAGGTGGAAGATTGAGACAGAAGTAAGAAGTGGGGAAAAATACCAGTATTTGTGATTAACAAAACTCACCTGCATCATATTTTTGCTGGGCTATGGTAAGTTCTTTATCTACCTTGTTCTTAGTGCGATAATCACTCAACATAGCGAATACATTGCAGCCGATTTCCACATCTTTAGCTTTGGCGCTCAGTTCTTTTCTCATTTTTAGATTCTCTTCCAAAAGTTTGTATTTTCGATCACGACGTTTTATCGCTCTGTAGAAGAAATACTCGGTCTCATTGGCATCAAAAGCGTAATCCACGTCATCCCAAGCATTACGACCTTTGCGCCATGTATACTTCATCGAGTGTCCCGCACCAACGAACGCATCACCTATATCAACGAATGCGTAACCGAATTTCCTAACTGCTCTTCGGAAGTTTTGTCCTAATCTTCGTCTCTCAATGTACCAATCGAAGTCCCCACATTTAGCCTCCGGCCACAATTCAAAGAGTGCGATTGTTACAAAAATAATTTCGAATAACGAATTCATTTTCAACATTTTGAGAAAAAATAATCGAATAAATTTTGCACATCTTAAACTGCATGGCTACACTGATATCAATAGTCTCGTGTTTGAGCAGAATGTTTACGTTTACATACATATACATTAAGAACACCGTTGAAGAAAAATAAATAGATACCTTGGTGAAGTAACAGGCTGAACAAATCTGAATTTCCTTCTCGTGATCATCAAACTGTTCGAAATATTGCTATAGTGATGACCACGTATTAGACCACAGAACCGAAGCTTTCTCGAAAACTCACCAAGAAAGTGGACGAGTCAAAAGGAAGGAGGGATTATGAACTGAAAATTTCTGCTTCTTTTTGAATTTGGGATCTTCAAAGTATAATAGACTAATTTTGGGAAGGTATCTTCTCAGCGCTTTAAGGCTCGCCTATCGCGCGCACGGTTTATTTTCATGACCCCTCCCATATCGTGGGGTCGTTGGTTCGGCATACCTGTGCTACATAAAAACAAAATAAACCAATTCTGTAAGTATCTCTTGATCTCAGCTTTTCCGCGTGGATTAAGTGAAACCTAATTTATTCGACATGAGCCGCAGCGTAGCTTCCCATATCCCACAAGTTAAGCTTACTGGTCGACCTTCATCCACCGAACCTGGAAATAGCCCTCAGATAAAATATTTTTCATCGTTCTTTGTTTCTTTACAACATCAAAGCTTATCGGAGAAAGGGGAAGAAACAACGCCTCAATTTCTGGGGTTTCAACTTCGATTTAACTCTCGCGTACGAGGTGGTCGCCAAAACTATTCCACCACCCCTTCCTCCTATTTTTCTTCTTGTAGGCGAGAGATACTTCTTGCTCTACAATGAATATTTTTTGACATTTTCAATACCTTTACCGGCACCCCACCCTACTATCGAAAATCCGCGAGGGCGGTTGTCCCGGTTGATGTGCTCAAAATCTTTGAACCATCGACCTAATCCAGAAATCTGCGAGACCAAAGTCGACTTCCCCAGTAGCAGCACACAGTACACAATGCTAAAGATTTTTAATTTCTAATCCTCACTTCTCTTGTTTTCCTGCTGAGAAAATTTGAAAACTTTTCTACTCGAATGTTTATAAGCTTTGTATTGGATGATAAATTATATATCAAGTGCCAGATATTTATGTGTGACCGCTTAGTGCCGGTGATGTCGCACTAAACTCGCAGATAAAATTACGATTCGCGAGAAAGTACAAAAGTAAGCAGCCAAGCATCGAAGCACCGGTGCTTATCAAGTGACTTGGTAAGAAAGTTTTATTTGACGTCACACTTCGATAATATCACAAAATTCTGCTAGCTGAATTTCCTTCAATCTCTGCGTTTTCACTTTATTACGACATTTTTATTGTCTTCACCGGTACCCCGAATCCAAGACTTCGAGTTTCCCTATCACCCGTCAGTGGACCTGAAATCGTCGAACCATCTAACCTGATCAAGAATCTGCGAGTCCGACATTGAGTTCCCCTGTCCTAGCATACAATTTATTAGGTTATACTAGCTTAAAACGAGGCCTAATTAGGCCATGCCTACCATACGCCTCTGCTACACTCCTAATAATAAACTACACAAGATTTCAATTAGGATCAATGCGTTTTTTAATTTTACGGTCATCCATCATAGAGAAATATACTCTTTGCGAGTATATTTCTCTATTTCAATTAGGCTTAGTATACAGCGACGTATACTAGATTATACAAAGCTCTGTCAGAAGACAGGGATGTTGACGACATCACGAACTAATGACGTCACGGATGTAGATGATGTCGCAATCTTGATCATGTCAGAGGAAAATTCAGGCTGATGACGTCAGGAACTAATGATATGACGGAGGGTTATGACGAAACAAGCGATTCAACAGATGATGATGACGTCATAAGGTCGAGGTTCAAACTGGTTTATGTCTTTACTGTGTTTTAATCCGCTATCGAAAAAATTCCCAAGTTTGAAACTAAGTTTCCTCTTTTTAATGTCATTATATCACCACTCCAGACGTCTATTGGAAACTTGCGAGTCGCTCGCCTCGGGCGAGTCCGAGTCCATGACACCGCTCCCCCCCTCCTTCGTTGTAGAATAGAATTCTACTAGTCCGGAAGATAAGAGAGAGGAATGTTGGTGACTTACAAGCTTGATAACGTCACAAGTAAATTCAAGCTGGTGACGTTACAGGAAGGTTCAACGAATGGTGAAGACGTCACCAGAAAGTTCAAACAAGTTAATTTCTTTACTGTGCTTTTATCCGCTATTGAAAATTCGCAAGTTTAAGACAGGGTTTTCTCTTTTTCAATATCTTTACAGGCGCCCCTGCCGTCTATTGGAAATCTACGAGTCAAAAGAGAATGACGTCACAAGCAGATTCAATGAGTGATGAAGATGTCAGATGGAGGTCTAAACTGGTCCATATCCTCTCTGTGCTTTCATCCGTTATCGAAAATCCGCAAGTTTCAGATTGGGTTTCCTCTTACCGGCACCCCAGCCGTCTATTGGAAATCTGTAGTGTCCGAAAGAGAAGAAGAATGTTGAAGACGTCACGGGTGTTGATGACTTACAAGGTCTATGACATTACAGATAAATTCAAGCAGATGACACCACGGACTAATGAAGTCACGCATAGTGATGACGTCACAAGCAGAACCATCGAATGATGGAAACGTCACAAAGGAGGTTCATGCTAATTCATATCTTCATTGTGCCTTTATCCGTTATAAAAAATTTGCAAGTTAGAGAGTGTGTTTCCTCTTTTTAATACCGTTATTGGCACTCCAGCCGTCTATTGAAAATCTGCGAGTCCGGGGTGGAGTTATGGAGTTCAAATCCCCCCCCCCCCCCCCGTTGTAGAGTAGAAACCTGTTAGTCCGAACGAGAAGAGAGAGGAGTATTGTTGACGTCATGAATTAATGATATCACAGATGTTGATGACGCTACAAACTTGATGACGTCATAGGTAAGTTCAAGCTGATAACGTCACAAGCAGATTCAACAAAATGATGAATACGTCACAAGGAAGTTTAGGCTGGTTGATGTTTTTACTGTGCCTTTATCCGCTATCAAAATTTCGTAAGTTTAAGACCAGGTTTCCTCCTTTCAATATTTTCACCGGCTATCCAGCCGTCTATTGGAAATCTGCAAGTTCAACTGCTCGTATAATATTGGAAATCTGCGAGTCTCAATCCGAGTTGATTTCCCCACTCCTCAGACAAAAATATTACCAGGGATCCTCGACTTGAGTCAGAATAGTTAACTTATTATACTAGACCAAGGATGAGTCCCCGTCTCCCCGAATGCTGGTTACCTTGACCTACAGTATACCGGACTTATATTAGACTAAGAATAGGGACGAACTAGTGGGAGCAACCTAGTATACAGTCGACGATCAGAATCGATTTATTGATGAAGGCCGAAGACATAATATACGTGATTCATTGGTCTTCTATGAAGCGGAGAAATTCCCTCTTTTTAGCTTGAAACTACGCTTAGCACACAATGTCCATAATTATTAACCTTCTGCTTTCTTCCGGTTGATGAACTTAGAATCCTTGACCCAATCCAAAAATCTGCGAATCCGAGAGAGAAAGAAGAAATAGTACGGTACTATAATTTGACGACACATCACAACGAGATTTAAGCTGATGACGTCACAAAGTGGCTTATGCTGGTTTATGCCCTCAGTGTTCCCTAATCCGCTGTCGAATATTGTTTTGTTTTGTGTCAACTGGTAGCTAGATCGAATCGAGCAACTATAAAAATACATTAAAAATTATATTTATTTATTTGGCTCCGCCAGAACAATTTTTTTGAATCTCATAATTTATGATTCTTCACTAACTGCCAATTTCAAGCCAAGAAACCAATAATTTACACAAATTGAACCATTTTTTACATAATAACACATTAAAGAAAATACAATTAGTGGCAAGATATCAAGTGATCATCTTCACAAGAAGAAAAGGAAAACAAAAAATTAAATTTATAACATAGAAAAATCAATCACGGAAATACTTTTCCTTTAGATCACGTGTATCTTTATTCAAAACCAGTGTCAGGATCCGCAGTGGCACCATTGCTTCCGCTTCTGCAGGCTTTTTCGAGAAAAGTGAAAAAATATTCTTCTTTTCTTTATCCGATTGTCGATCAGGGCTGGTGGATCCACTTCTTACACCTGGATACGTATTCGTTTGACGCGGTGGAGAACCAGATCCACCTCTCTGACTATTATCGAATTGTCGATCTGGGCTAGGGGACCTACTTTTTGCACCTTGAAAAAATCCGTTTTGCATTGGTGGAGAGCCAGACCCACCTTTTTGACTACTATCCATTTGTGGATCGGGGCTAGGAGACCTACTTTTTCCACCTTGAAACCATCCGTTTTGCTTGTGTGGAGAAACAGATCCACCTTTCTGACTACTATCTAATTGACGATCGGGACTAGATGGTTTATTTCCTCCTCCCCACCAATTGTTTTTACGTGTCGGAGGAGCGGGTTCACTCTTCAGATTTTCACTATATTGATAGTCAGGACTAGCAGACGGGCTATTTTGCACTCCTTGATATAACTCGGTTGGATACACTGGAGGATAATAAACACCCTGGGGAGGAGGATAAACACCCTGGGGAGGATGATAAACACCCTGGGGAGGATTATAAACACCTTGGAGGGTGTTTTCAGACTGATGATTCAGATAACTGGATTCGGTATTTTCAACCTGCGGTGGTGGTAAAGAAAGCCTCGAGTAATACTCATCATCGAAACCCATTGACAGTAAAGGAGAAACAAACAAGTAAAACCGCATACGATTCTGTGGTGGGTTGTCAACAGATGTAATGTACATGTACCCTTGTTTTTCAATGGGTAACGGAGCTCCTGCAATTCTGATTGGACATCTTAAAAAGGCACGCTGCGAACTCAAATCGTACTGCGGCAAATAAATAGGCATCAATTTACATTCGGGTTGATCTCTGTCAGTGATGACCGGGACGACAGGAAATATCGCTTTTAATTCCTTGTTATATAGAGCCAGCCTGCAAAAGTCGGCGCGGCTTATTTGTGGATGATGGCAAAAGTATTCATGGTTTCGCAGGTCGTCCGCTGTTCGTGAAAAATATTTGAAAATTTCAATTAAATTAAAAGTAAGAAATTCTGAACTCAATTATTTTAATGATTAAATTATTTTCTAAATTACGGTTAAACATATCAAGAGAGAGATAATCCAACGATTAAATTTAAGTATTGCAACTCAAGGTTACTTTTTCGAGTGTCCCGCCTTCATTATTCTTATGATTGTATGAATCTATTGCGAGACCTAAATGACTGAGTAATCCGGGCGCGCACTGAAGGGGGGATAGGCAGGTTCGAACCCCCTCGTAGGCTCTGAAAATGAATTACCAAATAGTAATAAATTTTTTCAGCGCATTTCGTTTTGTTGTTTTTTCGAAAGGGAACATCCTCCCCCCCCCAAGGAAATTTCTGTGTGCGCGCCTGGAGTAATCCAATCAACTTTTTTCTGTTACTCTCACGAAAATGAGTTACAAGCTATTCTTGAACCGCATTATGATGATTAATGACCCTCATCAGTGAGTTTGAGAATATTATGTTATCTTTTCGGCTAAGCATTAATAAATTACTCTTAATCAAGTATCCCACCCAAAAAACTTATATGATATTCAAAGGTTGGAAGTAGCAAGGCTGCGAGCTCAGACGGTTCGATAATTCAAAAACTATGTGTAAGTTAATTCAAATTGCATTCTACTGTTAAGAGCAAACACATTGAATCCATTCAACCACACCCCTCCGAAAATTACTCAAGAAAACTCTCAAACCAATTGTGGGAAATCTTGCTTCACAATACTTTGAGCAAATATCCCTCGCCTCATTCAGAATCGTTCAAACTACAGATGCCTCTCATTGACTCGAGTACGTGTTATAAAGTTCCACACTTGGCCTATGTTCAGAAGATGCAGAATTTTCCACCCTCTTGACCGCAGATTTTCATCTTGAATCTTCTAGCTTTGGCTCTATATCTTCCCGATTACCAAAATCGAGACTCTGGTATCTCCAAATACTTTTGAACATACTTTCCGAAGTCAATATTACTATTACTGCCAAAGTTTCTTTAACCAATTTACATGAACTCTCCTCCCTGGACTCCTTATCAACCGAATATTCGTTACGACTTTTACAAATCTTCTACTAACGATACAACAGGCGGCTACTAAAACAGCACTCCGTTCGACAACTTTAATTTGGAGTGTTCTTTAAACTCACCCGTCTGAATGTTTTGTTTTTCCATCTTCTTAACTTTCCTTCCGATAAAGAACCATCTGACAAGATTACGTAGCGCGTTGTAAATATTCAAGGTCCATATACCCTTTTTCGCTTCATCACGTTTTTTAATCTTTTGTGCCAACTCTTCACGCATGAAATCGATGGCGTCCTCGCGGGCTTTGTGCTCTTTTTGGAAATGATACGCCGCGTCCGGTGTGCCTAGAATGTATTCTTTGTTGTTGACCGCGGCACGAAAACGCATCCAGTCGTATTGGAAAATTCTACCCAAATTTATACAAGTGTTTCCCGCCCACGTCTTAATATTCCTGAAAGCTCTCTTCACTGTCCACCAATCAATTTTGTCGGACACGTGTTTTCTGGTATATTTGTCCGACGATAAGCGTTTGTCAACGCCACCGTCGCATTGGTTCCGCAGTCCGCTTAGAGCCACGACTGTGATCAGAATTGCTAACGAAAATTTCATGTTTGACAGTTTGAATTGAATCCGAAGATAAGAGGAAACGAATAATGTACAGAAAAAATTCCCGACTAAGAATTTGAAAAACTACGTAACCAAATTGCTTTACCACCATTAGTAAACTCTGTTACCTAACTTTATTTGAACAGATTTTGAACAAGCGGTATTGCGATAGAAGCAGAGGCGTGTTTGACTTGTGAGTAGTTGTTACCAAGACCGAAGTACATAACAAAAATTATGATTCTGAACTTCTGACTTCCATGCTTGAACATCCTCTTAATCAGATCTACAAATATTGCAGAGAAGTGCAAGATTATTTGTTTGCCTTATTCTAGACTAGCTCTTCGATGGATCTGCATGGGGTAGCGAGCTCGCGCGTTCCCCGCTGCCATTGCAAGGTTTGCAATAACCTCTAAATTTTGTTTTTTCTGCCGAGACTAAAACAAGACACGCCTGAAACGAGAAACCTATCGTTTTTCTTTTTTCAAAAGGATTAACTGTTGATACCATTCATGCGGTACTTCATCAGTATGACCGCGCGAGTATATTTGTCGTGTCGTAATCAGTGAATTCAGATGAGCTGGAAGTGGATTCGACCAGAAGTGATGCATCAAATCAAACTAACCCTCCAAACTACCAAATAATACATAACACTGCGCCAATTTTATAATGATGGTTTTGTTTTCAAGCTACACTCCAACTTGATGAAGGTGATATAAAGACATTGGCCATGCACGTCGACTATACTACTAATTCTGGACTGATTTATGTTGGAAATGGGAACAAATCTTTCATTATTGAAATTAAATAACAAAAAAATATCGTTAAATATAGTATTATATTTGATAATTCTGAAAATCATTATAAATATTGAATGAAAATAATGATTTTGTAAATCATTAAAAGTTTTTCTATTTTGATTAACTAGATAATTTCACAGCAAAATTTACATTTCTAAATTTTTTCTATTATTGAAGGACTTAATGCCATAAGAAAACGGGTAAATTAAAAGTTATTATTTATAAAAATAAATTGACTAATCTTATATTATTTATTATTACAATAAATTTTTCATCCTGCCTAAAACATTCTTTAGATGATTTAAAAATTATCTTTAATATAATGGATAAATTCTCAATACTAACTAAACTTTGAAATTTAATTTTATTAATTCAATTAGGACAATGTAAACGATAAAGTAATAATTATATGAGTAATAATGAATGAAAAAGAAAATTATTAAAATTAATATAATCTTTGGAGAATCATATCAAATTAATTTAATTTCTTTTTGTATTATTTTTTAGCAAAATTATTGTTAATAAATAAAATTTAAAAATTTTGATATTCAAATTACTAAAAATATATTTTTTGAAATAATTTCAGAATATTTATTTGTAAAGATATTTTTTTTATTTCATTTATTTGTTCAAAATTGAAAATATTTGCAACAATTTTTAGTGATTAAAATATTAATTCAATAATATATAAGTATTAGGTTTTAATTTAATAACATCTTATAATTTTTCATTTATTTATTAATAACTAAATAATTTTAAAAATAATAAAATTAATTTTTTTAATGTTAATTGAAATATTTTGATTATCAACTCATCTTAATAATTTTTAATGATAAATTTTTAAAAATAATGCAATAATTTAATACAAATTAATTTAGATAATGTATATTTCTTGATTTGACAAAAAAAAAAAATTAAAAAAATACTACACACTGTGTGTAATGTATTATTTTTTGTCAAATCAAGAAATATACATTATCTAAAACATGTGCCGTAACATTTTGGAACGCATTCGTGTTACAAATTAATTTACTTTATAAATATTATTGATTTAATTAAATAAATTATCTTTATCAAATTATTATTCATCTAAATAATTTTATTAATAATTCCTTAATAATTTATATATTTTTTCAAATTCATCATTAATAAAATTGATAATTTTATTTGTAATAATCTTTCCATATTGATTTAGAAATATTAATAATAAATTTTTATTTAGGTAATAGTTTTAAATATTATTTATGGAAAGACTTGACAGAATATAAGACAATATAAATTGATGGTTAAAGTGACCGCAAATGGTCAATTTCTTCACCCTTAATTGTAGGTTCTTAAAAGAACCGAGTCTCACAATATCAAATAGATAAGCTTTAATGAAACTTAATCGAGGGTTGACAATCATAATTTACATATTATGTAGAATGACTATAAAATTGGATACCACATAATGTCCCTGAGACCAGATGTATCAAATCCATGGAATACATTTCACCTTCTCTAAAGGTTCTACCAGGAAACTTTTGAAACCTATTAGATACCTTCCAAACTACATCCCTTAAGCAACGAGTACAAGAAAAATTGATATGATAGGGCATTTAGCGTGAAGTCTGCAATAACATGATTTGACCTAGGGTGCCAGATGTTGACCGGTGAAAATTTTAGAAATCCATATCAAAGACTAGGTAGAATGTGTCCTGGAAAAAGAGATTTTACTCGTCGAGCTATAGATTCACAGTGTAGGTTGTCAGAGATATTGAAATAAAGTTTTAAATGTGTGGAGATTGAGAGACAAGACCGGGAAAGTTCAAGGTTAGATTCAGTCTAAATTACTGGAAGTGGAAAGGAGTCAACAGTCTTTGCAGATGGGCTAAATCAGGGCTTAAGTACAAGATGGACTCAGAACCATTTTAAGGATCCTTCAATGAGATTTTACAATAAAATCTGCTCGATATTGCCTACGAAAAAGTCAATAAGAAATGGTACGTCCCTTCATTTCAGTTTCGTCTTATTCGAGGTCTGAAAGAAATATAAGAATAATGAGTTTTTTTTTGTTCCCTAGAACATAAAGTGATGATTTCCACCTTACGTGCTGATGCCAGAAGATTTCTCTTGTCATCCGACTAAAAATGACGCGACCTACGCCACAGGTTTTCCCTACGCAAAAAAATCATAACTAAAAGGGGTCGCTTTATGTACGCGTGGTGGCATGTATCTTACTAATTAATATACGGTACAAGCAAATCGAGCGAATTGACTCAATTTATACGAAACTGGGTACACACACGGGATGATACGAGCGAAAGTATAAATAGTTAAATGTCAGCGGAGCATGTTGGCGTGTATATCATCTCTTACAAGCAGATAGCTGTAAACAAAGAGTGAAGTTGTATTTTGTCGGATACACAATAAAGTGGCTGTGAAACGTAATCACTTTTTCCACGCGAACGGCGGCAAGCCAAATGACGCCCTTTTGCCATTTCACATTGTCGTTCTCTGATCGTATTTACTCGCTCCTCTCTCGCTGCCGGTGCGCGTCTCTGTTTTCCAACATCGCGAGTGCGAATCTCAGGTTGCACCAGCGTGTACCGCCTTCTCATGCCCGGACGAGTAAGTAATCACGTTTTACAGTCCGCCAGACAAATGCCTATCTCGTCGTGTAAGCGAAAAATAATAACACGCGAGCAATATCGCGGTAATGACAAACTTCTTCGACTCCTCTCGGTGTTCATTAAAATTTAAAGGCCGCTCGATGGTCGCTGCACTATATCGTCATGAAAAGATGAACTCGTGGCGATCCCTTTCGAAAGAGGGAGAGACAGTGAAGAAGCGCGATGGAATGGCAATTGAATATTTTCATGCATGAATAATGAAAGAAAACGAACGAAGAAGTCTCGTCAACCTACGGAGAAAAACTGTCACAGTCAAATTCGATATAAGACATCGAGAGTAAAGGTGAAAAATACCCCGGTGATGGGATTTATTTATTTACGCTTCGATGGATTTTTTGAAAGTTAGAACCAGGAACGGATCATAAAAAAATATACTATTCGAGATTTCTTTCATCTCTGAAAGTGTAATGATTTATTATTATTTTCTTAGAACGAACTCAATCAAGCATGGGTGGTGATTTTGATAAGTAACGTACATAAAAATGTACTTATCAAAAATCTGGAAAAGTAGGTACTTGAAAGCACATCAATTGTTACCGAATTCACAAATATACGCATCGTTATCGTAGTGTAACAAAATAATAAAAAAGTATGCTCAAGCGCTTAGGGTTAGGATGGCATCTTCTTAACTTTTTAGCAAGGTGTGAAATATAAGAACGATCCACATTAATTGTAGTGGCCAGAATGATGATAGTAGTTAGCCTTCCGAAACGTTGTAATAAAAAAAAAAAATGAATGAATAAAATCAAATGAAATTCTAAGATGGTCAATAGTGCCAATAATTATTAATATTATATATATTTTTTTATCTGTTTGGTTTGGGCTTCCGCCGCACAACGAGAATTTCCGCATGCCTACCCGTTTCTATGAAACATTGGGCTGAAACCGATCTCTCACCGCGAGTACACAACTATTAACATGAGCTTCTCGGTAGCATTTTCTCCATCGCCCAACACAACGATAATTTCCACACATTCGTTCGCTCTTACCAAGCATGGGACCTCAGCAAATCTCTTTACCTTTGGCTTACAACAGAAGACGACACAATCGAAGGGTAAGGGTACCAGAGAAAACTTGGCACAAATTTTCTCCCAAAAATTCACTACTAATTCGGGTTTGCATTTCTAAGGCTCCTCAAACGGTTGGAAGGGGGAAACAGACCATGACACAAGACAAATTCGATGGCACAATCTAGGACGATAGTACTACAAACAGGTCAGCCAGATTTCAAGTCAAATATTTGAATGGGGGTGGGTGTAGTATATCACCAAACTTCTAAGCATTATTACAGGGGTAGATGGTACAACTTATTTGATGGTGGTTTTACTGGGTAGTATCGAAATTTGGTTCAAAATTCGATGTGGGGAACGGTGTCACATTTGACCGAACCCTCGATCCAGAGGTTGTAAGGGAAGGAGATTGGTACAGATGAAACTAATGGTGGTACAATCGGGTACTAAAGAGACAATTGCAACAGGTTTTGACTCCAAATTAGAAATGAGGCGGGTGCAGTGACGCGAGCCTCGCACGCTACAAGTGAGCATTTGGTGAGCAATATTTTTTTTCTCTAGAGAATTTTTTTTAGCGTGCAAGTTTGACGGGTAATTTCGAAAAAACTGATATTTGTGGCACAAGTAGAATTAAATCTGGCATATTTCTCGCACAGTTTGTCCAGACTAAAATGAATGAACTTCGTTTTAAAATTTGTTTCTTCTCAATATAATATAATTTTTTCTTTCTCTCTAGCTATTCGGTTTATTTTCTCACGAACATCTTTTACTGAAATTTCCAAGATTTCTTTCCAATATAGTTGTATCTCTTTTATTGGAGGCGATAAACGTCAAAAATAAGGCCAAGCCTGCACTTTTTGATAGAAGCATGAAATTTGGGATACTTTTTTTTATCTCACTGTCAATAATCAAAATCGACCGCGAGACACGCTTGCAGACCCCCAGGGTCCCCTCAGGGGGCAATTTTCCCCAAAAGAATGTTTGTTCGAAATAATGGACAAAATAACAAAGATACGATAAAAATACCTCAGTTCAAAATTAATCTACGTGAAATTTCCCATAAAACTGAATACCACATATTATTTCATGTTGACTAATAAAAAGCCCCCTGCAAGGCATTTGACTTTTTTGATTTTCAACACATTTCGTCGAAATTATCAGAATTATTGCGGCTTTTATTGAATTATTCCACGACAAAATCCTCTCATAACGGGCTGTCTGCAAAATATTGTCATAGAAGTGAAATTTCAGCATGATTGGCGCCAAAGGGGGAGGGAAAAGCTAAATTTGATATGCCGCTTATTGTGCGTGTAATCGTAGCTTTCAACGCAATTAAAAGAAAATTTGATATAATTCTTCCTGAAACTCCTACCACTATCGAGTTCGATCAGGAAACACGCTTTCGGATTGTCAGAACTTCCTCAGACAGGCAATTTTCCCAAAATATTGGATAAAATAACACAGTTACGGTAAAAATACGTCAATTCATAACAACTATTGTACATACAGATTTGATGAAAATAGAGCAACCACTTTAAAGTCAAGGAGGTTACTCAAATATTAAACTTGACAGTTTCTCTTAAGCAGGCGTGACGTTTGGACGTTTATCATCATTGATTGGAGTGAACCTAAAGATTACAATTAAATAGTTAGCTACTATACTCCCACCCACGTTTTGAAATACTTTTAATTTTCTTGGTCACACATCGCATTACATCCGCATCGTTGAGTGCATGATGATGCCATATTTGCGCATTTACAACGTAAAGTAGAGCAATTCGACTTGCATTCATATTGCATATTTGATCAATTCGATACTTTGCCACACTCGAACCCATTGCTTACCCGCCCCCTTCTCCCAACCCCACTCAGTAGGGTCAAGATGAAGAGAACTTGCACGTGTTGCATTTCCCCAAATATGGGCTGTTAACTGAAGAATGGATAAAGTTATATAATAGCACAAATCAGAACTGAATTAATAATTGAAGTAACGAAAAAAAGTTATACATAAATTTTAAGCAAGATGAATTTTTTGATCAATCAATTGAGAATATGACTGGCCATACTACCCGTGGATGATAGTGAAACGTCGATTTCGAATAATTTTATGTGAGGACCAAAGCCAGATTTGTTCCCAATTAATTGTTCGATCATGTATTCCTTAACCTTGGTATGCCACTCGCAAAGAATGCTAATACAATTATGCCTTTGTCGCATGTTAATCGCGTCCTGTATCAGTGAATAGCTTTGTAATTTCTACCAGAATAACTTCATAAGAGCATGCACAAACTTTAAAACTAGTCGAGTACATGAAAAATAAGCACACGTGATGTAAAACGACGTACAGATATCCTTCTTCAATACCTGTTGAAGTTTGTTCTCAGACCTCCACTCTTAAAACGATTGAAATTATGTTATCGTGTCTCGATAAGAATCTGAATAGTATTACATTCTTTATACGGTCTTCAATTTCGCTGGACTCTTTAGTCACATCTATAACTGTGACTACATGTACACGAAATTTCATACAAAGTTTTACATCCTCTCCCCTTTATAACGAGTGCCAAGAGTTTTAAAATTCAACATGAATGGCAATATTTTGAAATAAGCCCGTTGTTATGGAAGATGGCAATATAATATTTCAATAGGAGCCACAAAATTCTTATAATTTCATCAAAAAGTGTTGAAAACCGAAAAGGTCGAATTCGGAAACCCCTTGCTGGGGGCTTTTCATTCATCAAAATCAAATACGTGACACTCAGTTTTATGGGAAATTTCACGTAGAATAATTTTGAACTGAGGTATTTTTACCGTATCTGTGTTATTTTGACCAATATTTCTAAAAAGTTGAATTTCTTGGGGAAAATTGCCCCTGAGGAGGTTCTGGGGGTCCGTAAGCATGTCTCCTGATCGAATTCGATTAAGAATTATACCAAATTTTCTTGTAATTGTCTTGAAACCCATGACTACACACGCAATAAACGGCATATCAAATTTAGCACTTCCCTCCCTCTTCGGCGCCAATCATACTGAAATTTCGCTTCAGTGACAATATTTTGCAGACAGCCTGTTATGAGAGGATTTTGTCCCGAAATAATTCAATAAAAGCCACAAAATTCTGATCATTTCGACGAAATGTGTTGAAAATCAAAAAAGTCAAATTTGGAGACCCCTTGCTGTGGGCTTTTTATTCGTCAATATGAAATGTATGGTATTCAATTTTATGGGGAAATTTCACATAGATTAATTTTGAACCGAGATATTTTTACCGTATTTGCGTTATTTTGTCCAATATTTCGAAAAATTGAAATTTTTGGGGGAAAGTCCCTCCCTGAGGGATCCTGGAGGTCTGCGAGCGTGTCTCGCGATCGAATTTGGTTATTGACAGTGAGATGAAGAAGTATACCAAATTTCATGCTTTTATCAAAAAGAACAGGGTTGGCCTTATTTTGACGCTTATCGCCTGTAGGTACTACGTCATCTTGCACGTACGATATCATGTGTTCGAAGAATTGAGCTTGATTCAATGAAATCAATAACTCCATTGTAAGTATTGTCGTATAATGTAAAAATGACAATCGTAATCTTTTCGTAAAACTATAATATCCTGATGAGCCATTCATTTCAAATGACTCTTTTATATTCTCTAAATGCCCTTTTTCAAAATCCTCCTCTACTCACTGCAATTCTATCTCTCCGTGTATTTTTTTTCTCTAGTGATTATGTACTAGACTAGTATTCTACATTAGTATCCGATGTATGAGTATTGTGTAAAAGTTGTACAGGTAACTCCTAGAAAATGATTTACGCTACAGCGTACAAATTTCAACGAGCCGAATCAGGATCATTCAACGCACGAACGAGTAATATAAATGACTATATTATATTTCTATTTCCGAAGGTAAAAAGCGATAATTAGGAACGAGACTGTAGGCGAGGACGTGGAATGGTTTCGTGGGAGGGGGGTATGAGCAAACAAGGGTTGAAAAAAACGCCACGATCACGTGCACGTAATTTGGAACGTAAAGTGACGGTAGTCGACTATACGAGTATAATTTACCAATACTTTTTGGGGTGAGACGTCAATCGAATGCAAATAAGGGGTGTCGAATGTCACCTTTTAATCGAGAGCGAAATATGGGATTTGTTTGATTGGAGTCGTTTGTTTAAAAACTATCCGCGTCTCCCGCTCGACAACTACGATATCATGATTCACAATATAAATACTTCCTCCTCCCTCTATAAAGTATAGGTCTGTAGTGTAATACATTTTACTAAATCTTTCTATTTCTCGATTTTTCACTCATTTTCAAAATTTTAAATCATGACACTCACAGGTGCTTCTTTGTTTACAATGTTAGCATAAACCTTGTTCCCAAACATTGATAGAATATTTACGTGTGTTTCGATTCTGAAGAGTCAATAAGAAAAGCTATAGAAAATAATTATAAAAACTCGTCGCTTCGTTTTTATTCTTTTTAAAAGATACATAGTTGAATTTTTCATTCCGAAAATGACCATTTTTTATTGGCTGTTGAATTGGCTAGCTTTCATTATTGTTTGTGCAGCTAGACGGCCCGAAATTGATTGGTTGGAAGTAGTCCCTCATCTCGAAAATGTGGAGAAATTTTATCAGCAAATAAGAAAACAAAATGCGAGTAAGTCGACAATTTTTCTTCATACGTATATTCTACTCATTTTTCCAACTGTTACGACTCAATCAAATTAATTATCGCAGAGTTGTACGATGGGAAAGAACATACCTCACACGCGTACGCCAAGAATCTCATTTGTTGGAACTTACTGGCCAGTGGTTTCTTTGATATGACCGGCGTCGAATTAGAGCCAATCGATATGAACATGGTATGGGTGTACTACGAGCTGAAGCTTATGTATCCTGAAATAATGAAAAAGCTGTACGAAGAGGTCCCTGTCTCAAAGTCTACGCCAGAACTTACAAAGTTTCGATACTTGAATCCAACCTTTAGGATCAATGTTAATTTGGAGAAAGGATCGGTACCCGAGTACGCGTTCTTATGTCTTGGTCGACATAGGAGTACCACCAAAATCACCGAATTTTACGTCTCCGAAGAGTATCAAGTCGGGGACGGTTCACTCTCACGAGCTGTAGGTCGGTTTATGTTCACCTCTAGCGGTGAAGGTGTTGATGAGAGAATAAAAGTTTATTTATTCGCCGAAGAACCAGCGAAAATACTGACGAATGCGCATTATAATATCGAGCATCTTTATGTGCAATCCAGAGAAAATAAGGAACCAGGTAAATTACACAAGCGGGTATAAAAAAGTAGGTATATTTTGATTGCACTCCACGAACTCCCAGTCCAGATGCCAACACGCAGAAAATTATTTGTTGAACAGAATACTGAGGGGCAGTTTTACCAGTGACCGCCCGATAGCGGCTGATTAGGGTTATGTTATAAGCTGAACGTTGAAACAGCTTGAGTCCTCAGGAGCTTCAAATTTCGCGAAGTTCTTAAAGTAGGTCGAGGGCACGCATCACGTCATCAGCTCGTGACGCGAATTTCAGCTTGACCCTCACACAGTCTTTAGACATCTGAAGAGTTTGGCTGAGGTATGGGCGAGGATGGTGCTATCGGAAATTGGTTCCACTTCGTTAACTCGTGACACAAATTTCAGCCTGACAGAGACTCAGCCTTTAGACGTATATATGTCTAAATCTGAAGGGTTCGGCTCAGGTTCGGCGGAGAATGGTACTATCGGAAGTTGTGGTTTCTTTCTCAATCTTTCCAAATCGTATGATAAATTAGCGCCCATTGCATCTTCTACAGTAGCAGAGGGCTATCCTTAATTTCAGCTATTTTCCTATATCTGTAACGAATTACCCCTCTCTTCTTTCTACGTACGGTAGCTGAAGTCGTTGATAGTCCCTCTCCTCTATTAAATTATCGTGATAGTTCCTTTTCTACAGGAATTTAAATTAAGAATCATCGCTTGGTATGACGTCACACCTTTCTGCTTGTACTTTCCATGGTCTTTAGGAATTTAACGGATGTCCCATCCTCATGGTGTTATGTAAGGCTTTCAAGTCTTTCCTGTATCTCTTTCTTATCATTCAAGTCAGGCTTGCCCAACCTTTTCTAACAAGCGGACCACTGAGGCGGGCCAATTTTTCCGACTTTTAATATTATGTAATTAAAAAATTTTCTTGTATTTCTTTTTTAATTTGTCTACTTTCTTAACGGGGTCTTCGGGGGCTGTAGATTGAGCTTGGCTGATCGAAGTATATTGACGATAGCACTCCCTTCTTCAATTTGTGTTTTTTCTTTGGAATCAATTCAAGTATGCATGATCTATGTCAGTTTTAGTCCAGCTTTCATGCTCGGTGAAGAGATTTACTCAAGATTTCATAGCAGAAGCTAGACCGTAATCTGGGTCTATCTCTACAGAGTTTCACTGCTACAAATTGTTGCAAGTCTTCCTTCTATACAGGATCGGAACTCGAATTCTTTCGAAAGGCCATTGATGACGTCACAAAGGTCGGATGAGGATGTAACCCCACTGCTCGGAATTAATCTGAACAGAAATATTTTCAGCTTGGAAAACTCCTCTGAGCCTTTGCTTATATTCAGTCTAAGATTTAATTCCAGCCCAAAATTCCATGGTTATTCTTCGTAGTCAGGCCTCAATCCGAGAACATCATCCATCACTGTTGTCTTCTATGCATTCTCTCGTGACTGACCATTCTTGACCCTATGCTACGGCCACAACCAGGGCAGATCATCGGTGTATTCTGTGTGTTTCCGGATCCCGTTCGTTTCCGCTGACCAAAGATGCCGTTGTTATGCTGGGCTGCGTTTCTCCATTTGGCGCGGTCTCTGCACAGCTCCTCCCAGTTCCCGTGAATTCCGGCATTTTTCAGGCTTGCGTGCAGCATATCTTTGCAGCGCTTCGTTTGTTCGCCCGATGTTCTGCAGCCCAGTCCGATCTCGCCGTGTAAAACCTGTTTGGGGAAGCGTTCATCGGGCATCCTTAGAATACGCCCTGTCCACTTCAGGAGGTTCCTGGCCAGGCTTCGCTATATTGGATCACTTTTGGTTAGTTCCAGATAAAGTCCACAATCTTGTAGTTTACGATCCACACTGATGAGGAACGAGATCATGTCGACGTTGAAGAGCAAGGGAGCCGTACGCCGCGCCGTTAGCAATCTCTAATCCATCGGTAACATTCCGCTTATATGAGTGGAAGTCCGCGATTATATTCAGCAGTTTTGACGGACATCCAAATTTTCTCAGTACCTGCCATAGCGACTGCCTGCTAACCACGTCGAAGGCTTTGTCGCATGAAGTGAGGAGTGTTTCACTCTGGTTCTTTCCTGAATGTGGCGTTGGGTGAAAATCATATCGATGGAGCTCCTGCCAGGGCGGAAGTCCGCCTGTGACTCCGGAAAATAAGTCTCTAGTGTGGGGAGCAATCGGTCCATGATTATTCTCGCCAGTATCTTCCCAGCCTCACGCAATGAGGAGATCCCACAGTAGTTGGTGTATTCGGCTCGTTCCCCCTTCCGTTTGAAGATATTCCCTATATTGTTGCATCTTTATAGTCCATACGTACCATTTCGTCTTCCCATAAACAGTTTATGCAGCGTTCTTGTGAGTTGATGTAAAATTTTTCTACCTTAATCAGGTTTAGAATCTGTTCTTTAGAGTTTCATACTTGAGACATTCCCCAAGTTCCTTTTATAAAGGTTTCGTCAGAATCCCTGAATAAGGTGAAAGTAATTGATGACGTAAAAAAATCTGACGTAGATGTTTTCCTCCCCTCTACCAAATGGAAGACGGGTTCTCGAATAAAAATGGATTTCTCCTTGAGCCCTAAAAACGATGGTTTACGTCTCCTATCAATTTTCGATTTGAAGAATGATTTGTGAAACTTTAGCGTTGTCCCTGCGAGATCATTTCGGTAGACGAAGATCGAAAGAGCCTTCAGAGGGTGGCCACCCTATCTCTCCTTTGTACGGTCTACTAGGTAATTATATTTCTGGCAGGAAGAGAGCGCAGTGAAATTTCTCTTCTTAATCTCTCTGTTGTAGAAAAATCTTATTTAAAAAGGGTTTATTTGCCGGATACCTCCAGAGTGACTGCATTCGTTTTCGTGTTTGGAATTCCAGTATAACATTGGTTCTTTATTGCTCAAACACAGGTTTTCTGTTTACAATGTTTTGTTTCATTTGCAGCAAAGTCACCGGACTCTGATCCTTTATGCAGCCTCAGCGTTAAAGAGCAGGTTCAAATTTGCACATCTATTTTGAGTTCTCCTCATTTCGACGATGATGTAGATTATGTTCCGGATATTGACGTGGCCCCGACAGAGTGCAATAAGCGGAAGATAGCACTTTCATCGGGCGACTCTGCCAACTACGACGAATGGATGATGGAGTGTGCGGCCATATCCAGCGAGGACGATTTACCCATTACGTATTACCTATCGCAAGCTTACGACCCTCACAAGGTGTTTGTTTTTAGACCCAAGTCAGACGCTACAGAAGAGGTGATGACTGTGGAAACTTTGTGCGTTAATATAAGAAATGTTAAAGGATAACTTACTAAGTAGTAACTTATATATATAGTTCAGATCATAATGGACAAAATATTATTATTCAAAAATACGTATTCCAGTCTTCAACGAAAATTGTATTAAAAATCTCCTAACAAATTAATTTTATGAAATCGAGTGCAGGCAGAGTGAGATGAAGATGGAGATATTTTGTCTTTATCTAGCAGTGCATCGGTAATGATGAGGTCATTATTAGTTTCAGGTTTTGCTCGTAAATCGTTCCTATTAGTGCAGAAGGCTCTGCGCTCTTCCCTCCTACACCTGCAAGATACCATCAGAAAATGAATTTTTCGTCCTCTATGTTCTTATTTGAAAACATGGGTTTGAACTTCTTCCCCTCCCTTCAACAGTACTCTGAATGTTGGGTAAATCTTGAAGTATTCTTATGCCATAAAATTTTAAAAAACGCCAGAATTATATTACTGTCTACTATGTTGAAAAAATACTTGATTCAGTGGTCTTCAGTTATGAAATTTGATCGTCTAGGAATTTCGAGCTTTTAGAAACAAATTCCTCAAAACAAAAATTTTAATTCTTATTACCGTAACAATTTCATAAATAATTATATTGTATTATTCGTCATCTTCTTCAGGTAGACTCCCCACAGCAAAGTCGAGAAACTTATTCTTATATTTCCCGACTGTTCGTGCCAAAGATCCAAAAAGCTCGTTGACGAACGAACCAGTGTTATGTTTACTTCTCATGAGAGGCGCAACCACTCCCGGTTCTATTTCCGTGAATACATAATAATGATCTTCTTGTTCGAATTCAGCTCTTTCGACCATCGTCATGTACAAATAACCGATTCCTTCTTCGTCTACTATGGCAGGGCATCGGACCAAGGTCTCAGTCTCAGAAGGTACATCATGAAGTCGAAATCTAATCGTCTTTTCAACGATTAATATCTTCTCAGCGGGCGCTTCTTCGTCGAAGAAGATCCTATTATAACGTAGCAAAGGTTCGTTCAGATACTTTCGACACAGTTCGAATTTCATGAACGCGTTCAGTTCTTCTAACATGCGCAGAGGTACACGAATCGGTTCAAGTTTGTGACCTGTAAAAGGAATTTTAGTCATATTAAAAAGTTTCGGAGAACAATACATCAAATTTAGAGAGTTTCTCATCAAAATATACAGAAGTGAAGATTTTTTAGAATTGCACCAAGGAGATACAAATCACAAAATAAGATTTTTTTTTCAAAATCTTCTCCTTTGATTCCAGATTTGTAGAATTTTGGAGGAAAATGATCAAGTCACTCATTATTGCAGATCTGCACCTAATCAATTTAATAATTTTTTCGATCAAGGAAACTAATTGTTAGAAGTTAGAAGTTAGACGGAGAAAATGAATTCAATTCTTAGGTATGGGAAATCCAATATTATCCTGGACAATGGAATGTTCGCAGGATTGATGAGAACCACAGAACCCTCTATTCTGTTAAAGCTCGGGAGTTTTTCTGAGTCAAGAACTTGTTACTTGATCTAAGCTTCCTGAGAGCGTCGCGATCTGGATGTGCATACTACATATTTTTCAACTCTCAAAATTAGCTACAGTGGGTTTCTAGCTACAAAATTGAAGATTTCAGCATTACCACGCAACTATTCGAAATTTATTTTCCCAGGTTTCTCCACGTAGGGGCAAAACAGGGAATGTTTGGGTGGTGCGGCAATTTGATGTATATTGAGGGACGAAGATAGTGGTTAAGGTGCTACAGGTAGCATACCAGAACCTTGAGAAACCTAAAAAAAAACTAATGTTCTCCACACATTGTCTGGTAAAAAATATCAAATTTCGTTTGATCCGATAAGTTGTGGCTAGTTGAAGGGAGTACACAAGTGTTGTCCAGAATTTTTTTCACTTTGACAATGAGTCAGAGTGTTACCCATCATCTTCTGCGACTGGTTTTCTCACTAGCTTTTCCGTATTGCTTGTCGCACTTGCCTTATTCATGGTGATAAAACTTTCAAGTCTAGAAAAAGTAATCACAACTGAAAGATACCGGTGCTTTATTAAGTTTATTTTGTAAGTATGTGTTTTTAATCTTTGTGCGTTCAATTAATTTTCATTGTTCATCCGTGCAGAAGAAGCTGCTAATCAGGTCAGTCTTACATTCATCTTTTTTTACGAGTAGTATTCTATTTCTAATCTTTATTGAAAATTATTCTCCTCATTTCAATTGGTCGTCGCTCTCTTCTGTATGTCGTCTCTACTGTCAACAAACCCACAAGTTACCTATGAATCTCAGTCCATCTTTGAATCTTTATCTGCCATAGATTCTGAAAATATGGGCCTTCTTCAAGTAGCAAAATGTCGTTAGATTCCACATCAGAAGCGAGTTTAGTTGATCTTTCTATTATAGTCAATCTATGGACCGGACATATTTTTGTTCGTCTTCATGACTTTGTTCTCCCACTTTGTAGATCTTCCGTACTTCTTTGTTGTGCCTTTTCTTTCTAAGAAAAATAATAGGCAAACCCAAGAGTTCAATCTTGTCCTGTGAAGATACTCGATTCCCTTGAAGGAAGTTTTTTGGTATTTTGTATTGTATCTACAATCCTTTAGTTGTATGATGCTGAAAGTTCCTACGCCTCTTCAACCATAACTTACTCATGAGAATTTATGTCTATTCATGGAACAGATAAGTTTATTGGTCGTCATCACTCATTTCTCATGGTAACAAGGCGTGGTTCTAATCCACGGACCTACGGTGTGAGTTCTTCTACTTATTAGTTTTTTGTTTTGTCTTCTTCCGCAATTAATCTCAGTCTATATTTCCTGGAACAATTGAGTTACTGAAGATATCTGTGGCAAGTTCATAGATGCCTTGTGATAGAAATTGGGGATCATTTGTTCATAATGCAAGAAAAGTATAAAGACTCACGAAAACCATTCTCCTTCATCTACCCGCTCATATGTGATTTATGTTTGGGGACTTCTCATAATGGGGTTAGCTGCGTTTCAAAGAAGTTACAAATCATTCGAACACTGTTTTGTAGAAACCCAAATTTAAAATACAAAGATAAAATACTTTAGGATCGTCTCCTCCATTAAGAACACACTTGTCACTTGAATTCTGAAGTTGCTGTGGTTCAGCTGAACTTTATTTGCCCGTAAAACTGAAGGTGCGCCCTCTGGTGGTAACAAGAAATATATTATGCAGCCTGCTGGTTGGTTGATTTGGACGGGAAGGTGATCATAGATGAAACGTGAACTAAATAATTTCTAAAAAATTTAAAATTTTAATGATTCGACAGAAAATTACAAGGCAAATATTTCTGTTCCACGCAGTATTCATTTATAAACTGTTTCTTGTATCTCAAATATGTATTGCTCAATATTTATCAACCTAATATCCCTTGTGGAAACTAAATTCAAGATTTCACCCACTTTTGAGTGGATATTGTAGAAAATCAATGAGCGAATTTTAAATATGCTTTTAGACTTCAGTGGCGTAATAGTTTTGTGATCCGATTGTGCGAAAAAGGGGTAAGCGTTGAACCTCACTGAAGAAGAGAAAAAGACGGTTCTTGTATTTGTTCGTTACTCTCTTTGAGTATATTTCTCTACCAAGCCTACTTCGTTAGCTGCTCGGGATCGCTTTCATTAACTGTGTTAATCGAGGCAAACAAGGAACCTGTTGTATGGGGGTTTCTTTGTACTTTCAGGCTAGTTATCGAAACGTTCCAGTTTTTTTATGGGAATGAAAGATCCCAAATGATATAATCGGTCCCACTCGAGGGTTTTTATAAGTAGAGATTAAACTGCGTTCTTCACCTCTGAAGCTAGAAAGTCCATATTTTTCCAAGTTCCCCCGCTATTAGATACAGCTCAATCTTCGAATTTTTTACAAGTCTCTCTCCTATCATATATAGCAAAGCGCCGGCTCATCGATTTAGCCCTGTGAACAAGGGACTATATAGGCCACCTCCAGGTTACTGTATGCGTAATGCTATAAAAACAAGTTCCGTGAAGGTGAAATAAAATGAAATTCTAATTCAGGAAGCTCGACCATTTGAAAAAGTAGGAAGAAGAGTTACAACTACCATACTTACCTGATTTCAACCGAAGGTAATTTCTCAGAACGAAGTAGAAAAATTCTCCTCGATCGCGATCATTATTGACGAATCCAAAATTCCTGCTGTAGAAGGACAATTCAGCCTCGGTACCTGATTTGCCGTCCTTGAAAGTTTTCGTGCCTTCGACGTCGATAAAATTCCGCCGTTGCGGCTTCCAGTTTTCTGGTTTCTTCTTTAGCCCCGCCGACACATGATGAATAGGTGAAGGAAGGATAACTATTAGAATAAGACATAGGATTACTTCCGAACACATTGTGCATATTAATACCGTGAATATTTGTTATTTCAACACAGGCGGTGACAAAGAAATGGTTTATTTACTAATAAGTAGGAATCGAGTGCTCGAAACTCTTGCTTATTTTGCTTCGAATTCATTCTCACCATCAAAGATGAGACTTCTTGATTGACAGGTTTCCATCATCCACCACGGGTCACACTATAAAGAATGATATTGACGGGCTGAGAATTAGCCATTTTATATTTTAGGGTTGTATAACTATGAACTATTTTATTGATGAAATCACGTCATTTTTGTCTCTCGAGAATATATTTAGTGATACTCCTCTCTTGATTTTGTACCTCTACAAAACGACAAGACTATAAAATCAAATTCATCGCGGTTTGTATTGTACGTTGAATTTGAAGTTCGTGAGAAAATATAAAATGGTTTGTTGTAGTAATGGATAGCCAAATCGCGTGCTAATTTCTATATTTAAAAATGGGGCTAATTTATATTTACGTACGCTCGTATATAGAAAATAAAGGTCGACGCATTTCCGGAAAGGTTTGTTATCGTAAAGCAGCAGTCAACACAATATTTACTCTGTATTGTAGGGGCAATTTAAGTTAGGCGTAACATATAATATAGAAAGTTTATTATTTTCTTACGGTGAGTTATTTGCACGACTTACGTACTTAGTACCTGTTCCACCTTGCCTTCATTCGGCTCAAGTTTACCTCTAATTGAAGAGAAAATTATTTCGCAAACGTTCGAAACGATAATTATTACATTATTTGTTTATTCTGGCACGCGGTACAGTTTTTTTTTTTTTTTTACAAAATATTTACTCCGGGAACACCTTTGACATATTTTGATCGATGTAAGCTCACGAGTGTGCGAGTGCGACAAGCAAAAAGTATACGGTTCAGAACTTACGAAAATATTTTCTCTCTCAAATATTCCAACCTTCTCGATTCTAATTTCTATGTCGACCCTATTTCGTATAGACGTCCTCAGTATCTGGAATACATCGAGTTAAACGCCATCGGCATATATCTTTACTTTTTCCTCCGTCAGACGGTTTAAGACTTTATTAACTTTCATTTAACCATTCGTTATCGAGGATTAGCGCGAAGCTGGGACGGAGAAATGCGAAGCGAGCAGTTATTCTGAGTCGCTAAGTCGTCTTAATTATTTTTATTGTGCAAGCGACCCGCTGCGCTATTATCTTTCATTATAAAACACGTGCTAGCTGTCGTTTCAAAAATAACTGATGATCGAAAATGGTGTTGTCAAAAACAAAACAGAATACGGTACATAATTTTGGGCTCGCCGGGGCGCTCGATGCGATATATTATTTCCAATTATTCGAACAAATTTAATCAAATAAATGTTAACCAGCCGCCTCCGCGATGGAAACAAACGAACACCGTTTAACTTTACAACGCGAAAAAGCCACACAGAGTACAATTTAGAGCTTCGCTCGGAATACAGTGTGAAAAATGCCATAAAAGGATGATTCTCTATACTGATGTAAGTCGTAATTCCTGACATTTATCTATAATATTGGACGAGATATAGCGGTTCGAGATGATATTGCTAGATTTCTTTAGCTCTTTTTACGCACATTCGATAGAGGCGGCGTGCAAAGTGATAAGGAAGAAAGAAAACTTTATCAACGAAAAAGAATTTGACGGAGAATTTTTCGTCCGCGGAATATTTAAATAAGAAATAAACGTTGTCTAAATCGAGCGAAACTCGTAGTTTGTATCGGTTTCGATGAAAATGTTGATTCCTCTTTCGAAAGAAAAACGCGGAAGGATTCTTTTTCCTTTTTCATCATCAGTAATCCGCCTATTTCAAATTCTTTTCGCTGGGATAAGTACATTCTTGTACCACGAATAAAAGAATTGTATCGAGAATGGAATTTTTATAATTATACAATTGCTGCGGAATCCATTGATTTGAACACAGAAAATATGATTCTTTGGAATTAATACCTACGCACATAAGCTGAATTTCGTTGTTGTACGCCTAATGGTCGAATGGACAGCTAAGTCAAGAGGAGGAAAGAGCCCGCATACTGCTAAGGATGAAGGTCTCATGAACTTGATTGATGAAGTTTTTTTTTATTTTCTGTTAGGTACATTGTACTAAGATTTTGAACTCGACTACAGTCGATTTATGGAGTCCGGGAAATACTCAAGGAGGAGCGAGAACCAACTAGAAGATTTTACGTATTGATCGAATTTGGGGCACGGAGAGAACGAAATGATTCTGCAGCTGATAGGGATGGATACGAGTGAAAAACTTACTCTCCTCAAGCTGCTTCTATGTCCTGTTCAAATTTCGTCTTTTGTGGTACTTTGGGAAATATTGACTGAAGAGTAAGAAAACAAAAGAAGTTCTTACACAAGAGGAGTGTACACCCGAAGGTGTAGCAAAATTATATTGAACCACAAGAAAATCAGCCGCTAAACGTTTTCGGTTAAACAACCATCATCGGAGCGTAAACGAAAGCGACTGAATCCAACATCAACAAAGACAGAGGGAGTTAACCAGAAGATCATGATTTAACCAGCGAGTCATCGAAGTTTGAATCATTCTCATATACTGGCTCAATCAGACCCTCTTCAGGAATGAACCTGTTTAAAACCGTGAAGTCTTCGTTATTCCGGTGTCGTATGATTTCTATATTTTCTAAAGCCAACCGTTTAAAATATGAGTTCTCCCTATGGAGGAGGATACCAGAGCCTTCTTTGAATTTATGGCCATTCTCGAGTAGATGATCAGCAAAAGCCGACTCACCCAAATTACCCTTCTCCCACGTTTTTTTATGCTCCTCAATTCTTATTTGGAGCTGACGCCCAGTCATCCCTATATAAATACCTGGGCAATCGTTGCAGGCTATACTGTATACACCACTTCGCTCGACTGGAGGAATCGGGTCCTTCAATTTCACAAATAAACTTTTTACAGTATTAATATTATAAAACGCCGGCCGGAACCCAAAAGGACCGAGTACCCTGCCCAACTTCAACGAAAACTTGCCCAAGTAAGGGAGTTTAATCCAACGTTTTCTACTGTTATGCAAATCCCTAAGGAGGAAGGTGGTATAGAATCGAGGCATTTTCTCGTAAGCCTCCTTCGGATCATTAAATCAATGTCCACACGAACTTGGTTCACTCTGGCCAGGTACTTAATCGTCCCTAGTTCCTTCTGGAAAGCATCCTGACTCAAGGAAATACTAGTCAGTCGATGTATCAAACTATTTAAGGTAGCGATCTTGTGTGCAGCGGGACAGAAAGATGACCCATGGATTGTTATATCAGTCGAAGTTTCTTCTCTATAAATACCAAATTCATGGACGCCATCTCTAATAAATATGGACAAATCCAAGAAATTTATTAATAATCCGCCAACTTCCAGAGTCAATTTTATGGAAGGATATCGGCCATTTAAGTGAGAAAGGAACTCACTAAGGAGTTCCACTGGGCCAGTCCACGCACACAATATGTCGTCTACATACCTATGCCAGTAAAAGACGTAATTCAGAAGTGCCTGGCCCGAAGAAAAAAATTCGACTTCAAATCTGGACATGAAAACCTCCGATATTAATGAGCCCAAAGGGGACCCAATAAGGATCCCCACTTCTTCCGGGAATTCGAAAAATTTTCCCTCAAATTTACAGAAATTGGGAGTCCAACAAACTCTCAGAAGGTCGAAGAATTCCACCAATTCCTCATGGGGGACACCAGTTTTTACGAGCAATTCGCCCATATGTTGGATTGCGACAGCCTTCGGGACGTGAGGAAATAATCCCACCACACCAAAGGAACATAAAATCGTTTCCTCAGGGAGGCTTATATCCTTCAACCTCTCCGTCAACGAACCTGAGTTTAATACTGAGTGAGGGGAGGTATAATCTACTCGCGATTTGAACCAACTATCAATAAATTTAGCTAACAAATAAGTTGGTGACGAGACAAATGACACGACCGGCCGCATTGGTACATCTTTTTTATGTACTTTGGGTAATCCATATAGGAGAGGAGGAACCGGGTTAGGCTCCAAGAGAGCTTTCTTTGTCCGAGGACTCTTAATAATCACACTACAATTATTAATAGTGTTCCTCTCCTCTTTGACAGAACTGGGGAAACAGAAGAGGCTATTCTCCTTAGCGTCACATTGTTCCAGCACTTCATGAACCCCGGATACATAAGAGGACTTCTCCATAATCACTACGGCGTTGCTTTTATCCTCCTTGGTAAGGATTAAGCCCTCCTCCCTGACCTTCCTCTTTAATCCTTTAATCACCTCACTACAGGCATTACTTATGCGGGGGAGGGGAGTGTTACAAACCATTTCGGCACACTTTTGTTGGATATTCACTCCTGGTCCAATTTTGACTGTCAAGTCAGCTACTACGTTAGCCAGTGTCTCTTGGTTCTTAAGGGGAGGGCGATTCTACCACCTTCCTCCTTAGGGATTTGCATAACAGTAGAAAACGTTGGATTAAACTCCCTTACTTGGGCAGGTTTTCGTTGAAGTTGGGCAGGGTACTCGGTCCTTTTGGGTTCCGGCCGGCGTTTCATAATATTAATACTGTAAAAAGTTTATTTGTGAAGTTGAAGGACCCGATTCCTCCAGTCGAGCGAAGTGGGGTATACAGTATAGCCTGCAACGATTGCCCAGGTATTTATATAGGGATGACTGGGCGTCAGCTCCAAATAAGAATTGAGGAGCATAAAAAAGCGTGGGAGAAGGGTAATTTGGGTGAGTCGGCTTTTGCTGATCATCTACTCGAGAATGGCCATAAATTCAAAGAAGGCTCTGGTATCCTCCTCCATAGGGAGAACTCATATTTTAAACGGTTGGCTTTAGAAAATATAGAAATCATACGACACCGGAATAACGAAGACTTCACGGTTTTAAACAGGTTCATTCCTGAAGAGGGTCTGATTGAGCTAGTATATGAGAATGATTCAAACTTCGATGACTCGCTGGTTAAATCATGATCTTCTGGTTAACTCCCCCTGTCTTTGTTGATGTTGGATTCAGTCGCTTTCGTTTACGCTCCGATGATGGTTGTTTAACCGAAAACGTTTAGCGGCTGATTTTCTTGTGGTTCAATATAATTTTGCTACACCTTCGGGTGTACACTCCTCTTGTGTAATATGAATAACCATAAATTAGAACAACGTATCGATTCGAAAAGAAGTTCTGGCGGAGCCAAATAAATAAAGATTATTTTTAAATTCTTCCTATAGTTGCTCTATCCAGCTGGGGTATGGCAATACACCATTTTAGCAGCAAAAAGAAGTGTCTAACGTACGAATGCGTATCGCACAGCATCGCGAGGAAACGAACCTGACCGGTGTTGCCCGGCCCTGCCGAGTATTCCGCGACACTGCGCGAACGCGTTCGTGCTTGAGAGCCTTCTTTTTGCTGCTAAAATGGCGTATTGCCATACCTCCTATACCAGTTATAATACAAAACGATCTTTGATAGCGCATAAAAGTAAAGTGAAGACATCAACGAGCTAAAACCTCTTTGTGACGTCATCAGCTCTGACCATCTCTTTTTTCTCTGTTGAATTCGCAGATTTCTATATTGATTCAAGGGTTCCAAGTCTATAAACGGGCCGGAGACAGAAGCATAGTTGATCTAGTAAATTGTACGCTAATCCTGGCTTGAGCTGAGTATAACCTAGTATCAGTATCTAGTGTATCACGGTCACATGCTGGGCCTAGTTTAAAGCTTGTATAGCTTAATTAAGCATAGTTTGAAGCTAAAAGGAGTAAATTTATAGAGTTAACACGTTCCTCAATTTTATGGTTAGACATTATGATAAAGGGTTGTACTCAAGTGAGTAACGGATTACAAATTACCAGCCGTGAGCGCTTTCAGTTAAAAAACCCATATTCTAAGCGTAAACGAAAGAAAGCGACTGATCCTAACACCAACGAAAACAGAGGAACTCGAAATGAAAATCATGATTGAACTAGCGAGTCATCAAAATGTGAATCATTCCTATATATACTAATTCAATCAATCCCCCATCAGGAATATGCCTGTTTAGAGCAGTAATTTCTTCGTTATTCCGGTGTCTAATAATTTCGATATTTTCCAGAGTTAACCGCTTGAAGTACGAAATCTCCCTATGGAGGAGAGCCCCAGACCCCTCTGTGAACTTACGTCCAGTCTCGATTAAATGATCGGAGAATGCCGACTCGCTCAATTTATCCTTTTCCCGAGCCTTTTTATGCTCGGCTACTAGCGCCCATTCATCCCTACACAGATTCCAGAGCAATCGTCACACGCTACACTGTAAACTCCACTCCTGTCGACCACAGGAACGAGGTCCTTCAATTTCACAAATAAACTTTTAACAGTATTAGGATTATAAAATGCTGTCCGGAATCCAAAAGGGTGGAGGACTCGTCCCAACTGCAAAGAGAACTTAGTCTAATGCACCTGTTTTTACTGTCTAGATGATCCCTGGGGGTTGGACGTAGTGGAGTCGAGGCATCTCCTCCGGACCATAAGGTCAATGTCCACTCTAACTGGATTCACCCTGGCCAAGTACTTAATCGTCACTAGTTCCTCTTGGAAAGTCGCCAGACTCAAGGATATATGAGTCAGTCGATGAATTAGGCTGTTGAAAGCAACAATCTTATGGGCAGTAGGACAAAATGACGACCCGTGAATAACAGTATCGGTCGACGTTTCTTTTCTATAAATACCAAATTCATGGACACCACCATTAATGAAGATGGACAAATCAAAAAAGTTTATTGATGAGCCTCCGACTTCCAAAGTGAATTTTATAGGAGGTTACTGGCTATTTAAATACGTAAGGAACTCGCTCAGAAGTTCCACAGGACCGGGCCAAGCACATAAGACGTCGTCCACGTACCTGTGCCTATTACCGGAAAGCCGATGAAACATTCTACCTAACCCAGTTTATGAAACATTTTTTCTTCCCCTCAGAACATTCGAAATAATTCAGAAAAAATAATTTACTCCTAAATTATTGAACCGAGTCGAATGTAGCAAGAAGATCAATACAACGTTTTTTAGGATGAAGAAAATGGGAAAGCGCAGTTTCTGTCCGAAACTTTGATATCGTTCACCTCATGTAAGTGGCATCCGATGTCTTTTTTTTACTTACCTGTGATTTGATTTTCCATCTACATAGAGTTGTTGAATAATAAATGATACGCTCATTTTATCATCTAGTTTCGGACGCCCTCGCTGTCAGTCCGTCAGACGCCAAGACGAGTCACTCAAATAAACGGATCCGTATCGTTGATGAAAAATTTAGCCCATACTTACCGATTGTCTGTTTCGTGGCAAAAAGAACAAAAAGAAAATAAGAAAAGGCTGACAGCAACGCTATCGTAGAGTAAGAGTAAAAGAACAAACAATTAAGACGAAGTATTCTATACGTCAAAAAATGTCAACTTTCCCTCGTGTAAATCGCTTATTAATTGGCAAGAACGAATTCCAGCTCGCTGTCGCGTGGAATTCGCCTGACTGCTTCGCCCCCAAGAGAGGTCTCCAAGGAGAATGGTGGATTCTATTACGACGTCGGATAAGAATATTCGAAGGACTCGCCCGCTTGAACTACGTCGTATCTTATTTTCGTAATTTAGGAGTTCGCTGTACACGCTTCGTTTCATTTCTATACACGTGTAGTTATAAGTGGCTTTTTACTCTCCTTCGCATTCTTCGCAGGTAACTGGAGGAAAGTAAGAATAAAAATCTTATTATTGGGCACTTGCTTTTAGTTTTCTGCGAAAATTGAATCAGACGGAAATTTAAAGTCTTATGGTTCCACGATTGAATTTCGATGGCTCAGAAGCAAGTTGTGCACAATCTTACTGTAGGTTGAATAGATTCAAAATTGCCCATTCGTATCGTCATTTAGAGCGTCTGAAAGTACAAAGTCAAAAATTTTATTGAGAATTGAAAATAGCTCCAATTCTTCCTCTCTCATCGTCGCGTCGCCCTCTTATGAGTACATCACCGCGCGGATATAGGAACTAAAAACAAAACGGAGTCGTAAAAATCTTATCATATCGCTGGTAACGTCTCTTTGAGCATATTGCGCGTACTTTCGGAGGTTTATTAATGTCACTATAGCGTATACGTAATTAAAATTACATTCTACGGCGCTGGCGTATGCATTAAATACACTTTCAAGACTATACGAAAAGCTAACCGAAACGACGACATCGTAACGTCGCGTCGTTGACAATAAACTTTGAAATGTACGTTGCTGCATCACTACGTACAGTGTATTTCTGACTTAGAGGTACCTTAAACGAGAGCCCTGTGCCGATTAGCCTCGTAAAAAAGTCATAATGCGGGCTAATTTCTAATTCTCAGCATATAAGCCACAAAATGTTGTTTTGTTAGCGTCGGATGTCGTAATCGCTATCCTGTCAAGATGCTGCGGTGGAGCACACGCGACAATACAAATTGTAATCTGCTGTATGTGCAGGATAGCACTTCTTGCAACACGAAATAGTTATGAACAGTTACACAACTTCATAGGCTGTATATTCTTTTACAAAGACTAGATGATGTTGAATCGATTTTCTAAAAGAAGAGGCGTCATAAAATCTGCTATTTCTGACTCGATCTTAAAACCGAGATTGTATGTATCTGTATTGCCAGGCGAACAGTAAAACACTGCTAAAAATTGTGTGTGTGGCAACGCCCTGTGAGAAGATGATCCCAATTTTTTGGCTTCAAGCATTCATTCTCTCCGGAGCTAGAGTTTCGTTCCGAATGCATACTTCTGTGTTATAATTTTGCTCTTATATTTAAGAGCCTAATGAATTTGGAAAATTCCACTTTTTCCAAAGTTAGTCACTTAGATTCTTGAAGACTTTGTCTGTGGAAAGGGTCGATCCGTTCACTCACCGCTAGATAGCTTATCTTACAGTCTATTAGTCCAACAATGGGGCGTATCCCTATTTGAGAAATAAAAATGAGAGGTCACTTACTAG
Organism: Aspidiotus rigidus; assembly: GCA_035079385.1. Taxonomy (NCBI): domain Eukaryota; kingdom Metazoa; phylum Arthropoda; class Insecta; order Hemiptera; family Diaspididae; genus Aspidiotus; species Aspidiotus rigidus. Next base: position 12,753,960 of record JAVHKY010000001.1, read on the forward strand.
TAAACAAGAAACATGATGGCTCTGCCAGAAAATCTCTCTTTTTTTAAACATAGAACCTGTTCCATGAAAGTTTTTTCGAAAAATTTGCCGTAAGCCGTGCGTGGAAACTGATCAACCCTAATGAAAAATTTGGACTTCAAAAAATATCGACTTTTTGGGGTTTGAGTTGAAAATCCTCTCGTTTCAACACCTTAAATGTCAGCGGCAACTCGCCGAATATCAGTGTGACGCTTTCAGAAGCAACATCATTTGCTCACAGATGTGCACTACTTGCACTCAAATGGATTTAAAGTCCATTTTTTTTTCTTAGTGACAATAATTGTTCTGTAGTAGGAAGGGGATGAGAGTCAACATTCATAACTCTGCGGTGACCACACTGTAAGGACTACTGCGGTATCATTTACCTTACCATAATTCCCGGTTCCTCGTCTGTCCTTCAAATGTCATTGTAATGACATTTAGTCCAGTCAATAAAGATGAAAAAATCACAATTATGGGCCATAGATGTGACGGAAAGTTTTTCTTTTGTAGTGTGCTCAGGATAACCCTCTGATTAAAATACCGATGAGTTCTACGCGCTCTGCCTCCCGTAGAGTCCCCCCATGGCCCCCTTTATCCCCGAATTTCAGTTTTTCGTAATTTCCTCGAAAACTAAGCATTTCAGAGAAAAATGTTTCAAACAAAAGTTGCTCCTCGTAAAATTTCCTACAAGATTTATTATTCATTTGTTACCGTACGTTCATTGGTTGGTCTGAAAATTACCATTTAAATCCCTCGTTTAACTTTGTAAAGGAAACCTTCGCTCTTGGTTAAGGCTTACCAACTACACGAATCCGTTCCTTTAAGTTACGGCCATTTTTTTACTCCACGTCGGAGTATTCCTCTTTATTGTTTAGCTTACCAACTACTTCTGTGTAGCAGATACCTGATGGACAGCTTTGAGTTGAAAATCCTCTCGTTTCAACTCACAGATGTCAGCACCAACACGCCGAATATCAGTGTGACGCTTTCGGAAGCAACATCATTTGCTCACAGATGTGCACTACTTGCACTCAAATGGTTTTTAAAGCCTATTTCTTTTCTTAGTGACAATAATTGTTCTGTAGTAGGTAGGGGGTGAGAGTCAACATCCATAATTGTGGGGTGACCACACTGTAAGGACTACTGCGGTATCATTTACCTTACCATAATTCCCGGTTCCTTGTCTGTCCTTCAAGTCCAGTCAATAAATAAGATGAAAAAATGACAATTATGAGCTATAAATGTGACTGAAGGTTTTTCTTTTGCCCCGGATAACCCTCTGATTAAAATACCGATGAGTCCTACGCGCTCCGCCTCCTGCAGAGTCCCCCCACGGCCGGCCCCCTTTATCCCCGAAATTCAGTTTTTCGTAATTTCCTCGAAAACCAAGCATTTCAGAGAAAAATGTTTCAAACAAAAGTTGCTTCTCGTAAAATTTCCTACAAGATTCATTATTCATTTGTTACCGTACGTTCATTGGTTGGTCTGAAAATCGCCATTTAAGTACCTACCTCATTTTGTTCTTACGAGCCATCTTTTGCATTATACCGGATTATAATGACAGTATTGGTTCAATTTTTTCATTTTTTGTAATTTTTCCAAGAATTTAGAAAATAATTTCATAGAAGAAAACTTCCTCAGTATTAACTTGAGGTGATTTTGTACATCTATTGTTTGGTTAAAAAATGACGAATTTTTTGTTGTTAAGGAAGCCGTCGTTTTACGGCGCACGTCAGATTTCTCAAAAAGCCCCCCATAAAACAGGTTCCCTCTGTTAAAATCCACTTTTTCACTCTGGAGGACCATGAGTTTTGGTATTTTGTTCATCAATTAGATAAATTCTTATGTAGACACATCGCGTAATTCGGAAAAAATAGTCAAAAAATACTCCAGCCGCTGGAACGTTGTGGAAATGACAAATAATCGAGAAAATCCACTTTTTCACCCTGGAGGACCGTGAGTTTTGGTATTTTGTCTATCAATTACGTCAAATTATGTGAATACATCCGCCGAGTTGGGAAAAAATAATCAAAAAATTCTTTATTTTCTGGGATGCCCTAGAAATAGTAAAAACTCCAGGTAATCTACGTTTCCAATATAGAAAACCGTGATTTTTCATACTCTGGTTATCAATAAGGTGAAGCCTTATGTAAATACGTACATCGAGTTGGAAAAAAGTAGTCAATAAATTCTCCAGTCGCTGGAATAGTCTGAAAATGAAAAATTGAAAATATCTGGGAGAATTGTGATTTTGTACATTCTATTTATCAATAAGGTCAATTTTTAAGTGAACACATCCCTATTTCAAAAACAATAGTCAATAAATTCTCCAGTCGCTCATTGGCCTGGTCGATTTTAATAAGAACACTTACGCCGAGTTAAAAAAAAAAATTGAAAAAAATTCTCTAGTCGTTGGGATGCTCTGGAGATATTAAAAAATCAAAGATACACACCCGCCACTATGATTTATGTGTTACATACTTTCTTCCCCTCGAGTCGTGGCGGTACAAATTGTGTTACTGGTAGCCGTGCACTCGCATGATGTGGAGGAATCCTTTTGCCGAGACACAATAAAAGACAATCATCCCGTTTGTATTGCCATGCTCCAATATTTGAGGCATTGTCACCTCAACTCGAGAGAAGATTCCTCAACTTCATGCAAGTGCACGGCTCCTAGTAACACATTTTGTACCACTACGATTTCAAGGGAACAAAAATAAACATTCTAGATTTTGAAGTAAAGGAAATGAATCTTAGGGGTGGGTGTGTATCCTTGGTTTTTTCTATTTCCAGAGCATCCCAGTGACTGGAGAATTTATTGACTATCTTTTTCCAGCTTGTAAGATGTATTAACATAAGATTTTACATAATATTGATAAACAAAACACCAAAAGTCACGGTTCTACATGTTGAAAAAGTGGACTTCCTCGATACGTCTAGACTGTTTCAGCGACTGGAGAATTTATTGACTATTTTTTTCCAACTCGGTGTACGTATTTACTCTACATTCCAATTTCATCCCACGGAGGAGTGCGTATTTTTCAGCTCAAACTGTGACTATTGATTTTTCGCCGTCTATTGCGGTAGCAGTCATAGTTCACCCCGCTATTCATGGAAAAATCACAGAAATTCATTAAATATTGATTTTTTGGGGAATGTTCCACCTCACCAAGGACTATGGTACTAATGAATGTTGTAGTAGAAGATATGGCGCTTCAAATGAATGATTTTCCCCAGGTGCCTCCTCCATCGATTTCTTTTTATATTCGAGTTTGAAGTTTTGTTATTGCCAGAAACTAGGGAAAATATGAATTTTTTTTTTGAAAAAAAATGCCATGGATGAACGTTTACATATACTAAAGTGTCCCCAAGTTACATTGCTGTGCGATCATTATTATCTGAGATACAGTCATTTGGATTTTAGGCTTGAAAATGACTCTGCAGCCCATGTGGGTGAGCGGATGGGTACAATTTTTTGGGTTTCGAGTTTCCTCATTGGGGACAACATTTTGACGGACATTTGAAACATTTTTCGACCTAGGCCATTTTTCCCTCTTTACTCAGCTAGAGCCTTTTTCGAAGTACCTAAATCAGGTCACGGTAACTGATGACGTCAAAATATTGGGGTGATAAACCTTCAACCATTTCCGTTGAAAAATACTTTGTAGCAGTTGGAAAATCTGATCACTATAGCTTCTAGAAAATTATTTTGCGTGGGCATGTTTGAAATTTCATTTTCGAAACGAACCAAAGTTCAGAGCATCGATACTCTTGAATGATCGTTCATTCGCATTTTACTATGCAGTTCAATCCCAGCCTTTCTCAAGGTGCCATCGATGGAAAATATGGTCTGAATTTCGACAGCTCTTTCATTATCGCGACGTTTTTCTCAAGAAATGAAAGAACTCTTAGCTCAAAATCGAAGAACGACACATGTACAGAGTTTTAAATGATCAACTTTACGCGTTGAAATCGAGCGTCTGGGTTTTTTTCTTCTTTAAGAGTCTGACGCGAAAGTTACAGAAGAAAAGGAAACCAACTTTGGCATCGCATTGTCTTCGCGAGGTGAAAAAGAAGACACTGCAAAATGTGGTCTCTTTTCCTCATTTTTCTTTTGGCAACAGCGACGTACAGTGCGGACGGTTTTTTTTTTATTTTCGTTTTCACGAGACTGTTCTTCGGGTTCGTTGTTTTACATTTTCTATTAAATGATAAATGATATCGAATTTCGAATCTGATAAAAGGATAAGATGTTTGTGTTTTTTTTTTTTTTTTTCTATTATTTACGCGATACTGCAAGCTCGTAGAAGGTAACGAAGGGTGAGCAACGAGAAGGAAGGAAGATGAAAAGAGGAAGTACGAGTACATAAGGGAAAAAAATAAGATATTATCGTCAAAAGTTTGTAAGTTGAGGGAAAAAAAACGAGAGTACTGGCACGAAAAGAAATATGGAAAGAAAAAGAAGAAAGGAAGAAGTAAAATACGTTGGAAGATTTTCAGGTTCGACAAATTAGGTTCTCTAGAAGCACACTGTATACGAGGTCTTCATCCGCTAACAAGACTCTGATAAGTTTACGCTCAACTTATAAGCGCTTTTTCTTGTCATAATTTCATAAAGTGAAGTTGACGGTAGAATCGTGGTGGCAATATATAGGCTATTCTGTAAACCTTTCGCTGATGCCAACAAATTAATCATTTACGTAATGAAGTGAGTGTTTTGAATTAATATTCTCTCTTGATAAAATTTTTATTTTATTTATACATGAATGCATATTCCCATCGAGTTAAGTAGAGCGTGAGTTTCGAAGAATAGAAAATTATTCTTGTCAACTACCTTACTGCGAAGGTGTTCCAAAGTCTCATAAGTACGGACATAAGAAAGAACTATTGATTAAAAAATTATGGATGTCGTGAATTACGACCATGATAAGCAAAGGCACGGAGAAAAGTTCTATCTGGATGAACTGGATGACTATCAGCCACACGTTTTCTAACGTCTCTTTTCGTACCACATTCGGATATATTCTTCAAGAGGTTCTCTCTTACGGGTAGAATGGAAAAATTAACATTCAGGGTGGATAAAGATATTGAGATCTGAAATTCCAATTGAAAAACTAATCTATTAACATGGACCCCTTTCCTAGAGGGGGCTTTTCGAAAAATTTGGCGGGTGCCATGCGCCGTCCAACCAACAATCTGGAAAACGAAGTTAAAAGAGGAACGCTGGGAACCTGTTTTGTGAGTCAAATGGGATTTGGTATTGAAAATTCAAGAAAGCCTGGTATAAAGAAGGCCTTGACCTACTATAAGCCTAGTATAATATAGTTTGAGAGTCTAAATTTTTCTCGAATTTCCAGCTATATATTCCAAGTCCCTCTCCTATCATATATGGCTCGAGAGTCGAAATTTTAACAGGGAACCTGTTTTATGGGGGGCTTTTTGAGAAATTTGCCGTGCGCCGTGCGCCGTCCGCCGTCCAACAAAAAACTTGGCAAAAATGTCGACTCTCGAGTCGTATATGATGGGAGGGGGACTTGGAAAAATTTCGACTATCGAGACGTATATTATATTAGACTTAGAAAAATTTCGACTCTCGAGCTATATATGATAGCAGGGGGACTTAGAAAAATTTGAACTCTTGAGCTATGTAAGATAGGAGGAGGACTTGGAAAAATTTCGACTCTCGAGCCATATATGATAGGAGGGGGACTTGGAATAATTTCGACTCTCGAGCTATATATGATGGGAGGGGGACTTGGAAAAATTTCGACTCTCGAGCTATCATATATAGCTCGAGATTCGAAAAAAATTTACTCTCAAACTATATTATACTAGGCTTAAATTCTATATGACTCATAAAACAGGTTCTCTGCGTTCCTCGTTTAACTTCGTTAAGGAAGCCGTCGTTTTTCTCGATTTTTCATCATTTCCAGAACGTTCCATTGACTGGAGAATTTTTTGACTATTTTTTCAATCTAACGTACTCCACCTAATCGGTGGACGTGTTTACATAAGAATTGACCAAATCGATAAACAAAATACTTAAATTTAGTTTTAGTCCATCTACATTCCCATTTCATCCCACAGAGGAGTGCGTATTTTTCAGCTCGAACATTGACTATTGATTTCACGCTGTCTGTTGCGGTAGCAGTCATAGTTTACCCCGCTATTCATGGAAAAATCACAGAAATTCATTAGATATTGATTTTTTTGGGAATGTTCTACCTCACCAAGAACTATGATACTAATGTATGTTGTAGTAGACGGTATGGCGCTTCAAATGAAAGACTTTTCCCAGGTGCCTCCCCCACCGTTTTTTTTATATTCGAGTTTGAAGTTTTGTTATTGCTAGAAACTAGGGAAAATATGATTGATTTTTTTTGAAAAAAATACCATGGATGAACGTTCACATATACTAAAGTGTCCGCAAGTTACATTGCTGTGCGATCATTATTGTCTGCGATACAGCCATTTGGATGTTAGGCTTGAAAATGACTCTGCAGCCCATGTGGATGAGCGGATGGGTACAATTTTTTGGGTTTCGAGTTTTCTCATTGGGAGAACATTTTGACGGACATTCGAAACATTTTTCGACCAAGGCCATTTCCCCCCCCCTTGCCCGGCTAGAGCCTTTGAGCCCTGTACTTCTACAGTCCGTATAGCCGGACTCAATTCGTAGTGGAGGCTACATTAAAGGTCGAGGGACCAAACTCGCTTCAGGAATATGAGTTCCGCAATAGAAGAGCCCGTTCGGGGAGCTGTGACATCGTCAAGAGAGACAGAAATGTTTATGATCTTCGATTCAGGCACGGCCGTGATTTAGGACTGGAGGCTTAAAGACTCTTCGTTTTTTCGGGGTAGGGGGGAGCTCAGCCTCCGCTCCTTAGCTACGGGCTATTTTTTTCCTGGAGGAAAGTTCTTCTTCAATTTTAGATTGACCAATCGAAAACAAAAGAGATCCTAAACGGCAAAACAACCTGTAAAAAAAAAAAAAGGTTTTATAAGATGGCAACCTCGGCGTTTCTGATCATTCTCATACAACGGGGGTAGCTTTTGTAAAGCTTAACATACATTTACGAATATGAATATACATTTCTGTGTAGGTACTTTACCAATTTACCCTCAAAGCCGGACCTAATTTTACAAGCTGCACGTACAATATGTTGCTGGAATTCTTTGATTTCGACATAAGCGACGCTCATTACGCCCGAATAAATATTCAGAAAGCGAAATTTTCAATGCACACGCGAGTTCGCATTCGAAAATTTGTTCTGTCGTATAAACGAAGTGCCATATTTTCACGCCGAATCTACAAATTAAAATTGCGTCACCGACAGACGAATAAAAAACGCCTACATTACATCAAGATAGAGAGAAACTATATACGATGACTGAAATTTTGAAATTACGAGTACGGAATGCGTAATTAAAAAACAAAACGAGCAGCCTCTATATGTATAGAAGGACGGTTGTGAGCTTTACAGCATGTACATATTATAATACTGTGAATATGGCACGAGAAAAACCGAGCAGATGGTTTTCGTATACTGGCGAAATACTACTTGTATTTTCAACGGTCTCCGCCGATAAGATATACGAATTTAATTATTTCGACAAACTGCGAGCTTGTAATAAATCTCGCTTTAGATTTTTACTGAGTAGAATACTAAATAGTCGCAGTATAACCTGATTTCTGTAGACTATTAAGATACAATCTGTGGCCGTCGTCGTGAGAAAGCGCGACGTCATTGTTGGACCGTATTATTATTTATATTGTTCTTGAAAAACCGGGATAAATAATCTTCGTCTGAAACTAAGCCAGCAATTTCAATTTTCTAGACAAATTAAATTTTCCGAGGCAAAACCTCCGAACGCATCTCCAGCCGCTTTAATTAAGAAGACATAATTATGTTCAAAGGCAAATTGTGTGCTCGTGGGTAGATTCTCGTTATCTTGACTGCGCGAAAGGGGATATGTACGTTTGATAAGAGCGTTGGCGAGCCTTAAGGCATTTGGTCCACTGGTTAAGATCTATATTGAATTCAAATTCACCAGATGCTCGGTATAGCGTCATCAAACCTACTGATGGAATACAATGAACACTGGTTTATAAAATGAAAGTGAAGCACTCGTATCGCAATTATTTGATTCTCCAAGTTACGGAAGGGAAAAGTGTCTTCGATGTAGTTCCCCATAATATGAGAGTGCAGAGTCAGCAATCATGATTAGATCGAGCGATCAGCGATCCACATGACAGTGGAGGGGGGAAACGAGGGAGAGTTTCGCACCTCCGAAGGAGCTCGACGCCATAATATTGGCTTCAGGATCAAACTGAAATGAGGATCAGCTCAGTGTCTGTATTGGGTCAAACTGTGAGAGTCACAATAGATCAGCTCTGTATCTCGACCGCATCGGATTTTTTCTAAAGAGGGGGGGAGGCGTATCTTGGGGATATCGAAAAAAAACTTTGAAATGGAAATAAATGAACAGCACCTGTTGAGAAAATAAATACTGTTCAGCAATAAAATAATAAAATAATTGTTACTAAATATCTTTGACGGTAGGTGCAACAAAGTCTCCAAAGTCGCAATTATTGTCATGTCTAGAAATTTTGAACAATCCGTTCTGACCCCACGAAGTGTTCCACGAATTAGCAGCCAACCAATATTGTTCACCATTTTCCACACCCCACCCCAGAACACGAACCGCGTGGCCTGCTATTCTGTACCCGGTCACATGTTTATAAACTCCTAAAACAAAAAGATGAATTTTCGACTAATACTTCCTGCCAGAAGGTCAAATATGTTGATGAAGTAAGAGGAGTTTTATTCCGAGAGGATGGATGATGTAAGAAAGCGGGGTCAAGAGATGAATAATTGGAAAAAACTGAAGCCAACCTAAGATACAAATGTTCTGAGCTCTTTACCTGATTTATAATTGACTAGGTCACTGTACATTACGAAAGTAGCTATTACGCTGCCCTTAAACATGATAGATAACTGAATTCTAATTTCATTGTTGCCGAGTACTTCTGGTGGACCTGCTAAATCACGAGTGTAAAAAGTAAACTTTCAATTCTGCCACAGCAATCTTATAAAATTTTCCCATTAGCTTACCGAAATACCTATCATTTTCATATTTGTTATCATACATAGAGTTTGTGCACTTCGACCGACATGCAGCAGCCATCGTGAACGGGGCGCAGTTATTTATTTTGCACGGTGCCACCGAGTACGGTTTACATCCTTCTTTCGATTTGTAATCTCCCCCGGTAACGAGACCGTTTTTGTAGACGTATTCTAGAGCTGAATCTAAATAACCTCCTTGACAACCGTCTCCGCCATTTAAACATCGTTCACAACAGGTTACCAGTTCTTCGGTGGACATGTTCTTGTTTAAAGCTCCCCGGGACGCGACGCACAACCTGTCTGCAAAAGATGAAGCAACTGAAAGTGCCTAGAATAAGATACTACTAAATCATTTTTACTTAGTCGAAAATACGAGCCAGAACCAAGTGTAAAGTTCATACCCAGCAGCTTCCACACGATCCTTGATCCTTGACGGCACGCATGACTGTACAATTGGGCCATTTTTGACGAATGTCAAAATTTTGTGGTATAAGTCTTCTTATCACTTCGATAAAACTCGCCTGTAGGGGTTCAGATCGCCCACGCTCTCTACGCTTTCTCAATCCTAGTCTTCGTTTCACTTCATCACTGCTGAAATACGACATGTAATTTATTTCAGCCTGTAGGGATAGAAAAAAGACAAATTTTAAATAGAGTTAACTTTTTTCAAGTTTTCTTTTGTGTATCATTTACTTACCGTCCACGATAATTTCATCGAGTTGATCAGATCGATTTCTCTGTGCACAGTTTCCATATCTGGTGCCCAACCAGAAATCGGTATTGAGCAATAGAGAAGTAAAACGCATGATGAAGTCCAGAATAGAAGCATGAGTGCGGAGTTCATAATTTTCAGTTCAAACAAATAATAAACGGCTTCTCTTTTCGAAGAGTACCTATCGGCCTCACGATTGTTTACCAGCTTACAAATATACCAATCTCGTAATCTGATCTGATATAAGAGTACAGTTAAGAACGTATAATATAAGATTGAGCGTTTTCAGTCTTTCTCATTAATTAAATACATAAATAAGACGTGTTTTGAAGCAATCATAACGAAAGAGTGTGACGTAATCGAGAATTCAGTAATTTCTATTGTTTTAGGAGATAGAGCGCTATGCTAAAACGAATGCATGGGGATCTAAACTCGAGATCGCGAAGATAGCCGACACCTATCGCCTTGACCATTCGTTCAAAGTTTTCTCTTCCCTCATTAAGATTATAGACGACACCTATTCGACGCTCAACTACACCATAATAATTACGATTAATAATCCAAAATGAAGATCAGTGACTACTCCCCGCGTCTGACAAATCGCGACAGTATTTCGGCAGTGCCAGAATTTGCTCCACGTCGGCAGCAATTCGGCAGCAATCCGACTAAAGCTCCAACCAATCAGAAACAGAACGCTTTGGGACGGGCCGACTGCATTCCGACAAAAAAAGCGTTGACAGTTGGGTTACTGCCGAAATGCTGCCGGAGTGTTTATTTTAGAATATTTATTTGTAAAGATATATTTTTTGATATAATTTATTTAATTAAATTGAATAATTTTTTTTTTTTTTTAGAATTATTTATTTCTTAATAAATTATTTATTAATAAAATTATTAAATTAAAATTATTAAAAAATAAATAATAAATGGAAAAATACAAAAAAAATATTTGTTCTCATATAATTTTTAACATTAAATTATTTTGAATTTAAAAATAATTTTTATATTTATATTTAATAAAATTATTATTTATGATTATAATTTATTAAGTAAAATTATTAATTTTTTAAAAATTAATTATAAAGATTTAAAATTAAATTTTAAATTATATTAAAATTAAATTTAAATTTTAATATGTACATAATTGCCCGTCAATTCAAAATTTTATTCAATAATTATAAGAAAAATAATAATTCAAATGAAATCAATAAAATTTCAATATCAACAAATGAATATTATTTTAATAAATACATTGTTAAAAAAAATTAATTTTACAATTTTTTATTACCCCAATAAAATTTATTAAATGAAAAAATTCTAATGAATAAAATTTTTAAGGTCTTTTTGTCTTTAATAAACATTATATTATTTTAAATTTAAAAATAATTTTTATATTTATATTTAAAAAAACTATAACATTTGAAACCATTATTATTTTATTGTTTTTACCAAACTTGAATAAATCAAAAATTTTTAATAGTAAATTTATTTTAATTAGAAAAACTTTAATTTATATTTTAACTAAATTTAAAAATATTATAATACAAATCATTCCAAATCTACCTAACTTTAAAATGACAGAAGATGGTAAAATTGAAAGATTTATTGAAACTTCACAATGAACTTTTATTAATTCTAATAATTGACTATTAATTTGAATTTTTATAGAAATATTTATATTTATCATTTTCTTAATGGCAAAATTTATAGTTATTAATCATAATATTATGTTTAAATTTAAGATAAATATAATATTATGAGAAATTGAATGGATTATAGGTATAATATTTATTATATTTTAAATAAATCAAAAATTTTTAATAATAAATTTATTTTAATTGGAAAACTTTTTATTTATATTTCAACTATATTAATAATTTTAATTTCTTTTATTGGATCTAAACCATCTAAAGAACCTTACATTATAATTGTAAATAATAAATGAATAATTATTTATTTTTTAATATTTATTTTAATTTATCTTAATAAATAAATTATTAATAAAATTATTAAATAAAAATTATTAAAAAATAAATAATAATTCAAAGGAAATTGAGATCTTTTCATAAAAAAACAAAATATAAACAAATAATTAATAATAATATTAAAATTTAATATTACATTATTTTTAGAATAAATGTAATAATAAAAAATTATTATTAAAATTAAAATATCTCCTCATCGATTAAACAATATTACTGATCAGCGTGACTAAAAGCGCCTCAGATCACTCGGCCACTTGGTCTTTGGGAAAAAAGGCATAAAACAGTATATTATATCAACCTTCAAACCCAACCACAGCTGATTTTTTAAACAATTGTCTTACATTTTTTTTATCACGAAAATTTTTTAATTCATTTCCCAAATATCTTAAAGTATTTTGTTTTTTACCCTTTAAATTATTTTTTACTGAAAGTGGACGCAAGATCAAACTTTACTTTAACGTTAAATTAATATTGGCGAGACAAGTTGTAAATTGAGTACAAGAGTCTCGAAACACGAAAGAACCGCACACCTTTTGGCAAGTGGTCACAGTTTTGACAAGAAGTTTTGAGTTCACCTTATACATAAGGAGAGTATTGAGGGTAGACGTCGTATACTGGAGAGCATCGAAATCCTTAAGGCCGCATCTCATAATACATATAGTAAAAGGGGATACCTCTTTTCATACACTCGCTAATCAGCTCTACAAACACAGCGTTAATCATGACTAATTTATTTATGGTTTGTGTCTTCATGTCTCGATTTTAACGGAGAACCTGCTGTATGCTTTTTTTTTTAAATTTGTCGTGCGCCGTCCGACCGAAAACTTGTAAAAATTTCGACTCTCGAGCTATAAATTATAGGAGGGGGACCTATAAAAGTTCCCACTCTTGAGTTATATATCGCAGCAGGGGGATCTTAGTAAACTTTCGAGTCGTGACACGTAATATATGATAGAAGGGGAGGGGGGACTTATGGTGTTTGAAGCATTGCATATCCGTCTTATTGAAGGGGTTAGACCACATGGTGTACAAAGCATTGTATGTCTCATTACTTGGAGGGGCCATCCTAATGCGAGTTACGTCAAGTGCGTCAAGTATTATTTTTCAACCCATAGAATGGGTTCCCTGCGTTCCTCGTTTAACATCGTGTTTTTTCATGTCTTTTTGAATGTTCGATATTTGTTAGCATGATTATAGTCTTTTGTACTGAAACGTGTCGCCTGTGCTTATACTCCTCAGTGAGGATATATTCCCAATAAAAATGTTGCGGATTCAGTAATTTTTGAAATATTTCGTCATTATGGTCCGGTTGTGCACGAACCAACAACCCTGTTCAAATCAGATAAAGACCCCACACGATTGGTGGAACATCCTTGCGATACATTATAGGTATTGCAAAATATAAGCTTTTGACTTTAATGAACTTGATGGTGTGAGGATCCGGGAAACTTGAGGCCGGAACATAAAACTGGGTTTGTATTTCACCTTTTTCACAAAGACTTCTTCGAGTGGAAAAGTAGCGATCATAAAAAGTGAGTTATATAGATTTAATCCACCACCTACAATTTCTGAATGGTATGAATGATTGAATTTGGAGTTTGAAAATACAGTGAGCATTATTAAGATTGCTCACATTTCTGAATACACCCAATATCTTTCGGTCGTGATGAGATCTACAAATAAAATTAATTATCAAAAAAGACAGCTTCTTTAACAATGTTAAATGAGGAACGAAGGGAACCTGTTATGTGGGTTGAAAAATAATACATGACATGACCCGCATAAGAATTGCCTCTTCAAGTAACTAGATATACAATACTTCATACACCAATTGGCTTGGCCCCTTCAATGAGCCAGATATGCAAGGCTTCAAACACCATAAGTCCCCTTTCCATCATTACGGCTCGCGAGTTGAAATTTTAACAAGTGCTACTCCTGTCGTATACAGTTTGAGCGTTGAATTTTTTCCATGTTTGTGGTTAGACGGCGCACGGCAAATTTTTCAAATTAAAAAAACAATAGAACAGGTCCCCTGTTAAAATTTTGACTCTCGAGCAGTATATTACGAGTGTGATAGGAGAGTGACTTGGAACAAACGACGGCTTCCTTAACGAAGTTAAACGAGGAACGCAGGGAACCTGTTTTATGAGTCAAGTGGGATTTGGTATTGAAAATTTAAGGAAGCCTAGACGTAGATAATGCTAGTATAAAGAAGGCTTGAACCTACTATAAGCCTAGTATAATATATGTTGAGAGTCTAAATTTTTCTATCTCGATTTTTCTAAGTCCCTCTCCTATCATAATATAGCTTCAGAGTTGAAATTTCAAATTTGTCCAAGTCCCTCTCCTATCATGTATGGCTCGATAGTCGAAATTGTTCCAAGTCCCCCTCCTATCATATATTGTTCGAGAGTCGAAATTTTTCCAAGTTTTTGTTGGACGGCACACGGCGGACGCCAAATTTCTCAAAAAGCCCCCCATAAAACAGGTTCCCTGTTAAAAACTTACGGATTCTTCAACGGAGTTGAATCGTCGAGAGGGGGACGCGCGGACGGACGCGGACGCAGGGAACCTATCTTATGGGATACATTAAAAGAGCGTTCCAAATCTTATGGTGTTTGAAGCGTTGCATATCTAGCTCATTGAAGGGGCTTGATGTATGGGATATTGCATACCTAATCACTTGAAGGGGCTATTTTGATCAGGATATACCTGGTGGGGCAGAAAGATGTTACCACTTCAATGGGAGTTTGCGCTAAATCTGTTGTAGCGCGAAAATGTATAACATTAGACGAATAGTTTAAATGTACAAATTTTGTATCTCAATTTTATCTTTAATTTGAGCCATATCCGAAGTTTCTCCGACTTTTAGCCAAAATATCATTTAATTTTAATTTTAAATTTAATTATTATAATTTAATTTATATTTTTATTACTATTATTATTTTAATGAAATGAAATTATAATTCTAATTTATTAAAATTTATTTATAATTATAAAAATTTCTTAATAAATTTATCAATACAACCATCACTTTTGATACTTATTATATCAGAATTAATATTTTTTTCGGCCTTTTTTATGGACCAAAATGTGACAAATATTGACCAATTTGCCAAGATTTCCATAATAGGAAATTGAAAAATCACCCACTTCCAAGCTTCATAGGGTTATTTAGAAATTTTTTTCGGAATCAACGTTAAATTTCACTTTCCAATCGGATTAAATATGGAAGTTTGAACAATAAATAGGAGGGGGACGTGAAAGATTTTCGACCTCCGAGCTGTGCTGGCCGGCTGGACACTGGACGTTTGCTCCAAAAAACTTCCCAATAAAATAGGTTCGCTGTTGAAATTTTGACTCTCGAGCTATGTGATGATAGAAGTGGACTAGGAAAAATTTCGACTCTCGAGCTATATAATATATATGATAGGAGTGGGACTTGGAAAAACTCGCGGTTTCCTTAACGAAGTTGAAGGAGGGGTGACAAGGAACCTATTTTATAGGGCACGTGGGTCTTAAAAATGTTGACGTACCAGATCTATGAAATTGTCAAATTGTGACGTTAGAGGCCCGGACTTTGGAGCTATATATAATAGAAGGGGTCTCAGAATACCTTATAAGAACGTTTTGAGTCTTATGGTGTTTGAAGTGTTGTATATCCAGCTAATTGAAGGGGCCAAGTCAGTTGGTGTATGCAGCATTGCACATCTACTTACTCGAAGGGCTATCTTTCAGACTGTATACACTGACCACCGAGCTATATATGATAGGAAGGGGACTTGGAAAAAACGACTTCCTTAACGATGTTAAACAAGGAATGCAGGGAACCTGCATCTGATGCAACAAATAAAATTCGTTCATTTTGAATATAATTGAGGAGTTATTAGGATAAATTTCTGACTGCTTTCTGATTTTCAATAGGATGAGGTATTTATTAATAAAGTGGCTCATATATAGCTCGAGATTCATTATTTTAACAGGGAACCTGTTTTATGGGGGGCTTTTTGAGAAATTTGCCGTGCACCGTCCAACAAAAACTTGGAAAAATTTCGACTCTCGAGCTATATATGATAGGAGGGGGACTTGGAAAATTTTCGACTCTCGAGCTATATGTGATGGGAGAGGGACTTGGAAAAATGTCGACTCTCAAGCTATGATAGGAGAGGGACTTGGAAAAATTTTAACTCTCGAGCTATCATTTATAGCTCAAGATAGAAAAATTTAGACTCTCAAACTATATTGTACTAGGCTTATAGTAGGTCAAGGCCTTCTTTATACTAGCTTTATGTAGGTCTAGGCTTCCTTAATATTTCATCACCAAATCCCATTTGACTCATAAAACAGGTTCCCTGCGTTCCTCGTTTAACTTCGTTTTCCAGGTTGTTGGTTGGACGGCGCATGGTACCCGGCAAATTTTTCGAAAAGCCCCCTCTAGGAAAGGGGCCCATGTTACTAGATTAGTTTTTTAATTGGAATTTCAGCTCTCAATATCTTTCCTAAGTTCATGCTTGTGAGCAATTAATCAAAGAAATATCACACGTGTAAAGTGTACATGAAACAATATTGGTATTTATCGCAAAATAACTCACAATATATATTTTAAAGATTAAATAAGCCTGTTGAAATATATCTTGATTCTCTCCCAGGTATGAAACTGTATAGTCATGACGAATTTCTTCTCCTTATAGGTTTTCGTGAAAATTGCAAACTATGCTGACAGTATCAGGTACCTACGTGCCTCCACAATTCTACGAGGAAGTAGACAGAAATCGATGATACGTATCTAATTCAGTTTTTGTTGACAATAATACACGATGGAGTACCGTACAGACAAAGAGAAGGAAAAACGTAAATAGGAGTAGCCTAAGAAGTAACTGATTGTTACCGGTACATATATGGAATCTATATGTGTATATGCTCTCAAAGAATGATAGTACCAAAGTGGGTAGGTATATTATATCGAGGGAATAATCATTCTGTACCTATATATCTTTCCTCATTTCAGTTCCTTACAAGCAAAACCTGGACAAATGACGAGTGCTTATCTGAAATAAAAATCTATTTGTGGGTATAGACGACATAACAGAAAAAGAAACAGTTTTTTCGTTCTTTTCACTTATATAAAATGACGATTGAAATTCGATTTGCAGCGGCAGATTTATTCCTCTGTATTTTTAATGTAACTCATATCTGCAATTTCATGTGCACCGCCTCAGTCGATGCCGACAGAGACACACGCCCCAAATCATCTACAAAGAAAAAAAGAAAAAAAACGAGAGAATGCTATAAGAGAAACCGTGACTATCGTAATCATACCGAGAAATTATTTCTCTTTTCGATATCGGGCTACTGTTCGATTTCCGGCTTGTTCTTGTTTCGAGTTCGGTTCCGGGGAAGTTCAGCTATATACGAGAAAGTGGAAACGGCTTTATCAATATCGATTACAGGGTGTATACGTTGACGATGAAGGGCGGACTAATAAGGGCGCTTGGTTTGGTCAGCATTTATATGTGAGAGTATACATACACATACTATGTATTGTATTTTCCGATTGGAAAAATGAATTAGATAAATCTTAATGTTATAGCGAGGAAACGTTATGGGAAGAAAGGAAGAAGGGTAATTTGAAGTCGTCGAGCAAGATTGTAAACTCCGTATAAATGTTGCTATTTTCATCGTTATAGCAATAACGCTATGTGGTAAGATATGAGCGTAATATTAGTTAGGTGTCTAATAAAATTCATCGAGATAGCGGATATCGCGGAAGCTATACGATAGGGGAGGATGAAAGTCATTCATTAATTGCTCTTCAAAGGAATTGTTATGTATCATATCGTATGAAAATTAGATTTCGGTGAGGCGGAAAATCACTGACAACATTACACGGAAAAGTTAGTGCGGTTTTTTCTGAATCCGGTATTAAAATTCTTGGTTGATTCTGAGGGGTGACGATAATATGCACACAAATTTTTCGATTAAGTTCAAAGTTGAAAAGTACTATCGAAACATGTATGTACGCTTCTCTTAAAGAAAATAAGTAAATATTTTTACCATGAAAATTTTTCAACACATGTGTTCATTTCCATGAACACATTCTTCAGCTCGTAGACAAATATCAAATAATAAAGATAAAATGTATTCAACAAAATTTTCCTATTCAGTTGTCTCGATTTTCTTACTGATGTCTGATACAAACTGTAGTAGTCCTGAAGTCGAAAAGATAGAAATGAATCGAAAACTCGGCAAACGCGTTTCTCGGGCGGAACTCGCATTTTTCAGCCGGCACCTTGGATTCATCAATCATGGTCGAGTACGAGAACAGTACTTCTATAACATATTAAGACTCTACGTGGAGTTTAAATCAGGTATCAGGTACCACGTCTGTGTCACCCGAACTTTCTTCTTTCTCGCTGTGCACTCAGCTAACTTTCTATTTGCAGGACACGAGCTAAAATTGGTGTATCTACCCAAGGATGTATTAGAAGAATTGAGCAACTTCATGAAGGTGGACGTTTGTCGTAAATACCTTAACGAACCTCTCTTAGCGTATAATGGAATTTTTTTAGACGAAGAAGCGCCTTTCAAGAGGATATCGACTGTCGAAATGGCGATAGAATTTCGGCACCACGACGACGTACCTACAATATTAGACTCGTTTATTCAGTGTCCTATCGTATCAGAAGGTAAACCGGCAGGTTATCTGTACATGACTACGACTGAGAGAGCAAAATTTGAAAACGAAGACCATTATTACATTTTTGCTGAAGATCGACCAGGCTTTGTCGTGCCACTCATGCGAAGTAGATTTAATTACGGTTCTTTATTCAATAATATTTTGGCTTCGTTTCGAACTCGTGCTTGGAAATTTGCTGATGTTTTGCTCTCCATGGGTGAATATTCAGATCATTTAGAAAACGGAGCCAATTTCATAAGAAGTAATAAAGATTAATTTTTCGATTTAATTCTTCTCACTTCAGCGGCTCTTGCGTGTTCAAACGATCCAAATGAGACTGGAGTTTTTTCAAAAAAAAAGATTAAGTACGGACTACAGGTCAGATTTTGAGGGTAGGCGCAGCGTACGGTAACCAAATAAAATTCAGAATACGTCTGTTCTTTTGGACGAGGTAGATTATAGAGATAACAAACAACGGCAGAATTCGTCATTCATGTATTTCCTGCATTCCTCTTTGAAAAGATCCTTCTCGTCCACATCGTCTTCATATTTCAGGAATCCCTCGGCAGAGTTGAAATATGGGACGAAATATCAATATTGTTCTCAGTGGTACAATGAAATGCTATGGTTTATTGTGTCGAAAAAGACCTTTGAAAGAGAGAGAAAAAAAAAACGTTAGCACAAAATTAAATGTGAAATTCCCACATCCTGAGAAGATTTAACGGAAGGAGTAAGAGAAATCTCATTGGAATTCTGTTTGAAGAGACTATATGGGAATGGCACTAGTCCAAACCAAGAATGAGGAAGCATAGGTAGGAAAGATAAAGTACTTAAGTTGGGTATGACCCAATCTGAGGCTAGCGAGGAGGATAGGCAAGTCTGAATTGAGGATAGGTGTATTCTGTTCCATTTCAAGTTTGTTGAAAGATTGAATTTTTTAGTGAGCTGAAATAGAAATTAAGGTCGAATGAGGTGAAGGACCATCAAAAATAGTTTTTGGAAGAGAAATAGCCCACTTGGTGGCCCAAAAATCCTGTTTGGCCTCAAATATTAATAGAAGTGACTGCTAAACTGGTAATATTGAGTAAGACAAGTGTAATGACTAATGAGGGTGCATAGTCTGGAGATGAAATGGGAATTAAAAAAAAAGAAACGCAAGAATGAAATATTTACTTCTAGGAGGGGAAGGGGGAGAGACAGCAAGCCAGGTAAACACGCATGGATAGCAAGCAGTGTTCTGCTGGAAACATAGGAGCCGAGTTCCTGACACGATGAACTCTAAATTGATGTATACGATATGAAAATAAAGCTCAAGCTATCAAACTTATGGCTTGAAAACAAATTTTTTTCAATCAATAAAAAGAAACATAGGAAATTAAATTACAAATATAAAAAACATTCTTAATAATTATTTAAACCAATCAATAAATGAACATATCATTCTACTAATCATAAAAATATTAGATTTATAAATATATAATTTGATCAAACAAAAACAAATAGGAAAATAATTAATATAAAAATTCCTAAAATATCAGTGCAATTCATATTAAATTCTATAATGATAATAAATCATTATGAAAAAATTTCAAAATTTTAGTTAATTAGGGAAAATTATACCTGAAGTTTTTTCGTTATAATAAATGAATAATTGAAAATTAATTTTTATTGATTTGTAATTATTATAAATAATTATTTATTTTATTTATCAAATAGATATTTAATTTGATTTTGAAATGATTTTTATTTAAGTATATTTTATTAATATCAATTTTGAGCTGTTAATTAATTGAAACATCTTATTTATTTAAAATAAATTTTAAAATAATTTGTTCCTGAAGTACCTAGCCATAAACTGTTCTAAAATCCATATTTTTAGAACAAGGTCAAATTGAATGTTAGGTTCAGTGACTAGAGGAGAAGAGCAAGGACTCGACTCAAGAGAAATTTGTTGAGATTTCATCAGCGAGAAACGGGTGTCCTCCTTTGTAGAGAAATGAAATAGTTGAATAATTTTCCATTTATACGATAAAGAACTACCAGTGATTGAACGCGTTTCCGATCAAAAAACCATTTTCAAGCGAGATTACAGACAATTTGACAATAAACAAGTAGAAACAATAAAACAACGGAAAAAGAAGATGATTTCAAGTAAAAAATGGAAAGTGACATTGGAGCTAAGAGCACCAAATCCCACCAAAAGTAAAGAAGGAGATGAACGAAAAACTACAAGTAGGATGAAAGAGGGAGGGGAAGGATATGAAGATGGGGAGGGGACACCAAAAAATGTACCCCAGGAAAGGAAACTAGAACAGAGAGGGTCCAAGAATAAAGTGAAGTGAAATCGTGTTGCTGATGAGAGAAAAGTTGAGAAGGAGGCAAACAAAGGACAAAAGAGGTTAGGATTTTAGCGAGCAGAGCCTCAATTTTTCATTGAAAAGACAACAGGTTGGGGAGGAGGAGGCCAAGAGTAGGAGGACCGAACTTAAAAAGACACCGCTGGAAAGGAAATAGGAACAGAGATGATGCAAAACTTAAAAAAACTGAGATCCCTTGTAGAGAGAACGAAGGAGGAGGGATGTTTTACGTTCCTGTACCTCACTCCCGCTTTCTTCATAGTTATGGATCGTACTTTTGAGGAGTCTAATGTTTCATTGATGGGAGAAGAATTTCTCGATTAAGTCATAGTCCGGGAGGCACTCATTCAGAAGGATGAAAAGTTTCTCTCGAGCTATGGTTTAATCGAGCAACTCTTTCCTCTACAACACAATTCTACTTCTCCTCAGTCTTCTATACTCTCTGTTCCCGTTTCCTACGTGTTATCTATTTCAAAATCAAATATAGTACCATAGATTCCCATTGTAACTTCAAAAAATGGTTTGAAGCGTAATTCAGATGTAACCCTGGAAATTTTTCTGGAGTAAGTTGTGCACCTCCTCATTTTTCCTCTTCTATTTCATGCACTCGATCTAATACGAGCTACAAATTTGTTTGAAGTATGACTCGGATCTCTTGTTTCAGTAACCCTTGGAACTTGAGTAAGTTGTGCACTTCTTTTTTTCCTTCCTCCCTTTTATGAACCTTATAAGAACTTGAAATTTCATTCATATACGAGGTAAGGACACTCTATTTCAAGCTCCAATAAAACTTTGCGGAAAAGTCTATTTCTGTTTATTCTTGCAATTTCAAAAATGGGATCTACAAGGTGCAAATTTGTATTCAATATATTGAAGACCTCACGAGTGATTTACTTCGCGAGAGAGCTCTGTGGGTGAAACAAGATATAGGTGTACAAGGCCAAAGGAGTTTGAAAAAAGTTGGACAATATCTGAAAGAATATCGATTTCTAGGAAAACTCGGAGAAAATGAAAGTTGTAGCCCTTGAAATTTTGGAGCTCAAAGGGTTAACTCGATGAAAAGTGCAGATACTTTAACGAGTAAACCTAAGAAAACACGCACTGGTCACCGAGATCTCTGCTTGAAGTTCCTTACGTATCGAACTAAGCAATACATAATAATACCCTTCCATAAAATTTACTTTGGAAGTTGGAGGCTCCTCGATAAACTTCTTGTACTTAACTGTCTCCGAAAGAGATGGGGTCCTTGAGTTCGAAATTTTTAGAAAAGGTTCTTCGACTGATGTTTTAGTCTACGGGTCGTCATTCTTTTCAGTCACACACAAATACGCGGCGCTCAGCAGTTTAGTCCATAGATTAACCCGCATTCCTTTGAGTCAAACTGCCTTCCATGAAGGAGTTAATGATCATAAAACATTTTGCCAGCGTTATAACGAGGTTCATTTGAACAAAGACACGGTGGTTTGTAAGAAGTTACCTAGGAAGTACCACGACTTTACTACCTCCCACGCTCCCCCGTTCTATGAGCCGCAAGAAATTGCGGTTGATTAGGCTCTCATACTCTTGGGGAAGTTCTCCCTTACTTAGGGCGCGGCGGGTCCTTCGCTCCTTCAGCTTACAGCCTGCGTTCCTCAATCCTGTACTGTCAAAGGGTTGTTTTTTAGGTTGAAAGACCGAGTTCCTGAGAGTAAGAAGAGGGGTGTGTATAGGTTGGAATGTGGGGATTGTAAGGGCGATTATATCGCGGAGAGACTGGTCGGCAGCTGAAGATCAAGGGGGCTGAACATAAGAAAGCCTGGAAGAGGGGCAATGAGGGACACTCGGCATTCACTGACCACTTAATCACCAGTGGGCATAGCATCCGGGAGGGTTGTGAAATGCTTCTCCGCAAGGAGAATTCGTATTTCAAACACTGCTCTGGAGCATAATATAGAAATAATTCGTGCTGAACAGGTATGTATCGTACGAAAGTCTGATCGAATTGGTTTATGAATCACAACTCGATGATTAGGTTTTCCTCTCTTCCTCGAGTTTGTTGTTGTCTGTTCACTTGATCGTTGGGTCAGTAAATTGCTTTCTTGTTCTCGCTGAAGATGGTTTTTTAACCTAAAGTGGATCGTATTAATTTTATTTTTGCAACTTTATTTAGGTTTATTCGTTAGAGTATCCGCCCTTTTCATTATGAGTAGCCGTAACTTGGAAGATCGTATTGCTTCAAGTTGAATTAAATTTTTTATGAGAGAGGAGCTTTACATATCGACAGTTGCCACTTGTACTTTTGAGGCCTGTAATTGAAGTCGGCCTTAGTTTGAAGCATAATTCAGTTGCAACTTTAGAAATTTTACCGTAATAAGTTGTGCACTCCTTTCTCAATTTATCCAAAAAAGAGGGTTGAAGCAAATTTTCTCGCTGAATTTCTAAGTTTCAAACGACTTTACGTAAAATTTTATGAAATTTTTGCAGACGTCGTCGAAAATACGAGAGAAGAATGGAATCGCAAAACGGATGTCACGGACGAGTTCGTCAGGGGTAGTTACGATGCATGACGCGATGAACGTACGCGGGCCCATTCGTTTATCGGAAATATTTCGTTCCGGTGGTATCTCCGACAAAAAAGGTTTGAATAAAGTTGTTCTTTGTGGAATTTTTCATAATAGCATTAATGATACTGCGATATTATTCTATAGGCTTTCACAGTAAAGCTACGCAAGAACTTTTGAAAGAATAAGAAAAAGAAGATGTAAAAATCAACGTACTCCCTCTTCATTGGCGATATTCAGTCAAAGTAATTGCTTAGGAAAAGATTTCCGTCATTTAGTTCAAAGTGTTTATAATATGACTTATCATTGCACTGCACGATCATGTAGTTTTAAAGCATAAATTTAGGTAGGAAAAATTATTTTCAGGTAGACTGTGCGTTAGACTGGTATCGATATCCTAGCTCTGCTATTTTTTCCCGAGCAAAAAGTTGTTTCCGCTTCACATGGAGTGAGGCAAGAATTGTTTAATTGCACTCGCTGGTAGTGCCCCTCAATCTTCAAATCAACAAACTTCGCGTTAAAAGCAGCGCCTTTATGCTTCTTCACGAAGAGAAGATACGAAAATATTATACTTCTTTTTTTCCCTTTGAAAGAAAGTATAAGGAAATCGAGTAGACGAAATGAGTGGGAGAACGGAAGAAAAGAGAGCGCGTGTATGGTTAAGAGGGAAAGAACGAGACCTTTTGTGTGCTGCCACCCTGTCCTTCCGTTCATTAATGCCCCATAAAATTAATTTTCCAGATAGCTGGATTTCTTCCCCCTATACGAATACAAACTCTTTCGTCTCGCGGGTTCGTATACACAAGAATAACAAAAATCATATTCAGCTTTTTCTCTACTGTCCCAAGTACAGCATAATTACTTACGTCACCATCGTATAAATTATAGACCGCCGTCAACTTTACGAAAACTGATTCAGCGTAAAGCGTGTAATACAACCAAAATAAGTCCACTCACATCAATCCCCCCATTCTATATCATTCTTCAGAAATTATAGAATAACCTATACGTACGTACAAAGTGAAGAAATTGTGTTTATCTGAGCCGTGTTTAATGAGAAGTCAGTCAATTCGAAACAAATCCATCATTAAAAAAATCCGATCAAGTATTTCGGGAATTTTTTTGACGGCCGTCGAATTTTCCCCTCTTTCCTTAATCCTCATATTCTCGTTACGATTGTCATAGCCACTAACACTCGAACAAAGTAAACAAATAAAAAAATATATTAGACCGTGATTGATGGTCGAGTTTATATATAAGGGCACTTAACTAATACACAGTCCGTTACTTTATTTCAAACTGAGTTTTTTTCCGCTTTTCAACGATGGGCGAGTATACGTTATAGGGTATTTTTTTTTCTTTTTTTCTCTTCGTATTTATGTTCTGAGGGTGAAAAAATTTTCGCGACGAAACTTATACGCTACAAGCATGGCTTTTTGTAAAATTATCAAGCCGCATACTCGGCACGCCACCCACAATGAAGTCAGATAAACGAACGACACCAATATAAGCTAAAAACTTACACACTTTGGAGTAATAACCGTACATTGTACTTTATAGAATTTTTTAAACGCTGAACGAATTTACTTTTCCTATTTATGTCGCGGCTGTCGCGAAGCGGCTAAATGTCATCAGAGCGTATAATAAAGACGAGAAATCATTATTGCTACTAGTTTTTTTCCAAAATTGATTTTTTCTCTCTCTCCGACTTATTCTGTACAGACGTAACTCATTTCGTGTGTTGCTCGGTTGCGGCGAAATGAAAATTTTATATACGTGAGTACGTAATTTCATATCTTATATATATTTTTTCACTCGTAAAATTTCCCCGCATTTTATGACAATCCAGTTTCATGAAAGTACGCTATAAGCATTCCCCGCGAGTCAATCTACTTGTCACTGTCTAAAAGAGAACATAAATTGAGAGTCATTGTATTTGCGGCGTAAGAAGACTATATACGACCTTAGGTGGAAGGAAACAGTGTAGCGAGCCTTCTGCCCACGTACTGAAATTCGTGGAGATTTGCGATCTCTTCTCTTCGGATAATTCAGTAATCAAGGTTAAAGATCAGTACTTTGTTTGGCCCGTTGCTCGCCTAATTCAAAATTATACGTACCTATGTACCTTTCGTATGATTTTATTGTTTTTCAATCGAACTTGCGGTGATAATGTGCTGCAACATCAATGACAGAATCGTTGTTTAGGTGGCGAATTATTTTGATATGCTCCATCTCTCACTGTGGAGGAGGGTCTCAGATCCCTCTCTAAAATTTGTGACCGCTGTTGATTAGGTGATCTACAAAGGCCAATCCACACAAATTTCTTTTTTTCCAGTCCTTCCTGTGATCAGCCTTTCTTATATTGAGCTGGCGACCGGTCTCAGATACATAAACACGTCACGTTACGGCACATGTTGAATTGAAGGAAGCTTTACTGCATTTACTTTATCAGAAATGAAATAAACTCAACCGTAAATTATTTTTATTACACCTCGGAGATCTTTCGATAGAAATACCATTAACAACAACGCATAAACTCATACTGAGATGGAGGAAAAGGTTCCGGATGGTCCGAGGTTTCTGGTTCTCACTTTTCTTCAATTGTCGTTCAGCAGCGTGTCAGAGTTCGAAGTAGGTGCAGATCAGTTCGTGTTCGGGAAGGACCTTATTGAGAACAGTTTTTCGCGTTCCTCCTGGATATGAAGTACACTTCGAAATTTTCCAGTGCTGTCCTCCGGTGGCAATTTCTTTCAAACTGCACTGGCTGGCAGGTGTTTAGAGCGAGTCGGTGCCCCGTATCAACTAGGTGTTCAGCAAAGGCCGAGTATCGTTGTTGGAGCAAGGAGTCGAACGCCACTTTGTACTCTTGGAAGCGAACAGAGTAGCTTTTTTCGGTCTCACCTTTGTAAACCGCGGAGAAATCGGGGCAAGATAACTTGCTCGAGGAAGAGATAGGGTCTTTTGGTCAGCCCAGGAAGGCTCCCAAAGTGCGAAGGTTGTAGTAGCCAGGCTGGTTTGAGGATCTTGTCCAAGTTGTGAGTGAACTTCCCCAAAAAGTGAAGACGTATCTACTTCGTCTTAGGTGGAAGTGACGTCAACTGGCTGAGGGCCTTCTTGTCGATGTCTAAGCAGATGCCGTTACGGTTGGCCAAGCCTTCCATGAAACGTAACTCGGTGAGGAAGGCACTGCGACCAGTCGGTGGAACTAGGAAGGGAGACTCTTTGTGCCACGGGTGGAAAAAGGAGGAAGAATCGATATATAAGTCTGTGGAGGTGGGTTTCCTGAAGACGCTGTACTTGTATCCCTGGGATTGGCTGCTGATGTCAAGGAAACTTATTCTGGACTTTCTTGTTTCTAGCGTGAATTTCTCGCTGGGGTAGAGGGTGTTCAGGTGCGAGAGGAACTCAATCAAGGAACTCCCAGGGCCGTCCCACAGACACAGCACGTCGTCGACGTACCTGTGCCAGAAGTGAGAGGGTTTCCTACATCAAGAACCTGCTCTCCCAATTAGTCCATAAAAAGATCTCCCACGAGGGAGGCTTCTGGGAATTCGAACAACTGGCCTTTGAAGATACATAGATTCGGTTTGAGACAGACTTTAAGGAATAGTTCAAATTCATCCTTAAGGTTGAGGTAAACATTCACCTCCGAGATTTTTCGGAGGGTATATTGTACAGTGGGGTCAAGAGAAATGTTGGGAGCCACGCCTGGGTGGGTGGAGGACTCTCCTTGACGAGTTTTTCTACAAGATCAATAGAACTTGAGACAGAATGTTCCGGTTTGAAAAGGGTAGTGGCTTTGAACCAGTCAGCGAGAAAGGTTGCTTGTTGTATTTATCATCTCAGGATGAGTTCTACCGAAAGATCTATGAAGTTTAATAAA
The DNA here is from genome assembly GCA_035079385.1 of Aspidiotus rigidus. Lineage (NCBI taxonomy): Eukaryota > Metazoa > Arthropoda > Insecta > Hemiptera > Diaspididae > Aspidiotus > Aspidiotus rigidus. The sequence goes on from JAVHKY010000001.1 coordinate 12,781,262, forward strand.
AATAACTTGAGATCATCTCATTTCTAATAAAGTACATAGATGCAGTAAAGCTTCCTTTAATGGCACATAAACGTCGCTACAATCCCTGCAAGCTATGCTGTCAACCTCACTCTTATCCATAGGTGGGACAAGGACTTCAAGTCTGATAAAAAGCCCTTTTACAGTCGTAGAGTTGTAGAAGACAGGGCGAAGAGCACGGCCCAACTCTGAAGAAAACTTTCCCAGAAAAGAGAGTCTGATCCAATGCTCCCTACTGTCACGAATTGAATCGCGGGGGAGAAGGATAGTAAAATCAAGGAATTGACACGTCATTTTTCTACGGACCATAAGGTTGACGTATAAGTTGACCTCACTTATTATAGCCAAGTTATTTATCGTTCGGAGCTCTTCTTGAAACGTCGACTAACTTAGCGGAATGTGGGTCAACCGATGAACGAAGCTATTGAAAGCAGCTTTCTTGTGGGGAACAAGGTAGAATGTCGAGCCGTGGACAACAATATAGGTCGAAGTATCTTTTCTATATATACCGAACTCATGGATCCCATCTCTTCCGGAGATAGTAAGGTCTGGTGGACCGAATCAATTCAATTAAGTCGAGGTCATTGAAGACGTCATAAAGCGTGAAGTCACATCACGTAGATTTCTGATTAACCGTACCCCAAAGACATATAGTATATGTGAAAAAAAAAAAATACAAAAACCAACATGTTTTCTTCTGAGACACGTAGTGGTAACATTTTATATGCTAGCTTCACCTCCGAGGCCAACTAGCTAACGTGCTCACCCGCTTTAATCTCGTTCGCCTCTCCTCCTGTCTCTAGTATTGCTACGCGTTTGCTGAGACTTTAAGGATTTCTGGCATCCTGCTCCGATGGGGGTGGCTGGCGGGGGTCAGAACCGCCTGGCGGAAGATTATCCGTGCGTATACTAGACGTCGGATGCTCAAAAACTGAAAAGAAATGTACCGGATCCCATCACCTTCATCTGCAACGACTGTCGAAGGATAGTCACTTCCAGGATTGGAATGATCACACACAGCCGGACCCATAATAAGTGATTAGGTGAAGTACAAAGAGAGCTATATTGTAAAATTTTCTATTATATTTCTTAAGTAGAGCTATGTTCGTAAGACGAACCGCTATCATCTAGAATATTATATTGTTAGGCTGATTTTAACGATGATATTGGATCGATTCTACCGATCATGACTTTTGGTGAGTGTATGATGACGTCATAAAATGTGAAATTCTGATACGATCAAAACAATAACAAGAATTAGAATATTCTCACACGTCCTGTACTGAGTTTAACCCCTTCCAAAGAGATCTCAGACGCCCTAAGAGAAGAATTGTGAGTTTTTTTCAACTTAGAGCATTAATATAGCTCTATTCAAAATTTCCGATTATGACATCGCAATAGAAATTTACAACTTTTTCTTTCGTAGGATACGAGAAGCTACATTGCGGCTCATATCGAATGAAGGACAGATCAAAATCGATTTGACTACCACCCAAGAGATTATAATTCGTACAAAATGAAAGAACGACACGGTCGTAAAACATCGAAAATTGTTAAAGTTCGTACTTGTCGTTCTTCCGTTTCAAACGAATTAAAATTTCTTGTGCAGTATAGTAAATTACTGTGGTTGATTTCGATTTTTCCTTCTTCATGTTTCTTTTGGGGTACACAAGATCATTCTGGAAGGAAATTAAGTGAGTTATCAAAAACTGTACGGTAATAGTTTTTGAAAAGAAAAAAAGGGCTTTCCCCGCACCGTCATCCTTGCACGCATAAAAACTCTTTTATAAAAACTGTAACTTTCTGATTTCCAATAGTGATACGAGTAATCATAATTGTGGTATGTACAAATAATTATCAATAACTTCTCGTCTTGGGATAGCCAAGATCTTCCTGAGATGAGTAATTCATTCAGTACAGGACGTATGAAAATGGTTTAAACATTTGTTAACGAACCACTCTTTCGAGCGAACACGATTGTGATAAGAAAGAGCGTGTGTGGGTATTTTCCGTCTTCCTTACCTTCGAGTCATTCTTTCGTCGTTCCGACTTTCACTTTTCATCTGTTCGGTAGAGCGTAAGATACCAAAAATTCAGATTTTATCCTGTCCTAAACTGTCATTGACAGTATTGATGCAAAATTCGTCTCTTCCTTGATTTATCGCATCGCGTAAATATGATTGGTCTGAATTTCTTCATAATTCGATGGTGGGAAATGCGATAATGCTCGTCTGGCTGCATCTTCGTTCGACGTGAAGCTTTTCGCGCGCGAGCCAAGTCAGTTGACTCCCAGTTACTCGGTTAGAGAAGTGATGTGGTCAGTGCGCTGGAAATCCCTGTTAATACGTAGCCATGTGTCAGCTTTCTTCGAGTGTAGCCGAAACCCGCGTCTGTCCTTTATTCGCGCGTGAGTTTAACTGCGATAAATTCAAATTTCGTCCTGCTGTCAGTGATTCGTGTCACGAATTGTACAGTTAAAAGCAGACCTAATGTGAGCGCGAATCCAAACACGTGTATCCCCCGGCACCCCACTGAAGAAGGCTACCATCTTGCCCATTGATAAATTCAAGGAGTCGAGTGTAAACGAATCACTACCTCTTCAGGTGAAGGCCATAAGACTGTAAGGCGAGTCCAGAAGCGGTAGGACTATAGAACATGGGTTACCTTTTGAGTCGAACCTACCTCTCAGCCAGGTGATCAAGAAACATTCGCGTCTGCCTCAATCCGAACCTTGCCATTACGTCGGGCATTGTCACCGACGTCCATAACGTGGTACCCGAAAGTAACGTCATAGCGGTAACGTACATGATCATTCTATCTTTATTCGTTTTACGTTCGAAAAGCCCCTCTTTTCGTTCATTATTATTATATCGTAGAGAAGAGAAAGTGACGATGTTCTACTCGTATGTCCAGCCCGTCTTTAGGAATGCTATTCGTGCGAGTAATTTTCCTCCCGCTATGATTGTGTATCGCTGGACCGTCGACATTTCTTCCTTCGTATGCGTATGATCGGAGAACCTTGCTACTCCTCCTGCTTTGCGATTACCTGTGGATCAATAGGGAGTGATAGCGTGGCTCTGCTACGTCCATAGTTTTTTGAGAGTTGGATGGAGTCATCAAAACTACGTTCCATCATAAGCAGTTTTGAAAGGGAAAAAACAAGAACGTAATAAATTTTGACATGTTTCATGTCTTTTGTCTCACAGTACCCCTATTTGAAAATTCGCGAGTACAGCCCCCTCCCCCCCCCCGCCGAGACGAAGCGTGCGCGTGCACATATTTAGCCCGTGGGTGATTCAGAAATTTGCGAGTAGACCCCACGTGCGCGTGCGTGTGTGCGTGCGCCAGCGAGCGCAAGCCCCACGAAAGGCGAAAGCCCAAAATATTTTATATCAGACTTATGCTTAACCGAGACAGGAACCAAGAAAGAGGGCGAACGAGCGGAGCGAGTGAGCCCCACAAAAGCTGATAGCTTAAATATTTCTCATACCAGATTTATACGACACCAAGAAAGGGGGCGAAACCTCAACATATTTCTCATACCAGATTTATACGACGTCAAGAACACTTGACCTAGTAGAAGCCTGGACTAAAACATTTCAAGATGATTGATAAAATATAAGAGGTATGAAACATGACCTTTATTCATTTGGCTATGCCAAAAAATCTTCGTTCTTTTATTAGAAACAATTTTCGTAATCATGAACTACGCGCGATAATTCAATAGTTTTATATCCATCTTCGATTTCTCAGAATAAAGAGGAAGTAAAGTTCTATAGTCATTCCAACCATCTCTTTCGGCGATCGATACACTCAGTCCATTTTTTGATGATCAAGAAGAGAACTACACACACACAAAGTACTACCAACATCTACGATCTTTTTTTTTTAAATACAAAATCTAAAAATTTTCAAAAAGGTTCAATTCGAAATAATAAAAGTAAAATTTTGTACCAGTATTACAAGGGTTTGTCATTCTCATAATCAGATACTTCTAATAAACCAAGTCTAGAAGTTCAAAAAACTCCAATAAATACAAGTTCACATCTTGGAATGCACAAAATTTTTGTGGTAGGGGTTTTACTCAGTTCAAAAAAAAAAAAAAAAAATGAAAATATTACCAGGCTGTTTGCTCTAGGTTTCACAATCAATTTGTATAGCCTCCCTCACGAGTGGTCAAGGCCTACAAACTCATTTCATTTTGCCACTTTGGCCTTGGATATTCTCATTTTAAGAGCGCATTTTTTGTTTTTTATTTCTTCGGCCAGGCTATCACACCTATCTGAACTATCTGAATGTCTTCTCTTCAGCCTCTGGAAAATTTGAATTTCTTTTTTGAGGGCCTTTAGTTCAGTGGTCCACCAGTAGACCTGCTGTGACTTTTGTTCAATAATGGTGGTGCAAGCATCTATTTCGTATGTAAGCCATTCTCCGATTGCCTGTACCTCTTCTGGCTGCCCTCCAGGTAAATGGGCATTCTCTCACTTTTTGTTTAAACAGTGTCCCATTCAACTTCCTTACAGTGAATGTAGTGTTGCCTGTGATCATTTCTTCTATATTGAAGATGATCATTCGATGAATGAATACGCTTTCCTCATCCTCCAAGACTGATCAGTTCTTGATACTTGTAACGCCTCTAGTGGGAATGCAGTTGTTAATAGTCTGGCGGTTCTAGTGAACCATGGTAGAGATGTTGGTATTCTCCATCAGGAGACCAAGGTCAGTCAAAAGCAGGTGGAAATCTTTGTCCCTCTGACCTAATTCTTCATCAAAGTTCGACAATTGAAGTCACCTGTAATGATCAGATTCTGGAATTTTTCAGCAAATAGTCGCAGTTCGTGGAATGGAGTCTCAGTAAGGAAGTTAGGTCACTAAGGCCGTGTTGCCCATCTCCAAAGCCACCATGTATGTTGTATTGAGTTGAAAGGTATTACAGTTGGTGAGATTATTCCTGCATCGTCCATCCTGGAATACAACGTAATTTCCCATTCACCAGGGCAGGCGGTTCGGTTTTGCAAACAATGTCGCAGTCTCTCTCATTGGATGTTACAATGGCTACCTCCACGGAGGGCCTTGATTTTCCAGAGTTAATTTATAATATCCTAGCCATTGTTTGGTAGGATATATCGAGGTTCTCCTCGTTGATCTCTCTTTTGCGATGTGCATTTATATACTTTTTTCACATGATCTGCTTGGTCGGAAAGTCTTTAGAGCCCTTTTTGTGATCGATTGGATGACAACGCGATTTTGGGAGGCTGGCCTTCAATAGTTTGCACTGTAGTTATAAAAATCTACAATCCAGGCTCCCACCATTCTATTTATGTTGTTGGAGAACAAGGGCTGGAACTCCTGCATAGTGGTTTTTAGTATGGCCAAAAAAGGTACATGCAGTTCCATGTCAATCCGACAGCGTAGACCGTACTTCATTTGAATGGTTCGCCTTCTTCTAGCTTTGTCAAAGAGTGATTTGTCCCCTTTGATTACTACCATAACTACCTCGTCTCTGTTGAGGTCTTTATATTTGACACTAATTATTTCGGACAGTTTTAGATCCACGGAGGCCTCAATGTCTGCAATTATATCCTATTCTGCGCAGTCAGATGGTACGCTGTGCAACTTCCATGCATGGTAAGGGAAAGTGGGTTGCTTCTTAGTTTCTAAATCGAAGTTACTAAGTTTTTGAAGGAGTGTTTGCTTTTTGTCCTTCAGCACGGTGAATAGGGCCGTTCTGCTGGAGAATTCTACTACATTCTGGACACATGTTTCATGTGGGAGAACCTTATTTTCTCTCAGTGTTGCATTGACATATTTTCAAATACTTGGAACGATTAAAACTTGTCACAGTTACACTAGGTGTGGTGGATGCGCGTGGTTTACTCTGCAGCTCAGTTTGGCTTATTAACCAGTCCTGCCCTGTAACTTGAGGGGTGCTCAGATATCATACTAGGAAAAGTTTCACTCGGTTCAAGACAAAGAGAATACTTCAATTAATATAATTTCTCGCTGCCTAATCATGAGGTTATGGGCGGAGAAGAAACGAAATAGAGGGAGGGGGAAAAATTGCCTAGAGACTTACAAATGCATCGAAGCTGTCTGTCATCAGTCTTTAACCATCAAAAAAGATGATATTAGTTATGGAGAATATTTTTCTTTCTTATGTCGGATTATCACAAATCAAAACAATTTTACGTACAGATATGCGCTGATCCACGCTTTACTTTGTAAAAAATCAGATAGATTGAAGAAAAATATCACAGTAATGGCTAGGAAAGGTCATGAAGTTTCATTTTCTCACAATTTTATCATCCCCGTCCGAAAATAAGGCCAATTCAATAGTTTTGATTGTCTGCATTCATCTTCCCCTTCCTACAATACTGAGTCCAGATCCGCACCTGCAAAAGGGACCAAGTTTTTAAACTTGCACGCAAGCAGCTCGAACGATTTGAAAAATTCAAATGAGATATTTCATAATTTTCTCCTCGCGCCTGAGACTCTCTTTGCGACTCAGAGCTATCGGTTTATTTCTAAAGTTCGACCATATTCTTCGTAATTTACCGTCCACTCTTACTGATTTGTCCACAATGAGCTTCACTCGTCTCTTGGTTGATTTATAAACAGCTCTCGATCTTTTTTTGATTCTTCTCAATCTTCTCGAAGTTTTCTTCCGTCTGTAATCACTCAAATAGACGGGTGGTATACTCGGACATTTACACGCGGAGACAATCTTGTCTCGACAGAATACGCAGAACAGGGGCTTGAGTTTGTAAATTTTCGTTTCTCCCACCTGTACGTCATTGGTGTAACTGAAATCATATTTTTCTAATTGTTTGCTTAGTAAGGCGGCTCTGCATATACGATTTCGTTGGTCTGGACTTAAGGTGCACACTCGACTCGATTGTGGCTTATTTTTCTTACTCGTACTTGTGTCTTCTGAAACTAAAGGGAAATTGAAATTTATACAAATATTATATTGTATCTTGTGTAGGCTATGAGTGATACGTTTCAACATTTTTACCTTCAACAATCGTTTTGACTTTGCTCAATTTGAATGCATAAATCGAGTTCTCATCATCTGTGGTATTCGTAGAGTCTGTCCTTAACAATGAAGAAATTGAAAATAACATGATAATACTGTAATTCATTCTTATCAAGACTGATGAAATCATGAGAAAATATTACTTGAGTTCGATATTTCTTGAAGCGTACGCTATGATACCTAATCCCGAATGCTTGTTGAATAATTGACGTTTCGCTTGACAACCAACATAACAAATGTAAGATGGTACATACAGATGTGTAAACTTTTTGATTTTGTATCAACAGGACTCGATATACCTGATCTTTCGGGTGTTGACTCATCTTGCGTCATTTTAGACTCAACCTATCGAGATAACTGTTTCGAGGAAGAGACGTTCAAGGTAGCCCCAGTACAAAGAAATATTCTAAGGAACTTCTTTGGAAGGTTTAACAGTGCTAAGGATAACACTTTTTTTTTCGTGCCATGATGATAATAATGCTCTTTCACCTTTTTCACCTTTACGTCAACATGTGGTACGCAATTGCTAATTTTATTTTTTCTTAGTTCAAAAAATATCAGCTACTCGACTAATGTACCTCTTTATTGTCGCCTTTTTGCCAGATTGTCTCCATTAACGAGCCTAATGACCTTGAAGCACATTAGAGACTTCCAAAAATTGTTGCTTTAAAACTCGACCAGGGGTAGCAGTGGAATCAAGTATCAGAATTTATCCTCTCCCTTATTTCTGAATTCGCATCAATATAGGGAAGGTGAAGGGGTCATCCGTGACCTGGAAAAAGTTTGAAGTCATCTACAGAAGGATGTCTAGTGCCTAGAACCCGTGGGCTAGAAAAAATTTTGAAATCTGCCACCAAAGGGATCAAGGAACTCAGAACTTCCCCTCTTTGTCCTCTAGCAAAGAAAAAGAGTTGCGAATACGTCTAATGATCACGATTTACTGAACAGATTCAGGAAAAGTATGAGTTCCGACACCAAATGATGGAGGGAATTGAAGCTTCCGATCACAGAAACACTCGAGCTATCATGAAGAGAATATTTTCTGAAATTTCTACTCGTGATTTTATTTTTGACCTGTAGGAAGTTCATCTTTTTTCTCTCTCTCTTCAGATTTTCTATCCCTTTGATGTGAGATGACAAATAATGACACGGAGTGACTTTTCAAGGAAATTCGAATTGTAGTGACCTGCAAATGGGTAAATTAACTAAGTGGCAGGCCTAGAATTCTGAAAAATTCGTATCAATTTCTAATTTTTCATAGCATATCCCTACTCTCCAACTAATGCTTGTCTCTTTCATAACTCCAAATCAATCAATCTTTCACAAAGTCTTTCACTCGTATCATTTGTCAAGACTCTTCTTAGTTTTTAAAACCGTTTTATTTTTCTGGTTTTCGTTCAGTTATACTCTAGAAGATTTCGTGGAAGAACGCGTGGTGTGATAATAGAGGGAATGAAACGCCATTCCCTTTGTTTGGGCTTGGTTATGATGACTGTAATCGAATTTCTTTTTGTTCCATCTGTTAGATAGATTCTTGGTTTTGTAGGGCATCCGCAGGCTGATACAAAAGTATCTCGATAGAGGAATGATTTACGAAGTCTGTAGATTCCAATTGGCTCGTACAAGTACAAAGGATCATATTTGTAGCCATACGGTAAGATGCGTTCGTGCATTAAAGCCTCCATGCATACCGTACTCAAATCCGTCGGACTCAATGAGCAAACGATGACCGAACTATTTGGTATTCTATTTGGCTCTGAAAGACAGAATAACTATCAAACACCGTTGACATAATATCCATAAACTTATTCCCAAGAATTCTTCTGTGCTCTCTTTCACAGTTCTCTTTTAGTGCCTATCTCTCTGTCAGGAACAATCGCTCCATCGATAAGCCCTCACAGTTATTACGAGCATTAACTTTCGAAAATTTTAAACCTACCTCGTACAAATTTTAAGACTTCGCGCACGTGAATTTTCTCGTAAATCGAGTTTTCGACAAAACCAGTGTTTACTGATAATGAAATCGCGGTAATCGTCAAAATGTTTCTTAGGTACATTTCAACAAATGATAGAAATTCGTAAGAGCTCCTTAAGACTTATTTAAACATCAAGCCTTCCAATTATTTTCCGATAGTTTTCATTGGTGCTGTTTGGAACTGACGCTTGAATTTATTGTATAATAAGGAGTGTAAGAGCAGATGTTTGAAGCAAATACGACAGTAAACGTACGAGTATAACAATCGAAAATAAAATTCGAATTCATATCGATACTTATATTGATAAAATTTGTCAACATTTCTTCTCGCTTTCAAAGGTATGAGAAGGGGAAGGAAAGTAGAGTGGGCGGGGGATTGATATATTTTGGGTCTTTATTGGGTCTACATAATAATCCAGGCTTGATGTCAATCGACTATCTGATCTTGAGGTGAGGAAGAAAGTGGTTTTTAATAATTGTTCTCATATTCAAGAATAACTTTTTCTTAAGGGGCTGCGGAAAGGAAGAAGCCATTGGAAGAAGGCCACAGTCTTCAGGAGTTTTCGAGCCATCGGTTCGACACACAGCCTATTATGAGACCCCTTGTATACTATACTAGCTTAGATGCGCTCAAGACTGGGAGGTGGACGGTCGGAGCGAGTGAGCCCGTCAATTAAATAGCCTAACATAACGGTAAATATTAATACTTATACTAGGCTAAAAAACTGTAGGCGAAACGAAAGGGCACACCAGAGGATCAGCCTAACCTATAGAATACTAGGCTTCTGGCTTATACTCGCTTGTGCAGTGCCATCCGTCCTTCATGGTGGAATAGATTTAGGTTGCGTATGCATTTAATTTTGTTTCCTCCAACACCACAATGGACCCTTTCGGGTATAACTTCGGTGGCGAACCCCCTCTTCTACTTGGCAACCACCAAGCTACTTTGGCAACCGCTAACCCAAAGTGCCCCAGGCATGCAAAACATCACAACACACAACGACAACACCACCTTAGATATAGTAGATCGCTGTTGGAGTCTCTTAATCTCCTTCTTTCTTCAGGGATGGTCTTTCTCTTCGTCCTGCACAGCCGGATTCGGATGGTACGCAGGTGATGAGTAGACCTGGTCTACCACCTTTTGTTTGCCGCGCTAAAGCACCTCTTGCTGCTGCTGCTCCTCCTGCAACATCATCAATTTTTTCATAAATAAATTTTATTTTATCAATAATTTATTTAAAATCATTTAATTTAAATTTATTAATCTCTTGTTTGCGCACCTCGCGCAACGACGCTTGTTGTAGGTCCACCACCTCTTTTTGTTTGCCGCGGGAGGGTTGAGTAACCTTCTGGGCTCCCACATGGAGCCTTCCTCTTACGTCCACTTCGTCGTGTTTCTTGGCTCGGATCATAATTAAGATCTGTGGAATCGTCAATGAGCGTAAGACCAGTTGATTGGTCCAGGCCCAACTCCTCTAAGAGGGAGGGTGGAATGTCGGTGTACGGAGTGATTTCCTGGAGCGAAGTGACTCGACCCTCGAATGCATCCAAGACTAGAGGAGAAGAAAAAACACTTTCAATGGGTGTGGCTTGTCAGGTCTGAGGTGTCTGACTCGTCGTGGGCAAGAGTGTGAGGGAAAAGGGCTTCTAAGTCCAGAACAAAGATTCAGAACTAGAGGGCGGGGAGAATGATGAACAGAAATTGCCCTAGGTATGATTTTCTTCAAGTTTATGATGAGGGACTTGGAAAAATATTGACTCTCAAGCTATATAGGTATAGGAGAGGGATACTCGGAAAAATTCTGACCCTCGGAAGTTTCTCTCCTTCGAGAGTCTGAGTTTTTCCAAGTTCCCCCCCCCCCTATCATATATAGCTTGAGGGTCAAAATTCCTAAGATTTTTCCAAGTCCCCCTCACATCATATATAGCTTGAGGGTCAAAATTTTTCCAAGTCCCCTCATTTTTCCAAGTCCCCCAGGATCATATATAGCTTGAGGGTCAAAACTCACAAAGTCCCCCTCGTATCATATATAGCTCGAGGGTTAAGAGTCTAAATTTTTCCAAGTTTCTCTCTTTCGAGAGTCTGAATTTTTCCAAATCTTCCGCCTATCATATTACAGCTTGAGGGTCTGAATTTTTCCAAGTCCCCCTCCTATCATATATAGCTTGAGGGTTGAGAGTCTAAATTTTTCCAAGTCCCCCTCCTATCATATACAGCTATACGCACCAAACATGAAGGTCAAAATTCCTAAGATTTTTCCAAGTCCCCCTCCTATCCATATATAGTAGCGTGGTTCTACATTTTCCTGGTCCATCTTCTTCTTCATGACGGTGACTGCAAATGCAGACCCCTGGTTCCATGCTTCTTCGAAACTAGTATGGTGGATACCAGGCTACTCGGAGCAAACGCTCTCGATCTTTTGAAGAGACTGACTAAACTCGTCCCGTTCACATCTCCAAGCCTCAGACTCAGCTGTGGTCTTACAATGTGAACTCTTTGCTTGCTCAACTTTCCCTAACTTCTCAAGAAGGTACTCGTTGAAACAGCCATGGCCGCTCAACACTGCGACAGGTGAAATTTCAGGTGACAATGGACTCAGTTCAACCACTCATCAAGGTCACATATTAACGCATGGGTTGTCCATTTACCCAGCTTGCTCTGAGCAATTCTCGTTTTTTTCATTTTGCGAGCAAGGAGCTTCTGACCTCTTGCTTGACCCGTAAAGCCTATTGATTGGTCGTCGTCTTTGTTTTTGCTTTGAACACCACAGTTCTCTCCTCAGCAAGGAACTCGGTTGGTGGTGAACGTGCTAATACGCAAAAAGCCTCCGTCAAGACAGTGCGGTAGGCACAGACACACACCCCAGCGCAGCTCTTTGTTGGATCGTTACCATCTCTCTCCTTCTGCTAGGCTTATTCTATGCCAAGAATTACTGTCATAGGGACGTTATCATGACATCATCAGTATCCGATATGATGGGTAAAATCTATTCAATCAGGATCTATGAAACTGAGGAACAGGCTTAAATTAGGCTCGGTAATTCTTGAGAAACGAGCGGTGAAAGAACTTCAAACAAATGAATCTGTCAGCCTAGATACTATGTGTCTCTAAAAGAGGCATGGTTAGCTTCTGCCCTAAGTTTTTTTCCACGATTCACTTATAAATTCAGAGTATTCCATGATACTGTATGTTTTTTTGGTAGTGGTAGGCTGTTTGTGGTTCAATTCGGACAAGTTGAAACTTTTTGGTTACTTTCTGTTATGTTTTTGGTCGTCCTTGATTATACTTTATCATTGTTTGATCAATTTTGAACGTTTATGGTTGATTTTAGTCAATCTTCTGGTTGTTTCTTGATAATTTTCCTTGCATGTGTGGTCGTTTTTCACTCCATTCTGCTCTGTTTTCAAAGTTTTTGGATAACTTTGGTCAATGCAGGTCATTTACATCTTGCTTTCTTTCGATAATTTTGATAATTTTCTGTCATTTCTGTAGTCTTTTTTTGTTCAGTTTTGGCCGCTTCTTGTTATTTTGATCGTGATTTGGTCGTTTCATACCGTATTCATCGTTTTGTAGTCAATTCTGGTCGCTTTATAGTCGATTTTGGCAATTTAAATAAATATTAGTATATTAGATTTTTGGTCATTTAGTAGACTGCATGTTGAATCAATACGTTTTTGCATGAAATTACGGTCATCCATAATGACGAGGATGCTCGAAAGAGTAACACAGAAGAAAAATGCAAAAGACCGCACGATAATTGAAAACACGAGCACTTTCGGCTAATCAGCCATTCTCGAAGTGTGGAAAGCGAGTGAACCCAGCACCAACCAACAAGCGACATCAAACGAAATCATGACCGAAGCTACAAGTCATCGAAATGTGAATCATTCCCGTAGACTAATTCGATCAATCCTTCTACAGGAATGTACCTGTTCAAAACGGTAACGCTACTATTATTCTGATGTCGGAGGATTTCTATCTCCTCAAGGGCTACACGCTTGAAGTAAAAGTTTTCCCTATGAAGGAGGACTTCGCACCCCTCTTTAAAATTGTGACCACTTTCGATCAAATGATCAGCAAAGGCTGACTCCCCTACTTTCTTTTTCCTCCAAGCTTTTTTATGTTCGTCAACTCTAATTTGGAGCTGACGGCGGGTCATTCCTATATAGACGCTGCGGCAATCTCCACAAGCCACCGTATAAACCCCTCCCCTCTCGGCCACTGGGATAGGGTCCTTTAGTCTGACAAAAAGGTTTTCAATCGTGTTTACATTATAGAAGGCCAGTCGAAAACCGAAGGGGCGGAGGATACGGCCCAACTCCGATGAAAACTTGCCCAGAAGAGGGAGCTTAATCCACCGTTTCCTACCATGTTGGCGTAAATCCCGGGGGAGGGAGGTCGTAGAGTCAAGGCATTTCCTTGTAAGAGTCAAGGCATTTCCTTGTGAGCCTCCTACAAACCATAAGGTCAACATCAACTCTGACCTGGTTGACTCTAGTCAGGTGCTTTATAATCATTAATTCTTTCTGGGAAGCGGCTTGACTCAATGGGATACGAGTCAAGTCATGTATTAGGCAATTAAACGTCCCAACTTTGTGGGCCACAGGTACGAATGACGACCCGTGGACAGTAATATCGGTCGAGGTATTTTTCCTATAAATACCATTTTTATGGACGCCGTCAGTGACGGAAATAGACAAGTCCAAAAAGTTTATAACGGAGCCACCAACTTCCAATGTAAATTTCATGGAAGCGTAAAGGCTATTTAAATAATGAAGAAACTCGCTAAGGAGTTCTGTTGGACCGGTCCACGCACACAAAACGTCATCAACGTACCTGTGCCAATAGTGTATACGACTCACAAACACCTGGCCTGAAGAGAACAGGTCGCCCTTAAATTTGGACATAAAAACTTCTGAAATAAGAGAACCCAGAGGAGAACCAATAGGGACCCCACTTCCTCAGGGAACTCGTAGAATTTATCATTAAATTCACAAAAGTTCGGGAGCCAACAGACCCTCAATAGGTCAAAGAATTCGCCCATTTCCTCATGCGGGACACCAGATTTTAGAAGCAACTCGCCCATCTGCTGCATAGTAGCAGCCTTTGGGATGTTGGGAAATAACCCTGCCACGTCGAGGGAACATAAAGTTACGCCTTGAGGGAGGGAAACATCCTTCAGGTTGTTAGCGAGGGTACAGGAATTCAGTACGGAATGGGGAGACTCGAACTCCACTCTAGACTTGAACCAGCGATCGAGAAATTTTGCAAGGGAGTAGGTCGAAGAGGCGACAAAAGAGACCACGGGTCGCATAGGTACTCCTTCCTTATGAATTTTTGGTAGCCCGTAAAGGAGGGGAGGAACGGGGTTAGGTTCCGAAATGGCTTTTTTGGTTAGAGGTTTCTTAATGACGAATTTACTATTATTAACGAGAAACCTAACCTCTTTTGAAAAGTTGAACTGGGCATTTTCCTGGGCTCCGCATTGGCTGAGCACATCGTGGACCTTAGAAGTGTAAGAAGACTTCTCCATGACCACCACGGAATTCCCTTTGTCAGCTTTTGTGACAATTTACCCAGCCTCCCTAATCTTCCTCTTCAGGCCCTTAATCAATTCACTCAGGGGAGTTTTTCGGACCATCTCGGCGCATTTTTCTTGGACATTAACGCCAAGGCCTATTTTTACTATAAGATCAGCCACAACGTTAGCCAAAGTCTCCTGATTTTTAAGAGGTGGGGGGGGGAGAATAATAGTAGCGTTACCGTTTTGAACAGCTACATTCCTGAAGAAGGATTGATCGAATTAGTCTACGGGAATGATTCACATTTCGATGACTCGTAGCTTTGGTCATGATTTCGTTTGATGTCGCTTGTTCTTGTTGGTGCTGGGTTCAGTCACTTTCCACACTTCGAGAATGGCTGATTAGCCGAAAGCGCTCGTGTTTTCAATTATCGGTGTGGTCTTTTGCATTTTTCTTCTGTGTTACTCTTTCGAGTATCCTCGTCAGACTGCATGTTTTCAGATTTTTATTGCACGTTCTTGATCTTTGTAGCACGCTTTTATTGTATTTTTCAAGTGTTTTTGACGCCCAAAAATCCTAACTCTACTTATATACAGTGTCCGCTAAAAAGATTTCAACAGTTAAACTAAATTTGTTGTAGCGCACGAACGCGAAAGATAAGATGTGTAGTTGAAGTGTGCAAAATTTGTATCTTAGTTTTATCTTTAATTTGCGCCTCTACTCAACTTTCTACAAATCTTCTAAGCCGAATTATGGACCAATATGTGCCAAAAATTTACCATTTTGCCAAAATTCCCACAAATTAAAAATTGTTCAAACTTCCATATTAGGTATACTTGATTTGAAAGTGGGGTTTACGTCGATTCTGAAAATAATACTTTTAAAATAACCATAATATGAAGCTTGAAAAAGGGAGAATTTTCAGGTTCTTATTTGGGAAATCTTGGCAAATTTCGTCCATAACTCGGGTTAGAGACGACATAGAAACTTTTTATTTGACACTAATTAAAAATAAAATTGAGATACAAATTTTGAACATTTGAACTATACATCTGACGTCTCGCCTTTTTGAGCTACATCAACAAATTTAATCCAAATCCCCATCTAGCTGTTAACATCTTTTTGACGGATCCTGTAATCAAAAGTCTCTGATGTAGGGAAACAGTTGAAAGTTATAAAATTAAGAAAATGTCCTTATTAAATTTATTTTAGACCCAATCATTGAAGCTCTCTGAACGCTTAGTAATCTTTTTATACATCGAAGACCTACAGATTTCGAATGAAAAGTTTTCCCATTAAGAAAAAAAAAAAAAAACAATTTATGATAATAATAATTCTGTATTAATATCATTATCGCTCGTAAGCGTTTGATTTGTCAGTTTTTTGACTTCCAATATTATACGTCGTTTCAGCACTAACTTCGAGCATTAGGATATAACAATGGAAGTATAGTTGTGTTCCACGAGGGAATAACAACGAGAAGCGTCTAGACGTAAACGAAGTTTAGAGAAGACACTATTTCTGTGCTGAATCATGTGACGCTCTCTATAGAAAAACAAGAAAAGTAATTCGATAAAGGACCAAATGCAGACAAATTCTATACGCATCCGCTGTACGTCGTTTTGAAAATAATTGGTCGTACAAAAATTTTTTATTTGGTGCGTTGAACCGATAATTATTACAAGAGGATGTTTTTTTATATTTTCATGAAAGAACTATCATTCGTTCTGTAAAACAAAATCTTCATCAGATATTATTCAAACGCCTTCGCTGCTCTACAGTTAGCCCGAAGAGGTTCGCAAATTCAATTCAGAATTCCACGTAATCGTACTACAATTCTCAAGTCATTCTAGAATAGAGTTGCGACCCGTGTAAAACTGCAATAAACTCATTTTCTAGAAGTTCATCATTTTAGAAACGGAAGCAGAAACAATCCAGCATCCATGGAAATTAAAACCTTCCACCTATTTCGCTAATATACGACAGATTTACCAAAGCTGTTAGAAGTATTGCTCGGCTTCTGTTTAGCAGGCGCTCGCTTGATGAGGTCAACATTTTTGTATCTCCAAATCTGCACAGCTAGACACTGTGGCAGGTTATCGATCCCCTTTTTGGCGAGTTGAAGGCTATATATTTATTCCAAAATATGATTCATAATAATATTAGTACACCGTTTTACGAAAATAATACCAACAACGCAATACTAGAAAAAGTTCATTCACTTCATAACGTCGTTCTGCCAAAAATTGCTATGCCTGTTGCTCAAGTAGAATCATTTCGTTGAAAACAAGTCATACGAGCCACTATTGTGCCTAATCAACTGATGAATCATGAAGTATGAAATTTAGGTTCACTCATCACATATACGTTAATGATTGTCAGTCTGATGATAGTTCTTTACTTTCCATGTCCTTGCTTTTCCATCGGTACGTTCGTGTTTTTGTGAAGTAAGAAGTAGGTGTCAGTAAGGGAGTTTACTGTATGGTAAGTACGACTTTTTTGGTTTTCCTCTCTTTCCTCTTATGTTAACGTGGATTATTATGATGACCTTAGTTATTCCATATTATTGGGGTATGTGTACGTACAGTCTTATAAAATTTCACAATTGCCCGTTTTACTCAGCTTCTGAACGATAGCGCTTCTATTTTTTTTTTTTTCTCTTAAACTTGAAGCATCTTCGATCACTCTTGAGGGAGAAATAGTGGGAAGGTTTGATCAGTGAATTCTAATAATGAGAAGAATGAATTGTGCATAATTTCTATGATTTCATTTTTTAGGTATCAAAAGGGTCTGGAGTTTCCTCACATCCTTGGGTTAATTTGATAAAAATAATCGGAATAGAAATTCGGATGGATGGAAACTAAAGAAATATACTGCGAAAATTTTCACGGTCCAAGAATTTTTAATCGTAATTTCGAAAGGGAAATTTGAAAGGTTTTTTGGGAAAAATTATCAGTGTCCATCATACGATATTTGGAAAAATGTGCAAGACCTTTTGATTTGGTGGGGTTTCTTTGAAAAATTCTTAGTTTTCTAAGAACTTAAGAAAATGTTATTTTAAAGAGATTTTGATTTTTGAAGGACTGTGATTCCGAGAGGGCAAGAGTGGTATTTGGGAACGTGCCACTGTTCATACAGAAGAGAGATTCCAAAAAATTCCCACCGACTAATCGATGCTAATAAGTCATGGGAATTTAAATAAAAAAACACCTTTTATGAAATAATTTCCCCACCCGCCTCAATCGAAGTAATTAATGGAGGAGACGAAGCGATCAGCGTACAAAGTGAGCAGAGAGTTTTTTAATCATTTCTTTTACCTATTTTTCCCACCAACTGCTCCTCAGCATACACTCGACCATTACTTTCGTTAATCTCAACATCGTTGATAGCCTATATCATCCCTCTTTTAGGTACCTTTTAGGCTACCACAGGGTACATTGAAATATTTTCAAAATAAGAAATAGTACTCGTTTTATAGTTCCAGACTTTTTGATGATTTTTGGGGTGTGAATTTAGAAAAAAACTGTGGCCTCCTGAACGAAGTCAAACGAGGAACGCAGGGGACCTGTTCTATGGCTCGAATTGGTTTTGATATCGAGAATTCAAAATGAAATCTTGAAGATATCGAAATATTTCCAAGTTCGTATCTTTTATGTCGAAATCTCTCAAAGTCCCCTCGTATCACGTAATATGGTTTGAAAGTCGAAATTTTTTCCAAGTCCCATTCGTGTCCTATATTAGGCTATGGCTCGCAATTCGGAATTTTTCTAAGTCTGAATCCTTTGTATCGAAATTTTCTTCCAAGTTTTTTTCCTATCATATTTACAGAGACCGGATTTCTCGGCATTCGGCACTTTTTCTCCTGAAGAGCGAAATGAATGAGAATCAAAATGAAGTTTGAATCATGATAAATAAGACGCAGGAAAAATTTCTATTTTGCTGAAAAATGCCGAAACTGGAATAAATATCGAAATTACTTCAAATCTTATTTTGCAATAGAACTGAGAAATTTCATGCTAAATCGTGAATATTATTTGTTAAGAATGGTCAATTTTGTTTGGAAAATTCTGAATTTTGGGACAAAATTGGGCCAATTCTTGTCAAATAATTCATAAATTTGAGCCTGAAGCTAAGTAATTTTGATTGGAAAAAATCAACAAAATTTGCTCTCAAGTGAGGCAGTTTTAATTGAAAATTGATGAATTTTTTCTTCCAAAATTGATCAGTTCTGATGAAAAGTAAGGCAATTTTGGTTGGAAGTTGAATAATTTTCATAGAGTGAGTAAATGTACTGAAAAACGCGTATTTCCCGCTCTTTTTTTTTTAATGCCGAGTATTTCCGAAGTTTCAGTGCAGAAATTCACACATTTTCTTGCTGAGAAATCCTTTCTCTAATCATACACAACTATGTCTCGACAGTCAAAATTTTTCCAAGTTCAAATTCTTTATAGTGGACGCCATATGGCGCACAACAATTTCTTTGAAATAACCCCCATAAAACAGGTTCCCCTGACCTTTGATTGGGATTTTTTAGAGAATGTGTAATGTAACAGGAGTGTGGATTTGACTGACCAAGTTTAGGGACCTGAGAAAATTTCATTATGAGCTTAAAGATCTCTTTTCCGCTCACTCTTGTTTTTTTCTTGAGATAAAATGTCTGTTAACATCGCGTAGTGTTGCCTTTGCCAACCCTCTGATGACATCATAGGGAGTTGAAAAAATTCTGACTTCTGAAAGGCTAAGAACATTTCTTAGGCCAAGTTTGATCAATTTTCTTCGCTACAGTACCCTGGGCTTGTAATAGGTTAAGAAAACCACAATACGGTATACCAGGTCTTGATCTACTTCAAAACGTTGAGTTCTAAGCAAATATATTCAGAACTTGGTAAACCTTACTTGCATGTACGATAGATTAAAATTGCTTAGACTTTGATGACATCATAAAGTGAGCGCAGCCTCAACCTACTTCAGGGATTTTGAAAAATTTCAGGTTGTTAGTCAAAGTTTAACCTGATGATTTGAAAAATTCTTAGCTAATGTTTAACCTGATGATTTACATCAATGAGAACATTTTCAAGGTTTTTAATTTAAGGGCGGCCATTAAACTCTGTTCTTTTTTCTTTTTCCGTAGAAGATTTGGTTTAGAAAGAGGGGAAGTAGTGGAGTTTTTCAACCTATTTATGAATTTCGAGAGCTAATATTGCAATTCCACCACTGCTTCAATACTGCACCTAATCTGCTATAGCCCAAAAATTTTCTTTTCATCAGGATTGTTCGTTCGAGAAAATATCGCTGGACCCGACACGGTTTATGAACCATGCTAAGCGACATAAATTACAACGAGTCTCCGGAGAATATAAGAACTTTTATCTTGCAACTTCCTCGGAATGTGAATCCATTTTTCACGAATCATTACTTCCTTGTATGCCTGCAATTGGTAAGTTAGACTTTTCTTCTAACGTGTGAATGCACAATCATCACGATCATAATGATTCTCCCCGATAGAAATCCTGAAAAAGTGAACTTCGCGCCATAATTTAGAATTACATGACTCGTCTAAATATCGGTCATATGGAGTAACACGTGACGCGATAGTGAATTGTACGTAGTTTTCATTGTCTGAGTAAATATCTCCGAGGTAAATGAAAGAAGTACTAGTACAAATAAAATGTTATTCATTACAAAAATAACACATAAATAGAGTGGATCACGATAATTGTAAGAAAGTTGAATGAACGTGGTAAAAATACACGTCTTATTTTTTAATGTTTTCGTTTCATGCTGGGAAGAGAGTTTCTCTCTGGTAGAGTCAAGACTGAAACTCCACCGGATTCAACAAAATTTCTAAATATAGGCAATCAGAACGTCTTCTTAGATTGAATGAAAACTCGGTGTAGGTGAATCGAAAGTTGGAATCGAATGTTCACGTGAAGACAAATTCAAAAATGCCGTACCAAATATTCGTTTTTTGGGGTCTCTTTAAATGCTAAGGATTTGGCCCTCGACTCATTTACACATCATAATTTCTACAAGAGTCGTTTAGAGTCAGGAGTAGCTCAAATTTTTCGTATCGATTATTGAAGCTTTCGTGACCAAAACAACATCTCTTATTTGTTGTGAAGAAGACCAAGATTTTTACGTCTTCGTAGGCCAGTGTTTCTGAACCGGTGTGCCGCGGTACATCGCTGTGCCGCAAGCCCGCCTCAGGTGTGCCGCAAAAGTTTTATCAAAAACATAAATCAACATGAACTAAAAAAGAATTGTCACTTTTTTTTTTTAATAACTTCACAAAATTAATGTTATTACTTTAACTAAATAAATTGAAAATATTTTATTAACATAAATAAATTATATTAATTTCCAATTAAAAAATTGTATACAATAATAATAATTTTGATTCTTAGTACAAATTAAAATTTTTAAATTTAATTTATTAATTTAACTGAGAAAATAAATTAAAATAATATTACAATATTAATATCTTCAAGGATAATAGGATGATTCAATAAAAATTTTTAATTTGTTACCTCGATGTTGAATTATTAGAATTATAATAAAAAAAATTTATATAATTCAATTGATTGGGGATACAATCTATTTTAATATTTATTGATGGTAATGTTCATGAATGAATTATATCTCGGTTTGAATAGAATACCCCGACGATATATTATTTTCTCTGATTTTATTTTATTTCGAAATAATTTATTAACAATAAATTATAAAATAAAAAATTCTATCAATAATATATGATTTAGAAAAAAATTCATATTTTAAAAATGAAATATTAAATAAATTGAATAAATTAAATTTTTGATAATAATTAATATTCGAGATTAATTAAAAATAGAAATTGAAAATAAAGCTGATCGCTATTAAACTCATAATAAATTTAACAATCAAACTTTTCAAAAGAATTTAAAAATTAAATTTCAAATTTAAAAATTAATATTCTTTATAATATGAGAATCATAAAAGTAATACTTGAAGACAATGAAATAATTAAATTTATTAATGATATCAAAAAAATGCAATTTAAATAAAATTAAATAAAATATTTTATAAATAAATAAATTGAAATATTCATTTGAATTATACATGAATACAAATTAAAATAAAATTAATTAATTGTGTATTTTCTATTTAATTTAATTATTATAAATTGAATTCATAATTTATTTAATTATTATTATTATTTCAATTTTAATTATAATCAAAATACCTAACCTAACCTATTAATTTTCTTTTATATTAATTCATTAATTTTATTAAATTCATTTTTTAAAAATTTTTATTAAATTGGTACGGTAATTTTAAATTTTAAAATTTAAATTGAATATTTTATTGATGAAATTACTTGGAAAAGTAATCATAAACCCTATCTGACCGATGTGTTCCAATTTTTGAATGATGTCAGTTCCAATTATAATTACTTGAACTTGAGTCCAAACCTGCAGTCACTGTTATAAAAATCAAGAACTTCCTGTGACTTGGCCAGAAATACAGATTATATTTCATGTTTTTTCATAAATTTCGGAATTAGAAGAACCCGGAGGGTTTCCAGTAAATACGGGAAGCATCCAGACAGTTTTGCGTATATTGGTGGAAAAATTATTTTGAGTCCCGGTGGAAGATCAAAGCTCTTGTTTCTCGTGACCGCAGTACAGAGAAAGCAGGATGAGGCCTCATACAGCCATCTTGTAGGCCACAAATTCTGAAATTGAGAGGAGGAAATCTGTAGAGACATGAAAATGTCAAAACGCACAAAAATTTTCGATACAATTTGGAGTTCTGGAAATGCTGTGACGCAGTAATATAATTTCATGAAAAAATGTGCCGCGATATAAGAAAGGTTGAGGAAACTGTCGTAGGCCCTTCTTCACTTAGGAATGATTTTCAGTGAATAATGAAATTACGACAAATTCTTAAGCTGTATTGTGAGAACTTACTATTATATATTCGAATTTCTGAGAACTAGATTACTCAATTTTTGTCTTTCAAGTTTCTTACTCGATGGAAAGCCGTCCTTTCAGCTTCGACGATACAACTCCGAGCCCGATTTACCGCGAGTCGACTTTTCTTCTCTTCAATTCTCTAAAACGTAGTTCGCCGAATTGCTGTAACAAGAGATTGCGTACGGTCCCTATTTCATGCGACTTCTTCTGATTTTCCATCAAGAATATGCACCTATATAGCAATAATTGTAGATACAACATTAGTCCACAGTCTCATACAAATTTCTTAATAAAATATAGAACAAGCTTAACGGAAATGTCTCTTCCAAGTTTTGAAATTTACCTGGCAGAACAAAGTGTTCGCGGTGAAAACCTCGCCTTTTTTCCCTAAAAAAGGCCGTAATCATTTAGTACGTATGGACCCTCCGGAGAAATACTGATCGCGTATTCGTAACATTTTCTGGCTTTGGCTTCCTTCATTTCTCGGGCAAGCCGACAGGCATTTCTGGCCTCCATGGTTTCTGATGTAAAATAATAAATTGTTATCATATGAGAACACAGGGAATAAAAAATGTTTTGGCGTAGCCAAATAAATAAAGATAATTAGGTGGAGTGCGTTTTCTACGTTGCAACTCATGACACAAATAAAAGAGTGCACTTTACAGAGATATGTACAATAATATTTATTTAAAATCGAACCGGTTTCGTAGCCTAGCCACTGGCAGCTAGGTACATCATCAGCGATCACAATGAAGACCTATGTTTCATGTCTCTTAATATTGTATCACTCGCTGCGCTCGTTCGCCCCCTATCTTGGTTTAGCATAAGTATGAAAAAAAATATTTTGGGCTATCGCCTTTCGTGGGGCTCACTCGCTCCGCCCGTTCCCCCTTTCTTGGTGTCGTACAAGAAAATTATGTGAAATATTTTGACCTATCGCCTCTCGTGGGGCTCACTCGCCTTGATGTCGTATAAGAATGGTATGAGAAATATTTTCAATTATCAGCTTTCATGTGTGCGAAGGAGGCTACATATGACCTTCTTGAGCTACGTGCGCCGTAAGGGCCGTACTCGCAAATTTTTGAATCACCCACGGAGTATACAATTGCACACGCACGATCCGTGTTGACGGGGGGGGGGGAGACAAATTTTCAATAGGGGTGCGATGAGACAAAAACTTGAGATGAAATGAAATTCAAGTTTTTTCACGGCTCTACCTTCCGAGACCCCGAAGGTGGTATAGGTTATACCGAAACGTCGGTCATCTTCCATTACTCAATAAACGACGGCAGAGCCGTGAAAAAACTTACGTATAATTGAACCGGCGCGACAAGCTTTTTTCCTATCCGACATGAAACGTGTCAATATCTCTCAAAATACGAAGCCATGTCATCCGAAGGAGGAAAGCTCCAATCTTCACTGCAAATTACGAGATCAAGTTAGGAAGTTCAGTAAAGATAATATGAAATCAGAGAATCAATGGTGTACTCGTAGGACTATCATATCCATAGTTCACTACAATAGCTAATTTTTGTCCTTTTGCGCTGCAAATCGACTTAGAAGGTGTCTTTTTACTCCACGCCTCTTAGTCAACTCCCCTCCGTTACCGTCATAGAAATGCAGCTATGGCGATTAAATTATCGTGTTGCGATGCAAATCGTGCTTATCCCCTCTTCATCCTTGAGTCAATTCTGATAAAAATGAAACAAAAATTACAATTTCCCGTCGTTACATCTCATAACTTCGTCTTCGTTCTCCCCATAAATAAATTGCAAACTGGTCATTCGACCTAAAGTCAAAAACGCACACCAGTTCGATGATTCACACGAGTCTTACTTGATGACCCAAAGAACAAATACGTATACTTACGGACATCGTATCTCTACGGGGAAACCGAACGTCGAGACGAATTTACATGAAAAAAACGGAAATATTGA
The DNA here is from genome assembly GCA_035079385.1 of Aspidiotus rigidus. NCBI lineage: Eukaryota > Metazoa > Arthropoda > Insecta > Hemiptera > Diaspididae > Aspidiotus > Aspidiotus rigidus. Next base: position 12,805,706 of record JAVHKY010000001.1, read on the forward strand.
TAAAGCGAGCGAGAGTAAACGCGTCCGATGATTTTGCTTCGTCATTATGCGTAAGTTCACAAATTGATTTCCGAATTCACGATGTCGGAATTGTTGTTTAGATTTATACGAATCAATAGAGTCGACGCCGTCGTCGTATGACGCTACATTATACGAATCACGCCTGTTCCCAACAGCATCAGCGGCAGAGTGGGGTAACAGTTTCACAGAATTAAGTAAAATTAAAGAAACCGAGCGAGGGTCAGAGAAGAAGGGCGAATGAAAAGTCGTGACGGGACGTCGCTTATTGAGTACGTCCACATGATGAGATTAGGTCCGCATGGAGATTGACATCTGTGTAGCGCAGTAGCGGCAGCAACCTCTCCTGACAGCACACTCGTATTTCCAGCGTATTTCCAGTGCAAATCTTATTTTATTGAATACGATTCAAAAAATCGTCGTATCAGAAGCTGTATAATATTTATGCAACGATGTTTTCCACACAATTCTTCGGAGAGTTTCCTTATCAAAATGAAGCATAATTTACCTCTTCCCCCTCTTTGAAAGAAAAAGTCGTTACTTATGAAGAACAAAACGATCTACAGGCCATTTATGTGACCTTTGGACCAGTAATAAGATGGTAAATGAATGTTGAGACGTATTAATGGGCTCGAATTGTATGCTTGTAAGGTGAAGCTCCACAAGTCAAGTGCTCTGGGTCACTTTAGTCTCCCACAATTTTCTATTTCACTCGTATACTCGTACTTGTCAGTAGATAACTTTTTTTTTGTAAAGCTTTTTCCCCTCCTGTTAGAAATCTAACTAATTATATGAAAAACTACCTGAAGTCCGAGAGGTGAATGACTAAGACAAAACTTCTGAAGGATCAAAGTGTGGGGTCCGGTTATGTTTGGTTATTCGACCTCTATTGGCTCAATGACAATGAAGGGCTGACGATGCGCGAATCAGAGTCTCTCACTTGTTAGAAGTGGTTTTAAGAGTCCAAAAATTCGGGAACAGTTTCTTCTTAACCAATCGTTAAAGTCGTTATTTATACGCACTAATATTTTTTTATTCCTAGAAAAAGCAGTCGTGGAGTTGAAACTTCGAGATGCCAGTTTCTATTGGCTTTGCCAAGGGAGGGTCAATCGAAATTAATGGATTATGGATGTAAGCTCGTATAACACGAACTAAAGATTTAAAATAACAACGGTTGATTGCACTGTTTTATTGGTGAAATTAACAAAAACTTGGTAGTAATGCAGTTGAAAATTCAAGAGTGCGGTCCGATTACTAAAACGAAGACTAGCGATGAAATTCATTTCTGTTCCAGACCATATGGGACATTATAAATCTGTAAGCATTTGAGAAAAGCTCTTAGAAGTAATGAAAATGTCAAACATAATCTTGGTTCAGAAAAATTTTGATGAAGAGCGATGCTATAAGTAAGTCCATGAAGTGGGCTCGGAAAAATAAGATGGAGCAATGGCAATAGTTATTAAAACACACCCGAAAAGGTGGGTGACCGACCTGACAAGATCGGAAAATGAAACTTTAACGAGCTTGGGAGCCCTCCTGTATCGGTCAGAGTGAGGACTGTTGAAATCGGTGATTACAAATGCTGCAAAAAGAAAATGATACTCTTTGCAACCAAGCTTGTACCTATTTTCCGCTCAAGCTTCCCGTATCCGTCTTTGCTTATTCTCATCACCATGGGTGGTAACTACTGAACGCTTTCATCACCTTATTTGGGTACTCCCTTATGTATAATACCGATTCGAAGCACTTTTTTGCCGAACTGTGATGGGTTCCCTTCTTTGCTTCGATTTTTCCTAAGACTCCTTCCACCATAATTCTAGAGTAACCGTTAGCTGCCGCAATCTGCTTTACAATCTCGATTTCTTACCTCTTTTCCTCATTCCTCGTTCTTCAGGACAGAAATTGCTCGGGAGGAATAGTTCTGAACTGCCGCTAACTTATTCCTAAAGTGGTGGTAGGAGTCGTTTGGAATAATGGTGTCGGTGTGCTTTGGTTTCCTGTAGATTTTGTGTTCTACTCTATTACTTTCTAAGGTGAGTGTTGGGCCCAAATAGTTGATGGTATCATTGTCCTTTTGTTCGATGCTCCCATTCATCGCATTCCTTTCCAGAAGGAATTCGTTCACCTGTTTATTAGTGCCTATCACCTTTGTATCTAGGCCGGTTTTTGATTGAGTTTCTGCACTTGCCACCTTTCAGAACCTTCTTTTCCTTGTCACGCATTAGTACCTCCGCCGGTATTGGTCACAGCGGTTTTCCTTGACTGCAGAACTTGTTATTACATCGGCAGTTGTTCTGGTCTATGATCTTTTCCACTAATTTCTGCATACTTCAGCTCGTCAGAAGTTCCATGTATCTTTTGTTCGCAGCAGGGTGTGAGGTTCCTTCTTTGGTAGAGTATACCAAACATGTTTGTCATATCGAAGCAGTTTATAGTTTCTCTAAATATCTACCATGTCCAATCCCTCTACTAGCTTTTTGTAGTTTCTGGTGCTTTGTTTACGTGTGGGCTGGTAGTTTTCTTTGAATAATCTTTCGGCTATCTTTGCTGTCTTGTAATATGGTGATTGAATGCTATTGACTCTTGGTCTCATTGGGCGATTCGCTTCATGCAGTCTTACAAGCTCCTTGGATTTCGGTCCGTATTAAGCGTCCCTTCACTGCAAGATACATTGTTCTCTTTTGATACAGTATTTGGGCTTTTCTGGTATTTTTGAGTCGGATCCTTCATCAGCTCTTGGGATCCATTCCCTGCAATGTACGATCCCCTCCTTCTTCTCCATTACCACTACAGTGTTGTCTTTGTCCGTCTTTGTCAAGCTATCGGATTTTTCTTCTGTGGATTTGTGACCTTCCCCGACTTGCATTCTGTAATCTTATAATGTAATTAATAATGTAGAATAGTACACTTGAGATTGATTTTTATATCTTGTGCTCCACTTACACCTCATAACACACAATAATATGAGTTCCGATGAGAGAAGTTCTTATCCTTTCTGCGAGAGAATTTATAGTGGGGCATAGCTATAAGAAAAACCTACCACGAAATAGTACATTTTGTAATAAGTGGCGAAAATGAACGATATTGGAACGAGCGCAGTGTGGATAAGCGAGTTCCAATATCGTTTGTTTTCGACACGAATTACAAACAGTACTTTTTATAATACATGTAGTGAAAGAAACACTTAGGCCTACAATTTAAATTGGTTATCGTTCAAAAAGAATGTTTACGAATTTTTCGAATGGCACCACTGACTTGATTTTCGCCACGGGTAAAACATTTTCGCCACTGGTAAAACATTTTCGCCACGGTTCTGATAACGGTATGTTTCGCTACGAAAAACGAACACAATACGCAGCACTTTCGCTTCATGTATTATAAAAAAGTTTTTCTAGTGTACAATTCTTCTTTATTAGTTCTTTTACAAGAGTACTTATGGGTATCACCCCTTTCATCAGTTGTGTCGAAAAGCAATTAATAAAGTAAAATTGTACACTTGAAAAACTTTTTTCAATCAGGGAAGACTTTTAATGATTGAGATTGAGGATGATCTCGAAAATGATATTAATTCAATGTTCTTTCGGCTATACTTTTCCTTCATATAGTGGCTCATCTTTCTCTTTTTTACTAATTTTTTCTTTACCGCCCAGTTTCAGTGCGAGTTTTTTTTCGTCATGTAGAGTACTTTTATTTTGTCCCGCAAGCAGATGGAAGTTACTTTCTTCACGCTTTTTCATTATATGACCCCCTTGGTACCCTTATGTGCTGACAACTCCAAGTAATCGTCTGATTTGCCCATGCCTCACGCCGGGTTGCTTATTTACCGAGTTAGAAAGTGTTTTCTAACAATGGAAAAAATTTCATGTTTGTAACTTCGTACTTTTCCATGTTTCTTAGGTACTGCAATTTGGAAGTTCCGTTAAAGTATTTCCACAAGAAAATGTGTTAAAAATTGCGTAATACCCTGTTCACGAAATTCACCCAGAGTTTAGTATCGATTTAGTAAAATATTATTGAAGAAATTTTTATGACGTTTCAAGGCGCAGCACAATAAGTGTTCGTCGAGTGATACAGAAATTTTTCTATAAGATATTGAAAGTTCGAAGAATAGACGATAATTACGATTCTATTTGTATAATATAACGATGCTCTACAAGTCCTATGCGAGTATTATTCTCTCGAACGAAAAACACTCTATTTTCTTATATCGTCACGGGTACATGGAATATTTCAGTGCGTCAGCTGCTAGTCTTGATAATCGATTTAATTGTTATTACTCTTATTGAAACGACATTGTTCGGCAACATGTGCACTCCCGAAATCCAGTAAGTTTCGTTTCAAAATTTTCGGTCGAGTAAAAATATATCTCATTGTACTGTCGGGCTTCGCCTGTTTTTTTTTCTAGAAAACGTGTCGCGTATTCCTCATAATTATTGATAGTGGAAAATACATAGATTCACTTGCGCATTTCCTACAAAGTGATACTTATTTTCCATCTCCGAACACGATAAAGTTTACATTTTATCAGTGTATTACGAGAGGTCGAGAATCTGTGTACGAGAAATCATAGGTCATGTTGTCCACTTTCATCAATTTGGTCTGCTGGTCATCGACGATTTTACTGATTTTTCACAGTGTTAATGTGCACAGCGATCATATGCAGTGAGTACGAAAGGTTGCCTTAGATCAAATTCATTAGTATATTAGGTAATTGATTGTTTGTTACCGATTCTAGATATTATGACGATGAACCGATTCTCATCTCGCCGGAGAGAGTGATTATAAGTAAAGGCACCGTAAAACGTAATTATGAAACTTCTATCATTTTATTCATTGTGTATTGGGTAGTCTGAAGTAATAATTAGGAAAAATGGTTATTCACTGCATGAGTGGGTGAAGTGACGTTTCAATTCGTTGCGTTCCCGAAACTCGCGTTTCGCTTGTGACGGAACACCTTCGCAACTCGTTTACATGCCGGGAGTCCATCATTAGTGGATGTAGAATAAACCTCATTTCCGTTTAGGCCAAGCAAATTAGCTTTAAAATGAGAAAAAATCGCTACCTCACGTTTGTTCGCGCAGATGTGTTCATCGAGAAAAACTTTATCCCCTCACCGACGCCGCGGTCTCTCAATTTTCAGTATTTTCCGATTTTTCTCAAAAACTGTGGACTTTAGAGCAAAAATACATTCCTCCAAAGTAATTCTACATAAAATTTCCTACAAAATGAACACCCATATGAGTACATTCCGACGAGTGAAAATCGTACAGCAACTCTTTAAAATTTGAGAAAATAACATTTTACGATTTTTCTTCTAATTTCTAGCATGATTCAGCATAAGTTGATCCTCAGCCGCTTAACCTATATTTTGAGAGAAAAATTTGGAAAGGACAGAGGTCTAAGTTGTACCAATTGTCCAGTCGAGTGCATTTGAATTCAGAATGTGTCCAACAATCTATTATACATCAGAAACGACAAAATATAAAGGATAATTGCTAAGTGAGAGGACGAAGAATTCAGAAATTACATGAAATATTTCAACGCGAAAGGACGAATACTCCGAAGGGAGAGTAAACTATGCAAACCGCAGAAAAAATATAAACGACGAGCGCTTTCGGTTAATAAACCACCATCAAGCCTGAACTGAAAACAAATGACGAACACAAGAGAAAAACAAGGTATTAAGATTGGCCAAACGAGAAATCGCGGTGTGAATCATAAACCAGTTCAATCAGGCCATCTTCCGGAATGTACGAGTTGAGTACAGTGATACCACCGGTGTTGAGATGTCGCATTATCTCTATATGCTCGAGGGAATTGCTTCTACGGTAGGAATCCTCCTTATGGAGGAGCTTTTCGGATCCCTCGCGGAAGCTGTGGCCTCTGTTTATTAAATGATCAGCAAAAGCTGACTCCCCTAAGTGTCCGTTCTTCCAAGACTTCAGGTGCTCAGCTACTCTAACCTGCATTTGGCGGCTGGTCTCACCAATATAGAAGCCTCCACAATCCCTACATTCCAACTAATAAACACCACTCCTCTCATCAACGGGAATGGGGTCCTTCAGCCTCACAAACAACCTCATGACTGTGGTAGGGTTGTAAAACGCGGGTCTGAAGCCAAATGGGCGAAGGGCCCGACCCAATTGGAGGGAAAACTTCCCCAGGAAAGGGAGACTGATCCATCGCAAACGACGATCGCGGATCGTGTCTCGGGGGAGGGAGGTGGTGGAATCAAGAAGGCTCCTCGTAACTTTCCTCCGAACCATCACGTCAACGTCGACATTGACCCAATTCACTCTAGCCAGGTGTTTTATTGTGAGTAATTCTTTCTTGAAGGCAGACTGACTCAAAGGAATACGAGTCAGTCTGTGAACTATGATAATGAAAGCAGCCATCTTATGAGCAACAGGACCGAACGAACCTCCGTGGACTAAAACATCGGTCGTAGTATCTTTCCTGTATATTCCAAACTCATGGATACCGTCTATTACAGATATCAATAAATCCAAAAAGTTGATGGAAGACACCCCTATTTCCAAAGTAAATTTTATGAAGGGGTACCAGGAATTGAGATACCTCAGAAACTTGCCAAGGAGATCTGGGGGACCAGTCCAGGTGCATAGAACATCATCAACGTACCTGTGCCAATAGTGAATATGATTAAGTAACACCTGCTTCGAGGAAAAAAGGTCGAGTTCAAACTTGGACATGAAAATTTCGGAGATGAGAGAGCCTAAAGGTGATCCAAAAGGGATCCCTACTTCATCAGGAAACTCAAAAAATTTTCCTTCCAATTTACAGTGGTTGGGGGACCAGAAAATATTCAGAAGATCGAAAAATTCCTGAAGCTCATTGTGAGGAATGTTGGCTTTGACAAGTAGCTCACCCAAACGCTGGATAGTAGCAGCCGTAGGAATATTCGGGAACAAACCAACAACATCAAATGAGGAGATGGTCATTCCCGGGGGAAGACTTACACCCTTTAGGACGTCAGTTAAGGAGGCCGAATGCAAGACCGAATGAGGAGATTCAAAATCAATGCGATTTTTGAACCAACGGTCCAAGAATATGGCAAGAAGGTAGGTAGGTGAGGAGATGAAAGAAACAACGGGTCGCATCGGGGTATTGTTCTTATGCACTTTGGGCAGCCCGTAGAGGAGTGGGGGTGGGGTTAGGAACAAGGAGGACTTTTTTCAAAGCAGGAGTTTTGATAATAGCCTCACTCCTGTTGATGACACTCCTAACTTCTTTGACGTGCTTAGGGAAGCTGGAATCCTCACTCTCTTCAGCACCACACTGCTAGAGGACTTCATGGACCTTGGAGGAATAGGCGGATTTCTCCATCATCACAACAGCATTGCCCTTGTCAGCCTTAGTGACGATTAAATCTCCCTCTTCAATATTACTCTTCAAACCTTGAATCTTTCCTCCCAATTTATCATTCATGTGAGGGAGGGGGTTATTGCGGACTAATTCGGCACAAACTTTCTGGGTATTGAAACCAGGACCAATTTTAACAGCAAGATCCGCAACAACATTCGTCAAGGTTTCATCTTTCTTGAGGGGAGGTAAACTGAATTTCAAACCTTTCTCAAGGAGGGCTGTTTCGTCACTATTAAACACTACCTCACTATTATTTATGAGGGGGGTGGAATTTATGGACGACAACCCTGTCACTCCCCCCTTCCTCATCCACATCATCATTAACCTTCATTAGGGAGGACAACTTCCTGTTTTTCTTCTCTTTCAAGTTCACCTCAAATTTCCGACACTTTTCATTTACGTCCCGCATAAAGTAATCAAACTCAAGAGGGAGCAGTATACCGGAGAATCTCGAATGGACCATAAGGTTTAATCTAGTCGTATAATATTGTATTTACCATGCCATCTTCGCAACTCTGTTCTTATCCACTTCTCCCTCATATGATTTTCCAGTTTCTTAGTCGTAATCTTACAATCGGAATAAAACCGGAATTTAACGAATTTAGACAACACTAAACACCGACGAAGAAACCAAATATGAAAGAAAAACGAAGCGCACCACTTCCGTTCTGCTCCATAAGCTAGGCTTTCTCTATACTTGAGCTAACATATTATATCATACTTCACTTCAGGTATGTGGAAGAATTTCGAACGTAGTCATTCTGCAACTCGAAAATGATCCGCAAGAAGGTCACGAAAAAATATCTCGACCTCACCACCTTCCCCCGGCCCTGCAAACTTCGAAGTTCTAGAAGATGCAAATGGATCAAGTTGTACGACTTGATAAGTTTTCTCGCGCATTGGGGGATTCATTTTGTAGGAAATTTTACGTAGAATAATTTTGGAGTGCTGCCTTTTTGCTTTAAAGTCCATAGTTTTTAGGAAAATCAAAAAAACTGAAAATTGAGAGACGTTTCGACCACCTCTGGTGACAGCGGCGTCGCGTCGGAAAGGGGTGAAGTTTTTAGATTCTCATTATGGTGACTACGATGAACCAACTTGCGCGAACAAACGTGAGGTAGCGATTTTTCCCCATTTGAGCTCAATTCATTGCTAATTTGCCTGGACTACGTTCATTATGAAAATTCATAATTACACGTACTCCTCTTTTGAAACCCTTTGAACAAGAATTAAGATTCGGGTCTTTTCGTTGTTCTGAAATTTTTTATTGAAAAAGATAAAATTCACTTGGCTTAGAACTAGGACGTGCCCACCTTGGCGTGAATTTTTGTTCTTGTTCACATTTCTTGTCTTTATTGAGCTTGATTATAGGAATTTTAGCTAAATCCTATTCATTAAGGGTAATTGTGTGCTTCGCTCGTGAAAATGAGGAGCATTAAAAACACGGTACCGGAAGAAGTTTCTCACACACTCGAGTTTTCAATGGATCTTTAATATTTTCTTCAGAAAGGTTCAATTAGAGACGGTATCGAAGCAGAATTAAAAAATTTCTTTCCACACGCTTTTTATTTCACTTCGAGATTATCAAAAATTCGTATATTTTCGACGTACAATTTTTTGCAGCGAAAATTCGGATTTCTGTTCCTATACCGTCTTCCATTGAGCCTTTCTGTACAATATTTCCGATTCGTGGGAAAATGGAGCTTTGAGAAACTTTTTTGCAAAGACTACCCTCACACGCCCGACAATTGTGTCGCGTAGTGACCGCTGGTATACGAGTCTTGCAAGATGTTTGGGGAGTGATACATGTAACCTATCATACACCAACTCGGAATTTCTCAACGAGCGAAGCACACCCTTAACCTACCTAGTAAAAATTATTTTAGGAGTATAATGCGTCTAATTATCGATGTCGGACTTCGTCCACAGGAGAAACGGTAGTTTCGAAAATACCGAAATTGAATGCCAAAAGTTCTTTCTGCGCTCTACCAACTAGCGCGATTGACGACATCTGTCGAGCCTGCACTGAAGTTCACCAGAGTGTTTACAATAAATTCAAGTACAGAATATTGAAAGATACTCCGGCTGGAGACTGCGAACTGCGAGACGTCGATATGGTCCATAACTTCAACGATACTGTGCAAGTATACGTTCGTAGTTGTCCGTTGGAACCGGAGCTTTATTTATCCCAAGGCAACAAACCTGGTTGGGTTCTTATTTTCCTTCCTGGTCCGAAGCCTAAGGAGCTTCGATTTGCGATCCATGTCGGACCGTTCGATAACAGGAAATTCTTTTCTTCGGTTTGGCATATCATAAAGTCGTTAATCCCTTTTTGATGTGAGTTCTTTCTTACGTCGCTTCCGAAGACGATTATTAGTATAACATGATAATTTTTCACCAGGTATAGATCTAAGAGGGATTATTCTAGTAATTTTGCGCTGTTTTTTTTTTGTAACTCCAATGCAATAAACTCGACCTTGAAGATGTATTTGTTTTTCGATATTGTCGCGAGGACGAATTTTCAGAATATTTTCGCGTAGGAAAGCAAATACGTTATGGGTACCAAGAGTAATAGGAATCGTTACTCATTACAAGTACACCAAATTCATTGTTCGAACATACTTTCTCGGCTATTTTCGTACATACGATTGTCTTAAAATATAATGTTTAGTTTCGAAAATTGTTTTATGGGTGATCAAAATTTTTCCAACGATCATTGATCACGACAGCGTGTGAGTAGGTTTATTGTCGTACGGAAAAAACAGAACCTTCGGGTAGAACAGTTACATCGGGGAATAACCCCACAATGTTAAATGAGATTGAAATGAAGACTTGAGGGGGGATAATATCAGCGATCCTTGTGGACAATTTTGATGGGAGATTAGTATTTGCTCCAGATGGGTAAGAATTTCGCCAAGTAGTAAGTTGAGGACAAAATGAGGGAAACGACAGGGCGTATGAAGGAACGGTGTTTACAGAATTTTATTAATCCCGTTGTACAATTGAGGGGGGACGTGGTTAGAAGCAAGGATGGCCTTCGAAAGAGGTTTTTTCTTTGAGACATGTTGGCTTCTATCAATGAACATTGCGGGGGTTAGAAACGAGGATGGCCTTCTAAAGAGGATTTTCCTGTAACAGGTGCTGGTTCCTATCAACGAATATACGATGCGAAATTAAATTTATCATTGCACATTGGCATTGGAATTATTTAAGAATTATGATCACACTTCTAGTCATCAAAGTAATCGGAGCTCCGTTTATCAACTTTAGTAATTATTTCTTCCCAATATTACGTGTCATTAATACATTTTAAAATTGCGGCGAGTAGTAGACAGTTTTTACTCTATCATTATGTGCCGTAAGATTTCGGACCGTATCTTTGCTATTGACAATGCATTATTGGGGGTATCGTAGATTCCTTTACTTTAAATCTTTGAAATTCAGTTGTGGAGATTCTGAACCTCATATCCACGTGCGCAGGTAGTCAAAACCCGATGCTAGTATAATTTGCTGTGACTGTGGAGTGGCCCTCTTTTCCTCTTGAAATGATTTATCTCCTTCATCCCGATAAACCAGATCGACCAAATATCTCAGTTGATTTTGAGTAGATGTTGACCAGAAATAGACTGAGCGGGCGCTCTGATGAGTGACTAATAATAGACCAACTTTTTCGGTCGATTTACTTCCGCTCTTCCCTACCATATGTAGACCACATTTATACCAACTTAGACAAAATTTTGATGGAAACAATTAGTCGATCTGCAGGTGGTGTAGGTACCATAAAATGGTCTATCCTCAGTCATTGTCCATACTTCCTCTGCAATTGACTATATTTTGACCATTTTTGACCAAAAAAACAGTCGATTTCTAGGGAACCCTGACGATATAAAATAGTTTCTCATAGTCAATATTCAATCAGTGTCAACAGACCACCTTAATTGGAAAAAGCAGATTTTTTTTTTTTTTTTTATTCTTCTGACGAAAAAGATTGGTCGATTTCTAGGCAATGTAGACGATATTAAAATAGTCTGTTGTAGCCTATATTCAAGCGATATTAACGAACCACTACAAATAGACCACTTTTGACAAAGCAGAATAATCAAGTTTGGGCAATAGAGACGCCATAAAACGATCTATAGTTAGGTGATACTAATAGACCACCATTCTTGACGAGAAAAACCAGTCTATATCTAAGCCTCTCTCAAGTGAGAGAAGAAAAGAATAAAGGTAGCAATCTTTTTAGCGGGATTATAATGAGAGGAGTGCGATTTGGTCTAAAATTACAATATTAATTATTATACCTTCAATTGAAGCGATGGATGGAAGAAGGGCCTTAGGGCCCTAAGGCCCTTTTAGAAGAAAATGATTAAATCATTTTCTATGAAAATTAATCATTTTCTTCTAAAAGGGCCTTAGGGCCCTAAGGCCCTTCTTCCATCCATAGCTTCAATTATTTATGGACAATGTTCAGAAATTTGTGGACTTTATCATAGATTCATATCAATTCACATTGAATCAATTAATTTAAATAATTTCTTAAAATGAATCTAAATTATTATTAATTAATTTATTTATTTAAATTTACTTATTGTAATTTAATTGATATATTATTAGTAATAATAATAATTATTATTATTCTTTATCAATTTAGTTTGTGTTAGTTTATTATTTAAATTAATTATAAAAAAAAATTCTTTAATAGGTAATTATTTTTTTCATTTGTCGTAAATAAACCTAATAATTTTCAATTAATTGAATGTAAAATTGAACAAAAAAATGAATACATCATTCTGGTTCAATATGATTACAAGTTTTGAATATTATTTAAAATCATTGAAATTATTAAATAATTTTTATCAATTCTTTTTTGAAGGATCAAATATATTCATTAAATAAATTAAATGAGATATAAAAATTATTTAGTTTCAATTTTTTTACTTTTTTCATAATGATTTTTATATAAATTATTAGAAATGAATATAAATATTTTTATCAAATAAATGATTCTAAAAAACAAAATTAATGATTTTAATTAAATAAACTATATCAAGAAAATTCAAATAAGATCTTTATTTTTTCAAAATAATATTACATTAGATATTATAAACTTTTAAAATAAATTTAGAATTGAATTTCAAAAAATAAAATTGATATAAAATTGAATTTAAAAAAATATTATTTAGTAATTAATCCTGATGGAATTCCTTAAATTGAATATTAAATCTAATATTTTTATGATTAGTAGAATATGTTAATTCATTAAACAATTTTATTATTAGGAATATTGTTTTTTAAATTTCAAATTTTATTTTAGATTTTATTTTAAATAATTATCTCTATTTATCTGCGAGTTTGCAAGCAATATGACAATTGATTCATTTCAAAGAAATTGACCGGAAATTTTGGGCGAAATTGAGTGACTGCGGTTTGCATAAGAATAGATAAAAAAAAAGAGTAAAAATATTGGTAGATGTTGAGGACAAGTCGACTGAAAATGGACCAAGATATGTCCTAGGGATATCCGCCGAGAAGTTGACTGGAAATTTTGGTCAAAATTGTGTGGGTGATTATGCGGCTCGCCCCATAATACTCATTTCAAACCAAAAAAGAGAGTAAAAATAATTTATTGATGAATGTTGAAGAAAAATCTACTCAAAATGGATCAAGGTATCTCCCAAAATAACTGCCCAGAAATCGACTAGAAATCTTAGTCAAAATTGAGTAATAAATACAATATCAATTTTAGACTAAGAAACGAGGAAAAATTTCATTTCATTCTGTATTGACAATATCACGACCAAAAATGGGTCGAAATGTGTATTCCGCATAGTGATCAAAAATAACCAAAAATTATTGTCAAAATAATTTAGTAGGAATAATATCAGACCAACAATCAACTGAAATGAATAGGCAAAATTTGGTGGATTTATCTAAAAAATTTACTAAAAATCAACCACTTTCTGATGGTTCCATAATAAATTTGGTCTCTTTTCAGTCGTAGGACTAAAAACCAACCAATATCAACCATTTAGTGATGGTCGATTTGGTTTATCGGGATATCCCATATGAAAGTTTCAATTTTCTGGACCTTTCAATCTCCATCGAAAAGATCGGAATTTATGGGAACTCCTGCAACTCTGGTACGTCGATCCACAACTCTTCTTTCTGCTCCATGCTGATTTCTGTTTCTGCGAGATTTCTCCTTCTGATCGATGATAACTCTAAGCTGAAAAATCGAAAACATTTTTAGAAATCTTCATTAGTACTTTTTCTTTCGCTCCTGTTTTTATCGGAGTGATACCGCTATTTGTTTGCGGGTAGTGAGTGATGGGTGTTACCAATATGTCACTTATATAATTGTTTCTCATGTGTACATTTTTTTTTTTTTCATCTTTTTGATCCTCCTCTCTAATGCTTTCGATGAGGAAAATGAGACCATAAAATATTTGGATGGTACGAGTATCAATTTATAATAATTCGTGTTATAGAGCTAAAATCATTTCTCCTTCCCCTCTTTTCCTGTTGCAAGGGTCAACAGTTCTCTTAGTCTTCGTAATTATACGCCTACAGCAATGTCTGTTATAATCACGCAAGCTCTCTATTGGAATAACCTGGAACTTCGAACGTAAAATGTAAAATGTACAGAGGGAGTTGTTTCTCATCGGGAATACATGTTGACTTATATAGATGTTGCTACAATGCATATCATCTAAAACCAGTTTAAAAAGGCTCAACTTCGAAGAGTACAGTGAAGAGGGCGCTACGCGCATAAAGAAGCGTGAGCCAACTTGGACTTAAAATATTTTCTTAATTACGGAGACCGATATTATATAGATAATTGGCAAAATTAGACAGTGATGAATGAGTATTCACACATGAAACGTACATCTGCGTTTTAATTATTCTCTCAGGAAATACGATCACATCCAAAGCTTTTTAATACGACTAGACGTGCCTAATACGAAACGTTAATTATTCATAGAGCCGGCACACAGAGACTGATACAGAAACGAAAGATCTGTTAATTTGTCGTCTTGAAAATGAAATCGGTGTAGAAATTAATTATCATTTTCGTGTATCATTCGTCCGTATGTATAACAAGTACGTTTCATCCAAGTACGCGCTATCTCCTTTGCTGGTCAGCCGTTTTCTGGTGCCACGAAAGTCGACATTTTTATTCTCAAACAGGCGGCAGATAGTCAAAGAGCTTGTCAAAAAGTTCAAAGAAGTATTGGTGACATCTCCGTCCTCAACGAACTGTTACAGAAGAGAAAAAGAAATGAAGTCCGTATCCGTTTTTCACATACGCCTTTCTCCGTCTCTCGTATCCTTTTTTTTTTCTTTCTTTCTTTCTTTCTGTGAACGACATCCAACATTTTCTGTCGACGTTGTAGCCGTCGTGAAAACCATTTGTCAAAATCAAATCATCTCCTTATTCGCTAGACTACGGTACCGCTCGACTTAGAGGCTTCCGGACACCCCCTTTTTTTTTTTCCTTCTTTCGTTATACTTAATTTATGTTCTATTTATTTCAGTATCTATGCCGTTATGTAAATTAGCAAAATCAAAAAAAAAAAAAAAGATGGTGAAGAGAAAAACGAGTAATTATTTATGGTTAGGATGAATGCACAATTCAGAAGCAAAAATATTGACGGCCAAATGATTGACTGACTGCTCACCAACAATGCGATATAGTAAACAGAACCCGAATGAAAAAATTATACCTAAACGTATATAACGTCCAAATAAATCAATTCTTTGTTCCGAGAATGATGTTATTTTACGGACTACAAAGGGTATTTCGCCGAATAAACATTCGTATAATTTTATTTCTTTCTCCTGCACTCTTTGTTCTATCAAATTATTGTGTTCTGAAAGTTTCTGTTCGTACGAAGACAGTCGTTTTCTCGGTTGAATATTTGCGGACGGTCAATATTTTGACATATAGATCCACTCGTACGCTCGTACCTTCGTGTTTATCGTGTGGTCGATGTTTCCCCCTCATTTTCATCTCTAGAAGACCGAGTGATTCCCGAATGAAAACTAAATTTAGAATAATTAATGGCTCGGAAAGCAACCTTTATCGATTTATCGCGGGATAGTGCGCCTGTTGTAATCGTCTAGGTATTGCAACAGCGGATAAATTTCACTCCAGTATTGAAGATGTTTTTTTTCACCTATGTACCGATGAAAGAAGAAAATTATACAATATTGAATGAATTCGTTAATCGTCTGATTTTGCGAACCGAGCTTTGTCCAGTTAATTGCATGAATCCTGCTGAGAGAATAATAATAGTCCACCCTATACTTATAATGAATATCTATTAAAATAATAATATTAAAGTAACGGAAAAATGCCTTTCCTACACGCCTGACGTTGGCGATGAAAATAACCCCTAATTTATGGAAAAATTTATGATTATTAGTTAGACGTCTCTTGGTACAGAATGTTGAGAAAAGTGATAGAAAATAAAGATTTTGACAGAAAACTTTTTGCCAATTAATGTGCAAACGTGATCACTAAAATAAATTTACTTGCAAAACGAATTATTTTTCACGAGAACGATAATTACCTATTTTTGGTGTAGAACTCGAAAAAAATTCTTCACATATACCAGAGCACCCTCGAGCCAAATGTGGCTCGGGGGAAATCTGCTATCAGTAGAGCTACATTGAAATTGTTCTCAATAATCTTCTCTTCTCAGCAGGATGGATATGATTGGACCCTGGGATTGATTCCTAATGCTATAAATAGAGTTGTTTAGTAAGAGATTTAAAGGGTGAAGAAAATTAACCAGGTGTACGGTAGCGACAAACAATCAGTCTTACAATGGGGATATCATCTTGATGTATAGGAATTCGGAGCTGAACTTCATTCATTGCTTCCTACCCGCGTCCCACAGATCCAGTATCCAGAGGCAAACTTCCCAATGACCTACTTTGATGCTCTCGTTTTCCTGCACACGCTTATATGTTTGCAGGCAATCTATTCAGTTAGCGGAGCGACCGCCCACGGCCGATCCAGGGATCTATGTGGAAAAATTCTCAAACAGTCAAAGTTCAATATTATGATAAACACAATTTTTCGTTGAAGAGCTGTAAGTATTATTGAAAGAAATAAATGGCTTTTCCTTCCACATTGATTTTATTAGATAATACCGACGTTTCGACTGTACGACAATCAAGGTAAACTAAAAGAATTATCAACGAAAGAAGGTGAAAAGACGTAAGAACATAAGAACAAGTTGGAACGTAAGTCATGAGTCATATCCGCCCCGTAGACCAAATCGACCATCATTATACAGTCGATGTTGATCGGTTTTTGGTCGTATTGCTGAAAATAGACTAAATATTATGGATAGTAAGTCGAATATGTCCGGCACTGCCGTCCAAAATTTGAAGAAACATTCAAAAAATAAATAAATAAATGATTTATTTATTTATTTATTTATTTATTTATTTATTAAAAACCCGTAAAGCTGTATCTCTTCTGTCAGTTCGGACCATGGCTTTGTTTCGGTTAGGTAAGACTGCCAAAGACGATTTTTTTTTTTAAAATTTTTCTTCAGCAATTCTCGATACCGGTACACCAAATATTTCGGGCGTTCTTTTTCAATGGCCAGACTCTTTCGTAAAACGTTCAATTTATTCTCCAGTGACCCATTTTTATGGACTTCATCTCTCCACTGATCCATGAGTCCTTTCTTGTCATCCTCGAGTTTTTCCTTGTCACGTTCTAAGGTTACAATTCGTTCTTCAGAATTTCTCAACTCCTTTTGACCTGCAGTCAATACGTTTCGAACTTCTTCTGAAAGACTTTTATCTCGAGCCAATTTTTTCATTTTTTTTCTGACAGAATCCTCCTCTTCGATTGACGAGTCACTGGTAGACGAAGTATTCGATAAATCCAGCAAACCTTCGGAAGCACTGGTTACGATATTTTTTTGAAAATTAATACAAACAGCACACTCCGAAAGGACAGGAACGGCAGTCTTACCTAACCGAAACAAAGCCATGGTCCGAATTGACAGAAGAGATACAGCTTTACGGGTTTTTAATAAATAAATAAATAAATAAATAAATCATTTATTTATTTATTTTTTGAATGTTTCTTTAAATTTTGGACGGCAGTGCCGGACATATTCGTCTTTCTATTTATATAATCCGTCCGGACAAATCAATTCTTAAATTAATTCTTAAATATTATGGTACCGTCAGAAAATGGTTGATTTTTAGTAAATTTTTGAGATAAATTGACCAGTCAATTGTTTGTCTGCTATTATTCCTAATAAATTTTGAACATTTATTGGTTGATTTTTGACCATTATGCGGATTTTGGTCCATTTTTGGTCGTTATACTGACTGGAATTTTTCCTCGTTTCTTAGTCTATTTGATATTGTGTTTATTCCTCAATTTCGACTGAGATTTCTAGTCAATTTCTGGGCAGACATTCTGGGAGATAACTTGGTTCATTTATAGTAGATTTTTCCTCAATATTTTTACTCTCTTTTTTGGTCTAAAACGAGTATTGTCGGACGAGCCACATAGTAATTCAATTTTGACCAAAATTTTCAGTCAATTTCTGGGCAGACATACCTAGTACATATCTTGATCCATTATTTCCAACATCTAACGATGTTTTCACTCTCTTTTTTAGCCTGAAATGAGTATTATCTGGTGAGCCACACAGTCACTAAAATTTTGATCAAACTTTTCAGTCAATTTCTGGACAGATATCCCTGGGACATATTGGTCCGTTTCCAGTCGGTTTGTCCTCAACATCTAGTAATATTTTTACTCTCTTTTTCGGTCGAAAATGAGTATTATCGGGTGAGCCGTTCTATCTCTCAATTTTGACCACAATTGCCATTCGATTTCTGGGCAGATATTCAGAGTGAATCAACTGTCATGTTGCCTGCAAACTCGCGGATGAATAAAGAAATTTAAAACTGAATTTTCGATCTAAAAATTGATATTCTTAATAATGAAGTTGTTTAAAAAATGAACATATTTCACTAATCATAAAAATATTAGATTTACCTATATACTTAATTTTAGGAATTTTATCAGGATCAATTAATAAATCTAATTATTTTTTTAATTTTGATTTTATGAATTTTTCTTTTATATTAATTTTATAATATGTATTTTTAAATTAAATATTATATTAATTTAAAAAGTTAATTTAATTATCAAATTAAGATTAAAAAAAATTATATAAATTAAGTTGATAAAAATCAATTTGAAGCTGAAAAAAGGGTTACTCTCGACGGTTTTTTTAACAATAAAAAGAGATTTTTTGGCACTGCCGTCGATATACAAAAATTTTTTATTTTGAAACCCGACGTTTCAAAGCGACGCGCTTCTTCAGGGGTTAAAGTACAGCTAGAGTAGGTGTAACTAAAATAGAACTGATCAAAGTGAAAATTTTACAAAGAAGCCTGTACGAGAAAATGAATGACGTGTCCAACGTTACAGCTTTTCGATGAGAATTTTCACGAATACAGGATTTTTTTGGAATTTTACAATATGACTGAGCTAAATAAAAAACCGAAATCCCCCGGTGTCGACCTCTCATAAAGAATAATCCTATTTTATCGTCAATTTTCTGCGCTAACACGTCGTCGAAAATCACTACAGCTTCAGTCTCAATCTCTTCAGGATTAGGTAATTTTTCAAGAGATAACTGAACGAACTTAATTTTTTCATTTGATTCGCGATTATGATTATCAACTAGTTCTTTCAGGAGCTCATATTTAGGTTGAGAGGCAGTTTTCGAACACAAAAAGATACTTTTCAAACGAGGCATATGTAAAATCATCGTTATTGTAGCATTGGTCTTTACTGAATTTGAACTTCCTAATACAAGTGTACGACTCACATTCGGCCAAAGATGAACCCGACGAGGTTCTGATTTGTGAGAGTCTAAACTCAATACGCGAATACTTTGCTTAATTTTCTCCATTTTTATGAATAATATGACAAAACGGACTAATATTTATGAAATACTCACCGATAGGTGAAATTATATACAGTTTCGTATATCTACAGTCTCGTCTACAGACCGTACATATGTACGGGTCTGGAAGATAATCTTCGCACTCGAAACAGAGTCCAAAGTGACCACAAGGATGAGCCATTAATTCCGCTGCTTTATTGTAGCATATAAAGCAGCGAAACTTTTTCTCTTTTTTTGGTGGAGTTATCTATAAAAAAGAGGTAAAATTAATTCACAAAAACTTCACAATTTAAAAAAAAAGAACACGTGTACTTACCACTTCTTTATTCTTTTTAAAATAAAACAAAATATTACAGCAAATCAATGACACTATAGCCATTGTAAACAAAATATTCCAAAAGATCAAGAAAGCCATTTTTAAACGATGATTATCTTCTGTGTACCGTAGGCTTCGTTCTCGCTGGAAAAATGTGTTGTGACATAACTGAAAATATAACTTCAGCTATGAAGACAATAACACCCTACTCAAATATAATTTCAGCCATGAAGACAATAACACCCTACTCTTCAGCCTTTTTTTTTTTACCAAAAAAAAAAGAACTGATTTAATCTAGAAGTCAGTCTTCCGGGTGTAGTCTAGAAACTGGTTTTGTGCAATTCTTTTTCATAGAACTTCCCTAATATCTTATTATTGTCCATATCTTTAATGTTGTAGGTGATAGGATCTGTTGCATTTATTTCTGTGATAGTAAAAATCTCTCGAGACCATTTCGGATCGTATTTATTAGCAAATGTACCCCGCACAGTTGAAATACGGACACGTCGTCGGATGGTAAATGATGGTTTTTTGTCCATGACGCGAATCGGAACCGGAAATAGTCTGGCTCTAACAATATCCTCGTTCTTTTTACTCACCTGAGACGGCGCCATACCAATAGATCGGTGTTTATCGAGTACATTATATTCGTGTAGTAAAGTTGGTAGAAAATTAATCCAATTGTGTCGGCTCAAAATGTTTAGCTAGTTTTTGGTTCAACGTACGTATAACTCTTTCACATATTGCACTTTTTTCCTTTGTAAATGAGTGATATAAATGAATAGAGTAGGTTTTACAAACCGTAAGAAAATTTTTATTAAAAAATTCCCTCCCCTCATCAGAATGTAAAAAAATTGGACTTCTACCTGAAGATTTTAGAATTTTTTCAAAAGCCTTGGAAGATGCTAGACCGGTTTTATTTTTCAATGGTTCCAGAAATAAATATTTGCTGAATGTGTCAATCACAACCAACAAAAATTTGTATCCAGTCTTTGTACGAGGTATTTTATTATCTTTCACATATCTACTCATATCTAAGAGGTCACAACCCCACAGATCATCGATTCCCTTTCTGCAGATTCGTATTGCTTGACTTTTAGGGGTAAATTGTCTCTCATGAATACACCGCGAAAGTTTTTTATGTTCAACTCTATCATACAATTTTCAATATCTAAATTGGTTGGAGGAGCGACTTTTTTTTTTTTAGATTTTTTCATTAACTGATCGAAGAGACCACTACCCTTGACACCTCCCTTTATACTTTCTTCTTCTTCTTCTAGACGTTTATTATGTCGACCTAACCTTGTCAATAATAAATTAATAAAGAATAATAATTATTATAATTGAATTGTGATAGTTAAATTGTAAATTAAAATTAAATAATATTATTGAAATTTTATAAATTAAATTCAAATAAATAAATAGGTATAATTATTTAGATTCATTTTAAGAAATTATTTAAATTAATTGATTCAATTTTAATTGTTATACCGTATTTCCGGGAATATAACCCGCCATAGCATTACAAAAAACCACATTTTGCGTGTGAAAAAGTAAATAAATTACCGCACGAAATAGATGTAGGTATTTGTTTTTCCAGTAGGGTTTCTTCTATTTCAAACTTGGTCCATAGGTCAAAACTTTTAAATACATCATCGAATCTACACTGAAATGTTGGAAATAAACTTTGTAGGAAATTTGAGAACAAATTAATTTCAATTTTTTTTTTTTATGTTTTCTCCCAAAAGTTCACAAATATTACCTTGAAAAAATTGTAGGAAACTGAATGTTCGAGTAAATGTGAGTCTGGTCCCTTTCTAGAAGTGGAGCGCTGTCAATTCTTCAGGGTCTTGATTAGGGATTCATTTTGGATCAATTGAAAAAAATTTTCAATTAAACTATATCCAGTTTCTGACCAATAGGGGTCATCCATTAGTTAGGTGTCTCCAAGATGAAGGAGGTTCAAAAGCCCTCTACTTGACCTTACTTGGTGAAAATTACGTTGAAAAGAGATTTAACTTCAAACTAGCCAAGGCCTCTTTCGCAAAAGGAGTAAACGTTCAGTTGTTCTGTGCGGTAGCACCACCGACCGTTTTGTCCATCGACGTAGACAGGAAATTCTGCGTTGCCGGGAAATTTTTCGCAATTTGCAAACGAGTACACGAAATGTGGGATGTTCATGACCTCAAAAGTCTTATAAACAATTGCTCACCATATTTGGCTATCATTATACGAAAAATTTTGTCTAATTCATAATCAAGAAGAAGATTGTTTCGAACACGAATCGTTTCCAGTTTCATAAATTTACAAATAGGATCGGATCTTTTCGTGTAAAGGTATAATTGAGGATCCAGCTCGCACAAAAACTTCAATTTATTCTTCTTTAGTTTCAGATCTTCTTGCTGGAACTAAGATGCATGAGATGAAAAAAAGGCAATATAAAGAAGAGAGAGAAGGGCTTCAAATCACTACTAATTTTTTTGCATTACACTGAGGAATTTTTCAATTAATAAATCGTCCATCTTTACGTTGGTGTAAATTGTGCTCTGAAACCGCTCGACAAGTCGAAGTTCATAGGTTTTCCGATAGATGGCGTTAGGCGTTTTACTTTCTGTTGGACTAGAAATACGCGTATTTACTAAGAGAAAATTTATAATAATTGTTTGTAGAGGTTAAGTGGTGAAGTAGAGGTTGATAACAGTAGAATGTCGGAAAATCTTAAGAAACCAAGAAAGTAGAAGAAAGTTACAAAGCAATGAGAAATGAATGTCAACATTTTTAGATTTTTATGGGAGAAATCATCTGCAGCCGTTCACTCAGTTTTATATCAAGTATCCTTCGTCATTCATTCAATCATGAAAATCTATAATTATAACAATATCTAAGGACCACTGAATTAGTCAACTTGACGAGTACTGAACTTCGGTGCGCAGACAAATTTTTCTCTTTAATGCCCCATGTTCTGATTCGTCCCCTGTGAAAAAAAATTGATAAGAAATTTCGAGCTGGGCTAAACGCTGCTCGATGTTCGCGACTACAGCGATTCTTTTTGAAGTTTTTGGTACGTTGAATACCCAAGGTCCAGCGACCCAAATAAGCACCAACGATAAAATCAAAGAATTGAGCATTCTGAAGAGGGTAAAATGTCGAAAGTGTTGTCAGAAGATACCTGAGCAAAGAGCTCGCATCGTTGACCACAGCAAAACAGCAAAATCTTCTTCCTCCTATAGGAATCCGCAGTTCTAAAAATAACTGATGGACCCACGAACTTGTCGTTAAAGTCTTGACATTTCTTCATCACCAACTACTCAAGTGGTGCCAAACCTTTTTTGATGCACGGTATTCTTCGTCGCGTGAACTCAATTTTGCAGAATTCCAGGCTCGTTCAGTCAGGGGGTTCATTTGCATTTCCTACTTACCAATCTGCATGCTTTGCAGTCAGGTGCCCCTTCAGTTTGCTCGGAACCTTAGCTTCAATGCTAAGTCTTTTCCACCCACCTGACATTGAGGATTTGGTCTGTGGGTTGGCGGTAGGTTGGCCCTCTTCGATATTCACCGTCATCGAAGCAACCATTGTACGTTTCCGCGATGATGGAAGACTGAGACGACGTGTTCTTCCTTGATTCAGACTCTTTTTGGACGCCCGGTTCAATTGGTCCTCCTTTGGAGGATGGTGGACGGAATTAACGACATCATTAGGTTGACTTAAGTATGCTAGCTCATAGTCTCAATAAAAATTTCTCCAGTTGTTGAAGCCCAGAAACCCAAAGGGCTTCAGGTAAGCGGGATCAGGAGTTTGAAAACGGTTCCAAAAGGCTTCAGTAATTTAAAGCGGGCCGTTAAGGGTGTGCTTTACTTGTTCGGAAAATCCGAAACGGTGTACGATAAGTTGCATAAACATCCCCAAAAACCCTGCAAGGTACGGGAAGCCAGCGGTCATACTACGCGACGCTTGTCGGACGTGCGTGGGTAGTCCTCGTAACAAACAACGAGGAATGATTTTGCAAGGTCACATCTTGGGGCTCCATTTTCCGATGAATTTTTCGATCTTTGGAAATATTGTACAGAAGGGTGCAACAAAAGGCGCTATCAGAGCAGAATCCTACATTCTTGCTCCAGTAGAATTTCATTCTCGTCAGAAAATATACGAATTTTTTCCAATTCCAACGTTTAATCGAGAAGGTCTATAAGAAAAATTTTTAAGATTTTGCTTCGATAGCGCTCCTGGTTGGACCTTTCTGGAAAACATTTCAATTATTCAGAAAGATCCGTTAAAAATTCGAGCAGTAAAATGTGATTTTCGGTACCACGTTTTGCGAGCATATTCTCACTAGTAAAGCACACCCTCAAGTGAGGGTCTTATGGACGATTTTTCTCAATGCTTCAGAAGGGAAGTAAATTGTTTACCGAGGTATAATGAAGCGTAGAATTCATGATGCTTCTTGGCTTATTGCTATTTCAGTCACTTAGTTCCAAACTTGTGCTCTATCATTTAGTGCACCTGTAGGCACTCCCGGTGCAAACCATTACTATACAGAGACAAGAAAATAATATATGCCAAAAACTTCATATTTTAATGGGAAAACTCTTTCAGCCATTTTTTTCAGTTATGAATGAAGTCCATTTAATTTAACGTATCCTCCATCATTCCGTTATTCAATCATAAAATATAATTACGATAATAATTTTACTTTTCATCGTCAGCAGAAAACAGTAAGACGTTCCGATGGAGCCATTTTATAATTTTTATTATTATCATAATTATCAAGTTTTTTTTGAAGTTCACAAGTGGGTATTATTAATAGGTCCACTGCATAGTGCTTAATTAATAATCATCGCCATTAAATTACCCGAAACATAATACTTATTCGAATGATTCACACTGCTTTCTTACCAATTTGTTTTTATTATTCATCCTCTTGTAGTCTGTACGTTTAAATCGATGTAAATTTTGGACGATGATGCGTCCCTTCATGACACGACTTCAGTCCACTCTAGCAGGACAAATAGATTTCAAAAAACTCGTTTTTCTCTCTTTTTTCGATTTTCCGTATACCTATAAATTTTAAGTGGTTGTACCATTTTATTAAAAAATTTTCTGACATTTATGTACGAATCGGACGATGATGATTCTTTCACAGAATTTAATTAGAACTTTTCTACGTTGTCGTTGATGGTAAATAACAATAAATACGTACCATAGCTCTTTATATTGTGTGTCTCGCGTAAAATTTGATGTTTGTCCATAAATCTTTCTTTTACTAAAAGCCTTCGTCGAGTGCAACGTCGTGTTCTGGATAAAAAGAAACGTAGCCGTTTTACGATGCATAATTACAGACGTAGGTACATCGATGTTCTGTACGGTAGTTTAAAATTTAGGAGAAAAATCTATTAACATCATCATTACGAACCTTTGAATGCTGTAACTTTAAAGTACAGTTTTAGAGTCTTTATATTCCCTTACTATATACACGCGTTAATTTTACGAGCGTACTTAAAAAATAATATGAAATGTTTTGGAGAAATGACAATTATGAGCATGTTGCCTGAAATACGGTAAAACGCAATGCCCATTTATACTCTTGGGAAATACCACGTATGGGCGGAGACATACTGTGTTCAGGATGGACTATAGCTGGGATTTGAAAAAATGATAATAAAAACCGCGTAAGTGTGTTAATATCGTATTTTAAATTGTGGAGACACACCTTTCCTTTCTACAGTGGACAAGAGAGAAAAATATTTTTCAGTCGTCGCGTAGAATTTACATTTTTTCATGGACGGTTCGCGTTTACTCTATTTTTCACTTTATTTATTGGCAAGAGCTTAAGAAATGTGCGAACCAAGGGACATGAGAATTGTATTAAGACCATGATTGTCTTAAGCGTCAATTGAAACAATACCTTACTTCGTACAATTACAACTTGACATAATGCCACAATTTTTTGTTTCCCCCTTTCCTTCTGTCCCATTAAATAGACGTACACTTCAAACTTGTATTAATCATACGAAACAGAATAAATTCTACCCGTTGACTCCAGCCGGTACGCCAATATTGTCAACTTCAAACACTAAATGTAATTTTTATGCAATTATTACGTGTCTGGTGAAAAAAACCTTATCGTACATTTTTTATTCATTCTTCCTTCCTTCACTTCTGCACGGAGTGTCTTCAAAAACGTTCTCGTAATTGAGAGTACTTGTACGTAATATGATCTCTTGTACATGGTCAGTCACGATGCGGCATTCATGATTTATTTACCAGTCATTCGCGTGTGCAATGCATTTCGCGGCTAGTGAAAGTATTCGTTTAAATCTTTACAACGTGAGCTGTAAAAAAAAAAAAAATTAACTGGAAAAAAAGTTGGAGATACGTGTGTAGTAGAATAAATAATTCTATCCAAAATCTATCACCAACTAGTATGAATGAAAATTGCTTCAAGAATATCGCGCTCCTCCTAACCGCGCGTTGCTTCTTGTTATCGTTAGTCTTTCGACTGCTGACTTTTGGTAAAACATTTTCTACCCGTCCTCTATCTCTGCCCTGTACCACATAATAATTTCAAACAAATGATCTCAACGCCAACAAGAACCGATAACAATGGACGAGGTTCATGACTGAACTGGCAAGTCATCAAAATGTGGATGATTCTCATAAACTATAATACAATAAATCCCTCTTTACTCGTTGAACCATGTCAACCGTCGATTTAGGGTTTATTTCGAGTCATATAGGCAATGTCGACTCAAAGTCGACTAAAATCCTACATCAAATCTACGCCTTTACCGACGTCCATAAAAATATTGTCGATTTTAAAGGTACATCGACTGCATGATGACGTCAATTTGAAGTCGCAATATCGTCGACTCAGGAAATATTTTGTCCAATAGAAGTCGATTCTTAGGCTACCAAAAGTGTAATTAATATGAGTGAAATGTGACATTTTCGTCGACTTGAACATTCTCATTGTTGACTCGGAGTCGACTCAAAATCAAAATCAATTTTGAGTCGACTTAATTAGGTCGCAAGTAATGTTGACCTAAAATCGACTGTAAGTCGACTTATTTTCGGCGTCGGACGTAAAATTTGTGTCAACTAAGTACTTATTGAAATAGTGGGTCGACGTGATGTCAAATTGACGTCAGATCGATGTTGACTTGCAATCGACATGGTTCAATGTTTGAAGTAAAAATTCTACCAATGGAGGAGGACTTCCGACCCGACTTTAAGACTGTAACCACTTCCAGTGAATAAACAGTGAAGGCTGACTCCCATATTACTCAAGAGGAGTGTACACCCGAAGGTGTAGCAATTTAGTGCGCCGAAATGGTTTGCAACACTCCCCTCCGCCGCATCAGTAATGCCTGTAGTGAGGTGATTAAAGGATTAAAGAGGAAGGTGAGGGAGGAGGGCTTAATCCTTACTAAGGCGGATAAAAGCAACGCCGTAGTGATTATGGATAAGTCCTCTTATGTATCTGGGGTTCATGAAGTGCTGGAACAATGTGGCGCTTAGGAGAATAGCCTCTTCTGTTTCCCCAGTTTCGTCAAAGAGGTGAGGAACACTATTAATAATTGCAGTGTGATTATTAAGAGTCCTCGGACAAAGAAAGCTCTCTTGGAGCCTAACCCGGTTCCTCCCCTCCTATATGGATTACCCAAAGTACATAAAAAAGATGTACCAATGCGGCCGGTCGTGTCATTTGTCTCGTCGCCAACTTATTTGTTAGCTAAATTTATTTATAGATGGTTCAAATCGCGAGTAGATCATACCTCCCCTCACTCAGTATTAAACTCAGGTTCGTTAACGGAGAGGTTGAAGGACATAAGGCTCCCTGAGGAAACGATTTTATGTTCCTTTGATGTGGTGGGATTATTTCCTCATATCCCGAAGGCGGTCGCAATCCAACATATGGGCGAATTGCTCGTAAAAACTGGTATCACCCATGAGGAATTGGTAGAATTTTTTGACCTTCTAAGAGTTTGTTGGACTCCCAATTTTTGTAAATTTGAGGGAACATTTTTCGAATTCCCGGAAGAAGTGGGGATCCCTATTGGGTCCCCTCTGGACTCATTAATATCGGAGGTTTTCATGTCCAGATTTGAAGTCGAATTGTTTTCTTCGGGCCAGGTACTTCTAAAAAATGTCTTTTACTGGCATAGGTATGTAGACGATATATTGTGCGCGTGGACTGGCCCAGTGGAACTCCTTAGTGAGTTCCTTTCTCACTTAAATGGCCGATATCCTTCCATAAAATTCACTCTGGAAGTTGGCGGATTATTAATAAATTTCTTGGATTTGTCCATATTTATTAGAGATGGCGTCCATGAATTTGGTATTTATAGAAAAGAAACTTCGACTGATATAACAATCCATGGGTCATCTTTCTGTCCCGCTGCACACAAGATTACTACCTTTAATAGTTTGATACATCGACTGACCAGTATTCCCTTGAGTCAGGATGCTTTCCAGAAGGAACTAGGGACGATTAAGTACCTGACCAGAGTGAACCAAGTTCGAGTGGACATTGATTTAATGGTCCGAAGGAGGCTTACGAGAAAATGCCTCGATTCTACCACCTCCCTCCCTAGGGATTTTCATAACAGTAGAAAACGTTGGATTAGACTCCCTTACTTGGGCAGGTTTTCGTTGAAGTTGGGCAGGGTACTCGGTCCTTTTGGGTCCCGACCGGCGTTTTATAATGTCAATACTGTAAAAAGTTTATTTGTGAAATTGAAGGACCCGATTCCTCCAGTCGAGCGAAGTGGGATATACAGTATAGCCTGCAACGATTGCCCAGGTATTTATATAGGGATGACTGGGCGTCAGCTCCAAATAAGAATTGAGGAGCATAAAAAAGCGTGAGAGAAGGGTAATTTGGGTGATTCGGCTTTTGCTGATCATCTACTCGAGAGTGGCCATAAATTCAAGGAAGGCTCTGGTATCCTCCTCCATAGGGAGAACTCGTATTTTAAACGGCTGGCTTTGGAAAATATAGAAATCATACGACACCGGAATAACGAAGACTTCACGGTTTTAAACAGGTTCATTCCTGAAGAGGGTCTGATTGAGCTAGTATATGAGAATGATTCAAACTTCGATGACTCGCTGGTTAAATCGTGATCTTCTGGTTAACTCCCTCTGTCTTTGTTGATGTTGGATTCAGTCGCTTTCGTTTACGCTCCGATGATGGTTGTTTAACCGAAAACGTTTAGCGGCTGATTTTCTTGTGGTTCAATATAAATTGCTACACCTTCGGGTGTACACTCCTCTTGTGTAATATGAATAACCATAAATTAGAACAACGTATCGATTCGGTCCCATATTAACTTTCTCCCATAATTGTGAGGAGAGTCAAAAACAACGATCAGAAGTCAACAACTGGAGATTCTCCGGCCCCTTCCAAAGAAAATTTGGATGAGTCTACAGTGATAGTAGAATAAAAATCTTATTTTTAAATAGTGCGTTCCCCTCTTGGCTACAAATTGCCAGAGGAGATCTTGCCAAGAATGCAATTCTCCAGATTCACCTACAGGAACTTGAGGCTGTTAGTCCTCTCCTGCTGCCTCCAGGTGCGATCTTGCGGGCAGCCCCAGGCATCCTCGGCTACCCACTATGTGACCAGTGTCGCATCCATTGACCTGGTTACACGCAGGGCACTTGGGTTGCTGTCGGCAATGCTGGATCTTGTGCCTTTCTTGGCCACATCTCTCTTTTCTGGAGATCGTATACGGCATACGCTCCAGCCAACCTCTATGCTTCCCCCTTCAGGAGTGCCAGTGCAGTTGGAATGGATAGTCGCACCTTGGCTATCTGGCGTTTGCTTCCCATTGGTTCGAGACTTACAACCTTGGCATCTGCACCAGCTGGCATTGCAGCAAGTACCTCTACCTCTGTTGCTGAGCGCTTAATTCTAAGGACTAAGATCCTGGTCTGTTACTGCAGCTGGCGTACTGTAGCAGCTTCCTGTAGTTTAGTGGTGAAAGTTTCCAGTCTACCATTCTTCTCGCCTTTGAACTCCGAGACCATTTCACGTTTTTGAGTGCTCCGCACCTGCAACATCCTCAGTCCCAGTGAGGCTACTGAGACCTGGGTGCGAGCTGAGCAAATGATGTGCGCTTAGGATGTGTCTTTGCTCTTGCGCAAAATGATAATTGCTGCCCCTTTGGGCTTCTCTTCTCTCCAGCAGTTTCTCTTGCTGCCTGGCACTGTAAGTGGCAGACTTTTGGAACCTTTGTTGGAGTACCTGATTCCAGGTGATTCCTTCTTTCAAATTGGGTACATCTGCATTTGCCCTATTAGCGCTGGGTTGGGACAGTGGTGCTTGCTGCTGCTGCTGTCATTGCTGCAGTTGCGGTTGCATGTGCTGTAGCTACGTTTGTGGTTGCTGTTGCTTCTACAGAGCTTGCCGCGGCAGTTGCTCGTATACAACTGACTTATTGGCCAGTTGCACAGGTTGCTGGTTGGACCATTCTTCTTGAAGCTTCTCCACCTCTCACTTCAACTACTCAATCCGTCGCTTCTGTTCCGCGACTTGCTTCAGAAGCTTGATACAATGAACGTACTCTCGAAGGAGTAACAAATTATATAAAACCACACTAAATACAGCCGCTGAATATTTGTGGTTCAACAACCATCCTCCCAGAATGAATGAAAGGTGGCCTCCTGTAGATGGCCTTTTGCAGTTGCAGCTGCAGCTTGGTGATCTGTTCCTGCTGCTTGTACAGCTGGAGCTTCTGCTGCTTGGACCTTGTATTATATTCTTCTCATAGCCTCAACGATTTCACAACCTTCCTTATATCTGCTTTCAACATCGCGATTGTTTTGTTGAGCTTTGCGTTTGCCTTCCTCAGCTTTCCTGTCGGTAAGTTGGTTGGAGAGGCTGCCAGGGGCGTTGAAAAGGTCTCATCGGGTGACAACTCCTGAAACTTTTGTTCGATTTCTTCTGCTATATTGTACACAAATATCTTCTGGCGAGGAATGATACCCGCGTTCCACTTCTGGCGACGTCACTGCTTTGGCAGGAGGAGGAAGGTTCCTCAACAACGTTGGGGAATTGAATTGTATCAACACCTCTTATTGTTGTTGTGTGGACACCTCTTCCTCTGTTTTTTTACCATCCTGGCTGCGTGCGTCGACCATCTCCTGGGCCACGTCTGCCCTGTTGGTTGCCTCATTGTTGGATTTGGGAACGATACCCCCACCCGCCCGCCCCACGAATGTATCAGTGTGGGGAGCCGGTTTGCCGCATCTGAAATAGCACCACCAACCTTGTCTTTTGTCATTGTCATTTGAAAAAATAAGGGGGAAAATGAATCTTTGTCTGGGAAGCTGTTTCCGTCTTCCCAGATCATCTTGCAGAGCCGTACATTACCCGTGAGCTGCTGGTCCTCACAGGGAAAGGCGGCCACCTCACGGCTATAACCGCATTTTTATTGTCAGAGTTTTCCATCTCCTACCTAGTCACTGGTAGAAATACCACCAGGGTCAGGAAAATAGAGTGGTATGGGATATGAAGGCCCAGATAACAATATGTAACCCCATACAGACAGGATGTGGAGGCTATAAAAGCAGTACGTAACCCCATACTTACAGGACTTGAGGGCCACTACTCAGTATGTGACCCCATACATGATTATGACCCTGATGCAGATGTATATTTTTCGGCTATCCATTCGATAAAATGTAATTTGACGTCAGACTCGTGAAATTAAAATATTTTACTACTTCAATAAGTTTTATTGATTCTCTCTAGCTGCAATATTTTGAAGATAAACTTCTAACGGTCAATTTTTTCAAGTATGTTTGCCATTGCAATTCGCTGTAAAGAAATTTTTTAAGCGGGATGAAAAATTATACAAATAATTGGCTAGATGAATTAATCCTCAAGTCCCAAATGATAATGGACGAATACAATTGTGGGCATGATTTATCAGGTATCCCATGTGTCATTATAATGTACCTTAGTGAGGTACCTAATCGGCTCTCTGATAATCCATTCTCGTTGTTTTCATTGTTTGTCGGCTAGCGTACTCACGTGCAAGTATGCACAGACAAAATATTTATCTGAAGAATTCAACCAAGAATCCACCTTCTGACTTAGATAATATTTTAATGATATTCAGTTTCTTCATTCTAAACGAAAGTAAATCGAGACAAGAAATTTCAAGTTTAAAACCATTAGGTACACTTACTTTACTATGCACGACTACAAAATGTACTGGTGAATGAGACTCTGTACGTAATGCATAATTAAATTTTAGTGCTACGTTCTTTTCGTGATTGATAGCGAACCGATCATCAACGTCAAATGAAAATAATTTCAGTTAGGCGAATTATGTAAATCTTTCGGCTAACTCCACATAGACTCAGCTCTTCGTGAATATTTCACAATAGAAGTCGAGAAATACCGTAATACACGCAGTTACAGTGTAGAATCTAAGTAGGTAGACTATCATTTAGGATTTAAATATTAAAATGAGTATCGTGAGTTCAACGAAAAGAGATTACCAAATTCTTCTCATTGTCATATTCTCAATACTGCATAGCTGTACCCAGCGTCGCACAATATAGGCCTCGGTACCCACTTTGTTTCAACGGATTTCTTTCGTAGTTTAAGTTTATAGCTTTTTGTAAACGGTTAGGCGAGCGTAGACATTGAATATTTGCGCCGTCAGGAAGGTTCGCTGATGCTTTATGTCGTTTGCAGTGATTGTAATTCAAATTATATTCATACATGTTGCGGGAGGAAGAGTGAAAGAAAGGTACGAGTAGATCGTTATATTTTTTCCACAGTATACTACATTACACTTCCGTATAAGTTCAACGTCAGGAACTTGAATAGTTTTCTGCACGGTTCACAGGTGTGATTAAGTATAGGTACTTGGAAGATGGGCATCAAAAAAGTGACACGATTTTTTTTAAAGATACAAATCAATTAATAAAAGTGGATTATTTTTTATAATGTTGGCCTAATTGTTCGACTTTTTATGTAATAACCCGTACGCGTTCACTCTCTATCGCATTAACTACTATTTTATCAAAATTAGTCATCAATAAGACTAGACACATGGAACTTTCATAACTAGTGAATGCTGGATGTATGAGCTGGTGGCTCGTACAACACTTGACGCACGAGTTGTAAACAGCTTTTACAGATGTTTATTTTCTATACGGGTAAATCAATGTAATAAGACCTACTACCTAATGTATGACATTATGATAGTCTAAACAGCGGTTCTCAATCTTTCGGCTCCGTGGCACATACCTTACCGATTTTTCTTATCGGAAAAGTGAGGCATTACACCTGTCCGTTCAGGTTTCCTTAGTTTAACTTTTCACGGCATTACCGGTATACTAATTTACAGAAGCCATACAACCTTTTTCTATTTGGCTCCGCCAGAGGATTTCTTAGGAGCCTGACTGGAAGTGTCGAAGATTTCTTTCGACCAGTGGGATGGGGTCCTTTAACTTGACGAACAGACTTTTTACAGTGTTGAAATTGTAATACACTGGGCGAAACCCAAATGGGCGGAGGACACGACCTAACTCGGAAGAGAATTTTACCAAAAACGGGAGCCTAATCCAACGTTTTCTACTATTTGACGCCGGATTGCGGGGGCGGGAGGTAGTGGAATCAAGGCTTTTCCAAGTCAATTTCCTATGGACCATCAAGTCAATATCTAAGCTGACCTCGTTAACTCTGGCCAAGTGCTTTACAGTCAAAAGCTGCTGTTGAAAAGCGAGCTGACCCAAAGGAATACTGGTCAACCGGTGGATATAACTATTGAAACCGACATATTTGTGAGCAATAGGGCAGAAAGATCTTCCGTGGACAGTAATATCTGTTGAGGGGTCTTTTCTATATATATGGCGAATTCATGGACACCTTCTCTATTAAAGACAGTAAGATCCAAAAAATTTATAGATGAACCGCCTACTTCCAATGTGAATTTGATGGAAGGATACAAACTGTTGAGATACCTGAGAAACTCCAAAAGGAGATCTCGGTGACCGGTCCACGTACACAACACATCGTCGACATACCTGTACCAATAATATATATGACCCAAAAACCCCTGACCAGAGGAAAAGAGATCGAGCTCAAATTTAGACATGAAAACCTCCGATATGAGGGAACCCAGAGGAGAGCCAATAGGGATACTTACCTCCTCAGGAAATTCGAAACATTCGCCTTTAAATTTACAAAAGTTGGGAGACCAACAAATATTAAGTAAATTGAAAAATTCTGCCAATTCTTCGTAACAGATATTAGATTGGACCAAGAGGTCTCCCATATGTTGCATGGCAGTAGCTCTAGGGATACTCGGAAATAAGGCGACTACGTCAAAAGAGCATAGGGTTGAATCAGGCGGAGGAATGTCATATTTAAGCTTATTAGCCAGAGAGATCGAATTCTTCATAGAATATTATGACTCAAATTCCACTCTAGATTTGAATCAACGGTCCAAAAATTTTGCCAAGAAGTACGTGGGGGAAGACACAAAGGAAACGAACGGCTGCATCGGGGTGTCCTTCTTGTGAACCTTAGGTAGTCCATACAAGAGGGGCGGCACAGGATTGGGCTCAAGAAGCAGTCTTTTAAGCGAAGGGGTTTCGATAATAAATTCACAGTTGTTTATAACGGGTCTAACTTCTTCAACGTGATTTGGAAAGTTGAAATCTGCATTTTCCTTGGCGCCACACTGGTCAAGAACGTCATAGACCTTGGACACGTAAGAGGACTTCTCGATAACGACAATGGCATTCCCTTTATCAGCTTTAATAATGGTTAAGCTCTCCTCCCTGACCTTCCTCTTAATCCTCTTAATCACCTCAAAAGCAAGATCATTAATACGAGGGAGGGGGTATGACGGACAAGGGCAGCACAAGCTCTCTGAGTACTAACCCCAGGCCCAATTTTTATTTCGACGTCCACAACGACAATGGCCAAAGTGTCTGCATGATTAAGGGGGGTAACCCAAATTTTAACCCCTTCTCGAAGAGATACAACTCGTCACTCTCAAACTTGACATTACTACAATTTACAATCCGCAGTTGAAACTTTTGGATAATACTGACATCAGTACTGACTTCCTGGACAGCGGAGGCATTCAATTTTTGGAGGGAGCTAAGCTTTTTATTTTTCTTACTTTTCAATTTAGCCTCAAAAGATCGGCATTTAAGGTTAACCGACTTAATAAACAGGTCGAACTCACCCGGCGAGAGTAAACCAGAAAGCTTAGAATGGACCAACAAATTCAACCTTGTGGTGATATTCAGCTTCCCATGCCCCCTCCGCAACTCGGTGCGGATCCATTTTTCTGTCAGAAATTTCTCCAGTTTTTTGGTGGTCTGAACACAATCGGAAAACAGCCGAAATTTTATAAACTTAGGTTTCAAGTTTGCCCCTTCACCTATTTCTTCTTTAATTCATTCATCAACTTTAGTTACAGTTGGAGTTTATTTTATTTTTCGATGTTTAAATTTTTTAAATTCAAAATGAATTGAATATTATTTAATAATTAGTATTTCTTGTTATAGAATTTTAATATTATTTATTTTTCATATAAAAAAATTTATGATTATTACAAATCGGAAGCGTTTCCCGTCTTTACATGAAAGTTGAATCGTACGAATCACATTGCATCCGTCGGACTCAGTTCATACATCTCAATTTTTTGCCACAGGACTGAATTCGTACATCTTCTTTCTTTCCTCGGGCCTCAATTCGTTGTTTTTTGAACCGGACTCAATTCATAAGACTCAATTCGTTATCGTGAAAATTTTATACGTGGATGCCACTGCAATAGAAAACATGAAAAACACGTGGATGTAAGAGCCAAGGGAGCGTGAATCTCAAAGACCTTGGAAAGCAACAATTCTGATCATTTTTGCTCGATTTATGGTCTTGATAAACTTGGGAATTCGGCAACCTCGGAGCAGATTGCTCGTAGTGAGCAAAATGGTTGCAGGATGTTCGCTTCTGGTAGAAGTTCAGACCATGCGGCGCGAACTCGGCGATTGCGCAAAAATGATGTTTCACCTTCATAAGAAATCTTACTATGGGTCTTGGAAAAGAGACGATTGCACATTGTGACAGTGATTTGCATCCAGACGTTTACATATTATTAGAATAATAATAAATACCGACATACAACGTCACTATAAGTCGGCGCTCAGATGTCTCCGACAATTTCATTGAAAATTTCAACATTGAAGGACGCAGAACTTGGGCACACAAGGTATTATTTATTTGTACATTTTATTCCTCTGGTGTGAATTTGCTATAAACGAGAGCACATTCACTATTTGTGTTTTCCTTTTAATTAGATGACCTCGACAAGCAACTGAGGAAAAAATTATGTCCATCAATAGCCGCACCCTTGGGCATTCTAATGAGCGCGAGTCTGTTTCCGACCAGACTTCCATAGATCTGTCGTTTATGCGCGCATTCTGCGCTCTTATACAATTCGCCTTTCCATCAATTAGACGTATTTCATCAGTAAGTTGAAGTCATTGTCATGACAATAGGGCCGGAGTGGTGCATAAAAACGCTACATAATATAAGAGACAACTGATTTATAATACCCGAGAAAAAGACCGATTTATCTGGAAAGATAAAAATCGACGATTTTTCTCGAACGCTCGCTCACCTTCCTCCTGTCTTCCTTTTTTTTTTTTTTTCTCATTCTCGACGGATTGTAAAATATATACGTTATTATATCGACAAATGCCAGTTGGAAATAAGAAATTCTAACTCTGTTTAGAAAATTGTTTGAAATCATGATAATGCTTATGCTGTACACAGAAATGCGAATGTGAACTTGGTGCGCTTACATATATTCGTTCATATTATGGATTATATGCATGTATAATACAGTATCCACCACATACCACAACAGATAATACAGGGAATAAGAGCACTGCAACGCTACAAGAATACACAAAAAAAAAAAAATCGAAAGAAGATCGGTATGAAGTTACGAAGTAGTGAGAGTGCAACATTTCTACACCTGTACGTTCAATAAAAAATAAATTGGCCTAGATCGTGGAACGCGCGCTTCGTGATCGTGGTCTATCCACGATATTTGACCAAAGAAATCCTTCTCGCAGTTCCTCCTTTAATATGTAAAAATGGCCATTTTCAATTACACTAATACAATGTTTTTTTTTTTCCTTGCCGAGGAAAATATTTCACAATTAAACATTCAGGTATTCAATTCATAAAGATATTGTAGCCGCAAACATGTGTACCCATATATTCCTGATAAACCAAATGGACCATCATTATAATTAGGGTCGATGTTGGTCAGTTTTTGATCGTACGATTGAAAATAGACAAAATATTATGATACCATCAGAAAATGGTTGATTTTCAAATCGACCAAATTTTGACGGTTGATTGTTGGTCTAATAAATTTTTACCATAATTTTTGGTTGATTTCCGATCAAAGAGTAGATGAACCCGGTTAACATTGTCTTTCTTGCGGCGAAGCGGTACCCATAGGTATTGTGGCAAATCTTCTGCAGATTGAGTATCCGCTTCTGGCCTCTAGCGGCCATAGATTGCATGCAGACACTTCTTGAAAATAAGTTTTTTTTTGTCGACTGGCACCACCATATTGCTTGTGTGTCGCATGTGCAGCACCGCCCATCATCCATGAAGGAGTAGGTGCGGGTTGCGTATGCATTTAATATTGTTTTCTCCAACATCGGAATCGACCCTTTCGGGTATAACTTCAGTGAAGGAGGAATCTCCTAGGCAAACCCCCTCATCTACTCGGCAACTGCCACGTTGCTTTGGCAACCGCCAAGCTGCAGTGCCCCCCTGGCACGCACAAAACAGCTCTCCTCTTCTTTGGTGGACCTTGTCTGGGCATGACTACATTGCAAGCTTTGGTGACAGTCTTGATCATCCTCTCTGCTGCCACCTCCGCATCACCTTCTTGCTCTTCTTCTTGATCCCATGTGAGAGCAAGATAGCTAGCCTTCAAACGGTCGCTATTCAGCTTCCTAACGGCCCATTTTCTTACCAGCTTTTGTAGAGCAGCGATCTCAACTTCCCGGCGGATGGAGAAGTTAATACACTGATGGTCGCTCCCAGAATGCTCCTTATCCAGTACTGCCCAGCCTTCTATTCTTCGGGCTAGGCTCTCTGAGGCAAAGGTGATATCAACAATGGACCCATATCCTTGATGCACTTGGGTAGGAGTCTTGCCTACATTGACCATTTCCAGTCGATTGTAAGCAATCCTTTCTCCTAAGGCATACCCACGGATGTCAGTACGGCCTGATCGCCACTCTTCTGACTTGGCATTAAAATTGCCAGCCACAATAAATTTTTCACCTTTCCATCTGGTAAGCTGTCTTCTAATCTCTTCAAGAAGTCCTCAAACTCCGGGAAGAGGCAACTTGGAGAGAATTAGCAACTGTAGACGACCATGTCGGCCATCTTCACAGCAATATACCCCTCCCCTCCCCTCTTTCAACCTCTCCCGGAGCAATTGGACACTCTGGGCAAACACCAATGGCCACTAAGCCAGTACGGTCTATGTACCATCCTTGTCTTCTCGCAACATTGTTATACTCGCTGGCAATCACAATGTGCGTTCCCTCCTCAGCTACAAACTGCCAGGGAAGATCCTGAGCCAGTTTGTAGTGTTGAAGGTTGGCCTGCAGGAACTTGAGTGTCCCTGCCATTCGGGGTCTTTCTGTCGTCTTCTCCCGCTAGGTTGAGTCCTCCGAGCAGGGTGTGAGGCAGCGCCAAGGCATCCTTGGCTACCTACGATATGCCCAGTGTCGCATCCGTCGACCCGGCTACACACAGGGCACTTAGGTGTCTGTCGGCAGTCACGAATCAGGTGTTCTTCTTGCCCGCACCTATAGCACCAGGTCCTCGTTGACACATGCGGCAGCCATAGGTCCTCTGCGGAGGCACTTGAAACATCTTGGCTGTGTGTTCTTCCTCTCCAAGGAGACCACACGACACACACTCCAGCCAATCTTAATCTTCCCTTCTTTGAGGACCTCCATTGCCCTCAGTATGCCAAGCTGGACTTGAGCTGTTTGGCAGCCACGGCTTACAGGCCTGCATTGAACCTTGGCCTCTAGGCCAATACCAAGTGCCAGCCGGATTTCTTCATCTATTACTGACTCCTCAATGTCCAGGATCAGGAGACCCGTCTGGTGCTGTGGTTGTCGGACCTTCGTTCCATCTCCCAGCACTTCCTTCAGCTTAGCGGCAAAGTTCGCGATGCTTTGGCTGTTGGGATCTGCGTTTTTCAGCTTGATGATCATCTCACCTCTGCCCATGTGCCTTGTCCTTACTGGCGTGAGTCCATACTCCGCAGGAGACAAGTAAGCGCGGGCGGCCCCACTATATACTTGATATAGTACTGGGGAGGGGGTTATATGGCCGACTTGATACTTGAACCTTGTTTTGTCGCCTTCCAACCACTCCTGGAGAGACTTTTGCATGTTGGTCAGGACTTCCGTTTTCCAAATATTAAACTTCAGTCCGACGTCTGCGAGCTTTGTATTTGTCTCTTTGATGCAATGTCGGATCGATGTTCTGAGGTCTTTGGGAGTTTGCGCACGAACTATAATGAGCGTATTGTCAACGTACATACACAAGTGAAGATATTCCTCTTCCAAGAGTCATATCACGTCATCATAGAGTATGTTCTATAAGGAAATCTCCTTATTGACCAGATATTATATAAATTCACTCCATCCAGTTTATAGCCATTAGAATACAATTTTCATTTGTTCTCTCTTTTTTTCAACTATATCTCTTGTAAGGTTTTCAAACTCTGACAAATAACTTAGAAAAACTGAGTAAAAAATTAAAGAAGACTACAGAAGAAGTTGAGAAGTATGAATCTTATACAATAGATTGCGGATACTTAATTGTCAATGCTCGTAAAGGCGACTAATAAAGTTAGAGAAACAAACAGTTCAATATGGAGTCGAAAATATGTCAACATCATTGAATAGAATTCAAATTTTTTGTCGACTGAAAATGGACGTCAATTTCCAGTCGAATTTTTCAAATTTTTTATCGACCAGAAGTTGGCTCAATTTCAATGCCGACAACGAGTCGACCTACAGTCGATTTTTGGTCAACATCACGGCCTCATTAAATCGATTCAGAGTCGACTTCGATTTT
Organism: Aspidiotus rigidus; assembly: GCA_035079385.1. NCBI lineage: Eukaryota > Metazoa > Arthropoda > Insecta > Hemiptera > Diaspididae > Aspidiotus > Aspidiotus rigidus. The sequence goes on from JAVHKY010000001.1 coordinate 12,845,554, forward strand.
AAGTTGATTCCAAGTCAACAATGAAAATAATATTGTAGTCGACCGAAAATTGACAATTTGTTGCCGTCAAAATCGGGTGCACAAATTGTTCACCTGTACATTTTTGGTAGCCTAAGAATCGACGTTGAAATACAGTCAACATGATATTGGAAAAAATGTTTCCTGAGTCGACAATATTTCAACTTCATTATGCAGTCAATTTACCTTTAAAATCGACTGTATGTTTATGGGCATTGTTAAAGATATCGATTTGACGTAAAATTTTAGTCGACTTTGAGTCGACATTGCCTACGACTTAAAATCAACCCTAAATTGACGGTCGACATGGTTCAACATGCTCTTCATCTTTGATGGGTAAATTGGCGTGGAAGTGGATGGTAGTTATGACTGGGTCAAAGACCCGGATAAATTTTGAAGTATAATTTTTTGTAAAATGATAGTAATTTCTTGGTAAACTGATCTGGTAGTAATTGCACTTACCTTGGTGTGTGGAGGAGTGACCTATAGGTTGAGCAAGCTTTGGTACCACTTTTATGCAGCTCTTCTCTCCACAATCTGCTCGGCAATTTGCTGAGGTGGGCTGCGTAATTATGATTGTTGCAGTCTAAGCACGCATCGGGATTCTTTTCTTTCTTGATTTCAACCTCTTTAGGGATGCCAAGGCAATGATTTTTGGTATGTCCTAGCAATGTGCAAGTTATGCATTTAATCATATTTGGTTTTGTGTCTATTGTATATCGTATATAATTGATCATAATTGATCTTCTTCTGGTAGTCGAATGGAACATATCTTCATTACATTCAATGGTGGCCATTTGGATATCTTTTTTACCTTCATCTTTGTATACAGGGAATAGCCTCGTGACCAGTGGTCCATTCAAGGTCCTCCAATACCTCCTCAACTGTGGATGCTTTCTGTATCCCGTAAATTCGAAACTTATAGTTTTAGTGGGAAGGCTGATCTTTAATGTTCAGGCCCAATTGTGGTAGTCTTTTACTGAAACTGCCAGTTTTCCTTTTATCAATGGTGATGAGAGCTGCTCCACTGCTGAACTCGACAATATTTTTGATCCCTAGGTCTTTGGGGCGCAGATTTTCTTTCTATTACTTTTTTGGTTTCCTCTCCCATATCCTTAGCAAGAAGTAGGAGTTTTGTAGTTTCTATGGCTTTTTCTGTTACTGGAACGTGGAAGACTGAGAGAGTTGCATTTCTGTTACCCAATGCATGTCTTCTAACTTCATGCTGCTTATTCCTATGGGTGTCTGCTGCAAATCTATTCCTATAAAACGAAAAACGCAACAAATAAGAGAGATAAACAGATATATTGGTAATTTGTATTAATTCGTAATTCGTAATTCGTAATTCGTTAGCTGCTCTACTACTCGTGATGGCATATAAAACCATTACGCTATACATTCTCCACGAGTAGTAAAGCAGCATTAAGTATACATCGCGTCGCGACACTCCGCGAGAAAAGAAAAGAAAAAAAAAAGAAAAGAGAAAAAAAAAATAAATAAATAAATAAATAAATAAATAAATAAATAAATAAATAAATAAATAAAATAAATAAATAAATAAAATGAACAAATAAACAAAGGAACATACAAAGAGGTGACAACAAATGAACAAAGGAACATACAAAGAGGTGACTAGAATAAGTGGTAACAAGCTTAATCTAAGAAAACAAAAAATTCAGAAAATGGAAAAAGAAGAAAAAAAAAGAATAAAACTTATAAATAGAATAAAAACTTCGAGAAAATAATAAAATAACAAATCACATTTTAAAAATTGAAGATTATAAATAAAAAATCGCTCTTGCGACCCTCCAAAAACAAACAAATTGAATAAAACTTATAGACAATAAATAAAACTTCGTAAAAACTCGTGAGAAAGAAAAGAAAAAAAAAAAAAAAAAAAAAAAAAAAAAAAAAAACTATACTCGGAGATAAGGCACAACCGATAAGATGTGACCTTTAGCGTGAGAAGTGACGCTCGGTCAGCATGAGCGAGAGAGAAGATACGCGAGAGATAGAATAGACAAGAAAAAAAAAAAAACAATGGCGTGAGAAAGTAACGCCCGTTTTCGTTTTGTCAAGAGAGAGATAAGATTCGCGAGAGAGAGAGAGAGAGAGAAAAAAAAACGGAAACGCGATAAAACAAGAAAAAACACACGGACCGTATAGCACTCTGCTACCATAAAACGAAAAACGCAACAAATAAGAGAGATAAACAGATATATTGGTAATTTGTATTAATTTGTAATTCGTAATTCGTAATTCGTTAGCTGCTCTACTACTCGTGATGGCATATAAAACCATTACGCTATACATTCTCCACGAGTAGTAAAGCAGCATTAAGTATACATCGCGTCGCGACATCCTAGGATGTTGGAATTGTACCGATTTCTTGAGCGTTGTTGCATAGGTTGCGTTTATTTGCTTACTATTGGCCTCTCTGTAGTCACTTCATTCCGTAACCACATTTTCATAAGTACGGTTCAATGTCGCCAGGGATCCTGCTGATCCAATTGAGTCAACAGATTGCAGGCGATAAAAAGGCCTTGTTGTAGGTCGAGTGTCTCTTACAGGTTGAGCATCTTTTTGTAGCCACTTTCTTTTTATTCCTTGTAGGGTTTTTAGGGAATTGGAATGGCAATTCCTCTATCAATTCCTCTATTAAGGGAGTGGATGAGGCATTTTGTGAACTCTGAAAAGGTTCTGTCGTCACAGTCTATGTTTGGTTCTTAGGTTATTCTCTACTGTTGTAGCCACGATCTCCTTGACCCTTTCCATCAGTTGGCTCTCGAATTTTCCAGTTTATTGATATCCGCAGCTGCTGCCTCAAGCAGGCATTCTCCGCCAATTTTCCTTCCATCTCTCGTATACGTTCTTTGAGTGTTGCATTCTCTTGTATTAGTAGGGACCTTTCCTCAGTGTTGCGAAGATATACTAAAGTATACGTGGTTGTAGACTGTAAAAACCATACTGAGTTTATTTGAAAGGAATTTACGCACATTACGAGATAAGTTGTCCATACAAAAGGACTGATAAAATACAATGCAATGATTTGTTTGAAGAGAGGGAATTTTAACATTAACATTCTCCCCCCGTGGAAGATCCATCTTCCACAAGACGTATTAACTTTCGAACATCACGTTTAAAAATGGATTTACCACTTTTCACCGACACTACCCGAACTAATCCATCTTTGTCCGGATACACCTCTTCGATTTTACCCAGATTCCATGTTGCCGGGGGAGCAAAATCCTCGACAAGAACGACGATGTCTCCAACTTTAATATTTGGGTGGGGATTTCTCCATTTCGCTACGTGACGTAGTTCATTTAAATAATCTTTGCGCCAAGCCCGCCAGAAAGATTGAATGATCGACTGCATGAGAATGTAGCGTTTCCCGATGGGCAGAGTTTCAGCCGTTGAGGAAACAATAGATGGTAGGAGCAGATGCGATCCTACTAGAAAATGACCAGGCGTTAGTGTAGTTTCGCTTTGCCGGCATAATGGCCGCGAGTTAAGAATGGCTTCGATTTGAGTGAAGATTGTGCCCAGCTCTTCGAAATTGAGAATGTAACCTTTGGTTGACCGAATCAAATGTCGTTTCGCCGACTTGACAGCTGCCTCCCAAAGGCCTCCCTTATGTGGTGCTCGAGGCGTGATAAATTCCCAATGGATTTCCTTCGACCGAGTCGCGTTGATAAAATTGTTTGAACCGCCGAAATTAGTGGCATTGTCACTGAGAATTTTTTCTGGGACACCGCGTCGTGATGTGAACCGATTTAAGATCGACATGAAGGACTCCGACGATAAAGACGACAGTACTTCAATGTGCACAGCCTTGACAGCAGTGCATACGAAAATTGCTGCGTAAGCTTTTCCAATTTTTGTAGTACGATGTCCAACACATTTTGTGCGGAAAGGACCAGCTAGATCTACTCCAACGTTTGAAAACGGACGACTTACGTTCACGCGACAAGACGGGAGCTGACCCACCTTTTGCTGTGAGGTTTGCACGGAAAATCTCTTACATACGACGCACTCGCGAACAGTTTGTTTTACGACATTTAATAAACCACCATGTATGTGGTAAGACGAGCGAACAAAATTAACAATGAACGCGATTGTTGAATGAAAATATCGAACGTGTACGTATCGCACCATCGTTTTGACAAATTCGCACTTCGCGGGCAAAATTATCAAGTTTTTAGTCTCAAACGATAAGTTAGCATTTTGCAAACGACTTTTGCTTCGAATGACTTCATTATTATCGATAATCGGATTCAGATTGAATATCGGGCTACTTTTAGTTAACGGTTTATTATTTTTAATGAGTGTGATTTCTTTAGCGTAATGAGAATGTTGAATGTAACTAACAATAGCCAACAATGAAGCCCTACACTCAACTGATTTAAGATGAACATTTGCAGGAGAAAATGATACAATTTTTTTGGATCGAGTAAAACGCTTACTCATTGCAATACGAATATTTTTAAGTTCACGACGACGAATGATTTTCACAAATCTAGCTACGTATGCGAAAACCCTAATCAATTTGTTGAGGTCAGAGAATTTGTTGATGATTGTATGAGTACAGAAGATATTTTTTTCGCTCAAAAATACGTTTTTCCGTACTTCTGGTAAATTTTTCATTAATGTATCGGGTTCGATTTGGGATGTTTGTTCAATTTCCACTCCTGAAGATAAGAATTCCGGACCGTGAAACCAAATCTTGCTGTTGATGAGCTTTTGAACTGGTATCCCACGCGTTGCGAGGTCTGCGGGGTTCTCCTTTGATGGACAATATTTCCAACGTTGCGGAGGTATTACGTGAACAATTTTTCGAACCCGGTTTTGTACAAACACGGTCCAACGATTTATATCGCCTCGAAGCCACGCAAGTGCTACTTCAGAGTCGGAAAAAGCCCAGATGGACGTTATTTGTAGCACGCTGGAGACTTTTTCAATCAACCTTGATAACAACTCGGCAGCTTGTAATTCGAGTTTTGGTATCGTTAATTTGAAGCTTCCCTTTGGAGCTATCTTAGTTTTTGCAGCGACAATATACGAATCAATATTTCCGAGTTCATTAGTTGAGCAGATGTAAACCACTGCGGCGTAGGCCCTTTCTGAGGCATCACAGAATCCTACAAGTTTTGTCGTCACAACTCCTTTCAACTGTGTATACTTGCGTCGAAATGATAGTCGAGTCAAGCATTCCAGCTCATCATAATATTCTATAAAAGACTGGCGTATTTTTTCTGACGTTGGTTCATCCCATCCTTTTTCCTCGAACCATACCTCTTGTAATAATAATTTAGCTCGAACTGTAACGGGTGCTAAGATTCCCAAAGGGTCGAAGATTCGAGAGATTTCGGACAATAGCGTTCGTTTAGTTAGTTTCTGGAGAAAGGACTTGTCAGCACGCAATTGTATTTTAAATTTAAATTCATCTGTCGTTGGATTCCACTGAATACCAAGTAAGGAGACAGAATCTTTAGGACCAAATGTCCTGTTTTCGGATTTCTCAATTAAATCGGGGTCAATGTGCGCTAGAAATTGTTCCGAATTTGAAACATATTTTCTTAAAAGAAAATTCGCCCCTTTCAGTTGATTGTGGATGATCTTTTGAAGCTCTACTGCTTCTTCGACAGTTTTCTCACCCGTAATAAGATCATCCATATAGAAATCTGATTTGATTGCACGGGCCCCGGCTGGGAAATGTGACTCCAGTTCATTCCCCAGTACTTCTAGACAATAAGTCGCGATAAACGACGCTGGAGAAGTTCCATACGTGATGGTGTTGAGTTCGAACTTTTCAATTTCATTATTTTCGGGTGGTTGCCACAAAATGGATTGGAGATGGCGATCGCTTTTGTCAACTAAAATTTTGCGGTACATTTTTGCGACATCACAAGCAAACACAATTTCGTGTTTGCGAAATTTCATTATAATATCCAACAAATTTGGTTGAATTTTTGGACCTATCATTAAAATATCGTTTAATGATAAGCCACTTGAGGTTGGCGCGGAGGCATTAAACACAACTCGGAGTTTGGTTGTTGAGCTATCTGGTCTCATGACCGCGCGATGTGGTATAAAATATCGTTTTTTATTATCGAAAGATTGTTCAATTTTGGACATGTGTCCAAGGTCAAGGTACTCTTGCATAAAATTTTCGTACGATTCTCGATCTTGAGCGTTATACCGAGTTGAAAATTTGCGAAGTTGTTTTTCAGCTCTAAGGTAAGAATCACCAAGTTCCAAAGGGTTTCTTTTGAATGGCAATTTAGCTACAAATTGGCCGTCCTTGTTTCGAACTAAGGTTTGTTGGACAAATTCAGCACAGTTTTGTTGCTCTGTTTTTTCATTTTCGTAGGACTTTGCGTCTATTTCTTCTATTTGCCAAAATCGTTGTAGTTGATCTTGAACGTCCTGGCAAACCAGACCACAGAACGAGTCGCTCTGAGGTTTCTGAAAAATGAAGGGCCCAGATATGAGCCAACCAAATTGCGAATTTCGGAAAAACATTCCATCGATTTTTTTGCTTTCGTTAGTTACCAAGGCTTCGTAGAATTCTGCGCCGATAAGAATATCTACGTCGTCATATCCAATTGACTTTTCAGCAAAGCAGCCCAATTCCCCATTATTGCGGATGGTATTTAGTATCGCTTGCCGATTGATGCTGAATGGAATTTTTGAGACCACTTCAGCGATGATTGAAATTTCGTACGAATTGAACCGCGATCTGACAGTTAGCATAGCTGAAACATTCGACGTTTCGGCATTGCCAGTAATGCCACCAATGACGATGGGAGGTGTTTTGAAGGTCAATAACCTGTGTTTTTTCACAAAAGCTTCCGTCACTAGGTTTGGTTGAGATCCTTGGTCTAGCAGGGAGCGGGCATGAGTGATTTTCTCAAACCCTGTTTTCGATTTTTGGCTACAGTAAACGACCGCTGATGGCAAAATCACCATTTTATCGACGTTTTCTAATTTCGAAGTCGATAGTGTCGTCTTGACGACACTACTTTCCGTTGATGAAGAAGAAGCCTTTCCCGCGGCTTTATTACCTGACGAATTCGCTTCTTTATTGATATCATCACGGTGTAGCATCCAACTATGTTTCCCTCCACATTTAGAACAATTCGGCCGCGGGCAATCATTTACCCCATGGAAGGGACTAAAACATTTGATGCATAATTGGTTCAGCTTGACCGTTTCAAATCGAGCATATGGACCTCTGGCGATAAACTTGTCACAATGATTTAAATAATGTGGTTTCGAGCAGACCACACATTTCATCGTTTGTTTGCTGGTGGAGAATGACTTTTTCTCAACCGATTTTTGTTTGTTTGTTGTCTCCGACATTTTTGACGCTGACGGAGGAGGGGGGTGAGGAGAATGTGACTCGAAGGTGTCAGCCCGTTTTTGTAAAAATCGGTGCAGATCATCCCATTTTGGGTAGGTTTGGCGAGTCTCGAACGAATCCTCGAAATCATCCCTAGTTTTTTGATCAAGAAGAAGCAGAATTCGAAATGCTATCATGCGAGCGCATGTATCATTTATTTCTTCACCAGCTGCCTTAAGAGCTTGAATCACGGAATTTACCTCGTCAGTTAAACGACGAATTTCTGAACGATCCCTAACTGGTTTCATTTTTTCGATTTTATTAAAAAGGTCACGAATCAATGCCCTTTTGTTATCGAATCTATTTAAAACCGATTGCCAGGCCCCGGGGTAGGATGCGCTCTCTAATTTCACATCACGAACAATTTTTCCAGCTTCGCCTGTCAATTTTGTTTTTAAGTAGTGTAGCTTACGAATATTTGGCATGTTTGTATCGTGCACAAGATGCTCAAACATACCTCGCCAACTTGGGAATTCTACAATTTCCCCACTAAATTCGGGCACAACGATTTTGTCTAACTTTGTGTTAGGATCCGTAGGTTGTCGGAACGATTGATTGAGTTCAGGGGGAGAAAGCGATTCGCGTTCGCTTTGAATCGATAAGAGTTTATGAAACGACTTCACTTTACCCTCGTAGGTGGCTAAATAATCGGACGCACTACGAAGATCTCTTTCACACATAGCCATTATTGACGTATAATGTTCTTTATCGTCTTCGTCAGCCTCCATCATTATGGCGTCAGCGATGTTTTCAAAAATTTCCTTCAATTTGCGGAATTCAGTGAGGAAAGCTTCTAATTTAGAAACAGTTTCGATATTTAATGTTGAGCTCGACAAGTCAGCCATCTGACTCTTTACCCTCACTAAATTGAGTTTGGAGACGTTGTACTTTTTCTTTAAAGTACTCATTTTGACAGAGACGAGAAGAAATATTTATTTTCAAAGATTTGCGAAAATACGAGATTTATGAGAGAATAGTTTAAATCGAAATTTATTATAAGTAGTTCAATCTCCTTATCAGAAGAGACGATAAGAAAGACGTTACGAATACGAATTAGTTTACAAACTAGTGTAACAGTTTCAATACGTACGAATGGGCTCACGATAGAGCGAACTTGTTAAATCCTGATGACCGATTGCCACCAGTTGAATGCAATTGACCCGATTAGCTTATCACTACACAGTACCGAACGAATATCGAACAAATTTGGAACGACATGCGATCGATGTGCGCGCGAGATAGTTTAATAATTAGCGTCAATTGTCAATTACTACCGATCCGTGCCATACGATCGCGTAAAATTATGCACAAATCGCACAAGTTTTGCGGAAGCGCGCACCGAATTACACACCGTACGGACGATCCGGCCCGGAGGACCAAATAAATGTTGCGAAGATATACTAAAGTATACGTGGTTGTAGACTGTAAAAACCATACTGAGTTTATTTGAAAGGAATTTACGCACATTACGAGATAAGTTGTCCATACAAAAGGACTGATAAAATACAATGCAATGATTTGTTTGAAGAGAGGGAATTTTAACATTAACACTCAGCAAGGACTAGTTCTGTGACTTTAAGCCCTTGCTTGGGTTGTTTCAATTCTGAACCTAACCTAACCAACACAACCCAACAGCCTACAAATTGCTGGGATGAAAGTAATTGATTCTAGGTTTATTTTTAACGACAAATTCAAAGCCATTTTCTGTTTTCTGATAAGACGTCAGGTTCTCAAGTAATCATGCAAAACATTCAAAAATGAGGTACATATTTTATTTTATTTTATTTTATTTTATTTATTTATTTTTTTACGAGCATTTCAGCTGCACATAAGGGCTAAGGACCAAACGCCCGAGTCAATAAGATAACACTCTAATTTATTTAATACTTATTTATGGAACAACTGTAAGAACAGATACCAGCTAGTACTGCTTACCATAATGGCGCGGCTACGGGTTTCCAGAGTCATCTCCTCCGGAGTGCCTCCTGACAGAGCAGCCTCTCTACCATTGCAACTAAGGGCTGCGCATTTCCCCATTTCGGATTTATGAGGAAAATTCCAGACATACCTGAATGAGTCTGCGAACCACTGTGACCCATACTCCAAAGTGGGTTGGGTTTAACAGCTGTCCAATGGCACCTTATCCACCCAAGTACTAACAACTCTATCATGGCCCACAGAACACCGCAGTGGCCCGACGCCACCATATGGACGCTACCCGCAGCAAGGGCTTTTACGCCTTCAGGGTTCGTCAGACTCCACTTAGATACGAACAAGACCCGCACATTGACTGACTGCCTTCTGGATTACCTCAAGTGTATTGTACGGTCTACTTGAGTTCAACATATCTTTTCCTTCCTTCTTCTTTCACAAAAAATACTGGCTGACACTTTCGAATACCGGCTTTCGCTTTTTACCATATGGCTTGTTCTGTTTTAGAGGACACGCTATAGTTTATACTGCTAAACTAAAACTTACACAGTGATAACATAGCATACTTATATATTAACCAAACTACTCCAAAGGGGATGAGAAGCCCTTAGTGAGTTCAATGATCTTTACCCAACGGCGCCGCACCCCTGATATCGATTGACCGTCACATATGTACGGAGTATCTTGGAAAGCGACCTAAATGCGGTGGAAGGGGCGAAGGCTATTCTATTACGCATCGGTAAAAGATTTTATTTTTGTCGGTGGTCCAATGCAATTGATTAGCAGGAATATTGAACGGTTCTTTGGCTGCAAGAGAGTACATCATTAACGTTCTTCTGCTCGGTATCTCCAGTCTTTTCTGGTAATCCCTTTGCAAGAGTTCTTCTATGTAATGTCTGTATTGCGAGTATTTGAAATAAAATTCTAAACATAGATTGGGCACAGTTTTTGTTTGTAATTGTGGACATAACACGTCCTATCTTTCGACTCTTTCTCTTGCCCGAGAAAATCTTTGCTCTCCATCCCTTAAGAGGAAGCTGGTCTTGAACCTCGAGAGTCAATGAGCATATCGTGGTCATCGATTCTTTCTGGTGCAAAAAAACTCGCGGCGCTCGTATTTTCCGATCAGAGATCTTAAATTATTGTAATCCGTATTATCCGCGATAGGTCGAATGTTCTCTCGCGCGCCATAAAATAACATAAAATGAAGAATTTCCATCCGTAAAGCACGGAATCAGCGTTGATATACACATACGCCAATACTCGTAAATTAATCCGGCTCGTAAAACAAGGTTAATTATTTCACTTCGTATAGAGTGGTGGTCAAACAAATTCTGAAAAAGGTTTTTTAACGAGTATCCTATATAAAATGGCTCAACTAATTTACGACAATAAGAATAAGCTGGATTAAATGGAAAAACTTAGCGCGATCAAACCGATGTGCGCTCAAGAACTAGTTAGGAAGTTTCGTATCAATTCGCGGACACGCGGAATTCGTGTTCACATCTTTACACGCATACATTCTTTGGCTATAAACAGCGTATGTATACCTAATGCTGGTATACGTATTTTAGCATCGGGCTGAGAACACGATCTTGTAAAATTATGATGCTCGTTACTTCTTATGACAAATTGAAATGAATGTTGGTTTTATCGCGCGCGTTGCCCCGCATATATGGATTATCTATTACGACTTTACATTAAAGAAACGTTCGAAATCGTTCATTTCGATGCAACAATTTGTGGGCAGTTCGAGTTCTGAAACATGAGCAAACTATATCGAAGCTCGGCTATGAAAAAATACAATTTGCAAACCGGGGAGCATTAACACGATACTATGCCACATTTCACCAAAGCGAAATACTTATTAATTCTCCATCGGTTTTAAATTCGTTTGGCCTCCTTCACGCGAACACTTCCTTGTTCCACAATTCTTAATCTCATTTCGAGAATCTTTCTAAGCTCGCGTTCGTGTATGCTTTTTTATGGCCCTCATCATCATCAGTAAAAATTTGCGAAAAAGGAGCGGTTTTTGTAGTTTTCATGTTTCAATTTTCATTTTCGGTTATGAATTAATTAAAATGTAAGAGTATTATCGAGCAGTATTGACCTTATCACCAGCAAATATTCGCGATTCACCTATATACTCCACAAAAAGGGCTTGCAACACTTAATTTTGATTTGTTTCGTTCTCGTTTTCTGTAGCATATTGAAAGGGTATAAAGGTTGGATTCCAAACGAGAAAAGGAGGACAAACAATTTTTATAATAACAATTTGTTCCTTAAAACTAATACCGAACGAGTAATTTAAAGTTGAAACTTTAATTCAAATTTTTCATGGAATACTTTGATTGTCAGACGCCCTTCTGCCAGAACCCTCCTCATTTCTTTTAGGCAATATCATCATTTGAAAATTTGAGGTCTCACACACAAGTACTTTGCCATCAATTTTCGCGTGGAATCAAAATAAGAAATTTGATTTCGTGTCGCCTGAGAAGCGGAAATGTATAACAGAAAGAATCAAAGTAATTCAATTATTTAGTATAAAAATTGAAGCGTCAACGTAGGTTGTATTTTTGAGCCTCGATTCATTTTGTAGAACTTACTGTTGCCAGTTCACCGAATACTACCCGAAGTAAAGATCCGAATGAATTTCTAGATGTTCGTTCAAGCAATGTTGGACCAGTACGTGACAATTCATTGATCAAACAGGTGGCAGATGATCCATTGGAATCCTGTACTTCGTCCCCTACAGCTGTACCAAACGTTTTACAATTTTCTGTCCTGGAAAGCCGAATAAAGGAGCTTGAAGAAGAAATAAGGAATTCGAAAGAAGAGAATACGCGTTTACAACAAATAAATTTTGATTTGAAGACAGAGTGTACACGTTTACAACAAAGAACTTTTTATGTTGAGACAATTATAAAAGATGAAGATTTATGTAATCACTTCACAGGGTTATCTGGGAAAGTTGTGACTCGCTATTTTGTTGCTGTGAACATTTATATTAAAATTAATTACTTATTGTTATTCTTACAGATTTCGACCTTACTGAAGAGCGTTTGCTGGACAGCTGTATATTTTGTGAATGTAAATAACCTGCCGTATTATAGATGTAAATAAACCCAGTATCTGTAGTAGATTATCAATTATTATATTCGGTTTAAATAAGTCTATTCTAGAAACGATCGCATCTCTGGTAATGATACCAATTTTGAATGTTTTTCTATAGCTTCCTTTGAAAACTTAAAAAGTACACGGATTTTTTCTTTCTCTTGTTGTAATACGAATGATTTTGCAGCTTGAGTGCAAAAAGTTGGTCCTCTGTCAAGATACGCCTTTTAAGTCGTCAGATTCAACTGCAGAGTCATCGTCGTCCAGAAATTCTAAGACTTCATCCATGGTGGTAAGTATTATTGATCCCTGATCCAGAACATGCTGCTCTATATGTGACTTCTTCGTATCTTCCTTGCGGTAGGTTCTGGGACACATCAGCGGGCAATAACCGGGTTTCGGGTCAGGAAAAACTGTCAACAGAAATTATTTGTGCATAACCACACGGCCGTCTTGAAATTAGTGGGAACAAGTTTATATGTGGTAGCCTAAAATCAATATAATTTTAAACTTACAGTCGTGCCGGTACCTATGATCTTGATTGATGTGGTTCTTTGTTATATTCTGTACAAGGCATTGACAAGGACATGTAAGGGTGAAAGAATGGTGAATGCGGTAATCTGCTTTTGTATGGCCTTTTGAGGTGTGCTCGAGTGCGTGCTTATTCCTCATGGTCTTAGTACCGATTTCATTGCACCATGAGCACTGATATGCAATCGTTTCTCTTTTCTGAACAGATAGAACCAATTGGGTTTTACTTGTCAACGATATCTCGATATCTCAAAAAAGAAATACTTACATTTGTGCCTGCATTTTTCTTGGACAGATCCCCCGGTTTCGCCGTGTCGGCCACTAATTCACAGTCGGGTTCAAGATGTATTATATCATCAATAATATGTTTGATATCCTCTTTCGTCAGATTTTCGGCTAACGTATTTGCGATGTCCAGCAGAACTTTCTTCTTTTCCAACGTACTCCCCAATGTTCGTGGTAAGAGTTTGTCCAACTCATTTCTCAACTGAGGAAAAAAAACATTGGAATTTCGCATATTTTATATTGATATCAAGTCTAAATAACCTACTTGATCTAATGTAATCAACCTGGATGATTCAACGTTGGTTGTTTGCAGTCTGCTGGAGGATGCAACGTTGGTTTTTTGCAGTCCAGAAGATGATGCTTTCATTCCAACAGCTGCATCAAAAGGAATACGCATTTTATAAAATATTTTTAAAATGACATGAAAATGAGATCTGACACTAGAGTTAGAAAATATGTACCATCAATTTCCGGAAAATATGCTCCGTGTAAAGTACGTGTCATTCTTATTATTTTGGCCCAGGACTTGAATTTTTTATGTAGAGTCGGTAGTAATGAAATTTCATAAAGAGATCGCTCTCTTAATTCTCGTTTAATGACTTCTGGAATTGGCAATGCATCTATATCCTCGAAATTGGTGATCACGTCTTGTGCATCAATATTCTCACTGTTGAAGAAAAATACCGACCTATATGATCGCGTTGTAGGAAAATTTACAAAAATTATTCGTACCATTTGTCAAGTTCGCCTTCTTCGTTAATCATACGGACGGTTTTTTTTTTTTTTAGTTGTCTGTTTATAATGGAGTACCCTGGGTACAGGATCGGCTCACCAATTTCATCGTCAATAAACGAAACCCTAGAAATCGAGGAGAATATTATGTAGGTACGTTCTTTGTCAAAGGAAGTAATAATGTGATAACATCATACCAAAATTAATGAATGAACTTACCAAACGGCTTTGTTTTGTGACATGACTATGAGTTTTGACCACTATGAATTTTGAAACGTTCAGAATTTTATGGTAGGCTACACAATGAAAAAAATGATTTATTGTACAAAATGCTGCAGGTTAAGCTTTGACTAAAGCAGCCGCGGCCGCAGATTTTTAACCACGGTACATTATAGATTGATTTTCCAACTACGTCATATCTATCGATAACAGCGATATTCCTTCCAACGGCATATCGATTCCCATAAGGTTAGTACAGGGACGTTTCGATCATTCATCAGTACTTTAAAATAAAAGAGAAGTTAAGGATAAAAAGTTGATATTCACGATCTTGAAGCTCACCTGTGTGTGAAAAGTCACTTTTTATTCTTAACTTTTCTTTCATTCTGAAGTACTGATGAATGATTGAAATGTTCCTATGTTACTCTTATGGGGATAATAAAGCTGCTGGAAGCTGATGTTCTTCTTATTGGGTACTTTTGTCTACAGTTATCAGTGCTGTGACGTCATGGAAAATCAATCTATAGAGGTAGAGCACCTACAAGGGAGAGTAGTAAATCCACCATCTTGTTTGCAGAAACGACCTAACGTCCATAAGAGCCCGTGTTAAATTCGTGTTTTTCAATGACAAATAACTCGAGACTTGCTCGATGGATTTCTTAGAAAAATCAATTGTCAGAAAGGAAATTTTGTGGGTTGGAAACAATCTGTCATGAGATTCTCTGCCCTCTAATCTATGCTATGTATCTATTTTGTTAATAAGAAGAAGAAGTATCCCTCTTATGAAGTTGTGTTAAAAGCGAAAATACGCGAAAAAAATTTCACATCGTTTTGCAGCCCGTATCCGATCTACAAGTTTGCGAAACGTGAAGTGGCTATTTTTATGGCTGCAGGAACTCTTCGTACAGTCTTCAATAGTCGAAAGCGTGAGGATTTCAGAATTTTCCGAGTTCCTCCTATCATGTTTGGGATTTCAGAATTTCCGAGTTCCTCATATCATGGTAAGGATTTCAGAATTTCCGAGTTCCGTATATCATGGTAAGGATTTCAGAATTTCCGAGTTCCGCATATCATGGTAAGGATTTCAGAATTTCCGAGTTCCTACGAACATGAAGAAAATTGTTGTTTGCAGAACATTCCGGAGAAACAGATGACAATACCTCAGAAGAAAAAAAAGAAAAAAAAAAACTCTGGCATCTGATACCCCAAGGTCATTTGCACGGACGCACGCAAATTTTGAAATCAGGGTAGGGATTAGGATTTCGAAATTTTAACAGGGAACCTGTTTTATGGGGGGCTTTTTGAGAAATTTGCCGTGCGCCGTCCGCCGTCCAGCGAAAAACTTGGAAAAACGACGGCTTCCGTAACGAAGTTAAACGAGGAACGCAGGGAACCTGTTTTATGAGTCAAATGGGATTTGGTATTGAAGATTCAATTCAGCCTAGACCTAGATAAAGCTAGTATAAAGAAGGCCTAGACCAACTATAAGCCTGGTATAATATAGTTTGAGAGTCAATATTTTTTCAAGTCCCCCTCCTATCATATATAGCTCGAGAGTCGAAATTTTCTAAGTCCCCTCCTATCATATGTAGCCTGAGATTGGACATTTTTCCAAGTTTTGCTGGACGGCGCACGGCGAACGGCGCACGGCGCACGAAAGTTTTTCTCAGATAGCCCCCCATAAAACAGGTTCCCTGTTAAAATTTCGACTCTCGAGCTATACAGGAGGACATGCTGGGGATTTCAGAATTTCCGAGTTCCTCATATCATGCTGGGATTTCAGAATTTCCGAGTTCCTCATCTCATGCTAGGATTTCAGAATTTCCGAGTTCCCCTCTTTTACTGCCTGGTCACCCTCGGGTAGTGGGCTTGTAAATTGTGGAATTGGGAGAGCAAATTGAGAGAGGGACATATCTGGTACAAGTTCTAGGTGTATTGCTCTGGCAGGCGCGGATCCAGACGATCACTTTGGGAGGGGAAACAATCCAAAAAAAGTTTAAAGGACCTTTTTTTTTTTTTTTTTTTTACATTTTCTTCGATACTACAGATTTTTTGTTGTTTTTTTGGTTTTTTGGGGGATTTTTTTTTTGGCCCCCCCCCCCGTGGATCCGCGCCTGCTCTGGTGATGAAGCAAGTGAAGAGGCAGCAGTATGATTTATAGACTTTGTTGGTTTCTGAGAGATACATTAGGGGGCCAAAATAATCAAGACCAGAGATCTAAAAGGGACGTGATTCTTGAATGCGTATATTTGGTAGTTTTTATGGTGTAGGATATTTATATGGTAAACCTTATACAGGTATGTAAGACGCAATTGACTGGTTGTCTTCCTTGCGAAATCCAGTAGTTTTTTCTGATCATACTAAGTGTGTGTGAAACGTCTGAGTGCACGGATATAAGATTTGTGGTAGTATGAATTCTCCCTCGGCCATGGCTAGGCATTGTAATATGGTGTTGTTGCCTCCCCCCTCCAATATTGTGAGAAAGGAGCAAAAATAAACAGACTTTAAGAATATTATACCTTAATTTCTATTAAACAAAATTGTAACAATATTCCTAATGACTCAAAAGTATGTGTTTTTCAATCCGTTCATACGTTACGTGTTATCATCTGATTCACCTGTCCATTCATGATCTTCTTTTTCTTTTCTCTCACGTATTCTCGAAAGTTTCTCCGCAATTTGTTTAGTTATGCCTGATGATGAGCTGCACCCAGTTTGAAACCGGTCACTCTCTTATTAATTTGTCAACTGTGGGTAATTAGTAAACGTTTGTGAATTTTGTGACTATTTTGTTCATTTCTTTTTTTTTCTAATTTTCTAATTTTTTTTCGCTTTTTAAATTTTACCTGGTTTAAAATTTGTGTAATTTCCACCCCATTTTTATGTTACTTGTGTGAATAACTTTTGATAATATATAGGTTATGTAAGGTGCTCAAAACTCAGAATTGAATTCGTGAAGTAGGTCACGGCTACGCCTACCCAGTGACGTCATTTGCGCAAATCCTTATTTTGCCTCTTCCTCCCGTTGAAAGACATTTTTACGCAAGCAAGATTCTACACGAGGAATATGTTCGAGTCTATCAGTTTACGTAGAGACAATTGTAGCTGTTCCTCGACTTACTCTCCACCCCCCTCATCCTCATATCAACTCAAAACTCTCTGCGTGTAATATCTTTTCTTCCTTCGTAGCCTCTCCTAATAATCAAGACTAATATATCTAACCCTCTGATCTGTTTGATAAACTGTTGTTAGTTTAAATTACATAATTTGATTTAAGGTGTATTCTAAAATTGTGCGTCATCATTTTATTAATTTTCGAGATCCTCAATTATTGCCAAATGAGGCTATTTCACTATCTAGAAATACGTTTGAATGGGCGATAATTTTAAATTCTATAATCCAAAATTAGAAAAACAGGTGTTTCTACTCGTGCGTGTGAACTTATGTGTATTGTTCGTTATATTCTAATATTATTTTATACTAAGGTGAAATTCTGTTATTCGGTGTTCTCGCGAAAATAAGTAAGTTACTCACGTACTATCAATTTGAGTTATTTAATAGAAGAAAAACACATCGCGTTTGCAGTACATCAATGTTTAGAAGGAGTGTAATTGCTTTGTACAACTCGCACCAGTATAATATAGCTACTTGTGGATAACATGAAAAGTGCAAAAGGCAGTAAAAATCGAGCTTTCACCGAACACTTTTTTTCTTATTGACCTTTTACGCGATTAAAGAATTTAACAAATTGTTCTGCAGAATTTCAATGTAGAAAAGAGAGTAAAGAACAAAAAAAAAAAAAAAAAGCAAGGGAAAAAAGGAACAAATTATACGAAACAGACTCGTTTGAAGCGTAAAGATTTTCTTTTTGCTCCTCCTCTCGTCCCCTCTCGCTTTTTTTCTGTTCAAAATGTTGAACGCATTACACGGGAGAGCGGTGAGTAGATGACTGATTTTTCCTCGCGAAAAATTTCAAAGTATACCCAGTGTAAGAGAAACCAGAGAGAAGAAAGGAAGCAATGATATGAAGCGAGAACACTATACATGTACGCTGATAGTTGCGGGAAAGGGAAAACAGAAAACAGTCAGAAAGAAAGTGAATGGTGGGAGGATTATGGGAGAGTCGAAAGGAAAAAAAAATACGTTCGACTAAGTTTAATTGAAGTGGCTGCTTAACGCGGGTCTCAAAACTGAAAGGCCAGTCGACTTTGTGCTATGAACTGTGAACATTTTAATTGGAACTGAAAGAAGGGTGCGTTATTTTTTTCCTTTCTTTGTTTTTCTTTCTTTCGCCTATTTATTTTTCTTGTCTCCTTTTACATCTAATTTCATTTCCAGTAGATTCCTAAAATGTAGGAATTTTTTTTCCATCGCTCGAAAACCTTTTTTATTTTTTTTGAACATCGTTTGCACTAACCGAAATTACGATAAGACTAAAAAGTTACGTAATCGAAACTATTTTGATCGTTATTTTCACCACGCACGTATAAAATACTGTACGACTGCTCTTCATAGTTTGTGAAGGAAACTGCACTTCACAGAAGAGTTAATGAATTTGTGAAATTGTGTGGCAAAGTGAATGATGACTCTTCGTATAGATACTGACGAAGAGAGAACCTGAAAAAACTTTCTAGAATAAATTCAATCATTTCTTTCTGTCCTTCAGTCTGTAAATCTGCTTATTGCGTTGTACCTAAGAATCGTTATTTTTTATTGTCACCAATTCTGACGACTCTTCCAAGTTCGCAGGTGCAACAGCCCAACAATGAACATCGTCGATATTGTAGATTGTTGAAATAAATAGTCTATTTTAAGACGAATATTATACGAGTATGCATATTATGGTAACTGCGTGAACACTTGACGGTGAGAAATATTACTGACCCTGGATTATCGTAGTCATAGATTCCTAGAGGGTTAACTATTGAATTTATGAGTGTGCGGATGTGTCTCAATGAATACAGGAGGCAAGCCTAATCTTCGCGGAATGTGAATACTAAAATTTACATATATTTAAAAAAAAAAATTCCCTTTGTTTTAAACGAGTAATTTCTAGATCTACTGAGCTTGAAGATGATATAAGGGGATAAAACAGTAAACTCAACTTGTGGGTTTAGGTCTTCGAACCTAGGCCAAGGACCGATAACTCGCAGATTTCAAAATTAGGGGTCGCGTTTCAGCAAAGACATGAAACGTGTCAAAGCAATGGCGGGAGGACCTGCAAGCTTCGCAGTTCTTTGGGAAATGGCTACTCTTATGAGTAGCGCATTGATGTCTGAACGAGAGTTAGAAATTTTCCAATTCTCTCTCATATTATATATATGGATCCTCATCATCATTATTTTAGTATAGCTTGAGAGTCGAAATTTTTTCAAAGGCCGCCTCTCATCATTACGTAGAGTTCCACAGTTTAAATTTCTCCAAGCCCCTCTCCTATCCATATACGAGAGCTCCGTATCATCCTTCACCACGTGGACCAAAATGATGTTACTGTTTCGTACAAATTGACAAAAACAAGTTTCGGAGGACCTTTTTATAGAATATTTAATTTTAAAAACGAACGACAATTAAAACAAACGACAATTATTTACGAACTACGATACGCACTACGATACGAAATATTTTCTTTGGTAAGAACAAAATTCAACAATTTCAATGCACGAACAAATACAAAACGAAGACTGATAATATCACACACAAGAAACGACAAGATGGTTGCTCTTATCTCTGTACTAACGATAACGACGCGACTACAGCAGTTACAAGTTAAATGGGAGTTCGCACTAAATCTGTCCTAGAAAAGGCAAAACTTTGTAACTAGTCTAAATAGTCAAATTAGACACAAAATGTGCTTAAAAAATAATTTTTTGGTAGAGAACGGGTGTTTGCTGAAATGTGTAGAGGAAGGTATCGAAAAGTACATTAAAAAAAACCCACTCCCGTAAATCTGGAACAAATTTTTTGTGGCACGTTTTGGCCCCCCAAATTCAGTTTTTGGACTATTTCTCAAGAACTAAGCGTTTTACAAGAAAATGTTTCGAACAAAAGATGTTCCTTTTGAAATTTCAAATAAAATTATGTATAGAAAGTCCAGTTTAGACCGAATAGTCAGCTCAAAAATTCCCTCGAAGTAATATAGTTTTCAAAATTTAGACGAAATTTATCAAAATTTTGCTGATATCTCGGAAAAATCAACTTCTAGAAGAAAATTTATAGGAAGGAAACATTTTCTTTATAGTATTTCTTATAAATAAAGTTTATTCTACACTTATTTTGTTTGCTTCTTCATCTTCTGTGGCTGTAAAATGTGACAATAAAGAATTCTTCTCAAAGCCTGCAAAAATCACAATGTCACTTTTTTGATTGGAGATATGAATGCTAAGGTTGGAAGAGGTCCAACAGGAACAATTGCCGGACCTTTTGGCTCAGGAGAACAAAACGAACGCGGTGAACGCCTCATCCAATTTTGTCAGGAACAACAACTTAATATTACCAATACGTGGTTTCAGCTCCCAAAAAGAAGGTTATATACGTGGAAAGCTCCGACTGATAGTAAAGATTTGATAGTCAGAAACCAAATTGACTCCATAATGGTCAAAAAGCGTTTCAGAAACTCGGTAAAAGCCGTGGAAACGTATCCTAGTGCAGATATAAACACAGATCATATCTTTCTTGCGACGAAGGTTAAAACCCGATTGAAGAAAATTAAGAATGCCTCAAAACAGTTTATAAATACGTTAAAACTAAAACAACCAGAGGTCAAACGAAAGGTAAGAGAAAATATAAGCCATAAATTACAAGGCATTTCCGAACAGGAAATAGGAAATAACGATGTCGAAAAAACTAGTACGCGTATGAAGAATGTAATATTGCAATCGGCTGAAGAAGTCCTGGGCAAAAGGGAGTGAAAAAAGGAGAACGCATGGATAACAGAAGAAATTCTGGAACTCGTAGACGAAAGAAGGAAACACAAGAACAAGGATGAGCGAAAATACGGAGAGACCCAGAGAAAGGTCAAAAGGCAGTAAAAAAAGCAAAAGAAGAATTTTATCTTAAATTTTGTGAAGAAATTGAACAACTAATAGAAAAATTACGGCTTCCTTAACGAAGTTAAACGAGGAACGCAGGGAACCTGTTTTATGATTCGAATGAGATTTGGTATTGAAAATTCAAGGAAGCCTAGATCATATATAGCTCGACAGTCGAAATTTTTCCAAGTCCCCCTTCTATCATATATAGCTTGAGAGTCGAAATTTTTCTAAGTCCCTCTCCTATCATATATGGCTCGAGGATCGAAATTTTTCTAAGTTTTTCGCTGGACGGCGCACGGCGGACGGCGCACGGCGCACGGCGGACGGCGGACGGCAGATTTCTCAAATAGCCCCCCATAAAACAGGTTCCCTGTTAAAAACACGACGAATATCAGCTACACAAGAAACTGAAGGAAACTGCCGGAATTTACAGACCAAAGAAACCTTACGTAATGAGAAACCAAGAGGGAAACATAGTTGTGGAGGAAAACAGTCTGGTTGTGGAATGGACCAGGTATATTGAGAAACTGTTTGAAGATGAAAGAGAATCCGTGGAAGTCACTACAGAAGAAGGACTAGCAATCCTTCAATCCGAAGTAGAAAGCGCAATAAGGAACGCTCCAGTAAGAAAGGCCCCTGGATCGGATGGAATGATAGCAGAATTACTGAAAGTGTTGGATGAACACAGCATTGGAAAACTGACGAGACTATACAACAGAATCTACATTAGGAGAACAATACCAGAAGAATGGCTTCGATCAAAGTTCATAACAATTCCCAAGAAGCAAAAAACGAAAAGCTGCAACAATTTCAGACTAATCAGCTTGATGTCACAGCTGCTGAAAATATTGCTGCGTATCACACAAAGAAGAATATCCAAAAAATGCGAGTACTATCAGATATGGATGAATAATTCCATTTTTATCCTTTGTAAGTCTTGATAGCTAAATTTTAATTCTTATAGGTAGCTAAATACAGTATAAGAATTAATTCTACAATAAATTTCCTCTATTTCCGCTTGTTCTACAGAAGATATTAAGTATTACATTTGTTCAATTGTGAACTTATTTTATAAGAAATACAATAAAGAAAATGTTTCCTTCCTATACAATTTCTTCTAGAACTTGATTTTTCCGAGATATCAGCAAAAATTTGATAAATTTCGTGAATTTTTGAGCTGATTATTCGGTCTAAACTGGACTTTCTATACATGATTTTATTTGAAATTTCAAGAGGAACATCTTTTGTTCGAAACATTTTCTTGTAAAACGCTTAGTTCTTGAGAAATAGTCCAAAAACTGAATTTCGGGGGCCAAAACGTGCCACAAAAAGTTTTCCCCAGCCTTTAGGGAGTGGGTTTTTTTTAAGGTACTTTTCGATATCTTCCTCTACACATTTCAGCAAACACCCGTCCTCTACCAAACAATTTTTTTTTATTGTCTAGTTTGCCTAGACTAAACCTACGACATTTGTATCTCAATTTTATCTTCAATTTGTGCCCCTAAACAACTTTCTGAGACTTTTCTGAGCCGGGTAATGGATCAAAATATGCCTAAAACTTGACCAATTTGCCAAAATTCTCAAAAATTAAAAATCGTTTCAACTTCCATAATGTTAATTGCTTTGAAAGTGAAATTTAACGCTGATTCCGAAAAAATAATGTTTAACGAGGAACGTGGAAAACCTCTTACATGATTTGTATTGGTTTTCGTATTGAGAATTCAATTTGAACTTGTGATGTAGACGGGTCAACTACACACATAGACCAGGGATTGTAAATATTTGCCAATCTGCAAGAGACGAACCGCGAGAGAGGCGTCACCAAACATCCTCATTTGGTAGGATAAATTTAGATAACGACACTAGTCGAAAGAGGTTGACTCTATTCGACATACAAAGAGCCTACAAATAAACTATACCTAGATCGGATAGGTCGAAGGGGGAAGGGTGAGAAAGACTCACTCCTACCAAAGAAAGAGGAGGATCCCTCTCAGCGGTCACTCGTACACAAACTAGCTCAGATGGCGGTAGAACCTGATGGGACTCTTAAACGGAGGGAGGGATGTTCTCATGCAGGAAAACGCATACCTAGTGTCATCGATTCTGAGAATTTAGCTTAACACGTATCAAAAAGAAAGAAATAACTGAATGGAAAACCGAGACTCTTCGTTAGGATAGAAGAAGGGACGTTTCTCATCTACACTAACCGTAACCTATGGGGAGAAGGATTCGGTTTACCTCTAGAACTGGCTGATCAGGTCAGATAACCATCATGAGGTGTGCATCCCACGGGCTCGAATCTTTGTACTGACCGTTTGTAATCGGGTTCACAAAGCGATTTTGGACCTCTTCTTCTATTTCCGAGTACATTTGGTTTAACGAACTGAACCATACAATCTAGTCTATGAAATGATTCACACTTCGATGACTCGCTGGTTATTCATGATCCTTAAGTTGGTTCCTCTGTCTTCGTTGTTGTTGGATTAGTCGCTTTCGTCTGTGCTCCGAAGATGTTTGTTTAACCGAAAGATCTTAGCGGCGTTGATTAGTGTGGGGTTTTAATATTTCGCTACTCTCTCGTAGAGTACAACTTTTGTATCACTCCCGAACTATATTTACTGGGCTTATAGTAGGTCTAGGCCTTATTTATAGGTACTAGCTTTATACCAGGTCTAGCCCAATTTGACTCATAATTAACAGGTTCCCTGCGTTACCGTCGTTTTTTACAGTGGTTTCCCCAATATTTTCCTAGTCCCTCTCCTATCACCATCATTAAGGACTTTCGTCAAAAATAATGACGTCGTGAAAATTGGAAGTGGATTTACTCGCGCCTATATGCTTTCAGAATACTCCCCTCTCGGGTTCCCAACTAAAGACAAAATGACCAGGGATTATCCCTTCAAGGAAAAACATTAAATTATGGATACGATGTCTGTCTTTTTAAAAAAATTCGAAACTTCTTGATCTAATCTAACTTGGGCAAAAGCTTTCAGATTTCATCGATCACCATTATCAATTATATCGATATTATTGACTTGGAAGGTTCTGCGTTTTTTTGTTATTTCTTTATCCACCAATAGTCATAAAAAAGTGTGATACAAGCTCACATTTATTTTTCGAGAAAAATAAATCTCATCTTTTTACTGTAAATGACGCTTTCTCAGCATGCTCAATGAACTTCAACGAACTCAAAATCGATTCAAAAACCGATTTTTCACATGCTCAATGAATGACAGAATACTCAAAGAGTAGACTAAACGAGAAACTAATTACAAAGACCATTCCAGGCTCTCTAGTTTGCTTCCGCCAGGTGAGTTCGATCGGTTTATTCGGAAGGTTAATGAGGATTGCTGGGATTTTGAGGTTGTGCTCAAAGCCAAAAAAGAAAAGAAAATTTCCTCCCTTTTGAACTCCAAGGCTATTGCCCTCAAAAATATTTGTGCTAATAATGGTGTTGTACAAAATTTCCAGCCCCGCATTATTAATTACACCCAGACGCAATTCTCGCAAGATGAAACGTATTTGTTGGAGAAGGGTCTAAAATTTGGCCTACATCCCCTTCCTAAAGATGAAACTCTTGCTAATGTCGTTGCCGACCTGACCATAAAAATTGGTCCCGGCGTGAATATTCCATCTGCTTGCGCTGAACTAGTCCGCGAAATCCCCCTCCCTCGTATAAACAATTACACATGTGAGGTGATGGATAATCTGAGGAGGAAGGTCAGGGACCACGGGCTAATCCTCACCAAAGCCGACAAGGGTAACACGATCGTAGTCCTGGAGAAATCCTCCTACGTTTCCAAGGTTCAAGAAGTTCTCACTCAATGTGGAGCTATTGAAAATAGCTCCTTTAACTTTCCTGAATACGTCAAAGAGGTTAGGAAAGTTGTGAACGGGACTGAGTTTATCATAAAAAGTTCTTCGCTCAAAAAAGCCCTGCTCGTACCTAACCCTGTTCCCCCTTCTCTATGGGTTGCCAAAAGTTCACAAGATGAATACTCCTATGCGGCCTGTCGTGTCCTACGTCTCCTCCCCTGCCTATTTTCTGGCCAAGTTCTTGGATCGTTGGTTCAAGTCTCGAATCGAGTACGAGTCCCCCTAAATTCGGTTTCTCTGGCCGAGAGGCTCAAAAATGTTACCTAGCCTCCGGGTACTAGCCTGTGCTCATTTGATGTAGCCGGCCTCTTTCCCAACATACCAAAGGCCCATACTATGCAGTATATGGGTGACCTACTTGTAAAGTTCAACATTCCTCATAACGAGATACAGGAATTTTTTGGCCTCCTTAATGCGTGCTGGTCCCCTAACTTCTGTAAGTTCAATGGGAAATTTTACGAGTTCTCTGAGGAGGTAGGAATCCCCATCGGCTCTCCTTTGGGCTCTCTCGTTTCGGAGATATTTATGTCCAGATTTGAGGTTGACTTGTTTTCCTCTGGCCAAGTGCTACTGAGTCACATCCATTACTGGCACCGATATGTGGACGATATGTTATGTGCGTGGACCGGTCCTCAAGAGCTCCTTGGTGAGTTTCTTCAGTATCTGAATAAAATGTATCCCTCCATAAAATTCACTACAGAAATTGGAGGTTCTTCCATAAACTTTCTGGATCTCATTATCTCTGATAGAGATGGGGACCATGAATTTGCGATATTCAGGAAGGATACTTCGACCGATACAGTAGTCCACGGATCGTCCTTCTGTCCATTTTCTCATAAGATCGCTGCCTTCAATAGTTATATTCATCGACTGACTAGCATTCCGCTAAGTCAACCAGCTTTCCAAAAGGAGCTGGCGACCATTAAGCACTTGGCCGCTGTGAATGAGGTCAACTTGGACATTGACCGTATGGTCCGTAAAAAACTTACGAGGAAGGGCCTTGATTCTACCACTTCCCTCCCCCGCGATCTGATTGGTAATAATAATAAGAGATTACGTTGGATCAAGCTTGTGATGTGTGGATTGGTCGTGATGGAAATTCGACCAAGGGACTTTCGAAAACACGGGGTTTCAAAATCAGATTGCGAAAAACGCGAAGTGTTTCATGTTGGACTGACCGAAAGATTTATTAACTCAATAGTACACTTTACAAAAATACACGGGCAATAAATTCGCGGCAAGACTTTACGACTTAAATTTCCAAGTTAACACTAAAGACTACGTGATTCGCGATAAGTAGTGAAGAGTAAGGTAATGTTCTTAAGGGAGATAAAATGGTATAATATATACTCTTAATTGTAACGGTATACGGTATGGTACAGTGGGGATAAATTAGGGAATGGATAACTTATAATATTTGAAAATTGCAATTGAAGCAAAAGCTGACAATTATTTGGTACAGTTAACGGTGAATTATATACAGGTTCGGTAGACTAAACATCCGTCAAGTATCTCGGAATCGTATAGGTATAAACAATTGATAAATGTAATAGTCAGCAATATGTGCGAAGCTTTTCGTGTGCGAAGATGACATCCTTTATCGTAGACTAAACATCCGCGAAAAATCGCGGTTTCGCGAAGTGAATTACCGTTATTCGAATTAGCTCGTAGAGGCGAGTCAATTATTCCAAATATTTGCGAATTTATCAATTTTTCAACCAACTTGTGGCGCGCGACAGAGTCGTGCGTCACAGATCGGCCTCCCCCCAAAAAGAAACCCAAAAAACCCCAATATTTGGTGAAAAAGGAGAATTCACTTGCGTTAACAGGTATATACAAAAAAAAATTGAAAACTTAGCATAATTCATATTGAATTCGTACCTATTAAAATGGAATAACAGTACATTGTAAAATATCGATGTGGCGAAATATACAGCTTAATTAATATCGTTAATTACAAATAAATGTTTATCTATTATTATCATTATTATTACTATTACCTATTATTATTATTTTTTTTTTTTTTTGTTATAATCAAAATGCATTAAATTATTCTACTTCCATGACTCTGTGCGAATGATGAACTGGCGTTGGCTTCCGTTAAAAGGAGATAGTGTATATCTTCTTGTCTTTTGACGGTTACTTTTCCAAAATGTCTAGTGACCTTGTTCAATATTAATTTTTCCAAATATGACTTCATTGGTCTCCAGTGAAATTTACTCCTTTAGCTGTGGTACATATACAGTATACGATCTTCAAAATATCAGGTTATACACAAGGATGGTCTTGCCGGCTGATGTGATGATTTGTGTGTCCAGTTGCCATCTGTAACAAATCGAAATGGATAGGTTCGAGTGGGGGAAGAGGAAGGACAGGGGAATTATTTTGCGCGCGGATTTGAGTTTGTTTGAGGAAGAAAGGGAAGATACCACAGGAAACTTATCACTTCGTAATGGGTGGGCACGAACCTGACTTAATTTCTTCATTTTTCTTTCTCAAAATATGGTTTAATCTGTGAAGCATGTACTTTTTTATTCTCTCCATTCTTATTTATTATGAATACTGATCTACTAATTATTCTCGTAATCTCGAATGGTCCTATCCATAAGGGATCCATTTTGTTCGGATTATGGGTTTTTAATAAGATCTTATCTCCTTCAGTTAAAATAAGTTCTTTACGCCTCAGATTATGATAGTGAATATACTTTTTATAGTTATCCTCTAAGATCTTTGGGATTTTTTTTCTTATTTCTTGCAACTCCTTTAATTCTTCGTCTCTATCTTGTGTCTGTTCGGGGATATCGTATTTTAGATTCCAATATCTATCTCGCTGTCCAAACATTAAATACTGGCTAGATACTCCTCCTAATGATGGGTTTTCGCAGTTGTTCCATGCTCTCTGAATCAATTTTACCCATTTAAAAATGTCGGTCTTTGAGTGGCCGTCTGCTAAAAGGCATTTTACAGTATCGGCAACCCACGCATTTGGTCTCTCGATTAAGGCATTTGTAGAGGGTACTAGTGCGATAGAATGTCTTTGTTTGATGCCCTTAGATTCACAGTATTCGGCGAATTCGTTACTTTTAAAATATTGAGCTTGGTCTGAAAAGATTTCCCTTGGCAGTGGGAAGTGAGCGATTATTTCGTCGAAGAAATTAATGATGACCTTTGAGTTTACAACAGTGGTGGCCTTTATAAAAATATATTTGGAAAAATTATCTATTGCTGTGATTATAAAAATTTGGCGATTGCCTACTCGAAGGGGGCCTAAGATATCCGTAGAAATTTTTTCCATTAACGTTTCTTTTTTCTCTACACTTTCGTTGAGTTTCCCATATTTGATGTTGGACTTTTTGTATCTTTGGCAACTTTCACACGTTTTTACTATTTCTTCGACCTTTGTTTTCATTCCTCTGAAGTACACGTAGTTAGCGAGTTTATTGAAAGTTCTCCATATTCCGTTGTGATTACCCTTCATCAATCCAGAATGTGCTTCATTGATCATTTCTTCTTGTAGACTTTGGGGAACTACTGGCAGATGTAGTGTTTGAGTTTTAGAATATTTTTTATAGCATACGAGATCGTTTTCGTCTAAGGTGAACCTGCGGGAAGCCCTACGGAACTTCTTCTTTTCCTCATCCGTGTAGGTTGTAGGAAAATCCCGTTTATATAGAGCGATCTTAATTCCCATGATTTCGTGATCTTTCTCCTGCTGGGCTACAAATTTAGGTTTATCTTTAGTTTGTGATATTGAGTGGATTTTTTCAAAGTCTGGGCCTCTACTGAGATAGTCGGCTAGTTGAATTTCTTCCGCTTTTTTGTATATCAACTCATAATCAAAACTGTTGAGGATATCTGTAATACGTCTTACTCGTGAAAGGTTCATCATAGAATCTTCATTGATTTTACAGTTAACTAGATTACGATGGTCTGTATAGATATAGACTTTATGCATGTATAAATATTTACGGAATCTTTTAAGGGCCATTGTTATCCCTATTAATTCTAAGTCGTATGAAGATAGGTGGCGTTTTCTTTCTGGTAATCTCTCTGAGTAATAGGCAACTGGTTTGAGGTGTCCGTCGCTCGGATCTTTTTGTAAAAGAGCACTTCCTGTCGCGTATGATGACGTATCGCAGATTAAGTATGTCTCTCTTGCTGGGTCGAAAAGTTGGAGTATGGGTCGTTCTGTAATCTGTTTTCTCAGTTCGTCGAAGGCTTGTTGACATTCTTTTGTCCACGTAATACGATTAGAACTTTTTAAATTCCCTTTTCCGCGTATAAGTTCGCTGATTGGTTTGGCTGTTTGCGTGAAATTATTCATATAATTGCGAAAATAACTAAAGCTGCTAATGAAAGAGCGGACATCTTTGACTGTGCGTGGTGGTTTCATACTTAAAAAGTCCTTTATGTTGTCTTCAGTAGGACGCACAGTACCTCTTTCGATTTTATAGCCTAGGATTTCGATACTTCGATTGAAAAAATTGCACTTTGTTGTTCGGAGCTTAACGTTGTGTTCTCTTAGTTTCCGTAAAACTTGTCGTACATGTCGAACATGTTCCTCGAATGTTTTGCTGTATATACCTATATCATCCATGTATACGGTGCAAATTTTCCATAGTTCTTCTTCGAGAATCTCATTCAAGGCTGCTACTAATGCTGCTGCGCTAGCGGAACATCCCATAGGGAGACCCAAGAATTCGTAGAGGTCGGAGTTTGCTAACATAAAAGCTAATTTATGTGCGCAGTGTTCGGCTACTTTTATTTGGTAATAGGCGGAAAAAATATCTGCACAAGAGAACCAATTTGCTTGCTGATAGGCTTCTATGATTGCTTGAGGTCTAGGATTCGTGACAGCAGAGGCGATTATCTTCTTATTCACTTTTGACATATCGACTAACAAACGGGGAGATGTTTTATCTTTTTTATATTTGACAAAGGCTGGTGAACAGTAGAAGGAGTTAGATTTTCGTACCTTTCCCGCCTTCTCTAACTTTTTAAGTAAGTCCATACCGAGTTTGAATTCTTTTTCTGCTATAGGATATGGGCGGGAGACAACTGGAATGTCGTCCGTTGTGAAGATCTCGCATTCTTTAACTCCTGTGATGAACCCTGCGTCGGTTTCATTTTCTGTGAACATTTCTCCGAATTCATTCAACATTTCCAAAACAATTTCTCGTTGGTATTCAGTTAATCCTTTCGTACAGTTGATTTCAATTCCATTACGATCGAAAATTCCTTTCTCTCCGTTCTCCTTCGTTCTTATATATGATTTTACATTTGCATCTTTCTCTGTCGTATTGATTGTGTTAACCTTATTGCCGAAGGATCGTTTTTCCGGCGTTTCTGTACATAATACTGTATTCTCGCGTAAGGTGACTGTTGAGACCGTTTCGTTGGTAATTTGTAGAATATGCTGACTGGGCTGGAAAATATTGAAACCGCGTCGAAGGAGCGCGTGTTGTATTCGAAACTGGCTGTCTTCTGTATTTTCGATGAAGAGTTGGGTGGAAGAACGAGCGGGAACAGTTATGGAATAATTCAACGCAATTTTTTTTCCATCTTTTGTAAGGCCTTTTTTGAGACTGTCAATATATTCTCGTTTCATAGGTATCTTAATAGCATTGCGTACTCGAAGTTCTTCTTTTTCGTAATCTATGATAACTTTATTTTTAATCATGAAGCGACCGCCTAATATTACTGACTCATCGATTTCATCGACAATACGAAATGTTTCTTTGAATTTAATTTTACCAATAAAGAATGTAATTTCGGCGTTACCGTAATGTGTCATTGTGAAAGACTGCGACGAGGCACAAATATTCTCGATTGATTTTTTGTCTATCATACAATTTTCGGGTAAGCAGCTCCGTTTCCATAAGTTGATGTTCGCACCGCTATCAATTAACGCATGTAAGATTTCCTGGCCTACTCTAACATCTATGTTACAATTTAGATGAGCGAAAGTGCAAATATTTTCGTGTGCAAGGTCAGTGTTCTTCAATTTATTTTCCTTAATTAGGTTACTATTTGTATTCGTATGAGACGGTGATTTACGGAATGAGTTTTGTGGAGCGTTTCTCTGTCTTCCCTGATAAAATTTATGACTCGTCGCTACTGCTCGTTTTTTTGAGATGAGTTGTTACCACTCCTATTCGTGGAAGAATTGATATTATTATTACGTGAGGGGTATGAAAACTGTCCTCTTCTCCAACAATCCTTGGCAAAATGATTTCTGAGTCCACAAACATAACAGCCTGAGTTGTTGTACGATGATTGAAAACGGTTACCTTGAAATCTGGATCCACCATGAGAAAAGAAACTGTTGTTTTGATACCTTGGACGATATGTGGGATACCATTGTCGAAAGAAATTTTGATTGTAATGAGAATAATTTGGAGGCGGGGGAAAGGATGGGGGCATTGTTTGGAAAGGGTTTAATACTGTTTGTGAAGGGGTAGTTTCTTGGGGAGTGGGAAAGGGTTGTTGAGCAAAGGGTTGTGGAGGAAAGAAAGCAGCAGGATTCATTTGAATATTAGGAATCGGTGTTTGAGCGATTTGCTGATTAACTGAAGGTCGACTAGAATCTTGTCCACGAATTTTATTAATTAATTCAGGAATTTCGGCTTCTTCTTTCTTCTGTTGATTCTCCTCGTCCATCTTATTTTGAACCATGGCAATGATCTCTTTAATTCCCGTTTCTTTTTTATTCTTTTCGTTCGCTAGCTTTTCCATGTGTACTCTGAGGTTTTTAAGTTCTAGCACTAAACTATCTTCATTGGAGTCATTATATCTTTCCAAGTTGTCTTTTACGACTTCGAGATTTTCTAGGAGGTTATTTACGGTACGATTATTCAGATTTTGAATTGCCTTACGTTGTTCAGGGAGAAGGCAATTTAAGACTCTCGCTGATATCGCTTTCTCTGACATATTCGGATTTTGTTTCTTACATAATCGGATGATTTTTCTCGCAAACGCTACTGGACAATCTCCTGTCTTTTGCTTGGTTTTATTAATAAGTAGATCCCATGTATTCTCGTCCTTTCCATATTCTACCTTGAATTTTTCCTTGATCTGAGCCCACGTGACGTGATTATTATTATCACCAAGAACATTGTGCATAAAAAATTCTTTAGCTTCATCTTTCAATTTGCGTGAAAAATGTCGGATAGTTTGTTCTTCATTCCATCTATTTACACGTGCTATTCTATCTACATTATCACAGTGTTCTGAAATATCCTCATGAGCAGCTCCTCGAAACTCCTCTACTTCTAGACCAATTTTCTCACGGCAGTCAATTTTTTGTAGGATTTCGTCTAGTTTTTCAAAATTCATTGTAGGAGGATTAGTGATGTGTAGATTCTTAAAAGATTCACTGAGATTCGAGTTGTTTACACTTTTTGAAGATTGTGGAACTGACTTATCTGGAGATTTTTCGACTGGTGTAGGGCGAAGATTTTCCTTTTGGTTCTGAATTTTTTCTAAGAAGGAGGTATTAAGAGTCTCACTTTGATCTTCGAGCTTTTCTGAGAAGGAAATGTTATGAGTGTCGTCTCGATCTTTGACGGGCGAAACGGATTTGGAGGCAGACTTAGCGGGAGATCTACTTTGTAAAAATTGTGAGAATGGATCAGTGCGTTTTTCGAGACGGCAAATTTCAGTTAAATCTAAGGTGAGCGGAGTACCTTGCTTCCTACTTGATTCGGCTTGTAATCTTAAATATTCACTGAGGTCTGGGTTAGTTTTAAAATACTGAGCTAAGCCTTTACGTTTTCTTCCAAGTTCGCAGTAGGATTAACAGATGTACGTAAAGTTCTTAGGAGATTATTAGCTTCATCGGTTCGTAAGTGATAGGCCCACGACATTTATGAAAAAAGAGGAAAGTAAAATTTGGAAAGAATAATTTCGATTTGATTACTTACAGTTTTCAGCAGATGAATTCAAATGGCAAGTTGCGCTTGTAGTAGCAAATATTGAGAGCGAAAACGCGACGAACGATTTAGACTTTACAATTGATTCTGGCATCACGGGTTCAAAAGTTGGGCGCCATTTGTGATGTGTGGATTGGTCGTGATGGAAATTCGACCAAGGGACTTTCGAAAACACGGGGTTTCAAAATCAGATTGCGAAAAACGCGAAGTGTTTCATGTTGGACTGACCGAAAGATTTATTAACTCAATAGTACACTTTACAAAAATACACGGGCAATAAATTCGCGGCAAGACTTTACGACTTAAATTTCCAAGTTAACACTAAAGACTACGTGATTCGCGATAAGTAGTGAAGAGTAAGGTAATGTTCTTAAGGGAGATAAAATGGTATAATATATACTCTTAATTGTAACGGTATACGGTATGGTACAGTGGGGATAAATTAGGGAATGGATAACTTATAATATTTGAAAATTGCAATTGAAGCAAAAGCTGACAATTATTTGGTACAGTTAACGGTGAATTATATACAGGTTCGGTAGACTAAACATCCGTCAAGTATCTCGGAATCGTATAGGTATAAACAATTGATAAATGTAATAGTCAGCAATATGTGCGAAGCTTTTCGTGTGCGAAGATGACATCCTTTATCGTAGACTAAACATCCGCGAAAAATCGCGGTTTCGCGAAGTGAATTACCGTTATTCGAATTAGCTCGTAGAGGCGAGTCAATTATTCCAAATATTTGCGAATTTATCAATTTTTCAACCAACTTGTGGCGCGCGACAGAGTCGTGCGTCACAAAGCTCTCGTTTTTGGGTGAGTTTTCATCCAAGCTGACTCGTGTCCTCCGCCCCTTTGGCTTCAGGCCTGCTTTTTATAACCTCCCTACTGTGAAGGGTTTGTTTGTTAGGCTAAAGGACCCCATCCCGCGGGGGGAGAGGAGCGGGGTGTACAAATTGGAGTGCAAGGATTGTAACGGCGTATACATAGGCGAGACGGGTGGCCAGCTTGGAATTCGAGTAGAGGAGCAGGCCTGGAAGAAAGGTAATTTGGGTGATTCGGCCTTTGCAGACCACCTTGTCTCCAGTGGTCATAGTTTCAAGGAAGTTTCGGCTACCCTTCTCCACAGGGAGAATTCTTGCTTCAAGCGCGTTGCGTTGGAAAATATCGAAATAGTGCGTCATCTGAACAGTGACGATGTTACCGTACTCAACAGGTATTTTCCCGACGAAGGTTTAGTTGAATTGGTCTACGAGTTTGAGTCACGTCGTGAGGGCTCGCTCGTTCAATCCTGATCTCGTTGGTATTCTGTTTTATGAGTCGTATCTGGGTCAGTGGCGTTCTAACTTTGCCCGATGATGGTTTGTTAACCGAAAGATCTCGCATCTTCTCCTTTATATCTGCGGCCTTTGTAATTAGTTTCTCGTTTACTCTACTCTTCGAGTATTCTGTCATTATGTCGAGCCGTAACGTTTCGGACCGTGTCAATTCTATGCTCAATGAACTTCAACGAACTCAAATTGGTTCATGAATCCTAGCAGCTGCGGAGCACCTTCGCAGCTGCTCTTAAAAAAATTCTGGCTCACATTTAATAAATGCTACTATTCAACCGAAAATCCTGTATCATATTTTAGTTTACCATTACTCAACCGAAATTCCAGCATCCCGTTCTTTACGGTTTCAAGTCCGAAGATCCTGACTCACCTTTTCCGGTACGTTCACCGAGCTTCAATGGGGACTATTTCAGCAATTAAATCAGAGCAAGAACCGATAAAATAAATACGCTTATAAATCCGATGAACTCGATACGGTAATGAATCCGTAATTTTTTCAAGCTCACTTTTTTTCTCGACAAACTCAATGAACTTCAACGTCTATAATTTCGGTAATAAATCCGTGACTTATCTTTCTCATGAGGCCTCAACACAGCGAATTTTAACACGGGATCAAGACAATTCATCGCGCGCAGTTCATCGCGGTCAAATGCAATTCTTCGCGGACAGATTTATAGCAAACTTTACATGAACTTTGAGGAAAGTAACAGTTTCATTTATTGCACATGTTGGGTATACATTTTGTGGAATGTATCATAATAGTAGGTGGTATGAGTTAGAGAAATCAAGGTGCGTAAAGCTGTATACTGGAGAAAAGGTTGAAGAGTAAACACTACGAAAAATTAGTATGTAACATGAACGAGTTATACAAAGTACAGAAGAGGTACAGAAATGAAATGCTGAGCCAAAGAATCAGCGTTTAACCTTAATCAGAAGGACAGTATCAATAGGATAATGTTGTGCGCCACACCTCGCAGGTAGTCAATAATATTATCGTCCTCATCGAATGTTGCCACCACTTGAGCAGTCGTGTAGCGGTGTCCCTGTATTTCTGGCGTTTTGTTGGTAGTTCGTCACCCGCCACCATCTTCTCGTACTGCACCTCCATGAGGACTTGCTCTTTTTTCAATGCTTCTATCAATTTGTAAACGTCAACATGCACTCCCGCCACTATCGTTTCGAACCCACGGTGCCAAGCTTCACAGTTGTTGTTAGTTTTCGGAAGATTGGTCACCGTGACGTCGACGCAATTTCATAAATCCTGTGCAAAAAGAGGTGGTCTTCGTCCTCTACCTCGCGAGGGACGCCCAATCCACGTATCTTCGAAGTAGTCGACGATTGGTTCCGTCCCTTGAGGTAGAACGTCACTGGCTTGTAATGCCTCGAAAGCTGTTTCAACGCAGTCAACAGGAACGAATGCGAGCGCGGCTAAAGAGCGCATGCGGAGAGCGTTCCTACACACCTTTGAAGCCGTGGGACGAAATTTTACGCATGATGCATTGCGAGAAGTGGAAGAAGCACCCTTGCACTGTCGCCGCTGGGAATTCCATCTCGAAAGCTTTAATGGCAGCTGCCTCATAATCCATCATAATGAAGGTCGGTGCTAGGCCGAAATCCATTGCTTTAAGTTGTTGGAGGAGTCACCTGTATGTATTTTTACTTTTGTTGGGCATCAACGCATACACAAGCGGATATGTGTTCGAATCACGTAGGCCATGAACAGTGAAGAGTTGATAAAAGAGGGAAGGTACGCACTCAAAAGTTCCGTCTACGAACCATTCTGTCTGTACAGGAGCTTAAAATAGATACATTGCGCTGGGTACCAAAATTAACACGTTGTTCCGCGGAAGAAGCAGTGATGCTAGTTGATATAAGAAAATATAACTCCATTCGTAAACGTAGTATCTTGTAGGGAAAAAGAGAAAGTGTAGACTCACGGTTAATTTTGAATTTACTTAAATGACAGATAAATAGGTAAAAGAAAGAATGAAATCAGTTAAAATCCTCTGGGCATATACTGGCAGCAGGAACATCGTGGAACCAATAGTCGTCGAGTGTTTCATTTTGCTTCTGAGCTTTCTTGATCCTCTTCTCCTGCTTGTCATTCGGAGCTCGTCCTTCACATACAAGACGAGGTTCATAATGCGCCTTTCGAGGGAAACATTTTGCCTGAAGGATTTGCTCCAACGTAAGCGGACATACTTCTGGAACATCGTAGAAACGTATCGTGTTACCACTGTCGATGACGACTGGATTTGCCAGAATTCCATTCTCCGTTGCTGTGACACGAGTCCACGATTGCTGTAAGATTTCTTCTAGCGGTGTCAATTCTCGATCTTGAAAATTCTTTTTAACGTTTCTTTGGTACGTGGTCAACTCCTTTCTGATACCCTTATTCCACTTCATATCCGCCACAAGCTGTATCTCTTCTCGAAAATTCCGGATTTGGCGCATCCACGAGTCCAGGCTTGGATATAACGGATCACAGACCATCTTAAGAAGGTGTAAAAGAATTCGATAAATCAACACTCCAACTACCGTACGGTCGGCTGCCATCATTTGGATTTCGTTTACGAGATTTTCTACGTCGATTTTTGAAAACTCGCTTCGATTAAGGTGCAAAATTTGTTGATCGAGCAATGTCTGACGATCCTCTTCATAAAGGTTCTTAACATCATGAGACTGATATTCCAAACTGGATACTAACACTACACCTAGTAGCCAAAACAAAAAATATAACTGAGACGTGACATGCAATTTGACCAGAAAGCGATGGCTGTGGAATTGGTGCCAGCGGCATCATCGGTATTAATGGTGGCGCAATTTGACCAGAAAGCGATGGCTGTGGAATTGGTGCCAGCGGCATCATCGGTATTAATGGTGGCGCAATTTGACCAGAAAGCAATGGCTGTGGAATTGGTACCAGCGGCATCATCGGTATTAATGGTGGCGCAATTTGACCAGAAAGCGATGGCTGTGGAATTGGTGCCAGCGGCATCGCGGAGGTTGAGGGTGGATGAATATGGTATTATTATTATTATTCTCTGGCTCCTGCTTTGAAAAGCTCAAGAGAAATACAGTAAAACTTCGATATAGTGCGATTGAAGGGACTAGGACAAATTCGCATTAAAAGCGGGTTCGCCCTCCATCCGGGTTTCAAAAAAAAAACAAAACAAAAATGGAAAAAAATTCGAAAAGAATGAAAAATCAACTGTATTGGTTTTGAGTACAATTTATGTAATAGATACAGTAGTAAATTCGGTTATTTGAGTTTGTCGAGCGTTTGAGAAGCTGTTCATAACAATAAAATTTTCTAATTTATGTACATCTGGCACAGCATTACATGAAGTATTAGGAGCAGCAGCCATGTACCGACGAAGGAGATGAATTGCCTGCAAGGCTTCAATTCGCGAGGGTACGAGTACTTCATCTTCCGGTGCAGCATTAGGGTCGTCTACATCAGAATCGTCGTCACTCTTAATTGCGTTGTCCAATAAAATGTCATCAACCTCTCGAAATGACGAAGTTGCAACCTCGTCATCAATAGCGACATATTCTTCAAAGTTCAGATTTACTCTTCCTTTGTCTCGAATTACCGCCCAGTCTTCATCATCAAACATTTCCAGGTTGAAATCTTCTTCAAAATCGTCAGTGGTTGACTGCAACCCAGCTTTTTTAAAACAATTAGCGATTGTGGCTTCTGACACGGCTTCCCAAGATGCAGTAAGAAAATTCATAGCGTCGAGTATGGTAACTGAATTGTTTTTCTCTAGGTTATCAATCTGCCCAATGAAACGTAAAACTAGACGTTTACGGTAGTATTTTTTTCTTTTGTCAACACAGAACACAGTTCAAACTGTCGGGCAGTGTATTGCAGTACTGATTCAACCTAGGCCTATTCGTTCAGTAAAGGAAATACTGTATACAATAAGTCATGTTT
Source organism: Aspidiotus rigidus (assembly GCA_035079385.1). NCBI lineage: Eukaryota > Metazoa > Arthropoda > Insecta > Hemiptera > Diaspididae > Aspidiotus > Aspidiotus rigidus. The sequence continues at coordinate 12,883,905 of JAVHKY010000001.1, forward strand.
GTGCAGTGCTCTACGAGATAAGACTGATTTTATGTGAAGAAGGCTATTCAAATGTACAGTCTACTCGTCATTTTTGTGCCAATTTGCCTTGCTAAAAACGCATTGTACACGGGTTTTGCTCGTGTAGTAAGCGGGTCTTTCCATACACATTTCTTATGGCAGTGTCTAGGGACCAGGAAAATTTCGCACTAAACGCGGGTTCGCACTAAATGCGGGCGCATTATAACGAAGTTTTACTGTAATAAAAGATTTAATTTTAGAACCCACATTTATAATAGAAAAAATTTTAATGAACAACAACAGTATTTTTCAATGGATTATATCTAGCTCTATCTGAGGTAATTACTAGACAGTGAATAACTGAATCAACAGCAAATGAGTGCCACCATTGAAAATTAATTTTTTAATATTTATTGTAGACCCTTTTATGACGTCAGACTGCTTAGAGCAATCAATGACAATGATTGGATATTTATTAACAAAATCATAATAATCCATTAGTGGTTTTCCCTCTTTACCATAATATCAATATTTAAAATTCTCGAACATATTATAAATTTGAGGGCATTTATTCTCAGCGAGGGAGATATTTAGTCTACTGTTACGGTAATAGATGTTATTATTCAGATGTACTTGGACATTTTCAAGATTACATAAATCAAATTGACCATTATCAATATTGATCTTATCATTTCTAGCTTTCTGGAATCCAAGAAGGACGTACCTTGGTTTATAATAAGAGGTTGGAATGTCCCAAGTAAATGTCTTCCCAGTAATGGAGGATTTCTCAATGTACATCCAGTGTCTATAATACATTTCATATTCTATGGAAGATGATATTTCTTTATTAATTTCTGCCTCATATGCTAAAGAAAACTTATATTGAGGCATTCTCCAAATTATTTCAGACAAATTTACAGTAACACTATGTGCATTGGCTATAGTTTCATCTATTACTAATACCGGTACATTATTACAATTTGTATTTGTTCTAATTAATTTTAATTCCAGGTGAATACGATAAATATACTGGAATTTCGGTTGAGTAATGGTAAACTAAAATATGATACAGGATTTTCGGTTGAATATTAGCATAATATTAAATGTGAGCCAGAATTTTTTTAAGAGCAGCTGCGTCGCAGCTGCTAGGATTCATGAACCAATTTGTGTTCGTTGAAGTTCATTGAGCATGTTGAAAGTCGGTTTTTGAATCGATTTTGAGTTCGTTGAAGTTCAATGAGCATGCTGAAAAAGCGTCATTTACAGTAAAAAGATGAGAGAAGTAGCATGAAAAAGTGTGATACGTATCACACTTCTTTATGACTACTTCCTCCTTTCCCCTTAATAATAACTCATTCGACTGAAAAACTCGTTCATGTCTATTCTACAGCTTTTTCATGGATCCAAGGTATCCTACCGCGTGAGCTTTTTCATTCTTGACCATCTTTCGCCTATTATGTGTGGCACAATGTCTTCGACGACTCGCTATAATAATATTATGTTCCATTTTTCAGAAGAAATTTCTACGAGCGAGTTCTCACGAAGGCATTAAATATTTTGCCGCAAAATTTGCACGGTTTTCTCGGATACATCAATCTCGCCTTCGCCACGAAACATCGAAGTTATTTCGCGATGAGCGACGAATCTACCGCAGCGAAATTGACTTCGTACGTAAGCGACTTTTACGCGTTCTCGGTGATCAAGATCTAACGCTCCCGTACCAAATCGACCACACGGACTCGTTATTAACAATCAAGAACACCATAATATTCGTCATAAAATATAATTCTTCGCATGTTTGATGATACAGGTAAGATCTTTCTTTCTTCTCTCTTAATTTATTTATTGCAAGGAGCATGACAGCGTTATCGAGTAGTGCACGACGTACACGGGTCAAATCGTGCCGACCAAATGGACATTACATAAGGTGCGTAGCGTAAAAATGAGAAATATGTACATGAGAGAAGATAGACGCGTGAAAAAAACTTACACCGTACTTACCGCAAAGAATAAAACAAAATTAATACGGTCTGAAATTACGTATATAGCATAGTGCACGAGTGAAAAAAAAAAAGGAAAAAAAGGTTAAATATGGTCCCATCTGACTAGTACAAGTATGTCGATGTCGGTGTCGGAAACAAGGTACGCGCGTTAAAAATTACATAAATCAATGATGATCGTCATAGGTGTAATTTTCTGATAGTGAACTTATTTCATTATCGTTAAAGTTGCTCGCGTAGTTCAAAGTATCGTTTGTGCCGTTAATGAACAGAATATCTTTTTGTTTTCTGACACAAATTTTCTTCTAACTTCTCCAACATATTTTGATTTAAGTTCGCGACCGTTTCCAGAATCAGCGTTGTACTTCTGGGATGCACTCTCATAGACACGTATTGAAGTCGGGTAAATTCATCGAGATATATCCCTGAAGTTCGACCACGTGGCATTCGGCTAGATCCATCACATCAGAAGCCTCATCAAAATCGATATTGCTGTTACCCACCTCCAATTTGTTCAATTCGTACCATTTCACTTTTTATAGAATTCCCTGCAAATTGTGCAAATTTAACTGGATCTGGTATTCGCTTTGGTCGGGGTGCTCGAGTACAGCTTTGGCGAGCTCATTGCGCTGGAAAAGAATAGAACATTGCTTTGCGAAGTCGACGGAGCTTAGCTTAGCCATTATTGGAACAAAACGCATTGAAGTCGAAGAGTAACGGAACCTTTTTTTGGGGGTCTCGGTCCGGACGTTCCCAATGGGGCGAGTTTATTGACGCGTGTAATAAGACAGTATTAGAACTAGCCCTTGCAGACAGGTTTTCTCATCTCATATGATATTTATATCGAAGTGCTTCCATACTCAAGGGTCGCTTGCAGAGACTTGTCAAGTTGACCTATGCACAGGACGGGTCTCCCTGTCGTTCTTTGGCTGTTGATCATCCTCTCAGTTGTCCTGAATTGATCTAGAGTAGACAGTGATCTCAGGACAGCTGAGGGGAGTGGGTACAATGACCGGAGGGACTCCTCTACTATTATCCAGAGACAGTGGGAGTTGATCCGCCGCGGTTGCCCAGTGCTCCACTTTTGGTCCATGGTTACAGGGAAATAACCGTCTTTTCCAGTAGTAGGGTAACCGGATGCGGTGTGTGGGTGATTATAAACATGTATATTTATATGGGTATACGTGTATTTTAACAACTTATTCTTACTCTGAAATAGGTGAGAAAAAATGATCCTGCTGTCGTGTATCTAACCCTTCCATGGTTACAGGAAATAGCTACAATCCCAGTAGTTAAGGGCTTCAGCAGTGTGTGGTGAGTGGAGTACGAACTATTAGTAGGTGTTGATTGGTCTACTGCGGCCCGATGACATCTTGAAGTTTGGTGCGAATGCCCTGCCTAGTTGTATGAAGAGGTCACTATTCACCAACTAGGAGCGGTCGTCCGAGAACGGTTAGCCATCCGACTTACTGAGGACTTACATCTATCTCAGGGTTGATTATGTGGAAGTTTGGGTTCTTCGTCCCTTCCTGCAAGTATGGCAGGTGGTGCTCCTCGAGTCCATCCCAGTCCATTGGACGGCCGTCTGTGAATCGCAGACACTCTGTCAGTACGTGTTCGGCCGTCTCGGGGTAGCCGAGTCCACATATACTGGACAGAGTTCGAAGTTGTCTGGCGCATTTGGCTTCACACGCTTTAGGTACGACTTGAAGCAGCCGTGGTCTAATAAAGCCTGTGAAGACCAAAATGTTGGTGGGGCATTGATCCGCAGTCGGTCGTGGACTGTGGGGAACATTTGCTGGGGCCACTTCTTTGGCGTCATACTTTCCCGTTCTTTGTTCCACTTGTCCAGGGTGGCTGCTTTGAAGGCCTTAGCTATCTCGGTGGGAGAGACCGGGTTGCCTTGGAGCACAAGAGTGCCTTCATCGTTGGTCTCGACATGGGGAAAATGTCCCCAGTGTGTGACTGGCATTTCTTTTGAAAGCAGCCACGTGACTGATCTTTCGGCATGCTAACGTCCTTGTAGCTCCTACTGCTAATCATGTCACACTGGCTTGGACCTTGGCAATTGAACTCCAGTAGGTCTTCAGCTGGAGTCTGTGATACCGGACAGAAGAACAACATTTGGTGAGCGAGAAGATCAGTCCCTGGAACATCACTTTCCGCGCTTGAAACTGTAGCCATACAGGTTGCGGGCAAGTTTCTGGAGGAGAGGAACGCGTGTCATCATTTTCTCCTCGATGTACTCGAGGTGCGCCTTGACCTTCGGTTTGTTGTCTATCATCACGCTAAGGTACTTGATGACCTTGGACGCTTTGATATTATCATCTCTTGACCATTTCCTCTGCGGTACAACGGGAGTTGGTTTTTCAGCAAGATTTCCGTCTTGCCGATGTTGAGGACCAGACCGGAAGTATCGAGGGAGTCAGAGACCTTGGTGATGTAGTCTCTAACTCCCTCTTCCAGTGCTGCTTCGCCTACATGAATTAAGCCGATATCCAGTTGCAGTTCGTTGATGCAGATGTTGAGTTCCTTAATTTGAGATTCTAAATTATCACCCGACGATACTGTCGCTTCTCTTTGTTCTTCAGTCGTTTTTTATTAATTCGTCTGAGAATGGCAATAATAGCGTCAGTTTTTGTAATACCCATATCTTGCAAGTAGTTCTTATTCAAGTCTATCAACATGTCTTTTTGTATACGATTCGGAACAAACTAATTGGCGTAGGCAGCGGCGTCATCGGTCTGGATACCTGCGTCAGTGAAAAATTCTTTCCATGTTTCTTCCAGATTCATAATAATGACAGAAGTACAGAAGACGTACTGCAGTTTCAATTACTTCACTTTTAATGATATTTTAGTGGGGAACCCGCTATCCCTTTTGTTGGGGGTACTTCCAGGAATTTTTCGTCCGCTAGCGCGAGCGAGGTTGATGACGTCACGGAGAGGGGAGGGGGACTTAGAAAAATTCCTACCTCGGAGCTATGATAGAAGAGGGACTTGGGAGGATTTCGACTCTCGTGATAGAAGGGGGACTATGAAAAATTTCGACCCTGGAGCTCGTGATAGCTCAATTAACGTCTCTTCTCATCCACTCCCGATTCTCAGATGATTGAATCGGAAGTGTAGAGAATTCAATCTTATATTTTCTTCATAATAATTATATTTATAACACAAATTTTGGATTGAATCTATAACTTGAGTTCATGCAGTCTACTCTAAATTAAACTAAATTTCCGGTTTCCAAAGCCTCCTCTTAAAGACAGGCCTATTTTATCGACAGTCTACGATGAGAAAAATATCTTTGTTATCCTACTTCCATCTTATCGCCGTCTAAGTATACCTAATGCCCAAAATATCGAAACACTCGGCTATAAGTAATTTTGTAATACTCGCTTACAGTCAGCTGTTCGTATTTTGGAACTCGCTCTACGTCGTGCAAAAGCTTTCGCGGCGGTACAGGCAATAAAAATTGATTTATAATCATGATAAATTTTTTTAAAGAGGAACGAGATGAAAGATGAAAAGTAGAAAGTGTCTTACAGCTCATTGCCGAAGATATACAGAAGAGAAGCGTGTGGATTATCGCGCACACCCACGAATGACTTAACACGAACGAAAAAGAAAAGAAAAATTTCTTCGCGTGGACGCGGTTATAAATTAATTGAAATGTAATTTCCATAAACAAGTCAGCGGAATCAAACTCAATTTATTTTGATGTCTCTATGTTTGGTAGGAAGACTTTTCGGTAGCCCTGTACGAAATGTTACCGTCGTAACTTACGGTAGGAAAATCTTTTCATCCTTTGCGAGTCTTTCATCTTCGCAGACGTTTCTTCTTCTATAATATCTAGTTTGCTAATATAACGCAATACAATTTTCAGCTTTAGGCGTTCTTCGTATCTCATATGTGTTCACGTTCGTCATGTCACGCGTGCTTTCAACCGCCACTCGTAAATATTCGACTAATTAAAATGTCAAAAATTTCGTACACGTTCGCGCGAACGTTCGCCTTTTCTACTCTATAGCCTCTCCATTTGAATATAATCTTCCTTCGAATAATAAATTCTTCCTCGATTCGTGAAGTCGACTAATCCGCTCACCGGTGAGCCAAAGTTACAAAGTTATTTTACGCGGAAAATATCCGGACGTTATAAAGTATCTAACCAGTAGACGGAGACGGCATAAATTTGTGTACTCTATAATATAGATTGCCCAATATTTCTCGCACGAACATGAATAGGACACGTCCTGACTTTTTGCATTCGAGCTGAATCCATACAGGAAGTGAGCTTAGAAATGAACAAACACGAGTGTTGCTGTGTAATATTTTAAGTTTGGTGCAGTTCTGAAGTGTTATAATGCAACAGTTAGTGAGAATTTCTTCACTCATAAACTTTCTGAAAAAATATTCAAACTGTTACAGGTTCGGATTCGACAATAGAGAACTGGAGTCGACCCGCGAAAAACTTATGTCAAAGATTTACATTCGTATTTACCATCATATTTTTGTACTCCCGATAAACCAGATCGACCAAATATCTCAGTCGGTTTTGAGTAAATGTTGACCAAAAATAGTCTGAGCGGGCGCTGTGATGAGTGACCAACTTATTCGGTCGATTTACTTCCGCTCTTCCCTACCATAATATTTAGACCAAATTTAAAGCAACTTGGACAAAATTTTGAATGAAAAAATTAGTCGATCTGTAGGTGATGTAGGTACTATAAAATGGTCTATCCTCAGTCACTGGCCATACTTGACTATATTTTGACCATTTTTGACCAAAAGAGTCGATTTCTAGGGAACCTTGACGATATAAAATATTTTCTCATGGTCAATATTTAATCATTGTCAACAAACCACCATAATTAGAATTCTTCTGACGAAAAAGATTGGTAGATTTCTGAGCAATGTAGACGATTATAAAATTGTCTGTTGTAGCGTATATTCAAGCGATATTAACGGACCACTACAAATAGACCACTTTTGACAAAGCAGAACAATCAAGTTTTGGGCAATAGAGACGCCATAAAACGGTCTATAGTTAGATGATATCAACAGACCACTATTTTCGACAGGAAAAACCAGTCTATATCTAAGGCTCCCTTAAAAGAGAAAAGAAAAGAATGAAGATAACAATCTCGTTAGCGTGCGATTTTGGTATACCAATCAATTGTATCATTTAATCTAAATAATTTTTTAAAATGAATCTAAATATTATAATATGTATCTATTTATTTAAATTGAATTTATAAGACACGTACATTATTGTTTAATTTTAAATTCAATTATTATAATTTAATTGATATAATAATGATCATTATTATTATTCTTTATCAACTTATTATTTATAAAATTAATTTTCATCAATATTTAATTTATGTTAATTTATTATTTGAATTAATTTTTCAAAAATTATTTTTTAATAATTTTTTCATTTGTTATAAATAAATCTAATAATTATTTATTAATTGAGTGTAAAATTGAACAAAAAAATGAAAAATATCATCCTGGTTCAATATGATTACAAGTTTTAAATATTATTTAAAATCATTGAAATTATTAAATAATTAATTTTCATTTAAAGGATCAAATATATTAAATAGATAAAAAGTTATTTAGTTTCAATTTTTTTAGTTGTTGTATAATAATTTTTATATTATTGAAATATAATATAAATATTTTTATTAAATAAATAATTCTGAAAAACAAAATTATTAATTTTAATTAATTCAACTATATCAAGAATATTTAAATAAGATCTTTATTTTTTCATAATAATATTATATTATATACTCCAAAGTTGAAATTTAATTTCAAAAAATAAAATTGATACAATTCTAAAAAAATTATATATTTATATATCAATTTTCCGAAATAAGTGGAGCCACAGGTAGTGATTACTGATGGATGGTCCAGAGGCACAGTTCAAAGAGAGATTGAACAAGATTGGGAAACAATGAAATCTGAAACCAAAGATTCACAACAGATTGTGTCTGGGCAACAGTCAATTGAACAAGGTGATGACAGAATTTCCGAACCGAAATATGCAAACAGAAGATCCTTAACGATATTGAGATATAAAAATTTTGCGTCTGACCTAATTTATGAATTTGAATACTCGTAAGAGCCAATTCTTCAACATTGAGAACGAGAGAAATTAATGCTAGTCGTTTGAAATGGAAAATTAGGCCCGATATTGGATGATAAGGTTGCAAAATGTGAAATAAGATTGCTCACGCTCCAAAAAGCATCCTTTTTCGATATCAAAAAGTGTGTACCTCGTATTTAACTTGTCGCATAAACTTTTTGACATCGTCGAGGACGCTTTTTGGAGCCGATCGGTGAAATTAAAATTTTTGTATTATCTCACATACCTATGATAGAAGATCTTCTATTAAATTGGATAATTTTACAGAAAAGATAGGATAATGATGGACACAAAAAAATGTCATCACAGATCGCCTTATTATTGTACGAAGATCACCGCGTTAACAAAGAAATGGCGGAATCTTTATCATACGAGAAGAAAAAGGCCCTGCGTGAAAAAATGATCATACGACTTTGAAGTGATAGATCACATCGCAAAAAAAAATAAATAATCGAATCAATGTCAAGGATGTCAAAACATGCCTTCTCATCTATTTCAATCACGACATCATGGAAGATTTTCGATTCGATATCCTTGTATCAACTTGTTCCAATTGACTGTCGATTCAGACCCAATCTCTTCGAAGTACTTTTATCAGATTTCATTGTTCATCATTCCCATTCAAGCTCAACTTCGAGTTGTTCCGCCAGACGAACCATGATCAACAATCTCGGAGCGAAACGTATTTCAAATTTTCGGGCATGTACCTAAAACATTTAAAAAGTTTTTTCAAGTTCTTGCGTATTATAAAGAAATTACGAGTAAGAACATGCTCGAGATGTTCGAGTCAGAAAATTCACCAACTATTAAGCAAACTGCGCTTCGCACGATATAGAATCTCATATGTATAGAAGGAAGCAAAACAAGATATAAAATATTCGGCCTCCGTTCGTGAAGACATTCGATCATAATTTTTGGTAGGAAAGCTCAAGCTAGCTCCTATCCTCTAACAAAAACTCATAATAAGTGAAGTTAGTCGTAAACTGAGCGTACAAGTTCCAATTGTGTGCATTCGCACGGAGTAGCAGACGATCAACTTGACCTCATTTCTCTTCTACCTCCAGGTATGACTTTCCTTTGCACTAGGTTTTTGCACTAAGTCCTACTCAATTTCAGAAAAAAATTTTCAATCAAAAATAAGCGAAGCACGATTGTGAATGACGAGCAGAGAGGTAGAGTATTTTGGGATTGTGGTGTATTTTTTTCGTTTTTTTAGAATAGAAAGACAGCAAACTCACATTTTTCCTTTGCATGTCCCGATCGATAAGCGCCCAGTTTAATTGTCACCTTTGCACCAATTCAGGCGCTCCTGTCGAAGGTCCGCAATCTGAGCCTATTGAAAATGACACGAACCTATTGAATCAATTGGATCCATTAAGCTAGGGTCAGACAAAGTAGGAAAAAACTTCACAGTACTCATAGTAAATTAGAAAAAAGCTTTTGCAGCTTTCCTTCAGTTTACTCTTTTAGTATTGTGAAGTGTTTCTCTATGCAACGAATCAGTTGGTGGGATAACTTTGCACAAGTTGATACCTAATTCAATACTTTACAACAAACTACATCAACTACAGGAAATAAACTGCAACAATTTCAACCCACTATTAGTATACTTACATTCTTGCACTTTCTTCTCTACTGTAATCATGGGTTACCTTATGGTGCAAACTACATTTTATGACAGCAAAAATTTGTGCATCAAAATAGGTGTTTATTTTTCTGAGTTTGAATTCACTGCTGTAATCGAAATTGGCTTAAGAATGCGAGGTTTGTGGCGTTGAATTGTTCATGAAGTTCATTCTTTATCTTACACGGTGATAAGTACTCTTAATGATGATAGACTTCAACGGATTCGATTGATATGTATAACCGATCGGATTTCACGATAGGAAATTTGCTGGTCAAGCATAAGCAAACATTTAGGAAGCAGATAAATATGAAAGGGAGGAGGAAAAATACATGTTTCATGAGTGCACGCTAATGTGCGCATTTAGAAAAGTTCGCTGGTGAGAGAGTCACAGAATGTTTGAAATTCTTCAACTTCTGTTAGACTCCAAATTAATATAAATTTGGGAACGAATTCTATCTATGAATTCCCTGATAAAGTTGCCATCTTCTTGATCCTCTTCTCATCTTGTTCATCTCCAAAGCCTTGAAGCATAAGCTGTTCAGTCCCAACGAGGTGGGGGGGGGGGGTGGTACTTTTTTCGGTACTCGGGATTTCAAAGAGGCCTGGGTCCATGAACCAATCATAAATATTCTTGAAGTTCCAATTTAAAAAAAAACTGGTGGCCTTGAAACTGTTCTCGCTTCACCACAATTTGGTGGAGCGCATCACTTATTGGCATAGTAATGTAGATAACGTCCTTTCTTTTTGGAATGGTACCAAATCCCTTATCAATAAGTTTCTTCAACTCCTTGATTCCTACTGCGTTTTACCAATCCATCATGTAAGTCAATGGTCTTGAGATCAACATTTTAAATCTTACAGTCTCCATTGCTCATAGAGAGCATTTAAATTTATTATTTTTAAGAAATGAATATTAAACTGCACAAAAAGACAAAAAATAACACTACCAAAAAACTATAAAATATAACAAAATAATAATCTGGGGTAATGAAAAATCCAGTACACAAAATTTTCAGGCGTTCCCCCCCCCCCAAAAAAAACACAAAGAAATAGAAGAAATTTTTAGTGTGTACTAACCAAATTTATTTGATGCTGACCTGCCAAGAAACATATGGTGGGTGGAACGGGTGTGCTTTTTTAGTATGTGATATTTGTTTGAGCCTATAGCAATATTGTGTCTTCAATATGTTTAAATACATTTCCATAGTTTTCAACATGTTTCAACATTTTTCAACACATTCAAATGTGTTTGAACTTGTTTGAGTATGTTGCGACATGTATCAACACATTTACACACAGATTTCAACACGTTTGAACACATTTCAACATCTTTGAACACATTTGAAGAGAATTGAATATGCTGGAACACAGGCGCGCACACAGGAATTTCCTTTGGGGGGGGCTATTCCTGCCCGAAAAAAACGAAAGAAATGCGCTGAAAAAATTGTTTTCAACTTCGTTCTAGTGCTGTAAAATAGATTTGTTTCATCGAGCCTAGGGGGGGGGGGGCTTCAGCCCCCCTAGCCCCCCTCCCTTCGGCGCGCGCCCGCTGGAACATGTCTCAACACGTTTGAACATGTTTTAACACATTTTAACACATTTCAACAAGTTTCAACACGTTTCAACATGTTTCAACATGCCTCAACATATTTCAACACGTTTCAATATATTTCAACAAGGGTCAACATGTTTCAACACGTTTCAAGGTAAATGACAGTTTCATTTTTTCTGTGACAAAGGCAGTCTCATTAAATGAAGAGTCAATTAGCTTTCTTTTTTATTAATATTGTGACACAATAATCAACGTTTTGATGCACCTAGTCATCATTATCAGGAGAAATGTACTGAAATAAAAATAAAAATACAAAAAGAGAGGACACAAGATAGAAATGTGAGAAAAGGAAAAGACATGTGCCAACAAGATCAGGACCGGAGATAAAGCTACATATCACAAATGAGTGACGCATAAGTGTTGGCGAGATTAGAAGTATTGGTTTTGAAATTCACAGTATTACATCTTGAAATAAGTAGTACTTCTAACATTTACCTCTCCTCATCATTATTCTCACAACTAACTATTTTAATTAAGTCAAAATTGAAACTGTGCGCTGTATCACAAGAGTAAGAGGCTAAAGCAGTGCAATTACTTCAATTTTTAATGTCATCCATTTCTTGGTCAACTCTCTTCTCTAACAGTTAAGAGGTCTCCCCCATATAAAATGTATCAGGGCATACCAAACAAGGAACCTTGTATACAACACTAGAACTTTGCAAGGTGGGGTTTTTGTCTTTGGTGTTTGAAAAGAATTTTTCTCTCAAGGTGTTATGACTGCCAAAAGAAATATAAATTTGGTCATCCAATTTCTGAAGGATCTTACAAATAATTGCGCTGCTTGAGCCTGTAAATGGGATTGAGAAATATTTCTTATTATATAAACACAAATTATTAATACTAGAAGGGTCACAATACACAACATCCTTAATAAATTGTATTTTTATTTTAATTTCAGTACATTTCTCCTGATGATGACAAGTAGGTGCGTTGAAACATTGATAATTGTGTAACAATATTAATTTAAAAAGTGGCAACCAAAGCTAATTTACTCTTCATGTAATGTTTCAACATGTTTCACGCGTCCCAACATATTTCAACACTTTTCAACAGGTCTGAAAATGTTTCAATATATGTATTTGAACTTGTTCAAACAGGTTTGTACGTGTTTCAACACTTTTCAACGCATTTCAACATGTTTGAACACATTGAACAGGTTTAACAGGTTTGAAAATGTTTCAACATATTATTGACAGGGAACCTCTTTTTTTTTTTTTGGGGGGGGGGGGGGTTAGTTTGAGAAATTTGCTGTGCGCCGTGTGCCGTCCAGCAAAATACTTGAGAAAATTTTGAGCATGGAGGGTGAAATTTTTTTCAAGTCCCCTCCTATTATATAGCTCAAGAGTCAAAATCTTTCTAAGTCCTCCTCCTGTCATATCAGGCTCGACAGTAAAAATTTTTCCCTCTCTTATCATTATATATAGCTTGAAAGTCAACATTTTCTCAAGTCCCTCTCCTGTCATATATTGATCAAGAGAAGAAAGTTTTCCATCCCTTTCAAAAATAGGTCCAGATCACTGATGATATCCTAGTTCATACTAGATCAATAGTAGGTGTAGGCCTCCTGCAGACTAGCTTTATACTAGGTAGGTCTAGTCTTCCTTTTATCTGTGCTCTTGTAAAAAATTGTCTGCGTTTATTTGTTGTGAGTATCTCTTCCTTCCGCATGCCCGGCCATAATTTAAAAAATTGTATCGATTCTAGAAATTTCAAAATTTTCTCCCCTTGCTGGATGATAATTGTGAGTTCATTCTGAACACAAAGTGCTTGTGTACATAATTAGATCACTTAAAATGATTTTGTGGTAAAATTTCATGACCAAACTAGAGATGTACAAAAAATATCTAAATCAAGATAGCAAGCTTTACTTGAAGATCAAGAAGGGGATCATGTTCCCTCCCCTACAGACCTTGAAAATGGTCCAAAATAATCACTTGTGAAATTTTTTTTCTTAGCCAGTGAACATTACCTATGGGAGGAGTAAATCTTCTCGCGACTTTTGATTCAAAATGATCGCTGTCGATTGAAATAAACTCAGGTATGTCTATAAGAATACAAACTTATTTATTTCACATTCGATAATCATTCAATCATCTAAGCCTCGAGCTTCTTCCACACTCTGCTCTTCTCGTTTCATTTCAATTTTGGGGCGATTTTTCAACCCTTCAGGAAGATCTTGTTCTTCTTCAGTTCCAGAATCCCTTGGTCCCAAACAGTTTCCATAACGTAATTTGTTTGAAACAGCGTTCAGTGCATGATTGATTCTGCTCTCTGTATCTAGGATAGGCTTGGAGAGGGGAGGATGATCACACTTTTTCGCTCCCTCTTCGACAAGATTGAGAAGTTCCTTCAAGCCGTACGCATAATCGTACCACTCGAACAACGTTTCACGGTCAGTTTGTTCTATAGCTTCTTCAAGTTGTTTCTCTGGAAGAAGATAGAAAGTATTACAATAGATTTATTCACAATCAAGCGTGTTCGAAAAGATAATTGTTGGGAGGGAGGGAGGGAGACGGAATGAGTACAAAATTTTGAGACTTGAGCATTATTAAAATATCTGCCCTTCAGCATAAAATTTGCTACCACCAAGCCCGGCCAGTTCATATCCAAGTGTTTTGGAGAAATTATTATTCGTCGGGGATGTCGGGAGAAAGTATGAACGACATTTTTCGTCATAAACGTTATTAGACCTATTCTATACATTTTCCAATACAAATACCTAATTCACATGACTGACTTGACCCACCATCCCCTCCCTACATTTGCATCCTTTCTAAGTATGAAAAAGATTGACTCTCAAGAGAACTGCAAACTTGATACAAAATTATTCGACTATGTCGAAATCTACTAAGAGGGACCGAATAAGGTTTGAGTTTGTTCCTTCCCCATTTCTGCACAACTTCCTAAAAGTCCATTTCATGAACTTTATTTCCCTGAAATCCTTGTTTTCTGCGATGCTTTTTCTGATTTTCACGTCATCGCTATTCAAATCAAAATCTTGGGTCTGAAATTGTAATGGTTGGTCATATGCCTCGTGAAATGGAAGGCCTAAGTTCGTTTTCCAGCTCGACTGAGCCTCATTTTCACTAATCCTCTATGCTCCTTGCACAGATAATTTCATGAAAAAACTACGGTACGTCTCTTACTGTTAAATTTGTCCGAGTCTTTAATACGGGTATCTATGAGAGGTGGTTTGTACTTGAGATTCTTCTCGTGAACTGTCCATTTTGGTTCATTCTCTTTCCTGTATTTTGGCGTAGATGTATGTTGTTGAGTAGTCGTTTTTCCTGGCCTCTGACTCGTTTTACGTTGACTTATCTGTGCACGTGGGTCTCTCTCTGGTTCTCCGCTTTCATCATTACCCCTTACACAACCCTCGAATTGTGGATTAACGAGAATACGTCTACAATTTGCAAAATCAATTCTAATATTGATTAGAATAAAGTCTGAAAAAGAAGCGACAATATAGAAATTTCGATCTTCAATGTTGTAAGTCACCGAGATAAGGAAGGAAAACTTACGAATCAGAATTTGAAAAGCCAGGCATAGCCTCATTGTATTACTCCAGAGAAATTCGATGACTATATTATGCTGGTTTGGAAACTAAAAGAGGCTGTAAGGAAACAACATTGTATGATTTTACTCTGACGTAGATAGCACGTTTTATCGCGAATTTGATGCTACAATTGATAATATCTAATAAATCGAAATGTACGGGAAAGGAAATTATCGGAAGACAAACGAGTACCTATGTTGCACATGATGGATCAAATGCATTTGAAAGATAATATTGGTCGACATTGCATTGTAGCTTTGTCCAACTCATCTAGTGAGATCCAGCTGAAAATCTAGGCCTCTACAGAATGAATCGAAGTTCAAGGTCGAAAGAAAGAGATGGGGAATATATTTTTCTCAAACTAGGTGTATATAAAATATTAGGTGCAAAGAATCTCCAAAGGTACGAAACATAGCAGTGCAAGCGAGGAAGTTACAGACACGTAAACGTAGATGTCTGAACCTTTTGCGCTTGCATATAAAAATATTAATTGCAGTTCTTAAGCGTGTAGTCTAGACCACACAACTTTCGGCCTCAGAATAGGTGATGGATATTACCACTGGCATCTCAAAACTTTACATGTAATTTTCAGCGTAGAATTCGAAAATCCACATGGGACGACGAACTGAGGCCGTTTTCATAAGTAAATTTGGATTTTAAACTATAGTCATCGAATTTTATTACTTTAAAATGGTCGTACGTTTGATCCACTACCAGATTTGAATTCGCTGTGCAATTTTCCTCCTAAATGGCCGACGATTAAGATAGTAGGAGAGAAAGAATTTTTTGGCCAAAAAATAAGCAAGGGGACACTCTTTGGTACTTTTTCGGATAAAAGTTGTCAAAGCTGTGTTTGTAGTCATTTTAGATGTAATTTTTAGCGTAGAATCCAAAAATCCGTATGAGAAAATGCAACGCTCCGAGGCCATTTTTATGAGTAAATTTGGATGTTGAACCAAAATCATCGAATTTCTTTACTTCAAAATGGTCGTACGTTTGATCCACTACCGGATTTGAATTCGCCGTGCAATTTTCATCCTAAATGACTGACGATTAAGATAGTAGGAGAGAAAGAATTTTTTTTAGCCAAAAAATAAGCAAGGGACACTCTTTGGTACTTTTTCGGATAAAAGTTGTCAAAGCTAAGTTTGTAGTCATTTAAGATGTAATTTTTAGCGTAGAATCCAAAAATCCATATGGGACAATGCAACGCTTCGAGGCCGTTTTCATGAGTAAATTTGGATGTTGAACCAAAATCATCGAATTTCTTTACTTTAAAATGGTTAAACGTTTGATCCAATACCAGATTTGAATTTGCCGTGCAATTTTCATTTTAGATGACCTATCAATAAGACAGTAGGAGAGAAAAATTTTTTTGGACACAAAACAAGCATGGGGAGATTTATTTAATTACCATTATTTTAATATACAGTATATAAAAAATAATTAATAGGAGTAAAAAATGTAATATGCTGAAAAAAAATTTAATCATTTATTAAATTTTTAATTTGACAAATTAATGTTATAATAAAAATATTTTATTAATACAATTAAATGTATGTCTATCCAATTAAAATTTTTTTATAAAATAAAACTTTATTTTAAATTTTCTTAATATTAAAAAATTGTAAATAATAAAAAATCAATATTCATTTAATAAGTGAATTCCAATTGATTATAATTTATTTAGTAAGATTATTATTTGAAAAAAATTTCAATTATATTAAAATTAAATTTTCATTTTGTACATATTTAATGTCATTATGATTTGAATTTAGAATTTGAATAAACATTAATAATAAATTAAACTATTAATTCTAATTTTATTAATGATAATCAACATAGGGTTTCTTTTATTGAATGAACAAAAAATTATAAGATGATTCAATTCTGTTTTAGACTTATTGGTTCATTACAATTTCAATTAGATGTAATTAAATTATTATTAAAAGAACATTTATATTTATATTTATATTTAAATAAAATTAAATATTCAATTTATTTAATTTTATTGAAGAATTATTATTTTTGAATAATAATTAATATTAGTTATTGATTATTAAGGAATAATGATCTTCTTCTTATTATAATATTATTTATAATTGTAATTGTATTTAAATCTAATATCAATATGTTTATTATTTATCTAAAAATTTCAAGTTGTCAATATATAAATTTCATCTTTTTATTTATGTGATTGATAATTTTATTAATAGAATTTATTATTATGACTTTGATTTGATTTTTATGGAAGAGAATCTGAACTTATTTCTAAATTCAATTTAGAATTAGGTTCATTTAAATTTATAATTTTGTTTATAGTAGAGTAGTTAGATATAATCTATTTTATTAGTTTACCAATTATAACATTTTTAATTTAAATTAATTATTTTGAAAAAATATAAAAATAATAGTACTATTAACATATCATTAAAAATAAATAAAGGATTTAAATTGATTTGATCAATATTATTATCTAAGTTTGAAGGATTAGATGATTTATTAATATATAAAATAATCAAATGAATAAATGATAATATATGTATTAAAATTATAATTGCTGAAATGAAATTAATTGAAAAAAATTGATTAATTAAAATATTGTTAATAAATCGATTACCTCAAACCAAATATATTGAATTATTTCCAATTAACGGAACAACAGCAATAAAATTAGTAATAATAACTATACTTGGTCAATAAGATATTTGTCTTCAAACAAGTGAATATCCAAGAAAAGAAATTATTATTAATAAAATTATTATAAATAAACCAAAATATCAAAATTTAGTATCTACAAAATGTACCCCTTTGATATTTTTTCGGGTGAAATATATCAAAGCTGAGTTTGTAGTCGTTCAAGATGTAATTTTCAGCGTAGAATCCAAAAATCCACATGGGACTCCGCTCCAAGGCTGTTCTACATACATTTACTTAATTTCCATCATACTTCTCAAGTTTTCTTCTTCTTGCGTTTTTATCCTTCCAGGATGGTATGAAGTTATTCAAAGCAACTGATGCCGGGCCCATATCCAAGCCTAGCTGATGTTAATGATGAGGAGGCGTTGCACCAAGTGTCCTAAAGAAGATAACAGGAAGCTAGATTTGATAGAGATATTTATTTCCATATAGAATCACATAATATACATAAAAGGTTGACTAGAAGATCGTACAAAATGACATTTAAAGTAGCGTATCGCTACATTGTTTGCGAGTAGTAACGCTACTCGCAGACAAATAGGTTTTACTGTACCGCATTCGCGACATTCCGCGAGAAAAAAGAAAAAAAAAATCGAACACAGACATAAAAACAACAGCAAGAAAAAAGATTGACAAGAAAAGGAAATGAATATAACAAAGAAAGGAAAACAAATAAAAGGGATAAAACTTGCGAAGAAAAGAAAAAATTAAAACTTAGAATAATAGGAACAACAAAAAGGAATGAAATCAATCTAAAAATTAAAAGTAGGTAAGTTATATAGAAAAAAATCAAACTAAGTAAAACTTAAAGATAGATAAAACTTGAAATGAAGAAAGAATAAATAATAAATATAAAACGAAAGTTAACAAAATTCAGATCTCCTCCTTCGCTGCCTTCAGCGACTTGTATTTTTCTTCAATTCGGATCACCTCCCTCGATAAAAATTCATGGAGTTTCTTCTTTTCTTCTTCTTCTTTCGTTTTCTGGGTTTCTTCTTCGTGCCAGTTTTTGGAGCTGGCGCCGACGCTGTTGGTTGCGCCTTCGACTTTCCCTCCCCGGTTTCTTGCGACACTTCTGATGTGGCTCCGGGGAGTCGGCGGCCCAAGTCGCAACACCGGCCTCAAGCCCCATCAGCTCCTTTCACCATGAGTCGGCCATGAATGCGAGTATGCGAGGGTATCGACTTCGCAGTTGGCGTGAGGAATATCTTCCGACATGTCCTTTTTCATATAGTAACGCTGATAGGAAAAATGAACTAATGCAACAATTTCTCTCTCTTACTGAAGTCAAGGCAGGATAACCAGATGACTCCCAACTTGTGAAGGAAGCTAGCTACCTTCGAGACCTTCTTTTTTATTTTTCCTATTTTCAATCCAAAACTTTTTGAATCGTATGGTTTCACAGAACGACTGCAAATGTAAGGCAGTAACTGCTGCCCGCAGCATGATATCCGTTTTCATTACGTATTCCGGAACAAAAACTTCTTCAGGTACGTAGAGCCCTATAAATACGAGTGAGGACAATAGGATGTTGTGCAAATAGTAAGAATTCTCATAATTTTTGGGTCTCCTGAAGAAAAATTTTCAATCATTAAAAAATTTGGATATCACCTCTCGTTCACCCCGGTCGTATTTGAGTATCAGTGAATAAAATGTCTGGAAGTCAGCCTTGCAAACGATACAGACCGAAATATAGTAAATCATAGACATTTCGTACCTGCGAATGCTCACGCTATGCAATAATAAGGCCAAAGTACTAAAATAAAAGAGTTATTACCACAATATAATATAAGACTTATCTACTCGTACTTTCAACAGTTGTTGAACTTCATTAACAAAAACCTATATGCATATGTTCAGTCGGCATGGTCTATTGACTTATTTTTCTCCTTCTAATATGAAAGCAAGGCTGAAAATTTTTAAAAATCATTTCATTCATACCTCACCTAAGAATTATTCTCGAAAATATGAAAAGAATGACGACTAAATTTCAGTTTTTTCTCATTTTTAATAGATTTTCGTCTGTCTTTATTATAATATTATCGATGATGCGTGGAATAAATTGTCCTGATGGTATGCTGGAGGTGCGACAGCAATTCGCAAATAAATACGTTGGAAAAAGTAAGAAAGTCTGGAATCAAGGTTTGAGGGTTTTTCTTACACCTCAATTCTTCTTCTGACTTTGGCGGCAGCCTTTTTAAATTTAAGCATCCTTGAAATTGAAAATCTCTCGGGTCACACTGTTCACCCTAGGTATTGAGGTTTGCAGTATTTCTTTAATCTAATTATTACCAAGGTCTTACATACGTAATTGTTTAGGCGGCTCACTATTTGAGGCACTCTTAAAAAAAATAACTAATCCTAAGTATTTCTTTGCAGGCTATTCGCCGTGGAGGGGTCTGACCAGCCAAACATCCGCTAATTTGCTAGAAGTTTCAAAGCTCTGTAAAGCAGCTTCTGGAATGAAAGGATACGATTCTCATTCCGAGTTTGCAGCAAAATTGCAGCATCGTATTAAATTGACTCGCCGAACAGAAGCTGTGCTCGATTTGCTCGAATGTTATGTTGCAATTTATGATGCGACTACGCGATCACTCCTGCCAGTTGCTGACAGAAGATTTTATTTAGCCCAAGGAGATCGTAGTGGAACTGCGTTCAAATTAGTACAGATGAGAAATAATTTTTGGAGAGTGGTTGGTAAAATTACGTCTGGTATGTGGTTTCGTTAACATCACATAGAATACCGTGCCGATGTCCACGCGTAGTTTTCTATTACTATCAATACACGTCGAAAATATATCACTAAGACTTTGTTTGAATTGATTACGTAATTCAAGAAGGATCCTTTTTCTTTTTTTTTTTTCACCTTTTTCAAAGCTCAAAATATATGCATAAAAATTTAGGGCAACCGTTTGAAAAAGTGTCCCACTAAGGACCAGTAAAAAGGAAATTGTGAATGTTATGGTGGTCCCAACTATTTGTACATAGGAATCTATACAAATCGTGGACCAAAAGAAATAATTCAGGAAACTATATGTATCGCGACTTCTTTTTGTTAGGTATAACCCGAAATTATTGGACCCCTATGGGGTTTCGACCGGTGTTCCATATCATGGCTCAAATTCTTTTGTCGACTGAATTAAGCGTTGTATCAAGTTACATTCTTTTTCCACAAAATGTTGGGTCAAAGTGACTACCTCGCGGACTGTACACAGCAGATGTATATAAGTAAAACCAAACTAGTAGCCTATTAAGAGATCAAACCATTTTATAGAGGGAACAATATTGGCTCGGTATACCTGCCAATCCCCTTCTCCTGGACGGAAGGACCTTTCTCTCGGTGAAAAACTTTTCAAATCCCATAGTCGAAGGGTGCGTAAATAATGGGGATACGAAGCTGCCATGATAAAATTTTAAAGATAAATTCGACCTCTGCCAACCAGGCTCGAAGACATAATACGTGCTCACGTTGAAGAAGAGACCAAGCAGAAAAAAACAAAAGTCTGATCCTTCCTTCCTTTGAAACGTACTTAAGAAAGCTTCTCAAGAAAACTGCTCTACAGCACCGCCCCTGGCGTGAGCTCTTGTCGACATAAATGCACGTACCTTTTTTATTCTTCCGTAGAAACCACGGAAATCATCCGAAGTTTTTATCAGATAAAAATGATAACGTTTTTTCTTTAAACTTTTCGTGCGGAAACCTTGAATCCCACGAAAATGAAATAAATAAAAACAAATCAAATTTCGAAAATGTTGGTCGTACTTCTCGTAACATTGAACATCTTTATTGCCAGTTTAGCCTTTAACCGAGATCCACCTCCATTAGCTGAGCCATTTCGAAAAAAATACATGGACTGGGGTGAGTACAACTATCGTAAATAAAAATGAAGCGAGTGTATCTCCCTATTAACTGTCTCATTCATTTCGTCCCCGTGGCCCTTCTCCCAGCATTCTTAAATTACTTTTGAATGGATACCAGACCTTATTGACTGTCCGGATCACGATGCAGCAGTTGATCGAACTGCCAGGAATACTTATGTCCTTTCCAGGGTCGTATTATCATCTACGTTCATTCAAAAACATTTAAAAATTGGCATGACCCACCGGGCAGTAAGAAGGTAAAGCTGTTTCCTAGTGAACTTTCAACGAGAAGTCATGTTCGTCGTTTTAGAATGAATCAAGTACTCCATACTCATTCTTATTTCTTCTTTGGTAGAGCATATCTAGCCTCATAAACATCATTGACGAAAATCATGTAAGTATTACATCTATCAATCTGCAAACCCATCGCGTTTATCGACCTGACCTCCGTCCAACTAAAGCAGTCCCTTGCCACCACCTCTCTGTCGTCCGGACAGGTGGTCTGCCTCTGCGATGCCAAAGACTTTCTTCTCAAACTGAGCTGAAGATGTTGGGAGTAGAAATCCTGGCATGAACACGTAGAATGACTCAACCGTTCTGTCGTAGTCGGTCGACCCTATCAAAGCCTCACTCCACAAATTCTAGTTTATTCTCCGCAAAATGAATTTCAATGGCCTTGAGCACAAGTTGAATTGTCGTAAACTCCCATTTTTTTAACAATCATGACACGCCTGAAGACGTCAGTTTAGTCGTGAAATTAAGTTTTTCAATTACCTCATTCCCAAAAGGCCAGAGGGGTTGATTCTCGGTGGAATTGATATATTTTCGATACAAAAAACACAAGGGCTTTACCCGCACAGAAAAAATATTTCGATGTTTTGAACACCGTCTCCCTTTCTGTACAGGTAAAGCTGCTTTTAGATTGTCCTTGCACGTATAAGCGTAATATTTTCAATTGTTCTATGTTTTTACAATTTTTGAATGAATTTCTTGTATCAATTAATGAGCTTAATTTGCTGGTATACGATTTTGCAGGTTATAGCGAATGGAAAGAATTACGCGAAGCAAACAGCACAACTTTGGCTCGTGTGTGTTCTAAATACGTGTACAAGCTTAGTAGCGCGAATAGAACTGATGCTCACACAGCAAAGAACTTCCGCAGTCGATATCCCTACGTGAACCATACGAAATCCACCTTTATCGAGCTCGATACTCTGATGTGTAATTTAACTCTGGTTAGTCCATCGAATGAAATAGAAGCAACACATTTATTTTACTTAGCTGAAGGTGACGAGCCGAATACTGCTTTTAAATTTTCCATCATAGACGATGGTGTTTTCCTCTGTCGTAGAATGACTGATGTATGGACATAAAATATTATAATCATTATTAAATACGCTCATTTTTATACATCATCAAGAGTATTATAATATAGCTTAATTTAGTACAAATGATGCAAAAATTTTGAATATGAGAAACTAAACTGAAAAATTTAGCAATACGCTAAAATAAATGGAAACGAAGTGGAAGAAAAAATGAATAATTAATTTCTAGGACAAATTCGACGTCTGCAAATATCGAGATCCAGCGCAAGTATCGACTCAAGTTCAACATTTGGTTCGATCGTTCGAGAGGAAATCATCTTGGTTTTGTTTTCCAAGGCTTTGATCATAAAGGATTTAAAAGCCGAATCTTCGTCTCTACCACTTCCAAAATAAAACATGGCTTCTCCAACCTTAGGCTGGTGGTCAGTCAGAAATCCGCATAGAGCCGTCATCAGTGACTTTGACGTACATTAGGGACTTGGAAACCTTCGTCCTTTATTCTTCATTATACTACTCCTAATGGGAAAGATTTATTAAACAGAACTGCGACAAGTTTCGAGTCGGGCTGGCGAATCATCGAAGGGCAGGAGCAAACCAACAAGAAACAACAAACTAGAAGTTATATTGTGTCCAGTATCGAACGCAGGTTTGACAGGTTGTGGCTGAGGAGGAAGTCACTCTAAAAACTGCTCATAAAAGCATCCGCAACGACCGGGGACCATGGGTTCCCCATTGGTATCGGTAGACTACCTCTCTTCAACCACAACCTATGACGTCACACGAAGGTTCAAACAGGTTGACGTCTTTAATATGCTTTCATCCGCAATCAAATATTCGCAAGTTTTGTGCTGGGTTTCCTCTTTTTATCGGCGAGCCAGCTATTTGCCGTCTGACGTCTGGCCAAGAGGGACTTAGAAAAATGTTGCTTCTTTTCAGCTATATTTGATAGATTGATAGGATGGGAATGATAGGAGGGGTAACTTCCAATTTTTGCGCTACGTTGCACGACATCTTAATACTTTTAGAAGTAAAGTTACAGAAGTGCAAATATTTATAAAAATTTATTTATCGACCACAGTTTCGGACATTAACATGACCATTATCAAGGTTATGATAATGGTCATGTTCATGTCCGAAACCGTGGTCGGTAAATAAATTTTTATAAATATTTGCACTTCTGTAACTTTAGTTCTTAGAGTATGATAGGAGGGGGACTTGGATTTATTTATTTATCTATTTATTTATTTATTTATTTATTTATTTATTTATTTATTTATTTAGGCCTATTTATTTATTTATTTATGTATGTATGTATGTATGTATGTATGTATGTATGTATGTATGTATGTATGTATTATTTTATTTATTCAAGTTATTTTATTTAATTAATTAATTTATTTATTTATTTATTTTTCATTTATTTTCAGGGAACCTGTTCTATGATTTTTTTTTTTGGAATTTGCCATCCGCCATCCGGCCAAAATTTTCTTAGAAAAATTTTTTTTCTCTTCTTGAGCTATATATGATAAGAGGGGGACTCACATTTCTTTATTTAATTTATTTATTTTAATCATCTATTTATTTTATCTATTTATTTATTTATTTATCTATATATTTATCTATTTATTTATATATATATATTTATTTATTTATTTGTTTATTTTCTTATTTATTCAGTCATATGATAGGAAGGATTTAAAAAATTTTTAATTCTTTTTATAATAATATATGATAGAAGGAGATTTTGGAAAATCGGTATTTTCTCAATTCAATTCTACACTACCCTAGAGGTCGAATTTATGGTGCGTTTTTTCAATAGTGGTTTCCCAAATAGGCCTATAAACTTCATTATTAAAACAAATTCGTCCCATAGAACAGGTTCCCTGCGTTCCTCGTTTAACATCGTTAAGGAAGCCTGAATTTTAAACAGGGAAAGGTGTTTAAGCTAGTTGATGGTCTTTACTGCGCCATTATTCGCTTTCAAAAATGATTTTGACTTCAATGGTAGCTGGATCTAGCAACTAAAAAAAAGTATTAAAAATTATCTTATTTATTTGGCTCCACCAGAACATTTTTTTATTCAAGAATTTAATTTTTAGAAACCACTGAAACATTCTGAAGTTCTTATCAGTTGAAATGATAAAGTTTTTTTTTTGATGCGGCAACCTTATCATGAAAATGAAGTTTTATTACAAAATTTGAGTGCTACGAGAATGATAAAAACAAATCAAGTTTCAAAGATGTTCATCATACGAGTACTTGTAATATTAAACGTTTTTATTGCCGCTTCGGCTATTGACGACGATCCTCCTCCAGTAGATGAACCATTTCAGAGAAAATACTTGAATTCGAGTAAGTAAGTAGCGTACAGCTATAATTTCAGTCACATGCCTCTTCTCCTAGCATTCTTCGATCACTTTTAAATGGATACCAGATCATATTGACTGTCCGGGTCACAATGCAGTTGATCAAACTGCCTAGAATACTGTCTTATGTCCTTTCCAGGATCTTAAATTGCCTCGAAAACATTTAAAAATCGGTATGATCTGCGGGACAATAAAAAGACTAATTTATTTCCTGGCGACCTTCCAACGGGGACTCATCAACAAGAAAAATAAATTTCCACCATTTTAGAATAAACTGAGCTCTCCATACTCATTCTTAACCGCTTTTCGGTCTACCATCTCCAGCCTTATGATATCGCTAACAGACCTATCAATGGACGTAAGTCCCGTGGTGTTTGCTGTCCTAATCCCGGTTCAACGAGAGAAGTCTTTCGGCCTCTTCCTGCATGTCTGTGCGTCGTCCGGACCGGTGGTCTGCCTCTACAGTGCAGGTATGGAGATTAAGAGTCATGGCGTAAGCATGTAGAGGGACTCGACCAATCAATCAGAGTTGCTCAACCTCATCCAGAGCCCACATCTAGTTTCTTCTTTGCGAAAATGATTTCAGTTGCCTTCGATCACGAGTTGAATTGTTGTAAACCGTACCATTTCTCAACGAAAACACAGTCGCAATCATGACATGCGTGAAAACTTCACTTAGTTAATCGTGTGGAATTACGCATATTATGTTTTTCAATAACCTCATTTCCTAGAGTCCAAAGCGGTTCATTCTCAGCGGAATTAATCGATTGTTCGATGTTGATTCCTAAGATTCCCTTGACGCATTTAAATGCGAATTCCCTGCATTAATGAATTAGGGTAACTTGCTGATATTGAGGATTATTTTTCAATTTTTCAGCTTATAGCGAATGGAAAGAATTGCGCGAAGCGAACAGTACAACTTTGGCTCGTGTGTGTTCCAAGTACGTTTTCAAGATTAGCAGCGCAAATAGAACAGACACTCACACAGAGAAGAACTTTCGCATTCGATATCCCTATATGAACCATACAAAATTTGTGGAGCTCGATACTTTGACGTGTAATGTAACTCATATCAGTCCGGCGGATGAAGTAAAAGGGAGACATTTATTCCACTTGACTGAAGGTGACGAACCGAATACTGCTTTTAAATTTTCCATCATAGAGGAAGGTGTTTTTCCTACTCGTAAAGTAACTGATGTATGGACATGAAATATCATGGTCATCTTGAATACGCTCATTTTTGTACATCATCAACAATATTATAAGCCTTAATGTAGTGAGAATGGTACAAAAAACCAGACTGATGAATTCAATAATATACAAAAAAAAAACTCACGGGTCCTTTAACAACGGAGTTAAACGAGGGGTGGCAGGGAATTTGTTTTAAGGGGTATGTGGGATCTGAAAAATGTTGACGGACCAGATGTATCACGTCATCAAATTGTGACGTCACAGGCCTGGACTTTGGACCTATATATAATAAGAGCGGAACTTGAATAAATTCCGACCTCCGAGCTATATATGATACAAGGGGGATTTCGAAATTCTACCTTGAAAGTACGTTCTGAGTCTTGTGGTGTTTGAAGTGTTGCATATCTGGATCATTGAAGGGGCTAAGTCTCACGGTGTATGAAGCATTGTATGTCTAGTTACTCGAAGGGGCTATCTTTTTGACTATGTACACCGACCATCGAGCTATATATATGATAGGAGGCGGACTCAGAAAGTTCTCGACCTCCGAGCTCTGCCGGCCAGCCAGCCGAAGGACGTGCGGACGTCTTTTTCCGACACACCTCCTTCAATAAGACAGGTTCCCTATTAACAAATGGTAACGATGTAGAAGAAAAAAAAGAGAATAATTTCTAAAGGACAAATTGAATTTCTGCAAATATTGAGACCCAGCGCATACATCGATCCAAGTTTAACCTTATATTTTCCACGACAGCGGAACAAATTCATCCCTACTTTCTCTAAAATAGAATATTATTATGGCTTCTCCAACAATTTGTTGACATTTATACGTCTTTGGTGTGGGAGTCAGAAAGAAATCTGTGTTACTACCTGCTTATGTTCTCCTCCTAGATTTCAAAGACTGACTCACTTTTCATTCTTCCCGTTTCTACCATTTTTTATGTGCCCAAGGTTATGGACCTTTCATTCGATTAGAGGCTAGCGATGAAACTAGGATCGCTACTGCTACCGACATAAGATAAAGAAAAAATTGAACTTTTCATGTTCCAAGCATGAAGTCATCATCGGCCCGGAAGATATGTACTAGCAGATTTGCACTACGAGTACGGTACAACATTATAGGATTTTGGTGGATAAAATAGCATAGTCCTATGAGCTATAAAGGATGAAAAAAAAAAATAAGACAAAGGGTTGAGAAAAAAAACACCCTCGCAGTTGGTATTCTGCTGAGCACCTTCTTTACAGGCGCCAGGTTTGAATAATTTTTTCTTTGGCCATATAGATTCCCGTGCCGATAGTTGTAAGTGCGCATAGCATCTCTGTACACGAGAAACTTATTGAAACTTATTGAAACTGTACTAAACTTGTAACCAATGCGCACTAGCTCTCCCACGTGGGTAGGATTGAAAAATTGAAAATTTTTTCGACGCAATCCGATGATTTATAAATTCTTTAGGACCCATGTCTGCTCTTAACTCATTTTTGAAAAAATGTCACTTGCGCAAAGTATACAGGAAGCCATCGAATTATATGATAGGAGGGACTTGGAAAATTTCCGACCTCCGAGCTATGTATTATAAGAGAGGGACTTGAAATACCTTAGAAGGACGTTCTATGAGTCTTATGATGTTTGAAGCGTTGCATATCTGGCTCACTGAAGGGGCTAAGTCAATCAAAGTTTTCAGGAAGCCATTGAATTATATAATAGAAGGGGGACTTGGAAAATTCCCAATCTCCGAGCTAGGTATTATAAGAGAGGGACTTGAAATACCTTAGGACCTTCTATGAGTCTTATGATATTTGGAGCGTTGCATATTATCTGACTCATTAAAGGGCTAAGTCAATCAAAGTGTGCAGGGATGGACTTGAAATACCTTAGAAGGGCGTTCGATGAGTCTTATAATGTTTGAAACGTTGCATATCTGGCTCATTGAAGGGGCTAAGTCAATCAAAGTTTGCAGGAAGCCACCAAATTATCAAATAGAAAGTGGACTTGGAAAATTGCCAACATCCGAGCTATGTATTATGAGAGATGGACTTGAAATACCTTAGAAGGTCTATGAGTCTCCTAATATTTGAAGCGTTGCATTTCTGGCTCATTGAAGGGGCTAAATCAATCAAAATTTGCAGGAAGCCATTGAATTATATAATAGAAGGTGGCCCGAGCTGGGTATTATAAGAGATGGACTTGAAATACCTTAGAAGAACGTTCTATGAGTCATAATGTTTGAAGCGTTGCATATCTGGCTCATTGAAGGGGGTAAGTCAATCAAAATTTGCAGGAAGCCATTGAATTATATAATAGAAGGTGGACATGGAAAATTCTCTCCGAGCTATGTATTATGAGAGATGGACTTGAAATACCTGAGAAGGACGTTCTATGAGTCTTATAATGTTTGACGCATTGCATATCTGGCTCATTGAAGGGCCTAAGTCAATCAAAATTTGCAGGAAGCCATTGAATTATATAATAGAAGGTGGACTTGGAAAATTCCCATCCTTCGAGCTAGGTTTTGTAAGAGAGGGACTTGAAATACCTTAGAAGGACGTTCTATGAGTCTTATAATGTTTGAAGCGATGCATATCTGGCTCATTGAAGGGGCTGTCAATCAATGTGTGCAGGAAGCCATCAAATTATCAAATAGAAAGTGGACTTAGAAAATTCCCAACCCAGCTCCTTCAAGTAACTAGATATGCAATGCTTCATACACCAAAGGGGGACTTGGAAATTTCCCGACCCCGGAGCTAGGTTTTGTAAGAGAGGGACTTGAAATACCTTAGAAGGACGTTCTATGAGTCTTATGATGTATGAAGCGTTGCATATCTGGCTGATTGAAGGGGCTAAGTCAATTGGTGTATGAAGCATTACATATCTAGTTACTTAAAGGAGCTATCGTTCAGGCTATATACATCGATCAACACGCTATGTGTAATAGGAAGGGACTTGGAAAATTTCCAAGCTCCGAGCTTTGTCGGCCGGATGGACAGCGGGCGGTGGGTGTTCTTTCTAAAATCCACCTCGATAAAACAGGTTCACTGTTAATAACAGGTACTGATGTGGAAGAAAAATATGAATAATTTCTAAAGGACAAATTGAATTTCTGCAAATATCGAGTTCCGAGGCATATTATATTTACCGACCCAAGTTTAACAATAGATTTGATCTTCTGATCCATAGGACAAATTCATCATACAAAATATGAAGTCTAATTTTTTTAATCTCCGAAATAGAAAATGGCGTCTCAACAATTTTTAACAGGGAACCTGTTTCATGGGGGGCTATTTGAGAAATCTGGCGTGCGTCGTGCGCCGTCCGCCGTCCGCCGTGCGCCGTCCAGCGAAAAATGTGGAAAAATTTCGACTCTCGAGAATATATGATAGGAGGGGGACTTAGAAAAAATTTCGACTCTCGAGCTATATATGATAGGAGGGGGACATGGAAAAATTTCAACTCTCGAGCCATATATGATAGGAGAGGGACTAGAAAAAATTTCGATTGGTCATTACTACGTTTTAGAATAAAGTATCATGTCCATTTTCACCTTTTAAAAAGCATATTTTACACATACTGACTTCTGACACACTCAGACAAGCACACAATAAAATATGGGATTAAAAGGGTATGAACTAACAATTCTCTGCAGGTATCAAGTTTAGATCCAATTTTTACCTTTTTTGATTCACTCACGCAACCCATACTTACTTATAATATCATTCAGTAGTAGACTCTATTGTTGCAGGCTGTTGAAAGTTATATTTTGTTGTGTACTTGTGTGAGTGTGTCAGCAACCTGTATGTGTAAAATATGCTTTTTAAAAAGTGAAAATGGACATGATACCTTATTCTGAGGATAAAACGTAGTAATGACCAATGAGTTGATTCAACTATTGAATTGGAAAATAGCATATTTTACACAGACAGGTTGCTGACACACTCACACAAACACACAATAAAATATAGGATTAAAAGGGTACGAACTAACAATTCTCTGCAGGTATCATGTTAAGATTCAATTTTTACCCTTTTCGATTCACTCACGCAACCCATACTTACTTATAATATCATTCAGTAGTAGACTCTATTGTTGCAGGCTGTTGAAAGTTATATTAACAGGGAACCTGTTCTATGGGGGGTTTTTTGAGAAATTTGCCATGTGCCATCTAACAAAAAACAGAAAAATTTCGACTCTCGACCCATGTATGATAGGAATTTTTCCAAGTCCCCCTTCTAAAATATATTTGTATAGCTGGAGATTCGAGAAAAAATTAGACTCTCAAACCATATTATGCTAGGCTTATAGTAGGTGTAGGCCCTCTTTATACTAGCTTCATCTAGGTCTAGGCTTCCTTGAATTCTCAATACCAAATCCCATATGACTCATAAAACAGGTTCCCTGCGTTCCTCGCTTAACTTCGTTAAGGAAGCCGTCGTTTGTTTGACATTTATACGAGTACCTACGTCTTTGGGCTGAGGGTCAGAAAGAAATCCGTGTTACATAACATGATGATGATGTCATCAATGTTCTTGACCTACTCTAAGGACGGAAGAATTTCGATCTATGATCTTCGTTATATTGGGCCTAACTTACAGTGCACTAGTCTCATACTGAGCTGCTGCAGTAGTTTCAGCCTTCATCATATTCATGTACTAGACCTTTGTTTCATCTACGCGTATTTTAGTGCGAACGTTGCGATCTGTATTGTAGTTATAAATGAGCGAGATTAAACATTACAGAATCGTATAATAATGCAATATTATGCTGATTCTGACCGGTTCGATCAAACGATCATCATCAGACGATGAGAAAAAGAATACTGAATGAGATACCTATATTTAAAGAAAAATACAATATCGACTAGCGGTAACATTTTAAAACTTGAAATTGACGAAATGAATCACAATTAACCTTAATCGAGTACAGAATTTCAGCGATAAGATTCGAGGTAATATTATTAACGCTAATTCCTAATAATTTCTAAATTCTCGAAGGCTTCAAGTCTCATCGATAAGGGTGAAAGAGGAAATAAATTGAAAAAATCCCCTGGCACGAGCGAGAATCGAACCGTGACCTCTCGTTTTCATGACGGGTGCGATGATTAGATCGTCATTATGCCGCTTTCAGATGGGAGTTCCGGCTTGTGAATGAGAGGGTCCAAAGACTACAGTACATTAGGCTTATGCAAATCCACACTAAAGCCTATAGGAAAGAGCCGCGAATGCGTGGAGGGGGGGAGGGAATAAAGGAAGATGGTAAGTACGGTAGCTTACAAAAATCATAAGACAAGAATAGAAGATGAAATATGATGAAACAATCTCCTGACCCGATTTCCTCTTCTATCTTTATCTAGATTCCTTCGTCATGTTTCCTCATCTACCCTTATCGTTATGATTCCTTGTGAACATCCGCACTTATCAACATCCTTTAAGCGTCAAGTCTACTACCTTTGTTTTCCCAGTAAAAAAGGCTAACGATTTCTGTCTTTATTGAACGAGTGTCCTGTTGTACAAAATATCTAGAATCAAACGATCGGTGCGCATATCAAACTAAGGTCCATATCTGCGCCGAAATTATTAATTCTTTTTTCTACTTCGGTTCCATCTTTTTTTTTTTGAATATTCCTAAATTCGTTTTCCATATTCGGAGTTTTTGCACCATTAGGAGGGTCGTACACCGTAGAACCTTCTGGACGTCAGGATCGACATTCGAATCATGCTGTATTTCACTGTTCGGAGCTGCAAATTCATTGCCGTGAACTTCAACTGTCTGCATTGTCATTCTAGGCGCCATGATACGAATGCTACGCATGATTTTCATTGGTATACCGAAAGAACATTTTTTTGATAAATTCGCATGACGGTGAAAGTCGTACAGAAATAATATAAACGTAATACTGTACTTAATTAAGGATTAAGAAATTAAGTCATGGTCGCCATTTATGACAGACTCGTCGAAAAATAAGTAATAGAGAACTCGTACAGTTCAACATATCAGTGTCGCCTATTTATTCGCCACACAACGATAGATGAAACCGAAGTAGGTAGCCTATATGATTCCTAGGAACACTAACTTTCGAGATCCAGGGTAGATACCGACCCAAGATTAACATTCGGTGCGATCGTTTGGTTCCATAAGTGTTGCATAACACCGGAGAGAATGATCTTGGTTTTGTTTGCCAGCGCTGCTACCATACAGAATTTATAAGCAGTATCTTCATCACTACCTTCTGCAAAATAGAATGTGGCTTCTCCAACAAATTGGTGAACAAAGTTTCGGTATCTCACTTTACAATGTATTATATCGAGGACGACTTCCTCACCGCGATCATATATGGCTGAGTATTTGATCATTTTCTTAGCTTCAGATGCTCCTTCATCGGATTTATCTTTATACGAGAAAAATGTCCAACATATGTTCGCGAGAGTATTATTATCCGCGTTCTGCATCTTCTCCCAAGGTGTGTAACCTGAGTAGGTGAACGAAAAATGAAGTTGAGAAAGGAGACAAATTTCGAACCGATTCATGTACACGTTATTTTACCTTTTCCGCAATATTTTTCCCGGAATTTTCTATTTCGAACTTGAGCTTCGTCTTCCTTACATGTCGTGAAATTTTGTACACCAACTATAGTGATAGCAACTGAGATCAGAAGTAAATCAGGTTTTTTTACCATTTTCAACAAGGTAGTATTAAATATGCTTTAGAGTTAAAAAAATCTTTGGCTTCGCAGAATATATCACAATTCGAGGTATTCATTCTCGGATGTCTGCTAATATTTTAGGTTCATTTATGATTCAACTTATCTGAATAATTCAACGAGTGGAACTATCTTACCTATCTAATCTCATTTTTGAGTTTCATTGTAATGTACTCACGTAATATCGGTAATTTTTTATTTTTATTCTATTCAAGGCTTCGGGAAATTTCAAATTACTGACTTTGTTACTCATTTTCTTGATCAATAGTGAAGACTATACTAATAATTGTTTCATACTTTCTTCAGTATCAATCAGTATGAAATTTCTCGATAATAACTCTCTTCTACTTGGGGAAATTCACCTCTGAAGCTGCAAAACTTTTAAATCGTGTAATGAAATACGCAGGTTGAATACCCAAGACCGTGTTCTCTTTTTGGGAAAATGTGGCGTCTGTAAACTATTGTGCCCCAATTGCACTGCGCTCTACAAATGAGAGACTGAAAAGAGTCTTACGGTATACTTCAAGAGGACAAAGTATAAGCTTAGGGTGAAACTCGAAAAACGGCGGCTCACCTTCGCTGAACGTCTCGTTGAAGCAGATCAAAAGCCTGGTCTTCAAAAATGCTGAGAAATCCTTCCGCCGCCAAAGGAATGTAGAAGATTTTGGAAATATACCACCACCACCAAGAATGTGGTCCTCAATAAAATGCTGAGAAAGCAGGGTGTTATCGATCCTTACAGCAGCTTGAGAAAAATTTATCCTATTCCACTCCGCAAAGGTCGTTTTGATTCCTACCAATGACTAAAATGGGTCGGAAACACCTATTTTTTTGAGGTTAAAGAGTTTTCTGGCCTAGCCAAATGAATAAAGATCATGTTTCATGTCTCCTATATTTTATCAGTCACCTCGAAATAATTCTAATCGTTCCGGGCTGAGCCACAATCCGGGCCACTTTGCGGGCTGCGTTGCGGGCAACGATTCTAGAAATAGTAATTATAATAATTGGAATAATAGTTCAACCAATTTCTAATATTTGATTTCGTAAAATTAATTTATAATTATATTTATTTTTTATTACAAATTATTGATTATTAAAATTCCGGGTCACATTCTGGGCTACGTTCTAGGCTGCGATCCGGGCTGCGTTCCGGACTACGGTTCTAATAATAATAATTATAATAATTTAAATAATAGTTCAAACAATTTCTCATATTCGATTTTGTAAAATTAATTTATCATTAAATTTATTTATCTTTTTTTTTTCATTTTATTATTTTTATTTTGCGAACTACTAGCAGCCTGCCTTCAGGGCTATGAGCTCAGCGAGATTGCGTGATTATATGCGTGAGTCGTGAGAGGAAGTTTGCTCGTTGTAAAAAGTTGAATATGTTGGGGAAGGAGGGGAAGTCATCTGATAGTGCCTCTGTATGGTTGTGAGGGATGGGTAAGAAGTTACAGAGTTTATTCAAGTTGGGGCAGCAGAAGATGTGTTGAACGGATAGAGGGAATTCAGATTCGCATTGAGGGTATGAGAAAGGCATAAGATAAGAGATGAGATGGGTGTTTGTGAGTCTGGTGGGGCCGATTCTGAGACGGGTGATGACTATTTCTTTTCTGCGTGTTGACAGAATTGAAGAGTCCCATGGGATAGGAATATTTAGAATTTGGGCCAGCTTTTTTGTGTGTGATTGGAGATTAGACCAATGAGTGAACCATGTTTGAGTGATGAATTTGTTGATGTTTTTGGTGAGATCTGAGCGTGAGGGGAGGAAAGAGCGGTTGACTGATGGGTTATGGGTCGCTAGTTTGGCTGCTTTGTAGACATTTTCGTTTCCTGGGATACCCTTGTGAGCAGGTACCCAGCCGAAGAATAATGGGATGGAGATGGTGTGAAAGGTAATAATGAAAATGTGTATACAATTTATGAGTAGGTGGGAGAAAGTGTGGTTGGATATGGCGTCAAGTGATGATGGAGAGGCGGAAATGATCAAAATAGGGTTGAGAGTACAAATATTATTAATTATTAAAATTCCAGGCCACATTCTGAGCCACGTTGCAGGCTGCGATCAAGGCTACGTTCCGGGCCACCTTCTGAGCTGCGTTACGATCTGCGATCAGGGCCACGATCCGGGATACATTCCGGGCTGCGTTCCGTGCTGAACCGCAATCCGGAACGCGATCCGGGCTACGTTCTGGGCTACGTTCCTAAGACCCGGGCCCCGTTGCTGGCTGCGTTCTGGCTGTGAGAGAAAATAATAATTCTAATATTTGATTTTGTAAAATTAATTTATTATTAAATCAATTTTTTTAAACAAAATTCAATTATTAAAATTCCAGACCACATTTCAAGCTACGTTCCGGGACACGTTTTGGACTGCGTTCCTGGCAAGCTTAAGCGGTTAAACAATATTAATAAATTTATTATTAAAATATAAAAATTTTATTATAATTTTATTATTTTAGATGAAATTTTTTAATACCTAATTTATAAAAATTTTTTAATAAAAATAATTTAAAAATAAAGGATTAGATACCCTAAAATATTAATAAATATTATAAAAATGACAGCGTTTTGGGCTACAATTCTAATGATAAAACAATTTCTAATATTTGATGTTGTAAAATTTATTTCTGGGCCACATTCTGGGCCACGTTGCGGGCTGCGTTCCGGCTACGATTCTAATAATAATGATTTTAATAATTGGAATAACAATTCAAACTATTTCTAACTTTGATTTTGTAAAATTAATTCATTATTGAATCTATTTTTTTTAAACAAAATTCAATTATTGAAATCCCGAGCCACAATCGAAGCCACGTTCCGGGCCACGATTCGGGCTGTGATCCGGGCAGCTATCCGAGCTAGGTTCCGGGCCACAATCCGCGCTGAATTTCTAATATTTGATTTTGTGAAATTAATTTATTAATAAATCAATTTTTTTGAACAAAATTCAATTATTAAAACTCCGGACCATATTCCAAGCTACGTTCCGGGACACGTTTTGGACTGCATTTTGAACTGTGTTTAGGGCTACAATTCTAATAAAACAATTTCTAATATTAGTTGATGTTGTAAAATTGATTTATTGTTAAATTAATTTTTTATTACAAATTAATAATTACATATTATTAAAATTCTGGCCTACGTTGCGGGCTGCGTTCCGGCTACGATTCTAATAATAATTATTTTAATAATTGGGATAATAGTTCAAAAAATTTCTAATTTTGATTTTGTGAAATTAATTTATTATTAAATCTATTTTTTTAAACAAAATTCAATTATTAAAATTCCGGGCCACATTCCAAACCACGTTCTGGGCTGCAATCCGGACTGCGGTTCGGGCTACGATCCGGGTTAATTTTTGGATTGCGTTCCGGGCTACGTTTTGGACTGCGTTTTGGCTACAATTCTAATGATAAAGTAATTTCAAATATTTGATGTTGTAAAATTGATTTCTGGGCCACATTCTGGGCCACGTTGCGGGCTGCGTTCCGGCTATGATTCAAATAATAATAATTTTAATAATTGGACTTAATAGTTCAAACAATTTCTAACTTTGATTTTGTAAAATTAACTTATTATTGAATCTTTTTTTTTTTAACAAAATTTAATTATTGAAATTCCGAGCTACGTTCCGGATCGCGATCCGGGCTACAATCCAGACTAGGTTCTGGGCCACAATCCGTGCTGAATTTCTAATATTTGATTTTGTAAAATGAAATTATTATTTAATTAATGTTTCAATACTTTAATTATTAAAATTCCGGGCCACATTCCGGGCCGCGTCCCGGGCTACATTCCGGGCCGCGATCCGGGTTACGATTCTAATAATAACAATTATCAATAATATATTAATCAGTAGAGAAACGGCGGAGACCAGATCTGTAAACTCGGAGACAGTGTCAGAGGGCACACTGACCTCACTCAAGATACTCGTAGCATGAAGACAATAGGTTCCGCTACTGGTACGTTTGTGTAAATACCAGTGATATCAATTGAGAAGAGCGTGGCATTGGGACTGTGCTTTTCTCAATTATTGTTGCACCCGATCGTAAGAATTTTTCACATTGAATTTAGAGGTCTGTGATTTGTTCAAACCAGATCGAGATACGTGGGCCTGACCACAAACTAAAACACTGGCCTGATGGGACAGTTTTCTTTATGGGTCTTAATTAACCCGCAGCGCCTGGAGACCTGTGGATTCATCCTGATGGATTCTTTTTTGGCTCTACTTATACAATAAGTGGTCAGAACCATACGTTCTCATTTTTGGAAATGGAAACGCCTGTACTAATTTTAATTTTATGAACTTTTTTTTTGTAAAAGAGAAATTTGATAGTGGTGACTGCCAACGCACCCCTCCAAGTGAGGAAGGTCTCAACTTCGGACGTGTATTTAGTCTCCCGAAGGTGCTTCGACGCAACGCCCTCATCCGCTTCTGTAATAAAGAGGTGGTTTAAGTGCATATTTTCTTTATGCGAACGAATGGCCATATTACACCACCCAGGCAACAGTTGCCCAAAATATGCTTCATCTCGGGAACATTGAAATGAGAAACGTTCCCAACGTCTGCAGCAATAACCGCCGCTACTATTGTTTTCAACAAGGGGGAGGGTATACGCGATTTCTTTATTGGCGAAGGAGATTCCGGAGAGATTATTCACAAGTCCACTCGAATGGATAGGCGGTTATTTCTATCTGAGTTTTGGTTATTTGAACCGAAGACCACCTAAAGACCTGAATAAGGTATGACGCTACCTTGCCAACTTCTCTCGCATCTCGTATACTTGTTCTTGGGCCAGTTACGATTTGTGCCTGATGACGGGATGTCAGCATCTCGAAACCAGTCGTCGCAACTCCTTATTAAATTCTTACGTTCCGATATTTTTACTCCCAATTTATTTTTCTACCTTTTCTTTTGTCCTCAACAAACAAATTCTTGGGCTTCCTCACCGACTCGGAATGTTAGAAGTACTCGACTCG
Organism: Aspidiotus rigidus; assembly: GCA_035079385.1. Classification (NCBI taxonomy): domain Eukaryota; kingdom Metazoa; phylum Arthropoda; class Insecta; order Hemiptera; family Diaspididae; genus Aspidiotus; species Aspidiotus rigidus. Next base: position 12,921,974 of record JAVHKY010000001.1, read on the forward strand.
AATAAACAAGGTTAATACTAAAACAATAGAAAATTTATGTGAAAAAACTGAAAATTACCATCCGTAGACTTGATGAGCTCCAATATAGATAAGTGGAGCACAAAATTTAGTACTTTTTGGTGCCTTTTCGAGATTTTTCCAATTAATGAGGCAAGATTATTTTAACGAATGGTCAAAAATATAGTCTCAGTGATTGAACTCGAATACACTTTTTTCCTTCCTTCATTTTAATTTTACAATCTTGTAGCGCCACATCTTATACCCATATTACATTCAGTTAGTAAAACGAAAAAAGTGAATCAAAATCAGATATTCATCCCCAATTTTTCCTTACTCTAATTTGAATACCGGTAAGTACTCGGGCGAGTCGATAACGGTTTCTTCTCTATTAATCGAGTTCGTACTCGGGTTTCGGCCATACGTCATTAATTTTACGAATCAATATAATGTAGAGATCTTTGACCGTAAACTGGAATACCGATTTCGGTTCATTTCCCTCGCATAGATAAAATTCTTCATTTTCTTCAGCACCTCCTTCGCCGCGAAATAAACTAACAGAACATAGTACAGTATCGAGATGAATGATGGAATTCTCGTGACCCTGTAGTCCATAAGAGTTCTGGATTTTCTTCTCTCCCGCAGCGGTAATCAGCGAATTATTATCCGCTTTTGAGGCGCAACTTGAACAAGTTTTGCAGATATGTTCCAATTCGCTACATCCAGCTTCGCTCAACTCATTCCAGGGCTGATAACCTGCAAAATCATTATCAACTATATCAACTGGAAAATTTGCAAGGATCTATTTAATATAGAGGACCTCTTTGGGAGCGGTCAGGGAGTTTCGTCGCAGTACGTTTTTTTTTTATACAAAAGCACAGAGATTCAGCTAACAGACAATAGCTAGAGTGTATTAGGCTTTCCATGAAACTGAACGAAAATCAATCGTTTCGTTCTGATACCGAATTTCTATAAATCAGTTTGAAGACAGTAATGTTTACACTTACCGGCAAGATTCGACATGTATCTTTTTTTGAACATTTGTTCTAATTTTAGATGCTCGGTCGAAATATCATTTTCCTCGCAAGAAATGTGATTCCAAAAAGCAATCGTCAGTAAAACTTCCAGTAGAAGTAAAATTTTCAACATTTTTAAAAAATAAATGTTATACTCAGATGCCAGAGAAAAACAATTGAAAGATGTAAGAATGAGTAATTTATCGTGGTATTTCTCAATATTTTGGATTTTTGAACAAAAAAAAAGTGAACGGTTCGAATTTCCTAATCTAAAGATTGATAAGGAGAAAATCTTCCGAAATTATGTGATAGATAATGGGTCGATGGCAAGAACTGATAATTTTTGAATAGGGGAAATGAATGCAGCAACGATATAAAAAAGCAGAACGCTTACCAAATTGTGGCTTCAATTTTCTCGTGTGAAAATTAGGGCGAATGAAAAGGCCCCATTCAGCGTTTTAACTGGGAGAAAGTTATATGTACAAGATGATGCTTTGTAAAAGTCTCATTTTTGCGCTAGGTTCCCAACAAGACTCACGCTCACATGCGAACACTGTAGCCTCGACTCATCCTCACAGTTACCAACATTTTCGCATGCCCATCTTCAGCTTCTCTCCGCCATATTCAGCAAATTCCACCATCTATCAAAACAACTCTCGCTGATGACTTCCCATCCACCCTAAACTATATCTCTTATTATGTCAGTTTTTGTAAGGTTTTTATATCATGGAAGGTTTTGAGAAGGTTTTATATAGCTTTTTGGAAAGTTTCATATCTGTCTTATTCTCAATAAATTCTATTATAATATTCTATACAAATTAGAAGAATAGATGTACCTATCGGTTTTTCGCCCATAAAATCCTGCCTACAATAGGAGAGGGACTCTAAGGCCGAACCCGACACAAAGCTGGGTACAGCCTTGGAAACCCCCAAAGATACATACATGATCCAATTTTAGCATTTTATATGCTTTTAGGATTGGACAATTCTTGAAAAAACCGTCACAATTTGGTGACGTTTTCTGGAAAAGAGAGATCAGTGACCCTCACCTATTTTAGGGAAACTAGAGACTCCAGTATAAGCCTGGTATAAAATTAGTATATTGCATGGAGCGGAAGAAGAGGGGTGGGAACGCCTGATGACGTCATCAGTGAGGTATTCGGAAACTTTGAATTGACCCTGTGACATCACGATCTGAGAACGTCATAGATCAGTTTTCACCAGATGGCGCACTGCAAATTTCTTAAAAAAGAGAAAACGTAGAACAGGTTCTGTGTTAAAATTTGCCGTGCGCCATGTGACATCCGGCCGAAACAGAAAAGGTCCAAGTCCAACATCGTTGGCAAAAATGGTGAAATTCCCTCTCCTACCATACATGGCTCAAAGTTACAGAATACTATAAGAGTAATTGAAAAGACTGATTGCAATGAATGACCAAACAGAAGAAGATGCGAGATCTTTCGATTATAACAAACCATCGTTAGGCAAAGTTAGAACGCCACTCACCCAGATGCGACTCGTAAAACAGAATACCAACGAGATCAAGATTGAACGAGCGAGCCTTCGCCAGGTGACTCAAGCTCGTAGACCAATTCAACTAAACCTTCGTCGGGAAAATACCTGTTGAGTACAGTGACATCGTATTTTCCAGCGCAATACGCCTAAATTAAGAGCTCTCTTTGTGGAGAGGGATAGCTGACCCTTCCTTGAAACCATGACCACTGGAGACAAGGTGGTCCGCAAAGGCCGAATCACCTAAATGTCCTTTTCTTCGTGTCTTAAGGTGTTCCTCTACTCGAATTCCGAGCTGACGACCTGTCTCACCTATGTATACGACGTTACAGACCTTGCACTCCAATCTGTACACCCAACTCCTCTCCCTTCGCGGGATGGGGTCCTTTAGCCTAACAAACAAACCCTTCACCGTAATGGGGTTATAAGAGGCAGGCCTGAAGCCAAAGGGGCGAAGAACACGAGTCAGCTTGGATGAAAATTCACTCAAATAGGGAAGCTTGATCCAACGTAGTTTTTTATTATCATTATTACAACTATGATCGTGGGGGGGGGGAGGAGGTAGAATCAAGGCCCTTCGTCGTAAGCTTTTTACGGACCATACGGTCAATGTCCAAGTTGGCTTCATTCACAGCGGCCAAGTGCTTAATGGTCGCAAGCTCCTTTTGGAAAGCTGGTTGACTCAGCGGAATGCTGGTCAGTCGATGAATATAACTATTGAAGGCAGCGATCTTATGAGAAAATGGACGGAAGGACGATCCGTGGACAACTTTATCGGTCGAAGTATCCTTTCTGAATATAGCAAAATCATGGTTCCCATCTCTTTCAGAGATAGTGAGATCCAGAAAGTTTATGGAAGAACCTCCAATATCCATAGTGAATTTTATGGATTCAGATGTTTAAGAGACTCACCAAGGAGTTCTTGAGGACCGGTCCACGCACACAATATATCGTCCACATATCGGTACCAGTAATGGATGTGACTCAGTAGCAATTGGTCCGAGTAAAACAAGTCAATCTCCAATGTGGATATGAATATTTCCGAAACGAGAGAACCCAAAGGAGAGCCGATGGGGATGCCCACCTCCTCAGGGAACTCGTAAAATTTCCCATCGCACTTACAGAAGTTAGGTGACCAGCACACATTAAGAAGGTTAAGAAATTCCTATGACTCGTTATGAGGAGTATTGAACTTGACAAGTAGGCCACCCATATACTGCATAGTACAGGCCCTTGGTATATTGGGAAAAAGGCCGACTACATCAAATGAGCAGGGGCTTGTACCCGGAGGTAGAGTATCATTTTTGTGCCTCTCGGCCAGAAAAACCGATTTTTTTTTTTCTCAAAGGTTGGACTTGGAAAAATGTCTACTTTAGAACAATAATAATATGGTAGGAGGGTGACTTGAAAAAATTTCTCGACCCTACAGTGACGTCAAGGTGGTCTATTTTATACCTGTGCGAAAAGGGTTCAAGTCTTCCTCCTATCATATAGCTCGCAGGGGGGACTTGAAAAATGACGACTTTCGACTATGTGACGACTATGTGACGTAAAGATCAAAATTTTTTAACATCCCTGTCATAATGTATATATTAGGAGGTGGACTTTTTCTAAGTCCCACCTCTATCATATTTTATGGCAAGGGACTTGAATAATGTCGACTTTCAACCCTGTGACGTCACAATCTGATGACGTAATGGTCTATAAATTACACCTTGGCAAAACTGGTCCGAGTCCCCCTCATACCATCTACTTGTAGCTTAGAGGTGGGACTTGAAAAAATTTCGACTTTCGGTCCTGTGATATCACGATCAAAATTTTTCTATCCCTAAAAATATGATAGGAAAAAATTTATTTTTCAGCCTATATACATCACTAACGACTTTGCCGGCCACCTACGCTGACACAATGGAAGTCAGCGATATCCTAAATCAATTATAATCTGTATATTCCTAAAGAAATAAAATAAGGCAATTAAAACAAAATCATGTGCATCGTGGCTCTCGACGCAGTCAAGACCGTAGACCTATGCAGTATACCTTTTTCGAGAATCTCTTCTTCCTTAATGTATGGCTCTTACCTTTTATACATTTTTCTGCTGGTCAAATCCTCTTTATTTTTCCCCTCCTTCAAGGGACGACGTGTGGAATACGTGACTTCAACAATAGAACCAATAGGTTCTATTTCAATTCATCGTGTGACCATAGTAGAAGAGAGTGTAACACGAAGTCACGTCCTACATCGAACTATTGCGTGCACATTTTTCATGGCAATTGAAGAAATTATAGTGTTGTTGCCATCTAGCGCTCCCCCAAATAGACCAAAATTGATGTGTGAAAGTACATCTAATTAAGAAATCTTTAGAGAGTGTTCATCGCGTTTAATCATTTCTGTATCTTAATTACAGCAGAAGATAATTCATTAGTAACTCATTTTTAAATAGTTTGCTCTGCCTTAAACTGGCCTCAAACCTCTTACGATTTTATAATATACTAGATGGCATTACAGATTCAGAAAAATTTCAGATTCTTCAAGATTTCAATTCTCAATACTGAAACCAATTCCACCCATTGGACAGATTCCCTGCGTTCCTCGTTTAACTTCGTTAAGGGAGCTCGTTTTTTCACGCTAGATGACGTAATCAGTGACCTTGATCTACTTTAGGTACATGTGGAATTCTAGGCTAAGAATGGAGACGAACGAGCGGAGTGAGTGAGCTCGTAAGGTACTCAGGCTAACATATTCGTACAGTATGCTTAGCCTAACATACAGAAACGTTTATAGTAAGCTAAGAAATACTGGTGAAGCGGGACCTTCAAGCTTTTCGCTCACAACTTGTCAGATATTTCAACTAAGACATTTTCATCATCAGTCTTATACCCCAAATTTAAACAAAACAGTGAATTTTTTCTAACAATGAAATTTACATATAAGGCCATGGAATTTAGGGATGTTGACTTTTTAGCTGTGTAAGAGCCTCTGCAATTCAGTCATCATAAGAAGTGACATTTCTCTTACATGCAAGTCATAAACTGCATTCTCCTGACTTTGACGTCTCCGGTCCACAAATGCCTCGAAATGAGAGATTTTGCGTTAGGTAAAAACTTATTTAACAAGACCAAGCTTTTGGGTAAAATAAAGGACTGTTTACCTCGATTACGATCGGGTTGTGTCAGCAATACGTGAAATCTGAGCATTGACCTCGCAACAAAATTTTGTACCCGACAGCGCAGCGTGTGATTTTCACGACGGTTCAATGAATTTTGCTCTTGACCTTCAATCGAACCAGAACAAGTCAAAGACAATAATTTGCGCAGAAATGTGTAATGCGCGAAATTTTCGACACGAGAAGAGAACGTGGATACGTAGGTAGGAGCACGTGCGACAATATTGGACTAAGTTCTTGGATGATGTGAAAAGATAATTTATTTTGTTGCAACTGCTTTACAACTGCATGACAAAAATATGGTCATTCGGATTTCAAAGTATTGTCTACTCTGTCAAATGCTTTTAATTTCTTTATCATTTTTGAAAAAATAATATCCACTAATACAAAGCGCAGCTGTTTCGAAATAACTTCACAAAAACGTATGTATAGTTGGCTAGATTGAAACTTCTATTTTGTACATTTTTAAAAGAATATTACTAATGGAAAGGTATTATTGCCAAATGTATAGATGACGAGGTCTCGCAGCAAAATTCTCATCGAAATAAAAGAAACCTCGCACGAAATTATTGTCACATTGTCATCTTCTCGACTACGCTATGTAGAGCAGACGGGGCGCTAAATTTATCTTTCAAGTTGCTACACGGTTTTCGTATCTACTATTACGAGTAGTAGCTATTCGCTCTAATCATTGATTTGAAACTTGGTATCCATGTCACAACCCTCGGATTCGTATTATTTACTGTGAAAATTTTCGATGTCATTCCGAAATGTGCAGTAAAACTATTTCAATTGCAATTACTATCGGCTATTTTTTGTCATGTGGCGATTCTGCCACCCGAAATCACGAGAGAGACTTCTGGAAGAGGTACCCTACGGCTCGTGAGTGGTTATTGAATTATTAAATACCTATATACTTCTTCGCATAAATCTATGTATTGATGCTAGGCGTGGTATGATGTGGTCCTCTAAGCCCCAAAACTTTTCTTAGGTGTTGTATCAACCAATGGAAAAAAGATATGCTGGTACATTCCACACAAACCACAGTAAAGAAATGTCCATATTTGAACCAAAACATATTTTCAGAGACCGTTCTTGACAGTCCTTTTTCCTCTTCTCGAGTCCACCATGGCTACATTCTTCTTGCCCCAGCGCTCCGGCAGCAGTAATAACTCCAATAGTGTATCTGTCAAGGCCAATCGTATGATTCATCAGACTTTTCGAATAGAATTTTTCAGCTTGGCCCTTGATGAATTTAAAAACATCCAAAAAAGAAGAGGCTTTATTAATACCTACCTCAAGCTCTTCTTCAAAGTACCTTCTTCGATTATTGAAAATATTGTGTACAATTTATTCCGCAGAAATGTATTATCCATGGAGGCCAATGATCACAGCAACGAAAGACGAACTCGAGAAGCTGTGTCTCAAGTCCACCAGCATCGTTCACCCAGGCTCAAGGAAAGAAGCGAAAATAAAGAAGAGTCTTAGACGGTATGGAAAATTAAAATCAGCTTCGTTGGGTGGCCTGCGTACTTTTCAAGCCGATATTTTGAAATGTAATGTAGTGTTCATTAACGATATGGACGGCCATCTATCAACAAATTTTTATCTCGTTGACGGTCTCGAGGCCGGAGCGATGTTTAGACTGGTTAAAATTAAGGAATTTTTCCATTTAGACGGTGTCGTCTGGGAGGTATTGGAAACCAAGAATCGTGTTCAACGTCCCTCGAAAAAATATTTCGATGATATAACCGTACTTAGAAGAACATTTGGGAAATGATTTTCTTTTGTTATTCTAAAATATTCCTGCATGATACAAAATTATCCTTTCTCGTAGAATCATCATTCTGGCGAGAAGTAGATGAAAATAAAAACATTGAACTAATAAGAGTTGAGTTTGTTGAAGATCCTTTCTTATTCACCTGTCTATCTGTCTCTCTAATTTTTATGATTTTTTTTAGTGAAATCCTTTTAATTTTGACAGGTCATCAACATTTGTGCAAATAATTATGTTGTCCTAATTTGAAGTTCAATACCCTCTTTTCCAAAGCCATTAAAATGTTTACGAAGAGAACTTCATTGAGTGGTCACTATTCTAATAATTTTTGACAAATTTTGTAAAAGTAAATCGTTTCACTGATTTTTAATTTTTTTTTCTTGAAGACAGTGCAGTGGAGTTGGGTGTAGGTCAACAACTAATTACATTTCACAAAAGTGAGGAAATTTGGCTCTCCTACCCCTTTTCCTTTAGGAGACTAAGGAAAAATTGGTGGCGTCCATGAAAGTGATCAACTGCTTCATACCGACACCCCACCCCACTATTGGAAGTCTGTGAGTCCAACTCATCCACCCCCATTTTCCCCATTGATGGACTTGGAATCTTCGAACCCTAATCCAGAAATCTACAAGGCCGAGTTCGAGTTTCCCAGTCCAAGCAGACAGTATGTTTGGCTACACTGGCTTTAAAATAGGCTCAATTAGGCTGTAAAAGCGTTAATTTAGGCCTGACATACGCCTATGCTACGCTGTACTAATGTTGGCCTATGCTGGGCTTAAACTACTAAGCTTAGCATACAATGTTCTAGACTAGAAACTGGATTATACTAGGCGTTTTGTCAAAAGAGAGAAATGTTGATGACGTCATGGATATTGAAGTCACAAACTAATGATGTCACGAATGATAATTACGTCACGGCCTTAAAGAATCGAGAAATTATGATGACGTCACTAGGAGATTTAAACCGGTTAATGTCTTTACTGTGACTTTATCCGCTATCGAAAAATCGCGAGTTTGGGACTGAGTTTCTTCTTTTAATGTGATTTCCATTTCCTGTGAATGAAAATTTGGTACCTTTGTTATCGATGAGAAGGAAGGACCTCGTCCCTGGCTGCACTACTGGTGTTGATCGGTGATAAGGATGTAAGATTCCGTCACGCCGCAATCTCGGTAACTGCGCTACTCGCAGAGAGGTTTGGCAGGCGTAGGTATATTAGGTAGTAGGACGGTTGATGTTATCATCTTCCGAGCTACGACATGTCGTTAGCACACAATTGGAACTGTGAACTTTTTGTTGATTCGGTGTTTATCACTGCAATCTCAGAAGTATTGTTGTATTTCGTGAGCTGTACCACAGTACAGTCTTACAAATCAACAAAAAGCAGTTTTCGAAATATGACGGAGCATGGATTAATGTCCTGCTGGTTATAGAGGCAAATTGACCCGCCAGTGAGAAGAGGCGCCCGCCGGTTTCAAGGGAAAATTTTTTACCCGCCGGTTTTCAGGGGATCCGGCCAGATCTTGGTAGTCGATGACTCCCTGCACCTGAAATGGGGGGATGTAAGATTTCGTCACGCCGCAATCTCAGTAACTGCGCTACTCGCAGAGAGGTTTGGCAGGCGTAGGTATATTAGGTAGTAGGACGGTTGATGTTATCATCTTCCGAGCTACGACATGTCGTTAGAACACAATCGGAACTGTGAACTTTTTGTTGATCCAGTGTTTATCACTGCAATCTCAGAAGTATTGTTGTATTTCGTGAGCTGTACCACAGTACAGTCTTACAAGGATTTGTACAATGCGTTGAAGGTAGCTGCTGTAAAACAAGGTGGTATGATGGAGAAACATGTTACCATGCATAGGTCTCTTTGAAGTACGTATAGTGAATATTTTAACTCGAGTAGAAAACTGGTTCTATTTGATTAACTTGACCAAAAAAGATCTCGTCGGCCGTCAGGTGTCATTGGTAAACAAGAACAACATACATGGTTACGAATTATTGACTGGGTTATCACCAACGACAAAGATTGAAACCAACCTTCCACCCCTGAACATGTAGACATACACAAGTACAAAATAAATCCAAAGTCGGATATATGCTGTACCTTACAGAGCTTCCTTCCAAAGTAGAGCGGACTCAGCTTACTGGCCGACAGCTCCCAAAGTCACTTACCTGTATCAAGTTGGGGTCTCAGCTTCTGCTTAATGAAAACTTGGTGAACGAAGCAACTATTCTTCTGCATGGAGGGGATATTGAATATCACAACTTATCTTCAACTTCTGAAATTGATGTAATCAGCTGTCAAAAAGGAACATGAATCTACCAGATGGGGTTAGTAATACGAAAAAGATAAGAAATCTATCAAAGTCCTGCACTTCAAATATTTGTGACGCGTTTGAAACGCCGTGCTGAAATTGTTTTAAATACACAACACCTTGAACCGCGCGAGCGTTTTTATGAATTCCAGGTCGAATAAACCTCAACTTATTCTTTTTGCGGGTACACGCGCTCGCTGGGTCTAGGCGTGGACTTGAGGTAGGCTTCTGCCTTTTTATCATCCGTTTGCCTCCTCCTACCTGAGAGAATTCTCCGTCTGACAATATGAATCCTACCTAGTTTAGTCCCCAAAAGTTCCTAAGGTAGTACCGGACCAATAAGTAAGTACCTTATGACTTTATGGTTCGCTGAAAGACTTTAAATGAAGAAGTCATCAGCCAGCCTTGTAACAATAGCGTTATAACCACCTTTTTATACAGACATAGTGTCGCAAAGCGATTATTGTGTTGCCTCACTACTCGCAGACAAGGTTGCAAGTTATTGTTCCTATAAACCACTCGAGTAGTAAAACAGCCGACGATTTCAGACGAACGATACACATATACTTTAACATCTACCTTGATGAAATAAATATCAGTTTTCATAAATTCTCTTTCTCGTTATTTTAATTCTTTTTTATGGTAGCAGAGCGTGGTTACAATCCATGGACCTCTGGGTTATGGTCATGCCAACATCACCAATGATCTTGTAATACTGACATCAACGTGTGGGAACCAACTGAGAGTATGAATGTTTTGAGAGCTTTTGTTGCTGAAGGATTGCCTCCTATGTTTTCTTCAATTGATTCTTCAATTTCAAAATCTGTATGGAATGATCCAACACCTCGGCTGCACACTCAATATTGTACTTATTAGCACTGATGTCAATGCCAGTACCAGCCCTTCCTCCTCCTCCTACTTGGCAGAAAACACCAAAGTTGTTTTTATTTTGTTGATTGTTTATAATTTTTTTTTAATACTTTTTTATCACAAAATACCTATTTCTTAGTTGTTCAATATTACTCTTATCCTTAATATTTTATTCCGTGTATGTATGTATTTATTTATTTACTTCATGATTCTCCTTTCCTCAAATTTTTAATATCTTTTGTATATCTATACTTTTATCATTACCTACTGTTGGTTTTTATTATTTCATAGGTACTAAATACAAATATTTTTTATTTTCTTCCTTTTCTGTATTTTCTTATTCAGTTTCCTTTATGGTCAAAGACATCTTCAATATTTATTATCTATTTTTTTTTTTTTTTTTTTTTTCACCCATTTTACTTTCATATTATGGTTTATTTTCCCTCTTTATAGCGATATAATACTACTTTTGTTTTACTTATTTAATTTAATTTTTTTTTGTCATAATATCATATTTTTTCTTCTTTATTTTTCATCTATTCTTCATCATACTCTTCTTACTTTAATTATTTGTATTTCAATTATTATTTATATTTTTTATGAAAATTATATTTTTGTAATCCTTTCTTTTCGGATCTTCTCCCGTCACTTTTTCCTTTGGGAGTATGAGTAGTAATTTGAAGTTTTAATCACTTTTTTCTCTATTTCTCAACATTTATTTCCAAGTTTTATCTATTTTTCAGGTTTTGTATCAATTTTATGTCTTTTTTCTGGAAAAGTCGCATGAGCGATTTTTTAAATCATTTTTTACCATATTTTTCCAAGTTCTAGGTTGCAGTTTTTATTTATTATTGTAAATTTTATTTCTCTCGTATCAATCGAAAATTTATTTATTTCATATATTTTTCGAGTTTTTTCTCTCTTTTTTTTCTCTTTGTTATTCTATGCACTTCTTAATGATATTTGTTTCCTCTTGTTTCTTTTTTCTCTCCTTTGCATAGTGTTGCAAAGCGAGTTTATCTGCTTTACTACTCGCAGACAAAGTTATGGTTCTCATAAACCTGAAGCAGCCGACGATTTCAGACAACCGGTACACATGCAGCGTTGCCAGATTAGGTCCAAGAGGACCAAATTTTGTCCTTCTTGAAAATTGTTGTTCTGTTTTTGGTCCTTTCCTTCTCTTTTGGTCCTTCTTTTGGTCCCTCTCCTTGTTTTGGGTTCTTTTTTGAGTCTTTTTCAATGTTTCCTAAAAATTCAACATGCGCATTTTGGAGAATTCTAAGAAATGATATCTCTGAAGCCGGTTCATTACGTTCTGGAGCCATCATTTGCCTCAAAACGAGTTTGTTACGCTCCGGAGTCGGTCCATCACGCTTTGAAGCTAATTCATTGTGTTTATCATTTTTTTCTTTTTTTGGTCCTAAAAAAATTGGACATTGGTCCATTTTATCGTTCCACATCTGGCAACACTGCATATGTACGTTAACGTCTACTTTGATGAAATAAGTATCGTTGTTCATAAATTCTCTTTCTCGTTATTCCAATTCTTTCTTACACAGTTTCACCGCCTCAATAGAGTTTATTGACTTCAGATTTAGCTGACGGTAAGCCACAGTCAGGTGGGATTAAGCGAAGACATCTTACTTCAAGGGTGAGAAGAAGATTAGTTGGCATCAAGACGATAAAGAGATGTGTTGATTTGTCCTAGGAGTCTCTTCTTCGGTTGGATGTTTTTAATAGAGCTGAACTTCAAGAGTTCCACTGCCCTTGAGCTTGATTAGAGTCAATCTAAATCTATATTAGGTGTATCTAGTTATTGATTTTGCGAGTTGATAGTCTTGTCAGATTGAGCCTGATAGTCCGAACTTTTCCATACCATGTTATATAAGAAAACGTCCTGCTTGGAACGGAAACTGACAACTGGTGTTGCTTTGTTTTATGGGGGATTTTTTAATTTCTATTTTGATAATTTATTAGCAAAGTTGTCAAAATCCCATGTAATGATTGCTTGCATGTTGAAATTTTTCCAAGTTCCTTCCACTCATATACTATAATACAGCAAAATGGTTGGAATTCTTGCAAGTCCCTTCACCCTGTACACAGCCCATTTATCATAATTTTTTGAAGAGCCTCTTCCAAAGTTGGCAAAGTCCCTGACGTACGTTAGAGTTTGCAACCTCCATAGAACTGCAATTTACTGATACGTCACACCCATTCATATACAGCTCAATGGGCGGAATTTCTCCAAATTCCTCCCTCTTATATTCAAGGTAGGGTTTATACGATGAATTTTGTACAGCTTTCAATGTAGTTTGGAGCTCTTCCAGGAGGATGGCGGAACTCACAGAGTGGAATATAAATGAACTTTTCTCTTTTTTTTTTTGCCCATATTCAGCAACAAACAAGAGTCAGGCTCATTGAACATCTTCTCGAGGACAAATATTGAGAATCTCGAACGAAATTAGGTCACATTGAAAACTAAATGTGCAATCACATACAACGAGGAATCAATAAACCTATACACGAAGAAAGAGCTATCCCCCGCTATACCCCTTGAAAAATAAATTCGTTCACCATTTACGCATATTTCTTCGGCAGTAATATCCAACGCTGAAGTTTTCTTATCCTCAGCTGATGAAAATAATGGCATCTCGGTATCGGCACGCGTTTCGTCAGCCCTAATTTCATCATCCGTAGAGTTTCGAATCACTGTTCCTGCTTCTGTTATCTCTGATTCATTTAATATTTCGTTCACTGAAATGGAAGCTTGTGATCCTATTTCTTCAAGTTCATTCTCGTTTTCTTTTACATCGCGATTGGGAATGGAAGTGCCCTCTATCATAGCATCCGTTCCTCTGGCAGTGTTGGCACTTGATTCAGACTCGGTCAAGTCATCTCTACCATCTAGCGTCGTTGGCTGAACGTTCCTCAGAGTACGTTTATAATAATTACGCACTTTGATGATGTAACAACTGCACTCTAATAGAGTCATAAATAACGGGCCTCGATTCAGATACCGAAAATACACAAAATGTGACTCGGATTTTCCTATTCTATTAGGTACGACAATTTTCTTCTCGGCAAATAAACGATTTGTGATCGGTCTATGCGACTTCAGTGGTTTCAAAGAGGATGGCTTTGTCGAACAGACGAGCTTCTGCAAATAATATCCGAAGATTGAATGTTTCCAGAAGATATTTTTTTTATGCGCTGAAAAGAAAATGATAAATTAAGTAACGAATCAACGTTTCGTTAAACGACACCTCATGTAAAATTTTCCAACCTGTATCTAATAGACGCTCGGATAAAATGGGATTCAATGTTGTCACCGGCAGTACATCGGATAAGAAGGATATTTCATCTAGGTTAGAAATATCACGAGAAATTGAATTGTAATCGGTTGATCCTAGGTTTTTAGCATTATTGTTTTGAGTACCAAGCAACTGACGAACGACACAGATAAAAAAAAAGAGGAACCCGATCACTTTTTTTTCCATCGTAGTCGCAAATGAAAATACGTTCAAGTTTTCATAATAAAACAACGCAGTAAATTGACACAAGATCTGTTTACAAATTTTCAAGAAAGATTTGGTTTTCCCTTCACTTTCTCTACATTATGAAAACAAGTGTCTTTTAGAGTACAAGAAATCTGTTCAGTGAGGAAGAAAGATTAACGAAATTCAAACCACATAGGATTTAAAGTGTTTTGATTATATTGATGACTTACTCATATTTACCATCCTACGATGAAACTACTCGAGTACTCGTTCATAAGCGTTTATTTGATCATTTTGATCAGTTGTTCTCCTAGCGGTGATGATGAGAAACCAAAAGATGATAAAACGCCCACAAACGATAATTCCAAAAAACAAGACTCGCAAAGCTCTGGTGACAACTCCGGGAACACAAGTCAACGTGGAAAGGCTAAACAAGAGGAGGACACATCAGAATTTTCATTTCCACAAGCACAAGTTCAAACATCCGATATTTTACCATCTGTCTCAACCAGCAGAACGGGAGGTTTCCCCTTGATATTTGGGAAGGGACTGCCACCAGTTTGGGCGCCAATTGGATCCGGGCAAACCGGTAAAATGATATTTTCGAAGGAACTGCCTCCACTTTCGAAGTCAACAAGTATTGAAAAAAAGGAAGGAGGACTAAAGATAAGTGACGAACCTACCCAAAGAATGACCTCTGAAAAGAGACCGGTACCAAAAATCGTTCTCAAAAGTTCAACGAACACTGGCACTGATGTGAGGCAAGACCCGAGACTAAGTGACACTGGGAAATCAGCGGGGACAGATGGTGGAGGTTACTCTCTGACTAGGGATTCTCATAGTTCCACAAGTGGCTCTATAATCGGTCGTGATTCAAGAGCAGTTGGGTCATCATCGAGTCATCCACCTAATTTCGGCGTGCTGACTCTTCTTCCACCTTCCACGAGTGTCGCTCCTGCACCTTCAACGCCACCTCCTACCTCATTAGATCAAGTGGCATCCGAAGGTTTGTTGCTAGCATTCAGAGGTGAGTTTTCAACGGTTACATTTTAGAAAAAAATCCGAAGTTATCGTTTTACTAAATATTTCTTTCTCCTTCAAAAACTATAGCCCAAAGAAGGATGGTTTCAGTTCCTGAACGCTTTGCGGGCGGTATTCCTTGCGCGGTTCCACCTTGGAATCGTCCAATCGAGCATAGTCTTTTAACAATGAAAAATATACGCATACCCATTCAGATGGGTACATATCAAGTAAGACCTGTGAAGTTCGTGTACCATCCTGACGTGGAAACGACTCGTTTCGTCATGCTCGAATGTGCTTGCGAAATTTTCACAAGAGGATTCGGATTTGAATTCCTGATGACGAGTTATCATTTCTCCATGCTCACGCCTCCAGAGTCCGTGTGTGTTGACGGGAAAATTCACTTGTTGAGGGGTGTTATGGGCCCGAGCTCATTTTTTGTTTTTAGTTACAACGATATTGAGAGGGTTTTCAATGTTCTGGCTCATATTCGTGTCACTCAAGAGCCGTCAAGTGCGTCAGTAAATATATCGAGTCATCAGACGTCAAGCTCACAAGAACAGGGTGGCTCTTCAAACGAAATTTAGGGCCCTAGAGCAGAGTTTTTCAGAAAGAGGAGGTTAGCTCTTTGAAGTACTCGGACACTCGATTTAGATTCACCTTAAAACAACCAATCATTTCAACCCCACTGCTCAAAATAGTTTTTAATGTAAATTTACAACATTTTAACTGATGGATATGAACTGAAAATGGGTTCAAGCATTTTGATGAGAGTAAAATATTCTAAAATTTGTACAATAAATACATGAATAGTCGCTATTCTATTATCTCGCAACAACTTATTGAGATTCCAGTTTGATGACCCTTGATGTGGAAAATTGAACTTGATATCTTATTGTGCTCTCGTTTATGTTTCATTGTAACATGATTTTGTAAGCCACTTTGATCCTCAGCGTTAAATTATTACTTTCAGCATCTTATTGAGAATCTTGATTACGCAACAGTGAATAGGAAGTAAGATGACAGGAGACAGGGCATCACAGTCAAGGTGTATGAAAAGAGATGTGCTCAACTGATTGTAAACAAAACAAAACTAGCAAAGTACATATAAAAATGCATGGGATGCGGAACCTGGTGACGTCACATGGCTCTGGTTTTACATTGTTCTAAACGGAGATTTATAGTAGAAGTTTCTTAATGTTGACATTGAGCATTCATTCTGGCTTGCAGTAGAAGGAGAATTAGGTAATGGAATGAAACGCAAATTTAGCTAGACCAGGCCTGCTCAACCTGCGGCCTGCGGGCCGCATGTGGCCCGCGAAGCACTTTCGTGCGGCCCGCGAACGAATTTCAGAAAACCCAAAAAGTAGTAGAAACCTTACGATTTCATGACACGATTTGATTTCATAACACAAGTAGGATACAAAGATTTTTTTTTTAATGCATGCAAACATATGTATGAAAAAAAATAGAAAAAAAATAATGTTGAAAAAATGGGAAAGTAATCTAATCAATGTGATGGCTGTCTTTGTTTTTCAGCTGCGAGTTCAGGAATATTTCCCCTTGAATTATCGTTCTACATTACAATAAGATCGTTACTAAATATTTGCGGACCGCAGAAATTTTGGGAGACACAGATGCGGCGCGCGAGTCGTAAAAGGTTGAGCCGGCCTGAGCTAGACAAATGGTGGGGGGGCGGGGGTTGGGAACTATTTATATAATTATTGATAGATATGGTTTTTAGGTGAGTTGGGAGACCAACCCTGTTCAATATATTGTCCAGTGATTGGGTCAACGCGTTATCATTGTTTGACGTCTTGTTATGCACAGAGGCTAGCAAGCCTATGTTCAGCAGGTTATAAGCTGGGAATTTAAGTGATACACTATTTTTTCAAAATTAACTTCACACTCTTTTAATGCCAAACTTTCCGGTGAAATTCCGACCCTTATGTTGAAAATATTAAGCACCCAAATTAAGTAAAAAAATAAGAAAGTAACTTTAAAGTTTGAAAAAAAAAAAAAAAAAAAAAAGTTTTAAATAGGAGTTTCAAAAAGACCCAAAGGTAAATTTCTTAGTTAGATAATGTACTTCAGATCATAAAAAACTCAATCACCGGAATTCGCCAATTCTTGTAAGATTTTGTAAAGTACACCTGGGAAGGGTCATAAATTTGATTCATAAAATACCAGGATAAGGAAAATCATTTTACTGTTCTAAAGAAATTGCGTTTTTGTACATTGAAAAGTTTTTGGTTGTTCCCCTTCAGGACTGCTGTATTCAATTTCCTTGGGAAATTTGAATGCATTTCTTGTGGCATTGCAATGAATTTTGTACCAGAAAATTCATTCAAATGTGACTATGAAGAATTTGGGGATGGTTCCTTCACCGTTTGTTTTTTTTTTTTCATCATTGATTTTTTGTGGGATTGCATAATCAATTGCTGCTTCAAAAGATATTATACCTTGTTTTTAGAAATTTCAGTAACAAGATATAAGGATTCTCAAAAATCTACCAAGGGGGCTGGTTTTGCTTAAAGAACTTCCAACCAACAATTGCAATACCTAGCTTTATAGTAGCAAGTATAGACCTCTAAAAACAGAAGATCACTAACTTCGATGGTTTGTTGGTTCTGCCGCACGTACAAAAATCGCTGAATCAATCTTGAGCACTTCAATACAGGCTCTTACAGAGATTTGACACTAGAACTCATTCTTCTCTACAAATAGATACCTATTCAGTTTTTTGGAAAAATGAAGGGACAAAAATTTATTCCGCATAAAATTTTCTTTCAGATGCATACGTACATATGAGTAAATTGGTAAAAAAAATTTTTCCATAAGAATACATTGAATGCAACTCTGCAACACCTGATGCAATAAATTATCACAACAATTTCAGGGTACTAAAATTTAACATAGGTAGCGTTGATGGCAAGTTAGCGATCTTGCGTTTTTAGAGGTGTGTAGTAGCAAGAAACAAATAAATATCCAGCAGTATAATACCGGTAGCAGAAAACAAAACTAAAACTTTACCCTATGATAGCAAAAAAACAAACACTATGATAGTAAAACACAAAACCAAATTAAAGCTTTGCACTATGAAAACAAAATCAAAACTTCTTATCATGATAGCAAAAAACAAAATCAATTTGTAGCACACTATGATGGCGAAAAACAAAGTTTCTTGTCATCAAACCGCCAATTTTGGCGGTATGATAACAAGAAACAAAACAAAAACTTTGCACTTTGATGGGAAAAAACAGAATCAATGTACAGCACTATGATAGTCAAAAAGAAAGCCAAAAATTAACAGTATGATAGCAGAAATGAAATCAGAGCTTTGCACCATGAAAACAGAAAACAAAATCAAAACTTTGTACCATAATAGCAAAGAACAAAATTAATGCGTAACAAACAAAACTAAAAATTGACAGTACGATAGCAAAAAATGGAACTAAAGCTTTGCACTGTGAAATCAAAAACAAAATCAATCCTATTTGCCTATAAGGACAAAGTATGCACTGCTAAACAGACTTTCTCCAAGGCTTACCCTCAAAAATGATGATTCGAGTGATAATGACTAAACAACATATTTTCTTAAATTCAAAATGGGAAGCTACCGTACCTAAAAAAGTTTTG
Source organism: Aspidiotus rigidus (assembly GCA_035079385.1). Lineage (NCBI taxonomy): Eukaryota > Metazoa > Arthropoda > Insecta > Hemiptera > Diaspididae > Aspidiotus > Aspidiotus rigidus. Next base: position 12,940,784 of record JAVHKY010000001.1, read on the forward strand.
AAATTGTTAGAATAGACTCCAGCTTCAACTTTTGTATTTTTTAAAATTAATTGATCAATTAAGTAGTGAAGAACGTTTAAAAATCATTTCTGTGTTATTTATATGGGACTGTTACACACAATCACCTTTGAGTATAGCGTGGAAAGTGGCGCTCCTAGCAGAGCCCTTACAGGCAAATAGCAATAATGATGGCAAAAAACAAGAATTGATATTATGCTTAGCACTATAATAGCAAAATTAGAATCAACAATTGTGACCTGCGATGTGAAAAGGATGCTCATAGCAAATTGGCGCAGGAACACCATTTCTCTCTGATTAAACATCTAATTAGAGAGAAATGGTGTTTCTGCCAGTGGGCAATGAGCATCCTTTTTTCATCGCAGGTCACAATTAGAATTTTAAAAATATTTTTTCCAAATTCTACGCAAAATTGCATTTCCAAATCCATTAAATTCAACAGTTTGTGAATCTATTTATGTTTAGTGTAGACCTTGACTTCTGGGGCCCATTTGAGACAATTACACAATCCTTATAATTGTACCATTTCCAACATTTTGAAATTTTTCTTAACTCTGCATAGGAATTTGTGGAAGAATTGATGAAAATTGATAAAATTGATCCATTTTCTCATTTTGAAGGAATTTGTGGCCAAATTTGGCTGTTTTTGGGATATCTGGCGTTCCTATAGAAAAACCTTTTTATTTATTTTTTTTTTTTAGATGCAGATTTTAAAATGTATTTTCAAAGATTATAGTATAGGTGCATCATTAATTTACACCATTCTATCAACTTTACAACAATTATATTCAAATTTGACTTCTGTTTATTGGAATTTGGATTTCAGCAATTGTAGCTAGTGCAGTAGAGCCTGTGCAACGATTTCAGTATCATTTGTAAGTATGATGTGTTTGAAATTACTGAAAGTTCAAATTTTTGTACTTACCACATTGAGAGAAGAGAATAATCTTGGCGACTAGAAAGAAAGTGTCAACTTAAGAACTATTTCACAGTTTGAATAACTGGAAAAATTGATCTAATTGACAAAAAGAGGTGGCTGTCTTAAGTTTTTCTAATCATCAAGACTATTCTCTTCTCTCAGTGTAGTAGAAATGTGTAAATGGATGAGAATTCTTGATTGCAATAGACTAAGTTCTTGTGACGTCACTTAGTGCAAACTCCTGCCAACTCTGTACCAACAAGGCGCTAACACACTTCAAAAGCCCTTGAATGTGATTGATAGCATTTTTTGAGATTTATCAATTATCATTCCTATACAAAATACACTGGAACGTTTTGATCATGCATCAAGTTGAACAATTGGAAATGAATAAGCAACTACTGTTACACGTTCGTGCAGTGGAAACTCTATATAACAAATCTGAAGGGACCACAAAAAAATTCGTTATATAGAAAATTTGTTAAAAAGAAATTCATTTTTTTTCTTATTTTTGCGAAGTTCCACATTTTGAATGATAAAAATTTTCAAATTTCACCTGAAAGTTGACATTGTTAGAAGGAAATGTTGAAACATTCGTCAAAATTCAAATTTTCTGGAGAAAATATTCAAATGTTTACCAAAGAATCAGAATTTTCAGAAAAAAGTTTGAATTCAGGCCAGAAATCGACATTTTTTTGGAAAAAATGACAAGATTTCTGTAGAAAATTCGTTATATAGAGTGAATTGTTCGTTATAAAGAGATTTTTTAACACGTAAAATTCATTGAAGGGGGAGGGACCGAGGAAAAATTCGTAATATAGAGGAATTCGTTATATAGGGGTTTGTTATATAGAGTTTCCACTGTACTTAGAATTAGGAAGTTCTCAAGTATTTGAAAATGCATCTGCAATGATTATTTCTTTTTTCAAAACCGAATATAAGATCGAACGTCCCTGTGTATTTCTTAAGGAGAATTTTTTTGTTTACAATTCAAGTTGGTAACGTAGGGTAAGATTGATAATTTTAAGAAGTCTATAGGGTACATTGAGGTAAACAAAATGTGGAGCTTGTAACATCACGACAACTTTTAGTCTACATACTTGTATTTAAGCAGAAAATATAGAAAACCAGAAACAGGAATTATAGTGAATTGGATATGGCATAATCCAAAAGCAAGCACAGAAGTTTCTGTTTGAAGATAGACTGGATATGAACATATTTTTCAGCTTGAAACATAAAATTTTTCTTAGTGGTACATTCCTTCCACATTTTTCTTTTAAAAATTGGCTATTGCTTGCAACTATGACAACTACATTGCTCCCAAAATGACTAAATGAGGAGGGATTCTAAAGTTTTACTTACACAGGGTTTTCCATCTTTTTGATTAGTAACAACCATTTCTTTTAAAATGATTGACTTTAGAAATGACAACCTGTGTCCCAAAAGCAAATCCAAATATGTATAAAGGTAATATTTTGTAGGTTATTGTAATACAAATTGCCTATCTTCCAAATTAATCTAGGACTAAATGAGCAATAACTTGAAATAAGTCTCCAGTTTTGCTGTACACAAAGAATGAGTTGTTCCCATGTAAACCCTTTGAAAGATAAACAAATCTCTCGTTATCACCAGCACATATGGAATCAGGGTACACATCTTCTGCCAATCGATATTTAGGCACTTGTGAGAGTCCGGAAACAGGGCTTCTTCTGTATAGTTGATGACCCTTCTCGCCACCAACTTCATCTGGATTTTGGTTTACGTTATCAGTCTTGTTTTGATCCTCTATTTTTATTCTATCATCGTTTATGGCCTCGGTTTTTATCTTGGTGGACTGATTGGATTTTTTCTCTTTGTCTGATGATTTTTTACTTTTCACTTTTGTTTGTTCCTCAATCTTCGATTGCTCACTTTGTTCTTTTTTAATTTTTTTTTCGACCTTATTTTTTCTTTTAAGATGAATTTTTGTGTCTCCTTTTGGTTCATCATTATCCCGCTTTTCTTTCTTCTCTTTTTTCTTACTTTCTTTATTTTCATCCTTTTCTTCATCGTGAGTTTTTGGTTTCTTCCTCCATTTTTTCTGTAGTTTTTTGTTCGTTTTTGCATCATCGTTTTTCTCATCAACTTTCATTGAATCAGGCTGATTCTGTAATTCTCTTGGTGTGTGCTTTTCATCTTGTTCGTTTTTTTCACTTATTTCATTCCTCTCCACTTTCACCTTTTGTTTTCCAGAGCCGTTTGGACTTTCTTTGTCTCTTTGTGTCGACTGGACATCGCCTTTCTGCGTATTTTCCAAGTTTTCACGAATTTCATCATTATTTTGATTCCTCTTAGATCCCTTGTTCACTTGTTCATCAAGATCTTGATGTCCAACATTGCTAGTACGTGTTTCAATAATTTTTGAAGTACTCTCTTCTTCCAAATTCTCAACGACAAATTTTTTCTTCTTTTCTTTTTTTATTTTTTCTTGATGTTTTTTTCCATCATCTTTTGCGGATTTACCCTGAGATTCTCCCTTCCTTTTGAGTTTGTCAAGTTCTCTCTCACTTTCTGTATAACTGATTTTGGTAAACTTCAGCTTGTTTTCATCTAATTTTTCAATGTGTTTTGTCTGAATATTTTTCTCATCTTCGTTATTGGACATTTTAATTTTTTCATTCTTTCCTTCTTCTTCCAGATTCTTGGATTTTAGCAATTCTTCTTTGGCTTTGCCATTATGTTTGTCATCTTTCTCCTTGTCTTTCGTTTTCTTAGCTGCCTCATCTGATTTCTTCTTCTTCTTTTCTTTTTTTGCATCCTTTTGAGATATTTCTGGCGGTTCATTTCCAGATTCAGATGCTTTTTTTTTCTTAGATTTCACTTTGTCTTCTCTTTCCTCGTGACCTTGGTCGATGATTTGTTTCTCTTTCAATTTAGCTTTTTCTTTCTTCTTATTTTCTTTTTCGTCTTTTGCAGAATTTTCATTTTCTGCTTGTTCTGTCTGACCATCCAAACTTTTGACATCTTTATCCGTTTCAATTCTATCGGATTTCTTTACTTTTTTCAATTTTTTGACTTTTTTCTTAGTCGTTCCATCTTCTAATTCGTTTTCATGTTTTGTTGCTAAGTCTCTTCCCTTCAATTCTGCGATTTTATCATTTTTTTCAGATTCTTCTTCCGGTTTGTTGTTCTCTTGCTTCGATTTCTTTTGTTTCTTCTTTTCTTTGTCTTTTGGATCACCTCCTCCACCCTCTTTGTCATCAAATTGTTTATCATGGACTTTGGGCTTTTTCTTCTCCAATTTTTCTTTCTTTTCCTTCTTTACTTTTTTGTCGTCTCCCTTGGAGCTAACTTGAACTTCTTTGTCTTCTGCTTTCTCATCTGGTCCTCTCTCTATATTATTTGAGGATTCGCGATTGCTTTCATGTTTCTTTTTGTCGTCACTCACTTCCTTAATGACTTTCTGATCATGGTCGTTTGATTTTGATTTTTGTTTCTCCGCTTTCTGCATCTTTTTATTCTCTGACTCACTTGCTTCTGGTTTCTCTTTATCATTTTTGTCTTTAGATGCCTTTACTCTATCTTTTTTTGATTTTTTTTCTTCCTTTTCAAGTTTTGATTTCTTTTTATCATCATCTTTATTTTTGGGCGGGAAAGTTCCATCCGTTTCATCTGGACTTCTTCTGAACAGTGCATGGTCTGAATGGTCATGACTCTCATTCTGATGACTACTATGAATCTCCTGTTGCTCAGAGGAGCTGCTCTTATGCTCTTCTGAGGGTTTTTTATTTTCTGATGATTGTATTTTTGGCTCGGGCAATATTTCATCTACTATTTCTTGAATCAATCCTTGTCCAGATTCAGAATTTGATTTTTCTTCTTGGTGGTCATGATCGTACACGGGAGAATGATGTTGAGAGTAAGTTTGCTCAGAGGAATGGCTTTTTTCTTCTTCTGATTTCCCTTCTGTATGCACAACTTTAATTGTTATAGTTTTCTCGACATTTCCTTCCGACAAACTTTCATCTTTTTGTTCTTTCTTCTCATGGTTTTCCAGGATTTCTTCCATCAATTCAGTGCCAATTTGCTCTTTCAGTGATTCTTGCGAATCGCGCTTCTCTTCTGAGGACGAACTGCTACTAGATGATTTACTATTTTTCTTCTTCTCCTCATTCCCTTCCTTGGTAGCATGCTCCTCTTTCAATACGTGAACAAGTGGTCTATCGAGGTTGGAATGACTGTGAGAGTCGTTTTCACCTTCATACACCACAATTCCATTTCCATGATGCGCCTCATTCTGAAACAATGTTTCTGACTGCATAGTATGACGTTCCAATAGTAGAGCTTTTTCCTTTTCCTCGCTAGATGAGTTGATCTTGGTTTCCAATAGTAAAACTTTTTTCTTCTCCTCACTAGACGAGTTGTTCTTGGTTTCCAACAGTACAACTTTTTCCTTGTCCTCACCAGATGAGTTTATCTTGGTTTCCAACACTACAACTTTTTCCTTCTCCTCGCTGGATGAGTTGGGCTTGGTTTCCAAGAGAACAACTTTTTCCTTCTCCTCACCAGACGAGTTGACCTTGGTTTCCAACAGTACAACTTTCTTCTTCTCCTCACTAGATGAGTTGGGCTTGGTTTCCAAGAGTACAACTTTTTCTTTGTCCTCACCAGATGAGTTCATCTTTGTTTCCAACAGTACAACTTTTTCCTTCTCCTCACTAGATGAGTTGGGCTTGGTTTCCAAGAGTACAACTTTTTCTTTGTCCTCACCAGATGAGTTCATCTTTGTTTCCAACAGTACAACTTTTTCCTTCTCCTCACTAGATGAGTTGGTCTTGGATTCTAAGAGCACAACTTTTTCTTTCTCCACACCAGATGAGTTGACCTTGGTTTCTAACAGTACAACTTTCTTTTTCTCCTCACTAGATGAGTTGTTTTTGGTCTCCTCTTCATGCTGAATCTTTTTTTTCTCGTCGCCACTTGAATTATGGTTTTCAATTACCTCTTGTATTTCCTCAAGAATTCCCATCTTTCTATTCTTCTCTTCACTAGAGGATTTATCAGAAATTTCTTTTACCGAATGTTCCACAATAATTGTTTGGGCCAGAAACTGATCTTCATGTAATTTATTTTCTGGAGACTTTGAGTGGTCTTTCTCATTGGAGGAGCGACTAATATCTCTTCTTGTGATATGTTCAACTACCACGGGCTCACTGAATATTAAACCAGTTTTTGGTGATGGTACTATGAGTAATTTTCCACCAAATTCATCCTCTTGTGAAGAGGAACTGCTATTTTTTGCCTGACCGCGGAATCTACCCATCAGGCCTCCAAAGAGGCCTCCTGCTGGACCTGGGCTTGGAGGAGTTGGACTCGGTGGAGGAGCCTCTACACGAGACTCCTTATCTTCTCTGCTAAATCTACTGCTGACAGTTTTCTTGAAACTTGTTACAACACCTTGGTTCGGAGGATTGGCACCCTGTAGAGGAGTGTCTGTATGAGACGATTTATCTTCTCTACTGAATTTACTACTAACCGTTCTTTTGAAAGACTGAAGGTATGTCTCTGGAGAAGAATTCTTCACCACCACTACAATATCCTCGTGTTTTTTGCTCTTGTCCTCTTCTGATGAGGATGATCGATCTTTTGTTTTTTCTTCCAATACAACAAGATCAGTTTTGATGGGTTCTGAAGATACTTTCACTTTGCTCTGTTCTGACTCTTCATTAGTTTTTGAACCCCAGGCCCATTTCATCATCGACTGAAGATAACCGTCTGCGGGCGGGTTCTGCGGTTCTTTGATCTCCTCTTTATGTTTCTTATGCTCCTCCGAGGATGATTCCCGACTTTTTGAGGTACGACCGTGTTCTTCAGATTTCGCACTTTTGTTCTCATTTTCTCTGATACTCGCACTAGCTGATTTTTCGATCCTTTGTTTGTCGCTGGATTCTTGAATATCTTTATGGTGATCAATATCGCTTATTAATTGAGCCTTTTCAGTAACCTCGATGGATGCAGAGCGACTTTTATCCACCACAGTAGACTCGACAATTTGTTTGTCGTCTTTATGTTCTTCGGAGAAATGAAATTCTTCGAACCTTTTACTTCCTTTATTAAGTTCGTATATTTGAATTTTATTTTTCCGTTCTTCCGAACTTCCTTTGTTCTTCTCACTTTTACTGTTGGAATTGTCTTTGATTTTTTCATTTTGAGTTGTTTTCTCTTCTTCTTTTCGACCAAAAGGGTTGCTCAGTAATTTTTGTTTCAGCTTTCCAAGAAAGCTACCTCCAGAATCTTTGGGAGCTTTTTGGGTTGAGGTTTCAACTACTATTGTTGTTGAAGAGTGATCGCCATTTGTATGGGATTCGTGCCAGACGTCATTGTTACCGTTTGTATCCTTTTCAAGTTTAATTTCGTATTCGTCTTTTGTGACGTGAGTGCTTGGCGAAACTTCCACATTAGATTTTTCCTCTTCTTCAGAGGAAGACTTGGAGCTCTCTTTGGTATCTTGCTTCTCGAGAGTCGTGTGGAAATTTTCATTTTGAATGTGAATCGTTGTTCCATCCTGTCGATTAACGTCAGTATTAAGACTGCCTCTCTCGTATTCGTCCGTAGAATGCTTCGTACCATCGACAATTCTAATACTCGATCGTTGTCTTTTCAACGGTTCGTTGACGATTTCTTCGCTCTTTGAATGTGACTCGGAACTAGAATTTTTTTGATTTTCTGTTCTGCTCGTCGATGGAAACGAAACCTCTTGTAATGCAATCCCACTAGTCGAGGGACGTTGTGAGTCTATCGTTCCTTGGGAAGAAGAACGTCTACTAAATTCTGCTAATTTCTCGCTGGACGTGAAAGAACAAGAACATTTCAACATTGGTACCTTCAGTGATTTTATTTTCTTGGAATCGTTGAAAGCAAATTGGACATTGTGCTCTTCGTAATTGCCGCCTTCTTTCTGTATTTTGATGAAATTGGATGTAAATAATGTATGCTTGATAGACGACGTCGTGAGTTTTAGTGTTTTGGCAAGACGGACGTAACAGTGTGTAGATTCTTTCTTGGACAGGCTCAGTGAGGAGTACCATTTGCCAGTACCACCTAAATAAATGACAGATATTGTTAAGTCTTGGACTTATCTACTGTTTAGCCCTCAGAATGGTCATATCGACTGGGAACCTCTTCCACGGGCTGTGACCATTTTTAAGGGCTTGGAAAAATTTTTCCAAGTTGATTACAGTCACCCTAGAACTTGAAGAAGAAGACGAAAACAAAGAACCTGACGAAGAAGACTTTCGCTGAGTTGAAATGGAGGAGAGTTTCCAAATTGAATAAAGCGAATTTCAGGCTGGTGAGAGGATTTGGACAATTTTATGCGAGCGAAGGCTCTGAGCTACTTCAAGAACTTGGCAAAATGTTTAAAGGATGCTTTTAAGTATTCGACGACATGTAAAAGAAAGAAACAGAAGAAGTGGTGGTAGAGACTTTTTTTGAGAATCCAACTTTTGAGATAGATAATATGAATAGGGACGGGGAACACGGAGAAAATTTGCTTCAATTTTCAGCCCTGAACAAGAAGAAGTAAAGTAATACTTTCAAGGTCGTGTGGAATTAAGTTAAAGTTGTTTCAATTGACGCAATTAATGGCACCAACCCCCTGAGTAGCGGAAGAGGTGAGCTGCTAGTCTTCGGTATAATATAAAATTTTGGCACTACCCATTCTTCATTCGATACTTCAAGCGTCACATCGAACCACTACCCCTAAATTAGCTTTGACAAGTCTCAAACCGGGAATATAATAGCAAGAAGGTTTATCACATTCGGTTTACCTTTTAAAAGCAAATCTTCCGCTTTTTGAGGTTCTAAGACCATTTGTTTCTTCTCTTTTCTTGAGAGTACCTTTTTTCCCGACTTCCTTCGCAACTCTTCACCTAGATCTCCATCGCAACCTGCGGTAAAGCTTGAGCTCAATAAACCGATTAGTATAAGCAACGATAATCTCTTTGTGAAAGTAGAAATTTTCATGCTTCCAGAAAATGAATTCAGCGATACGAATGACAAAGCATATTATTTATATACGTCGAGCGTATAAGAATTCTGAAACTAAATGAAAATCGAAGATTACGTCAACAACAGATGCGAAGCAGAAAAGTACATAAAGATTGTTTTGAGGAATCTTTCCCGATTATTTGAACGGTTAGAACGAAGAGCAGCCACTTCGCTAGAATTCTGCATTATTATTTCGTCGTACTTAATCAGAGAACGTCAATGACTGGTGCTAACGAAATTCTGCGGATAAATCAGTAATTTTTGCGAGATGAGCACAATTTCATGTAAAATTTGAACGATAGTCTCTCTGCTCTCCGCTGGAGGTGGCATACATCAATGAAAATGGATAAAAAGTAAAATCAATTCAAGAACTTATTTTCCCTGCCGGACCCCCAAGAAAAAAGAGTCACATGAAGACCCCAATGTCAACTCTATAGAATAAATATCTTACCAGACTGACTTCGAGATTTTGTTCTTGTGCTACAGGTGGACGAGAGACCAGAAGCAGTACATTTAGGCAACACCTTATCTTGCTTTTATCGAGAGCATGGGTCAATCATGGAAATATTCGGATTGCCTTATACAAGACAGTAACACAGAATCAGAATTCGAAGTGTTCATTCGTATGTGCTTGAAGCGACTTGCTGTGAAGCTAAATCACGGCTATCTGCAAGATGGCTTCCTGGTATTTTCCTAGGGGAAATATATAAGTGTACGTCTCATAAAATTATATTGACCGTCAGTTCCCCTCCCGCGATGGAAAAAAAATGACACGACATTGAAACCATGACGAACGCCATAAATGCATGCCAGCACATTGTTCTGCATGTTCGCATATGTGTGCATTATATGGGAATGTGTGCACTACTTACATTATGTATTTGTACATTTCAATGGATTCTGAGTGTTTTGATTTTGTGAGCACAATTTGTATAAAGATGTGTGCATTAATTACTTCATGGATGTCCATTGTCTGCTTCATAGGATTTCCAGTGTTTTGGGTCTTGAGTGCACAACTTATATGAGGGTATGTGCACTACTTACTTTGTGTATTTGTTTGTTTTATAGGATTTCTAGTGTTTTTGGTCTCAAGTGCACAACTTATTGGAGGATGTGTGCACTACTTACTTTGTTTATTTGTTTGTTTCGATGGATTCCAAGTATTGGCATGCAAATTCGATTGAAACTTTGTACCGTCCTTCAGGAAGCTAAAAACATCCCCGTGGGTCAAAAATGTAAGCGCGGCCGCCTCTCCAAAGCGAAGCAAGCGTTACTATCGCAATAAAACAAACGCTCTTCTGTAGTGAATGTAGCTCGTAGGCTATAAAGTTATTTTTATCTGTGCAATACATTTCATAGGCATGTAAATTTTTTTTGTCCGTATAATACATTTCTTAGGCGTGTCAATTTTGTTTCCTTGGCGTGTTATCGATAGGCGGGCAATTTCGTTTTTTGAGACGTGCGATTAAATGTAATCCTTTTCCTAGCACCGCAAACAAACGAAGAGAGAGAAGGTCAAAAGACGCAAATTTTTGCGACCAATGTTGAGACGAATGCCGGAAATCATCCACGAGAAAGAATTTGTGGCAAGTTATCATTTCCGTTGGATTCAATTTTTAACATTTTCAATGTCCTTACTAGAAAATTGCTTCCTTTACAGATAAAAGACAATTTTCTCATTGCACGCGAGTTAATTCTCGTACAAGCAAAAAAAATTACGGTCGAAAGAGTGATCTCGAGAAATACCAATATTACGGAGGTGTTCAGAATGTATTCGCCCATTCTGCACATGAGACCCACTCCAGACCACCGTTGGAATCCGCGAGTTCAAGTTGTACCCCGTAGATGGACTTGGAATCTTCTAACCCTCGACCTACTCCAGGAAACTGCGAGTCCGAGTTCGAGTTTACCAGTACTAACATATTATAGTATATTAGTCTAGCTTCAATCTAGGCTTAATGCAGTCAACTAGAGTATATTAGACCGAGTGGCTTCTCTTCTCCTTCTTCGTCGTCCTGCTAGGATCCAAGCGTCGTGAACCATATGATCATCACTTCCAGGATAATTCCTGCCATTTCTCTCGATCTTCTGTGGTTCGGGGACATTCGATGAATCCCTTTCCCGTTAGCTGTGGGATCTGTTCGATGTACTTGTTAGGTGAGCGTCCTCGTCCTCTTGCGCCTGGAACATTTCCCTGCAGTGCCGTCCTCTCTAGGGGTTCTGAGCCGCGTCGCATGACCGAGTGGCTTCTCTTCTCCTTCTTCGTCGTCCTGCTAGGATCCAAGCGTCGTGAACCATATGATCATCACTTCCAGGGTAATTCTCGCCATTTCTCTCGATCTTTTGTAGTTCGCGGACATTCGATGAATCCCTTTCCCGTTAGATGTGTACTTGTTAGATGAGCGTCCTCGTTCTCTTGCGCCTGGAACATTTCCCTGCAGTACCGTCCTCTCTAGGGATTCTGAGCCGCGCCGCATGATATGACCAAAGAAACTCAAAATCCGACGTTGAATCGTTGGTAGAAGTCTTTCCTGCGTATTGACATTCAGTTTCCCGAGTACGGATTTATTGGTTTGTTTTGCAGTCCACGGTATGCGCAGCATTCGTCTCCAGCAGAACATTTCAAGGGTTTCTATTCTCCCTCTGCACTTGGCATTCACTGTCCACGTTTCGCATGCATATGTGGCAATCGGGAACACCAGCGTCCGCACTATCCTGATTTTGGTGGTCTTGGAGATATGTCTGCTCCGCCAGACGCATGTAAGTTGCACCATTGCCGTTCTGGCTGTCGCTAGCCGACGTTTGATTTTCGGTGTGCAGTCACCCTTGTTTGTGATCAGAGCTCCTAGGTACACAAGTTGGTTTTTCACTTCAATTCCGCACAGTTTCCCAGAAGTTGCTAGAGGTGGAAGCATGTTAGCACACAGTCAACTAGACTGTATTAGCAATAAACTAGGTGTGGCAAGCAACCTAATCCAGAAATCTGCTAAGCTGAAAGAAAAAAAGAGAAGTACAATGTTGGTGACGTCACAAACTAATGACGTGACAAATGTTGATGACATCAAAGGCTTGATGACGTCACAGACAAATTCAAGCTGATGACTTCACGGATGGGGATGACGTCATAAGTAGATTCATTGGACGAAGATGAGATGACGTCACAAAGAGTGAAAATATACTCAACAGAGAAAAGAAATGCAAAACAGCAGGAAATTTTTTCACAAGGGTAAGGAAATTGCAAAAACCGAAAAAAAAAAAAATTTGAAGAATGTTTAAACTGGTCGATGTCTTTACTGTGCCTTTATACGCGATTGAAAATTAGCAAGTCTGGGACTGGGTTTTCTCTTTTTAATGGCTTTACCACCACCTTAGCTGTCTTTTGGAAATCTATCAGTCCAAGTCCGAATTGATTTTCCTTTCTTTCAGAAAATTTGCCACGGAATTTTCCAGAATAGCTAGTTTATTATACTACTCCAAGAATGAGGGCGAACGAGGGGAGCGAGTGAGTCCCCAAAAGCTAGTTAGCTTAACATACAGTATTGTGGCGTATACGAGAGCGCGATAAAGTCAACAGGATAATGCATGAATGGTGAAGAATCAGGAAAAGACGAGAAGGATAAGTTGTATAATTCCACCGCCGTCTAGAACCTTAAGGAAATATCCTGGTTGTAGACGATTTTCTTTACAAAATGGATTGAAGTGTTTGCGCTCCCAAATCAAGAAGCCACAACTGTTGCAAATGCATTGGTCGAAAACAGGATAACGCGCTTTGGAGTACATTTGGAACTACATACTGACCAAGGGCGAAATTTTCAATCAAAAGTATTTGGAGAAGTGGCAAGAATATTGGGATTAAGAAGAACTGATACCACACCCCTCCACCCACAGTCTGTTGGCATGGTGGGACGATTCAACCGTACTCTGCAAACAGAAAAACTGGAGCGCAAATTGTTCCCCTCAGTTGTGTATAAAAAGTGACAAATTTTTTTCAACAGACATTATGAGCCGAAAGTTCTGCTCGATGAGGCGAACGCAAAAGCAGATAAAAATTTAGAACGGGCTGTAACAGCTGAAAATTAATTGGTTGCGTTAGAAGGATGGGTGGGTGCGATTAAGGACGTAGAGTCCTTGACAAGTTTTTCTCTAGTTTTGTCAAACCATACCTCCCCCTGAAGCTGCCAGGAAAACGATATACAACCGCTCAGTTGAAACAAGCGTACATTGATTTTTAGAAGACCAAAATAATGTCGTCGCAGTCAAGCTGATGCTCAATTTTCCGAAACAAAAAGCTCATGAAGTAGCAGAGACATACCTGTGCTTTTTTGGAAAATTATCTTGGTACGACCATACGTTGTATGGGGCTTTAATGAAAACTCGCAAGTGCTCCGGTCTAGTTCAACTTATTCAATCTATCCCCGCAATTTTGGAAAATCTGGAAAAAGATAACTTAGAGAAAATATTGATGGTTTTCATTAGGCATAATAAATTCTGGAAAAAATTTAATCATGAAATCTAAAATTTACTACTTTTTTATCTCTCGTGCTCCATTAAAGAAATTATGAGCCACAAATTCACAATACTTCTAGATACACGTCAAACACGCGAACACCTTTTGCAATCACATTTAATGCGAGGGCACAATTAATCACAACAACTTCTAATTCAATACTGATCGTTATTCCGGCTGTTTCTCGGGCTTATATATCTGAGGACGCTATTCTAGATATTTCCTTAAGATTCTAGACGGTGGTCGAATTATGCAACTTATCCTTCTCGAATGTTCCCGATTCTTCGCCATTCATAATACATTCCCTTTATGGCGCTCTCGTATACGCCACTAGACTGAGAATGGGGACGAGCTAGCGGAAGTAGCGTAGTATACAAATGAAGAAGGAAAGATCGACATCAATCAAGAAATGAGGATCGAAAGCGGCGAGCTTATGGGTTGGAGGATAGAAAAATGAGGCATGAATATTTAACATCTATACAGGTATTTTTACGAAAAATACCAAACTATGCACGCCACCAGAAATGGAGATAGAAAGGTCTCTAAAAAGTTGATGGAAGCTCTCCCTACCTCAATAGTAAACTCAGTGGTTGGATACTGACTGTTGAAGAAGGTGAGAAAAAATTAAAGATCGGAAATGAAGTCACTCCAGAGGCATAAGACATAATCCACATATTGATGCCAATAAACAATGTAAGGAAGGAGGTGAGAACCAGAATCAAAGTCTTCGTACAATGATAAAACGCCCAAAGACGTATACATGATTCAATATTTTTCCACGGATGGGAGAAATTCACTCTTTTTAGCTTTAAACTAGACGTAATTATGCTACACCAACTTTAAACTTGGCCTAGCGTATGCCTAAAACTAGACCATACTGGGCTTACACTAGGCTTAGCATACAATGCACCAGAGTAAACTAGGCTTCTGTTTCCTTCCTTTGAATCCTCGACCATAGACTGTGGACCCGAGAGAGAAAGAAAAAGAAGGAAAAAAAAATCTTAAGTGAAATCACACGCAGATCAAGCTGATGTCGTCAAGAACAAATGACGTCATGGTTGTTGATGACGCCACAAAGAGGTTTAGGTTGGTTTGCGTAATTTTAATGTCTTCACTGGCATCGGCAACCCAGCCGTCCAATGGAAATCTGCGAATCCAAGTCCGAGTTGATCTTCCTGCGCTGAAAATTGGCGAAGAATCCTTGACTTGATCCAGAATAGTTAGGTAGCTTAGTAGTAGATTAGACCAAGAATAAATTTCTGAAAGCTAGTTTGAGTTGGTTGATATTTTTACTGTGCCTTTATCCGTTATCAAAAATAATTTCGTCTCGACTGGTACAGCTCAAGCACCTATAAAAATAAGACATTAAAAATGATCTTTATTTAGTTGGCTCCGTCAGAATATTTCAATCATTTTATAAAGTATTTTTGAAAAGCTTAAATGAGAATTAGTAAAGATGGCACTATGCTTAATTGTAATAGATGACATATGATTGAGATATATTCAAACAATGCATGTATGGTTTTCAGAGAATCTCAAATTCACGATAGAAAGGGTAATCAACCACGTATGCACACGGTGGGATGTAGAAAATGAAATTCGATTTCCATCGATCACCTCGTGGAATCGAGTGGTGAACGGGGTTTGGAGGCACAAGAAACAGACCATCAGATAGATTATATTCTGCCTTGAGAATTAGAGGGAAAACGTTGAGTTTCCAAACAGAATTTGACCCGAGAGTTCTGTCGAAGACTCGCTATAAATGCTTCCCACAATTACATGTTCATCATTCAGGTCGGAGTAAGTGTGTATGAGTCCATAAATCATATTATTACACACGGTTAAATGAACTGTATTTGTCATAAGCCATATTAGAAAATAAGTGTTATGACCTCTAGCTGCGAATGGGCTTCCAAGCGTATATTCAAAATTACTTTCTCGTTAGTTCATAGCACACGTGTTAATTTTGTGCACTTACCATTATAACAGAAAAAAAAAAAAAAAAAAAACATTTTGAAGGCGCAAATTGGGTTTTATTAATCAGTTTCTTCCAATATGTCCCCTTTCATTAGTCGTATCGTTGAGACACACATGTTTTCGAATGTCGCGTAGACTTATACCAATTTGCGAATAACAAAACACAATACTGTGCAACCACTTGCTCTATTTCTGGTTCGTAAACCGTTTTGCCATGTGTAAACCGAACGTTAGTTTTTGGTTATGTCTCTTATCCGCAATAATTGCCGCGTCAGTGCGGTGTGAGAGCGACGAGCAAGAACCTATTCCAGAACTGAATGACTTCGAGGAAGCCTATAGATTATTCGAGTACTCCAAGAGCACGTTGAATCCATTAGCGTCGTTTCCCTTCATCTCGACGACTAACAAACAAATAGCGGAGTATTTGTTGTTGAGTGGTGAGTATATGTCTAATTTAGAACTAAGTAATACGATTTCTCTCATACCATACACGCGAATACTTCTCAAATCGGACATATTTCGAAATTCATACCGGCACTATCTGTAGTTTTATATCGTTGAAGATAAATTAGTAAGAAATGAAACATGAGAAAATTACAATCGATGGTTGCTTGGAGGAAACAGTATGTATTCAAGTAGTAGGGTTTGGAAACTTACCGAATCTTGTGATGAACACACATGAAACGGAAGATTCAAGACTATGCGCAAATCAGAGAAGAAAGACTTTCCTGTAGGATAGGATCTCAACGTCGATGAATAAGATAATTAATCTTAAAGAAGAGCTACTGGTCTTAAGCTCCATTATACAGACACATACAAGTAGCTGGACAGTCAGAATTTTTGTCGGTTTCTTGTTGGACTGTGAAGGACCACCGATTTTTGATTGAGCAATTAATAATGAAGATTCAGTTGCCTAGTAACAATTGATGACAAGTCGCTAAGATACACACAGGACGGCTAATGGGGAATAATATGGAGGAATTTCGGAGAGCCAGGTGTGAGAATAAGAATCACGTAGGCAGTAATGGTGAGGAAATCGGGAAGGGGCCCAGCCGAGGCGCCGGAGGATGATCAGTTTTCGTTGGAGGAAATCTAAAATACCATTTTTTTCTCTTTTAATGGTTTGAGTCCATTGAGTAAAGTATGCCAAAAAGTTGCTAGATCATAGGACTTTGAAATAGCCTTCCAAACGATGAAGGCAGCTTGAATCCTGGGAAAAGGGACAAATAGCATGCACATGGGCTACAGGATAAGAGAGCATGGGTGCAACCGGCTAGAAAAAATGGGGCACTTAACAACTCAAATGTATTCAAAGTGAGGAATGCCAAGAATGAAATGGGAGAAAAAAAATGGATAATATGAGACTTGGTTCCGAGCGAAATCAGTAAGCGTCAAAATATCAATCTGCAGATATGGGTGTTCCTCCATCTTGGGAAATACCCATACCTGCATATTGATATTTTGACGCTTACTAATGTTTCTTGGTATCAGGTCACATATTTAGCTCAGGGATAAACATGGAGGTGGAGTTTTTCAACCAGTGGAAGTATGGAGCTCAATGCATATCTCATGGTAGGTCTTGATTTGGAGCCCCCTCCAAAGTGCAGCGGCTGATTGGGGAACTTGATGTATACAATATTTTTTGTAAGCCGATACACCTTGTGAGTAGTTTTTCACATATGAGCAGTTCTAACTGGGTATTACGAGAGGGTGGATACTCATGGAACCGTGGATTTAAAAACTCAAGTTCTTTATTGAAGTTCAACGAAGGGTAACAGGGAACCTGTTTCATAGGGCACGTGGGGTCTGAAAAATTTTGACTCATCAGATCTACAACGCCATCGAATTGTGACGTCACAGGCCCGGACTTTGGAGCTACAGATAATAGGAGGGGACTTGAAAAAATGCCGACCTCCAAGCGATACGAGGGGAACTTAGAATACCTTAGAAGGACCGTCTCGAGTCTTGTGGTGTTTGGAGGGTTGCATATCTGGCTCATTGAAGGGGCTAAGTCAATTGGTGTATGAAGCATTGCATATCTAGTTATTGGAAGGGGCTACCTTTCAGGCTATACCACACCGACCACCGAGCTATATTTGATAGGAGGGGGACTTGGAAAATTTTCCAGACTTCGAGATATGTCGGCCAGCCGGACGGCGGAGTTTTTTTCTGAAAACCCCACCGATAAAACAGGTTCCCTATTGAAAAAAAATAGGGTCAAGTTAGAGATGGTTACAATTAAGGCTAGGGCTACTCAAACTTCGAGACGTCGCGGACTCCTTTGGGATTATTTTGATTTTTTGCGGACCCTCTAATATTTGAAAAGAAAAAAATTTTAATGCATAAGGATTCCTTTTTTATATGTGTGCAGTGTGCACCGAGGTAACCTGCCATTCTTCGACTTTAATCTTTCAAAATGACTTGGATATATCCGTTAACACTTTTTCATATAAGATATGCAGAGATGACGTCACAGGTTGATGTTATCACTAAGGATGGAGTGAACGTCACGTGAGGAGAGTGTATGTATATGCTTTAAGGTTAGGGGTGATGACGTCAACAAGTTTAAACATATTCTACGCGGGGTCTTTTCGAAAATTTTGGCATCCTGCCTTCCGCCGTCCAGTGACTGGCGAAAACTGACCTAGGACGTGATCAGATCGTGTCATAACGGGTCGAAAATTCTCCAAGCCCCTTTCCTGTCCTATGGCTTGAAATTCCGACTTTCAAGCATTACTTTGTGCTAGGAAAGGAAATTGAAAAATTTCGACTTTGAACCATAATGTAATAAGGAGGGGAAAATTTCATTTTCGATTTGAGAAATTTCTGTCCAACCTTGATTTTCCATCATTTGAATTTCATTTTTGTGATGCAGTCGCTTGTGTATTTGAGGAACTATCGAATTACTCCAAAACTGCGAGTTCGTCTAGTCAAGTGGAAGAGCTTGGTATTTTTTCACCTTCCCATGATGTTTTTGTTAAGTTTTTATTAAATTGTAATGTTATAATCAGGGAGGATGGGGTTATGACGTTGAATGCAAAAGCATCTATTTTTGAACCAAGAGGATAGTTTCTATTTTGTATCTACTCTTATAGATTTTAGTTCATTTATTTGATTCTATTTGTAGCTCTATCGAAATGAGCCAAATTTTTTCAGCTTTTCCCTAGCTTCCCTGATTCCTGCAAAATAGAAAATGCACCGCTTGTGTGTTCAGATTTCAGACCAGATTGGCTTTGCCGAAAAATTGACAACGATAAGAAAGATTGGTTCCGGTTTCAGTTCCGCTGTTCAGCGTAGAAGCCTGTAGTGCAGTCATCCAATGGAGATGAATACAAACTAGAGAATAGGTATCTTCAGCAAATATGTCAAAGCCTCAATTCTCTTGATCGTTTCATCTAAACTCACCTATTGATCAGACGAAAAAATTAAAGTCAGCTGAATTTTCCCGAATGCCGAAAGCTAAATTTTTGAAGTCGTAAGTTTGAGCCGAAAGCCGAAGCTGAGATTTTCGGCTGCAACACTCTGCCCCGAGCCCCCTTTCTTTATGACGTCATCAACCGTGACCCCGAGCCTGATTCTGGAATTCGCGAATTCAATCCACCTGCCCTCATCCAGGCTGTCGATAAATGGTTTTGTATGGGCTATTGAAGACTACTCTTATGTTAATGGAAGCTAATAATTGGCCTCGTATAGTTTAGTATTCTGTATAGCCCAATATAATGGAGGTTAAGGAGCAGTACCTCGAATAAGATTGAATCCTCAAAGGTACGAGCCATTATATAATTGAGGGTTGGATGGCACATAGGCACGTAACAAAAACAAAGATAGTCTCGAAATCACTATAATATTGAAACTCATAAAATACACGAAAAGAAAATATTATTAAAAAAATTATTATTAAAATCCAAAAACTGAAACACAAAACAATAACGAGAAATTTTGGTCAAAAAACGGTCGAGATAAAAAACAAAATAATGGATTCAAAATGTTTAGAAAGAAAAAGTTATAAAAAAGTTAAAATGAAAGGCTTTAATTGAAAAATATATTGGAGTCACGGTTAAAAATTTTAAAACAATCGAACAAATTTACTATCAAAAAAAGGGGGGGAGAGGATGTCGAGACTAATTATCATTCACGACCGGTTTCGGACGTAGCGGGACGACCATCATCTGGTGAGAATAAGTATACAACTCTGAAATCTGCAAGTATGACGTCATCAGCCGTGACCCGGAGGCGCAGTGACTGTTGGGAGGCTTACTAGCAGAGTGAGTGAACCCGAGAATAGAAAAGCGTAAGTAAAGGAGCCTAAGCTGATGACGTCATTATTTTGTAACATCATAACCATCATGGCTACCTGTGACGTCATCAGCACTCATAATGTTGAGTAATAGAAGAGAGTAAAGCTGATGACGTCATTAGTATTCATTATGGTGAATAATAGAAGAGAGTGAGGAAGAAAGAGTTGAAGCCCAAGCTGATGACGTCATTAGCTCGTAAGATCATGTCCGCCCATAATGGCTCCTTGTGACGTCATCAGTATTCATACCGATGAGTAATAGAAGAGAGAGAGAGAGAGAGAGAGAGAGTGTGTGTAATCGAGTTTCAAAAAACTGAGAAAAGTTGCAGTTGGCCAATGCAAGTATTCAAAGTATGCGTGCGATCTTCGATTTGATGCAGAAAATCATCTTTCCAAATACTGGTTATTAACACCAAGACCTAATGACTGGCGAAATGAAGCGCAAAAGGGCTAAAAACGAATATCTGTACGTGGAAAAGTTTTGGAGATCGATCTCACAGCCCTATAACAGAGAGGGGTTTGGGGGTGAATAGCTGTCTAAGAATATTATCGTGTTTTTTTTCGTTCGAAAAGAATTGGTAAGTATGGTTAGGAGTCCAAGACAAGGTTCTTCAAAGAACCACGGTCGTTTGTGGCTTTGATGTGTAAGCATTGTAATCACAGACTTTGTAGAGGAGAAAGCTAAATGAAGAATAAGATGGTAACAAAACAACTTGGCGAGTGACGTCATACAACTTCAGCACATATAGCAGTCTATTTTTGCAGCATAATATACACTACAATCTGTTCCTCTATGTTCTATATTTACCTAATTTTGATTACAATAATTTTGTTGACAGTTGGAACAGGAAAATGGAGAAAACCCATACTAAGCGTGAACCGAGCTGCGATGGAGCAACCAGCGTGCGTCGTACATCGTTATTTCAAAGATGGAAGCATTAAACATGATCTTTTCAGCGAAAAAAGCATTAGAATCAAAAAAGAATTCGGATCTTACGAAGACCACACGATCGCCTTTCAATACAATTGGCACGCGAATAAAAAGAAGATCGACATGCTCAAATGCCCGTGCATTTTTGGGAGTAGAGGACGCTCGTCTCGAGACCCCAGTGATGTACCGAAATTCATCGACGATGACCAACTCAGAGTGTTGGAGAAAACTGGAAAAAGACAAACACTGCGGGTAGTTCAGACGACAAAAATCTTGCCCCGATATGGACTCGCTCTTCCGAAGAAGAACCGCAACAGCGCAAACGCACCCAATATCGACGCGTATCCTTACCAGTCGTCCGAGGAGGACTCTTATCGCGCTGAGTCGTTGCGATTACTCGAAAAAGTATCGGCGAGACGTTTGTTGGGTAGAGATATTTGCATCAATGGCCACGTATTTTTAAGCAAGGGCATTAACGGAGATAACTCGTATTTTGTTTTCGCGAGAGATCGAGGATTTTTAAGAGTTGTGGCGCATTTAGTTTTGAGATAAACTTTTCCGCAATACCTGAGCGTGTTCCCCATTGCGAACCATGATGAATAGTTATTAGATTTCAAAAAGGTGTGAGTTCACAGTCATGAACACCCTCTTCTCGCATCCTGGACGGCATCACGTCCCAGTGAGAAACTAAAAATTAATACATAAAGGAACTTCCATCTTTCTAAAATCTAATAAATATTCTTGTAACTTACGTAATATTATATTTTATTCAGATCATCTGCTTCTACTAAATAAAAATGGCAATTATGAAAACGAGAAAATAACTCTTTTCGACAAATTTGTAAAACTTTTCCAACAGCGAAATGTCCACAAATTTTATTTTCCAATAAGTACAAAGAGTGAGAAGACAAAAGAAATACACAAGATCAAGGAATCATCTACATTCGTTATTCAAAAACAGTTGTATCCACAAATATTACTGCTTTGTATTTTTAAGTGAGTGTGTAAGTGTACGTCATACGAGAAAACAAAATACACGAAAACAGTATTGGAATATATGTATTCTCTTCTTCCAAAATTCAATCCTAAGGAGATGGATTCATTAAAATGGCTTCATTTATTCTTTATAACAATTATGTTGAATTCACGATCGACGCTGTGTCCCAGTGGCAGAGAAGGAGAGAACAGCACTCGAGGAGAAGACGACGAAGATGGAGAAAGCGATGATGACAGTAACTACAGTGCTTCACCATCGAATAAGACGAAATGCCCTTCTTGTTTCGGAAAATTAGCATCTCTAAAGCGGAAAAAACCAGGTACACAACTGGATACGGTGGAAGTGGAGGAACTTCTAGCGAAAAGTAAGATTGTCATTCATCAAACACAAACTGACGATTCCTATTTGCAACGTTTAGGTATTAATGAGAAATATGTATTCAGAAAAGAAAAGACGAAAGAATTTGCTAGAGATTTGTGGGTGAAATTGTGCTAAATTTTGAGAGCCCAAATGATTCTGGAATAGGATACTCATAATAGGTTTCAAATGAAGTAGGTGTCTTAAAAATTATTCGGTAGGTCATTTTGCTCAGCTTCTTCGAACTTAAATGCAACTTCAACAAAAATTAGTTGTAGTAAGTTATCCTGGTTTGAAAATTTTACGTAACTTTTTCGGGTCTCTTCAAGTCTTCATCATTCAAATCGTTACACTTTTGTCTGACAATGGAAGCGAGCGCCAGTAAATATTAGATGAATTGAATTCGACCAATTTACGAGCAAAAAGCAAAGACAATACGTCTTCTTAAGGTTGATACTTGAATGATTGGGAGGTCAAAGAGTCTGCGAGGGGTCGATGTTTCAACGAAGAACCTGTTTTTTGGGACGATCTTCTGGTGAAAACGCTCACCGCCAGCCAAAAGCGCGAGCCAGGCTCTTGTGAGTAACTGTGGTACCGATGGCGTGTGGAGGCTCTAAATTATTTCAGAGACTTGAAAGAATTCTCGAAGGTTGAAGACTTGAACAAAAAGAGGAAAGGAGAAGAAATAAGAAGAAAGAAAGAAAAAGAGGAAAACAATCGTAGTTAGAGGCGGTTTTTTCTAGGAAAAATTATACACTCCGAAAAGTAGACGAACGTAAAATAGCTCATTCTTTAATCTAGCAAATTCTTGCTCATAGGTCTCTCCATGAGATTTTGGAAATTCTGCAATGAAGGCACATTTACCTAGCTTGAAGATCCACAAAACTTCTCGAAGAAACCGTCACGATTTTGTTACTATGACGCCATCAATGACTTTACCCTCATTTTTTACCCAGGGTGTAGTATGACGTCATCGGCAGCGTTGACTTGATGGAGCCTGTACATTATGTAGAGGAAGTGGAACGCGTGCTTGCTAGCCGCACATCGCAATGTAAATCAGAACTTTGGCCTGTTTATCTGTTTCTATATGTCCTCTCATATCTCAAGAACCACACGAGCGACCGCTTTCAAACTTTCACGATTTATTCGTCTTATTCTTTTGGCCGTGAATGAGAATTTCAACTCCCATAAAAGAAAGTAATTCCAAAACACCGTGACTCAGTACAGAACTTTACATAGCTTCCCCAAAGCCACGTAGAGTAGCATTTTATACACTTCAATATGAGACCGATCTCGATTTTTTCGATCATATTGAATTGATTGTATCTATTATATCGACTCTTAATACATCCATTTTGTCATTATGGTATCATAGTAAGTTGCTCCTTGACCATTATTTCTTAGCTTGGTATAAAGCTTTCTATGTGATCTTTGGCTAATTGGTTGACAAGTTCATTACTGAACAAATATGTTAGGTTACGATAGCTCAATGGGCTCACTCGCTCCGGTCGTTCATCCCTATTCTTCGCCTAACATTATGTATAACAGACTTAATGTTTGTTGGGCTGAGTAGCTTACGGGCTCCAAGTCCCTAAAGTACCTCAAGATCACTGTTGACGTCGTCGACTGTAACAAAAAACTTACGAGTTCTTCAACAGAGTTAAACAAGGGGTGACAAAGAACCTATTTCATGGGGTACGTAACATATTGTGACCCCGTCTACAGAAACCCGTCTTAGCGTTGAATATCGATCAGGAGAAAAGGACCTTTTACAAGGGACGGAAAACTCCTTTTCTCCTGAAAAGGCGGGTTTCTGTAGACGGAGTCACGAAAAATGTTAACGTACCAGATCTATGACGTCATCAAACTGTGACGTCATAAGCCCAGACTTTGGAGCTACCTATATATAATAGGAGGGGACTTGAAAAAACTTTTTCAACTTGTGAGCTTTATATGATAGGAGGGGGACTTACAATACTTTGAAAGGACGTTCTGAGTAGTATGGTGTTTGAAGCGTTGCATAGCTGACTCATTGAAGGGGCTAAGTCAATTGGTGTATGAAGCATTGCATATCTAGTTACTCGAAGGAGCTATCTTTTAGGCTATAAATACGAACCACCGAGCTTTGCCGGAATGTGGACGTTTTTTCTGAAAGACCCCGCGATAAAACAGGTTCCCTGTTAGAACCGTGACAATTAAAGGGAACAAAACGACCAAGTCAGCCGAAGGTACAGTATATGATGCCCCTCGTATGTGAGGCCAAGTATGTAGCCTAGTATACTGTATGTTAGACTTATAGCATGATGAAAGTAACCAAAGTCGATATTATAGACTAGTACAAATTTTAATAGTTTTGGCACTGCCTCTCACAAATTTCGTGACAATTTTCGCAGGAGTGCAGCTCCAGCCTTCAGCCTAGAATAGGCCTATGCTGGGTCTAGTACAGCCCAATATACTGCATGGTAGGCCTGTGGTATACTGAAAGTAGCCAGGATCGATATTACAGCCTATTATATGCATAGTTTATTGAAAAGTAGGAAAGGTCGATATTTAAGTAGGTCAATGTTGCTGAAGACCTCATCGACTGCAACAAAAAACCTTGACGATTCAAGAGGGTAGGGCAATCTATTTAGCTAAACATACAGTACAGGAAGCCCCTCGTATGTCAGGCCAAGTATGGCCTACTGTACTGAAAGTTAGGTCAGTAGCATTATACGCTAGGATAGGCCTAGCGTGTGTATACTTTTACTAGGAAGACCCTGAAATAGAATCGACACGTTGTTCTAATTTATGGTTATTCATATTACAAGAAGAGTGTACACCCGAAGGTGTAGCAAATTATATTGAACCACAAGAGAAACAGCCGCTAAACGTTTCCGGTTAAACAACCATCATCGGAGCGTGAACGAAAGCGACTGAATCCAACATCAACAAGGACAGAGGGAGTTAACCAGAAGATCATGATTTAACCAGCGAGTCATCGAAGTTTGAATCATTCTCATATGCTAGCTCAATGAGACCCTCTTCAGGAATGAACCTGTTTAAAACCGTGAAGTCATCGTTATTCCGGTGTCGTATGATTTCTATATTTTCTAAAGTCAGCCGTTTAAAATATGAGTTCTCCCTATGGAGGAGGATACCAGAGCCTTCCTTGAATTTATGGCCAATCTCGAGTAGATGATCAGCAAAAGCCGATTCACCCAAATTACCCTTCTCCCACGCTTTTTTATGCTCCTCAATTCTTATTTGGAGCTGACGCCCAGTGATCCCTATATAAATACCTTGGCAATCGTTGCAAGCTATACTGTATACCCCACTTCGCTCGACTGGAGGAATCGGGTCCTTCAATTTCACAAATAAACTTTTTACAGTATTGACATTATAAAACGCCGGCCGGAACCCAAAATGACCGAGTACCCCACCCAACTTCAACGAAAACCTGCCCAAGTAAGGGAGTTTAATCCAACGTTTTCTACTGTTGTGCAAATCCCTCGGGAGGGAGGTGGTAGAATCGAGGCATTTTCTCGTAAGCCTCCTTCGGACCATTAAATCAATGTCCGCTCGAACTTGGTTCACTCTGGCCAGGTACTTAATCGTCCCTAGTTCCTTCTGGAAAGCATCCTGACTCAAGGGAATACTAGTCGGTCGATGTATCAAACTATTGAAGGTAGCCATCTTGTGTGCAGCGGGACAGAAAGATGACCCATGGATTGTTATATCAGTCGAAGTTTCTTTTCTATAAATACCAAATTCATGGACACCATCTCTAATAAATATGGACAAATCCAAGAAATTTATTAATAATCCGCCAACTTCCAGAGTGAATTTTATGGAAGGATATCGGCCATTTAAGTGAGAAAGGAACTCACTAAGGAGTTCCACTAGGCCAGTCCACGCGCACAATATGTCGTCTACATACCTATGCCAGTAAAAGACGTAATTTAGAAGTACCTGGCCCGAAGAAAACAATTCGACTTCAAATCTAGACATGAAAACCTCCGATATTAATGAGTCCAAAGAGGACCCAATAGGGATCCCCACTTCTTCTGGGAATTCGAAAAATTTACCCTCAAATTTACAAAAATTAAGAGTCCAACAAACTCTCAGAAGGTCGAAGAGTTCTACCAATTCCTCATAAGGGACACCAGTTTTTACAAGCAATTCACCCATATGTTGGATTGCGACAGCCTTCGGGATGTGACGAAATAATCCCACCATATCAAAGGAACATAAAATCGTTTCCTCAGGGAGGCTTATATCCTTCAACCTCTCCGTCAACGTAATACTGAGTGAGGGGAGGTATAATCTACTCGCGATTTGAACCATCTATCAATGAATTTAGCTAATAAATAAGTTGGCGACGAGACAAATGACACGACCCGCCGCATTGGTACATCTTTTTTATGTACTTTGGGTAATCCATATAGGAGGGGAGGAACCGGGTTAGGCTCCAAGAGAGCTTTCTTTGTCCGAGGACTCTTAATAATCACACTACAATTATTAATAGTGTTCCTCACCTCTTCGACAAAACTGGGGAAACAGAAGAGGCTATTCTCCTTAGCGCCACATTGTTCCAGTACTTCATGAACCCCGGATACATAAGAGGACTTCTCCATAATCACAACGGCGTTACTTTTATCCGCCTTGGTAAGGATTAAGCCCTCCTCCCTGACCTTCTCTTTAATCCTTTAATCACCTCACTACAGGCATTACTTATGCGGGGGAGGGGAGTGCTGCAAACCATTTCGGCGCACTTTTTTTGGATATTCACTCTAGGTCCAATTTTGACTGTCAGGTCAGCTACTACGTTAGCCAGTGTCTCTTGGTTCTTAAGGGGAGGGAGACCAAATTTCAACCTTTCTACTATCAAACTGAACTTTACTATAATTAATAATACCTGGCTGGAATTGCTGAATTAAATTATCTCCAGGACAGTCTTTTTTCTCAGATGTAGCCTTTGAATTCTGGAGGGAGGCAAGTTTACGAGTTTTCTTTTCTTTTAAATTTCTTTCAAAAACGCGACAGTCACCATTGACGGATACTATAAATGAATCAAACTCACCAGGGTGAAGGAGGCATGAAAGCCTTGAATGAACCAGCAGATTAAGTCGTGTTGTGACGTCAAGCTGCCCATACCACCTCGTCAGTTCCGTTCTGATCCATTTGACCGTTATGTAATCTTCCAACTTTTTTGTGGTGGAGTTGCAATCCGAATAGTGCACAGAAAAATTTGCGTAGCCTAGAAACAGCAAAGGAACCTGCTACCTATTTATTTTTGAGGGTCATAAACGTCTGTGTCTGTGAAGTCATCATTTTTGAGGGGATATCGAGGGATTTTATGCAATCAAATTGGATGACGTCATCAATCGTTATCTTAGGTTACGCTATATAGGACAATTTGTCTAGGCTAGATAATAGCGATAAATCTATGTCTGGTTATTGGAACTTTCCTTTTATTGGGGGATAATTTTCGATGAACGTCCGAGTTCGCGTTCGTTCATACGTGACGTCATCATTCTCGGAGAATTTCTAGGGCCTAAAATTTTCTTGATATGCGTTCAACCTTGATTTTTATGTTACCTTGCATAGAAAAATCTGTCTAGGCTTGCAAGCAAAAAAAAATTAATCTGGTGATGCACTCCTGCAATGGCTTCTAATTTTTTAAGTTCTCTCCTATTATATATTGGTCCAATATCCGGACCTGTGACGTCACAATTCGATGACGTCATACGTCGGTCTCGTGACGTAACAATATACATTTTTTAGAACCCACGTGCCCCATACAACAGGTTTCTTACCACCCCTCGTACAACTCTGTTAATGACCCCGTGAGTTTACGAGATTTTCGCAAAAATAGTTCCATTGCTAAACCGTGGTTCTTCGCGACGGTTTTTCCAAGGGTATTTCCAACCTTAAAAACATCTGAAATGCTAAGAAACTGAATTCAAAGGATTCATGAATATGCGCATACAAAACAGAGGGATTTGCGAGCCTTCAACTACAATGCAGGCAAGTGTGTGCAAAGCAAACGTACCGGTGCCCTAAGCAGTCCTCTTAATTCAACCAACCACGTTTTGCCAGTGTCGCGATCTCCAAGAACACAAGCCCTTCATAGTAAGCAGGAAGCACGAGCCTGTGTCAGCACCACAGTCTAAACGTAGAGCCCGTCGAAGGTGCGCCGCATCGGCCAAAGGCCCTAGCACGCTGCACTAATAATTTAGATATGTACGCGAATAAATTGTGGTGGAAGGGATATTACTTTGACGTCATCATAACCACGATATATGAACGTATCAAATGTCGAAATGATCGGTAGAATCGATTCAATATGATCAACAAAATAGTTGTTCGGCGAACGGGACGAGTGTGCTTGTCAAAATTGGCCCAGCATATAGCATAGTCGGCTTACGCAGGGTCAAGAAATACTGAGGAATGAGGCGAAAACGCTCGCAGCGGGTAAGCCCGTCAGCTGCGGTAAGCCTCCAAGACGGAGGAAGGGTGTAAGATGCTACACCAACTTCCCCAAAAGTGTTTTTCTTCAAACTATGCCGTAGAATGGCTACCCAAATTTGATTATCTAGATTCCAGGGGGAAGCTTTGATTCAAAAGAGTTTTACCGAGTCTAAAACACTGACCTTCTTCTTACCTTTTTGTCAAATTCGGGTTTGATAATGCGTGTGTCCTCCACATATCAGAAGATCGACTGATTTTAACCAGGGTACTCCTACGATAATTAATTTGGTTTTCCTGCATTAATTCTCATGCCTAAATTTATTTCTTCATAATCCTAGAAAGAATAGGTGGAAGGCGTTTTTGATAGACTCATTTTCAAAAATTATTCTTTATCTACTTTTGTTTACCCCAGAAATAAGGAAATATTGGCTGATAAACGAAAAGAGATTAGAGGCGCAACAAAAAGTATGTCAGAATAAAAAACTTTGGAAACGGAAATTACGACGATCGGACGCGGAGGTGTTCTTTTCAAATAAATTCATCAAAATAGAGGAAGGCGAAATAGGCACGTACGAAAAGCAGCGCGTGCAATTCAGCCATCAAATTGAAGGCGGTAAAGACATGGAATTGCTAGCTTGTCGATGCGAGATAACGAAATTTGATACAGATTCCGATGAAATTGACGAACACGTATCTCCGGAAGACGAGGCAGATTCGGAAGACTCGGACTCTTACGACGACGCGAAGGATGAACCGAGGCAATCTTACGAGCCTGCCAGACTATCCACAAACTCCGTAGATAGCTTTTTCGGTTGCGATCCAGCTGAAAAAAAAGACTTGAACGATTCTAGCGTTCCTCACAGCGAAAGCGATGGTTATTCGCCGACCACTAGAAGAACTAAAGGAAGAGCACCGCTTACCAAGTTCTCTAAAGCTCGTATGGCTTTTCCATCTGGAAGATTCGACGATGTGGGAGATCTGATGGCCTTTCCCGAAGACGAAAAAGATTTGTCGAGCCCCGAGTTTGAGGAAATATCGTCGAGGAATCCGACATCATCCGCGGCCAAAAATGAACCTCCCACGCAAACGCTCTTCGACAAAACCTTGGAGTTCCCTCCTTTCAAGAGACAACTGTCGAACAGATCGTCGGATTACGGCGGAACTTCGTTTTCTATGTCGCGTAACGAACGAAATCAAGAATTTCCTCAACTTCGGAGGTCGAATTCGTCTCGTACAAAACTATCAGATTCGAGCGAGTCGAATCACAGCCCCGGTCAAGAAGTTCCAACAGATCGTCGCACCAGAAGTGTGGATCTTACGAAAGTGGGAGTCTCGCAATCGTTTAATCAACTGGTCGTCACCAACGCCGAGGAAGTATCCGCGTCCAATATTTGTGTCAACGGACGAGTATATTTCTCTAAAGGTATGAGCGGGAAAAAATCATTGTTCTTGTACGCGAAAAATCCGGACGCTAGTAACTTTATCGTAATTGGACATTTTAAATTGTGAACGAAAAAAAAAAAAAAAACATTAAATTGCAAAATGTTGTAGTTTTCTCAGGGAATAGGACAAACACTTGTAAGTTGACCTTTGCCGAAAAAGGAGCTGATTGTTCTAAAATTTATTCATTAAACTCCGTATTTCCAGTGAGTAACTGCTTGTAGGTGATTCTAGGAGCGAGAGTGGAGAAAAATGGCAAAAAGATACGAGAATTTGCGATGTTGTGTAGTAGTCAATGACTAGGGGTCTCGTATTTTATTGACATTGCACGTAAACAAATATTTATTCGAAGTACAAAAACTCGTCAACCGGCTCATAAACTCGGAAAAATAATAAACGACGTAAAAATATCCGTAAGTATGTATTTGTTTTTCCAATCATAAATAGTGATACTACGAACGTACTATTTTTGGTACAGTAATGTAAAAGCAATCCCTCGTTAGAAGTAAAAAATTTCGGAAAATTGGAGATAAAAATACTCCGAGGGGACAATGTTTGGTACCTAATTTAATTTCGTTTTGGAAAATAACATCGACACGAGGAGCATGCACGAAGCGGTGAGAATAACTCTTCTGCTTCGTGAATTCAATTTTTTCTACATCTCCAGTCATTCAGAATTCTAATGGTCGCTCGCACCTTATGTACTTGCACTTCCTAAATGACAAATAAATTCAGATAACGAGAAATTGTGAAGTACGAGTAATCATTGTTTCTCGTTGGCACTTTGTCGTTCACTCGAAGAAACAATACGTGACATCTGCGTCGATTCAGGGTAATTATGGCTGTACTTTATCGCTTTGATAGGAAACGAATACAAATTATGTTGGATATATAGGTGCCAACTTCGGTGTAGAAGAGAAAAAGACGAGATCAAAGTGAGAGCGCCTAGGTGATAATAAAAATCAATGACGAATAAAGATGAAAATGAAACCAATCTTCTTTGTTAAACACCGACAACTCGATGCGATGGACACAACTAGGTACGGTTTTTTTACGTATGTGTATCCGAAATAATTGATAGAGGGAGATGTTGGATGTATGGAAATGTCATCAGTATCACGAAAAGGGAAAAATCTGTTCATTTGTGGTACAGAAAACGAAACCGGCAACTTACAATGAAGTTTACCAATTATAAAAACAATTTCTCAGACCTCTTCATCTCCGTGAGGTCTTGCACAAAGTACTTAAGATTGTCTGATTCTATTATTGATCATCTCTCTTTTATCAATTTGCTGCATTCAGTGGTCTTCCGCATCGCCTAATCTATGTTCCTATTAACAGTGCCAATGAGGTCAAGGTTGTTAAGTATCCGGCCATCCAGAATCAATATTGAAAAAACTCTCCATGAGAAATTCATTAGAAGTCGGTTTGAGGGCTCCAGCTTCAGATCAGAGATATTGAAAATTGTTTCATAGGTATAAATTAATAGGAAGTAGATAAGCTCAGAACTCGAAATTTCTTCAATCTCAAAGAGTAGGTCAAGGCCATGCCTTCCTTATGAAGTCATCAGAGGGTTGAAATTCTAGCTTGGTTGGTGCGTATAGAAAGCGCCAAAGTGGAGTCAACAGTTGAATGAGATTTCGGACTAAATTTGTTCTATAACGCGAAAACACAAAAAGTTAGATGTGTACTCCAAATGTAGGAAAGTTGTATCTCAATTTTATCTACAATTTGAATCTTGACCAAACTTTTTACGACTTCCCTGAGCCGAATTATGGACAACAATAGGCCAAATTTGCTAAGGTTCTCCAGTAAGACGAAAAATCGCTTGAACTTTCAAATTTCACTCGATTATTAAATATCACGAATACAATAAAGCCTTACATTAAGATAAAAATAAGAATGACGTTATGTTTAAAATTGGTGATTATGTACTTGTCGATAACGGCAATAAACTGAACCGTGATAAGCTCGACCCTCTTCGCATAGGTCCGTTTGTAATTTCTCGAAAACTTTCGAACAATATCTTTGAATTATCAAAAAGGGTTGTACTCAAGAGAGTAGCGTTTTACAAATGATACCACACAAAAACAAGCAGCCGCGAGCGCTTTCGGTTAATTAACCATCTTCTAAGCGTAAGTGAACGGAAGCGACTGAACCCAACATCAACGAAGACAGAGGAACACGAGATGAAATTCATGATTGAACTAGCGAGTCATCAAATTGTGAATCATTCTCATACACTAATTCAATCAATCCCTCATCAGGAATATACCTGTTTAGAACAGTGATGTCTTCATTATTCCGGTGTCTAATAATTTCTATATTTTCCAAAGCCAACCGCTTGAAGTACGAATTCTCTCTATGGAGGAGGGCCTCTGAACCTTCCTTAAACTTATGGCCACTCTCAATTAGATGATCGGAGAATGCCGATTCACCCAATTTACCTTTCTCCCAAGCCTTTTTATGCTCAGCTACCCGAATCTGGAGCTGGCGGCCTGTCATGCCTACGTAGATACCCGAACAATCTTTGCACGCTACACTATAAACTCCACTCCCCTCGGCCACAGGAACGGGGTCTTTTAATCTTACAAGTAAACTTTTAACTGTGTTGAGATTATAAAATGCTGGCCGGAATCCAAAGGGGCGGAGGACACGTCCCAATTTCAAAGAGAACTTGCCCAGGAAAGGAATTCTAATCCACCTCTTTCTACTGTCTAGGTGGTCCCTAGGGAGGGAGGTTGTGGAATCGAGGCATTTTCTAGTGAGCTTCCTCCGGACCATTAGGTCAACATCCACTCTAACTTGATTAACCCTGGCCAGGTGCTTAATAGTCAGAAGTCTCTTTTGAAAAGCCGCCTGACTCCAAGGTATTTGAGTCAGTCGATGAATTAGGCTATTAAAAGCCGCAATCTTATGGGCAGTAGGACAAAAGGACGAACCGTGGATAACGATATCGGTCGACGTTTGCTCTCTATAAATACCAAACTCATGGATGCCATCATTAATAGAGATGGACAAATCCAAAAAGTTTATTGATAAGCCACCGACTTCCAATGTGAATTTTGTGGAAGGGTATTGTCTATTTAAATAATTGAGGAACTCACTCAGGAGTTCCACAGGACCGGTCCACGCACAGAATACGTCGTCCACGTACCTATGCCAGTAGTGGACGTGACTCAAGAACACCTGGCCAGAGGAAAATACATAAATCATTTTCGAATTTCGACATAAATACCTCCGAAATGAGCGAACCCCAGGGGGAACCAATGGGAATCTCCACTTCTTCGGGGAACTCAAAAAATTTTCCTATCAAACTTACAAAAATTAGGGGACCAGCAGATATTTAGGAGGCTAAAGAATTCCGCAAATTCTTCGTGAGGAACGTTAGCTTGAACTAGTAACTCGCCCATGTGTTGCATGGCTACGGCCTTTGGAATGTGAGGAAATAAACCTACAACATCAAAGGAACATAACGTCGTTCCAGGAGGAAGACTGAGGTCCTTCAACTTATCTGCAAGGGAACCGGAGTTCTTTACTGAGTATGTAGAGTTTACCTCAACTCGAGACTTAAACCAACGATCGATGTATTTTGCTAAGGTATAAGTAGGTGACGAAACGAATGATACAACTGGCCGCATTGGGATATCTTTTTTGTGAACTTTCGGCAACCCATAAAGGAGGGGAGGAACCGGATTCGGTTCCAAGATGGCCTTTTTAGTCAAGGGGCTTTTGATAATAAATTGACTACTATTCACGAGATTCCTCACTTCTTTGATAAAATTTGGAAAATTGAAAAATGCATTTTCTTGGGCACCACACTGCCTGAGCACGTCGTAAACTCCAGACACGTAGAAGGACTTATTCATAATTACGACGGCATTACTTCGTAAGGAATAACCCCTCCTCCCTGACCTTCCTCTTTAGGCCTAGAATCAAGTCATGACAAGCATTACTCATGAGAGGGAGGGGGGTACTGCAGATCATTTCGGCACACTTCTTCTGGATATTTACCCCAGGTCCAATTTTCACTGTGAGATCCGCCACGACGTTCGCGAGGGTCTCTTGATTTCTGAGGGGAGGTAGCCCAAACTTTAGTCCCTTCTCCAAGAGGGTCAATTCGTCTTCATTAAACTCAACTCTACTGTAGTTGATGATACGCGGCTGAAACTGTTGGACAATTCCATCCTCAGCACAATCTTTTTTCTCAGCCGAGGCTTTTGCACTGAGGAGGGATCAATTTTGCCATTTTTCTTTTCTTTTAATTCCCGTTCAAAATCACGACAACCTTCATTAACAGATTTCATGAACGAATTAAACTCACCACTATGAAGGAGGGAAGCCAACCTCGAATGGACCAAAAGGTTGAGCCTTGTAGTGACATTGAGCTGTCCATACCACCTCCTCAATTCCGTTCTGATCCATTTGATCGTTATGAAGTTCTCCAACCTTTTGGTCATGGAGTCGCAATCAGAATAGAACCGAAATTTAACAAAGTTTGGTCTCAGATGGAGTTGGAGACATTTTCTTAAAAACCAAATGTAAGAGGCGTAAGACACACGCTGGGTACGGAACTTCCGAAATAGGAACATTAAATCGATCTTTGAATTAGTTATTAATAATGGCCCTCTGGGCAAACAATTGTACCATGCTTCAAAATTGTTACCATTAGTTTGTAAAAATAATTAATCAATTTCTTTCTTTTTCCTTCTCTTTTTCTTTTCCTTCCTTCTTTATTCTTCTTTTCGCTCTCAAATAAGTGGGAAAGGGGGATGTAAGACTCCTCATTGTTGTATGATCGCATACTTGTACTATCTACATCTATGACTCGTCTCTTCTTGTTGATCATTTAATTTGCCTCTATATCTCTTTCTGGTCTCATCCTGTCTTTCCTTTAGTCCGATTATCCCACTTACATTTCGACGTTCGTCACTTATGTTTTGTCGATCGATGCTATCACTTCTCTTATAAACGACTTCGTTATTGAACTCCCTGTGAATAAATTGGCATTCAATTAAGTCGTTTAAGTGTTTTATTTCGACGATCTTATAGTGATATTTAGCGCTAATTCCGCAAAAAATACTTGAACGTTTCTACAAAGTTTTAAGAAATTCTTGAACTCTTCATTTGAAACCCTTAACAAATTATTCAATTTTGGCACATTTTGGTCCAGGACTCGACTTAGGAAAGTCGTAGAAAGTTTGGTCTAAGCTCAAATTGTAAGAACAAATAATTGAGATACAACTTGTGTACATCCAATGTATAGAAGAAGCACTAAGGAAACACAGATACACGTAACAGATAATCTCTATTCGGAATCACGATACAAGTCACAAAGGTAGAAATTTGGAATTTGGAGAGAAACAGAAAAAGGAATATAATCAAACTAGCGTAATTGAGCGCAGCAGTTTTCCTTCTCAGCCTCTTAGAACTGAAGATTTTCCAACGTCCCAATGACGTCATCAGAGGGTTGGATCTGTGGACTCTTTAGTATTTCTATTAGTAACCCATTTTAGCCCTATTTAAAAGAAGAAAAAGTTATGTTCAGCTCAAAGTTGGCGAGTGAACAAACTCTTTGTTACTCTTACAATTGCTTTAGAGAATACCAACCTTGAAAAGTTGCTGTATATCAAGTAAGTGATATTTTTTTGAAGATTATCAGAATAATAGATAGCTAGGTTCCGGGAAATTCCAGCAGATGCTCCTTGACAAATATAAGATAAGAAGAATGAATTTTAAAGCTTTACAAAAAAACTCCTGAAACATCCAATTTGGCAATTAGCAGAGAATATTCAAATACATTCTGTGATGGAATTATTGAATTTAAACTACCCTCGTGAATTTAGAAAATATCACAGACTGCTGTTGCTAGGCTTACTGCTAACTTAGTGGTGAGAAGATGAATTCGGCCATTGCCATTCACGCCTGAGTTATCTGGGATTGAGTTGTCATGCAAAACTTCACATATTTATTATTTTCAAAAGTGTGTATAATTAAAATATGTTATGTGCACAACTTACTTTGCATATTCACTTATTTCAAAGCATTCTAAGAGTTTCTTGTTGGGTGTGCACAACTTACCGTACATATTAATTTGTTTCGAAGGATTCCAAGTGTTTCTTGTTTTATGTACACTACTTATATTGAGATGTGTGTGCTACTTACTACACATATTTTGTTTGTTTTGAAGGATTCTGTGTTTTTTGTCTGGTGTGCACAACTTATCATGATATGTGCACAACTTACTTCACGTATTCTTTCCTTTTGAAGGATTCTAAGTGTTTCTTGTTTGGTGTGCACTACTTGATGTGAGTGTATGTACTTCTTCTTGGTGTATCTGTTCTTTCCAATGTGTTCACTTATTGTTTTGTGCGCACTAATTGTTCTATTGGGGTCTTTGTGTGAGTGTGATTATGTTTATTGTGTTGTTGTAGTTAATTAAGGTGTTCCATTGGTTTATTGTATTTCTGCTAATCTAATCTAAAAATCTAAAATTCTAGGTATAAATATTGCTGAACCAAAAAAGATGAAAGATTTATGCAGCAGGATATTCAACAGATTCTGGATCCGGCCGCCAATTGCTCCTCAGACTATACCTCAGGTAGACGACATCCGAATGCTAACTGTAACGCTCTCTGAGTATTTCATTGATCGAAACCTGAAAGTGTCGAAGAATGTCGACGATTCTAGTTTTCATGAAAATGAGGAATGCTGGAAAGATTTTTTGTCTAACAATCGGGAAGTGGTTCAGTTCTACGTGGAAGGGAATGATGTTATCTTCCTTGTGGTGTGTCGTATAATGAAATCTGTGAATACAATCATCGTTGACTTGATGGTAAGGAAATAAGTAATAAGTTTCTATTATTGAGCATACGTAACGTTACTCAGAAATTATGATAACTGTTGCTTCGATTTTAGCCTATAAATTGTCCTCTGAAGGCGAAAACGACGTATATTCAATACTCTGTGATATCAAAGTTAGTGAAGAGTATTTCCGATATGAACGTATTCTTTTGCGTTTCATTTCTTTCTAAAATTTTCGACAATACCAAGACAGTTTTTCAGAAGTCGTTATTCTTTACCCATCTACGTAAGCTTTTTCTTATTATTACAATGTATTATCATTATTTTTCCGCATTTAGCGCATTGAACCATCTTCCGCAGCTGGCAACTTCGTAAATTGACAATACTTTTGCTTTAGGCACTATTTTTTTTTTTTTTAATGACATTTGTTCGATCGGGTTTTTTCACGTGAAAGACCTATGATTTCTAACGAAATTTTCACTAATTTATGCAATAAATAGGCACAGAACAATCCAAGCGGAATCTTTCGTTGTCTGAATACCGGTAGGTACCTACCTGTAGTCCGTTCACGTTAAGAAATCGTTTATTTTTTTTAAACAATAACAGAGAAAAATGAGTGAAACAAAGTAAACGAGAGATAAATTTTAGGGCGCTTTCGTATTGTGAGGGCATCGGACCTTCGCCTGATCGCGAAATGGATTATTCAAAACGCCAGGGTAAAAAATACTTTGCTACCTTTTTCAAACATTCCTTATTACAAGCCTTATCGTGATGCGAAATTCGTGTGAAGAAGTAAAGAAATAGACTTCTTGTCCGATTTTTTGAATGCTACAATTAATATTTATTTATGTAAAATATAAGATTTCTTAACGTAAACGGACTACTTATGAAGGAGATCGCTTTTCTTAGAAGTTTAATTTTTACTCCTTACAGATTCTTTCCCTGATTGTAATCATGATTTCCAACAAAATTTTGTAAGTATAGTCAAACTTTTTCGGCTAGCATATTGACGTCAATTTAAATTCGATACATAAAATTCTAATAGTAAGGAATTTGTTTCGTTTTATTCGTGTTTTATCAAGCTATGAGCAGAATGGGAATTTATTTTATCGTTATTTCTTTTCAGGGTTATTATTGATTAGGAGCTTACTATCATTTATAAATTTTTCACTAAGAGAAAGAAAAGAAAATTTTTTTCAATTTGTACAAACCTTCATATTGGGAAAAGTGATCACGGATTTAAGGATTAAATAATTTCAATTTTTTATTTCTAGAATCATCGTCTTTCTCAGCGGCTTGGTCGATACTCATGGAGACCTTATTATCCGAAGATACAAAACTAAAAAAATTAAATTTGGTAAGATACTAATTTCAATACGTCTTTCATAAAAACATTCAATCTTTTAACCTACCACCGTCCAGCTCTTCTAGCTTTGATCACCCATGCAGAAGCACAATCGCACTTTTTACTACTTTGTATTATTCGTTGAAAATCAGCAAGACTGATCTATTGTTGTATTTTGTTCATCAGCCCCTGGCCACACTGTCTCTAAATCTTGGTCGGAAGAATTTCAATGGAAAGATGAAATCAAACAAGCAGCCGATATCAAGATGGAAACTCAAAATCAGCCCGATTCGGGAATATCCGGCGGCGTATTTAAAGTGACTACTGTCGGGAGTCCGGGAATTTCTTTTTATGGCTTTCTTTACGAAGTGAAACTTTGCGGAGATAAATCATATTTTATATTAAAACCTACAAATTCACCCGCCGATTATTATCTCGTCCTGTACACATACGAAGGCCCTGAAACGGAAGAACGCGATATTTTAGGACTTCTCGACAGCTTCCTCCCACCAGTACTTTGCTTGTAAATTTCCGCACAATTCAATGGTATCGATGTACTTTGTAATTATATATGTTTTGAAACTATAATAAAAAATTGAAAGAATCATCATTAATACCTTTTGTCTTGATCTAACAGGCTTAAAAAGGGCCTAATCGTAGAATAAAAGTAGATAGATGATAGTGTTGGTTACTATGTCCGGATAATTGGCTAGGACACATGAAGCTGTCGAGAAAAATTTCTGTTGTCGTGAGGTTTTGGCCAAAGAAGTGGTCTTACGTAGAGAGGATTTCAAGTTGAAAGCGCGAGCATATGGAGAGTGAGAATAACCCAAGGAAATCAGTTACGGTCTTATGTAGACGTACAGAGAAATACTGGTCGTACTAAGCTCTTCTGTCGAGGGATTTCTGCGACAAAGATTCATTTTCTATGATTTTTGGTTCATTTAAGTATGTCCTGTGAAGTTCGTCTTCCAGAAGACGCGTATACCGAGTGCCAAGGATGAGAGTGCGGAAGTGGTGTTGGTTGAGGTCTGATGCGCGAGGGAAGGACAGTCGGTGATTTTTGCAAAAAAAGATTCATCTTTCCTCAGGGTAAGTCGAGAGCGACATTCAAAAAGTTTCGACTTCGGAAAACATGATGAATTGGTCGGATTACGATTTTGACATCGAACTTCGAAAGTTTGACTTTCTGAAATAATCGATTATTTGATGGTTGAAATCGAAAAGTTGACTCAAGGAATAATTCTCGGTCATTTTGTTCTTGAAACCAGACAAAAATTTGTATTAATCCGAATTTGGGTGAGTTAAGGTCCAGACGTCTAGCGATTATTATCCAATTAGGTTGATGGAAGATTTCATACTAGTATGGGAATTCGTTCGAAGGGACAGAAAAGGTTTGGAAGGGAGAAATTACGGTATTGAACATGGCAGACCGAGGATTCTCCTCTGTCAGGATGAGTCTCCGCAAATAATGACGGAAGTAGAGCCACTCCTGCACAGGAGTAAACGAATCACATAAAAAAAAAAGCGAGCTGTAGCAAATTTGTAATGAGTCGACCGGTTTCGATCGTGCGCGGATGATCATCAGCAGGACGGAAATGAAGCGAACCAGTAGCCAGAGTGTAAGAGAAGAGAAACGAAGAGTTGAGCGTATCAAGAATGGTGGATGTCGATAGTTGTAGAAAATTTTCTGGCATAGCCAAATAAATGAAAATCATGTTCCATGTCTTTTATATTTTATCAGTCATCTTGAAATATTTCAGTCTAGGCTTCTACTAGGTCAAGTGTTCGTGAGATATTATTCGTTTACCCCTTTACCTATCTTGGCGTCGTATAAGTCTTGTATGAGAAATATTTTGAGGTAATTGTGGGTGTTCTATATTTTGAGGTATCAACTTTCGTGGGGCGAACGAGCGATCTCGCTGTTGTATTGGAATGGTATGAGACAATTCAAGTCTAGGGGACTTGGAAAAATTTCGACTATCCAGCCATATATGATAGGAAGAGGGACTTAGAAAATTTTCTAATTATTAATTATTATATTAATTATTTAATTATTTATTTATTTATTTAATTATTTAATTATTCAAATAAATTAATTATTTAATTATTTAATTATTTAATTATTTAATTATTTAATTATATAATTATTTAATTATTTAATTATTTAATTATATTAATTATTTAATTATTTAATTATTTAATTATTTAATAATTAATTAATTAATTAATTATTTATTATTATTACGCGGGATGTACTCGCGAATTTCCGAATCACCCAAGGGGTAGAGATTTCTCTTGGGGGGGGGGGGTGTACTCGCGAGTTTCAAAATCGGGGTCCGGCGAGAGAAAAGACATGGAACATGTCAAAAGTAGACCGAAATCAACAGGTTGGAGTGCATCTAAGAAGTTGAGAAATAACTCTGGTGACCTAATTAGAAACTTGTATTTGACCTCTATAATCAAGCTGGGAGGAAATTGAGTTTTAATGGGGAACCCATTTTATGGTGGGGGGTTCCGGAAAAAAGCCTGCCGGCCAGCCGGCAACTTCAAGGTCGTTTAGACGTCGACCTTCCATCCTATATAGCATGGAGGTCGAAATTTTATCTAGGTCCCCCTCCCTACCCCCTGGATCATATATATGTATAGCTTGGAATTCAAAATTTTCCCGTCCCCCTTCTTCCATAATATATAGTTTGAAGGTCGACATT
Organism: Aspidiotus rigidus; assembly: GCA_035079385.1. Taxonomy (NCBI): domain Eukaryota; kingdom Metazoa; phylum Arthropoda; class Insecta; order Hemiptera; family Diaspididae; genus Aspidiotus; species Aspidiotus rigidus. Next base: position 12,981,568 of record JAVHKY010000001.1, read on the forward strand.
TTTCCAAGTTACTCTCTTACTATACATAGGTTTGAGATCAATTTTTTTTGAAGCCATCTTTTAATATATAGCTTGGAAGTAGAAAGTTATACAAGTCTCTCTCCTATTACATGTAGGTCTAAAATCCGAATCTATTTGATGACGTCATAGGTTAGCCATGAAAAAAAAAGTAGAATTGTACACTTGAAAAACTTTTTCAACAGCTTTGTAACGTCACAATCTGATGACGTCGCATAGATCCCCCATAAAACAAGTTCATTGCCAACGCTCGTTCAACTCGACGTTAAAGAAACCGTGAACTTTTTGTTGGGTTAGAGAAGGGTATTTTAGTCGCAACTACAGACAGGATGTCAAAAAAGTTGAGAGAGGATCTCTGGCAGCCTGATTATAAGGCGGTATTGAAACTCTTCAATGAAGTCGGAAGCGAACTGAAATTTTCTTAAGTTGAAAAGGATATTTCAGCTGCAATCGGGATAAAAAAAAAGAAAGAAATCAACGACACTATGAGGAAAATTCTGGATAAGATACTCAACCAATACATTGTAAGACACAACAACGAAACCCACCCACTATTGGGCTTCGTCCACGGCACTGGGACTGAGCAGGCTGTAAACAAAGCAGTTAAACTGTGCAGCCTGACCAAAACCAATCATCGAGCGGTAGCGGCAGTATGGTCCGACATCGAAGGAGCATTTGATTACGTCAACTAGGACTACTTCCTCAAAAGTCTGCACATCACCAGCACTCTCCAGTACATAATTAGATGCATCCGGTCATATTTACAGCATAGAGAGGAAAGGCGCTCCGCAGAGGTCGCCCGCAGGGCTCCGTTCTTGGGGCAACCTTATAGATATCCTCCATGATGACGTGATTTAATTCTTGGAAGAGGAATATCCACACTTCTGCGTATACGTCGATGATACGCTTATTATAGTCGGTGCACAAGTTCCCGAAGTCTTCTGAACATCAATCCAAAATTGCATCAAAGAGACAAATACGAAGCTCGCAGATGTCAGGCTGAAGTTTTGTATTTGGAAAACGGAAGTCCTAACCGACATGCAAAAGTCTCTCTAGGAGCGGTTGGAAGACGAGGAAATAAGGTTCGAGTATCAAGTCGATCATATGACCAACCCCCCCCCCCAATACTATGAAATAAAAAGTTGTACTTTAATTTATTTAAAGAACGGACCGGTTTCGTAGCCTAGCCACTGGCAGCTACATCATCAGCGATCACATCAGTTGCAACGTCGAGAACGCAATCCACCTAACCTCCAGTACTATAATATAAAGTACTTGCGGGTACCAGTCGACAAAAACCTTATTTTCAAGAAGCGTCTGCAATATATGGCCGCCATATACGAGAGGCGGATACCCAATCTGTAGAAGATTTGCCGCAATACCTATGGGTACCACTTCGTCGCAAGACAGACAAGCAATGTTTACCGGGTTCATCTACTCTCTACTCAAGTGTTGCAGTACGATATTTTATTCGCGACTATGCTTGAAGACCTACGCGCCGATAATGTGAAACCGCAACATAATCTCGATAAAAGGATACCAGGACATCAATCATGAAAGCGCAAACCTCATTGTTGGGGAACAGCCACTTCGACTTCTCATAGTGGAAAGATCGGTCGCCTGGTTTCTTTAGCACAACAAACCAGTAAAATGATGGGGCCATCTGACCCCGATCGAGTGAACCGACGGTCGATGGTCTCGCCCACAACAATCAACCGATCAACTTACTGAAAGTTCGGAAACTTTGGCGGGAGGATACTCTGTGCCAATGGGAGCAGGAATGGGAATTATGCCAGAAAAGTGAGTGGCTTCATTTCTTGTTTCCCACCATCAAACTCCGCCTTCAACTGGAAGACTTCATGCCCATCTTTTGAAGCATTCAGACGGTAACCGGCTACGGAGTTTTTGAAACTCACCTCCTCAGCCGCGCGATCCTCACCGAAGGTGACTGTCAGTGCGGCTTTGGTCAACAAACGCCCACGCACGTAATAAGAGAATGCCTGCGGTTCATGGACGGTCTGGGACGACAATACATCTTATTTGTTACATGGATGACAACGCGGTTGTGGAGGACTGAGAATTCGAACTTCCAAATCAAGTAAAACGAAGAAGCGGACGATCAAAGATGAAGAACGTTGAAGAGAAGGGCGAAAAGAGTAATAAGCGCTCGTGCTTGCCTGTTCCTCCCGGTCCAATTCAAAAGTTTGACCCTTGTAAGTCGAACTATCCATCCACGGTCCTATCGGCCGGTAACGGAACCCAATTTGATACGGGGGCAAAACCTAACATGAACTAATTATAGAAGGTGGACTTGGAAATATCTAGGGGTGGAAAAATTCCTAGTCCAGCTTTGAGCTGTGTAGGGGTGTTGGACTTGAAAAGAAATGTTGACCATCAACTTATATGACTGTAATGCGGTTGGAACTTGGGAAAATTTTAAGTAGGTCAGTTTTTGCAGGACATCACATGGTTTTAAAATGACCAGGTTCCCTGTTGATATTAGTCGGCATATGACATCGAGTGACAGAAGAGTCAGTGCAATTGGTTCGATCTTCAAAGGCGAAAAACATAGAGGAATTCTGCAGAAGACACTTTTACGGGAAACTCTCGTTATAATAATTAATTTCGGCCTCACACACTTCATGATTTTTCGTGGAATTTTTGGAAGGCTATACGCAACACCAGCAGATCAGAAGGTAGGCCTCTCAAAAATGAAAAAAATGATAAAACAGAGTTCGGTTTGTTGTATACGGCCGAGTTGATGCGGTTTTGAATTGGTCAGCTGCCTCTTTCTGCTGGTGCCATCGATTGTGGCTCCTGATATTAGTTTATTTTGATTCAGTAGAAGATTTTATTCTCAACACTTGATTATCCGATCAATATCACCCCGTTCAGGCGTCATATGTACATTCCAATTTCATAATTACACCGTATCGTAGAAAATAGATGTCGAATAAAGTACGGGTATTTTCCGTGAACGGAACAGCATTTTCGACCATTTAGGGACGACTGAAACTGACGCGGAAACACCTTTCGGTGTAACAACATAACGTAAGCTGGCCGTATATATGCTACTGGGTACTCGTATCCTAAATAATGAAGGATAATAATAGTATTTGTTATAACGAAACCATTTAAACATATTATCCAGAATAAATGTTAGGTACAGTCTTATACTACGAGTATTTCGGTACCATGTGTGTTTTTGTACGTGTCATTCGGTTTACCTCAAGCCGCATGCAGGCTCCGTGTCTGAAATTATTTCTCTCGCCGCGTTTAATACTAAACGTTTTCGGCGTTTTTTATTTATTTCACGTGAATATTCTCCAATACCGAGAGTGTAGACGTATTTAAAGGTGTACAATCTGTGTCTGTTTACACATACGTTTACCGCGGACACCTAAGGTGGTCTACATTTGATAAAAACTTCTATCACCTGGCTTAATTTCCGAAGGGTAATAATCCCTTAAGATATCGGCGTGTTTATACTTCGCACTTTAAAAGGAAGTTATAGGAGATGGCGCACACCGTCAGACTATAACAATTGTCCGGTTCTTTACGCAACAGTCAAAATATTTCTTCGTTTTTGCGGCTTTTATTGTAACGTAATAGGTGGGAAAAATGCGACACAAAAGACGGTGATGTCCATAATACAAAAAGAGATGGACGCGTAAGGGATGTCGGAGCGTATTTACTGAGTAGGATATTAAAACTGAAAAGAATGCAGGAAGAATGAATTAACTCTGTATAGTTTTGCATTAATCCTTTTGATCATTTGTACTATAGAAACAAAACGATCGACAGATTTAAAATCAGTATACAATATTTACAAGTGGGTTAGTGCATAATATGGCAGTTGCCGGAAAAGATCCACGGCACAAATATGATGTATCGAATCTAAGTAGAAGTAAAATAGACGAATTTAATGGGGTAGTTTTTTCTAACTTACTTGAGGGTGTGATGTAGACACGCTGACTACATACGAGCCCAGGGATTCAAATTATTGCCAATCTGCGAGAACACACCGATAAGAGGGGAACCACCCAGCACCTCGTTTGGTAGGATAAATTTAGAACACAAACTGGTCAAAAGAAGGCGGACTCTATTCGAAAGTACGAATAGGATACGAGTAAACTATTCGTAGATCGGATAGGTCGAAGAAGGGGGAGGTGAGGCACTACTCACTCCTACCAAAGAAAGAGCTGGATCCTTCTCACGGTCACTCCTCGCACCAGCTAGTTCAGATACGGTAGAGACATGACGGGACTCCTAATCAGAGGGAGGGAGTTCTGACGTAGGAAAACGCATACTGTCGTTGACTCTGGGAATTTGGCTTAGCGTGTAACGAAAGAAAAGAAAGTAGCTGAATGGATAACCTAGACTCTTCGTTAGGTAGAACAGGGGGGTTTCTCATCTACACTAAGAAGTACCTGAAAAGGGGGGAGTAATTCGGAATACCTCTAAAACTGATTGATCAGTTCAGACGACCTATAGGGAGGCCAAGAATCGAAATAATAAAAGAATTTAGATAGTCGAAAAATAAAACTATTGTAGATGAGGCTGGTCCGCTAGGATACCGAAGTATCTTCGCTCATAATTTCCTAACATGATCCACTGGTAGTCACCAAGCGACAGAGCAAAAACACCCACCCGATATATGAACACTAAAAGGGAGGGGAGATGTCGGAGACGCAGAACACACGACTTTGAGAGAAGAAAATCTCACCTACCGACAAGGACTCTAAGAAACAAAACACGCACTCGTAGTCGACGCTTGACTAGTGATTCTCCTGTGGGTTTGTAACAAATGAAATAAAAAGAGAGGTGTTAAAGGTACGACGAAAATATAATTATTATGACCACTAATGATACATAACCGTACATTACCGTTACTACATATCACAGTCAAAGAGGAAAATGGTTCCACGCGACGACGAATCGGAAGCAGCTTCCAGAAGAATCGATGTGATGCTACAATTTCGACGGTGACGGACTCGCAGCTGTACGGTGCCAGCTGGCCGGAAGTAGCGAAGAATCTCAAGAAGATATCCCAGACACTCAGATTCCTGCTCTTCGAAGGATCGCGTTACATCCCTGTGGGGCTTCTACCGTGGTGTGCGGCAGCTCGGTGGTTTATACTCCTCCTCTCAAATGGTTACCGGCGGGATACTTTCCGTTTCCAATGAACGAATCATCTTCGGGTAACCAAATCAAGGCCGAGTCTCGCTCGAAGGACAGAAGAAAATGGACATACTCATGCTTCCCTATGAGCAGGCAATTCGCCATATACATTTCACTGACACTTCACGAAATTTGTTTATCGCACTCCGGCTAACTCGCGAATAGGGGCAGACGACGAGAATAATCGCAAGCAGAGATACGAAATGTGCCACCCGCGGATACGTGAAAGATGGGTTCGCCATTCCGCTACCGCACGCTCTTTCCACTATAACGCTGGGAGTAGCACGTGAGTAATACGCGCGAGGCAACACTACGGGCCGTAAGGGTTGACCGACACGCGGGAATACGCCACTATTACTGACTTCGAAACCGCGCGAAAACCTTCACGTTGAGTCGAAGAACAGCACGGTGAAATGCCATCGCATCTCCTACCACGAACCGAGAGGAGAAATGGATGAATCAGGTTTATCGAACAACACCGAGCCGCTCGATAAAACCTGGGAGAGATAGGAAAACGCGTGTAGCGCGAACGCTATTTGCCATTAGGAACAGGATAAACTTTGAAACTTAGATAAGCTCACGCACTATCCGAGCGAAACTCGAATAGACGGAACGAGAGAAAGAGGAGAGAGGAGGGAAAAAGGTATTCGAAGGAAGAAAAGACGAAAACGATTCGTAGGCGAGGGAAACGAATAGCACACACAGACGTATGCACACACCTACACACACCTCCCTACATGGTATCGTTCGATTATAACCCCTGTGACTTCACAAGGGTGAGGGAATTATGAGTGGTGAGAGCAGAGTGTAGGTTTCGAGTAGACAATTCACACCGAAAATGTTGGAAAATGACGCATAGTTGTTCCAAAACACTCAGCGATAGTTTTTCTGTAAGGTGACCTCGAGACAATCGTATTCGAGACAAGTGACTTATCGTAAAAACTTGCTCGTGAATAATGAAATATTCAACTGTTTTCCATTAGCTACTTCCCGATGAACCATATAGACTCCAACTCGACTCGCTATTTCAACCAAAAAAGTCGACTGTCAAAATCGACGTCGATTTTGAATGGATTTGGAACCGCGAATCGAACCAAAATGACTAGAGGTAAACTCCAAATCGATCTCTTCTTTTTACCATGGACTCATCGTCGACGTTGGAATTCAGTCGCTTCCCGGAACTATACAAATCGATGTCGATGACGCAACTTTCAACAGGGAACCTGTTTTATCGGGGGAGTAAACTGAAGGAAAATGACGGGCGCCGGCCGCCGGGCGCCGTCCGGCAAGAAAAAGGGACTTAGAAAAATTTTGATGAAGTGATAGGAGGGGGACTTATCCTCTCTGCTTCATGCAGTATATTATACTAGGTTTATACTACGTATTATACTAGGCGTATACTAGGTCCAAGCCTCCTTTATACTAGGTCTAGGCATCCTTCATACCATAAGCTTACAAGATCTTTATCAATAGCTTATACTAGCAGTTTGTCCTAGCTCTGTACTAGGTCTTAGGCTTCCTTTATACTATAGGTCTAGGAGGTCTGTATTAGTGGTTTTACTAGCTCTGTGACGTCATCAGATAGTGATGGCACGATGATCGTGACGTCATTAGATCGTGTGACGTCATCAGATTATGACGTCATCACATCGTGACGTCATCAGATCTCCGAACTGATAACAGGATAGGCCTACCGGGGGTACCACACAGGCTGTAAAAATAAATAGCAGGAAACCTGTTTCATGGGGGCAAGCTGTAACATATAGTAAATTATAATCGGTGAATTTTAAGCTATAAAAGGGGGAATTTTAAAAATTTTGTATATGAAGCTACAATATTATGATGGGAAAAGCACGTTCAAAATATATATGATAGAAGAGAGACATGTAATGACCTTGACACTCACATGATTACTCCCATAAAACAAGTTCCCTGTTTGCCTCAATTAACAGAGTTAATGAAGGCAATTCCGAGCAGCTAACTGTGTGGGCTGCGAGTTTTTTGATAGATTGTACGCCTTTCATACATGAAAGACTTCTAATCGACGTCGAAATTGCGTAGATTTCAAGTGCACAACTTACTGAAGTTTCAGAATCAGAGTAAAAAATTATTTGACTCCGCCTGTTAAATCAAATTCAACGCCGATTGAAAACCGATACGTCGAAATTGCGTTCATTTGACCGGCGTATTTGAGATCCTATATGTCCCTCCTTACTTAATTCTGACTGCCTACGCTTTTGAGTCAAAAAACGGACAGAATTCTACAAGGGAGGGGGTGGAGCCACTGTACATCAACTCCAGAGATCGAGGCAAGTACAAATCGACTTTAAATCAATCCAATAGACCGTCGATTCTAGGTCGTTGAAGAAATCGGCCTAAAGTCGACGTTGCTAATCATCGAAATGGAGTCGATCATGATTATCGACGTAATGTCGACGTCGACGTGAGGTCAATTTTAAAATAATTATATCGACTCAATTTGGATTCAGACTTGGAAAAAAATAAATAAATTCTCGGTCGATTTGACTTCGATTTTCAATCGATGCTGGAGTGACGAACGGAAATGAACGTCAAACCGACGGTTAAAATAGTTCACAAGGTTGCGTTATCGATGTAGCTATTTCCTGTAACCATGGGCGATAAGTGGAGTATTAGTCACGCAACAGCAGGATCACTTCTTCTCATCTATTTCAGGATAAGAATAAGTTGTCAAACAATTCATACCATAAATGTATACATGTTTCATGACCACCCTCACACCGCATCCGGATGCCCTACTACTGGGGAAGGCGGTTATCTCCCTGTAACCATCGACCAAAAGTGGAGTACAGGGCAATCCGCTGCGGATCAACACTTTACTTCTACTATTTCAGCTTAGAGTAAGATGTTAATTAACCCACATACAATGTACATGTCTCACAACCACCACCACACCGCAATCGGCTGTCCTGTTACTGGGGAAGGCGGTTATCTCCCTGTAACCATCGACCAAAAGTGGAGTACTGGACAAGCCCTGCGGAGCTAACCTTTCTTCTATTCCAGACATAGAGTAAGATTATAAACATCACATAATTATCACAATTGTAATATGTATAACACTTAGAATTGTAACTATTATTAGGCCACTTCTACCCCATATGTTTAGGGGACAGTAGAGGAGTCCCCCCTGGTATTGTACCTCCCAACCAACATTTTTCTCCTCTCAGCCGCCCTGAGATCACTGTTTAGATCAATTCAGAGTGACCGGGAGGATGATTAATAGCCGAAGTATGAGGGGGAAACCCGTTCAGTGCATAAGTCATCACGACAAGTCTCTGCGGGCAACCCCCAAGTATGGAAGCACTTACTATAAATTACACTTAAGATGATAAAACCCCTTGCAGGGAGCGATCTCGCTGCAAGGGCTAGTTTATAATATTGTCTTTACCGCGGAATATACTCGCCCCACCGAGGAAGTTCGGACTGGGGAACCAAAAAAGAAAAAAAAAAAAAAAAAGGTTGCGTTATCGAGACAGCGGTCGACTTGAAGAGGAAGTGTGGAATCGACAGTGGGATCAACATTTAAGAAGGTATTTCTGAACAGTATCGAGTTAAAGAATTTCGCCAATTCCTTTGAGTTGAGGAAGGCCTCGTAGATTCCCCCTTTTTCCTTACCTTTTTGGGGGGAGAGTGAAGATTTTGTTTAGGTTTCATTTCAGGGAACATACCTGCCAAATTTTCGTCTTTTAATTCAATATATTGATATAGGCTCACGTTTGGTTTCGATAAGTAAAAATCAACTAGATACTCAGGTATCATACCACAAAAATTCTTTGTAAATTTTCAATTGATCAGCATAATAAGAATTATTGAAGACTTCCAAGTGGGAGCGCTTGGCCTTACAACCATCCAGACCTGTAGATGAGACAAACTTACTCAAATACAGCGGGAAGCCGAGTTAACGTTAGCCACCTTCAAGAAGGTGCAGGTTGAACAATATTTGACCCGATATCCGAGCCCAAGATCAGAGGTTACTGCCTCAAAAGAAGGGGGTAAAAGAATTCTGGTACCCCGAAGAGAGAAGTAGGAAATTAAAAGAGGGGCTTTAGGCTCACAAGTTCCCTGCTCGATGACAGGACTGTTGGCGACAGTATCAAAACTGTTTGACTCCATTCAGTTGTTATTAACCAAAAAAGGTGTAGGGAGTGCCTTTGCAAATATCACTGTTGGTCTACATCATGTCTTTGTGTTGGGTTACTCATGCGTGAGAAATGAAGGAGGGATGGGATGTATAAAAATTTTTATTATTGAGGTTAGATGTTATCAGGCAATCACTGTAATGATTAACTGGGAAGCGTCAAGAAAAAAATTGGGAGTTAGGGAGAGGAGGGAGGAGAGGGGACCCCATATATATATATATAAGATTCAATTCTAAATACTTCACATAATCATAAATTTTTTTCTATTGTCGATAGTTTTCGCTATGAAGATCAATAATAAAAATTTGATGTTATATTTGGAACATAATCATCTTCCAAATTTGCGCCCCAGTCATTACTTTAAATTACTTTTAACAAGCCAATCGTACGGAAGCTATTTTAGGCTGTAATTCGCCTATACTAGACATAATAATTGGCCGGTATAAACTCAATTCAAGATTCGGTTGGAATATTTGTAAGAAGTAAAGGTACGACAGACGACTGTAAGCCTACATTGATTTATGCTACAATAGCTAGATAAAAATCCACTATTCGAGTGACGCATCTGTCATGATTATTTGTCTTTCAAATAAATAAATACGTGTGAAAATATACACAATGATACAAATGGCTTGAGCTCAACCTACTGTTTTGTAAAACCATATTCGTCTTTGCCAACACGTTATTTCATTGTTATATCATCATTATCGTGATCCACCTAACTTTTCATACCATATTCACGTTACCTTTTGAAACATTTAAAAATAATGAGAAAAAATTCTCTATTTCGAATTGTTTTCATAAGTTTCTTAGTTGATAGCCGTTTCAGCTCCGCCACTAACAATACTCTTGTGGAAATATCTGGACTTCAATTTCAGCTTCGTCTAAATGTAGTAGAAGATATTATTGAAGGTAGATAAGTGTACGTGACAAAAGCTACATGTATTTTTATCTTAGACGAACCTAGAAATTGAGGAGTTGAATACAGGTACAAATTTTTTCTAATTTTCACTAGCAAGAAGCATAGTCTGGCTGTATCATTTGCTAAGGCTATAGTCTGCAGCGGAAAGATAGAAAAGTGTCGGGACGAATGGAATGTGGACGAGGTACTTATGAAGAAGACAGTCAGGACCGTCGCTATTGTAACAGTTCAGCTAAAATTCTTCTCTGGGAACAAATGCTAAGCTGAAACTAACATAAGCCATGCCCAGAGGAGGACTTTCGGCTAAGACTTTTCAAATCAAAACATTCGTTCCGACCATGACCTAGGTTTAAGCTTGGTTAGTTCATTGTCGAGAAAAATACTAGTTTAAAAGGAACGTGACGTCATCTATATACCTCGTTGGTGGTAGACAGAGATGACGGAGGGATGTGTGGACGAGTTTTGACGACCCCTCTTCGACGGAAGGTGATTATTTTAAGATTTGCGATCTTAAACGAAAAAACGAATACTCTAAAGGGAGAGTAAACAAATGCAAACCGCAGAAAATAAAAACGAAGGGAGCGCTTTCGGTTAAACAACCATCTTCAGACCTGAAATGAAAGCAACTGACGAACGAATGAGAAGGAAGAGGTATTAAGATCGTCCGAACGAGAAATCACGGTGTGAATCATAAACCTGTTCGATCAAGCCATCTTCCGGAATGTACGAGTTGAGTATAGTGATACCGTCAGTGTTGAGGTGACGCATTATCTCTATATTCTCGAGGGCGATACGCTTACGGTAGGAATTCTCCTTATGGAGGAGCTTTTCGGATCCCTCGCGGAAACTGTGGCCACTGTTAATCAAATGATCAGCGAAAGCTGACTCCCCTAAGCGTCCCTTCTTCCAAGACTTCAGGTGCTCAGCTACTCTAACTTTCATCTGGCGGCTGGTCTCACCAATATAAAAGCCTCCACAATCCTCACATTCCATCTTATAAACACCACTCCTCTCATCAACCGGTATGGGATCCTTCAGTCTCACAAACAACCTCTTAACTGTGGTATGGTTGTAGAACGCGGGTCTGAAACCAAACGGGCGAAGGGCCCGACCCAATTGCTGGGAGAAATTCCCCAGGAAAGGGAGACTGATCCAACGCAAACGGCGATCACGGATCGTGTCTCGGGGGAGGGAGGTGGTGGAATCAAGAAGGCTCCTCGTAACTTTCCTCCGAACCATCACGTCGACGTCGACATTGACTCCATTCACTCTAGCCAGGTGTTTTATAGTAAGTAATTCTTTCTTATAAGCAGATTGACTCAACGGAATACGAGTCAGTCTGTGAACTAAGCTATGAAAAGCAGCCATCTTATGAGCAACAGGACCGAACGAACCACCGTGGACTAAAACATCGGTCGTAGTATCTTTCCTGTAAATTCCAAACTTGTGGATACCGTCTACAATAGAGATCGATAAATCCAAAAAGTTAATGGAAAATACCCCTATTTCCAACGTAAATTTGATGGAAGGGTACCAGGAATTGAGATACCTCAGAAACTCACCAAGGAGATCTGGGTGACCAGTCCAGGTACATAGAACGTCATCAACGTACCTGTGCCAGTAGTGAATATGATTAAGTAACACCTGGTTCGAGGAAAAGAGGTCAAGTTCAAACTTAGACATGAAAATTTCGGAGATAAGAGAGCCTAGAGGTGATCCAATAGGGATCCCTACTTCCTCAGGGAACTCGAAAAATTTCCCTTCAAATTTACAGAAGTTAGGGGACCAGCAAGTATTCAGGAGATCAAAAAATTCCTGAAACTCATTGTGAGGAATGTTGGCACTGATGAGTAGCTCACCCATCTGCTGGATAGTAGCAGCCTTAGGAATATTCGGAAACAAACCAACAACATCAAACGAGCAGATGGTCGTTCCTGGGGGAAGGCTTACATCCTTGAGGACATCAGTTAAAGAGGCCGAATTCAAGACCGAATGAGGAGATTCAAAATCAATGCGATTTTTGAACCAACGGTCAAGGAATTTGGCAAGGAGGTAGGTAGGAGAGGAGACAAAAGAAACAACGGGTCGCATCGGGGTATTCTTCTTATGCACTTTGGGCAACCCGTAGAGGAGGGGGGGGTGTGGGGTTAGGAACCAGGACGGCTTTTTTCAAAGCAGGAGTTTTGATAATAGCCTTACTCCTGTTGATGACACTCCTAACTTCTCTAACGTGCTTAGGAAAGCTGAAATCCCCACTCTCTTTAGCACCACACTGCTGTAGGACATACCTCTTCCTTCTCATTCGTTCGTCAGTTGCTTTCATTTCAGGTCTGAAGATGGTTGTTTAACCGAAAGCGCTCCCTTCGTTTTTATTTTCTGCGGTTTGCATTTGTTTACTCTCCCTTCAGAGTATTTGTTTTTTCGTTTATGATGGATAGCCGTAACCTTAAGGAACGGATTCGTTTAATTTGCGATCTTGTTAGCTAGTATTCTTTGACCTCGTATTGTACCTCCAAGTACGGTCTAAAGGAATTCCTACTTTGAAATAACCGAATCAACATCTTAGCATCAAAGTAGAACCAATTAACAAGCACTAAATATGACAATCAATAACATGATACATCATCGTTTCAGTTAAAATTCCCAATCTCTTCCAAAATGTCACTCGTCTACTTGCTGTTTGTTTCGTATTTTTCTTCCTTCCAGCTGAGGTTAGCTGGTCTGCTGTGTTACGATCTTGATTTCATTCTGCTCAAAAAGAGATTTTTGTTGTATTTCACAAATATTCATTACTTTCCTGACAGCGGGGGTCAACGGAGGGATGAGGGGGGTGAATCCCCATCTTGAGGATCAGAATTTACTCGCGGAATTGATGAGCGGTAAGATTTTAGTCCCTGCTTCAGGATCGTGGTCGTCGCCTCCCTAAAGAAATAATTTCTGGCTACGCTACTGTTTCCTGAATATAAGTATCCATCAACTCCTTGTCTGAAATATGTAAATCTTATCTAAAAGTTCCATTCAACTTTCAGAGGAAAGTATCTGCGAGTTAGAACCTGATGAACAAATTCGTATATGCAAGGATGCTACGAATTATGTCAAAAGCTATACCTCTATCATGGCGAATGAACAAATGGGACATGTGAAAACATATAAACTATCGACACCGCGTTCAATTTTTCCGAGTCGCAAAGAAGAAATCATATCCGCTTGTAAATGTCCTGTCAGACCAGCTATTTATTTAGAAAATCGCAGTGCCCAGAAGACGGTGAAGATCGTGGAAGAAGCTACCAAAAAATAAAGTTTGATAAATGAGCAAGATCTTCATTAAGTCGACTGTGTAAGGAAATTGAATTTAGTGGAAAGTATTGCTCTGAATTTACCTCTTGTGGTTTAGGTCCAACTCTCGGCACTCGAAATATACTTTCAACTTACCCACTATTTTTTTGTCAGAGGTGGAGGGGGGGGGGGGTAATCATGAAACTTACACGTCTAATCTTTGTGGCGACATTAGTCACTTTGACCATTGGAGACTTGAAAAAATTTTCGAGCTCCAATCTCCCATTAAGTGAACTTGAAGAAAGACCGAGCTATAAATCTGTAAAAAGGAGAAACTTGGAAAAATGTAGATCTATGAACCTCTACAGCTACAGCTAGGCTGTGGGAAAATATGAAGCTTCAAGCCTATAAGCAAGGCTATAACCATGAAGTCTTTTGCTAGACATAATCCAGGCCCAGAGGACCATACCACACTAAGACTCTTCGTGTCTAATTCCTAGATATAAGGTTCCATCCCCAGAAAAGATACGCGTCCGAACTTTGTGACGTCAACAGTGCTCTTGACCTAATTTAGGATCTTGGAGAAATTTTGAGTTCCGGTCCATCATGGAGGAGGGACTTGATGAACCTCTACCAGAGGAAAGTTAAGCTCTGAACCTTCAAGCTAAGATATAACTGTGGAGTCCTGAGCTGAATTCCTCCTCTAGGCTACAATTCCCACAGGTCAGGCCCAAAAGAGGATTTCTGGCTCAAACTCTTCAAATTGAGGTACTCTTTTTGACTAAGAACTGATTTAAAGTTTGAAGAGTTGATTGTCCAGAATGAAAAAAAAAGAAGTTGCGTCATCATTGTACCTCGTTAGTGGTTGGAAAGAGATGAAGAAGGGACCTAAATAGGTACTAGCCTAAGGGCATAACATCAGGTGGGCCGGACGACATTTAAAATTTCTAAAATGAAAGAAGTACGTACAATCAGGTGATGTCGTCACAGGATGATTTTTTGGCTTAAGTCCTTACAGAGGAGAGATTTACAAAATCAGGGGCTGTGATGTCAAGGAAAATTGAGGTTATCACATTTAGAGGGAGAAAACTTCCGGGATTTCTAATTGAGTGAAAAAAAAAGAAGTACGAGTAATTCACGACAAATGATTGAAAATCAGCAGAACTACCAAAATTTTCATTCAAGCTTTGAATCAACGTAGCCTACGCCGAAGTTGATTTTGAGTCGACCCCTGTAGACTCCATTTTGACTCATTTTTAACGTCGACCTATTGTTCATGTAGGAGTCACCTGTCCTCTTTCCTCTATTATTGATGGACTTATGACATTCTGTCTGCTTGGTGACTAGGTATATTACATGGTATGGCTCGAAAGTGTGTGTTCACCTGATGAGAATATTTGTGGAACGAGCGCACTACTTGCAGGACCCATCGAGGACGGTATTTATGCTTGACCGATTCGGCAACGATTGCATGGGGATGTTGATATGAATAATTTTGAAGTTCAAGTATGATTAAGGTCCACGACACTGGAATTCAACTCATTTTCAATTTCAATTTTGAATTCTGTTCATTTAAAATCTACGCAATTCCAATATCGAATATGATGTAAAATAGATTCAAAATCGACTTCGATTTTCAGTTCACATTAAAATTTGATTCAATTTTGACATTAAAACAATGAATTGATAGAATATTAGCGGTCAATCTTCAGTCAAATTCCGATCATTTTTGGTCGACTTGCGGTCAAAACTAGTCGAGACAAATTAAGGGAAGTTTCATGTCGATTTTAAGCTTATTTTTGATTAAAATTATGATTCGATTCAGGGTCGATTTGATATCAGGTTGGTATTGACCCAGGTATGATTCGTTTGTGGCCCCCTTGACCGACGTCAGTGTCTTAACTGAGACAAAGAAGAAAGAAAGAAAGAAGAAGAAGAAGGAAAAAGTGATTACAATACAGTCGGCCTCGAGGCACAGGCCGACCCTAAAAATGCTTCCGCAGCGCAAAACCAGCTCGCCCTTCCTTATTTTCCTACATCCCTCCTTCTTTTTTCCGGTTCGTTCATTGATGACTAGGTCATATTATTTGATTGTTTTTGTTTCCAACAGCAAAAGAACTCTTCGTTTTCCAAAACAAGCACATTTTCAAAGCTTGCTGAGCATTTTTTGAGTCACTCTTTGATATCAGTAATACCCCTCCCCCTCATGCTTCAATAAATGGAGCATCAATCAAAATGGAAAAGGAAAGGAAAACCTTAAACCTGGAATATCAGTCATCAAACACAAATTTTGTGAAAAAAACACTTTGTATTTTCCACAGTTGCGGGGTAGTTGACAAACTTGAGTTTGCAGAAAATCCCAAGAACTATCCAGAGATAGACATTGCAGAAGAAAGGCATGGGGAGTGAATTTACCCTCCTCCCAGTTACTGCGGAATATTAAGTATGAAACTCACTCTGTTCTGTTTTCTCACAGGGAACTAGTTTCATGCGGACGGGGGGTTGAGGAAAAAGGGCCGGTTACGTGTGTCGTCCCTAAAAACATGGGACTTGGGAAACATTTTGATCGAGGAGCTGTATATGATAGAAGGGGGATTGAAAAAATTTCGACATTCAAGCTATACATTATGGGCGAAGAGTCGTGAGGCTATTTTGATAAAGACGATTCTTTCTATTCGTTTTTCTTGGGGGTGGGGGGAGGGAGGGACACATGATTTTTTTCAACAGAGAATCTGTTTTGTGGCAGGGTAATTTGAAGAAAAATGACGGGTGCCAACTTCCAGGCGATTTCCACTTCCAAACTGTACATGATAGGAGAGGGACTCAGAGAAACTCAAGAGTTCTTTAAAAGAGTTGAACGAGGAGTTGGAGGAAACACGTTTTATGGGGCACCTGGGATCTGAAAAATGTGGATTATGACGTCATAGGCCTGGACTTTGTAGCTATATGTTATAGGAGAGGTTCTTGAAAAAAACTTATCTATGATGTCATCAGATTTGACGTCACAGACCCCGCCCGCACTCCCTAGCTATATATCATGGGAGGGGACCTATAAATAAACGACAGCTTCCTTAATAAAATTGAACAAGGAACACAGGAAACCTGTTCTATGAGTCAAATTGTTTTTAGTATTGAGAATTCAAGGAGGCTCAGACCTGATATAAAGCTAGTACGATGGAGGCCCAGACCTAGTGTAAGCCTAGCATAAAATAGGACATCATCAGTGGTCTTGATTTATTTTAGGGGCTTAGAAAAATATAGATCGAGGTCAACATTTTTCCAAGTCCCCCTTCCATTAAACGAACTGCTTACCTAAACCTCAACGTAAACCTAACCTGACCCAAAACTCAACCTAAACCTAAACCTTAACCTGAATCCACACCTAATCCTAAACCTCAACCTTAACCTAAACCTAAACCTAAACCTAAACCTAGACCTAAATCTAAACCCAAACCTAAACCTACACCTAAACCTAAACCTAAACCCAAACCCAAACCTAAGTATAACCTAAACCTAAACCTAAACCTTAACCTTAACCTAAACCTAACCTAAACCTAACCTAAACCTAAACCTAAACCTAAACCTAAACCTAAGCATAACCTAAACCTAAACCTAAACCTAAACCTTAACCTAAACCTTAACCTAAACCTAAACCTAAACCTAACCTAAACCTAAACCTAAACCTAAACCTTAAACTAAACCTTAACTCAAACTCAAACCTAAACCTAAACCTAAACCTAAACCTAAACCTAAACCTAAACCTAAACCTAAACCTAAACCTAAACCTAAACCTAAACCTAAACCTAAACCTAAACCTAAACCTAAACCTAACCTAACCTAAACCTAAACCCAAACCTAAACCTAAACCTTAACCTAATTCCAAACCTAAACCTAACCTGA
This sequence comes from Aspidiotus rigidus, assembly GCA_035079385.1. Classification (NCBI taxonomy): domain Eukaryota; kingdom Metazoa; phylum Arthropoda; class Insecta; order Hemiptera; family Diaspididae; genus Aspidiotus; species Aspidiotus rigidus. Next base: position 12,999,043 of record JAVHKY010000001.1, read on the forward strand.
ACCTAAACCTAAACCTAAACTTAAACCTCAACCTAAACCCAACCTAAACCTAAACCTAAACCTAAACCTAACCTAAACCTTAACCTTAACCTTAACCTAAACCTAAGCCTAAACCTAAACCAAAACCCAAACCTACCCGTTGAACATTCCACGACCAAAATCCGCATTTTCAGAGCGGAGTCACGACAGCGTGAGGTGGCCGCGCTACGCCTACACAACAGTAAAGTGAATACGGTTTCACGACCAAATCACGCAATACGAGAGCGCACGGACCCATTCTACCGTCAGATCACGATGGCGTGAGCGCGCTCAACACACTGCATGGATACCGCAACGAAAAAAAAGAAGACGGTCACCCATCCAAGTGGTGACCACGACTGAATTTGCTGATCATTGAGCGTAGCGCGTTAGGTTTAATAGTGATATAGCTAGGGTACTTACAGTGGTAGATTCGAAAGAAGGGCTATATTACCAAATCATAGATCAGTGCACCGCAACACACCACCAACACACCACAGCGTTACAATAGGGTGTAATGTGGTATACACTTCAAGGTGTACACGCTATTGTCACCGCCACCTCACGCCTTGAGCAATGTTCAACGGGTAAACCTAAACCTTAACCTAATTCTAAACCTAAACCTAACCTGAACCTAAACCTAAACCTAAACTTAAACCTCAACCTAAACCCAACCTAAACCTAACCCCAACTGGGCCCATAACCCATTGAGTGGAAGTGAAGGAAAATGAATGAGAGGAAAAATATAATGTTAGATAGAAGGTGAAGAGAATCAGCAATGACCAGGCGGGAGAAAAGGACAAGGAAAGCTTGATCGGAGTGTAAGAACTCAGTTGTGAGCAGTGCAAAGGTTGGGAGCAGGTCTACATCAGGAAGGAGCACAAAACATTGAAGGAGAAGGAAGATGGGAAGTCACTGTTTGGTATAAACAATGTTCCGAAGTTTTTTTTTGTTCTGGATGAATTACGTGAAGCACCTTTTTAATTGTGAAAATTCAATCTTTTGCCGTACCCAAGTTGGTGTACAACAATATTACATGTTGTATAAGCCTACATTTTGTTGTGATTACATTCATTTGTCGTAATACATAAATTTCTGACGTACCTACATTCATTTTTTTTGTCGTTAGTCAATTTATGCTGGTGTACGATCTATTATTTTTGTCGTACTGACACTCTATTCTGCCGTAGCATTAAATGGCACCCTTTAGAAAATATCGCTTGGGAACTGTCTAAATTGCAGTTTGAAAAATTTTCTGGCAGAGCTAAATAAATAAAGATCATGTTTCATGTCTTATCTCTCACTTGTCAACTTATTGCTTGGCTAAGCTGGAAGTTGGGTTCCAATTGCACTCCAGGTTCTTTTATGAGCTGCGCCCTCCGGCGTCTTCCACATATTCTTCCCGCCAGAGTTTCATGGCCTCCACGCCCATTGCATTCCATAGATGGCTCATGGTATCAAACTTGTGCGGCTGTTTCAACAGGTAATTTTTCCCAGGTAATTTTGTCTTTTTCTTTACCAAATAAGCCACAGCGCGGGCTGTGATTTCATACTTGAGTGGCACCCAGTTGCATACTGTACTTGTAGTCATATATGTCACCGTTCTGTAGAGCTGACCATAGCAAAGTAGCATACATTGGTGTATCTTGTCAATGTAGACACTTACTCTTTTCACTGTGAGTCTATGTGCAAATGCTGCACTAGCATATCTTATATTTTCGCATTTTTTTGCCAATAGTCACAATTCTTGGATTTTCTAACCGAGAAAATTCTTTTTGTAGTTCAGAATTTTGATTTCCTTGGTGATGATGGAAATTGTAGTTGTGATTTCTATTCGTTGAAAACAAGCCATCAATTGCTTTAGCACGACCTAATACAACATATACCAGAGTTTGCTCATGACTCTTGGAGTATTTGTATACTGTATGACTCGATCATGAGACAGAAGGGTCGTACTTTCATATGAGCGTCTGTTTTGTGAGCAGATTAAAAATGAAAAATCTCCAAAACTATTAATCCAATTTTCAAAATAGTTACCCTACAGACAAGTTCACGTATAGGGTTTTTATACTTCTCAATTTCGTTTAATTCGACTCAGTAGCTACAGAAAACAAGAAAACATTTAAGCACAAAAATACAAATATTGTGCCCCTTGGTACATAAGTACTCGTATATATAGAATGACGGTATATGAATTTAAGCCAATATCAAAATCTTGATCTAGACCCTCTGAAACGCAAAAAAAACATACCCACACCAAAAGTTCAATCAGTCTAAAGAATGCAATACCTCCTACATTCGGTAAAAGAGAACTATAGGTACACACAGTCATGATGTTTTGGTGAATTACAAGAATAGATAGACCTGAAACTGCATGTAAATAAACTGACTAGAGCAAGAATTATCGATATGGACTTTAGATACATTGAGAGAGCATAGCGGAACCTCAAATGCAAATGCAAGTGCTTCCTGTCATGTATTATTACTAGTTATTTAATTAATAACTGAGAAGCCGTCATTAACTACTGCAGATGCGAAGTTAATTAGCGCGTCATTTAAACTGCTACTCGTATAAGCGCGTGCTTGCAATGAATATAGCTTCAAGTTCAAACACGCAGACAGGTACACACCGGTATTCGTTTGCGAGCCTACTTTCACAGAATATAGGCACTTTTCATACGCCTTATTTCCGAATACTGTAATTATCCTTCGCTCGACGATGATAGTGTATGAAAAATACAGTGCACGAAAGAAAAATATGTACATAAATAGTGATGCATATAGCCTAATACTGGTTCACAAATTTTTATTCACGAAATGATGGAAGAGTAAACATTGAAAGAGTTATAAAATAAAAGAGAAAATGATAGGTCGTAATAAAATTCGGCATTTCGTCGAGAATTTATTAATTAGCTAGCCAAAACGTAGTACTTAATAAATAAAGGGTACACCAGAATGCAGAAGCATAGGAGCAACGATATATTCAAATGCTGTGGGATATTGTACACGTATGTGGGCACGAGTGGGTATTCACTGACGAGCAGCGCAAATAAAATATTACAAAAGAGATATTATAATAACTTGAGAGTTTGAAAAAATAAATAAATACGTACATACCGTGGTACGTACGTTTCAACTTCTTGAGAAATAATTTATTTTTATTTTAATTGCATTTTTAACAACATTTTCCTTGAATGGAAGTGAGATTATTTGCTATACGCTTGTACGTAGAACTCAACTTTTCACAATGTTGTGTGTACTCTGAATGAGATGTATGTACAGTCGAATTGTCGAGCAAATAGGTTTGACTGGTGTTTTAATAAAGGTTTTGTAAATCAATATTCAACCCACTTATCTGTATGTGTGATATCATCGTAAGACTTACCTTCTTTTCTCGCGTTCATTCAAACAGTTGAGTTGTAGATACGTTACATGTGGGCACAAGCTCGGACAGTCAGTATTTATTGACTTTCTTGCGATATTGACAGGCTAACGTAGTTGGGGAGAAAGAGAGAGACAGACAGACAAACAGTAAATGATAAACTTCAACTGGGATTCCAAAATTGAAAATCAACATTGCAACCAATGCTCAAAAACCAAAAGAAAAATCATTCAATTTCAGTCCTAGAACATTATTTTTACAACGATGGAAAACCAAATTAATGAAACCTCAACAAAAAATCATCTCAAAAGTAATGAGAACCTTGAATTAATTTACAATAGGATGAAGGGTGCAGGTGAGATAGTTGAAAGTCGCGGCAAACACGATTACATCTACGAGTAGCACTGCCATGCCACATTAAATCATCAAATATCTTACATACCACGCCATCAGAACACTGTTCCAGGAATCCACCAATCCCGAAATTGCCGCTCGCTCTTTGTAGAAATACTTGAATCTTTTCCCAACACTACCCTTTGTTTCACACATGGATCAAAAAACTAACAGTCCTTTTCCCACCAAGCCATATTTTTCTGCTCGCCACTGACTCCTTATCCGCCTTAACGGCAATTCACAATGTACACTCTAGACACCCACTTGTCTCAAGCAACCATTCTCTTCTCTGTTTCGTGTGCTTTTCTACAATATTGCGTCATGGCACGGACGAAATGTGATGAATGCCGTCGATTTATCAGCATCGCGACAGGCAAATGTATGCACTGTGGACACCCTCAATTGGTAGCCGGTGGAGTCAATAAAACCAAAACCTCAAAAATAAATGACTCTAATTCTAATCTTACTAGCGCTCCTCCGCACGATAATGCGAACTTCAAGCAAGAATCAACAGCGGAAAGTAAGTTCAAATCACCTGCGGTTGGGCGAACAAACCTTTCAATGGAAGACAGGGTGATAGCAGTTTTCTATTTCCCTCCGATTACACCCGTATCGATATATCAAGATATAATGAAATATTTTTGTACTTCTTGGACTTGTAAAATTTTTCATTTTCAATTCTTGGTCTTGGAAATATTTTCAACTGTTGGACTTAGAATTATTTCAACTGCTGGACTAGTAAAATTTTTCATTTTCAATAATATTGTGACGTTCTACCAGTCACAGAATATCTCTTGACGCCAATAATAAAGAACAATTACGAAAACCGAGCTTTATAACTGGTACCGCAAGTACAACACTTCTAAACACCGTTAAACTGTAACACAATCGCGTTAAAGAATGAGAACACGTTAATTATCGTTTCAAAATTACAACTGAATCGCTCTATCGGGTTGCTGCCGGTTATTTATAGTCTCACCCTTAATTCCGGAATTCTCGAGATTTCTTCTAGACTGTTAAGCAGTAAGTGCGCTTCCTTGCGGCGTCTAGCGGCATGTGCAAGCTTGGTGCTTGCGGCTTCATTGCAGAATGCCACACTTTCCCCTCCTCAGTTTTTAACGTCCCGTTCAAACGCCGGACTCCATACAGCTAGTCTACTCCGGTGGACCACTTTAAACTTTCTGTCCTGTTGGATGCGATAGATGACATCATTGATTCTCTTCACAACTGTCCAAGGTCCTACCCATTTGCACTGTAATTTTGGGTTCTTCCCTTTCTTCCTCTGTGGGTTGTAGAACCACACCTTATCCTGAGGTTCAAACTTGGTTTCATCTGCACAGATGTCATAGCGTGCCTTCATCCGGTCGCTAGCAACCTCTAAATTTTCTCTGACCAACTCATATACCTGCTTAAGTTGGTTCTTCAGTTCTTGCGTAAATGGCTTGACTTCTTGAGGTGGGCCCGGAGGGGTGCTCAGCTCTAAATCACACGGCAATCGAAGTTCTCTTCCAAAAATGATTTTTGCAGGTGTTTCTTTGGTGCTCACATGGATTGAAGACCGATAGGCTAGCAGGAACAATGGAAGTAGCTTGTCCCAATTTTGCTAGTCACTATCAATTACATTGGATAGGAATTGGTCTATTGTTTTGTTCAACCTCTCGACCATACAATCAGATTGTGTGTGGAGTGGTGTTGTACGAGTTTTCCTCAATCACACCAGCTTAGCCACTTCTCCAAATACCTGGGATTCAAAGTTTCTTCCCTGGTCTGAGTGTAACTCCAGAGGTACTCCAAACCTCGAGATCCAGTTTTCCACCAGCGCTGTTCCAACAGTGACGGCTTCATAATTTGGCAGTGGGTAAGCATCCATCCATTTGCTGAAATAATCTCCCACCACTAGAATATAACAATTACCTTGGTCAGTTTCTGGAAATGGTCCTGAGATATCTGCCGCAATCCGTTCAAAAGGGTATCCCACATTGTAGATTTGCATCTTAGCTCGGCCCCTAGTATTGGGCCCCTTACTGGCATTACATGCTCTGCAACATTGAATCCAATCCTCTACATCACTTCTACAGGCTGGCCAGTAAAACCGTTCCCGAATCTTGGCCAATGTTTTTGTTATTCCAAGGTGACTACCAGATGCGTCATCATGAACACTCTTCAAGACATGTGGTATAAGTGCTTCAGGTATCAGTAGTTGGAGCCGGTATGATCTGCCATCTGTTGTTTCCCAGATCCGGTAAACAATTCCATTTTCTACTTGAAGCGAGTCCCATTGTGACCATAAGATCTTCAAGTTTACTGACTGTGAGCTGATATCCTACCAGACTGGTCGTTCACCTTTCTCCTTCCAGGCTAAGATGACTGAAATATCTTTGTCCTGTTGTTGAGCATTATTTCTAATATCCACATTGGAACCTAGTTGTATGGATTTGACTGAGACTTCTTTCTTCACTTTATTGACTACAGTGCTCAGTTCTTCTTCAACTTTGGTCTGGAGGAGACGATCCTTGGCTTCCAACTCATAAAGTGGTATAACTCCACAGGGACTTCTTGAAAGGTCATGCTCAACCCATACTGTCGCATTAAATCCAGGCCCAGAATACAGTCATCTTCCATATCAGCAAGGATGAATTTTCCAGTTATTACCATTTTAGGAAACCTTGATAGGTAGCTCAACAGTGCCCTTGGTCCAAGCTTCACCCATGGCAGTCCTGAGGCGGTACTTTTCTCTCCAATTAATGGATAAGCCTGGGATGTCCTTGACCAATTGTGTCTTGATAACTGAACCAGTAGCAGCGCAGTCTATGCATATATCTATATTGCGTCCAATACTATCATTCCACCCCAATACATACACGTTCTCACTTGAAGTACGCATTTTGGAAATTCTTATTTCTTGGGCCCTTCTGCTTGGTCCTACAGTTGGTTGGCCCCTGGCAACTCCAGGTTGGAGTTTTCCGCCTTGCAGTGATCTCCACTCAGGGCAATTGAGCTTGATGTGACCCTCTTCATCACAGTGGTAGCATCGACGTTTGTCTCCAGTTGGTCTGACCTTTGTTTGCTTCAAAGCTGAGGATCTCATCTACAAGACGCCTTTCTTGCAGCTTCTACTTCCAGGGCAAAGGATAATGCTTCTTTCAAGGTTTTGCAACGTGCCATGCGAACTTGACTCTGAATCTCCCAGTCATATATTCCATCAATAAATGCCTCAAGCGCAGTTTGTTGAATGGCTGATACAGTAGCTTCTGGGTAAGCTTGTTGAGTTAATTTTAGGATTTCGCTTGAAAATGCTTGAAGACTTTCTCCACGGTTCTGTCGACGGTATTTCAGTTCTCTTCTTCTGATGGGAGTCAAGTAAGCTTGACCAAAGCGTTTTTCAAGGATCTCAACCAACTTTTGGTAATTCTTCTTGTCATCCTCGGCAATGTTGGACAATAGCTGTAGTGCAGCTCCTCTAAAGCTAACAATCAAATTACCAGCCTTGGCTTTGTCATCCCATCCATTGAGTTGAGCTGCAATTTCAAACTGTGATTTGTATAGTTCCCGAGAGATTTCACTATCAAACCTTGGTATTTCGACTTTGGTCTTTGATGACGGTTCTACAACTGGTAAATTTCCTTCATTTGATCCAGAACTGAAAAAAGCAACGCCTGGCGGATCCACAACCATGCTTACTATTGGATTTCCTTCCAGTCTCTGAAGTCGTTCCTCCATTACTTTCCACTGTTGCTCGAGTTCTTCAATTTGATTTTCAACTTCGCTCAGTCCATCAAAGATCTCTGCTTTAAGGTCTTCCTTGTTCTGTTCAAGTTTCTGTTCAATTTTCTCCTCCATTGCATTCTTATTCCGTTCAAGTTTCTGTTCAATTTTCTAGTCTATTGCAGTAAACCCAGTCTTCAGATCTTCTGAATTTTTAGTCATTGTATCTGTCAACATTTGCAGCATTGCACTCAAATCTATAGCTGGAGGCTGCTTTGTGTGCGTACCGGTCCCAAGGTTTCCAGTAGCTTCGTCAACCTCAAATTCATTGGCCACATCCAAACCCAAGTGTATGAATGCTTTTTCCCAGGGCTTGCGACCGAAATTTTTCTGACGGTTAACGGTTATCGGTCAAATGACCTCACAAATTTTTTCGGTTATCGGTTATCGGTCAAAATGATCCTCCCAATTTTTTTGGTTATCGGTCAAGCTGTATTTTGACCAATAACTGTTAAATGTTGAAAAATATTTCAGTCGAAGTCCTAAAATTTTCCGTTAACGTTGTTAGAAGACCTAGAATTTTTGGTCAAATAACAGTTATAACCGAAAAAATAACGGTTAACGGTCAATTGGTCAAGATCGATGTCAATTATAACGGTTAATGGTCTGTCGGTCAAAATTGATATTTTCATTTCGGTTATAACAGTTGACCGAAAAATAACTGTTATTGTGCAAGCCCTGCTTTTTCCAGACCATCGGCTAATTCATTTTTGGTTCCGCTAATAGAAAGATCACAATTCCGGAGTTCCTCGCGGAGTTTATCCCGAGTAAGTTCATGAAACTTCTTCTTCATCATCTTGAATCACCATAAGCTTCAAAGGCATAGAGTAGGCTTACGCAATCCCACTTCTGACACCAGTTGTGACGTTCTACCAGTCACCGAATATCTCTTGACGCCAATAATAAAGAACAATTACGAAAACCGAGCTTCATTACTGGTACCGCAAGTACAACACTTCTAAACACCGTTAAACTGTAACACAATCGCGTTAAAGAACGAGAACACGTTAACTATCGCTTTTAAGATTACAACTGAATCGCTCTATCGGGTTGCTGCCGGCAATTTATCGTCTCACCCTTAATTCCGGAATTCTCGAGATTTCTTCTAGAACAGCAAACAGGTTATGCAAGAGTCCTTACAATCAATCAAGCATGTTCCAGGCTGTTTACGTGCATTCGACAAACTAGTTAAGCAATAAGTGCGCTTCCTTGCGGCGTCTGCTTTTATTAAAAGTTTAGCGGCTTGTGCAAGCTTGGTGCTTGCGGCTTCATTACAGAACGTCACAATATTTTCCAACTGTTGGACTTTGAAATATTTTCAATTGTTAAACTTGTAAAATTTTTCATTTTCAATAATATTTTCAACTGTTGGACTTGGAATTATTTTTGAATTGTGGGACTTTGAAATATTTTCAACTGTTGGACTTGGAATTAATTTTCAAGTGTTGGACTTCGACATATTTTCATACTTCTTGGACTTGTAAAATTTTTCATTTTTGATTGTCTCCCACAGTTGAAAATATTACAAATCCAAGAATTGAAAAATAATTCCAAGTCCAACACTTGAAAATATTCTAAAGTCCGACAATTGAAAATATTTCCAAGTCCAAGAATTGAAAATGAAAAATTAGTCCAACAGTTGAAATAATTCCAAGTCCCGCGGCATCACTCTTACTCCGAGTATCCGCCATGCGTTTGGAGCAGTTTGGAGGATTATGATTGTGAAGGAAATCGATACACCGTGAATAATTGCGATATACCGACCCTGTCAAGGTATTTGGTATAGAAAGTTCAGTTTAGGTCAAATAGTCTGCTCAAAAATTCCCTCGAAATACACGGCAACAACGCGAGCAACGACGCGGGGCAATGATTTAGGCATTTCGACTTTCCGGCTTTGGTTCTAGCTTCTTCATTTTTGAATTTCTTGTCTTGAATAGATCAATACACTTTAATATCTTGACTGACATTTTGTAACGAGGAATTTATCTGTTATTTGGGGACTAGATTTTTTCCCCCTGATTCTCAATTGACCTCAGCCTAAGCAATTGTTATTGTTTTCAGTGGCCAGAAAATATTTTTATTGGGAAAACTAGGTTGATGATTGATAAAAGGAGACAATAAGTAGTACAACTCTGGAGAAAGAAAAGTTATTGACCATCAGTTCATAGTTTAGCAATTTTATTACAATCAATTCAGCGTTCGGTCAATGAACTTGTTCATGGTAATCGATCGACAGAGTGAAAATATCGCTAAAAATGCGTTGTCCGTCTCATTCTTACGGTTGTTCCACTCGGAAAGTAATTAATTCTCACAGCTTAAATGTTATTCTTATAAGTCGATACGCATTGTCGCCTAATCCTGTTGTATTTGATTGATATGTACGAGATCGGTTATCATGAATTTGTGAACTTCATACGACGCGACGAATCGCTCAATTGAACCTCGCACTTTGAAACTCAAAAGCGATGTGCACCAGAATGGAATAATCAATTCATCTTCTTTGTATACCAACATTTCAAACTTGAAGTTCGTATAACGCCCCCGAAAAGTCATTTTTTCCTCGAATTTAGGCTCCAATATAGGGAAATGTATGTGTAGGTCTCCCAAACAGGAGGCTTATACACCTATACAGTTTGCCATGTGCGAGGATAAGCGCGATAATGACGACGAATATTGTAAATTATGCAAATTAATTCGAATTACTTCGCGTCGCTAGTCCAGCCATTACATGTGACAAGATGACAAAGAAAAAAATAAAATAAAAATATAATTTTTTTCCAAAACGATCGTCGTAAATACGACGGATTAAGCGTTCTTCGATAATCTTATTGCCAGTACTTACACTCTATTCAATGCGTGCACCCGTGGCGAGCAAAATGCCTTAGCTGTATCGGAGCCGCGGGCTGCGCTTTGGTAAAGAAAATAATAATCATAATCGTGAAGGAGACACAAAATCAGTGTCTCACATCAGAAGTAAAAGAGTCAAACCTCCCACAACAAAACAACGGGGCCTCGTGTTTGGCCACCAGAATACCGTACCTGTACATTGTACCTGCTAAAACTTTTACCTCTAGCCGCAATCGTGATTGGCATTCAAATTACGGTTTAATGTCGTCTTATTCAAAATTATTTCTAAGAGAGAAAAAAAAAGTGGCTTCTGCCTTCTTCGTTGTAATGATATTTCATGTAAAAAAAAAAAGGATTCCTTTTCTCGCGTTTATCCTTTCATCTTCATTTTTCTCTTAAAATACCCGGGACGCATGCGGTAGTCTAGACCCCGAGACCGGTTTGATCTTTTTGCTAGATAATCATTCGGAAGCTGATGAATGATTCGAGAATGATCTAAAAACATTAATAACACGTTCGCCGATAATAATCGGAAGAATGCGTCAAACAACGACTGTCGAAAATGACAATTATTGTGACAAATAAGATTCTGTCGCTGGAATGCGATATTTACTGTACCTACGTACGTACGATGAGATAGGGGATAGGATGGATGTTATTTTTGGTATGCTGGTTGAGTAACGAGTATAGGTGTCAATTGAATAAACCTCGCGGTATAACTTAATCTGTTAATTGATCGAGTAAAGATGATTGAGGCTTTGATATTACCGCCAGTATTAAACGCTGACCACACGTGTGATAAATAAATCCCTAATCTTAGCCCAGCGGTCATTAGTTAGCGGCGAAATTGTACTCCGCTATGGCGATGTGAATGAATTTCATTAAAATATATCTACGAGTAAGTAACTAATTTTGAGACAAAGATCGACCCAGCCCTAATCAACATTCCTGCGGGTCATACCGCGGCGTTTACTGTCGCTCGCAGGAAAGAAAATGAGAGTATGCATAATTTTATCAAGAAACGCGTTAATTGAATAAAACGAAGTAATGATAAGTTACATCGGAAAAATTGTCCAGGAGCGATATTCAAGCATTCTTTGCACTGGTTTTTTCCTTAGTTCACTTGTAGCCTCGCCATATTGGGTATTTCAAATCTTGGAGGAGAATTTCTAATTCTAGTACCCGATAAACCAAATCGACCATCACTAAATGGTTGATATTGGTTGGTTTTTAGTCCTACGACTGAAAAGAGACCAAATATTATGGAACCATCAGAAAGTGGTTGATTTTTAGTAAATCTTTGAAATAAATTCACCAAATTTTGCCTATTCATTTCAGTTGATTGTTGGTCTGATATTATTCCTACTAAATTATTTTGACCATAATTTTTGGTTATTTTTGATCACTATGCGGAATACACATTTCGACCCATTTTTGGTCGTGATATTGTCAATACAGAATGAAATGAAATTTTTCCTCGTTTCTTAGTCTAAAATTGATATTGTATTTATTACTCAATTTTGACGGCAGTTATTATGGGAGATACCTTGATCCATTTTGAGTAGATTTTTCTTCAACATCCATCAATAAATTATTTTTACTCTCTTTTTTGGTTTGAAATGAGTATTATGGGGCGAACCGCATAATCACCCACACAATTTTGACCAAAATTTCCAGTCAACTTCTCGGCGGATATCCCTAGGACATATCTTGGTCCATTTTCAGTCGACTTGTCCTCAACATCTACCAATATTTTTACTCTTTTTTTTTGGTCTATTCTCATGCAAACCGCAGTCACTCAATTTCGCCCACAATTTCCGGTCAATTTCTTTGAAATGAATCAATTGTCATATTGCTTGTAAACTCGCAGATAAATAAAGATATTTAAAATAAAATCTGAAATTAAATTTGAAATTAAAAATCAATATTCCTAATAATAAAATTGTTTAATGAATTAACATATTCTACTAATCATAAAAATATTAGATTTAATATTCAATTTAAGGAATTCCATCCGGATTAATTACTAAATAATATTTTTTTAAATTCAATTTTATATCAATTTTAGTTTTTGAAATTAAATTCTAAATTTATTTTAAAAGTTTATAATATCTGATATAATATTATTTTGAAAAAATAAAGATCCTATTTTCTTGATATAGTTCATTTAATTAAAATCATTAATTTTGTTTTTTAGAATTATTTATTTGATAAAAATATTTATATTCATTTCTAATAATTTATATAAAAATCATTATGAAAAAAGTAAAAAAATTGAAACTAAATAATTTTTATATCTCATTTAATTTATTCAATGAGTATATTTGATCCTTTAAAAAAGAATTGATAAAAATTATTTAATAATTTCAATGATTTTAAATAATATTCAAAACTTGTAATCATATTGAACCAGAATGATGTATTATTTTTTTTGTTCAATTTTACATTCAATTAATTGAAAATTATTAGGTTTATTTATGACAAATGAAAAAAATAATTATTAAAGAATTTTTTTTTAATTAATTTAAATAATAAATAAACACAAACTAAATTGATAAAGAATAATAATAATTATTATTATTACTAATATATCAATTAAATTACAATAAGTAAATTTAAATAAATAAATAAATAAATAATAAATTTAGATTCATTTTAAGAAATTATTTAAATTAATTGATTCAATGTGAATTGATATGAGTCCATGATAAAGTCCACAAATTTCTGAACATTGTCCATAAATAATTGAAGGTATAATAATTAATATTGTAATTTTAGACCAAATCGCACTCCTCTCATTATAATTCCGCTAAAAAGATTGCTATCTTCATTCTTTTCTTCTCTCACTTGAGGGAGGCTTGCGACAATCATTTTGAGCAGTCAAATTTCAGTACTTCAAAAGCCGGTAACATTATTCGAAGGAAACTGAAACAGACAGCTATGCCGATTCAATATAACCGTAAGTACATATCTTGAGTGATATTTACATATGTGATATTTATCCAGAAGTACGAAACTGATGAAGTTTTATCATTGCATTTGTCAGTGAGTCCGAAGAGAACCTGCCGTCGAACTATGAGTTGGTAGAAAACAGTAGCTGTACTAGCGAATTGGAGAAAATGATAACACAAACCATGCCGACTTACAAGCGATCTCCGATATTCCGACGGGCCAGCCTCTTATCACTATTGGATATGGTCTAAGCTCGCCACCCAGAAAGCCCCAATTTGCTGAAGAACGGTAGACAGTTGACATCAGCAGACATTGTGAGAGACGATTTTTAATATGTTCGACTCTGAGGATGAATGCCCTCAACACATTTGAAATATTGGTCAAAATTGTATTTTATTATTGTGAAAAGCGGTGCCAAATAAATTCTAAGATGAACATATAGATTGAAATAAAAGTAGAGAAAAAGTGTACTATGCGAGGGCAAAATTTTGACTAGGTACACTTTTCTCTTTTGTACTCTCACTTATAGGTAACAAAGAAAAACCCATCAAACTAGTCAAAGGAAGAAGAATTGAAATTTTCGGGAATAATTTGGAGTAGAAGACTCGTAGTTTCAATTTACTTCTTCAATATGAATCTGTATCCAAATGAAAATTCATTATGATGGAATTTATTTTTACGTTTATAAGTTTTCTTTTTTCCGAGAATATTTCATAATTTTTCAAGAATGCGAATAAGAAAAATCACAAATCTTACTTACAGCATTTGTTTTGCTCGCCTCGTTGTAAACCAAAAAGGCTCGAAAGAATCCGGTTATTCGCAGTTCTCGTCTCTGTTGTACTTCTTCTCAAAAAGCTTCTTCGTTATGGTATATTGTGTACACGTATAATATTTTACAAATATTCGTATTTCGTTCGAAATACGACGTGTGCGTCTACACTTTTGTATAGTAACGTTCGTACTTTTGACGGAAACATGAAAAATCACTTTTACAATCATACCACGTTCGCGTACTTCTTTTTTTAACTGAAAATTATACTTACTGGTACTTTTTTTTCCTCTCCGGAATTCTCAAACGTTCTCCGTCCTCTCGTTTTCTATACTAAGTACCCGCAATAATAATACAGGCTACTCGCGATCGGTTTTGCGAAGGAAAAACTTCTTCAAATACGCATTAGAAGGCTCAATGAGAAGAGAAGAAAAAAAAAGTGCCGAAGAATGAAAGTGGAGAGTGAGTGCTATTTTTATACGCGTTTATCCTAATCGACCGTCCATAACGTAAAGCGAGTACAGTAGGTATTGTAGTTTAACAGCTTGCTCCCTTGCTCGAGTATTAAAAGTTTATTGGTGTTTCTTTTCAATGCTATATATATAGCATGTGTGTGAAGTACCAATACGTGTTTTGAAAACGTATGCATTGATATGATCACACGGTATTAGCAACAACTAGAAACCTTTTACCTTATAGATCTGAAGATTCCAAAAGCGAGCATTAAGAGTAAGAGGTGTGAAGCTTTTGTCCTCAAAGAGAAAGACTCTGATTGAGAAGTCGTAAATAGATGTCTTATCAGCAATTTTTCTTTGAATGTTCGATTGTGTCGCTGGAAACCAAAATGTTGATGTGGAAATTGTGAGCGACAAAGTCGACTTTTGCTTAAACCGTTGATGGTCCTACGCTTTCAACTTAGAATTTAGTTTCTGTTGATTCTGTCATGAAGATGATGTATACATCCTTTGCACTTGAATGACACTATATCTCATGACTAGGTCGGGGGGCAGCTCAATATCTAATGATTGACGACCTGTAAGCACAAAGGCCAAATAAAATCTCAGATTTTTAAGTGGTGGTACTGTCGCATTATTTTCATGGCATCCTATATAATAAATAGAAAAACGACGGCTTCCTTAACGAAGTTGAACGAGGAACGCAGGGAACCTGTTTTATGAGTCAAATGGGATATGGTATTGAAAATTCAAGGAAGCCTACACCTCGAATCCCCAGCTATATATGATAGCTCGAGAGTTGAAATTTTTCCAAGTCCCTTTCATATCATATATAGCTCGAGAGTCAGAATTTTTTCTAAGTCTCCCTCCTATCATATATGGCTTGAGAGTTGAAATTTTTCCAAGTCCCCCTCCTATCGTATCATACATACCTCGAGAGTCGAAATTTTTTCCAAGTCTCCTTCCTAACATATATGGCTCGAGAGTCGAAATTTTTCTAAGTTTTTTGCTGGACGGCGGACGGCGCACGGCAAATTTCTCAAAAAGCCCCCCCATAAAACAGGTTCCCTGTTGATATTATTTTGGATAATACTTTTCCTCAGCAAAAATTAATACGTTGACTTAGACAAATTGAAAGAAAGCTTGTCCAGACAGTGAGGTGAGAAATTCATTGTGGTTGGCGATTTTAACGCCTGGTCAGAAGAATGGTGTTCTGATCGAACTGAAATCCGTGGATATACCTTGAGGGAGTGGATTGCCAGCAATAAACTGATCTTGTGATGCATTTTATGAATTCTTCTATAAAGCATTACAACTTTTAAAATTTACAAAATCCAGAATAGCGTTAAGTGCGATAAAATGGGAGGATGTAGAGTATATAGTTTGTTAATTTAAGTTTTTTCAATGATATTTCCATACTAAAGTCTAGTGGTCGTGGTTTTTAGGTAGGCGGAAACGGTCAACGTGGGCAACATTCCTACTCGAGTGCATCAAGGTTAAGGACCCATTTAATGTCACCTTTGCCCCGGCGGTACTGGATCAGGAGCTTTCTGGGGGCCATTGGTATATCAACTTTTCCATGCACCGGGAAGTTGGCGATTTCGCTGCTCCACAAATGCTGATAAGAAAATGGGCAGTCAGGAAGCTGAATAGGGACCGTCTTAAGGCTAGCACATGGGACCAAGAACAAGAGCAAGAAGAAAATGCAAGAGTGGAAGCAGAGAAAATGATAAAGAAAGTATGCGGTGAAGTCATGCCCAGGCAAGGTCCACCAAAGAAGAAGAGAGCCGTTGACTGGTGGACAAATAATATTGCCGAGTTAAGGAAAGAATACAACTGTCAACACCGGATATACCAGCGTAGTAGAAGCCGCAAAGGGGAGCGGGCGGTCACACCTGAATACTAGCTGGCTCGTAAGAGGCCTAAGAAAGCCATAAAAGAGAGCAAGAGTGCTGCACAAAATGGCCGAGGAGGATCCGTTTGAGAAGCCTTACATAAGATGGTGCTGAAGAAGCTAAAGGACCGCTCAGCAATGAGCCGATTGGAGCCGGATTTTGTGGTACAAATTATTGATGGCTTGTCCTTACAGCAGCCACCACCAATGGTAACGCTACCAATAGTAGGAGAGGATGGTATATTAGAAGAATACGTTCTTGTAAATTACCGTTATCCATACTAAGCGAAAGAAAGAATACTCCTAAGGGAGAGTAAACACTACAAAACCGCAGAAATTTAAAAGCGGATCTTGCTGTTAAAATTGGCCCTGGTTTTAATACCCAGAAAGTCTGTGCTGAAATAGTCCACAATAACCCCCTCCCCCACATAAGTAACAAATTGGGAGAAGTGATCCTAGGTTTAAAGGGCTGGTGTCCACGTGCGTCCCAGGCAAAAATGCGATATTACATTTGCGTCCCACGGTAGAAGTGGAAGATACCTACTTGCGTCCGAGGAGGATTTGAATGATATAGGCGATTTGCGTCCGACTTATTTCTTTGTATATACCCCTATTAAATAACGTTATTACTTCGTACATACTGATGGAAGGTACTTTCAACAGATGTCCGTCTGTGTTTTATCAAATTTTCCCAATTCACGGCTACAGAGACCGGCAGCACGTTCCTCTTGCTTTCTGTTTGCTTCCTGATAAGAAGGAGAGTACATATGAAGCAGCCCTTTGGCACCTTCGCTCTTATTTACCCGCCGAACACTCCCCACCCGTCACCTTCGTCGATTTCGAGCGTGCGATCAACGGAGCCGTTCATAAAGTGTGGCCACTGAGTAAAATGACTGGATGTCGGTTCCATTTGGGGCAGGAATGGTTCCGTCATATACAGGCTCTGGGTCTACAGCGAGTATATAAGACACGTACCGGGGATGGTGTCTTTTTGAGGTCTTTCTTCGGCCTACCATTCCTGAAACCTGAGGATGTAGAGCTGTGCTTTCATGAAGACATATCTGCAGCCTTAGCCCGCGATGATCGTATTCAGCAATTTGCGGATTACATCCATGACAATTATGTGGCCGACGATTGTCCGTTTCCTCCTAAAATGTGGGCAGTCTATGATGGTTCCTTCATTAGAACAACCAATGCGTGCGAGGCATTTCGTAGTAAACTCAATCGCATGTTTTACCATTCCCACCCTCGCATATTCTCTTTGGTGGAGGCCTTATTAGAGGTACAGAATATTACTTACTTGAAAATGCGGAACCCGCCGAATGTACTCGATCCGAAACAAAGAATAATAGAAGACGAGATGAAGAAGCTAGATATGTACTTTACGTATTTTATTGTGATTTTATTTTACGTGTCATTTTCATGTATTATGACGACTAGATTCAATGTTTTCATGTCTTATCTTCCTAATCAGTATTATACAGTTACCCTTTATTTTATTCGCATATACGTGGGAACTTGCGGTTTAAAGGGATCTAGACATGGTCGCTAACTAGAGTTCTATCAACGAGTTACCCTTGAACTTGGAAAAGTGTGCAGTTATGACATTTCACCGGAAAAAAACGAAGCCTCTCATACATAGAGACTACACCATGAGGGGGGTTCGTTTGCGAAGGGTCGTTAGCGTGGTGGATCTGGGCGTGACTTTGGATCAGGGACTTGATTTTCGAGAACATACAGCTCTAGCAGTGCAAAAGGCGATGTGTGGTTTGGGATTTCTTAAACGAAATTCGTACACGTTCAGGATCAAACTACCATTATGATTCTATTCTACACGGTTGTGCAGTCCCACCTTGAAAGTTAGTCGATTATACGGAGCAAATCAAACAAAAAGTTTGAACAAAATCTAGAAAGGGTTCAATCCAAATTTATCAAGTTTCTGTACACGAGACTCTTCTGCTATTACCCCTGGGAGATTCCTTACTCCGAGCTGTTACTGGGATTCGAAATGGCGAGCCTCAAGAGTAGGAGGCTGTGTGTCGGTCTAATGTTATTATACGATCTGGTCCGTGGTGTGAAGATAGATTCCGATCTCTTAGGTATGGTGCTCTTTAGGGTACCGCCGGCAAGAACCCGCTTGAAAAAAATATTCTACGAACAGATCAAAGAGGAGACGCCTATCAATACGGCTTTTAAAACATACAACCTATTATCTTTCTCACACCCTGAAATAGACATTTTTTACCAATCGAGAATAAAATTTAAACAAGCAATACTTAGAACGCTAAATGAATCACAAACCTAAAATATTCCCTCATTGCTCTCGCTCTCTTGCCCTCGCGCTCTCCGGCTCTGAATTGGATCCTTGATGTATGTCGCATTTCTCGTTCCGCAGCACCAGCATCGCTTTTTTTTTTCTTTTTTTTTTCTTGGTATTGTACAGTAAGTTGTTTTAAGTACCTAGTTTATCCCTGTAAACCGTCCTCCTCCATAAATAGCTGCAAGCTGTCGAGGGGGACGTAAAATAACTGAAATAAATAAATAAATAAATAAATAAAGAGGGAGATTAAGGAGGGAGATTTAATGGTCACTAAGGCTGACAAGGGTAATGCTGTTGTGCGGTGATGGAGAAATCCGCTTATTCTTCTAAGGCCCATGAAGTGCTCCAGCAGTGTGGTGCTAAAGAGAGTGAGGATTTCTGCTTCCCTAAGCAAGTTGTAGAAGTTAGGCGTGTCATCAACAAGTTTGAGGCTATTATCAAGACTCCAGCCTTAGAAAAAACGACGGCTTCCTTAACGAAGTTAAACGAGGAACGCAGGGAACCTGTTTTATGAGTCAAATGGAATTTGGTATTGAAAATTTAAAGAAGCCTAGACCTAGATAAAGCTATATGAAGAAGGCCTAGACCTACTATAAGCCTAGTATAATATAGTTTGAGAATGTAAATTTTTCTCGAATTTCGAGCTATATATGATAGCTCGACAGTGGAAATTTTTTCAAGTCCCCCTCCTATCATATAGCTCGAGAACCGAAATTTTTTCAAGTCCGTCTCCTATCACATATGGCGCGAGAGTCAAATTTTTAACAGGGAACCTGTTTTATGGGGGGCTATTTGAGAAATCTGCCGTTCGCCGTCCGCCGTGCGCCGTCCAGCGAAAAACTTAGAAAAATTGCGACCCTCGAGCCATATATAATAGGAGAGGGACTTAGAAAAATTTCGACTCTCGAACTATATATGATAGGAGGGGGACTTAGAAAAAATTTCGACTCTCGAACTATATATGATAGGAGGGGGACTTAGAAAAAATTTCGACTCTCGACCTATATATGATAGGAGGGGGACTTAGAAAAATTTCGACTCTCGAGCTATAGATGATAGAAGGGGGACTTAGAAAAATTTCGATCCTCGAGCCATATATGATGGGAGAGGGACTTAGAAAAATTTCGACTCTCGAGCTACAGATGATAGAAGGGGGACTTAGAAAAATTTCGATCCTCGAGCCATATATGATAGGAGAGGAACTTAGAAAAATTTCGACTCTCGAGCTATATAATAGGAGAGAGACAGACCAACTAATCCAAATATAGCTCGAGAGTCGAAATTTTTCCAAATCCCCCTCCTATCATGTATAGCTCAAGAGTGAAAATTTTAACAAGAAACCTGATTTATCCAACTATATTATATTGGTCTAAACCTTCTTTTCACTACCTTCCTCCAGATATAAGTTTCCTTGAATTTTCAATACCAAATCTCATTCCAATCATAAAACAGGTTCCCTGCGTTCCTCGTTTAACTTCGTTAAGGAAGCCGTAATTTTTCTAAGTCCCTCTCCTATCATATATGGCTCGAGAGTCGAAATTTTTTCTAAGTCCCCCTCCTATCATATATAGCTCGAGAACCGAAAT
The DNA here is from genome assembly GCA_035079385.1 of Aspidiotus rigidus. NCBI lineage: Eukaryota > Metazoa > Arthropoda > Insecta > Hemiptera > Diaspididae > Aspidiotus > Aspidiotus rigidus. The sequence continues at coordinate 13,019,424 of JAVHKY010000001.1, forward strand.
TTTTTCAAGTCCGTCTCCTATCACATATGGCGCGAGAGTCAAATTTTTTCCAAGTCCCCCCCTTCCATCATCTATAGCTCGAGAGTCGAAATTTTTTCTAAGTCCCCCTCCTATCATATATGGCTTGAGGGTCGAAATTTTTCTAAGTTTTTCGCTGGACGGCGGACGGCGCATGGCAGATTTTTCAAATAGCCCTCCATAAAACAGGTTCCCTGTTAAAAGCCCTTCTCGTTTCTAACCCTACACCCCCTCCATTACAGGCTGCCCAAAGTAAATAAAAATAACACCCCGATGCGACCCTTGGTTTCATTCATCTCCTCTCCCGCCTACCTCCTTGCCAAATTCCTGGACCGTTGGTTCAAACATCGCATTGATTTTGAATCTTCCCTCTCGGTCTTGAATTCGGCCTCTTGAACTGACGTCCTGAAGGGTGTAAGTCATCCCCCGGGAACGACCATCTTCTCGTTTAATGTTGTTGGTTTGTTCCCGAATATTCCTAAGGCTGCCACTTGGGTGAGCTACTTGTCAAAGCCAATATTCCTCACAATGAGCTTCAGGAATTTTTCGATCTTCTGAATATTTGCTGGTCCCCCAACTACTGTAAATTTGAAGGGGAATTTTTCGAGTTTCCTGATGAAGTATGGATCCCCATTGGATCACCTTTAGGCTCTCTCATCTCCGAAATTTTCATGTCCAAATTTGAACTTGAACTCTTTTCTTCGAACCAGGTGTTACTTAATCATATCTACTACTGGCACAGGTACGTTGATGACGTTCTATGCGCCTGGACTGGTCCCCCATGTCTCCTTGGCGAGTTTCTGAGGTATCTCAATTCCTGGCACCCTTCCATGAAGTTTACTTTGGAAATAGGGGTATTTTCCAATAACTTTTTGGATTTATCGATCTCTATAATGGACGGTATCCATCAGTTTGGAATTTACAGGAAAGATACTGCCATCGATATTTTAGTCCACGGGGGTTCGTTCTGTCCTGTTGCTCACAAGATGGTTGCCTTTAATAGCCTAGTTCACAGACTGACCAGTATTCGTTTGAGTCAGTCTGCCTTCATGAAAGACTTCCTCACAATAAAACACCTGGCCAGAGTGAATGGGGTCAATATCGATGTTCACGTGATATTTCGGAGGAATGTTACGAGGAGCCTTCTTGATTCCACCATCTCCCTCCTCCGAGACACGATCCGTGATCGTCGTTTGCGTTGGATCAGTCTCCCTTTCCTGGGGAAGTTCTCCCTCCAATTGGATCGGGCCCTCCGCCCATTTGGCTTCAGACCCCGTTTTACAACCCTACCACAGTCAAGAGGTTGTTTGTGAGGCTGAAGGACCCCATACCCGTTGATGAGAGGAGTGGTGTTTACAAGTTGGAATGTGAGGATTGTGGAGGCTTTTATATTGGTGAGACCAGCCGCCAAATGAAGGTTAGAGTAGCTGAGCACTTGAAGTCTTGAAAGAAGGGAGACTTAGGGGAGTCAGCTTTTGCTGATCATTTAATAAACAGTGGCCACAGCTTCCGCGAGGGATCCGAAAAGCTCCTCCATAAGGAGAATTCCTATCGTAATCGCATCGCCCTCGAGCATATCTAGGTAATGCGTCATCTAAACACCGACGGTATCACTGTACTCAACTCGTACATTCCGGAAGATGGCCTGATCGAACTGGTTCATGATTCACACCGCGATTTCTCGTTTGGACAATCTTAATACCTTGCTCTTCTTTTCTGTTCGTCAATTGCTTTCATTTCAGGCTTGGAAGTATTCGTCCTTTCGCGTTTATTATGGATAGCCGTAACCTGGAGGAACTTATTCGTTTAATGGTATATCTCTTCTAGGTACCAAGCGGTTAATAGACTACGAGGTAAGTATTGATAGCCGCCGAGACCCGAATCCCATATTTGACCCAGCACTACTTATTGATACATCCAGTGCGACAGTTACTGGGGGACTGTCCCCAATGTGGTGGCAGAAAGCCAGGCTAGTGTTGATTGATAAGAAGGATGAACCAGATCCTCATTGATCACTGTGTCCGCTGGACAAGGTTGGGAAACTCCTGGAGAGGGTAACATCCAACTGACTTGAGAGCTATTTGAACGATAGAGATATAATCGCTAGTAGTCAGTATAGTTTTTGAACTGGGCTCTGTACATCAGATGCTAGAATCAAGCTGAAGAGGATAACCGAGTCAGTAATAGCTATGGGTCAGTTTTGGGCAGTCATCAGCCTCAGCGTTCAACTCAATTCCATGGGAGAGGGTATTGGAAGTCCTTGTGGAAGCAGAAGTTCCCGCATACCTGCTCAGGATGATCAGCAGCTATCTTAGCTGTCGTGAAATCCAAGCAGAGACGTTTGCTGGTACAGTAAAGCGCCTAGTTACTTGTGGGGTGCCCCAAAGTCGGTCCTTGGGCCTCCTTTAACGGGATATTCAAGGTGAATTTACCGGTGTTAAGCGCCTCTGCTATGCGGATGACACATTGGTGGTAAGCACTAACGAAACAATTGTAGCGATGAAGAGCAGGGTGAACCGGCTCGTAGAGGTAGTAACGCGTTGGACCGAGTCAGCTGGACTGGAACCTGCAGTAGGTAAGATAAAGGCCATTTTATTCACGACACGTCGGAAGTTCAGTCCACCCACCTCTTGCCTGCAAGGTGTGGAAATTGAGACCAAGAATCGGATTAAGTAACTAGGCATCTGGTTGACTCAACGCTGAGCTGTAGGCACCATTTCCTGATGGCAGCGGAGAAGCAGGCACTGTGGTTGGTCGACATCGACAATGGTTTGATTTCCAGTTGATTTGCGATCGACATCAGGACGGAACTGAATCGACTCAAAATGGTCGACCTAAAATCTACGGCTATCAGGAAGTCCATCTAGTAAGGTGAGGAGAGATTCTTTGTTTTGAATTCCTCTTTCGGGAGACATACACAGGAATACGATAGTAATTTTGGAGTTCAAATACTGCGGAAGGAAGGCAGTCGGGGAGATTTTTGGTTGGAAGATCGCATGATATCACGTAGTTTCTTCAGAGCTACGAACCGTATCCTTTCGCCGAATCCTCCTTTGTGAGGCTCTAGAAATGAGGGAAATTCTAAAATATGATTCACTATTTATCATACCTACCAAAAAATACTTCACCCGCCTCTGTTGTGATATGAGTCCGAAAGAATGATACTTCTGAATATACCAAAGGCACATCGTGAGCTATCATGCAGAGCAAAACAATCAAGTCAAGATCTCAAAAAGTCACCAAAAATGACCTCTCACCACTCTTAATCACTGCTAAGTTCGTGATATGTCCGGCATTTAGGTTCAAATATTTGATCACCAAATAGCACGACTTGCCCAGCTTATTACCTCTGTCCCTCAAGAATCGAGTGCATTTATCAAACGACCGAAACCCCTCGTCAAAATTCCAATTTCGTATACGCCATTATCATTTACATATACGGAACGATATCTTACACCATACGTTCGTATACACATACGAGATCGCATTCGAAAGAAATTTTACATATTTACAATCACGATAACTTCCTACAGTGCTCACTTACTCCCCGAACGATGCAGCGTATTTTCAGTCATAATGTAGTTCGTTCTAGATATTTAAGAAGAAAATGTGGCTACCGCTCTTACTATGCGGATCAGATAAGGTATCGTCATTATTGTGAAACAAAGGCGAGCACCAATGAAGTACAATACGATGTAATTGTGACAGTAAGGCATAAATTTTTATGTTTACCGTCTCGTGCAGCCAGTCGAGTTGCTGGGCGCCGAAAAGCGACTTAAAATGTTATACCTTACGTATAATTTATCAATAAACAAATACACGTACAGTCTCGAACGTCGATCGTTAGTAACCATAGGAATCGGTCGAGCATAGGTCATATTTTTCGAAAAATAATATAATTCGTATTCATCGATTTGGGAGCACGCTGCAGAGACCACCCTGATCTGCATTATCAATCACGTAGAATTTTTCGGATGCGCTTCTAGCGGCCTCTCGTTCTTCCTGTATGCGCACGTTCGTGATGGTACTCATTGCAGCAGAATATTTAATGATCTTCGAAATTAAACTTAGGTATTCCAGCGATCAAAATATATAATGCTCTACATTTTATAGAGGTCCGGTTAGACACCTCTTTCATGCACTCAACTATGCTTTTGTCTCGACATGTAATATGATCGGTAATATAAATTAATCGCCTGAGTAAATGGCGTAGGACAAAAGAAGCGAGCTCCAATTTTAATTTACGACCTCTTTATTAACGTAGATAATACGAGTATTTTCATTCAGCAGGGTATGGGTATTCAGTAGCGATAAATTGACTGATTTTGAAATACTATTAAGTAAGAGTGAAAACAAAGTTTTGTTTTGCGGTTAGAGTTTCCAAACTCCTGAGGTCATCGAAATTACAATTTTTACGTATGAACTTGGACCCGCGTGAAAGGAAGTAATTGTTCAGACGTGAGTCGCTCAAATACGAAAGTTGCGGATAATTTGGGCACAGTTTCTTATAACCTCAGTTTCCCGAATACTCGAATTAGGTGCTCTTTGATTACATAGCGTTTAATATTGTCTGCAAGCTATGTTAGAAAATGTATACGAGGTACTATAAAATCATGTTAAGGCTGGATAAAGAGCTGCGTAAATGGCACGCAGTCACAATTTATTAAAAAATGGGTATATCCGCGATGTAACAGTGTATTTTGTAGATTTAGAGGTTTTAATGTTTCGATAGCCTATAACTATATGAATTACTTTTATTATCTTTATCGCCCACCTTCCAGTTAGTGTGCACTGTGCATGGTCTCAAAATTTTATGTTTGTCGTGATAAAACTATTATAATAATTAATAATAAGGGGTAAAAGCGATGAAGAAAGTAGGAAAGAGCGAAAGTATGAAAGAGAAACACGGAAAAATTCAAGATGAATGAAATTCAAGGCTGAACAATATTTTTGATTTGTTTTAGGAGTTGTTCGTGGAAAAAATTTATGCGATATGACACTTTGTTGTGTTTTACAGATGTACAGTCGAAAACTCCAATTTTTTCTAATAATAGGGAGAAATTGAACTAGTCAGGAATCTTCATCCCTCTAGAAGGGTAGTATTTTTATAGAAGTATGGACAAATGTTTTTGCTGCATTATTAATTTTAAGGGGAATAATAAAGTGTACGTGATGGATAATGTGAATGAGCGGGAAATCTTTAAACAGGTAAATTATGCAAAACAACGTCTTTTTTTACCGAGAATGAACGAGAAATTATTCACGTCACATAACAGCAAAAGACCGTCATTATTTGACATGCTTGAACAGGAATAAAACAAAAATTTTTTTAGCCGGTATCTTTTAGCCTACAAGACAAACGGAGTTGTCAAATCCCAGCATACTTTCAGGGAGCGTTTGCCGGTTGGGCAGTTTTTGAATCATTGTCTTGATTTGTTGGAAAAATGGTCCACATCTAGGGATCCATCATCGATCAATTGTATCCAATTCGCACCAACTCCAACTGTATTACACGAAGCGAATTAGTCCGTAATAACCCCCTCCCTCGCATGAGTAATAAATTGGGAGGAGTGATTCAGGGTCTAAGGAGGAAGATGAAAGAGGGAGATGTGATCGTCACTAAGGCTGACAAGGGCAACGCTGTTGTAGTGATGGAGAGATCGGCCTATTCTTCTAAGGTCCATGAAGTCCTACAGCAGTGTGGTGCTAAAGAGAGTGAGGATTTCAGCTTTCCCAAGCACGTCAAAGAAGTTAGGTGTGTCATCAACAGGAGTGAGGCTGTTATCAAAACTCCTGCTTTGAAAAAAGCCCTCCTCGTTCCTAACCCCACACCCCCCCTCTTGTACGGGCTGCCTAAAGTGCATAAGAACAATACCCCGATGCGACCCGTTGTTTCTTTCGTTTCCTCTCCTACCTACCTCCTTGCTAAATTCCTTGACCGTTGGTTCAAAAATCGTATTGATTTTGAATCCCCTCATTCGGTCTTGAATTCGGCCTCTTTAACTGACGTCCTCAAGGATGTAAGCCTTCCCCCGGGTACGACCATCTGCTCGTTTGATGTTGTTGGTTTGTTCCCGAATATTCCTAAGGCTGCTACTATCCAGCGTATGGGTGAGCTACTCGTCAAAGCCAACATTCCTCATAATGAGCTTCACGAATTCTTCGATCTTCTTAATACTTGCTGGTCCCCTAACTATTGTAAATTTGAAGGGAAATTTTTCGAGTTCCCTGACGAAGTAGGGATCCCCATTGGATCACCACTAGGCTCTCTCATATCCGAAATCTTCATGTCTAAGTTTGAACTTGACCTCTTTTCCTCGAACCAGGTGTTACTTAATCATATTCATTATTGGCACAGGTACGTTGATGACGTTCTATGTACCTGGACTGGTCACCCAGATCTCCTTGGTGAGTTTCTGAGGTATCTCAATTCCTGGTACCCTTCCATCAAATTTACGTTGGAAATAGGGGTATTTTCCATTAACTTTTTGGATTTATCGATCTCTATAATAGACGGTATCCATAAGTTTGGAATTTACAGGAAAGATACTACGACCGATGTTTTAGTCCACGGTGGTTCGTTCGGTCCTGTTGCTCACAAGATGGCTGCTTTTCATAGCCTAGTTCACAGACTGACTCGTATTCCTTTGAGTCAGCCTGCCTTCAAGAAAGAGCTAATCACAATAAAACACCTGGCCAGAGTGAATGGGGTCAATGTTGATGTTGACGTGATGGTTCGGAGGAAAGTTACGAGGGGCCTCCTGGATTCCACCACCTCCCTCCCCCGAGACACGATCCGTGATCGCCGTTTGCGTTGGATCAGTCTCCCTTTCTTGGGGAAGTTCTCCCAGCAATTGGGTCGGGCCCTTCGCCCGTTTGGCTTCAGACCCGCGTTTTACAACCCTACCACAGTCAAGAGGTTGTTTGTGAGACTGAAGGACCCCATACCTGTTGATGAGAGGAGTGGTGTGTATAAGTTGGAGTGTGAGGATTGTGGAGGCTTTTATATTGGTGAGACCAGCCGCCAAATGAAAGTTCGAGTAGCTGAGCACCTGAAGTCTTGGAAAAAGGGACACTTGGAGGAGTCAGCTTTCACCGATCACTTAATAAACAGTGGCCACAGCTTCCGTGAGGGATCCGAAAAGCTCCTCCATAAGGAGAATTCCTACCGTAAGCGTATCGCCCTCGAGAATATAGAGATAATTCGTCATCTCAACACTGACGGTATCACTGTTCTTAATTCGTATATTCCGGAAGATGGCCTGATCGAACTTGTTTATGACTCACACCGTGATTTCTCGTTTGGACGATCTTAATACCTCGTTCTTCTCTTTTGTTCGTCAGTTGCTTTCATTTCAGGCTCGAAGATGGTTGTTTAACCGAAAGCGCTCGTCGTATTTTCATTTTTTTTGCGGTTTGCATTTTTTTACTCCACGTCGGAGTATTCCTCTTTATTGTTCCAACTGTATCTTTGGCGACATTGACAAAGGCATATCAGTGGGCCTCGGAAAATAAAAAAGTACTTTAGAGACAATCCCTGAAGATGGTTGTGTACAATTTTTCACAAGCGCTTCGACAATGAAGCCCATCACTGAGAAGATTCTCTCGACTTTTCTGAAGAAACGTGCTCGTTGGACCTCGTTTGACGAATTCTTGAAGTACAGTCGTTGGATCTGGATGATCACTATTGATCAGAATGATCTTCATAATTCAACTTGTACATGCCCTACATTTTTGAAGGTGTACACGTGCAAACACTGCGTAGGTATGCAAATACGCCTAAAGTTAGTTGATGTACCGCAGGAGGCCAGGAATTTCCCTTTGGGTCAAAAGAGAAAACGAGGAAGACCAAGTAAGGCCAAACGAGCCCTAATTGTTCAATAGATTTGTCTCTTTTATTTTTACAACAATTTTTGATGTTTGATTTTTGATGTATGTCAACTTTTTTTCTAGTGTATCAACTTTTTTTTACGTTCGTTGTTTTTTTTCTTGGGCAATAAATATTTCGGTCGTGCAGATTTTTCAAGATGTCGGTCTTCGTTTTTTTGTGACGTTCAACGTTTGTATTCCCGTTAATGAGCAGATTCGTCCCGTGCATACACGTTTTTTTCCCGGGCCGATAAATGGTAGCCTAATTTTAATCTATCTTGATTGCAGGCTGGCATGATGACGGCGACATATTTACAAAAGCGAAAATATGAAAACCTTCACAAATTAAGGTAGGTATACCTAACTAAACTTGCAATCGGGCCGCAGCTGATCAACCAACCAACACAAGGACACCACGGACCTTAGATAAGTACATAGCATAGTTTGTACTCACAATCACCTCACCCTGCTGAAGCGCCTAATTACTGGGATTGTAGCTAATTCCTGTAACCATGGGCGATAAGTGGAGTATTAGTCACGCGACAGCAGGATCACTTTTTTTACCCTTTTCAGGTTAAGAATGAGTTGTTAAATAACATTCACACCCATATATGTATACATGTTTCATGATCACCCACATACCGCAACCGGATGCCCTACTACTGGGGAAGGCGGTTATTTCCCTGTAACCATGAACCAAAAGTGGAGTACTGGGCAATCCGCTGCGGATCAACACTTGATTCTATTCCAGCTTAGAGTAAGATGTTAGCTAAACCACACATACATAATTGTACACATTTTTTTATTTCAGCAATAGAATAAGATGTCAACCCCCACATATAATCTAAAATTGTATGTATATCATTTAACTCAGTGTTTCTCAACCTTTCTTACATCGCGGCACATTTCTCCATAAGACGATATTCTGCGGCACAGCATTTCCAGAAATCCAAATTGTATCGAAAATTTTTGTGCGTTTAGAAATTTTCGTGTCTCTTCCGATTTCCTCCTCCTAATTTCAGAATTTGTGGCCTACAAGATGAGCCCACCCGTCTTTCTCTACACTGCGATTGCGGGAAACAAGAGCTTTGATCTTCCGCCGGGACTCAAGAAAATTTTGCTACCAATATACGCAAAAGTGTCTGGATGTTTTTTGCATTTACTGGAAACCCTCTGGGCTCTGCTAATTTCGAAATTTATGAGAAAACAGGAAATATAATTTGTATTTTTGGCCAAGTCGCAGAAAATTTTTGATTTATTTGATATGCAGGTCTGAACTTAAGTTTAGGTAATTGTAACTGGAACTGACATCATTCAAAAATTGGAACACATCGGTCAGATAGTGCTTATGATTACTTTTTCAAGTAAATAAAAAAAATTGGCATTTTTTTTTAGTTCATGTTGATTTATGTTTTTGATTGAAATTTTGCGGCACACCGGTTGAGAAACACTGATTGTAACTAATACTAAGTATTATCATAATTATGTACGCCCCTACCCCATCTTCTAGGGAATAGTAGAGGAGTCCCCCCGGTAATTGTACCCCTCAACCTACTTTTTCTCCTCCCAGCTGCCCTGAGATCACTGTCTGGATCAATTCAGGACAACTGAGAGGATGATTAATAGCCGAAGTACAATAGGGAAACCCGTCCAGTGCCTAAGTCAACTCCACAAGTCTCTGCGGGCGACGCTTGAGTATGAAAGCACATAGATATAAATAACACCTAAAATGATAAAACCCCTTGCAGAGAGCGATCTCCCTGCAAGGGCTAGTCTCTAATATTTTCTTTTCCGCGCCAATAAACTCGACCCAGGAAGTAAGTTTCCATTGGGTAACCCCCACCCCAAAAAAAAAAAATATGTCCAACTTCGCCACCTCATCAAAATAAGTTTTAGTTCGAATACCTCCTCCTCATATAACCTGTCGAAGGGCGATATGAGCTACAGGTAGCCTAATTTATCATTGAGCCGCCGGTACACTATACTAGAGTGACGTCATCTTCTTGGATTGCACTCCAAGCCATTTCCTTTTGGGATAATTTACTCGAATATTATGAGTATATTGAAAAAAATCGGGCTTCCGGACTGAGATGTGTTAGCATCGATAGTTAGTTGAGCGAGTGAGAAGTAGGTAGGACACGAGCGGTAGTGTAGCTCCCGACAACACCCCCTCTCAAACGAGCTCATAGTATTTCGAATTAAAGTTCGGCTTTATCGCAAAAAATGATTCCCTGGGAGGAAAAGCAGGCGCGGATCCAGACGATCACTTTGGGGTGGGGGGGAGGGGACATGATCCAAAAAAAGTCTAAAGGACTTTTCTCTTTTTTTTTACATTTTCTTCGAAACTACAGATTTGTTGTTGTTTTTTGTTTTTCTTTTTGAGGTTTTGGGAGGGGGACATGTCCCCTATGTCCCCCCATGGATCCGTGCCTGGAAAAGAATCATACTCAGACGCTTAGTTCTTCAGCAACTGCCTAGAAAAAACCGCGGATCATACTCAGATATCCATATTCAGTGAGGGAGTAGGAGAGATGGTAGGAAAGCTCCTCATTTTTGAAATTTTATTTTCGTATCAGTATTCATCAGACCAACCTTCCTACATTCACATTATCGTGAGTTTCATGAGTCGTAGATTCTATAATATGCCAACGTCGAACACACTCTACGTATGGTTTCAACGCCCAAGACAATATATCGGATGTCACTCTGTTATTCCTTTCATCAGTTTTGCTAATTATCGACGCTATACGTAATGAAATAACGTGAATACATATCGATGAGATAAGTAAGCACGTATATATGGAAATATGTATAGTCGATCAAAATATTATGATTACGCGGCACATAAATCATACATTGACTTTCGCGTCAATATACGTTTTCAAAAGAGTATATTAATATAATGGCAACGGCTGCGTGGCGTCAGATAATTAATCACGATGCTGGTCAACTTCGTCGAAGTCAATGGGTGAAAATATTTTTCAATACGTCAATCACCACGACCGTATGTAATATCGTAGCCTACAGTACCTATGTACGCGCGTTCATGAAACGGAGCAAAAGTCAAAGGTACCACAGCCAGCTTTTCACGTGGATAGTATACCGTACGACTATTTTTCTTCTTCTCTTTCTCTTCCATTAAATACGAGATTCCTCTGTCTGCACAGTACATTGTACACCTCAACCCTCGTTACTCATTCTCGTCCGCGTGTAATTAAAATGACCTATCCAGAAGGTTTCGAACAATCGCAACGTTCTAATCGGTAATTAAGTTCGAGAATTATGTCTCCGAGCGATGGATATTCGACTATTCAACGCGGAGAAGAAAATTGCACGGGTAATTCCAGGGTGTCTCAGCGAGCTTTAAAAAATACAACATCATTGTCTCAATTTCTTTCGGCGTCTTCTTTTTTTAGCTATGGTCCATTGTTTCGTCGGTCAAACGTGAAAGTTGGATAGTCGCCTGGAAGCGAAAATAATAGCAATTTTTCTGAATTCAACAATTGTATTCAACCGAGGAGAGGAATGTTTGAAAAACCTTGTGGGAGTCCAAACCAAACGGATTAGCGAGAAACTTGCAGAAATGACCCAAATCTAAGGAGGAAGGAAAGAAGAGACAGAGTCACCAATGTACGAATTTCTGATTGTCACTCAGGCAGACAAAGGGTAATGCCGTCGTGGTGATGGGAAAATCTTCACACGTTGTCAAGGTTCATGAAGTGCTCCAACAATGTTGGGCTAAAGAGAACAAGGATTTCAATTTTCCTGGCCACGTCAAAGAAGTCAGGAGTGTCATTAATAATTGTGAGTTAATTATTAAAATTGATTAACTTCAGGGCACTGACGTCCAATATCTAATATACTAAAAAGCTAAATGACCCTTTGCCTCTCATTCCTGATTTGCCCGATACAATTTAGCTAAAAAATAGCTAACGCGTGTATTCTATTACTATATATATGAATTGCCTAGCAAATTATAAGAAAAAATATTCGTGAAATTCTAATGACGTCACAGCGACTGAAGGTTAACAGGCAAAATAGAAAATAGAAAATTAATAATTATTGGTTATTTAAGTGCAACGATTCATTATCACAAACGTGCGTGTAAAAGTTCTCCATTTTCCTGTTATCGCATCCGACGTCAATTATCATACTGTGACAAGATTGTATTATTATTTATAAGAGTAAAATGAATTACCTAGCAAATTTGGAGGAAGAAAAAAAAAAAACAAAAAATGAATTGCCTAGCAAAATAAAATGTAACAACGATTCAACCTTACATCGATTACCTCGCCTCTTTAAACAACCTCACCTCAGGTTAGATGTCCAAAGTCTCGATAAAAGGTAGCTAACTTTCTTGGACGCGAGACAAGAAAAATGAATTCGACAAAAAGTTTTAATGATGTCACAATGTCCATATAATTATAATGATAATATAAGTATCTAATGAAGGAGAGCCAACAGGTAAAATAGAAAATGGTAGTCATAAAAATATGAGAATCCCTTATCAGTGTCAACTTTTTGAATAAAAATCACTTCAATTGTAAGAAGTAAAAGAAGAAAAGCGATTAAAATAATTTGTTGTAAGATGGTATTATGGTTGTATTCTGAAAATAAGAATAACTGGAGTGGAGTGAGAAACAAACGAAAAGAACGTGAGGATAGGGAAGATGATTGGAAGAAGAGGTAGCAATCGAGTCAGATGGTGGTACTCAAATTTTAAGGCAGGAGAAAGAAAATGGATATGTATAAGTTGGAGTAATTAAGTACCATAGGTAGTTGCGGGAGTTGGAAACCGTGTTGGGAATGATTACATGGGACAGAGGATGAGACTGAGATTATATTGTGGGAAGTACGTTGATTTTGGAGAGTAGGACAGGAAAAAAGATGATAGATTGTCAGATTATCTGCATAATAAGATTTACATGAAGGTAGAGCATGGAAACCCAGGAGGAGATGAGAATGTTTAAGTTGAGAGTGACCAATTCTATATCGAGCGAAAATAACCTCTTTATGGTGGGAATTTCTGTTCGCTGAAGACTGAAGATAGGTTAACTTTTAATGATTTCAAGTTTGTTGCAGGGTTGTTTTTTTATGTGAGTGATACAAGAATTAAGCTAGGATTAAGAAATAATGAAAGTTTTTATGGTCGTAAGTACGTAGTTACAAGGTGGGGTCCTTAATTTTGGGTGAAGGGGTGCAGTTTTTAGGCGCGCAATCAGTTTGATCATATTGAGGGCAACCGATGTGAACTGAGAATCAAATAACAGATACGTTTTGTACAGATGAGCGTAGAAAAGTGTGAGCTTGAACCTAATCAGAATTCCAACTATAGACACATCATGTGAGAAATTGAGAGGGACGTATTCAGGAAAAGTAGGGGGCACGATTCTAAGAAAAGGGCACAACGAAAGTTGAAAAAGAATATTACCATAAATAATATCAACAAGTATAAAGAGTTTCGGAAAACCCTGAAGAATGGAATAAAAGTAGCGCATAAAACATACCTCAGTTCCCTAGAGGAAGGCTTCAGACGAAATCCATCACATACCTAATTTACCCGATACAATTAGGCTAAAAAATAGCTAAAGCCTATTTGTATTATAACGGTAACGATCTTCTCTTTGCACTTCATACCTCATTTTATCCGATACAATTTAGCACTTCGCAAATTGAAGGATAATTAATTTGGCAAAAAGTTCTAATGACGTCGAAATGTCCTAATGAAGGAGAGCTAATAGGCAAAATAGAAAATAATAGTCACCAAAATATGATGATCCCTTATCAATATCAACTTTTTGAATCAAAAATCACTTCCATTGTAAGAAGTAGAAGAAGAAAAGGAACTGAAATATTTGGAAAATGGAACTGACTAAGTTGCGAGAGTTGGAAATTGTGTTGGAAATGATTACACAGGTCAGAGGATAATTGAGAAAATACTTTGTAGGAAGTATGTTGATTTTGAAGAGTAGAACAGGAAAAAAGGTGATAGATTCTCAGATTATCTGTATAATAAGATAGTAAGGATTGTAATGAAGCTTCCAATCAGATTTCTAGGATTCAACCAGAAGAAGTTCAATTGAAGGCTGTAATAGAAAACAATCACATGTTTAATAAAGTTGAATAAGGAATTCCCACATCCTCTTCTATGGGACGGATTGGTTTTGATATTGAGAATTGAATTCAAAATTGGAGGGGTTCCAAAAAGAGGAATGAGATTTGATAAAATTTTGAAAATTAAGCCAACTATAGCAGGAGGGACTCGGAAAAATTGAGACATTTGAGCTCTATTATGATAGATAAGGGATAGGAAAAATTTTCAATATCAAAGGAGTCAGATTTGAAAAGATTTTTAATATTGGGAATTGAGCTATATATGACAGGAGAGGAACTTGGAAAAAATTGAACCATCAGAGGAGTTGAAATTGAAAACGCATTTTGTACATCGACCTATGCAATTATATAAGTTGATAACTTTAAAAACTTTCAACTTCTAAGCTATATTTTTAAAGAGAGGAACATGGAAGAATTTCAACTTTCAAGATATATATATGACAGGAAAAGGACTTGGAAAAATATCAACCATCGTTCTAGGTAAATGATGGCGAGACACCAAAATTTTCAAAAATCCCTCCCCCTATGGAATAGGTTTCCTATTGAACCTCGATTTAGGTTAGGTAGTTGACATCATAAAAAACTAGCGATGCTCTTAACATCATTAGGATTTAACAGAAGAATCCCTAGAGAATAGTGAATTACACAAATCAGGACTCGATGTCAAGAATAACTGTTAGTTGGAGGTGGGTGGACTCGAAGGAATAAAGTGAGGGCCTTGAGAAATTTTGTTCTAATTAAGGTAAATGAAGGAAGGGATTTTCAAAGTCTCAACTAAATCAACTCGAAAATAGGAGGAGTTACATTATTTGCATGTAAAAAAGTGAGGTCAAAGAAGTAATCATCGCTGAAAATTGGAACGACTGTAGTAACAAATTATACTGTCAACATATAATACACACAAGATTTCAAAAAAAATCTTATGTAGAAAAAAAGTGAAAGAGAAAAAGGGAAATGAATGAACTAATCTTAGAATCGAAACGTTTTTCTTCCATTAATTTGTAGATTAGAGGATGACACGTAGAATTAATTATCACCATACGGATAATTGGAGAAGATGGATGCAGAGGACTGAAAAAGAAGAATAGGAAGAGAGGGAAAACTGGAAGAGTGTAATATTGAGGCAGAGAACAATTTGGAAGACTCAGGAAACGATGAAGAAAGAAAGAAAAAAAAAAAAGGTTGTATGGAAGAACAAGTGTAGAATGAAAGAGTGCAAAATTGAATGAAATTAGGAAAGAAGAAAAGCTTGAAAAGAAAACTAAGCAGATTGAATTGAACTATGAGATATGAAAAGATACAAAGAAAATAGTGTATCTAAGAAATTTCAAATAACCTTCAACCCCAGAGTTACTCCCTTTGTTTCATGTATCTACCTTACCCAAAACCCTAAATAACAGAATTAAAAGTAGCCATGAGAACTTTGTGTTTGCATAAAAATTTTGAATACAGATATCCAAAAAAAAGTTGTCTGGAGAATTTCTACTTTTTTTTTTTCAATATCCAAAGTAGAAATATCTAGATAATTTACCGAGATTTTTAAAATTTATTCCTGTTTATATAGCGCTCTCGAATAAGATAAAAATGAAAAAACAAAAAACTAAGAGGCGCGCCGTAGGCGCGCCGGACTTGCTAGTCTAATATACTAAAAAGCTAAATGACCCTTTGCCTCTCATTCCTGATTTGCCCGATACAATTTAGCTAAAAAATAGCTAACGCGTGTATTCTATTACTATATACATGAATTGCCTAGCAAATTATAAGAAAAAATATTCGTGAAATTCTAATGACGTCACAGCGATAATGTTTGAATTAGATGAAACTGAAGGTTAACAGGCAAAATAGAAAATAGAAAATTAATTATTGGTTATTTAAGTGCAACGATTCATTATCACAAACGTGCGTGTAAAAGTTCTCCATTTTCCTGTTATCGCATCCAACGTCAATTATCATACTGTGACAAGATTATAATTATTTATAAGAGTAAAATGAATTACCTAGCAAATTTGGAGGAAGAAAAAAAAAAAACAAAAAATGAATTGCCTAGCAAAATAAAACGTAACAACGATTCAACCTTACATCGATTACCTCGCCTCTCTAAACAACCTCACCTCAGGTTAGATGTCCAAAGTCTCGATAAAAGGTAGCTTACTTTCTTGGACGTGAGACAAGAAAAATGAATTCGACAAAAAGTTTTAATGATGTCACAATGTCCATATAATTATAATGATAATATAAGTATCTAATGAAGGAGAGCCAACAGGTAAAATAGAAAATAGTAGTCATAAAAATATGAGAATCCCTTATCAGTGTCAACTTTTTGAATAAAAATCACTTCAATTGTAAGAAGTAAAAGAAGAAAAGCGATTAAAATAATTTGTAAAATGGTATTATGGTTGTATTCTGAAAATAAGAATAACTGGAGTGGAGTGAGAAACAAACAAAAAGAACGTGAGGATAGGGAAGATGATTGGAAGAAGAGGTAGCAATCGGAGTCAGATGGTGGTACTCAAATTTTAAGGCAGGAGAAAGAAAATGGATATGTATAAGTTGGAGTAATTAAGTACCATAGGTAGTTGCGGGAGTTGGAAACCGTGTTGGGAATGATTACATGGGACAGAGGATGAGACTGAGATTATATTGTGGGAAGTACGTTGATTTTGGAGAGTAGGACAGGAAGAAAGATGATAGATCGTCAGATTATCTGCATAATAAGATTTACATGAAGGTAGAGTATGGAAACCCAGGAGGAGATGAGAATGTTTAAGTTGAGAGTGACCGATTCTATATCGAGCGAAAATAACCTCTTTATGGTGGGAATTTCTGTTCAATGAAGACTGAGGATAGGTTAACTTTTAATGATTCCAAGTTTGTTGCAGGTTTTTTTTTTTATGTGAGTGATACAAGAATTAAGCTGGGATTAAGAAATAATGAAAGTTTTTATGGTTGTAAGTACGTAGTTACAAGGTGGGGTCCTTAATTTTGGGTGAAAGGGTGCAGTTTTTAGGCGCGCAATCAGTTTGATCATATTGAGGGCAACCGATGTGAACTGAGAATCAAATAAAAGATACGTTTTGTACAGATGAGCGTAGAAAAGTGTGAGCTTAAACCTAATCAGAATTCCAACTATAGACACATCATGTGAGAAATTGAGAGGGATGTATTCAGGAAAAGTAGGGAGTACGATTCTAAGAAAAGGGCACAACGAAAGTTGAAAAAGAATATTACCATAAATAATATCAACAAGTATAAAGAGTTTCGGAAAACCCCGAAGAATGGAATAAAAGTAGCGCATAAAACATACCTCAGTTCCCTTGAGGAAGGCTTCAGACGAAATCCATCACATACCTAATTTACCCGATACAATTAGGCTAAAAAATAGCTAAAGCCTAATATTATAACGGTGACGATCTTCTCTTTGCACTTCATACCTCATTTTATCCGATACAATTTAGCACTTCGCAAATTGAAGGATAATTAATTTGGCAAAAAGTTCTAATGACGTCAAAATGTCCACATAATGATGGAAAGTATCTAATGAAGGAGAGCTAATAGGCAAAATAGAAAATAGTAGTCACCAAAATATGATGATCCCTTATCAATATCAACTTTTTGAATCAAAAATCACTTCCATTGTAAGAAGTAGAAGAAGAAGAGCAACTGAAATATTTGGAAAATGGAACTGACTAACACAGGTAGTTGCGAGAGTTAGAAACTGTGTTGGAAATGATTACACAGGTCAGAGGATAATTGAGAAAATACTTTGTAGGAAGTATGTTGATTTTGAAGAGTAGAACAAGAAAAAAGGTGATAGATTCTCAGATTATCTGTATATAAGATAGTAAGGATTGTAATGAAGCTTCCAATCAGATTTCTAGGATTCAACCAAAAGAAGTTCAATTGAAGGCTGTAATAGAAAACAATCACATGTTTAATAAAGTTGAATAAGGAATTCCCACATCCTCTTCTATGGGACGGATTGGTTTTGACATTGAGAATTGAATTCAAAATTGGAGGGGTTCCAAAAAGAGGAATTAGATTGGATAAAATGTTGATAATTAAGCCAACTATAGCAGGAGGGACTCGGAAAAATTGAGACATTTGAGCTCTATTATGATAGATAAGGGATAGGAAAAATTTTCAACATCAAAGGAGTCAGATTTGAAAAGATTTTTAATATTGGGAATTGAGCTATGTATGACAGGAGAGGAACTTGGAAAAAATTGAACCATCAGAGGAGTTGAAATTGAAAACGCATTTTGTACATCGACCTATGCAATTATATAAGTTGATAACTTTAAAAACTTTCAACTTCTAAGCTATATTTTTAAAGAGAGGAACATGGAAGAATTTCAACTTTCAAGATATATATATGACAGGAAAAGGACTTGGAAAAATATCAACCATCGTTCTAGGTAAATGATGGCGAGACACCAAAATTTTCAAAAATCCCTCCCCCTATGGAATAGGTTTCCTATTGAACCTCGATTTAGGTTAGGTAGTTGACATCATAAAAAACTGGAGATGCTCTTAACATCATCAGGATTTAACAGAAGAATCCCTAGAGAATAGTGAATTACAAAAATCAGGACTCGATGTCAAGAATAACTGTTAGTTGGAGGTGGGTGGACTCGAAGGAATAAATTGAGGGCCTTGAGAAATTTTTTTCTAATTAAGGTAAATGAAGGAAGGGATTTTCAAAGTCTCAACTAAATCAACTCGAAAATAGGAGGAGTTACATTATTTGCATGTAAAAAAGTGAGGTCAAAGAAATAATCATCGCTGAAAATTGGAACGACTGTAGTAACAAATTATACTGTCAACATATAATACACACAAGATTTCAAAAAAAATCTTATGTAGAAAAAAAGTGAAAGAGAAAAAGGGAAATGAATGAACTAATCTTAGAATCGAAACGTTTTTCTTCCATTAATTTGTAGATTAGAGGATGACACGTAGAATCAATTATCACCATATGGATAATTGGAGGAGATGGATGCAGAGGACTGAAAAAGAAGAATAGGAAGAGAGGGAAAACTGGAAGAGTGTGATACTGAGGCAGAGAACAATTTGGAAGACTCAGGAAACGATAAAGAAAGAAAAAAAAAAAAAAGGTTGTATGGAAGAATCCTGTTTATATAGCGCTCTCGAATAAGATAAAAATGAAAAAACAAAAAACGAAGAGGCGCGCCGTAGGCGCGCCGGACTTGCTAGTTTTATTATATGAAATTATATCACCGACGTCTCGACGACACCGTCGCCTTCATCGGGGTAAAACAATACTACAAAGAGTAAAGAACTACTTAATTCTATTTTGAAAATTGATAATGATAAAAGTAATTCCTCTACTAACGTAATCAATAACTATCAAGATAGATGCTTGTTTTTTTCTATTTCTTGTAGGAGTCCCTAGTATTATTATTAAAAAATATCTTAAAAAATTAAATCCTAATGTTTGTATCGCTTTCAGTAGTTCTAACCTTAATAAGAGATTTTTCAGTAACGTAAAAGACCCCCTCCCCCAAAAAAATGCTCTGGCCTTGTGTACAAGATTACTTGTAACAATTGTGACGGCTTCTATATTGGTGAAACGAAACAACTATTGGCTAAAAGGATCAGTCAGGACGAAAATGATGTAAAAAATAATCGTAAGAATACTGCTTTGTGTGAACACACTTCATTAACGGGTCACAGTTTTGATTTTCAGTCTCCTTCAATCCTTTGTATCGAGGAGAAAGAACGGAAAAGAAGAATTAGGGAGGCCATTGAAATTATTAAATTCACAAAATCTGTAAATTATAAAAGAGATTCGCAAGAAATATTCGATAATTTTTTTCTCCTGTTATCTCAAGTATGCGTCAACTGAAAGAATGAGTTTTGTTTTGTTTTTCGTGTCGTCGTTGCTGGCGCTTGCTCTGCATTTAACTTAGTATCAAGTAGTTCTTTACTCTTTGTAGTATTGTTTCACCCCGATGAAGGCGACGGTGTCGTCGAAACGTCAGTGATATAATTTCATATAATAAAATATTGGACGTCAGTGCCCTGAAGTTAATCAATTTTTATATATAAAAAAGCGTCCTCTTAAAAAGTTATTTAATTTTAACAATTGTGAGGATATTATTACAACCCCAGCTATGAAAAAAGCTCTCCTTGTTCTTAACCCTACGCCTCTTCTTCTCTATGGGTTGGCTAAAGTATACAAAACGAACACCCTGATGCGACCTGTGGTCTCTCGTTTCCTCCCACCCTTACCTGCTTGCTAAATTCCTGGACCGTTGGTTCAAAAACTCTATTGATTATGAGTCTCCCCATTCAGTTTTGAATTCGGTGTCCTTGGCTGATGCCTCAAGGATGTAAAACTGCCTCCGGGCGCGATCCTTTGCTCGTTTGATATCGTGGGTCTGTTCCCAAATATCCCTGAAGCTGCCACCATGCAGCGTATGAGCCAGTTATTGGTTAACTCCAATATCCCTCAGTCATAATGAATCCCAAGAATTTTTCAATCTTTTGAATATCTGTTGGTCTTGAAATTTTTGTAAATTCGAAGGGAAATTTTTCGCGTTCCCTGATGAAATAGGGGTCCCTATTGGATCACCTTTGGGCTCCTTCATATGTCGCAGTTTGAACTTGACCTCTTCTCCTCGGGCCAGGTGTTACTCAATAATATACACTACTGGCACAGGTACGTTGATGACGTCCTCTGTACGTAGACTGGTCGTCCAGATCTCCTTGGTGAGTTTCTGAGGTATCTCAATTCATTATACCCTTCCATAAAATTTACTTTGGATGTTGGTGGCTCTACGATCAACTTTAATTGGATTTGTCAGTCTCAGTTAGAGATGGGATCCATGGGTTTGGAATATACAGAAAAGATACTACGACCGATGTTTTAGTCCGTAGAGCGTCATTCTGTCCTATTGCTCATAAGTTAGCAGCCTTTAATAGTTTAGTCCACAGATTGACTCGCTTTCCTTTGAGTCAGGCTGCTTTCAAAAAAGAGTTGGCGACTATAAAACACCTGGCTAGAGTGAATGGTGTCAATGTTGATGTTGAGGCGATGGTTCGGAGGAAAATTACTAGGAAAAGTATTGATTCCACCACCTCCCTCCCCCGAGACATGATTCGTGATCGGAGATTGCGATGGATCAGTCTCCCTTTTCTAGGGAGGTTCTTTACCGAATTGGGTCGGGCCCTTCGCCCGTTCGGTTCCAGACCGGTCTATTACAACCCCACTAGCGTCAAAGGGTTGTTCGTTAACTTGAAGAACCGTATACCTGCGGATGAAAGAAGTAGTGTTTATAATGACAGAATACTCAAAGAGTAGAGTAAACGAGAAACTAATTACAAAGACCGCAGATATAAAGGAGAAGATGCGAGATCTTTCGGTTAACAGACCATCATCGGGCAAAGTTAGAACGCCACTGACCCAGATACGACTCATAAAACAGAATACCAACGAGATCAGGATTAAACGAGCGAGCCCTCGCGAGATGACTCAAACTCGTGGACCAATTCAACTAAACCTTCGTCGGGAAAATACCTGTCGAGTACGATAACATCGTCACTGTTCAGATGACGATGACGCACTATTTCGATATTTTCCAACGCAACGCCCTTGAAGTAAGAATTCTCCTTATGGAGCAGGGTAGCCGAACCTTGCTTGAAACTATGACCACTGGAGACAAGGTGATCCGCAAAGGCCGAATCACATAAATTACCTTTCTTCCAGGCCTTAAGGTGCTCCTCTACTCGAATTCCAAGCTGGCGACCCGTCTCGCCTATATATACGCCGTTACAATCCTTGCACTCCAATTTTGTACACCCCGCTCCTCTCCCCCTGCAGGATGGGGTCCTTTAGCCTAACAAACAAACCCTTCACAGTAGTGAGGTTATAAAATTAAATTTTCTGGCATAGCCAAATAAATGAAAATCATGTTCCATGTCTTTTATATTTTATCAGTCATCATGAAATATTTCAGTCTTGGCTTCTACTAGGTCAAGTGTTCGTGAGATATTATTCGTTTACCCCTTTACCTCTCTTGGCGTCGTATAAGTCTTGTATGAGAAATATTTTGAGGTAATTGTGGGTGTTCTATATTTTGAGGTATCAACTTTCGGTGGGGCGAACGAGCGATCTCGCTGTTGTATTGGAATGGTATGAGAAAATTCAAGTCTTTTTTGAGAAATATGGGGTAGTGCGAACTCGCTCCGCTCGTTCGCCCCCTGTCTCGCTGTTGTATTGGAATGGTATGAGACAATTCAAGTCTAGGGGAATTGGAAAAATTTCGACTATCCAGCCATATATGATAGGAAGAGGGACTTGAAAAACTTTACCTATCTTGGCGTCGTATAAGTCTTCTATGAGAAATATGAGGTAGGGCGAACTCGCTCCGCTCGTTCGCCCCCTGTCTCGCTGTTGTATTGGAATGGTATGTGACAATTCAAGTCTAGGGGACTTGGAAAAATTTCGACTATCCAGCCTTTATTTATTTAATTGTTTAATTATTCAATTATTTAAATATTTAATTATTTAATTATTTAATATTATTTATTTATTCATTTATTTATTTATTATTAATTCTTGTACTAGGTCAAGTGTTCGTGAGATATTATTATTCGTTTACCTCTTTACCTATCTTGGCGTCGTATAAGTCTTGTATGAGAAATATTTTGAGGTAATTGTGGGTGTTCTATATTTTGAGGTATCAACTTTCGGTGGGGCGAACGAGCGATCTCGCTGTTGTATTGGAATGATATCAGAAAATTCAAGTCTTTTTTGAGAAATATGAGGTAGCGCGAACTCGCTGTTGTATTGGAATGGTATGAGACAATTCAAGTGTAGGGGACTTGGAAAAATTTCGATTATTCAGCCTTTATTTATTTAATTATTTAATTATTCGATTATTTTATTATTTAATTATTTAATATTATTTATTTATTTATTTATTTATTTATCTATTTATTTATTCATTTATTTATTTATTATTAATTCTTCTACTAGGTCAAGTGTTCGTGAGATATTATTCGTTTACTCCCTTTACCTATCTTGGTGTCGTATAAGTCTTGTAAGAGAAATATTTTGAGGTAATTGTGGGTGTTCTATATTTTGAGGTATCAACTTTCGTGGGGCGAACGAGCGGTCTCGCTGTTGTATTGGAGTGGTATGAGACAATTCAAGTCTAGGGGACTTGGAAAAATTTCGACTATCCAGCCATATATGATAGGAAGAGGGACTTAGAAAATTTTCTAATTATCAATTATATTAATTATTTAATTATTTATTTATTTAATTATTCAATTATTCATTTATTTATTTGATTATTTAATTATATTAATTATTTAATTATTTATTCATTTAATTATTTAATTATTAATTGATTAATTAATTATTTATTATTATTACGCGGGGTGTACTCGCGAATTTCCGAATCATCCAAGGGGTAGAGATTTTCTAATTATTAATTATATTAATTATTTATTTATTTATTTATTTATTTAATTATTTATTTATTTAATTATTTAATTTTTCATTTATTATTTAATTATTTAATTTTTTATTTATTAATTAACTAATTAATTAATTATTTATTATTATTACGCAGGTGTACTCGCAAATTTCTGAATCACCCATGGGGTAGAGATTTTCTAATTGTTAATTATATTAATTATTTATTTATTTAATTATTTATTTATTTAATTAAATAATTATTTAATTATTTAATTTTTAATTAATTAATTAATTAATTATTTATTATTATTACGCGGGTGTACTCGCGAATTTCTGAATCACCCACGGGGTAGAGATTTTCTAATTATTAATTATATTAATTATTTAATTATTTAAATATTTATTTATTTAATTATTTAATTATTTATTTATGTATTTAAATATTTATTTATTTAATTATTTAATTATTTAATTATTTATTTATTCATTTAAATATTTATTTATGTAATTATTTAATTATTTATTTATTCATTTATTTATTTATTTATTTATTTATTTATTTATTTATTTATTTATTTATTATTAATTATTATTATTATTACGCGGGGTGTACTCGCGAGTTTCAAAATCGGGGTCTGGCGAGAGAAAAGACATGGAACATGTCAAAAAGCAGGCCTGAAGCAAAAGGGGCGGAGGACACGAGTAAGCTTGGATGAAAACTCACCCAAAAACGGGAGCTTGATCCAACGTAATCTCTTATTATTATTACCACTCAGATCGCGGGGGAGGGAAGTGGTAGAATCAAGGCCCTTGCTCGTAAGTTTTTTACGGACCATACGGTCAATGTCCAAAGTGACCTCATTCATAGCGGCCAAGTGCTTAATGGTCGCCAGCTCCTCTTGGAAAGCTGGTTGACTTAGCGGAATGCTAGTCAGTCGATGCATATAACTATTGAAGGCAGCGATCTTATGAGAAAATGGACAGAAGGACGATCCGTGGACAACTGTATCGGTCGAAGTATCCTTCCTGAATATCGCAAATTCATGGTCCCCATCTCTATCAGAGATAGTGAGATCCAGAAAGTTTATGGAAGAACCTCCAATTTCTGTAGTGAATTTTATGGAGGGATACATTTTATTCAGATACTGTCTTCCCAATTAATGAGGTCATAGTAAGAAAACCGGGACGGTTCTTTGTGGTGGTTTTTTCAAAAGAGGTTCCGGTCGAAAAACTCGTATGATTACCTTACGGTTTTTTCAAGAGTAACCTTCAATCACAGCAACGGTTTCTCGTGACGGTTTTTCCACAAAAGATACCAGTCTTAAAAGCATATAAAATGCTAAAATACACCCTAACGGTTAGTGCATCGTTACTGCATGCATCTTGTGCCCCTTATAGCTTTAGAAAACCGAATGATCTACTTTACATAGATTCATATAAATTGTATTTGGTGATACCAAGAAAGTACATGTCTACTGAATATTATTATGATTTTTAATTTTTTTCAGAAAATTTGAAAAAGATCGAACAAGACTCAATTTTTGTGTCTAATTAATACTCAATTTTCAGAGGCTATAGCCTGGTGTGATCATACAAGTTATAGCAGTAGACAACATTCATGTTACGTTGGCGACTTTATAAATCATCGTAATATTGATAAATACATCAAGAGAGCAGGTACACCTTAACTGGACGCAGAATAATGTATCACTTGAACGTACAACTCTTGTGCATGTGCCAGTATACATCTGTACACCGTATATCAATGAATAACGTAATGAGCTAATTAAGGAAATTTAAATTTCTAAGAGAACAGCGTGTAGCTATAATATAATGTCGTCAAATATATTAACGACTAATCATTTCAATTATTCATCTTAATATCGTCGCACAAACCTCTAGAGCAAGAGATTCTTTCAATTCGGATTAAACGGTCAATGTACATTGTAAATAGATGTTACACCACTAAAAAAAAAAAAAAAAAAAGAAGAAAGATACGGTGATACCGCGTACACCCATTTACTCGCTCTTGATTAGTCTCCATCTAAATGGTCTTGTCGGTCAGAGTTTTTCTCGCCCTCGTAATCCGCCAAAACGTTCCCGAGAAAATCTCCCTATGATACTGAGAGAAATTTAAAATTACAACACGTACAACAACGTTGCCCGATAACGCCATTAAGATGGTGAACCTAATTAAAGGAGTTGGTTTTTCTTCTAAGAACGATACCCGCGAATATATACCGGGTAAGTTACGGTTTGTCTTACACCATTTAATCGGGCGTTCCATCGACATTGCCTATTCTGCGTGCAGCGTGCTTTCTGACATGTACGAAGTCCTAATTATTTCGGGACCACGAGCCGGCGCTGTTGATTATTTGGCCGCGCGGAAGCTATGGGATGGTCGAATTAAAACACGTACACACAAACGAATGGCTCTAAGCGGTTAATTAAAAATTACAAAACTGCATCAACGAGAAACGACAATAATGGCTGCGAGATATTCTCTTCTTCTTCATTGATAGCATTTAATCATTCCGGTAGAGTAGGTATGAGTTCTCGCCGCGATCGCTGGAGAACACGTTCGAAAGAGGGCAAAAAATACGACTACGCGTACAAGGGGGAAACCACCTTGTCTCGATACGAACGAAAAATTTACCACCTCCGGGCTGAGCTATTACTTCTTGCTTTCGATTACCTCGCGTAGAATTTGCGCGAGCATATCGTTTTGCCCTACTTGGAATGCATCGAGTACTTGACCATCGTAATTACAAAGGTGAATAGTCCATACGATCTGCCTAATTAACATAATATATTAATAGGTGTAGAAGGGAGAGAGTGTCACATTCGTCTACAGGAGATATGTGCCCATTTTGTCCAAAAATTTCGAGCTATTTGCTCCCACTACTGATGAAGGAAGAAATGTATGATTAAAGAGCCGCGCGACAGTAAAATTATCGCGCTCTACAACAGACGACAAGATTAATTTAAAAGTGGTCATTTTACGCTAAATTGAAGTGCAATGTCGCGTTAACCATTTGTTAGCACGAGCACTCTCGAACTGTAATCTCCGGGTGGATTAGATTCGGTTAATTGCGTGTATAGATTCGTATTGTAACGAGCGGTGCCCATGAGGAAAAGTGCAGATGCAAATTTCATTGCACTGAAAGTTTAATTATCTATTTAGGTGTACAATAAAAAAAGCTCTTTCCGCATGTGTAAAATCCCGAAGTCGGGTTATACGGGCACATGCTTTCACAGACCACGGAGTGATGTATTATTCGTTCGATTCCTGCAATGCGTAGTGGATGAGTAACTTTTTTACGTGTATGCACGTCTGTAATTGAGATTCATAAGAGCTTCACCAAATGGTTGGCATAAAATTATACAGCGCGAAAGCGTATTCAAATACTTTTAATGTTAATTGAAGCGCTTCTACGAGATTTTGCGAACGGTTTTCCGATTCACTCGTAATTATTAATAAAATCACGTAAGTTGTGTTGTCGCGTAAAAAGAGGATGACTTAAACTCGAATATTGTCTTCGTTCGTTTAGATTTCTCTGATGAGTCATGCTCAAATCTTTCTCGAAATGTAGAACAATTATTTTTTATTCAAACAACGTACTGAAGACAAGAAGAATCCATTCATTCCATTCGAATAGTAAGAAGACGAAAAAAAAAAATATGAATCTGGCTCCCTTACCTCGGCAACTTTGCTTCGTTCATATCACAAAGTTGAAAGATACACAACCGAAGTAACGAATCAATCTCTCGAAATTTACGATCGACCTGGAATCAACGCTCCACTGGGTCGAACAAGAGTCAATTCCTTGCGTCGTGCTCTGGGAAAGTGTCCTGCTAATTTGAATCGATCTCGAGATTGAAGTCGCAATCCTCGCAACTATACAACGCCGCGTCGATATTGAGTCGATATGGGGCTCTCTAATCTACAAATAATTTTGAACGATTGGTCGATTTAGAATCGAACTCTAGGAATACTTGATGGAATTCAGATAGATTGCGGTGATGGACATCGAATTAACGGCGATATTCAGTGCTCTAAAATGTAAGCTGATTGATTTTAAATTGATTGATCTGGAAATTCTCAGCATTGCGCACAATGGGAACGGAGCAATCATTGAGTGTGTGGTGGACAAGAGCTCTCCTTAAATGGATCAGGGTAACATAAGGGAAATTTTATACGATCTACAAATTTTTTTCTCGTGATTTTTCCGCTAAATGGTTTTGTCCGCAACCTATCTTGAGATTACTCAAATAACATTTTGATCCCTTATTCAATTTTAGCGGTTGACCGTCTGGAATTCAAATTTCGAATCTACGGACGTCGACGTCACTATTACGTCGACTCTTGTCGACTTCAATTTGAACCCTATTCACGTGAATATAATAGTCTGGTTCTAGCCTCTATCCTCCGTTGGTAGAATTGAGACTTTCCCTCCATTTACATCAGCGACTTCAAGACTAGCAGACAGAATGCGATAATACAAAAGTCCAATGAAAAAACTTATAGGTTCTTCAACGGAGTTAAAGTAGGGGTAGTAGGAAACCTGTTTTATGGGACACAGCGGATCTGAAAAATGAAGATCGTGACGTCACAGGTCTGGACTTTGAAGCTATATATAAAAAATTTTCTGGCATAGCCAAATAAATGAAAATCATGTTCCATGTCTTTTATATTTCATCAGTCATCTTGAAATATTTCAGTCTAGGCTTCTACTAGGTCAAGTGTTCGTGAGATATTATTCGTTTACCCCTTTACCTATCTTGGCGTCGTATATGTCTTCTATGAGAAATATGAGGTAGCGCGAACTCGCTGTTGTATTGGAATGGTATGAGACAATTCAAGTCTAGGGGACTTGGCAAAATTTCGACTATCCAGCCTTTATTTATTTAATTATTTAATTATTTAATTATTTTATTATTTAATATTATTTATTTATTTATTTATTTATTATTAATTCTTCTACTAGGTCAAGTGTTCGTGAGATATTATTCGTTTACCCCTTTACCTATCTTGGCGTCGTATAAGTCTTCTATGAGAAATATGAGGTAGCGCGAACTCGCTGTTGTATTGGAATGGTATGAGACAATTCAAGTCTAGGGGACTTGGAAAAATTTCGACTATCCAGCCATATATGATAGGAAGAGGGACTTGGAAAATTTTCTAATTATTAATTATATTGATTATTTAATTATTTATTTATCTAATTATTTAAGGATTTAATGATTTAATCATTTAATTATTTAATTATTTAATTATTTAATTATTTAATTATTTAATTATTTAATTATTTATTTATTTAATTATTTAATTATTTAATATAATTTATTTATTTATTATATTTATTTATTCATTTATTTATTTATTTATTTATTTATTTATTTATTTATTTATTTATTATTAATTATTACGAGTTCACCCCCTGTCTCGCTGTTCTATTGGAATGGTATGAGACAATTCAAGTCTAGGGGACTTGGAAAAATTTCGACTATCCAGCCATATATGATAGGAAGAGGGACTTGGAAAATTTTCTAATTATTAATTATATTGATTATTTAATTATTTATTTATCTAATTATTTAAGGATTTAATGATTTAATGATTTAATTATTTAATTATTTAATTATTTAATTATTTAATTATTTAATTATTTAATTATTTAATTATTTAATTATTTAATTATTTAATATAATTTATTTATTTATTATATTTATTTATTCATTTATTTATTTATTTATTTATTTATTAATAATTATTACGAGTTCGCCCCCTGTCTCGCTGTTCTATTGGAATGGTATGAGACAATTCAAGTCTAGGGGACTTGGAAAAATTTCGACTATCCAGCCATATATGATAGGAAGAGGGACTTAGAAAATTTCTAATTAATAATTATATTAATTATTTGATTATTTATTTATCCAATTATTTAAGGATTTAATGATTTAATGATTTAATTATTTAATTATTCAATATTATTTATTTATTTATTATATTTATTTATTCATTTATTTATTTATTATTAATTATTACGAGTTCGCCCCCTGTCTCGCTGTTCTATTGGAATGGTATGAGACAATTCAAGTCTAGGGGACTTGGAAAAATTTCGACTATCCAGCCATATATGATAGGAAGAGGGACTTAGAAAATTTCTAATTATTAATTATATTAATTATTTAATTATTTATTTATCTAATTATTTAAGGATTTAATGATTTAATTATTTAATTATTTAATCATTTAATTATTTAATTATTTAATATTATTTATTTATTTATTTATTTATTATTAATTATTACGAGTTCGCCCCCTGTCTCGCTGTTGTATTGGAATGGTATGAGAAAATTCAAGTCTTCTATGAGAAATATGAGGTAGCGCGAACTCGCGCTAGGGGACTTGGAAAAATTTCGACTATCCAGCCATATATGATAGGAAGAGGGACTCAGAAAATTTTCTAATTATTAATTATATTAATTATTTATTTATTTATTTAATTATTTATTTATTTATTCATTTAATTATTTAAATATTTAATTATTTAATTATTTGATTATTTAATTATTTAATTATTTAATTCTATAATTATTAATTAATTAATTATTTATTATTATTACGCGGGGTGTACTCGCGAGTTTCAAAATCGGGGTCCGGCGAGAGAAAAGACATGGAACATGTCAATAGGAGGAGAACTTAAAAAGAAATTGATCTATGACGTCAACGCATTGTGACGTTAGAAGGCTGACCTGTGACGTCGTCAAACTGTGACATCACAGCCCCCCCCCACGCCAGTTCATGATAGGAGGCGTACTTACAAAAAAACTTATCCATGGCGTCATCAGATTGTGATGTCACAAGGCTGACTCGTGACGTCGCAGGCCCCGCCCCCAAGCTGTAAATATAATAGTTGGAAGACTTGGAAAAATTTCGACCTCTGGGCTTTAACTACCGCCCGGACGGCTTGTGCCCACCCCCCCCCCCCCCCCGATAAAACAGCTTCCCTATCAATAACAGACGCTGCTGTTGATATTGAATCGACTTTTCACATCAATCTGCAATCGATTTACAGTTCCAACCTCTCTCCTCCGTTGGCAGAATTGTAACCCACACGCAATTTAGCGACTTTACTACTCGCAGATAGAATGCAATAACAATACAAAAGTCCAATGAAAAAAGTAAGGGGTTCTTTAATCGAGTTGAACGAGTGGTGGCAGGAAACCTGTTCTATAGGGCACGTAGGATCTGAAAAATGTAGATTGTGACGTCACAAGGTTGATCTATTACGTCATCAAATTGTGATGTCACAGGCCCGGACTTTAGAGCTATATATAATAGAAGGGAAACTTGAAAAACTGATCTATGACGTCAACTGATTGTGAAGTTACAAGGCTGACCTATGACGTCATCAAGATGTGATGTTACAGGCCCCACCCTCAAGCTATATACGATAAGAGGGAGACTGAGAAAATTTTTGAGCTGCGAGCTTTGCTAGCCATCCGGACGGTGAACAATTTTTCTGTTCCCCTCCCTAATAAAACAGGTTCCCTGTCAATAACAGACGCCGCCGTTGATATTGAGTTGACTCCATTATTCATATTGCCGCACCAATCTGCACTCGATGTATAGTTCCAACTCCCTCTTCTTCAAGTGTTTGATGAAATTGTAGCACTCTTGTCTGTTTGGCAACTTTACTACTCACAGATAGAATGCAAAACTAGACAGATTGATTAGATCTACCTCGAATTCATGTTTTTAGACAAGTTTCCTCACAGCGAATGTAACCTGCATGACACTATAGTTACACACAATGGCAACAAAATTATACTACCGACGTCACTGTGCCACGCCAATACTAATCAGTCAAGGCTACACATTCTGTCTGGGAGTAGTACAGTTACCAAACAGACAGAGTTCTGCAATTCTGTCGAACACATGGAGCAGAGAGGTTGCAGTATTGTAGATTGACTACAGGTTGATGTGACAAATAAGTGAACAATGGAGTTGACAAGAGTCAACTTGATATCATGTCCTTAATTCAAAATGTCGATTTGAGATAATATTCAAAAAAGAAAATTATACTGACCCCGTTTTCAATTTTCTTGATTATAGCGCTCTTAGCTGATGGGATGACCCAGCTGATGACGAGCCTGACTTCAAATTTTTTGTCAACGGACGTTGCCATTGATATCGAGTCGACTCCTGTGAAATAATTTTGTATGCAGGCAAAGTGAATTCATCATCGCAGTAGCTAATTATTTCATCTTTTAATTATGAAAAATGACCGTCCATCGATGGTAGAATTATTGACCTAATCCATCATGTTCATAATTGAGTTGTCCGGGAGACTTGAGGGCCCAGTGGAAGTGTGGAAGTTTTGGGTTAGTAAAAGGTAGGAGTCATTTACTTGAATATAAATATACAAATAGTAAGTGATAATAATAGTCGTCGTCGTCTCCTTTGGCGCGGTAGTAGTGTTACAACAATAATAATGTCAAATCAATGTTTCTTCTTAACTTCCTTTTTTTTTTGAATTTTATGTGGCCATTGGAGGTACGATTCTTTAAGATTTTGTACCTAAGTCAGAAAGAAATCTACCCCCCGTTCATGTCTCAAAGAGTAATAACAAAAATGATTAAACTCAACTCTGGTTAGTGGAGAATATAATATAGAGTATCGAGTGAGTCTAAAATGTCTCAGGAGGACGATTGAATGTTAAAGCCTGTGTTACAAAAATATACAAAGGCTGTTTGTAGATACAGTGAGGAAAAAAGAAATCTGATTGAGTATGAGGCCTCGTAGAGATCTTGTGTTAGTACCTTGGGATGAAGAAGTAAACTGCAACTGGAGCGATCTCAATTTGAATTGAATTTCTATTTTCATGTTAATGTTTGTCAAGGTTTTAGTTTATCATACTGTAACATAATTTTTTTACAATAAACTCTTGTCTCGTCCTTTTTTCATAAAATTGTTTCAATGAAGGTTAATCCTTTTTCTCCTTAGGGCCGGCACTTTTCTATTTTCCTGCCATGTGCAAATAATTATCGGTCCAACGTTTTTTCTTCTTTATCTGAAGGAAACAATTTTAGTATCATGGAGAATTCTCACCAGGTCCAGGTGCAGCTGGATGCTCACCGGCCGTGCTTATTCTGGAAGGTCTTCACTCAGCGTCTATCAATCGATTCCTTTTGTCTCAAGGGAAGGCATCAAGCAATAAGCGCTCGACGTTTCCAAAAAATTTTTTAGTGGTTGATTTATTAGTTTGAAAATTAAAATTGGGAAAATTCTAGTGGATGGTGTTGAAAATAATCTAACTCGGTATGTTTCTTTATCGTAGATTAAAATAATATATGAAATGGACTCCAAGAGCGCTGCCACTGCTCTCCCCCGTTTTACAGCGATGGTTAAGGTCTAAACAGTTCTTAAAAAGCTAGACTTGAGAATGTGCACTTTGCCACTGACCTAAGGATATTATCTATCTTACGTTCGTTGGGATGCCGCGCTTGGACATTTTGAAGTGTTGTTTGTCAAAATTTGTGAGAAGTTAGCGAGAACATTGCATGATTATTAATAATTACAGTGAATATACTGCAAAATTTAGAACTGAATTATTTTGTACTAGCGGTTGATAATTTTTATCTTGATTATAGCGTTATTTGTAGGCTACCGAATAAAGTGTAAAATTATTCCAAAAAACGATAATACAGCAGTTACAAATTCAATATCTCATCCGATATAATAGAGGTCGAAGGTTTTATCTCCATCAACGTTTTTAAAGTATATATAATTTGGATCGAGACCGCATTTTGACAAATTCATTTCAATCTCTTCTCCACCTTTCTTTTTTACAACTACCCATCGGTGAACCGAACTGGTTCCAAAGCTTTTTGTTTTGAGGCCGTACTTTTGAGCTTCTGCTAAGTATATCGCATCATCTGGGGCAACATTGAATCCATTATCTTCGTTCTCATCCATACAACTTGAAGTACCTATGAACGCAGATGTATACAGGAAATTAAAGCATTAGCAAAAATACGCAAACGGGGGAGATGGGAGAAAATTCTCTCTGTTATGCGGAAGCCAGAAGAGGAACTTTCTCCTATCGGTTGTAGGATTTTGGAGTAGTTACAAAAGTTCAATGATTACAGAGAAGAATAAAGGAAATTTTTGAGATCAGGGTACCAAAAACAGTAATGCACAAAAGAGATGTCATGAGATGTGATAGTGGGGTAAGAGAAAAATTTCTATATCTAAGTTTGTACTCGCCCGATTTGAGTACATACTACATTAGTAATTCATGGAACTTCATAGCAAATAGAGGATGCTCACTTTTCGGAAATGTAACAGAGGAAACTTTGATTCGGTTTCTTATCCCTGCATTCACACTTTTGTAAGTGAACGCGAATATGAAGAAGACCAAGAACACAAATCGACCCATTTTGTACTGCTTGAGATGTTCCCAGAAAATTTATGGAATAAATCCTAAGATGGCAAAAAAGGAGAACGACTGCATAGTACAAACAATATTTATATAATTATCTCAATCCTAATTATTTAGCAATTTACGAATTTCGAAAGACAACTACAAATAGAAGAATGAGTGTCGAGAAGAGTTCATTTCCGTCTATAAGTGGCAAAAAATTGTTCTTCAACTAATTTAAATCAAATCTGCAGGCGTTGTAGTCGTAGATAGGACCTTCAAAATGTGCTCACTTTCGATGGTATCATAAAAACTTTCGAATTTCCTGGATCCTCCAAAAATAACTGGGTTCAGAGTTTTCTCCAAAAGTAGCACTTTTTCCAATGTTTTACGTACGAGAAGGTTTTTTTTTTTTTTATGTATGAGCGCAGTCAGTTTACAACTTCGTTTCTGAATATATTATTTTTAGTACTGTTACACAAAAATACATTTCAAAATAAGGTTGCGCTCCATATTTTTCAAGCAGAATAACAGAAAACACTTGAGATTAAATAATTGGATCTGTCCTAATTATTTATAATTTCAATTAAAATGGCAAACCACAAATGAATCTTCAACCAATCGGAAAACACCGTAGAAAATACTAAACCCCCTGGAGACTCAAAATTTCACCGACTTTTTGAACTAGAAAAGTGAGGTATTACACCCGTAGCAAGGTCAACAGGGGGAGGGGGCAATGAACTTTCTCGACGTTGTAGAGGTCTTAGATCACAACTAGCATAAAAAACCCGATGGATTTCTTTGTAACTTGGCCATATTGTAGTATTATATCTGAAGATGTGCACCTGCAATTTTTTTGAGGATTGGATCAGTAGTTCTCGAGAAATTTTCACTTTTTTTGAAAAATTTCTCACTATTACGAGCAGCTGCTTACCTTACTATTGCTCATGCACTTTATCTCAAAAGTAAGTAAATGTCTTTAATTCATAATTAATTATTAATATTATTGTAGATTTATACCATGCAATAATTTTTATTTTTAGACCTGAATATTGAAGAAAAAAAAAAAGTTGCTTTTGAGCGATTTTTGAGGAATAAATATGACGGCATTATTAAGATAATTTTGCCAAGGCATAAAACTTTCGGGTTTATTTATTGTGCAAGTCAAGTTAGTGAAGACTAATATCCTATATAATTAAAATAAATTATTTTATCTCTTTATCCTATATAATAAAGCACGGTTTGTTTACATTTCCTACGTTCTGTCATCATGCATGCGCGGATTTCGGAAGCCGTCGGTGCCGCCGGGGTGCGATCACTCGGTCCTACATGGCGATATCAAGGGTGCTATCAATCGGTCATCGCCGTAGTTGATACTTTTTTCTTATTGGTCTAGAAAAGTTTTATTATCATCGTCATTCTGTCATTATTATCACTCGGCTGTTTTAGTTCGAAATGGGAAGTCGGAAGAGAACACGCGACTTGACTCACCTGAGAAACCAAACGATGAGATTTATTTCAGAAATAATAACGAAACGAAATTCCAAATTGTCCGATAATATCGGACGACGTAGATATTTTAGTGGGTATTATTTATTCATGATCGCATCTAGCTTCGACTTTTCGTGAATCATGAAATTCGGAACAAAGTAGAACTAGCGAAAAGTTCAACTCAAGATTTCCTGAGAATATCTATATACATATACGAAATAAATGCCCTGGTTTTCTGTTTTGTTTTGTGAGGAAAGTCGATCCGAGAAATAGAAAGTAGTTCGGTGTGTTTTTGATCGATTGAATAGATAAAATCGTGGTTCGAACTATGAATACAGAACGTGATCTATTATATCATCATCCTCTGTTTCCTTCGTATTATCACTCTGCTGTTTCAGTGCGATACTGTTCGAAATCGAAAGAGAACTGAATTAAGAAACGATGAGATTTATTTCAGAAGTAGGTAATAACGAAACGCAACTGAAAATTGTTCCATAATATCGGAAGACGCAGATATTTTATTGGGTATTATTGATTCGCTTGCGATGGCATCTAGCTTCGGTTTTTCGTGAATTATGAAATTTGGAACGAAGTGGAATTAGGCCTAGGTAGCCAAAAGTTGAACTCGAGATTTCATGAGAATACCAATACAAAATATTTCCCTGGTTTTCTGTTCTGGTTGATGATCAACGTCAATTTACTTTTCGAAAAAAAAGAGACCGATCAGATTTATTTCACAAACACAAAACAAAATTTAAAATTGTTTGATAATGTTGGAAGATGTGAACCAAAATTTTAATGGAGGATAACTTAGTATAGGTACTTATTGATTCATGATCGCATCTTCCTTCAGCTTTTTGTGAAAAATAAAACCTGATTATTCTAGATCGCATGAAATTATAGCCCCTCTAATTCAAGTATTCTATCAATCCAATCAATCAAATGGTTCGATACTGGTAACTTATATAATAAATACTTCATCTAAAAAAAAAAAAAAAGTATATAGGTATCTGATTCCTGCTCAGTACCTATTTCAATTTCCGTACTGCGAAACGATGAGATTTATTTCAGAAGTACCTACCTATAATAATAAACAAAATGTAATTGAAAATTGTCCGATAATATCGGAAGACGGAAGACGTAGATATTTTATCATATTATTGGGTATTATTGATTCTTGATTGTAAATAAGTTATCTAGCTTCGGCTTTTTGTGAATTTATGATATTTGGAACAATAAAAGTAGAATTAGGTAGGTATAGGTAGGTATAGCGAAACGTTGAACTCAAGATTTCCTGGGAATACCATAAAACAAAATAAACACCCTGGTTTTCTTTTGTGAGTGATAAGTCAATCGGATGAAAAAACTGACGAGCGCAAGTGGATCATTATACTTATTAACCGGGGAAAGAGTTTAAAAATAGTGAGTTGTCCGATGTGTTTTTGATCGATTGCATAAATAGAACAGTGGTTCAAATTACCTATAAATACGGAACGTGATCTTTGATCGCGTGAAATGATACTAATTATCTGCTCTGATTTATTTATTAATCAAATGATTTATTTATTAATCGAATTGTACAATACTGCCGTAGATGAAAAATAAAATATAGCATCAATTCTCGACGTCACTGAATTCAAGATTTCAAAGAAACACCCATTGCAAATATACCTACGCTAGATAGAATTGTGGTTTAAATTATGAATACCGAACCGATTGAAATGATATTTGCGCTAATTTATTTATTGATCAAATTATTTACGGATAATATCGATGGATACTTAATGAAGAAAATTTCATTGAGCCGTAGGTAATGAGATTTGATGGGGTTTTAGAGAATTTCCTGACAAGAATATTGTTATTGGATAGAAAGTGAAGAAATCCAAGTCTTGCTGTTGACAGATATAGGAGTAAGACAGAACTACGTATGTTCTTTGTCTGAGTTTTGAACTGAGTATGTAGGTACTGCGTGGGAAGTGGGAATGAAAATCTGCTCTGTCATGTCTCTAGGTATCTTTTTTCATGCCATCTTTTTACAGGCAGAGCGATAGTCCGTCGCGTCGGCGGCGTGTTCTACAGCGAGCGCGGAGCGCGAGTCCGTCATCCCAAATCAGCGAGCGCGAAGCGCGAGCCAGTTATGCAGTGCGAAGCGCGAGTCTTTCATCATAAAACGGCGAGCGCGAAGCGCGAGCCTGTCACTACGAGCGCGTAGCGCGAGTCGGCGAAGCGCGAAGCGCGAGGCTGCCAGGCGCCGCAGGCCTAGCCGCGAGGCGCGCCGCAAGCGGCTAGTTTATTATATTTTTCCTTTTTAGAAAGCAAAAGATATCATCTTAGAATCTAGAAGAATTTTCGGCGATAATAAAAAAATTAATATTTTTGACCGGTAGTATGATAAGGATTACAGAAAAAATTACAAAAAAAATTCGAGTACCAGTAAGTATTAATTGCACTTTTTCGCTCAATAATAGAATATGGCTCCCTTGCTTATTTTGAGAAGCTTAGGAATACTGAGATTAAGAAACTAAAATCACTCCAAAGGACAGTATTAATAGGAATAATTTCAGCATACAGAACAGTATCTCATACAGCCTCACACGTTATAGCTGGAATAACCCCAATTGATTTGCAATCAAGCCAAACTGACAAAATAAAAACATTGAAAATTAAATTCAAAGAAAATAAAATAACAAAAAAAGAAATGGTAGAAAGCATAAAAACAATAAGATTAGATACAATTAAAAATTGGCAGGAACAATATGAAAAAGAAAAGACAGGTAGGAGAACGGCTAAATTGATTCCAGACATAGGGATAAGACTTGAAAACAAGAAATTGAAATCAAATCATTTTTTAACACAGTATTTGACGGGACATGGGAATTTTGCAACTTACCTCAAAAATTTCAATATTATAAATGATAGTCGATGCAGGGAATGCTTAAATTCTGATGATGATCCGGATCACACCTTTATAAAATTCAAAAATTTTGATCGTATCAGGGGGGATGCTAAAATAACTACAGAGGAATTGGGACACTGCCTGCAGAATGGGGAATGCCACCAAAAATTGGATGGATATATAAGAAAGATATTAAAAACCAAAAAATAAATCAAATAGACTGAGAGGAGAAGGAAGGAAAAAAAAAATGAAAAAAAATAAAAAAATAAACAAAAATAAATAAATAAATAAATAAATAAAATAAATAAATAAATAAAATAAAATAAAATAAAATAAAAATAAAATAAAATATGAAAAAAATAAAATAAAATAAAATAAATAAATAAATGAGATAATAAAATAAGTAAAATGAAATAAAAACAGAAGTCATACCCTCTTTCAATAGGTAGAGTTAAGTGTATAGTTATACAGTGTATTTCGAACTCGTCATGAGAGGGGTGGGGAAAAACCATGGTAAAACCCACCCAACTCTCATGACTAAATGTAATGTTTAAATTTAAATAAAAAA
The DNA here is from genome assembly GCA_035079385.1 of Aspidiotus rigidus. NCBI lineage: Eukaryota > Metazoa > Arthropoda > Insecta > Hemiptera > Diaspididae > Aspidiotus > Aspidiotus rigidus. Next base: position 13,058,258 of record JAVHKY010000001.1, read on the forward strand.
AAAAAAAAAAAGTATTAATAATTTAGAATCTTAAGAAAATTTTGTAGTACAATAAATTTTCTATAATTGTGACATAATTCTATATTTGTGATGCGCTCCATGAAAAGGGACCACATCTCGGCATGGTAAGAGCTCCCCGTGTAAAACTGGCTCTTATATAAGGTTTAATCAACACAAAGGAAGTTGTTTTTGATTGTTTGATTAAAGAATCATAGAGGTCAATGATGACAGTCTCCAGCGTATACAATCATATTCTGGTGTAAGACAGGCCTAATTTGACGGCCAATTTTACGCGGGGAGCTCTTACCATGCTGAGATGTAGTCCCTTTTCATGGAGCGCAACCCATTTTACTCAATTTAGAAATAAATGAAATCTTAACTCCATCTTCATATGAGGTAACTTTGGGCTTTTTTTTTTTTTTTTTTTTTTTCTGTATCACTTCTGAAAGTTGGCCTATTACTCATGTATTAGATTTGTTGATAATCAAACTAAGTTTTATTTAAAATAAAAAAATTAGTAGAAAAATGTGAACCAGACTCGAGTGCTATATATCTTTATTTTACCGACTTTTCTAGCTCGAAATTGGATTATAGGTATTTTTACTCTGTTATAGTGATAGAATTTATAAACTGAGTTTTATTGTTCATTCTACAAATATTTGGCATGATTGACAGGTCATTGGTATTTAATTTAAACAGAGGGAATGACTCTCTCAATGATTTTTGCATTGTGAGAGGAAAAGTCGTGTACTACTCACGCGGCTGCGTGAGTGTTTTTTTATGTTACCCTTGGAAGTGGGCACTGAAGGTCATATTATCAAGGACTATTAATAACCCCTGCAAGTTCTGATAAAATTAGTTTAGGCGGAAATAGGACCTTATCGACACTCAACCAGAAGAAGTTCAAGAATTTACATCTCAAAGCCAATTTTTGCTACTCATTCGTAATATTAGTTGGAAGCAATTTTTTCAGATTGATTTCAGAACCTCAGGAAATTTTCTGATTCATTAGAGGTGAAAAAGTTTCGTCTGATAAGAGAAAACTTATATCACTCTCCATCTTGTGACCTCAAATTAAATGCACAAGAATTTTAAAAATGTACTTTAAATTTATCATCCTCGAGGCGTCGAATAGTGCGGGAATAGTTAAAAGCAAAATTTTCTCCACTAGTGGTTTAGAAAGTAAGGAGGGCTATTTCTAGATTAAAGAGTGAGAACAGAATGTAATGAAAATACGACGGTTATGAAAATAAAAGTACTTATATATCATCTAGGAAAAAAATTAAATTAAGAAAAAAGAATTACCACGGGTGAAAAACTGTAAATGAAGATAGAATGAATACAAACTTTGGTTTCCAAGTTACTGATCACTCGAATACGAAAGACTACTTATGGCTGTAGAATGCATCTGGGACAGGTAAGACTTGAAAATCTATTTTCAACGAAAAAACATCTGTTCACATACCACTAAGAAAATTCTCGAGAAATTGTGGAAATTTATGTTCGACATGCTCAAAACGCATGTTTCATCAGATGTTTAAAAAAATAAAAACCAATTGTGAAAGCATAACTACCGTTGATGTACATTGTGCAAACTCATGATGACGATACAGGTCTCTCTTTTTTCAAAACCGTAAAATTCACAAATCGAATATTGCACAATATTTTTCTACCTTCTGCTACATAGTAAATTTTCGTCAGAATTTGGCAAGAAAACGTTGATCCCATTTTTCCGCAATACGGCGCAATTAAAATTTCATAAATATCCGTATTTTCAATTTTCCTAGGTCCAACTATCCCTGTGCACATAGGTATCCATTCTAAAACCTCTGTTGACAAGGTCAGCGACTTCACTAGAGAGTCATTAAATCGATAAATATTTTTTATAAAAATAAATTAAAATAAGGGGAAGAAGTAGGTAGAACGGAGATAGTTTAGGGAGCGAAATATTGTATCGGTGTTGCAGCGCCCTAGACGTTATGATGATGGTACATCGTGGAGGAGATATGTTGACCGTCGAGGAGAGTATGCAGACCCAAGAGAAGATGTAAATGAGTGAATCGGGTATGACCAGTCCTGAGACAGAAAAGAATTACTCTTTGTCTTGGAGTCCAGGGGCTAGTAAAGTCAACTTCGCAATTTGTGTAAAATTTATGAAATTTGGTACAAATGTTCAGGACATTGAGAAAAACATTTGAAGCTATATTATGGTGCCACGGTTGGAACCCCACAATCGCAAGTTGCGTAACTGGAAGGAGTTGACACACATAAAATTAGATGCCATTGCAGGACTGCATTGGCAGCGGGGAACCCGCTGTCCCGAGTCCCCTAGAACCTGAAGTTTTCCAAGTCCTAAAATCATGACGTGACAACTTGAACGAGCTGCAATTTCAAGGAAGCCGTTTTCTTTCCAAGTCCCCCTCTTATCATATATAGCTCGGAAAATTCAAGTCCCCCTCCTATCATATATAGCTCGGAGGTAGGAATTTTTGTAAGTCCTCTCCCTATCATATATAGCTAGAGGTTCAAAATTTTTCAAGTCCCCCTCCCCTCTCCGTGACATCATCAACCTCACTCGCGCTCGCGGACAAAAAATTCCTGGAAGTACCCCCAACAAAAGGGATAGTGGGTTCCTCGCTAAAATGCCTGAAATATTTTCACAATGTGTACAAATACCTGAATCCAAACAAAACTCCTTAAAAAATTCGTCGGACTTTTGGCGGGCGCAGACGGATTAGCAATACTCAAAAGAGAGGGTAAAATTGAATATTTTAAACTGTCTAGACGAGCCCGTCTATGGAATTTACAGTAGAATGTGACAGCAATACAGGCGGCAAACGCAAAGCAGGAAAGCCATGTGGAAACACTCGCGACCGAAAATGCTCGGCTGAAGGAAAACATGGAGGGAATGCGGAAAGAGCTCCAGAGGCTCATAAGGCCACAACAAGGAGGACAAACTTCACCACCATTGTCCTCGTCAGCCACAAGCAGTGGCCGAGCGGTAGCCAATAAGACTCAACTGATGAATCTGCAGAAGCTGACGAAACCGAACTCCTCAAAATTGCCCAACCTTTATCGCTGAGGACATCACCCCAGCCGCAACAAAAGCGAAAGCAACAGCAGCTGCAATCGCAACAACAACACAAGCAGCAACAACAGCCTCTGCAGGCAGCTACACGGAGTGAAGGACCCTCCTGGAGCCAGGTGGCTTTCAGGTGCACTCAGAGGAAGAACCCTCACCAAGCTACTACTCATCCCAGAGAAGCAGCAACAACGCAAGGAAGAAACCTGTAGAATGATTCTCAGCAATCGAAGGGCCAGAGACAACTCCAGCTACTACGGAAGAGATGCCCACAAGGAGGAGCAGTTATCTTGAAGGAGGCTTCAGACGAAGTTAAATACGCTGACCTCCTCAAGCCAACCCGCGATCAATTATCACCAGCGGAGTATGGACTTACCCCGGTGAAGGCGAGGTACACAAGTAAAGGCGAAATGATCATTCAGCTGAGAGGTGCGGATCCTACCAGCCAAAATATTGTGTACTTTTCCACAAAGTTGAAGGAAGTACTTGGGGATGGAACAGAGGTTCGGCAATGCCTGCCAACAGACAGGTCTCCTGATCATGGATATTGAGGAGTCTGTAACTGCCACTGAGATTCAGTCAGCCCTGGGAATCGGTGCAGGGGCCAAAGTCAAATGCAGGCCTCCAAGCCGTGGCTGCCAAACGGCATACAGAGGGCCATAGAGGTCCTCAAAGACAGTAAGATGAAGATTATCTGGAGCGTGTGTCGAGTGGTCTCCCTGTAGAGAAAGAATACGCAGCCAAGATGCTGTAAGTGCCTCCGTATATGACACATGGCTGCCATACCTGCACCAATGAAAGCATTGTTCCGGGATGCAACAGATGAGGCGCTTTGATCCATGATTGTAAACAGGAGCCTAAATGCCCTGTATGCAGCAAGGCTGAAGGTCGTGATACTGGTCACATTTTGGGTAGCCAAGGATGCCTTGATGCTGCCCAACAGCCGGCCCGCAAGACCCAACCTAGAGAACGAAGAGGACAGCAAGGACCCTAACGGCAGGGACGGTCAAGTTCCTGCAGGCCAACCTTTGGAACTGCAAACTGGCTCAAAATTTTCTCTGGCAGTTTGTAGCTGAGAAGGGAACGCACATTGTGATTGCCAGTGAGTATTACAATGTTGCGGGAAGACAAGGATGGTACACAGACAGTACTGGCTTAGCGGCTATTGGTGTTTGTTCAGAGTGTCAAATAGCTCCGGGAGAGGTTGAAAGAGGGGAGGGGTATGTTGCTGTTAAGATGGCCGACATAGTTGTCTATAGTTGCTACTTCTCTCCAAATCGCCCCTTCCAGAGTTTAAGGACTAAGAAAGCTTGTCTAGGCGGCAAGATGAAAAATTCATTGTGGCTGGCGATTTCAATGCCAAGTCAGAAGAGTGGCGCCTGGCCGAACTGACATCTGTGGGTATGCCTTGGGGGAGTGGATTGCTTACAATCGACTGGAAATGGTCAACGTGGGCAAAAGACCCCTACCCAAGTGCATCAAGGATACAGGTCCATTGTTGATGTCACCTTAGCCCGAAGAATTGAAGGCTGGGCAGTACTGGACAAGGAGAAGAGAGATGTTGGTGGATACGTTTAGAAACAAAACGGGTGGAAGTTATTGGAGATATGGCAACAGTTAGGAAGTTGAAGCGACAGACCCGAGTTCTTATTCTGGGAATCGAAAAGTCCGCAGATAGGGAAGACGTCTCGGCCCAAATAATAAAGGCAGGTCAGTTTACGCAGGACGGCGGAGCCAAAATTTAAAACAAAAACATGAAACAGGCTACCTGTTGAAAGAATGTATCAATTGGCAATGGGTTCTCCAGCCCCCTCAAAAAGTAGCTTTTAAGACAACTTGATTTCCTTCCGAAAATTGGCTTTGTTTGAAAACCAACGTAACATAGTAATATAGGCGAATTTCAAGCTCGTCTCTGGTCATTGAGAAACAAGAAAGCGAAGGCATTTAATTATTCTCAGAGTTCCAGCTGAATTTTCGCACTTCTGCATTCTATTCAATCAAATTCGATAAAGATGGAACTCATTTCTATAGAATGAAGACTTTGGCTAAATCTGAACTACGTATATTGTCTCGTGAAATTGACAACAGATCAGATAGCTGATGGTGCGCAGTCTTGGATACTGAAATCGGCCAGCAGGGTGAACGAATCCTAGTCGGGCGCTGAAAATGAAAATCCTCCCGGACAATGGCTCATTGCACTTTTTATTTTGATTATACGTACTGAGACCGTGCGAGCCTTTCTCATCCGCCGCATCTTCTCGATACCGGTCTCAGTATCGTATTCTGGCCAAAAGCATGAGTCATCTCGTCGGTCGCTATTAATTTTATTAGTTTATAATTATATTTACTCGTTTATTCACGTCGTCTTCGAACTTATCGCGGCCGTGCTCGGCGTTGATTAAATTCGCCAGTCGCTTATTGTTCATCGTCTTCTTTTCTTTCAACGATGACGAATCAACGAAACGATTTTCGCGTTTTGAATAGAAATTAAAGGACGGACGCTGCGCGGCGGACGGCGACTTTCATTGTTTTCATATCTTCGTTCTTGAATCTCGCGAGTAATGTCCACCACCACCGATAGGTACCTATCAACAATGCATCGTACGATACGCGGCGTATATTTACTCGGAAGGTCCGCAGACTTGAAAAGCAACGACAGTCATAACATTAGAGTCCCCAGCGACTGACCGTTCCGAACGAACGAGAGAGAAAATCGCCACCGCACATTTCGACATCGACGTGGTACCTTTTGATGGCTTCGAAATTCGTATTCCCCGAATGAAGGAAATATTTTTGCCGATTCGATCTCCATACAACTGTGTGAGAAATATTCCATACTATACGGGAACAATACTGAGGATAAAATACATAAACCGTCCTATGGGAGACTCATCTATTTATATTAACGGGAAAATTCGCCCACATTAAACGGAGGAGACGGCGGTGGAGGTCCGCTCTCTGCACGAAAATATCAACGAAGTAATAAAATTAATGTTCGAACTTGTATTTATATTGTGCTTTTGTATACCGTGAGCTGCTGTGCGTCTGTGTACACGCGAGTAACACGGATATTTGTCCGATTTATTGTGTTTTGTGTACACCGGACCGGAGTGTACATATATTTTGGGGGACAACGACGCGTACCTAACTCTTTGACATTATTAGGGTACGGTCTGCGACGAAAATGATGGCGTGTGTTCGAGTTAACTGTCCTGTAATAACCCGGGAGATCGGGACAAAAAGACAAAGAGGAGGACGAAAAATCAAGACTTTATCTAATCTATTTCGATTGAAATGAAAGTATATAATATAACGAATATAGAAAATTGTACGCGCAACACGGTCACACTGGCCGTGTGGAACAACTGCTGATAAAATACGAATCTAATCGATGATTGATTACTAGTTATTACGGGATGAGACTTAAGACCACATACCGCGATCATTGTCGCACTGGGGGACGCATATTTACGGAGATAGAACAATATTCCGACTTTTAGTTTCGTGCATCGATGTACAACAGTGCGGGCACACACGCACTGTGCCATACACGACCAACACCAATCGAACATTATTAAACGACTATTCATCTGATTCGAAACGGCAACGGATGATATAAACATTCCCCATCCGTGCCTACGTCATATTGTCAAAATAGTAATAACACCATACGGTACAACATAATTTTAGGAAAGATGAGCTTCGGTGTTTGGGATTTGACGACTTTTAATCCAGAAACTGATTCGTATCATTTTTTGTAGACGCAGAGTGGAAATTAGCGAGATTATTCGTTTGCCTTGCGAGCACTTAGCTCAGTCATACTAGACGTGAACCTGGAACGAATCTTTATCAGAGGTTTTCGGCGCAAATTTTTCGAAAATGGTCTCCTAAAGAATTTGTGGAAGTTCCTCAAGTGTAAGTGTAAAGCTACCTCCATAAGGGGGTCGAAAGTGCGACGAAAATCAGTTTTTTCGACTGTCCTCGCAATACGTGCAACTTGAGACGTGAATACCTCAAGGCGAAAATAATCTTCACCAAGTGAAAAAATGCTCTGACAAAGCCAAATAAATAAAGATCACGTTTCATGTTTGTCAATGGCCGCGTCCACCTTCATAAGAGAGTCGAAATCTTGACTAGCTTGTGGAATTATAAAACTCCATATAGAAGGTCATTAAGTACTAGGTTACATGTTGGCTCAGAACTTCGAATTTTTCGTAGTTCTTAATTAAAAAGTAGCAAAGGCCATGGATTTTTTCAAGTCACCGTGAAAGCTCAAGGTCACTCATGACGCTATTCCTTAGTACAATGAATTTATTGTATTTCTGGGGCTTTATTTGAATTACTCTGCTCGTTTTACTCTTTTGAGTACGTCGTCGTTAGATGTTTTTGGCCATATAACCCAGGAAGATCAGGCTCAAAAATAAGAATAAGTGGAAATGAATGCCGGCAAAGGTTTTTTTCGTGAAATATGTTTAAAATAGTCTCCTGATAAACATACTAAAAGTCCACAGCGATAAGTGAGCGGGCCCTCCCCCAAAGGGGGTCAAAGTACCACAAAAATTAGTTTGCTGAGAATAAATCGAAAACTAAGCATCAGAGAAAAAAAGGTTTCAAACAAAAGTTGTTCCTCATCAAATTTCCTATAAATTTCACCATATCTATGTCAACTTAGCCCAAAAACTCGAGCTGAAAAGTTGGTTTGAAAGTTGAGCGATTTTCTAAAATTTTTGATTTTAGTGTTAGTGTAGTCAAATTAGACAGGTTTCGGAAACAAAAAAGAACATTGCGACATAGTAAAGGTCTGATTGCTGGCAATGGTCGAGAATGAAGTCCAAAACAACATACTAACTTCTCCGCGTTTTTCCCCAAGAGCATCTTTTTTATGGGGGTTGAAACACCCTCAAAATCAGTTTTTTGTAAATATCCCGCTTAATACGCATTTTAGAGAAAAAAGTCACTTGTCAAAAATTATTCCTCGTGAAATTTCCTATCGGACTACGTATTTTATTTCTAACCTACATGTGATAGTTAGCTCAGAAATTCATGGAAATTGAGCCTCCGCCATGGAAACCCGTAACGCACTCCTTGCCGAGAGATGACGTCTTTGCGCGGTGGTTACGCGCGAAGGTAACGTTAATATTTCGCATACACATACGATGAAACGTATACTAATTTTATTAGTTTTAATTAATTGTCACAGGGAATTTGCTGCACGATATTATTTTGAGAAAGGTATAATCAACTGCCTATCATACATGAAAAAGTTTTCCATACATGGACAGACATTTTAAAAATCGTTTCTTATGCATGTATGATATGTAAAAAGCTGAATGGGGGCTGTAAACATGCGAGCCCTTCCCCCATTTCGATTTTTCTAGTTGGAGTGGGTGGATTCGTTTGTACTGGGTTGTGCCGTAGAGTTTTCCGTTCTTGCTGGTCTTCTTCTCCCTCCAACCCTATGAGGGGGCTGTATGCCAGGCCAGGCCAGCATGTCGTGCTCCATTTTCGGACTGGAAACAGGCTGAATTTCGTGTGCTACGTTTTTGCTGTATTATGCTCTCAAATTTTCCATTCTGGTTGTTTCAAGCGATGGTGGGAATGGATGTGGTCTTCTGTTGTGGACACGCGGTGAGATTATGACTTCGACCCGCGTACAATTGAAGTGGGCTAACGTGTGGAATTGTTTCAATCAATGGAAGGAATGTCACCAAGAAGCTTGTTATTGTTGTGTGCTCCCACAAATTCAAGAAGAACCGCCGCAATACAAATCCGAGAATAACGCGCTCCTTGTCAAAGTTGGCGTAGTCGCATGAGGGTTTCACGTTGATAGTCGATTGGGTCAGGCAAACTTGCTCCCTCATTTCAGGCGATCTCCCGAGAAGCTTGTTTTGCGGTGAGAGATTGACTACATGAGTCTTGCAATTATCAAAACGGAGGAATAAGAGATAACAAGCTTCTTGGTGTCATTCCCTATATCGCCTGGAACAATAAGAGATTCAGCAAGTTTGCCTGGATTTCACGAGAAATAATTTTTGACTGATGACTTTTTTCTCTAAAATGCGTATCAAGCGGGATATTTACAAAAAACTGATTTTGAGGGGGTTTCAACCCCCATAAAAAAGATGATCTTGGGGAAAAACGCGGAGAAGTTAGTATATTGTTTTGGACTTCATCCTTGACCATTTCCAGCAATCAGACCTTTACTATGTCGCAATGTTCTTTTTTTCCGAAACCTGTCTAATTTGACTACACTAATACTAAAATCAAAAATTTTAGAAAATCGCTCAACTTTCAAACCAACTTTTCAGCTCGAGTTTTTGGGATAAGTTGACACACATATAGTGAAATTTATACGAAATTTGATGAGGAACAACTTTTGTTCGAAACTTTTTCTTCTCTGATGCTTAGTTTTCGATTTATTCTCAGAAAACTAATTTTTGTGGTACTTTGACCCCTCTTTGAGGGAGGGCCCACTCTCTGATCGCTGTGGACTTTTAGTATATTTATCAGGAGACCATTTTAAACATAATCCACGAAAAAAACCTTTGCCGGCATTTATTTCCATTTCAAAACCTAATCTGCCTGGGCTACAAAAAAATGGATCCGCACCTAGTTGCGGAGGTGGTACGGGAAACTGAATATCACCACAAAGTTGAACATGTTGGTCCATTCTAAGCTTTCTGGTTTACTCTCGCCGTGTGAGATTGATCTGTTTATTAAGTCGGTTAACCTTAAATGCCGGTCTTTTGAGACTAAGTTGAAACGTAAGGAAAATGAAAAGCTCGGCTCCCTCCAAAAATTGAATGCCTCCGCTGCCCCGGAAGTACACATAAGTACTGACGTCAGAGTTATCCAAAAGTTTCAACCGCAAATTATAAATTGTAGTAATGCTGAGTTTGAGAGTGACAAGTTGTATCTCTTGGAGAAGGGGTTAAAATTCGGGTTATCCCCCCTTAATAATGCAGACACTTTGGCCAATGTCGATGCGGACCGCGAAATAAAAATTGGGCCTGGGGTTAGTACTCAGAAAGATTGTGCTGCCCTTGTCCGTCACACCCCCCTCCCTCTTATAAATGATCTCTTTTTTTGAGGTGATTGAGAGGATTAAGAGGAAGGTCAGGGAGGAGGGCTTGACCATGACTAAGGCTGATAAAGGGAATGCCATTGTGGTTATGCAGAAGTCCTCTCCCAAGGTCTATGACGTTCTCAACCAATGTGGGGCCAAGGAAAATGTACTTTCCTAATCACGTTAAAGAAGTTAGACGCGTTATAAACAATTGTGAATTTATTATCAAAACCCCTTCGCTTAAAAGACTGCTTCTTGAGGCCAACCCTGTGCCGCCCCTCTTGTACGGGCTACCTAAGGTTCATAAGAAGGACACCCCAATGCGGCCGGTCGTTTCTTTTGTGTCTTCCCCCACGTACTTCTTGGCAAAATTTTTGGACCGTTGGTTCAAATCTAGAGTGGAATTTGAGTCATCCTACTTTGTGAAGAATTCGGTCTCTCTGGCTAATAAGCCTAAAGATGACATTCTACCGCCTGATTCAACCCTGTGCTCTTTTGACGTTTATTTCCGAGTATCCCTAGAGCTACTGCTATGCAACATATGGGAGACCTCTTGGTCTAATCTAATATCTGTCACGAAGAATTGGCAGAATTTTTCATTTTACTTAATATTTGTTGGTCTCCCAACTTTTGCAAATTTGAAGGGAAATTTTTCGAATTTCCAGAGGAGGTAGGTATCCCTATTGGCTCTCCTCTGGGTTCCCTCATTTCGGAGGTTTTCATGTCTAAATTTGAGCTCGATCGCTTTTCCTCTGGTCAGGGGTTATTGGCACAGGTACGTCGACGATGTGTTGTGCAAGTGGACCGGTCACCGAGATCTCCTTTAGGAGTTTCTCAGATATCACAACAGTTTGTATCCTTCCATCAAATTCACGTTGGAAGTAGGCGGTTCATCTATAAATTTTTTGGATCTTACTATCTCTAATAGAGAAGTTGTCCACGAATTCGCCATATATAGGGAAGACACCTCGACCGATATTACTGTCCCCGGCAGATCTTTTTGCCCCGTTGCTCACAAATATGCCGGTCTTGATAGTTATATCCACCGGTTGACGAGTAGTATTCCATTGGGTCAGCTCGCCTCTCAACAGGAGCTTTTGACTATAAAGCACTTGGCCAGAGTGAATGAGGTCAGCTTAGATATTGACTTGATGGTCCATAGGAAATTGACTCGGAAAAGCCTTGATTCCACCACCTCCCTCCCCCGCAATCCGGCGTCATATAGTAGACAACGTTGAATTAGGCTCCCGTTTTTGGAAAAATTCTTTTCCTAGTTAGGTCGTTCCGACGTCTCATTAAATTCAAATTCTTTTGACTAGAACAACAAGAATTCACAGATACTGTTCCTGCCTGAATTGAACCAGGGACGAAGTTGAATTCTTGCCACTAGTTGACAACGGAACAGGAATTGTCTTGAATTTACATTGTCTCCTCTTACACTTTCCGCATATTTGCTTACTTCGATCATCCGCGGGGCTGTAGTCGATCTTTCATCGCGAGCACGTAACTGGAAACATTCCCTTTGTCACCAGAAACAACGAGAGCTTGCGCAGTTTGCCAGCCCAAACGATTCCATCCGTATTTGCCTCAGAACTTCACTAAATTGTCCCCAAATGAGGTCTTGCACTTGTACAGCCCTCCTTCCCAACGGTTTGGAGAGGTAAGAAACCATGACAGACGAAAAACTTAACGAGCTGCTGCTTGAGTATTCATCGCGTCAATCGAAAAATTACAGATAATTTATTTTCATTGTAAATTTGATGAGCATTATTTTTGTACAGAGCTATTTTCATAATACATAGGTTGCGCGGTTTGCGAGAAAAACCGAAATAACTGACTTTAGTCAGATGTTCAGCCCACTGCAGGATTCATCGCTTTACGTTTACATACCCTAATTATGTAGGTAAAACTAGCAAGAATTCTTATAAGCGGACCATTTTCGAAAAATCTGCACAAAAAACCTCTGCTGAAGATTTGTTTCAAGTTCGCCCAACAAATTTCTATAAATCAACAGTAATGAAGTCTTTAAGAATATTATTTACAAGACTGTCAAATAAATAAGAAAAGAGGATTGATATTTTTCTGATGATCAAAGAGAAAGAGTTTTACTCCCTTGAACGACATTTTATTATTTTATGAAAGCGTAAGACAATATTACTTCAATTGGATCGAAATCACGTATGTTATTCGCTTTTTTCCGTCTTTTCTCTATTGAGAATTTTTGAAGTTTTTTCACCTTTCTTTTTTCTCTGTCTCCTCTTTTTCACTTCATTTCACTTTGTATAAAGCGCATATTATATGATAACTGGATATGTCTCTCATTAAGGTAACGCTACAAAAAAAGAAAAAAAAAAAATGAAAAGAAAAAAATAAAATCGTAAAAGTTCAACTTATAGGAATACAAGAAACGGAGCAACTTCTGTCAAAATTAAGATTTTTGTAAAAAAATACTGCACAAATTCAAAATGAAGGCAATCATGCTGAAAACTTTATACCTAATTATTTTAGATGAATAAATTCGGCAAATTCGACCAGCATTTTTATTATCGATGACAGACAAGTTATTAATGCAGAAATATAGAAATGAGAAATTTCTACTGGAAACTAATGGCTAAATTTGAAGATAGGTTAAGAAGTATAGGAACAGAGTCCCCTAATCCGTTATTACCAATTTTTCTGTAGTTTAGAATACAAATGGTTTCATAGAGATCACTTGCACGTATTTTTCTTTTATCATATGAGTTGTTCAAAAGAAAACCGAAAATTCTGAGTAATTTTGGGTCGTAAAGTTACGTCTGCAGGCGAAGTAAATGCAATGTTTACTTTAACTTCAGCATCCCCCCCCCCAAGTCCAAAGTCTCATAGCTTTTCGATGAAGATTTTCTGCACCTACCCTCTTTGTAGCTCGTGGCTCGAGATTTTTTCGAGTCCCTTATATAAACTAGTAAATTCTCCCTCTCTCCATGCTCTTGTGTCGAGATTATTTTCAATCTCCTTCCTCTATACAACTCATGACTTGAAAGTTTTCCGAATTTCTAAAGTAAACTGGGGAATTTTCCTCCCGGGTCAACATTTTTTCAAGCTCCTTCTCACTATTGCTCATGACTCAAAATTTCGCATAGATCAGTAAATTCCTTTCTCTGTCTGCACTTCAAAATCTCTTTCCTCTGTACAGCTGGGGGCTCCAAATTTCTTGATGTCCTTCGATCAAGTCAACCAATCTGCCCCGCTCTGATTTTCACTCGGGTCGCTTTCAAGTCCCCTCTTTTAGAAAGCTCTCGGTTCAAAATTTAAAGCAATTCATAAGGTCAAAAATAAGCGGAGGGAGGGATGAAAAATTTCGAGCGGTACTCGTTTTTTTCGAAACAACCTCTATAAAACAGGTTGGACTTATTCTCTTCTACAATTTGTACATACAATTCCTTTGGTTCATAATCAAGTAAAGGGGAAAAAAATAAATAAATAAGTTTTGCAACTCAAAATATTTCATAATTCCTTAATATGAAAGTTTTTCGGACATAAATAATGCCTCAATACGCTACGAAACGCGTAAGATTTTCGATAATGTAGATCTGTAAGTCTCACATCTTTTAAAAGTACTTGCAAAGTGACGCGAGATAGCGCCACGCGTTCGAAATTGCGACAACGTTAAAAAAAACATGCACCCGTTTCTCGACATCGGAGATTCTATAAAACGAAGTCAAATCAGAACGTCAGTTTATGAGACGTATAAAAGACAATTTTTATGCGACCTTCTGGTCGTTAAACTTTTATAACAGCTATCAGATTCATTTCCTTCGGATAACCAAAAATTTCGTAGGGCGAAATTTCAAACGGATTATAATACAAATTCGTAATTTTATAATGAGTTAGAATTAACGGTTCGAGTGTTTCCGCACGCGGGTTCATTTTCGCCTCGGACATTTTAGTTTGATATTTTAAAACATTTTATAATTTTCTTTCTATCTTTCTCTCTTTTCAACCCGTCACTTCGAGAAATACTCGAATGTCGGGATTTTAATTCGTAAAAGCGGAGTAGGTACGAAATATTCGCTCGAAGAGTGTTACCTATTTTCTGCGGCAAGTAAAATCGCTCTGAATCTGTTTTCCAGTCACTCGAACCTTGGAACATAATTCAGTAGAGAGCTTCCGTAGCTGGGTATATAGCTACAACAGCAGCGTTCTAAAAGGCAACAAAAATGTCAGCCTCGAGTACCTTTCAACTAATTATGAATAAACGTCGACTTAAAAAGGTTTTAATTAAATTTGACGTTAATCTGTTTATCATTCGCAGAATTTTCCGCGCAGCGCAGCGCGTATATACGTACAGTATTTTTCATTTTCATGTAACACGTGGAAATACGAGTACTTCAGCCTTTTTAAGTTAAGTTATACAATTAAGTTTGCATCAGCATTGTTGCACGCGATTCTGACAACAATAATATGGTTGTAGAAATTATAAAATTTCTATCTACTCGTGCACACTTCAGTCTGATATATAGGTATATGTGTTATAGTCGAGTGTGCTCATTTAACGCGAAAAGTTTGGCCCGAGGAGGCTTTCGAACGGAGTGTCTTCTCCATAATTTCTTATTTATTCGTTCAGAATTCAATTTCATGTTACCTTATGGGCATTAATTTGATTCGTCGAGCAGGATTTCCATTTTTCTACCAAAATCACAGTGTTCTAAACATTGTTGACATAACAGTCGATAAAAGCCCGATATGAAGGCAAACCAAATTTTCCTTCATGGTATACTAGAATGTTGACTATAACAACCGAAAGACATGATTTAACGGTGAATTATACCCCTCCATCTCCTCAAAGTTTCTGTTTCCAAATTCTTTCTCCATGGGGAAAGCAAAATTTTGCAAATAATTAATTGGAATGATGAAAAGACACTTGCATAAACTCTTAGCCGCTCTTGATAAGCTGAGAAGATCCTCAAAAATGTATTTTTGTAAGCTAGTAATTTCTTTATAATATTAAATGGTCGTTCTAGAAACAATGAACTGAAGCATGTACAAAAGACGGATCAAAAGAGACTTAGACGAGGAAAGGAACTATTTCCAGAAGTGACAGGAAAGATGATGTAACAAACCGACAAAATTCCACACTCACACACTATATCAGATTTAGGAAGCCAGGAAATAACAACTTTGTTCTCATTCTTTTTTAATTTCACTTTTTCCATAAATCGTTCTACCTTCCTCTGCACGATCATCGGTTATACTCTCTCAAACTTTTGGAGGCTGCGGCCCCCTCCAATGGCTTCTTCCATTTCCGCGGCCCCTAAAAAAAAATTATTGTTAAATGCCAAAAAACCAGAAAAAAAATGATGCAAACGCCGAAAATTTGAAAGTACAAGTTTTAGGAATCTGATTATATAAACTTCTCTACAGGTAGATGGGACTTGGAAAATTCGTTATTTTACTGTCCAAAATACCAATTTTAAAAGTCTACCAGAAAAAAAGAATAAATTATTCTCTTTTGTCAGCAAAATTTTCTCGATATTGTGACTCCAATATTGTTACTTAGAGACAAGAGCGCAAATATACGAAAACATAGGGAGTTAAGCATACATACAGTATATAAAAAAGTCATTAAACCTCAGTGAAAGCGCTCGTCGTTTATACTTTTTCTGCGGTTTGCATTGTTTACTCTCCCTTCGGAGTATTCGTCCTTTCGCGTTTAGATATTTCAAGGTTATAAAATTTTTGTAAAAGTCACCCTCCAGTGCAAAAATCAACATTTAGCAGTCTCTGAGGGTCTATGCGGTAGGCACTCAAAACTAGACTATAACTTTGTCCTTGTCCTGGAAAGTCACTGTTAGGCCAAACTCCCAGGACAAGAGACACCTGTAAAAACCCCCAGTCGAAATCGATCTCCCGATAGGTGCTAGCTTATAAGTAATGTCATTAGTATGTTCCCCCTGGCGATTCCCCCCCCCCCAAAAAAAAAAGGTTGGGTCTCCTTTACGTTTAGCATCTCCAAAGTATTTATATCCGAATTTCAATCTGATCTTTTCTCCTCGGTTTACTTCCATCACTGATTCAAGTATCCCTATTGGTTCTCGATATTCAGAATAATTTCCAATATTTTTTCCAAGTTTTTTCTGATACTTCAAAATGATGTAACTTCCAAATATAAAAACAAAAAAAAATTGAATCAAGTTACAACGTAAAAAAAGAAAAAGTTCTATGATAATGAAAGCCAATAGACTTTTGGAAGACAGAAAACAGGATCCTCTCAAATTTCAAGAGATACCAAACAACAACCAGATCTGATAAATTTTCATGTCTGACGAAAGAATGAAAGCTCGCGAATGGTAATCGTACATCTTTAGAAGTCTGGCGTCATACGGCCCAGTAAACGAGCCTATTAGTACAAAAAATACCATCGTCACGTAAGAACAGCTGGGAATTTTTATACGTTAATTAGAGGGAACAGTTGCCTCCCTTGCGGTTAGTATATCTGTTCCATAATTCATACTGTATACCAGTACAACGTTATCCGAAGGGTTAAAGTAAATAAATTTCATTAACCTCCCTAGTCTAATTAGAAAATATCGACTGTATTTTATAAGACTTTTATTCTGTCAGTACTCGTATTAACACCGCCGCCACGCCGTTGCGTAGACCATCTCAATTCAAGACCTCACCTTAGGCGATAACCTACACGACCCCTCGGTCTGAAACCATACAGATACAGACGGGAACACATTGTTGAATCGCGACAGACGACATTTTGTTACCGTCTTTATTTGTTCAGCAAGAATTAATCATTCCCGTATTTACCCAGAGACCGCCGTTGATACGTAACGGGAATGGTTCTCTCGCTACCGGTAAATCGCGCATTCGCTTATCTATAGGAACAGAAAAAGAAAATGACATAACAGTTTGCTTTAATACGAATTAAAAATATTTTTTTCTCCCAATAAGCGCCGCAGACGCTTTGCGGTACAGGAGGAAATATTTATCGTCATCGACAAAACAGAGTAGCAAAAATGAGACACGATAAAGTAAACAGTGAAGTAGTTTGGAAAAAAAAAACAAATACACGAGGATGAGCTTTTTTCTGCATCGCGCAGTGAATTATTGATAGTTTGTTGATTGCAAAACGACGTTCTTGGACCTCCCGTGGCCAGAAATGGGGCGCCCTGTGCGTATTTTGTGACCTACCAACAGCTGCTTCCATTATACTCGTTATGGATTATAACATCGCTTTGTCTTGTCCGCCATAAATCTAGCCGCGAAAGGGTGCAAAACGTTTTACTGACGGATATATCATGGGGGCATCACGTCATATTATCTTTAATGTTTTGCGGTCGTCGTCGGTCGAAAAAATTCTTATTTAATTCAGACGTGTCGCATTCGTCGTACAGCGCCTTCTGCATCTGTAGACAATTCTCTTTCGTATACGTGTACAGTATTAGTATTGTCATAACTTAGACTTTTTCGCTTCTACGAGGATGTACAGTATTATTTTTCGTTGTTAGTCGAGCGTAGACGGCGATGGTTCTCCTCTGCCAATTGAGGGTGCTTATTTTGGAAACTAATGTTCGTAGGTTATGCACGATGCGCACACTGAATAAATAATGAAGTTTCCATCCATTACTTGTTTATATATGGTTTATTATGTCTGTATTATATACGTGTCTGCAAAATTAGATTTAGTGGAAAAAAAAATAACCATCGCTGGGAAATATGGCTTGTAAGCCACGGAGTGAAACCATAGGTTGGTACCAGTAGTGTATCTTCGACAAATACAATCAGACCTTAGAGGTAATGAAAAGCTTCGTATACGGGAATCTAATGTATTCAGATTCTCAGCTGTCAAATTCGATCGCAAGACGAAGTGACATGCCCGTGATTCTCATGTTAGAGGAAACCTCGCATGAATACAGGCAAAATTAGGATGAATACCGATATTGAAATGTCATGTGACATCATTAGGTCGTGAAATCGTAATCACCCATAATAAGGAACTATATAAGATGGGTATGCGCAAGTGATAAGAAAGGGGTCTTTGCCATGTTGATAAAGTCGAAGGAGGAGCAGTTTTAGCAGATTTCAGGAGGGCCGTGTGAGAAAAATTTGAATATCAAACATTGAATTTTGTTAATTAAAAAGATTATATGGATGAAAACAAGAAATTAGCAAATTTCCATAATTTTTTGTAGTTTAAATTCTTGTATTCGATATTTGATGCTTAAAATTCTCTTAGGATACTACTCAGATTCCTCCTCCTTCGACTTTATCAGCGTGGTGACGATCCTATTCTTATCACTTGCGCATACCTATCTTATATAGTTCCTTACCCATAATGGGTGCCTACGACGTCATCAGAATTCCTACCATCATCAGCTTGAATTCTCTCTCTCTCTCTCTCTCTCTCTCTCTCTCTCTCTCTCTCTCTCTCTCTCTCTCTCTCTCTCTCTCTCTCTCTCTCTCTCTCTCTCTCTCTCTCTCTCTCTCTCTCTCTCTCTCTCTCTCTCTCTCTCTCTCTCTCTCTCTCTCTCTCTCTCTCTCTCTCTCTCTCTCTCTCTCTCTCTCTCTCTCTCTCTCTCTCTCGGGTTTAAATTTATCTTTCTGGTTCCTTACTCTCTTCTCTTCTCAGATCACTATCTCATCTTGTGAGCCTTCCAATAGTCTCCATCATACTAGCCCTCATATAGACGCTGCTTGAGTCTACCTCATGGACCTCCGGGTCACGGCTGATGATGTCATACGTTCGTAGATTTCAGATTTGGGATACTACTCCGTAGCCTCCATTATACTGGAGTGTACAGTGTAACAAACTATACTAAGCCTACTAATAGCCTTCATACCGTACAACCAGGCCTAACATATAGCAGCATATAAAAGCCTATACTGAACCACGTCTTCTAGATTACAAGGATGAGGACAGATGGATTGACCTTGCAAATTTCAAAATCAGGCTTTAGTCACGGTTGATGACGTCACCATCTGATGACTTCATAGTTGGAGTGGAGCCTTAGGACTGCAATTGATGACGTCACCAACCCAAGTGCTTCTAAAAGACAATTCCAGGTTTGTGAATTAATTGTAAAAGAACATTTTTTAGATTTTACGCTGTGATTTCACATTATCTAATTTTATCGTCCACTCTTCTCAAAACATTCTAGACTCTTTCCCCAACAGAAAAAAACAAAAAAAACAATATTTTTCAGGTTCACATTAAATTAATTGTAAAAAAAAAATCTGCACTAAAAACTATGTATGGTATTGATTCGAAGTACTTTTTCGTCGTGCCATCGTGGGTTCCCTTTTTGGCTTTCATCTTTCCAAAAACTCACTCCACCACAGCTCCATGGTAGCCACTGACTTGTACGATCTTCTTTACTATCTCAATTTCTTTCCTCCTCTCTTCGTTGTTCATCAGGACAAAAATTGTCCAATAGCAGTAGTTCTGAAGGACTGCCGGTAACTTGTACTTGAGGAATTGGTACAAGTCATTTGGGATGATATCGTCCGCGTGCGTCGGCTTCCTGTAGATCTAGCGTGATCATCAGGTCTAAATAGTTGATGATCTCATTGTCGGTCTCACCAATATAAAAGCCTCCACAATCCCTACATTCCAACTTATAATCACCACCCCCCTCATCAACGGGTATGGGGTCCTTCAACCTCACAAAGAACCTCTTGACTGTGGTATGGTTGCAAAACGCGGGCCTGAAGCCAAACGGGTGAAGGGCCCGACCCAATTGGAAGGAGAACTTCCCCAAGAAAGGGGAGACTGGTCCATCGCAAACGACGATCGCGGATCGTATCTCGGGGGAGGGAGGTGGTGGAATCAAGAAGACTCCTCGTAACTTTCCTCCGAACCATCACGTCAACATCGAAATTGACCCCATTCCTCTGGTCAGGTGTTTTATTGTGAGTAATTCTCTCTTGAAAGCAGCCTGACTCAAAGGGATACGAGTTAGTCTGTGAACTAGGCTATTAAAAGCGACCATCTCAAGAGCAACAGGACAGAACGAACCACCGTGGACTAAAACATCGGTCGTAGTATCTTTCCTGTAAATTCCAAACTTATGGATACCGTCTATTATAGATATCGATAAATCCGAAAAAATTATGGAAAATACCCCTATTTCCAAAGTAAATTTTATGGAAGGGTACCAAGAATTGAGATACCTCAGAAACTCACCAAGGAGATCTGGGGGACCAGTCCACTTGCATAGAACGTCATCAACATACCTGTGCCAATAGTGAATATGATTAAGTAACACCTGGTTCGAGGAAAAGTGGTCAAGTTCAAACTTAGATATGAAAATTTCGGAAATAAGAGAGCCTAAAGGTGATCCAATAGGGATCCCTACTTCATCAGGAAACTCGAAAAATTTCCCTTCAAATTTACGATAGTTGGGGGACCAGCAAATATTCAGAAGATCGAAAAATTCATGAAGCTCATGGTGAGGGATGTTGGCTTTTATGAGTAGCTCACCCATACGCTGGATAGTAGCAGCTTTAGGAATATTCGGGAACAAACCAACAACATCAAACGAGCAGATGGTCGATCTCGGGGGAAGACTTACACCTTTCAGAACGTCAGTTAAGGAGACCGAATTCAAAACCGAATGAAAAGTTTCAAAATCAATGCGATTTTTGAACCATTTGGCAAGGAGGTAGGTAGGTGAGGAGATGAAAAAAACAACGGGTCGCATTGGGGTATTGTTCTTATGTACTTTGGGCAGCCCGTAGAGGAGGGGGGCTGTGTGGTTAGGAATGAGGAGGGCTTTTTTCAAAGCACGAGTTTTGATAATAGCCTCACTCCTGTTGATGACATCCCTAACTTCTTTAACGTGCTTAGGGAAGCTGACATCCTCCCCATTTTTAGCACTACACTGCTGGAGGACTTCATGGACCTTAGAAGAATAGGCGGATTTCTCGATCACCACAACAGCGTTGCCCTCGTCAGCCTTAGTGACGATTAAATCTCTCTCTTTCATCTTTCTCTTTAAACTTTGAATCACTCCTTCCAATTTATTACTCATGTGAGGGAGGGGATTATTGCGGACTAATTCGGCACAAACTTTCTGGATATTAAAACCAGGACCAATTTTAACAGCAAGATCCGCAACAACATTCGGCAAGGTTTCATCTTTCTTGAGAGGAGGTAAGCTGAATTTCAAACCTTTCTATAGGAGGGCTGTCTCGTCACTATTAAACACTACCTGACTATATTTATGAGGATGGGGGATACCCTCACTCACCCCTTCCTCAACCACATCATCATTAACCTTCATTAGGGAGGACAACTTCCTACTTTTCTTCTGCTTCAAGTTCACCTCAAACTTCCGACACTTTTCATTGACGTCCCGCACAAAGTAGTCAAACTCAAGGGGGAGGAGCATACCGGAGAGTCTCGAATGGATCATAAGGTTTAATCGAGGCGTGATATCATATTTACCATGCCATCTTCGCAACTCTTTGCTGATCATTTAATAAACAGTGGCCACAGCTTCCGCGAGGGATCCGAAAAGCTCCTCCACAAGGAGAATTCCTACCGTAAGCGCATTGCCCTCGAGCATATAGAGATAATGCGTCATCTCAACACCGATGGTATCACTCTACTCAACTCGTACATTCCGGAAGATGGCCTGATTGAACTGGTTTATGATTCACACCGCGATTTCTCGTTTTGCCAATCTTATTACCTTGTTTTTCTCTTCTGTTCGTCAGTTGCTTTCAGTTCAGGCATGATGATGGTTTATTAACCGAAAGCGCTCGTCGTTTATATTTTTTCTGCGGTTTACATAGTTTACTCTCCCTTCGGAGTATTCGTCCTTTTGCGTTTATTATGGCTAGCCGTAACTTGGAGGAACGGATTCGTTTACTTGAAATATCTTTCATTATATTATGATAGTTGAAGTACAAGGCCCTTGACAGTATGAAGGGAGGTAATCTATTTCCAAGTCGGGAAGGCCGTTTCACTGCGGAATTGCCGCAAAAATGGATCAGCCACGCTTCTTTCGGTCTACTTTCATCATGGTCCGCAACAGGTAGAAAAAAAACTTCGACCGACATTGCAATCCACGGGTCGTATTTTAGCCCTGCTGCACACAAGATCGCTACTTTCAATAGTTTGACTCATCGATTGACTCATGTTCCTTTGAGTCAAGATGCTTTCAAAAAGGGACTTGTAACGATCAAACACCTAGCCAGAGTAAATCAGGTCAGAGAGGACATCGACTTAATGGTCCGGAGGACGCTTCCTAGGAAATTCCTCGATTCCACCACCTCCCTCTCTAGAGATTCACAACTAGATAGCAGAAAACGTTGGATTAGACTTCTTTTCTTGGGCAGATTTTCTTTACATTTGGGCCATGTCCATCGTTCTTTAGAGTTCCGACCGGCCTTTTACAACATCAATACTGTAAAAAGTTCATTTTTGAAAATAAAAAACCCTATTCCTCTGGTCGAGTGCAGTCGTGTATACAGTGTAACCTGCAACGATTGCCCTGGAGTCTACGTAGGGCTGACTAGTCGTCAGCTCCAAATAAGAATCGCTGAGCATGATCAGAAATTCAGTTATATCGATTTGAGTTTTATCAGACTCAGATCGAGGCCCCCTAAACTTCATTTACGCTGCTCAATCGTTCCCTTCAGATTGAATTCTTAATTTTTAGTCAGTGAAATAAAAAGAGCAAAAGTGGGCTACCGACTTAGAAGTCTGTCCCGTCAGTTTTACTTTTTGAATTTCTCTAGCAGTAATCAGATCCCAAAAATGCAAATAAGACTCGCGCACTGTAACTAAAAAGAGCTTAAGTATCCTGTATATAAACGCGAAAAAAGAGGGCTCCATATCCTGATATCGAATTCACATCAACAAAAACTTTACGACAGTACTTTAAAAGTAAAAAATAAAGTCGGAGATTCGAAGTGAAATGGTTTCGAATTACCCTTTAAAACCACAAGGAAAATGAACATCTGTTTGAGTTGTCCTTTCAGTCAATCCTAAAATGACTCCGGTACAGTAATTCGTTGTCACGTCGATTCTACGAGCTCGCATATTCTCTCATCTTGTTTTCTCTATCCCTATTCGCACGTGGGCCCGCTAAAATCGCCTCCTACTCAACGTGTGAATCTTATCTTACGTTGACGCGCAGATTGTATCCGCAAGCTTGAAAAGCTAAAACAAAATTCTATGGAATCGAGGGGGAAAGAAAATACATTAGCGCGAGAGTGTATAAAAAGAATTAACAATGCGAATGGCGTTTACAGAGAATTTCGGCTTCAAACGTTCATCGCGAATCGGAAACTGCACGCGTACACCACTTTCGACTTTTTTACACGGAAGTGCATATCAGATCAATAGCGAGATTGGTAATTTTCAAGAAAGGCGGAACAAAAAAGGGGTAAGAGGTGTTTACCATTGTATTCTGAAGTTCTGTTCGATGACAATCAAATACCGGTATTGTGTCGTTATCCTTTGATAATAACCGTTGTCGTCGTTTTTGTAGCAGGGAAAAGCTTCGAGATCATTCAATAAAATTCACACTGTTATACCTTTCTTCTCTCAAGAGTACTAGTGCACAGTGTATCAACATTTTGCAAATAAATAAAGTGCTCGATGATAAAACAACCTCGACAATATTTCGACGTAATCGTTTAGCAGTATTTTTTGACAATTTATCGCACATCTTCTGCTATTCTTCCATTCATCTGGCGACGTTGACAAAATGTAACAACGTATGAAGAAACTTACGAGAGTATACAAATGACGAGGAAACACCCCAAATTCACGCAGATGGAACGGATGAGAAGGATGGAGTACGCACGCGAGATGCTCCGATGCTTATGAATATAGTGACAGCAGCCGAATTTGGCTTTTCTTGACAACTTAAAGGTATTCTCTGGTACATGGTTACAATTCCTTTGAATGTTACGAAGTCTTCGCCTCCACCCATTCTCAAAATCACTCTACAATCTGTCAAGCGAAATTAATTCGTTAAAACGTCAACGCTAATTAGAATTCTTGGTGAACATGACCCTCAGAGATGGTAATACTCGCCTTTGCAAACGATGCGAAGCCTCCAGAATTAGTTAACACGCGCACGAAGATTTTTTCCTATAACTCCTTCCTTCCTCTGTTGCAGTACGATATTACTTGCCAAATTCTCTGACAAAATACGTGAATGTAAACGATAACATGACATATTATCGTATACAGACAATAGGAATACGAGAGGGTCTCCAACGGTGAGGAAATTTATGCGCGACTTGAGAATGGTGCACGATAATATAGGAGGAATTTGAATACAGGCTGTTTCACCTCCTCGGCCGTTGACACTATTATCTTAATTTCATTAGATATCTATCGCTGTCCGCCTTCCAGCATCTTTAATTTGCGCAGCTTTGACCATAGATTGGCGATTTGCGTTTTACGATACGCTACATAAACTCTAAATAACATTCGAACGAATTCGGGGTTCCACTTTTGATAATGACTACCCGTTTCAAAGTTCAGCCTGCGCTTTGCCGCGCTTTCATTTGTTTTCGTCGAACGAGTAATTGTTTGGTTATCCTGAAATTTGTGCACGGCAAACTTGCTTTTGATCGCTTCAGTTGGTGGTTTTGACGATCCTTTCTTTATTGGTTCTGACGTTCGTACACCGCTAATTCAAAATCGAGGCTGATAAATATATTGCCATTTTCGTCTGGTCGAAATGAATTAAACGTGTAAGTTGTGCGACCGGAAGCTTGATTTCATTTTGCTGTATGTAAGCCAGAGATGAAATAATTACTTTTGAGTGATTGCGAGGCCGGAAAAAACCTACTTCGGTTTTTTTTTTTTTTTATTTTAACGATAAATATGATAAGATCGGTAGAGAGTTTGGCTCTGCCAGCTTTTACGTCAGGGTGTGCCGAGTCTAGGTCACTTCATTGGGTAACCGTAATAATATTTTTTAATACGATTGAAAATGAGGTTAAACCCATACTTACAAAGAGATAACGAGTAACCAAAACAGGTAACCGATCACTTGTCGATTTTGTCGACACGGTATTCAATTCACTCAGTTTAATTTGTTGGCATTTTTAATATCTTTACCGACACCCCACCCCACTACTGGTCCGTTGACAGACATAGAACCCCTAGACCCTTGACCTAATCCAGAAAATTTGCGAATCCAAGTTTGAGTTTTCTAATTCTAGCATAGAGCATATGACAAAATATTAGAAGAAATCTTAAGCCTGGACTACAACTGCCGCATTCAATAACAAGGTGTATAGCCAAGAAAAGGGATTAGCGATGGGATCACCGCTGTCACGGAGATATTCATGAATGACATCGAAAACAAGATATTGGAGGGCAGCAAGTTCAGAAACTCGACCAAACACTGGGTCAAATATTCAGTTGATATCCTAATTTTGTGGTTAAGCATCAATAGACAGGTGGACCAATTCCTTCTTGAAACGAACGCGATGAACGAAAAAATCAAATTCACTGTAGAAAAGGGCAGTGAGGCCATCAACTATTTGGACCTAACAAACACGCTCGTAAGCAACCGCATAGAATACAAATTAAGGCTTCCTAAATGATGTTAAACGAGGAACGCAGGGAACCTGTTCTATGGGTCCAATTTGTTTTAATAATGAGGTCTATAGGCCTACTGGGGAAACCACTATAAGAAAAATTTTCATCAGAAAAAAATTACTGGCGACTAAAAATGGTACCCAATAGTCCTATCCTAACCGAAATTTAACGCAGATTACGAATTTCATGCTGATTCAGCAAAAAAACTTGACTACAAATCACAATTTCGAAAATTCAAAATTATCGCTTTCTATGCAAAACTTAATTTTCATCAGAAAAAAATTACTGGCGACTAAAAAAAATTTTCTGGCATAGCCAAATAAATGAAAATCATGTTCCATGTCTTTTATATTTTATCAGTCATCTTGAAATATTTCAGTCTAGGCTTCTACTAGGTCAAGTGTTCGTGAGATATTATTCGTTTACCCCTTTACCTATCTTGGCGTCGTATAAGTCTTCTATGAGAAATACGAGATAGCGCGAACTCGCTCCGCTCGTTCGCCCCCTGTCTCGCTGTTGTATTGGAATGGTATGTGACAATTCAAGTCTAGGGGACTTGGAAAAATTTCGACTATTCAGCCTTTAGTTGTTTAATTATTTAATTATTTAATTATTTAATTATTTATTTATTTAAAATTATTTATTTATTTATTTATTTATTTATTTATTTATCTATTTATTTATTTATTTATTTATTTATTTATTTATTTATTTATTTATCTATTTATTTATTTATTTATTCATTTATTTATTTATTATTAATTCTTCTGCTAGGTCAAGAGTTCGTGAGATATTATTCGTTTACCCCTTTACCTATTTTGGCGTCGTATAAGTCTTGTATGAGAAATACTTTGAGGTAATTGTGGGTGTTTTATATTTTGAGGTATCAACTTTCGGTGGGGCGAACGAGCGATCTCGCTGTTGTATTGGAATGGTATGAGACAATTCAAGTCTAGGGGACTTGAAAAAGTTTCGACTATTCAGCCTTTATTTATTTAATTATTTAATTATTTATTTATTTAATTATTTAATTATTTAATATTAATTATTTAATATTAATTATTTAATTATTTATTTATTTAATTATTTAATTATGAATTAATTAATTATTTATTATTATTACGCGGGATGTACTCGCGAATTTCTGAATCACCCAAGGGGTAGAGATTTTCTAATTATTAATTATATTAATTATTCATTTATTTGTTTAATTATTTATTTATTTAATTATTTAATTATTTAATTATTTAATTATTTATTTATTTAATATTATTTAATTATTAATTAATCAATTATTAATTAATTAATTAATTATTTATTATTATTACGCGGGGTGTACTCGCGAATTTCTGAATCACCCAAGGGGTAGAGATATTCTAATTATTAATTATATTAATTATTTAATCATTTATTTATGTAATTATTTATTTATTTAATTATTTAATTATATAATTATTTAATTATTTATTTATTTAATTATTTAATTATTTAATTATTTAATTATTAATTAATTAATTAATTATTTATTTATTTATTTAATTATTTGATTATTTATTTATTTATTTATTTATTATTAATTATTATTATTACGCGGGGTGTACTCGCGAATTTCTGAATCACCCACGGGGTAGAGATTTCCCTTGACGGGGGGGGGGGGAGGAGGAGGGGGGTGTACTCGCGAGTTTCAAAATCAGGGTCCGGCGAGAGAAAAGACATGGAACATGTCAATACTAGAATGAAATCTCAAGAGACAAGGAATATACCTTGAGTGACGTCATAACACATTTTTCTGGTGAGGACAATTTTTTTTTTTTTTGCGATTGCATAGGGGCTTCTGCCTTTCCAGAGGCAAGAGCTCCCCCCCCCCCCCAAAAAAAAAAAAAGAAAGAGATGAATAAATAAATAGATAAATGATTTAAATAAATAAATTTATAAATTAATTGTTCGATTAATTAAATAAATAAAATGAATTCAAGAAACAAATAATTTAATTGATCAATTAAAGAAAGAGGCAAAATTTTTCAAAGTCTATTTTGGCCAAACGTTGGACCACAAATTTTTCAGAACAGGTTCCCTGTCAAAATCTGCTAGAAGCGGACACACAAGAACACCATCATCCCAAATGACTCATACCACCACATTAACAAGATGGACCAATCACAATAGCTGCATCTCATAGCCAATAAGAAAACAAGTGTTACACTGTAAGAAGTTATATGTTTTCCGAAGGAACCAATCATAACGCATCATTGTTGTAGCCAATAGGATAACAGTGTTATACTATAAAAACGCATGTTCAAGGCCTTGTTCTTCAGTAGTGATGTGTGATGGATTAACGGTATAATGTGTACGACCAAACTCTTCTCAACATCCCTGGGATCCCTACTCATCTCAATTTTACTTCCGGTTCTCTTTCAGCAATTGATCTTACCTTCTCCTCATCCTCCCTCTCTCCCGAACTCACTTGGTCTACTGACCCGGACCTATGCGACAGCGACCGCTTCCCAATTCTTTATATCCAATCGCAGAATCTGTCTTATAACAATTTCTCAAGTCTCCCTCACTGGCTCATCAACAAAGCTAACTGGGACCTCTCCTACGACCTCACTTCAAAAACTTCCCCCTTCCAGACCCCTCCAACCCCTCCATTTCATTAGAAACATTTACCAAATTCATTACCGATGCCGCAGAACTCTTTATCCCTCACTCTTCAGGAAAAAAGAAACGTAACCAAGTCCCTTGGTGGTCAGACGAAATCCATCAAGCCATCAAAACACACAAAAAAGCCCTTCATACTTACAACTCCACCGGCGCCCAAACTGATTTGATACTCTAAAAAAAAGCCCGCGCCAAAGCAGAACTCCAATCCGTTCTGGAAATAAACAGTCCTGGAGTTCATTTGTCGCGGGATTGAACCACCCTGGGTCTATCTCTACTATGTGGAGAGATATCAAGAAACTCACAGGCAATGGTTCCTTCCGTCCCATCACCCAACTGAGAACAAACGACACAACCACATCAGACCCCCTTCGTATCTTCGAACTACTAGCTAAACAATTCACCTCTGTATCTTCTAACGATAATTACGATCCCGATTTCTTACGTTATAAACTCCAACAAGAAAAATTTGATATATCTTGTGACCCCCCCCCCACCCTACAAATGATATCCTTCCATACAATCTCCCTATTTCTGAAACTGACCTCATAACTACTATAAATAAAATCATGAGAAACGCTTCCCCTGGACTTGATAACATAAACTCGGCCATGATCAAAAATCTCCACCCAAACTCACTCTCTTATCTCCTCTCCTTATTGAACACCATTTTCGAACAAAATATTTACCCCACCTTTTGGAAAACAGTCATCATCCTCCCCATACTAAAACCCAACTCTGACCCACTCCTCCCAATCTCATACCACCCTATAGCCCTCTCCAGTGTTCTTAGCAAAACTATTCCAGAAAATATTGAACAAAAGACTCCCGTGGTATTTAGAATCAAACAACATCCTCTCCCCCTTCCAATACGGTTTCAGAAAAGGACGGAACAAAATACAACCTCTTTTTGACCTCCAATCCCAAATCAACGAGCCCAATCCACCAACAAATCTTCTCTATACTCTATCTTCTTCGACCTCCAGGAAGCGTTTCCTCGGGTCTGGAGACATCTTATCGCTACCAAACTCTATGAAATCGGTCTCCGAGGCCAACTTCCAAATATACTTAAAACCTTTCTCAACAACAGAACCCTTTTAGTAAGAATCAATAACACAACCTCCCCCCCTCTTTAGGTCCAAAACGGAGTCCTTCAAGGCGAAGTTTTCAGAGTTCTTCTTTTCTTAATAGCTATTAACGATATCACCTCACATGTCAATCCTCCTCTCACACAACGTCTTTTCGCCGACGATTATAATATCTCCATCTGCTCTGCTAAACCCCAGAGGGCCCACAGACTCCTCCAGGAAACTCTCAATTCAATTACTACATGGACAACGAAAAACGGATTCAGATTCTCTGCTTCAAAAACATATTCAGTCATTTTCAAGAAAAGAAACCCCATTCCATCTATCCCTCCCCTCATTTTACAAAATTTTGAAATTCCATCACGAAACTACGGCAAACTTCTCGGCCTACACTTCGATCAAAAACTCACTTGGGTTCCATAGATTAAAACCCTCAAAGCCAAATGCATACGCGCTCTAAACATTTTAAAATTCTTATCTCACCCCTCGAAAGGGCAATTGATGATAGGGTAATTCCTGAAAGTACTCTTGTAAGCTCACTAATAGAATATAATTGTACACTTGAGAATTTTTCAATATCTAGTACTCTACTTACACCTCACCAAACGCAATACGGTATCAGTCTTAATGAAGAAGTATATTAGGCAATACTAGATTCAAATGAGGCCTGGCATACAATGATACTGGGTTATACTAGGCTTCTGTCAGAAGGAAGGAATTTTGATGATGTCACGGAAGTTTGACGAGGTCACAGGCGAATTCAAGCTAATAACGTCACAAACTAATTACGTCACAAGCAGATTCAACGGTTGGACGACGTCACAAAGAGGTTTAAATCCGTTGATTTCGTTCTGAGCTTTTATCCGCTATCTAAAATCACAAGGACTGGAATTCTTATGTAAGATTGAAGTTCCGCTCGCCACTGCGACCGTATTTCAGACCATACCATACCGTTATCGCTTATCTAGTTTTTAAATTAAAATTGTATATCGTTCATTGATGCACGTATAAACGTGTACGTGATTGTATCACACTTAGGCACTTCTTAATAATTATAACCAGTTCTTGTCGCGTCGTCGAAAGCTTCGTATCGATTCGCTAATTATTCAAATAAAATTTACGTGCATCATCAAAGTTTTCATTTTTGTTCATTACGAACTTAATATTATTTTTACCGGCACTCCAACCGTCTATTGAAAATCTGCGAGTCCAAGTCCGAGTTGAATTCCCCCCCCTCCCCCCTCCCCCAGAAAATCTGTCAGGAATTCCTAACTTCAATTCTTTTAAGAACGAAATAAAAAAATGAACACCACTTACAAATTAGGTTTTGTTTTCACTATTTGTGACTTTTTTTTTATGGATACAGAAGTCGGGCTGAAAAAAACTATGCTGGAGGCATTGCTGTTGCGATGTTCAAATACGCCTCATCAGCTTTTCTCCATGGAATGGGAGTTCAAGACGTATCAAAATTCATTGTTAAGAGCCCACAGGAGTGTGATACAATGCTACCTACGGTCGCCTATATCGCACTATGGCTTACTTAAACGCCATTATTTGCGGAATTGGGCCAGTGCTGTATGATATAGTGTTCAGAGCAATAATATTTGCTAAAAAGAAAAAAGTCACGTTGAAAGAAAACCTAATGATAAGAGCTCCGCTTAAAAAGCCCTGTATGAAAGAACTTGAAACTATCCTCGATGAAAAAGCAAACACGATACGGAGATAACCAGAATGGAACAAAATGAGAGTGGAGGCCCGCTTACTTTGAGAGGCGAATCGCGTGAGTGAGGTCACATAGACAGCTAGAAACTTGAAAGAAATTTTTAGGCTTGAATTATCATTTTCGATAATAATTCCCACATCTCAATTCATTTTTTTGTATTATTGTATTCACTGTTGCGCCATCACGAGTACGAACCACAAATCCTACGATGAAATACCGAACACATTTCCAGAAAGTTTAGAGCAATAGTATGAAGCCTTAAAATGTTCAATACCTTCCTTATATCATTGCGATCGAGGTAACGAAATTTTCGTAGATCAACTCGCGGCGGAATTTAGACACCCCCGTATACCTAATGTACACTTCGTATATAGATAATTTTATATTCGACATTAGGGGGACAATAAACTTGTTTTTCTACAGCTGACGAGTTGTAAACTATATTAAAGAAGAATGGGGAATTTATCTGAACACGTAAGCCGGCGTTTGTCACTAACGGACAACAAAGAGTTTATTTCCGATTCGCTGGTGATACTCTTAAATCGCCTTAAAAAGCTCTTACGTATAGTGGATGTAAGTTTCGTGGATTATTCTGTTTATTTTTCTCGTTCTTCTCTGTTCGCCATTTCAATGTTCTTCTTTTGTTTTTTCGCACATTCGCGAAATTAAAATATATAAGTATAATATCCTTCTTTTCTCGCGCTATTCTAATTCTTGTTTATGCGATAACAACTCCTGTTAACTCTTGAAATAAAACATTAAATTTCAATTCATCTGAAGTTAGAACACAACGAACTATTGTTTTAAATTGCTTCAAAACGTGGTGGAATTTTCTGTTCGCTTTCTCTACACGAACCTTTGCCAATGTTATTGTTTTACCTAATACGTATACTTGAAAGGGCTAAAAAAAGAGCTATGAAAATTTATTATCGAAAGAGAAGAATGAAAAAACAGAGAAATAATCCTGTATCGCTAAATAGTCTTTTGTAAAGGTCGCGTATGAAGGAAATATTCGATAATACTTGGCAAAACTAAAAAAAAAATATATATGCTCAGCGAGAAACGAATACCTTTGCCAGAAAAAGAAAAATTATCGAATATCATATCGGAAAGAATAACTTGCTCAATAGAAGGATAGAGAGGAATTCATTTATGAGTATAATTTTTGTAAAAATAAATTAATGATATTATTAAGCATCTCTTCTTTCATTAAGTCACACTCAACATACATTTATTGAAAGTCATTCACTAAGGAGTTGATAGAGCTTGACTCACGATGAGTTCATCGATATGAGTCACGGGTTGAAATGGTGAAATTGATAATTAATAGAACAGGGATTTTCAGAGTAATACGAGACTTGAACCACTAGTCCGGGAATATTTTGGCCAAGTGATACGTAGGACACAACTGGTCGCACTTGAGTGCCAGGTTTGTGGACCTTCGGCAATCTGTAGAGGGCAAGATCCAGTATGAGAACAGCTCGTTTTAGAGGAACCTCAACAATGATGTGACAACTTTCATTAATGGCTTCCCTTACCTCAGCGACCTATGCGTTGAATTTGAAGCTATCCTTACTAATGCCCTTGGAAGTTACGAGAACCTAAAGAATTTAAATCACTTAATACACGGGAAATAAGTCGAACATACTCTGGACACAGCTTCGTCCATGCCTATAAACCTCTCCCCTCTTCTCATCTCTCCAGAACGTTCAAAAGAATAAGATTAATCGTACTCGTTCTTTTTCTTATCATGGTTTTCGACCTGCTCACAATAATTCCACCGTCTATGACCAAACTCCAGCCCGGGCACGGAAAAATGTTCACATCGGTGAAACATGTAGAGCTCTCCCTGTCCGCTCTTCGAACACATCGACGGGTGGGTTTTAAAATACAGGGGAACTCCAGCATACGCGGACGTCCTTCCTGGGCCATCGTCATAGAAAAGACTCAGAAATTCTCCTTCATATTGAGAACACGCGAGTTATTGGACATTGTCCGTTACAGCAGACGGAATGATGTCATTCTCCTGAACAACACGTGAAAGGCCAGAGCTTTTCCTCCTTTTTTTCTAACCAACGTTGATCTCTCTGCTTAAATTGGAAGATCGTATCATGCAATTTGATACCCTTGTCATCTTGCTAATATTTTTTCGAAATATTCCGTTGGACAAATTGCCTGCTTATATGGGTCGTGAGTTTGAACTCATATCACAAGAGTGACAAGAACATCTTCTTTCCGTCAATTGAATATTTCGTTAGCTGCACAGGATTGCCATCACCAACTGTATTAATCTAGGCAAACAGGGAATCTGCTTTATGGGTCCTTCCTTGATCATACTTTCTCTAAATAGGTAAAGATTAAAATTTGTTTCGAATTTTTTTCGAAGTTTCTCTCCTATCATAACTTGGAAGTCAACATTTTCCCTATCCCCTACAGCTTCGAGATCGAAATTATTCAAAGTCCTTCTCCCATCATATATGGATTGAAAGTCGAAATTTATTCAAGTACCCCTCCTACATAGCTCAGAGGTCGAATTTTTAACAGGGAACCTGTTCTATGTTTTTTTTTTTTTGAGAAATCTACCGTGCACCGTCTGGCCAAGAACTTGAAGAAATTTCGACTCTTGAACTATATGCTATGAGGGGCACTTGGACAAATATCGACTCGCGACCCGTATAATATATAATTAGAAGGGAGACTTACGGTGTCTTGAAGGAGCTACGCCAATTGGTGTACGGAGCATTGCATGTCCAGTTACTTGAAGGGGCTATTCATATCATGTATTATTATTTTCAACCCATAGGACAGATTCCCTGCGTACGGAAGCCGTCGTGTTAACAGGGAACCTGTTTTATGGGGGGCTTTTTGAGAAATTTGCCGTGCGCCGTCCAGCGAAAAACTTGGAGAAGTTTCGACTCTCGAGTTATGTATAGGGGGGGGGGGGGGATTAAAAAAAAAATCGACTATCGAGCTGTATATGATAGGAAAGGGAGACTTGGAAAAATTTCGACTCTCGAGCTATGTATGATAGGGGAGGCTTGGAAAAATTTCGACTCATGAGCTATGTATGGAGGGGGGAGGGGGGATTTTAAAAAAATTTCGACTATCGAGCTATATATGATAGGAGAGGAACTTGGAAAAATTTCGACTGTCGAGCTATATATGATAGGGGGGGGGGGGACTTGGAGAAATGTCGACTCTCGAGCTATGTATAATAGGGGGGAGGGGGATTTAAAAAAATTTCGACTGTCGAGCTATATATGATAGAGGGAGAGAGAGACTTGGAATAATTTCGACTCTCGAGCTATGTATGATGGGGGGCGGGAGGACTTGAAAAATGTCGACTCTCGAACTATATATAATGGGAGGGGGGCCTTGAAAACATTTCGTCTCTCAAACTATATATGATGGGGGGGGGGGAGGGGAACAGAGAAATTTCGACTCTCGAGTTATGTATGATAGGGGAGGCTTGGAAAAATTTCGACTCTTGAGCTATGTATGATAAGGGAGGGGGGGAGGGATTTAAAAAAAATGTCGACTATCAAGCTATATATGATGGGAGAGGAACTTGAAAAAATTTTGACTCTCGAGCTATATATGATAAGGGGGGGGGGGGAATTTATAACAAATTTCGACTATCGAGCTATATATGATAGGAGGGGGACTCGGAAAAATTTCGACTTTCGAGCTGTATATGATAGGGGGGGCGCCTTGGAAAAATTTCGACTCTTGAGCTATGTATGAAAAAAAAGGGGGGGTATTTGGAAAAAATTTCGACTATCGAGCTATATATGATAGGGGGGAGACTTGGAAAAATTTCGACTGTCGAGCTATATATGATAGGACGGGAGGGGGGAGGGGGGAAACTTGAAAAAATGTTGACTCGCGAACTATGTATTTCGACTATCGAGCTATATATGATAGGAGAGGAACTTGGAAATATTTCGACTGTCGAGCTTATGATAAATGGGGGGGGGGGGGGGGGAAGACTTGGAAAAATTGCGATTCTCGAGCTATGTATAATAGGGGGGAGTGGGATTAAAAAAAAAATTTCGACTATCGAGCTATATATGATATGGAGAGGAACTTCGAAAAATTCGACTTCCGAGCTATATATGATGGGGGGGGGGGGGATGGAAAAATTTCGACTCTCGAGCCATGTATGATGGGGGGGGGGGCGGGGGGACTTGAAAAATTTCGGCTTTCGAGCTATATATGATAGGGGGGCGCCTTGGAAAAATTTCGACTCTTGAGCTATGTATGAAAAAAAAGGGGGGGCATTTGGAAACAATTTCGACTAACGAGCTATATATGATAGGAGGGGGACTTGGAAAAAGGTCGACTCTCGAGCTATATATGATGGGGAGGGGGGGATTTAGAAAAAATTTCGACTATCGAGCTATATATGATAGGAGGGGGAGACTTGGAAAAATTTGGACTCTCGAGCTATATATGATAGGGGGGTTGGAAAAATTTCGACTCTTGAGCTATTTATGATAAGGGGGGGGGGGGATTTGGAAAAAATTTCGACTAACGAGTTATATATGATCGGAGGGGGACTTGGAAAAATTTCGATTTTTGAGCTATGTATGATAGGGGGGGGGGCGCCTTGGAAAAATTTCGACTCTTGAGCTATGTATGAAAAAAAAGGGGGGGCATTTGAAAACAGTTTCGACCATCGAGCTATATATGATAGGAGGGGGACTTGGAAAAATGTCGACTCTCGAGCTATATATGATGGGGAGGGGGGATTTGAAAAAAATTTCGACTATCGAGCCATATATGATAGGAGGGGGAGACTTGGAAAAATTTGGACTCTCGAGCTATATATGATAGGGGGGTTGGAAAAATTTCGACTCTTGAGCTATTTATGATAAGGGGGGGGGGGGGATTTGGAAAAAATTTCGACTAACGAGTTATATATGATCGGAGGGGGACTTGGAAAAATTTCGATTCTTGAGCTATGTATGATAGGGGGGGGGGCGCCTTGGAAAAATTTCGACTCTTGAGCTATATATGATATGAAAGGGACTTGGAAAAATTTTAACTGTCGAGCTATCATATATAGCTGGAGATTCGAGAAAAATTCAGACTCTCAAACTATATTGTAATAGGCTTATAGTGGGACTAGGACTTCTGTATACTAGCTTTATCTAGGTCTAGGCTTTCTTGAATGTTCAATACCAAATCCCATTTGACTCATAAAACAGATTCCCCGCGTTCGTCGTTTAACTTCGTTAAAGAAGCCGTCATTTTTTTTCCAAGTCCCCTTCTCATCTATGGCTCTAAGGTCAACATTTTTCCAAGTCCCTTTCCCATCTTACCTAGTTTGCCGGTTGCCGAATTTATCCCTTAACAAAACAGGTTCCCTGTTGATAAATTAATTCTTTGAGCGTTAAGAGGGGCTCCACATCTTCCTAAGTCCTCCCCCTTCGGTGTGATAAAGGATACCTAGGACGAAAAAGGTATAGAAATTTCATACGGACAACAAGAAATTCACTAACGAAGAAAAGATTTTTTTTTCGAACATAAGTCTTCATATTATTTTTATAAATTTTAGCAATTCCATCATTGAATATGTCATGGAAAGAAGAATTTCATAAGAAAAATTACTTCGTACGAATCGATTAACGAGACACTTCTTAGAAGTCATAGAGAAGTTATATGTACTTTAATAATTTTGCCAGTAAAGTCTCTATCCTCCTTTTACGTTAGAAAGAGAATTACTTCTTACGTCAGCTCAATCCATCTTCCTCCTCCTCTTTTACTTCTCGTCCTTCGAACAATGTTTGTTCATCTTCGTGAACATTTTTCAACAAAATCGATTTATTTGTTCGTTCTCTTCATTTCCTTATTTTTTTTTCTTCGTTAAAAGAGCCAATTAAAGAAATGTTCGCTCGAAGCGATCTTCTGCCATCATCGCACGACTGAATGGGAAAAGCTTGTGGTCGTAGCTAGAGAGCGTGCTGCGCTGCCGCGGAATTGAATGAAAATTATAAGCTACATAATATTGTGATGTCCTTAGGGATACACAGCTGCTTGCATCCGATTCTCTCAAACAGAGGCATCGGGTTACTCGGGTAGAAACAGTGTTTTAAACATGAATCTTCCTTTATACGGTGCATACTCGTACGCATCAGGTATACTCAATAAGTTCGATTGATGTCAAGGTTACTGCCCTTCATTGCTCATATTGAGCCTGAGGCTTTGAGACTCGATTATTATCGATAACCGCTGGAAGAAGCAAATCGTCGCCTTCTGGTCTCCTGTCCAGAATATCGATTTGCGAGGTACGCGCACCTTGGATTCCAATTTGCGAACATACGCCCCCAAAAACATTTTCCGCGTGTCATAATGATTGAGTATTAATTTTAAAAGACGATTAATTTTATCTAGCCTCCTCGTCGAAAAATTCTTCGCGTTCTTTGCGGTCGTACGTAATGCGCATCTAGGAGCTTTTTCTATTTTTGTCAGATTACACTTTGTATCCCAGTTTATTGTTTATCACTAAACTTTTGTATTAAAATATTCCAGCAGTACTCAACCAGGAGAATTGACCTACGATTAGATGCTTTTCAACGCAGCAATGGAAACAATTCTCCCCGATCCTCTCGGCAACGCTCATTAATCTGGATCGCGACAATATTTATTTGAGCTGTGAATTACGTAGTTAGTCGTGGTCTTTAAAAAATTTGTTATAATCTTTCTAGCTTGCATTTGCCGTTTATTCGAGCAATCTGAACACTATATGGAAGGCCTACATCACTCGTTCGTCTCTTAGTCAAATCTTTTCTCGATGTTGTTTGTTTTTCGTGCATTCTTATTGATACACCATACACGATAAATAACAACTAAATACGCGCTCGCCGACACTTTCTTCATTGAATTAATTGTTACGCTCTTTGGTCGCACAATATCCTTGTTCAATCTCACCTTAGGTACGGCTTCGACAGCGTTCGTAGAAATATTCAACGGCATTTATACAGCACCGACTGCATACTTTACAGTGCCACCACGATACGTTACAACAAATACTGCAATCATGTGAGTCATATCTCGTACCGTACCAACAACTTGTAATGGTAGTTCCTACGAGTATATTTTAAAACAATCGAGTATGAAGAGCAATACAAATAATCCTGTCGCGGGAAATGGTTAACATGACGAAAGTGCGGATAGAACATACGAAGTTCTATTATTGAAATCAACTTTTAGAATATTGAATCAGGTCGAGTATGTACTTTCTGTGAACGCATTCACTTTCTTTATTTTCTTCCGTCTTCCATCTTCAATAATGCGCGCCAGCTTAAGTATATTACACTCGTGTAAAACTTCAATTACAAATTTAAATAGTTTAAATATTCATCGGTGTGAAAAGAAGGCGGATTCATCGAAGGCGCGCGGTTTTTTATCGGCACCTGTATGGGCTTCGTGTAATACATTATAGTGCTTGCACCGCTATGTGCGTTTATAAATTCAAGAATCGAAGCATTAGGTGAAATTGTCGCGTTAAGTTGTGCCCCTAGGGTACATGATCTTGTAAACGTTCAGCTGCGATGGTTTATTAAATTTGTCGTCGTTGTCGATTCGAGATTATTTGAGGCAAATCTTACTCAAGTTATCGCATTTCTGTCTCAAAATTTGTTGTACGTGCAGTCAGAGAGATTGAACCAGTGTACTCGTAGGTAAGCTTAAGAGTAAGGGCCACTAGCTGTGAAAACGTGATCCCAATCATGGAATATGACATGAGAGCA
This sequence comes from Aspidiotus rigidus, assembly GCA_035079385.1. Lineage (NCBI taxonomy): Eukaryota > Metazoa > Arthropoda > Insecta > Hemiptera > Diaspididae > Aspidiotus > Aspidiotus rigidus. The sequence goes on from JAVHKY010000001.1 coordinate 13,097,194, forward strand.
GAAGCCCGAACCAACAGTGCGAACCAAAACAGATCAAAAGCTTTGTTCAAAGAAAACGATGTACCTGTCAATGAAAGGACACTTGAGATGAACCCGGTAGCACCGAAATTCGGGTCTAGGACAATTCGCCAGAGGCGATTCGACCAAAAAAGAAAGCTCACAGCCCACGTGGTGAACTGCTCGGAGTTGCCCTCATTAACTTCGTTAATGGAGGCAAACGGGGAACCTGTTTTATGGGAGCCATTAGTGTGTATTGTCATTCCTATACAGCTTGAACTTTGTTCTTCACCACCTTGATGTATTTTCCTCATCATAAGTAAATAAATAAATGGAATAAAAATTTATTTAATTTAATAAATTAAAAAAAAAAAGTGTTTCTTTTTTTTTTAAACAATTTTGTTTGAAACATCGCAACTCCGGGTAAGTACGATGAACATATTTGTGAAATTCATAACAGTTTCAGCTAGTTAAGATTTAGAATAATATGTGGCAGGGAACCTGTTTTATGGGGATCTATGACGTCATCACATTGTAACGTCACAAGCTTGACCTACGACATCATCAAACTGTGACGTCACAGGCCTCGCCTCCAAGCTATATTATGATAGGAGGGAGACATGGACAAATTTCGACCTCCGAGACATGTATGATAGGAGGGGAACTTGGAAAAGATCTCACAGGTTCTTCAACGGAGTTGAACGAAGTGTGGCAGGGAACCATTTTTATGCGGCATGTGGGATCCAAAAAATGCAGATTGTGACGTCCCAAGGCTGACCTATAAGCCATCGAATTGTGACATGGCAGGCCCCGACCATCAAATTATATTATGATAAGGGGAAATGAACAAAAAAGTGATCTACGACATCATCAGATTGAGACGTCACAAGCTTGACCTACGATATCATCAAACTGTGACGTCACAGGCCCCACCTCCAAGGTATATATGATAGGAGGGGGACTTTTAATTTTGTGCGGTTTTGTAAAGTTTTGTATGATATTATATCTAATCGAACCAGCGAGTCATCACGATGGCCTCGGACCCCTCTTCAATGCTATGACCACTAGTGATTAGATGGTCCGCAAACGCCGATTCACCCATAGTCTTCTTTTCCCACGCCTTCCTATGTTCAGCGACTCTAATTTGCAGCTGATGGCCTGTCTCGCCGATGTAAATTCCATTACAATCTTTACACTCAACTTTATACACACCACTCCTCTCGACCAGTTGGATGGGGTCTTTTAGCCTAACCAATAAGCTTTCTATGGTATTGGGGTTGTAATACACAGACCGAAAACCGAAGGGGCGTAGGACACGACCCAATTGAGATGACAACTGCCCCAAGAACGGGAGCCTTATGCAGCGCTCTCTACTGTTTAGGGTCGGATTGCGGGGGAGGGAGGTGGTGGAATCGAGGAACTTTCGAGTAACTTTCCTTTGGATCATAAGGTCAATGTCCAAGTTGACCTTGTTCACTCTGGCCAAGGGCTTTATAGTTATACCTCCTTGTGGAAGGCTGACTAATTGAGAGAAATACTAGTCAGTCGATGGATTAAGCTGTTAAATCCAACATATTTATGGGCTACAGGGCAACAAGATTTTGCGTGGACAGTAATATCGGTCGCAGTATCAATCTATTAGAGAAAGGGTTGAAGTTCGGGTTACCCCCTCTTAATAATAGTAATGCTTTGGCTAATATTGTTGACGACCTGGACCAGGGGTAATACTAAAAAAAATTGTGCTGCTCTTGTCCGCAATACCCCCCTCCCTCGCATAAACAATTACACAATTGAGGTGATTAAGGGAATAGAGAGGAGGGTCAGAGAGGAGGGCTTAATCATCACGCAGGCTGACAAAAGTAATGCCATTGTCGTGATGGAGAAGTCCTCCTACGTCTCCAAGGTCTATGACGTTCCCGGCCAGTGTGGTGCTAAGGAAAACGACAGTTTCAATTTTCCTAAACACGTAAAAGAAGTTAGACGTGTGATAAACAAGTGTGAATTTCTTATTAAAACTCCCTCGCTTAAAAGATTGCTCCTGGAGCCCAACCCTGTATCTCCCCTCTTGTATGGGCTACCAAATGTCCATAAAAAAGATAATCCGATGCGTCCAGTCGTATCCTTTATGTCCTCCCCACGTACACACTGACGAAATTTTTGGACCGATGGTTTAAATCGAGAGTTGACCATGAGTCACCTTACTCGGTGAAAAATTCGGTCTCCTTGGCTGATAGGCTTAAGGATAATATTCTTCGGCTGGGATCGACCCTGTGTTCATTTGATGTGGTCGGCCTGTTCCCCAATAACCCCAGAGCAACCGCCACGCAACATATGGGAGACCTTTTGATTCAAACAAATGTTCGCCAAGAAGAATTGGGTGAATTTTTCAATCTCCTCAATATTTGTTGGTCTCCCAATTATTGCAAATTCGATAACAAGTTTTTTGAGTTTCCTGAAGAGGTTGGAATACCCATCGGTTCTCCTTTGGGTTCTCTCATTTCGGAGGTCTTTATGTCTAAGTTTGAGCTCGATTTGTTCTCCTCTGCCAGTGCGTATTTAGATCAGATTTATTATTGGCACAGGTATGGCGACGTTGTGTTGTGTACGTGGACTGGTCCCCGAGAGCTCCTTTTGGAGTTTCTCCAGTATCTAAATAATCAATATCCTTCTGTAAAATTTACTTTAGAAATCGGTGGCGCATCTATTAATTACTTGGATTTGACGATCTCTGATAGAGACGGTATGCATGAATTCGCCATATACAGGAAAGATACGGCTGTCTACGGAAAATCTTGTTGCCCTGTAGCCCATAAATATTCTGGACTTAACAGCTTAATCCATCGACTGGCCAGTATTCCTCTCAATCAGTCAGCCTTCCACAAGAAGGTATTAACTATAAAGCACATGACCAGAGTGAACAAGGTCAAGTTAGACATTGACCTTATGATCCACAGGAAAGTTACTTGAAAATGCCTCGATTCCACCACCTCCCTCCCCCGCAATCCGACCCTAAACAGTAGAGAGCGCTGCATAAGGCTCCCGTTCTTGGGGCAGTTGTCATCTCATTTGGGTCGTGTCCTACGCCCCTTCGGTTTCCGGCCTGTGTATTTCAACCCCAATACCATAAAAAGTTTATTGGTTAGGCTGAAAGACCCCATCCAACTGGTCGAGAGGAGTGGTGTGTATAAAGTTCAGTGTAAGCATTCTAACGGAGTTTGTATCAGCGAGACAGGCCGTCAGCTGCAAATTAGAATCGCTGAACATAGGAAGGCGCGGGAAAAGAAGAATATGGGTGAATTGGCGTTTGCGGACCATCTAATCAGTAGCGGCCATGGCATTAAAGAGGGGTCCGAGGTCCTCCTCTACAGATAAAACGGGTACTCGAAGCGTAAAGCGCTAGAACACATAGAAATAATCTGTCATTTAAATAACGACGACCTTAATGTGCTCAGCAGGTATATACCTGATGAGGGGTTGATTGAACTAGTATACAAGTATGATTCACATCGTGATGACTCGCTGGTTCAATCCTGATTTCCTCGTATGTTTCTGGTTTACAGCCGGAGTTGGTTCAGTCGCTTTCAAGTCTCCGTTGACAATGATTGCTTAATCGAAAGCGCTTCGGTGTCGTTAAACTTCTGTGGCATGCTTCTTCTTTTTCTCCCGGTCCCACAAATTGAACACTTCCATTGTCATAGCCCGTCGCCTGGATCACCTTGGGTGATCGAAAACAAACTTCTAAAGATGAGCATAGGTATTTGAGGAAGGGGATCTCGACTTGGTCAGGAAATTTTGAAAAATTTCTGATTCCGAGCTAGGAAGCTAATTGTGGAATCGAAGGAAGAGAAGACTCTGACAAACGTTTTTGTAGATAAGCACAGGTATTTGAGGAAAGTTCTCTGACCCAAGAGACCTAAAAACAGAAGTATAGAACTCAATACGACGGTGTTTTTGTTTCACTTTGGTTTCATTACATCGTGCATAGATGAACAATATTCTTTAGAACGTATCGTTTTCATACGTGCTCAAAACAAGTGCGAAGGTCTGAATGTGGTCAGCGCCCGCCGATATAGCCGCTCTTCATTAATTTGTTCTAATTGCGAAGAATATGTCAATACACGATTATCGCGTTTTGTTTTATGGATACAACAAACGCGAGCGAAACACATACACACGTCATAAATTTAAACACAACGCTAACACCGGAGCAATAAAGACCCGGCGACACCGAATATTTATAGCAAATGTTGACCGCCTTATACCTTTAGGGAATAATATAATGTCATTTGCACATTCGATATATTACAGTGGATTACATGATAGGCTCGCACTATAGCACGCGGAACCGATCCGTGCACGGTAGTATAACGCCTAATTAGTCGACAACACTGTAAATCGTCCTTTTCACTAGAAAGGATGCATTGTGTAAAATCGGTAAGTGTTCAGAATTACGCGATGCCGAAGCAGTGAAACGTGAACTGATGACGGAAAGAGGATGAAAGCGGACGGACGGACGGACGTCCGCAGATAACTACAGGCAGGTATCGTTGATCCGAAACAATGGAATATCGGAGAATTGACGAACGTGAATGAAAGAAGCTAATGAAGAGATCACAGTTCAGGCTTATAAGGTAAGTATATGTCATTAATGACGATGATATCATCCACGGACGATGTATTTGTGTTCGTTTCTTCACCCAGAGATTCAGTCATCCCTTACCCCGGATATCAATCAAATTCAAGGGACATATTCGTTACTTCTTTGATTTTAACGAGATATTTCGTACACAATGAAGATAGCATCCTGCGCATCCGAAAGATGCACTACTTGAAAGAAACTCTCATCGGCGATACTTCAACAGTACTGCGAAACATCTCGGGTTACCATGAGGCCATTGAACACGTACTGTCAAAGTATGACAACAATCGAGTCATAAGTCATATACACTTGTCCGATTTTTACGGTTTGGAGAAAATCAAATCCGATAGTGAGCTACAAAATTTCCTCGATTGTTTTGACGGTCCATTACGAGGCTTACGTTCCTGTGGTGAAGACACCAATCAGTGGACTACCGTGTTATCGTTTTGGTTGTACTCGAAATTAGATATTCGCAGCTCTGTGAAGAGGGAAATTAAGAAGATAAAGACAGACACGGAGCCAGCGGAAGACCAGGATAACGTTGGTGAATTGCAAGAGAGCCGCAAGACCCCTCCCAATGTCAATAATTTTAGGGCAGTGATGTCATTCAAGTACCTAGGTGTGATACTGGACAACGGTCTTGATTGGCTAAGCCACCTCCAAGCTATGTATGAGTAAGAAGCAGTGCTGATACCTAAATTGCGCTCTATCGTCAGGAACACGTTTGGGTATAGTACTGAAGTACGTCGAGTAATGCTAAGCGGCACAATAGGAGTACAATTGATGTGACTGAATATACAGCACTGCAGTAACACAACGCCTGATAGTGATGTGCTACGGACGGCTCTATCGTACTGTATCGTACCTTCCGGCCACGGTGATAACAGGCTGGCTTCAAATAAGATACACAATTGCTACAAGAGCTATCTTGTGGACCTCAAAGAGAGGGAAGATGCTGTTAGGTCCCACAAAAGCAGATAGACCGCCTGCCAAGGTTGATGTGGCTGAAAAATCGTTGAAAAGATGGAATGACTCTAGGGCAGCAGGCAAGAATGGTCTATGGACTGGAGAGTTTTTGCCAAATGCGAACGAGCACAGGAACCCAACAAGCTTCATGCTGGGTATGACATTGTCAGGTCATGGTAGAGCGCTTCTCAGCTTACAGAAAAAGAATAGAAAAGCGACCTCTGCCACATGCGAATGCGGCGGCAGAGGCTCAGAACATCAGAAATGTCTATAAGGAATGCCAAAATTATTTGCTTAGAGGGAAGGGACAGTCCCGAGAGGTTTGCGACATACCTCATAACTGCTACAGAGCTGCTGTGGAAGAATGAAGTACGCAGCACACGACAAAGACAAAGAATCTAGATAAAAGAGTCATAATCAAAGACCAAGAATGGAGATCACCATGAGGCAATGAAGGAAATCTAAAAATATGTTTTTCAAAAAATTTGGAAGGCTCCTACGAAACCCTGGATACGAGGCTTCCTTCCCAGAATTTCTTAGTCGTCGTATCCTTTGCCCCGCGGTGAGCCCAGCGGCCCCCGTCAGCATTGTTGAAGCTGAGCTAGATTTCGATGTATGGACAAGCTTCCTTCTGGGTCTTCGTCTGCTTCTCTTTGATGTTGGAGTATATTTCAGTGCTAGACGAGAACTATGTTGCGGGAATATAGACGACCAAGCATGTAATCAATACTGAAAGTGACCAGGGGGAAACTAAGAGTTCTCTAATTTTGAGGCGAGATCGAAGGAATTCAGGATCGGGTGTTGCGGGGAGAAATCGGCACTAAGGTGAAAACCATTGGCCAAGAGCCACCTTGTAAGAAGCATCGGTACAGTAAAAAACGACAAAGCGGATAGGCAGATTAGGCTTGTGCGTTTGAAGCTGACCTTAGAGCCGTGGGGGCGAAGAGTTCATCACCAGGACGGAGTCACTGGCTTCCTCGTCAGAAAGGATAAACTGGGATAAAAGACAGCATGTTAAAGGAATCCGTTCCTCCAGGTTACGGCTATCCATAATAAACGCGAAAGGAGGAATACTCCGAAGGGAGAGTAAACAATGCAAACCGCAGAAAAAGTATAAACGACGAGCGCTTTCGGTTAATAAACCATCATCAAGCCTGAACTGAAAGCAACTGAAGAACAGAAGAGAAAAGTAAGGTATTAAGATTGGCCAAACAAGAAATCGCGGTATGAATCATAAACCAGTTCAATCAGGCCATCTTCCGGAATGTACAAGTTGAGTACAGTGATACCAACGGTGTTGAGATGACGAATTATCTCTATATTCTCGAGGGCAATGCGCATAAGGTAGGAATTCTCCTTATGGAGAAGCTTTTTGGATCCCTCGCGGAAGCTGTGGCCACTGTTTATTAAATGATCAGCACAAGCTGACTTCTTTAAGTGTCCCTTCTTCCGAGAGTTCAGGTGCTCAGCTACTCTAACTTTCATTTGGCGGCTGGTCTCACTAATATAAAAGCCTCCACAATCCCTAAATTCCAACTTATAAACACCACTCCTCTCATCAACGGGTATGGGGTCCTGTAGCCTCACAACAACGTTTTGACTGTGGTAGGGTTGTAAAACGCAGGTCCAAAGCCAAATGGGCGAAGGGCCCGATCCAATTGGAGGGAGAACTTCCCCAGGAAAGGGAGACTGATCCATCGAAAACGAAGCTCGCGGATCGTGTCTCGGGGGAGGGAGGTGGTGGAATCAAGAAGGCTCCTCGTAAATTTCCTCCGAACCATCACGTCAACGTCGACATTGACCCCATTCACTCTAGCCAAGTGTTTTATTGTGAGTAATTCTTTCTTGAAGGCAGACTGACTCAAAGGAATACGAGTCATCCTGTGAACTAGGCTATGAAAGGCAGTCATCTTACGAACAACAGGACCGAACGAACCTCCGTGGACTAAAACTTCGGTCGTAGTATAGTACCTATAAATTCCAAACTTATGGATACCGTCTATTATAGAGATCGATAAATCCAAAAAGTTAATGGAAAATACCCCTATTTCCAACGTAAATTTGATAGAAGGGTACCAAGAATTGAGATACCTCAGAAACTCACCAAGGTCATCTGGGGGACCAGTCAAGGTGCATAGAACGTCATCAAAGTACCTGTGCCAATAGTGAATATGATTAAGTAACAACTGGTTCGAGGAAAAGAGTTCAAGTTCAAACTTAGACAAGAAAATTTCGGAGATGAGAGAGCCTAAAAGTGATCCAATAGGGACCCCAACTTCATCAGGAAACTTGAAAAATTTTCCTTCAAATTTACAGTAGTTGAGGGACCAGCAAATATTCAGTGCGGTTTGCATAGTTTACTCTCCTTTCGGAGTATTCGTCCTTTTGCGTTTAAATATTGAGCAGATTGAAAAATTCATCCAATTCTTCTTGGCGAACATTTGATTGAACCAAAAGGTCTCCCATATGTTGCATGGCGGTTGCTCTGGGGATATTGGGGAAGAGGCCAACTACATCAAATGAACACAGGGTCGATCCCAGCGGAAGAATACCATCCTTAAGCCTATCAGCCAAGGAGACCGAATTTTTCACAGAGTAAGGTCAGTCAACCTTACACAAGGAGGTATTAACTATGAAGCACTTGGCCAGAGTGAACGAGGTCAACGTAGACATTGACCTTATGATAAAGGAAATTTACTCGAAAATACCTCGATTCCACCACCTCCCTCCCCCGCAATCCGACCCTAAACAGTAGAGAGCGTTGGATAAGCCTCCCATTCTTGAATCGATTCGTTCCTGCAAGTTGATTAAGTAACACCTGGTTCGAGGAAAAGAGGTCAAGTTCAAACTTGGACATGAAAATTTCGGAGATGAGAGAGCCTAAAGGTGATCCAATAGGGATTCCTGCTTCATCGGGAAACTCGAAAAATTTTTCTTCAAATTTACAGTAGTTGGGGAACCAGCAAATATTCAGAAATCGAAGAATTCGTGAAGCTCATTGTGAGGGATGTTGGCTTTGACGAGTAGCTCACCCATACGCTGGATAGTAGCAGCCTTAGGAATATTCGGGAACAAACCAACAACATCAAACGAGTAGATGGTCGTTCTCGGGGGAAGACTTACATCCTTCAGGACGTCAATTAAAGAGGCCGAATTCAAGACCGAATGTGGAGATTCAAAATCAATACGATATTTGAACCAACGGTCAAGGAATTTGGCAAGGAGGTAGGTGGGGGAGGAGACGAAAGAAACAACGGGTCTCATCGGGGTATTGTTCTTATGCACTTTGTGCACTCCTTAGAGGAGGGGGGATGGGGTTAGGAACAAGGAGGGCTTTTTTCAAAGCAGGAGTTTTGATAATAGCATCATCCTGTTGATGACACTCCTGACTTCTTTAAAGTGTTTAGGGAAGCTGAAATCCTCACTCTCTTTAGCACCACACTGCTGGAGGACTTCATGGACCTTGGAAGAATAGACAGATTTCTCCATCACCACAACAGAATTGCCCTTTTCAGCCTTAGTGACGATTAAATCTCCCTCTTTAATCTTCCTCTTTAAACCTTGAATCACTCCCCCCAATTTATCACTCATGCGAGGGAGGGGGTTATCACGGACTCCAAGCGGAGTTGGTCATTCTCTCATCATTTATATCATATATTTTGATTACAGAAGTCCCTGATCCAGAAGGAAAAATTGAAAGAAGGACTCGTTGCATTCGTCTCGTCGAGACCTTTCTATTGGTATATTCGTGTGCTGGTTCGCTCCACCGGACCACCACCATCATGGTACTTCGTCGGCCAGAAGTGGATTAGGCCGAATTTACAAAAGGGCAACAATCATCCTCACCCCCACAAAATGTGAAACGGTATAGAGTAGACCGGGCGGAGCCAAATCAGGATGAGCTGCCCTTCGTGGAAGAGCAAGAGAAGAACTGCATGGTTCAGCTTAGTGGGACCCAACAGCCAACAAAAGCGTAGAAATTGATCAGTACCTATCATACTGTCTCTTATTTAGCCACAAATGTAATAGCAGGAATCATGCCAATTGATATTAAGCCTGAAGCAAGGATTGAGATCAAGAAAAAGAGAGTATGGTCTGGGAGTCAACCACTCTATGTGCTTATTAACCGTCAATTTGTAGCGCTCTGGGAATATGTGTAAAGTGGACTTCAAATCGACCACAAACTGAAGTTGAAAACAATTTTGATCAAAATCAACTGTGTGTATACTCTGACATCAATATTAACGGAGATAGGCATTTCTATTTCAGTGGATGATGGATCCTGAGCTGTGGATATAATAGAGCTAATCTGACTTTTGAAAAAACTTATTGACTCTACTGCCCAAAGTAAAGACAAATTCTCTTCTGAAACTGAGGCAAATATTTATATCATAGGAAAATTCCCAGCAAACAAATCACACTTCATAGATTTGCCATCAAAAACTTCGACATTCACTTCTCCAACTAATGTACCTGATTCCATTTTTGCCGTTTTTCAATTACCGGTACTCTGTAGAAAAAGTTCGAGTATACGACCTTTTTGTCTTCGTTGTGTAATATTCCATACAATGACAAAGAAGTGAAAATTAACACAATACGAATTCTTAAGCAAGGTGTTGATAGTGGTCAGTTAAACAAGTTGTAGCCGATGAGTGAAAAATTAAGACGCGTTCGGTAAAATATTGAGCACGAGACGAGCGAATTCGCAATTTCAATATGTCATTGCAGCAGTTGCGCAACACAGATAAGCATTTATGTAATAAAATGAATGGGTACGCAGAGTGCAATGTGAACCTTTGCTACGTCATCGCGTTGCATCGGATGGCTCATAAAATAGCATCTTGTTCGACCTTATCGCGATTCGCTGTACGATCGCCCTTCTCTTAGGTATTGTGTACCCCGGCAGTGTAATGTAAGACCGCGTACGTACCAAAGGCACGCGTATAGTAATTTAAATACCCTCCTACTCCCTCCACTTTCGTTTCCAAATTAAGCAGTGATAAGATGCACTTCGCTTACTTCGATGATTGAAAGAATTTGCGCGTGAAAGAAAAATGCGGAGGAGAAGAGAAAAATTAAGAGCAGAAACGAAGAGGTGAAGAATTCAAACGAGGTTGTCTTGACTGATAAAATATTCTCGACAGCGTTGCTAATAATAAAAACTATAAGAGATATCTATTTCGCTGGCGAGAGTGAAAATTTATTGTTTTTACTTTCTTCGTTAGTGCTAGATAACTCACTTTATTGCAGTCACCGTCGTACAGATACGTGATACTCGCATTTAAGTGCTTGCCTCGCGTCTGATACATGATAATTGTCTAGGAGATTATAGTCTACATCGTACTACAACAGTGCGCCGACTATGCGGAAAATGTCGAATTTATTGGATTTCCTTGAACTTCGTTTGCAACATGGAAGGCCTGCACAATTACGACAGCGACGTACCGCTCATGAAAGTTTCCGAAGTGAGGTGTGAGAGCGTATACAAGTATTGTATGTGCCTGAAAACATCGAGAATAATATAGAGACATGAAACAGGCACCGCACGCACGCTTAATAAACGTAGGTAATTGAGGAGGAAAGTTAAACGGAGCGTGCACTGAATTTCTAGTCTGGTTGTGAAATTCTTGAGCGAATTGTTTCCAAAAACTTGAAAAAGACACTATTTTCTTGTCTTGTAGGCAAACGCCCGTTCTGTGATCGCTTTCGAGCTTCGGGAATAAAAATATTCTAACAAATCAACGACATTATTTTGAAGTCCATACTAGTAGACTCGCGTTGTAAAATAAAGTTTCGCAGAAATAAAGCGAGAAATAAAATATTTTTTTAAATTATACACCTCCTTGTGAAAAAATTATTGATTTTTTTTTTTTAACGGGTAAGTGTGAAAATATTTTAGAACATAACAAAATCTTGGTCACCATTCCCAGATCACTGTACAGATACTAACTAAACAAATTTCTTTCTACCCTAGCAGGAAGCTAATGACGACGAGTTTATATGGGAAGGAGGTACACCCTCAATCACGCTCAGTACAAGAACTTTCATTACAGAACTCCTCGAATACGAGGATCCTCGAGAAAAAATAAAAATATAAAGATTTGTGAAAACAAAGCGACCATCATGATTTTGCTTTCAATTTTGACTTCGTTAGTAGGTGATCTGCCTTGGATGCAGGGGGGGGGGGAGGTTTGGAACAAATGACGTTATTGTTTGGCAGAATCATTATAAAACTTGGAAATGAAAGGATGTGTGAAAACAAAGCAAGTGTCATTCAAGAGAGATCTGTTAGAAACGGAAGAAGATGCACCGATTTTGACTTTGTTGGTGGGTGGTGCCTTGAATACAGGGGTGGAGATTTGGAGCAAATGACAACTTCAAAATAAAAGTATTTGTGAAAAGCGAGTACATACACGGTTTAGACGAAGTTTTATTGGTCGAGATCAATTGAGGAAGGTGGAATCGTTGAGAGTAGTATCCTATTTGGCCACGCATTGGAACTCTATTTTTTTTTAAAAGATTTCTTGCTCTTCTTGATCCTATTAAAAACATTGTATGGGACAATGCGGGAGCGCCTCCCATGATCAATTATGAAGAAGTCCACTTCATTGAAGATTTGCTGCCAATCTTAAAATTGCTCAACGAAATTACTGGAACTACTAGTAGGGAGAAATCTGTTACTCTCAGTAGAGTTGTTGGAAGTAAAATGTACACCGGTGCAAAATGACCTAGCAAAACAATTCTGTGACGTAGTATTGGAGGAATTGAAGAAGTAAACACGTATTTTGGCTTTTATAGGCTAAACTAGACAGTTTTGATTTGGTGGCCAGTAATATTTGTAACATACGCAATTAGAAGAAAACAATAATAAACTTGAAAACCAATTTTTCGATGATCAATTTTTTAATATTGATTTTTTCAAGCTCGATTTAAATCGATCGAACTCGATTTCATTAATTCGAAAAATCATGACCCCTACATAATGTTTATTTTAAAGGTACCTATCAATTGCGATTACAAATTGATTAAAAGTAATTTAGATTAATCCACTGACTGTAATAATAAAGTAATAGACTTAATGTTGAAGCGGTGCAATTTGGAAGATACTTTGTTCACCTTAGAGAAAAAGACAATGGGCCGTTAGGAAGCTGAATAGTGACCGTTTGAAGGCTAGCTATGTATCTTGCTCTCACATGGGATCAAGAAGAAGAGCAAGAAGGCAATGCGGAGGTGGCAGCAGAGAGGATGATCAAGACTGTTACCAAAGTTTGCGATGTAGCCATACCCAGGCAAGGTCCACCAAAGAAGAGGAGAGCAGTTTACTGGTGGACCAACAAGATTGCCGAATTGAGAAAAGAGTGCAACCGTCAGCGCCGGATATACCAGCGTAGTAGTGGCCGCGAAGGGGCGCGGGCGGTTGCACCCGAATACCAGCTGGCTCGCAAAAAGCTGAAGAAGGCCATCAAGGACAGCAAGAGTGCTGCATGGCGAGAGCTATGTGAGATGGCAGATGACGACCCGTTTGGGAAGCCTTATAAGTTAGTGCTGAAGAAGCTAAAAGGCATCTCAGCAATGAACTGAATGGAGCCGGATGTTGTGGGTCAAATCATTGATGGTTTGTTCCCACAGCAGCCACCACCAATGGTAACGCTACCAATAGTAGAAGAGGATGGTATATCCCTCCTAGGCACCAAGGAGGTTGATGCAGCAGTCAATAGACTGCGGGGTAAGTATTGGAAGGCTCCAGGCCCGGATGAGATTCCAAATCCAGTCTGGAGCGCCATACATTCAGTTGACCCAGCACTGCTTGTTGATACATTCAATGCGGCAATTGTTGGGGGACTGTTACCTGTGCGATGGAAGAAAGCCAGGCTAGCGTTGATTGATAAGAAGGATAAACCACCTGGTCTACCATCCTCTTATCGTCCTCTTTGTCTGCTAGACAATGTTGGGAAACTTCTAGAAAGAGTGATAGCCAATCGTTTGGAGAGCTATCTGAAGGAAAGAGACATAATCTCTGATAGCCAGTACGGGTTTCAAACTGAACGCTGCACATCAGATGCTGGGATCCGGTTGAAGAGGATAGCCAAGTCAGCGATTGATATGCGCCAGTTTTGCGCAGCCGTCAGCCTCGACATACGAAATGCGTTCAATTCAATTTCATGGAAGATGATATTGGAAACTCTTGTGAACGCAGGAGTGCCCGCATACCTGCTCAGGATGATCAGCAGCTATCTTAGCTGCCGTGAAATCCAAGCAGAGACGTCTGCTGGTACAGTAAAGCGCCCTGTTACTTGTGGGGTTCCGCAGGGGTCGGTCCTTGGGCCGCTTTTGTGGTGCGTCTCATTTGACGGAATCTTTAAGGTGAAGCTGCCACTGGGGGTTAAGCTTATCTGCTGTGCGGATGACACCCTGGTGGTATGCACCGCCGAAACAACTGTGCGGTGGAGAGCAGGGTGAACCGGGCCCTAGAGGATGTGACGCGTTGGATCGAGTCGGCTGGACTTGAACTAGCAGCAAGTAAGACGGAGGCCATTTTATTCACGACCCGTCGGAAGTTCAAGCCACCCACCTTTCGCTTGCGAGGTGTGGAAATTGAAACCAAGAAGCAAATGAAATACCTGGGCATCTGGTTTGACTCAACTCTGAGCTTCAGGCACCATTTCCTGATGGCAGCGGAAAAACCGGACCTGGTAGTTGGATACCTAAGCCGCCTTATGAGGAACCTAGGAGGACCGAGAGAAGCAAGGAGAAGGATCATGATGAGCACCGCCTTGTCAAATCCTCCTATACGGTGCGCCACTATGGGCCGACTGCATGAAGATACCATACCGAAGGAGAGAAATGGTAAAGATCCAACGAAGGGCTGCGCTAAGGTGTGTTAGTGCAACCCGCACTGTCTCGACGGAGGCTCTTTGTGTATTAGCACTTCACCACCAATAGAGCTCCTTGCTGAGGAGAGAGCGATGGTGGTCGAAGCAAAGAAGAGAACGACGACCAACCAAGGAGCTTTACGGGTCAAGCAGGAGGCCAGGCGCTCCTTGCATGTAAAGTGGAAAGCAAGAATTGCCCAGAGTGAGCTGGGTACATGGACAACCCGTGTGCTAATACGCGACCTCGATGAGTGGATGAACCGACACCATGGTCAGCTGAACTTTCACCTGACGCAGGTGTTAAGCGGCCATGGCTGCTTCAACAAGTACCTTCACGAGAAGTTAAGGAAAGTTGAGCAGGCAACGTGTTCGCACTGTAACCAAGGGCGGGACGATGGACCACAATACACCTTATTTGAGTGTGAGGCGTGGAGGCGTGAGCAGGACGAGCGTAGTCGGTCTCTTCAAGAGATCGGGGTAGATGAAGCGCTCGACCCGAGTAGCCTGGTACCACCATGCTAGATTCCGAAGAAGCATGGAACCAGGTGTCTGCATTTGCGGCCACCATCATGAAGAGGAAGATGGACCAGGAATGGAATAGGCAAATGCGAACACGCTATGGCCTACTCAACACGTGTGTACCATCAACATCCAGATCTGCAGGAAGAAGAGGACCAAGATCTTCCCTGAAGAAAGAAGGAGATGAAGAAACTCCAACAGTGACCTACTGTATTGTGTATTGTGGTGGTGTTTGTTGTTGTGAGTGTTCTTATGTCTTTGTGGTGCCAGGGGGGCACTGCAGCTTGGCGATTGCCAAAGCAACTTGGCAGTTGTCGAGTAGAAGAGGGGGTTCGCCTAGGAAATTCTTCCTTCATTGAAGTTATACCCGAAAGGGTCGATTCCGGTGTTGGAGGAAACAATATTAAATGCATACGCAACCCGCACCTACTTCATTATAGATGACGGGCGGTGCTGCACATATTATAATTATGTAATTACAGAAGTGGTGTCACCTGTAATTGGTCCGTGGACTGTAGGTGGCACCACTATAAAATCAAGTAAAATAAATAAATAAATAAATAAATAATGACACCACGTGTATCAAGAGGAGACATGTTATCTCCTGCTCCAAGTCTTTCCGAACAATATTTCCTAAACCTCACCTCTCTTCCCTCCCCGAATCAAAAATCCTGCTATCATTTCCACATTTATTCATATTTATTCATCTCGAGCTACACACACTTCCTCACAAATATTCCAAAATCTGACGACCAAATCTATCGTCAAAATGTTGGCTGAAAGCTAATTGGTACGAGCTTCTTAATTGCTCGTTGTGCTACATTGACGTCTGCCTTTGTACCTCGTATTTTCACACCTGATCCTTTTCTTATGAATCATCCACAAGGTACGTACGAGAATAGAGAGAGGCAGGTGATTCATCCGAGACCCATCGAACTATAACCAGAAGAGCTCAAAAATGAATTTTACAGAACTTCGGATGTAGATTGTAGCGAGCAAAAATGAAACATAATTACGAGATAATGACAAAGTCGACTGCAACTAGTGGATCGTAATTTTTCAGCATTATGACAGTATCAGTACGTAGATCGCGAAATTTAAGTTTTAAAAGAACATGAAAAATAAAACGATCGTTCTGTGAAACATATTTCGCGTAACTAAATAACAACCTCTTGGAGGTAATGAATGACCAGCAAAGTATGAGTGTCGAATATTCGAAAATGAGGCTACGTAGGTTGGAGATTGGATTTTTTTCAGTCTCGGCTATAGTTTGCACATTCGCAACGCAGCCATAAAAGAAAAAATATGAACGACGATTGTTGAAAAGAGGTACCTATCTCGACGTTTGAAACCATACTGCTTCAAAGCCAATTAGATTGTAGAACTCACGCTCCCGAGTTATGAAAAAAAGATGGACCAAACGTGCAAAATAGAGAGAGATACGAAAAGCTACTCGAGAATTATTTGCTGCTGGATTGATGATGCTTGTAATATGCTGATGTTTTTCAGTCGTTTATTTATCAGAGAAAAAAGCCGAGAATATTTTTGCGAGGCCTATGGCAATGAAGAGACTATACAGTAATGAGGTAATTGACCCAGGCTGGCGCTTAACCTGTGGTCGGCGGCATCACTCAATAATATCCGTAGATTCGTCTTCTTGGTACTGTATTACGACTAATAATGTGGCCCGCTGCAAAAGAATGTACAGTGTCCGAAAAATGTAGGTACCAACGTATATACGATGGCACTACATTTAGCAATAGAGGAAAGAGAGAGAGAGAAAAAAAAACATTTCCAGAATAAATTGAAGTACGAGTAACATAATTTTTTAGCCTCATATTCTGCATACCGTCCAAGTGGATGATTTTTTTGTTTGCGGAAAGTACTTACAGTAGGTATGGGTAATTGGTAACTGGTAGTACATTCAGGAGCCATGGTACCTATTACTAAGAATAAACAATGAAACGAGCCAGCGCGAACGTTTTTAACCGACATTCTTATTCAGACATGCGTGTATATGAACAACGTCATTAAAACCAAAAAATTCTGAATTATTTAATCATTCCAACTCTTTGTGAGGTAAAGAATCCTGATTAATAAGTTGGCCAGATAAGTGGACTATCGTAGCGAATGAAAGATTTAGAAGAAAAAAATACGAAAACGGACGAACGGTAGTACAGCAGCGAGTAAACTATAGCGGAAAAAAACATAGTAGTAGCTTAGATGGGATTTTAACTACTGCATGATGAGTGAGTCTTAATCGACTACATTCCGCACACTTTGATGCAAATGATAAAAAATTCTTAGAGTTAAAGATATAGGTGCCTCCTAAAACCAGTAATAGACTCTTTTAATAAAGAAGATGCGGATTCTGCTTATACGGAGGCGACTGTGCAACAACTTAATGCGTATGGTTTTGGATTCGGAGTATGGGCGGCAAAAACGTATCGATTTGAAGGAAAAAGAAAAAAAGTTACCGTAAGTAGGGCTTTTAGAAATGTGCGAGGTACGGTACTGCAATTCCTAGGATTGCCTATTTGAAATGTTGCTTGATGACCAACTTCAATTTTTCTAATGAAAAGGCCCAGTTTGGCATTCTGCACCCATACCGAATCACCAAGCTAGTAATACTAAATCTAAAGAGGAAAAAAAAAAAATAATCTCTTAAGCTCTGGCTCTAGTATATGAGGTTACAGCTACGGTACAAAATATCATACAAGCTTTTGAGATATTTTCTTAGGAAACAATGGTGCGTAGTCCTTTTAAAGGATGAGGAGAATTTTTCCAATTGCCAATGACCAAAGACGTACAGAAACGAAAATTTGGAATAATATATCAACAAAGTCGACTTTTTAGACAGTATTACGACCCAAGAAGGGGTACTTGAACGAGTAAACACAATAAATTTTGTATAAACCGCAGGACTTACAACACAGATCGCGAGTGCTTTCGGTTAAGAAGCCATCATCTAGCGAGACGAGAGAGCAACTGACCGAACGACGACTGAAAACAAGAACACTCGTCAAAATCAGGACCACTGAGATGTACAACGCAGAAGGCCAACGGACCTGAGGATACGACCCAACTGTGACCCAAAAACGGGAGCCTGACCCAGCGCTTTCTGCTGTCACTGTTCAAATCGCGAGTGACCAATGAGGAATAGAGTAGTACCAAGAAGGTTCCATAACCCACTTACATTTTATTAAAAGAGCCGGATATTATTTATGCCTTTCGCAGCGGTCGAATCCAGATCCTTGGAGAAATTTGGCGAACAATAGGACCTAATAGATATCCGGTCATACTTTTATCTGTTGTAGATGGAAAGTTTTATCAACAGCCGACCCACGGGAATCGGTACGGAGAGAAAATTTACGTTGTCTCCGATTTACGCCAATCGACTGAATAAATCAGCTACCACGGAATATGGGAAGCTATCCGCCAGCGAAGGAGAGGTTGCGATAGCGTCTCCTAAACCTCTTAAGGCCGTAGAGTACGAACCACCAATACTAGAGAGAAGCCCCATCAAGGGAGTAACCTTAATGGATAAAGGATGCCCCCTGGAATTTGCCGGAAGGGAACCCTTTGAAAGCGAACGTCACGAATTCTATGTCCCTCTCCCCTATCGAAGGGGCCAAGAGACAGCTAAGGAAGGAGATTGGGATAATTCACCAAGAGCATACCGCTAGGCGGAGGAAAACGTGGAGGGTGGTTGATTCGACTATTGATCACTTTCAGACCTTTTCGGCCAACAACCTCCCACACAACATTTTCGGGTCCTTCGGACTACCCCAGAATGCTCCGTACCGGCTAATTCTGGCCATTGAACGTGAGTCAGACGCGACAATATTCCAAAAGTCTGCAAATCAGCGTCCGCTAATTTTGGCCGAAGTAGACCCGTTGGAATTTACGTGAGCGGAGTGGTCTGATCATCAATATATAATGTCATTATTAACAGTGTAGTCACACTCGTAACGTAATAACCATTCACAATCGATCTCTCCACCCTCTATCTCAAAAACTATCTGTAATTCACTCGTCCATCAACAGAATGCTGCGCCTTCCTCTTAGCCAGGAGGCCAAGGAGAAAGAAACGTGTTTTATCGAACAAATCGCCGAGAAGAATGAATTAAAAGTTGATGTTCGGAAATTAATCAAACGAAAAAGTCTCCGCCTAATGTTGTCTTCATCTGCTTCATCGATCGAATTTTCCACTTGTATCAACCAATGGTTTCAACCTTCATTGAATCCTATGAGTAATTCCTCTATCTTGCCGCCCTCCTCCACTTCAGTAAAATCCTGGATTCGATTTCCCTACTTGGGAAAGGGTTCTCATTCTGTGGCTCGAGAGCTCCGAAGATATGGTTATAAGGTTGTGTTTTACCCTTTAAATCAGGTAAAAAACCTATCTTGCCTTAAAGATCCAATTCCGAAATTGGAGAAGTCTGGAATCTACCAACTGAAATGTACGTGTGGCGATGTTTATATTGGCCAATCGGGTCGATCTATAAAGACTAGGTATAATGATCTCGAATACACGTACTCACGAGGAAAATGTCACTTTCAATATATAATGTGACCAGACATTGGGGGACCTGCGAGGAATCTCGGTTGCAAAGGCCAAGGATCTTCCCCATCTTGTATCCGGACTGGGCCGATATTTGATCTCGACCTAGAACTGTCGATGTACTCGTTTACATGCCTAACAGCGAACCAATTTGAGTATGAAGACGATCTGTACTTCCCCCCGCTATCGATCCTTTCGGTGGAGGATCCGACTTATGGTAAACATATCGCACAGCTTAATGGTGTGAGGGCCAGCGAATATTCCCGGTATCAGGAAATCAAGGCCGCACAGCCGCAAAACACCTGTATTGCGAGGAAAAGCTGAGGACCTTGAGTATTGGTGTGAATGTGAGAATCTAGCCTTGGAGGACCGGGTTCTGGAATTGGAGAGTCGGATTACTGAAGGTCTTGATGGCACAACGATCTCTAGAACTCTAGAAGAAACCCTTATTTTAACCGATCAAAAGCTTTTACATATTTTATTGAAGTGTGGAGAAGCAGAGGATGTATTGATATTGCATGTGGATTCCACGCTCCTACTGAACCCGATTTCCCCACTAGTTGAACCTCCAGAATACAGCGAGGAGTGGCTGGATCGGGGAACAAACCTAACCGGTTATCGGAGACTTCTGTGGTAAACCTTATTGTAGATTCAGCAAGAAATTGAGGCTCTGCTCGCACAATAAAAAAAAACAAAAACAAAAACTTCACGAGCCTCAATTTCTTGCTGAATTATATGATTTTCTCTGCACGAAAAAAATCCTAACCTTATTTTAGATATGATAAAGGCCGACCAAATTGAGGATAAGGAGATAGTTGAGTTAGTGGCTGCCCTAGAAATAAACGGAGCCAGCAAACCCACTAGAGAGTGTAGAGAATGAGCAAGATGATTCACCCCCATACGAGCTTCATATGA
This sequence comes from Aspidiotus rigidus, assembly GCA_035079385.1. NCBI lineage: Eukaryota > Metazoa > Arthropoda > Insecta > Hemiptera > Diaspididae > Aspidiotus > Aspidiotus rigidus. Next base: position 13,117,667 of record JAVHKY010000001.1, read on the forward strand.
TACTAGTAGAAGGGTGACTTGGAAAAATCTTGACAGCTAGGCAAGGTAGGAGACCTCTTTTGCCACCGGTCACGAAACTTGTGGGTTCTCCGCTGTCATTGCAAAATTTGCAATGACATCGCAATTTTTTGGAAGACCTTGGGCAACCCGTATAAGAGGGGAATACGGGTTAATGGAGGAGTATTCACAACTATTAATAACATGTGCAACTTATTTTATGTGGTTGGGAAAACTGAAGAAGCCATTTTCCCTCCTTCGGTATGTGTGGCCGTATCTTGAAAAATCGTATTGAGTCGATTAATATTATGACCTTGAAAGAATGACCTAAATTTCCTTCTTGAGTCTCCCCCTATAAATCATATCGCCCGCCGATTTGTGGTTGAACTTGAACTGTAAACAACAAAACGAATAAAAAATTTGTTTCTATACAAGTCTTAGTCAGGGCCATCGAGAAGATTTCCGTGCCCGGAAGAAATAAAACTACGCGGGTCCCTCAATAACACTAGGCAACAATTAAAAATTTTTTGAAAATTGCTGAAGTGAGATGGGTTGTATTTAGAAGTATTTTTTGGGCTGATTTCAGAACCGTTTCCGTTTTTTGATAGGACAAGGTGTCCACTAAATCTACAATTCAAAAATTCATGACTTTTTCATGACTTTCTAATGACGTTTTCATAGCAATTTTCATGATCTTTTTCCTTAATTTGTTGAACAACTTTTATTCGTTGTAATTTTTTTGCATTATTTAATTAATGATAAATAATTTTGCAAGGATCTCACGACCATAAACAAAAATTCATGAGTTTTTCATGACTTTCATGACTTGTAGACACCCTGTAGGAGTCGCGTTTTCTTGTTATCACTTTGTTTAGTTGCCGCGCATCGTCGCGAGAAGAAGCGTTCTTTATCGAGCTTTGATCAACGATAGCAGTATCAACGCTCGATAGGGAACGCTTCGTCTCGCAATGATGCACGGCAACTAAACAAAGTGATAACAAGAAAACGCGACCTCCTATCGGAAAACGGTTCTGAAATCAGCGCAAAAAATACTTCTAGATACAACCTATGTTACTTCAGAAATTTTCAAAAAATTTCTAATTGTTGGCTAGTGTAATTTTTTGCTCGTTCTGCTCGCATCAATTTTGTTTTTAACGAGGAACCCTCTATTGAGGGTACTTCCAGGAAATTTTCGTCCGCGAGCGCGAGCGGCCCAAGGTTGATGACGTCACGGAGAAGGGGGAGGAGAAATTGAAAAAATCTCGACTCTCGAGCTAGGGACCCAGCAAAAATTTCCACCGTTGAGCGACAGGATGGCGACTTAGAAAAGCACGGCTTCCCTGAAATTGCAGCGCATTCAAGTTGTCACGCCATCATTTTTGGGACTTCCTGGTCTTGAGCACATAACTGGAGGCCGAGAAATGTGCTCGCTCTATCGTCAATTTTAGGAATCCGGCTCCAAAAAGAAACTTTCCCACACATAAAACACATCGTCCACATACCGAGTCCAGAATAGAATCTGAGCAGATAAGCAGTATGTGGTTCGTACCTACAAGGAAACTGCTTAAGAGACAAACGGTAGTCATTTTCAAAGCGGCTCATAAAAACTTCTGGACATTCTCTTAGGTATACTATACGAGTCTCTGAAGGCACAGATGTTATACTTTAAGCTCACATCCAGGAGAGCAAGGTTTCAGAACTCCGCGATGAATACCTTGATGGTTCAATGAAGGACACAGAAGTCAAAGAAGGGTAACTCGGGAAAATTGTGTACGCGGGAGTTTCTTAGACGGACTTCGCGCAATACATTCAGCTAAGAAAGCAGTATAAAAATGGAACCATTTGCTCAAGATTGAAGAGGGGTCGTGTAAAAAAACACAAGCACAGAAACTCAACAGAGTCGTGGCACCGTTTTTCCACCTGATATCATCCCACGACCTAGAGTCTATATTCTTCGAATTCATACACCGATAAGAAGACGTTTTCTACATACGGTTTTCCAACAATACCTTCGCGGAATAAATTCTAATTCTGATGATAATTATCACAATTTATAGTTTTCACTCTGAAAAGAAAATTTTCTAACAACAAATTAAGTTCCGTTATGCACATTAAGACGAAACTATAGCATTCGAGGAAAATACTGAACAGCCCACTAGAATGTTGAAGAGAAGATAAATGGTGCCAGACCCAACAGCACAGAGACTATTATACGAGTACACCTAGTGTCAATGAATCGAACATTACCATTACCGACTTGAGATAAGGCATGTAGCATACACACAGAATACAATTGTAACAATTACATTATTAACAAGTTCTTAGCGCTATTTACGATCATTTTTCTACTGACTACAAAATTAGTTGCGTTATCGGTGAGAAGCTCGTGGCATGTAGTATCACCTAAAAAGGAGAAACAATCTGAGTCCAACTTTCTGGCTCTTAATACGATACGGAGCTTTCCGAGTATACGTACACGAGCATACATAGCCCGAAGGACGATAGAAAGAAAAGACAGAATTTATTGAGCCACGTTCTTATTCGGTATCTTATCCGTACACTCTATTTATCTTTTTCACACATTAAGACCTCACAGCTGAAGAAGAAGAAAAAAAACAAAAGAAAAATGATATGTCAATCAGGCGTGCAAGAGTGGAGGACTTGAATAATATGTAACTTGAATCGGAAAATATAATTTAAATACGCCTCTAAGTTGATTTGACTGCAAATTGCAAATTAGACAGGAAATAATAGGTAAAGGAGCTGGTTCCTATACGAACTACATTGATTAGCTCAGAAATAATTAAGAGTAAAAAAAAAAAAAAGATCATTTATGATGACGTCAGCGAAGTAAAATACGTGTAGATATACAACCGAGAAACCATGTCGACCTCCATATCAGGCACAAAACGAATCATCATCATTTTGACAAAAAATTAACTCAGAATCGACGTGAGTTCCTCGTCGAATGAGTTCCCATTGATCTTGACCGTAAATCAACCGGAAATGATGTACGAGTAGATATATTAGTATGAAAAAATTTTCAACTCGTAAGCTCTGAGGAGAATTCGAACTGGACGACTTAAAATCAAGCACTGATTTCGGTCTATCAACTTATTGTTGATTCTATTAAAGTTTAGGCCCCGGATAAGACTTTTTGAAGTTCTTCAATAAGGTCAGTTCCTTGATTCCAACGAAATATTAAGTAACACACAATATGGTTGCCGTAAAGGTCAATCAGCTCTAATGGCCCTCGCTAACCTCGATTCTCAAATCTACGACGCCCACGCTGTCGGAGCGAACCTCTACTCAATATTTTTTGACATGGAGAACGCTTTCCTGAGATTGTGGACACACCACATATGCTTTATCCTGCACCAACTTGGAGTTCGAGGACCCTTCCCTCTCCTACTTCAAAAATTATCTTACTAATCGATCTTTTAGAGCACGCGTAAACGATCAGTACTTTTCAACCTTTCCCCGAGAAAATGGTATCCCCCAAGGACCCCCACTTCGTGGCACCCTTTTTCTCATCTTCATCAACAACATAACAAAAATCATAAAATTTCAAATTCAGACCCTGATGACCTAAGCATCCATTTACGTTTACCCACCGTCTACTTCAAGAAACATCCCCACTTAGTGGCACCCTTTTTCTCATCGCCATCAACAACATAACAAAAATCATAAAATTTCAAATTAAAACCTGTTAACCTAAGGATCCATTTACGATCGCCCACCATCTACTTCAAGGAACAATCAATAAAATACACGCTGGGCTTTCCCTCTAACGATTCCACATTTCCTACCTACCCCAAAACCAAACTCTTCATCTTCCAGAAACCACGCCAGAAAACCATTAAATCTCCCCCTCTCACAATAGGTAACTACCACATCCACAAGTTAAAACTACTCAAGTTCTTGGCTTCAATTTCCACAATCGTCACTTTTGGATCCCCACAGCAAACTAACTGAATCAAAATGTATTCGAGCACTCAATATCCTAAAATTCCTTTCCCACCCTAAAGAAGGTTGTAACCGAAAAATCCTCCTCCACCTCTACCAGAGCTTAATCCAATCAATCCTCGATTACGGATCACCCATTTACGGTCTCGCCCCCCCTCCTCTTATTTAAAACTACTCTACACTGTCCAAAATTGCGCACTCAGAATAGCTGCTGGAGCATTCCAAACCAATCCTGCTGAAAGCCTCTGTGCGGACACTGGCTTCCCCCCACTTTATTATCGACGTCTCAAACTAACAACCCACTTCCTCACAACTGTCCTACAATATCCCCAAGTCCCGATCCACCATCGTGAGTTCCACCCTCACCACAACCAAAACTTCATGACCAATCTACATTCCAATCTAGAACTCCAATTAGCACGCCCCTTCAAGTTCCATTGTCTTAACCACAACGTTCCCTCAATCTCTCCTTGGCTCTTTATTCCACCCAAAACGTCTCCCTCGTCTTCATACTTCATCCGAAGAATACCAGGCACAGTTTAACAAAATTCTTGACAACTTTCACAACCCTACACTGTATTTCACCGACGGATCTGAACACCAAAACAAAACCGGCTTCGCGTGCTCAATAGGTCACATCACAGTCTCTCACCGATACCGCAGCACCGCATCCGTCTTCACCACTGAATTACAAGCATTTTTTGGCTGTTTCGAACATATCCTCACCAATCTACCCAACCCATTTTTGGTAATTTCCGACTCCCTATCATCACTTGACGCCATATCAACCCATCCCATTATTCTTCATCTGGGTACCTAGTCACAAGGGTATCCCAGGAAACGAAAATGACGACAAAGTAGCTAAACTAGCAATCCATAACCTACCAGTCAACCGCTCTTTCCTCCCCTCACGCTCAGACCTATCCAAACATTTCAACAAATTCATCACTCAAGCATGGTTCACTCATTGGTCTAATCTCAAATCACATTCAAACAAACTAGCCCAAATTAAAAATATTCTCATCCCATAGGACTCTTCAAATCTGTCAACACGCAGAGAAGAAATAATCATCGCCTGTCGCAGAATCGGCCACACCAGACTCACACACACCCACCTAATTTCTCATCTTATGACTCTCTCTCTCTCATGTCCTATAGATCGCTTGATAATGGTAGGCCGCGTCCTATCGAAACCGGTCGCGGTATAATTATTCCCTAGTTCATTTTGAAATTCTGACTTCATTTCTTTCATTTTATAATTTTCGGTTTATTTAGGTTTTTTGTGCGTTTGAACTAGGAATATATTTTCGTTACACGTCTGTGTTTGCAAAATTATTGCATTTATAACCTTAAATCATGACTCGTACCCTTGAAGAGATGATAACATTTATCTCATTATGAATCTGACCCCCCCCCCCCTCCCCTATTAGTTCAACACATCTTCAGCTGCCCCAACTTGACCCAACTCTGTAATTCCTAATCTGTCCCTCACAAGCATACAGAGGCACTATTAGATGACTTCTCCTCCATCCCCAACATATTCAACTTTTTGACATGTTACATGTCTTTTCTCTCGCTGGACCCCGATTTTGAAACTCGCGAGTACACCCCCCCCCCCTCAAGAAAGACCGTGCGTCAGTGCAAATCTCTACCTCGTGGGTGATTCAGAAATTTGCGATTACACCCAGCGTGCTTCATACTAGACTAGCTTTATATACTACCTCTAAACTAGACTTATATTGGACAAAGAAGGAGGCGAACGAGCGGACCCATCGAGAAGGGCTATGAAACCAAGACCTAATATAGAGTATACTAGCTTATTCTGAATAGACTTATACTAGACGAAGAAGGGGGCGAACGAGCGAATAGTAGCTTAGTATACTAGGCCTCATTCCTAATATACAGTATACAAGTTGACTAATGAAATATAAAGACATGTAACATGATCTTCATTTATTTGGCTACGCCAGAAAATTTCTTGAATATTTCTTTAAAAGTATGCTGTTTCATGTCTTGTATGTTTTACAGAGTCAGAATGTGGGTTCTGTTTCGTTCGCAGAAATCGCCAGAAGCCCGAACTTCGTTGATAAATCTCTCTTCATTAAAGCCATTCTGGAATGTGGTAGCAAACATGTGCTAATTACAACTCCGCGTAGATTCGGAAAGAGCATTAATCTGGACATGTTGCGATGCTTTTTACAACAAGCAAACTTCCTCTCACGCATATGATCACGCAATCTCGTCGAGCTCATAGCAGATTAGGTTTTAACATGGAAATAAATGGCGGCAAAGGTTCTTCTCGTCGATTATGTTTAAAATGGTCTTATGATAAACATACTAAAAGTCCACAGTGATCAGAGAACGGGCCCTCCCCCAAAGGAGGTCAAAGTACCACTAAAATTAGTTTTCTGAGAATAAACCGAAAACTAAGCATCAGAGAAAAAAAAGTTTCGAACAAAAGTTGTTCCTCATCAAATTTCATATAAATTTCACTGTATGTATGTCAACTTCGCCCAAAAACTCGAGCTGAAAAGTTGGTTTGAATGTTGAGCGATTTTCTAAAATTTTTGATTTTAGTGTTAGTGTAGTCAAATTAGACCGGTTTCGGAAAAAAAAAGAACATTGCGACATAGTAAAGGTCTGATTGCTGGAAATGGTCAAGAATGAAGTCCAAAACAACATACCAACTTCTCCGCGTTTTTCCCCAAGAGCATATTTTTTATGGGGGTTGAAACCCCTTCAAAATCAGTTTTTTGTAAATATCCCGCCTATACGCATTTTAGAGAAAAAAGTCATCAGTCAAAAATTATTCCTCGTGAAATCCAGGCAAACTTGCTCAATTTCTTATTCTTCCAGGCCATATAGGGAATGATACTAAGAAGCTTGTTATCTCTTGTTACGCCGTTTTGATAATTGCAAGATTCATGTAGTCAATCTCTCACCGCGAAACAAGCTGCCCGAAATGGCGAAGCAAGTTTGCTTGACCCAATCGACTATCAACGTGAAACCATCATGTGACTACGCCAACTTTGACAAGGAGCGCATTATTCTCGGATTTGTATTGCGGCGGTTCTTCTTGAATTTGTGGGAGCACCCAACAATAACAAGCTTCTTGGTGACATTCCTTCCATTGCTTGAAACAATTCCACACGTTAGCCCACTTCAATTGCACGCGGGTCGAAGTCAAAATCTCACCGCGAGTCCACAACAGAAGACCACATCCATTCCCACCATCGCTTGAAACAACCAGAATGGAAAACTTAAGAGCATAATACAGCAAAAACGTAGCACACGAAATTCAGCCTGTTTTCAGTAAGAAAATGGAGCACTACATGCTGGCCTGGCCTGGCATACAGCCCCCTCCCAGGGTTGGAGGGGGAAGAAGACCAGCACGAACGGAAAACTCTACGGCACAACCCAGTACAAACGAATCCACCCACTCCAACTAGAAAATCGAAATGGAGGTAGGGCTCGCATGTTTACAGCCCCCATTCAGCTTTTTACATAACATACATTCAGAAGAAACGATTTTTAAAATGTCTGTCCATGTATGGAAAACTTTATTTTCATGTATGATAGGCAGTTGATTATATCTTTCTCAAAATAATATCTTGCAGCAAATTCCCTGTGACAATTAATTAAAACTAATAAAATGAGTATACGTTTATCACCATATGTACTAACGAAATATTAACGTTACCTTCGAGCGTAACCCCCGCGCAACGACGTCATCTCTCGGCACGGAGCGCGTTATTCACGGATTTGCATGGCAGAGGCTCAATTCCCATGAATTTTTGAGCTGACTATCACATGTAGGTTCGAAATGAATTCGTAGTCCGATAGGAAATTTCACGAGGAATAATTTTTGACTGCTGACTTTTTTCTCTAAAATGCGTATTAAGCGGGATATTTACAAAAAACTGATTTTGAGGGGGTTTCAACCCCCATAAAAAAGATGCTCCTGGGGAAAAACGCGGAGAAGTTAGTATGTTGTTTTGGACTTCATTCTTGACCATTTCCAGCAATCAGACCTTTACTATGTCGCATCTTTTTTTTCCCGAAACCTGTCTAATTTGACTACACTAACACTAAAATCATAAATTTTAGAAAATCGCTCAACTTTCAAACCAACTTTTCAGCTCGAATTTTTGAGCTAAGTTGACATACATATAATGAAATTTATAGGAAATTTGAAGAGGAACAACTTTTGTTCGAAACTTTTTTTTCTCTGATGCTTAGTTTTCAATTTATTCTCAGAAAACTAATTTTTGCGGTACTTTGATCCCCTTTGGGGGAGGGCCCGCTCTCTGATCGCTGTGGACTTTTAGTATGTTTATCAGGAGACCATTTTAAACATAATCCACGAAAAAAACCTTTGCCGGTATTTGTTTCCATTTATTCTTATTTTTGAACCTAATCTTCCTGGGTTAAGCCCTGAAGGCAGGCCGCTAGTTGTTCGTGAATTAATAATAATAATAACAAAAAACACTCACGCGGCACGCGACTTTTTTTCTGAAACTTTTTTTTTTGTTTCAGACGGTGCGTTTTGTTTTCGTTGTAAATTTTAAGGTCTGTCTAGCTCCGCGTTTCTTTATCAAACTTCTCTGTCAAAAAACTGTTCGATTTTAGAATGTTAGAATTCTTTTCACTATCGAGTATGACTAATAATGATGAAAAAAATGAACAACCCGCCATTGCCACTATCCGTCCAAAAACAAATTTAACAAAACAAATAACATTTGACAAAACACAATTCAAGGCTCTAGGGGCTGGAGAAGCGAGATATAAGTGTGTAATTCTCTGCTAGGTGGTGAACTTTAGTCCTTTGGAAATAACAGACTTCCTTAACATTTTTCAGCAATTTCAAAGTTCTTGTTGGTTGAATATTAGTAAAATGAATATAATTAATCAAATATCTAAGTGGTTGAGACCCACCCCTCCAAGATACACCCCCCTAAGTGGTCAAATTCTCATTCCCGTGCCTGTCCACACACTCAGTTTCTCTACTTTCGCGCACGAATATGGCCTTCAGCGACGTATTTCTCCGTATTATTGTTTGGGTATGAAGAGGTATGGTATGAAGGAATTTTTTTTTTTACCGAGAATATTTTCCACAATTAGCAAACGGGGATGGCGGCCTCATTGATGTGTGTCCTTACGTTCGTGTCTCATTCCCGTGGCACATTCCGAGAACGCTATTTTCTGAGTAATTGTGCGAGAGAATTACTCGTTAAACAAGTGCATACATTAACACTCACATATAGGATCTGGTCTCACCATCTACAGCTCTCCAGTTTCAGTAGTTCACGTGTAAGTTACACAAAATGCAGACGTTTTGCGTAGCGTTTGATCATAGACATCATTCCTGCGGCACGCTGTTTCCGAGTCTAAAGTAAATGTTTTTTTTTTCCCCAAAAAAATTATTCTAGTTTTCTGTAGTTGACCACACTGTTAATGCTCGAAATCGGAGCAATTCATCATCATCTCGCTGAGCAACACTGCATTTTATCACAAAATTCTCATTCCCGTGGCACTAGTAAAACATCACAAGCCACGGGAATGAGGTTGACGTCCATGGAAATGAGATTAGGGGGCGTCCATAAATTACGTGAGGCATTTGGAAGAGGGATGGGGTCCAGATGAATCTCACCAAATCTCACGTGAGGGGGAGGGGGAGTCTCGGAAAATCTCGCGTCATTTTTTTCATCAAGAATAGTCTAAAATATTGCAAAACTGAGGTGAAGTTCAAAATGTTATGTTCCTCGACTACAGATAAAACAAATATCATCATTCATCCTGTGAATGGGCGTTTCATTATTATTTACCGCAAAAATATGCATTTTGAAAAATCTCTTGTGAGAAACATGAAGGGGGGAGGGTCATAACAAATCTCACGATAAAAAATCGCAAAAATCACCAAATGCCGTTTTCCAGAATATTGTTCTTTATTTTGAAGCCTTAAGACACCTAAGTACTTATTATTGATTTATTGGGATACTAAAGTCGTGTACTAGGGGCCTCCTATTCCTGTATGTAGAACGAACTAGTTAATTCTGCCTCCTCCATACAATCATACAGGCTCGATTAGGTCATTGATTCTAATAACGTCATACTACGGCCTGAACAAAATTTCTTCCAAGTCCCTGAATTAGGTCAAAGTCATCGATGACAACATTGAAGACGTCATTAGTAACAACAAAAACAAAACCGGACTTTTTCTTAGAGAATAGTCCCAGTCGAAAAACCGCGATGGCTCTTCGCGACGATTTTGCCAAAAGTAGTCGTAGTTGAGGAGCCGCAACGGTATTCATGACGGTTTTTCCAAAATAGTCACAGTCGCAAAACCGCGACTGTTTTTTATGAAGTCCCAGTCGAAAGACCGTCGCGTCACAGTCTTGTATGACAGTTTTTTCAAGAGTAGTCCTAGTTTTATAAGGACATAAAATAGGCTTATTGTTGCCACCTACTTACTCTCGTACAACCTCAATTTGAAATTTTTGATCCAGCTATCATAGATATTAGAAAAGTGAGTACAATCGTTACATCATGGTGACAAAAGTAAAAGCGTGGGTATTTTCCAACGAAACAATCGAAAGGACAATTGGAAACAGAAATTATTGCAGTACCTATCGATGGTGAACGTTTGAAGAGAAGCTCGAGTACCCAGCAGCTAACTTATCGAGAAGTTGTAGGATCACTGCGGACATTGTATCGAATTCGTTTTCCGTATAGGAGCCATTGTCGACGCATACCACTGATAATAATCGTAATGAGAGAAATAACGATAAAATAGAAAGGAGTATAGGTAAATAGTTCGAAAGTAGCGATTACTGCAAGACACAACAGCTATAGAGAATGAGTTTACTGACCTACATTGCGAAACTATCTTTTTCGTGTTAAAAAATAAATAAAATGACTTACGTTTTTCGTACTTTTTTTTTTTTTTTTTCTCCACCCGTCCGTCTTCGACTCATGCATTGTATCGAATCTCGACGGCTAAAGTTGTATAATTTGATCGAGATAATACACATACTTCAAAATGAAGTATACGAGCATAAAGTTAGCGTTTTGGCTAATGCGTGACGACGGCGCACGACTGATTTCTCTTCGGTCGAGGATTTTCAACGAATGAAAATTTCTTTTTCCCTTTGTAGGTATAACCGGCCGTCCACGCTACCGAGCTACTCTTTTTTTTTTTTTTTTTCTTCAAGATACGGAAATACAATTACCTTCGAGTACACCACCACGATGTAGTGTAGAAATGAGTTAATGTGGAAATAGTCGATCAAGATTATAAAATAATTTACTATCACTTCGCTGATGTATGCGTGCGTATATTCTCGTAAACTTTCAAATGTCATCGCTACGAATATTCGCGACGCGGCTGAAGTGAGAATGAGGCAATTAGATAGGCCTCCTCTTAGATACCGAGGTAATATGTAAGAAATCTTATGTCTATTTGATGGAAAGGTGTACGTTGCTTCTGTCAGCGACGTATTATCGCAACAATTCCGCCTGTATTATGAATATAAATGGAATTTCTCCGACTGTCAAACTCGAGTACCGCGTTCTCTGTCACCAGAGGCTCTTTCTCAATAAAATCGAGAATCTAGCGCATTTCGGATGAGAAAAAACGACTCGTTGTGTTCCAAGAACCACCGGCATACCACCACTAAACTTAACTGCTTCCGTTTTGTCGAAGGATGAGCATCATTTTCCATAGAAAACTACGAAAATCGGAGGTCTTCACACTCACAGTCCCATTCGGAACTTCAACATCCCCGGACAGGGCGAGGTAATCTTGCTCCAAACCTCGGGTAAACCTACCTAAATACGGAGCAAGGCGCGGTGCACTGATGCTACTAACTAACACGACCGCGGCTGGCTCACGGTAGTAGAGCATGTCCGGCTCAGGAACGTAAAATCACCACGAAGGACATGTGCACAGAAAAATCTAGATTAGACTGGGTTTGATTTCTCGGTAATCGTAAGACGAACATCCGAATAAAATATTCCGATACATAGAGGCAAAGAAGATAAGATATATTCCCACATTCCCGACTCAAACACAGAGAGGGAACCAAAAAAAAAAAAAAATCTAAGAGGCTTTCCTCTTCTCCCTTCCCTTACAAGTAAGTGAGTGAAGACTGCATCCCGTCTAACGATTCATTCCCGTTCTCGGTTCTCTCCTATACTCTGTTCACGTAGTACGAAGAACGTACCTCGAGAACGGAACGTAAACAGAGCAAATAATTTACACCATCGTCACAAAAGACAATTTTAAATTTTCATCTAAAATCTCCAATCCGTTCCACTCCCCTTCGGATGTGTGCTCTCTTAAGATATTGGTGATAGTAACTCCTACTCGGTTATGCTGAGTAAATCGAAATAACAACACTGCACTGACCTGTAGATACGAATGCTTACGTTTATTGAGAAATCAAGATGCTTCTGGAAGTCTAATGGACCCCCTCCGTTACTGCGCATTCGGGCCAAACGATGATTTCACGTGGTGTTGATGACTCCGGAACGATAACGAAAGTAAATCTTACACAACGTAACTGATAAACTATGGAATAACTGTCCTAAATTTACTGGTACGAATTCGAAACGTGCCACTATAGAATTGAACTGACTCGTTCAACCGCTCGCTGGTTCGTCTGCGATAGCCGAGAGAGATAACAGATTTGGGAAAACCCCATACTAGTGCGCACAGTGATAGTGAAATCTGGCCTATCACAATATCTGAGAAAAGAAGAGGTGAGAAAGCATCGTTTCCTACTTGACACGACTTACTGAGTTGAATAGGTTTGATAAGCCAAATCATATATGAGGTTTGGCTTGCAGGACCGTGCCAAGAGCCAAACTAGCCCCGGAAGAAAATTTTGAGATTTTTAATGTCTTGAATAGGACCTTATAATGAAAGCTCCGAACTAGACTCATTGAAAATGCAAACGCACGGCATGGAAAGAGGAGTGGAAAAATTGCAGTAAAGGTCAGTGACCAAGATGCTTCTTCCTGGAACCATAAATATTGAAGCAGCTCTCTACTTTTGGCTAGCTCAGGGCGTAAGCGGGCTCGGAGAATTCGCTAAGTTCCTGCAAAGACGAAGAGAATGAATAATTCCCTGAGCAGATGGGCGAGAAAGCAGAGGAAACAGCAAATCTTCAATTTATAGAGTGTCGCGATTATACAGGGAGAATCGCCCAAGTGAGCTAGATACAGAAACTAGGACGAAAGGCTATCTAATCCTAACAAATTTTGGGAGTTGGAAGAAAGAGATCAAATGAAAAAATCTCAAGCTTTAGTAGAGTTGACACGTTCCCAAATTTTATGGTCAGACATTACGTATGATAAAGGGTTGTACTCAAATGAGTAACGGACTACAAAATCACACGAAATTAGCATCCGCGAGCGCTTTCGGTTAAATAACCATCTTCAAAGGGTAAACGAAAGAAAGCGACTGAACCCAACACCAACAAAAACAGAGGAACTCGAAATGAAAATCATGATTGAACCAGTGAATCATTCTTATTTACTAATTCAATCAATCCCTCATCAGGAATATACCTGTTTAAAACAGTGATGTCTTCGTTATTCCGGTGTCTAAAAATGTCGATATTTTCCAGAGCCAACCGCTTGAAGTACGAACTCTCTCTATGGAGGAAGGTCTCAGACCCCTCTTTGAACTTATGGCCACTCTCGATTAAACGATCAGAGAGTGCCGACTCGCCCAACTTACCCTTCTCCCAAGCCTTTTTATGATGCTCAGCCACTCTGATATGGAGCTTGCGCCTACATAGATTCCAGGGCAATAGTTACACGCTACACTGTTAACTCCACTCCTCTCGGCCACAGGAACGGGGTTCTTTAATTTCACAGATACACTGTTAACAGTATTGGGATTATAAAATACTGGCCGGAATCCAAAAGGCCTCCACCGGACTATAAAATTGATGTCCACCCTAAGTTTATTCACCCAGGCCAGGTGCTTAATTGTCAATTAAACGAATACGTTCTTCTAAATTACGGTTATCCATAAAATTAGCGAAAGGAAGAATACTCCGAAGGGTGAGTAAACAATGCAAACCACAGAAAAAATTGAATGACGAGCGCTTTTGGTTGACAAACCATCTTCACGACTGAAATTAAAGCAACTGACGAACGGAGGAGAGAAACATTGGCGAAACGAGAAATCGCGGTGTGAATCATAAACCAGTTCAATGAAGCCATCTTCCGGAATGTACGAGTCAAGTACAGTAATGCCATCGGTGTTGAGATGAAGCATTATCTCTATAATGCTCGAGGGCGATGCTCTTACGGTAGGAGTTCTCCTTATAGAGGAGCTTTTCCGATCACACACGGGAGCTGTGGCCGCTGTTTATTAGATGATCAGCAAAATCTGACTCCCCTAAGTGTCCCTTATTCCAAGACTTCAGGTTCTCAGCTACTCTAACTTTCAATTGGCGGCTGGTCTCACCAATATAAAAGCCTCCACAATCCCCACATTCCAACTTGTGAACACCACTCCTCTCATCAACAGTTATGGGGTCCTTTAGTTTCACAAACAACCTCTTGACTGTGGTAGGGTTGTAAAACGCGGGTCTGAAGGCAAACGGGCGGAGGGCCGGACCCAATTGGAGGGGGAACTTCCTCAAGAAAGGGAGACTGATTCAACGCAAACGGCGATCACGGATCGTGTCTCGGGGGAGGGAGATGGTGGAATCAATAAGGCTCCTCGTAACTTTCCTCCGAAGCATCGCGTCGACATAGAAATTGACCCCATTCACTCTGGCCAGGTGTTTATTGTGAGTAATTCTTTCATGAAGGCAGCCGGACTCGAAGGCATACGAGTCAGTCTGTGAACTAGACTATTAAAACCAGCCATCGTATGAGCAACAGGACAGAACGAACCCTTGTGGACTAAAATATCGGTCGTAGTATAGTTCCTATAAATTCCAAACTTACTGGAAAATACCCCTTTTTCCAAAGTAAATTTTATGGAAGGGTACCAGAAGTTGAGATACCTCAGAAACTCATCAAGGAGATCTGGGGGACCAGTCCGCGTGCATACAACGTCGTCAACGTACCTGTGCCAGTAGTAGATATGATTAAGTAACACCTGGTCCGAGGAAAAGAGGTCAAGTTCAAACTTAGACATGAAAATTTCGGATATGAGAGAGCCTAAAGGTGATCCAATGGGGATCCCTACCCCATCAGCGAACTCGAAAAATGTCCCTTTCGGATTTACAATAGTTAAGGGACCAGCAAAGTGTCTGGAAATCGAAAAATTCTTGAAACTTATTGTGAAGAATGTTGGCTTTGACAAGCAGCTCACCCAAGTGGCAGCCTTAAGAATATTCGGGAACAAACCAACAACATCAAACGAGCAGATGGTCGTTCCCAGGGGAAGACTGACACCCTTCAAGACGTCATTTAAAGAGGCCGAATTCAAGACCGAGTGAAGAGATTCAAAATCAATGCGATGTTTGAACCAACGGTCCAAGAATTTGGCAAGGAGGTAGGTCGGAGAGGAGATGAATGAAACAACGGGTCGCATCGGGGTATTATTCTTGGCAACCCGTAAAGGAAGGGGGGTGTGGGGTTGGGAACAAGGAGGATTTTTTCATAGCTAGAGTTTTTATAATAGCCTGACACTTGTTGATGACGCTCCTAACTTCTTAAACATGCTTCGGGAAACTGAAGTTACACGAATCCGTTCCTTTAAGTTACGGCTATCCATACTAAGCAATAAAGAGGAATACTCCGACGTGGAGTAAAAAAATGCAAACCGCAGAAAAAATGAAAATACGACGAGCGCTTTCGGTTAAACAACCATCTTCGAGCCTGAAATGAAAGCAACTGACGAACAAAAGAGAAGAACGAGGTATTAAGATCGTCCAAACGAGAAATCACGGTGTGAGTCATAAACAAGTTCGATCAGGCCATCTTCCGGAATATACAAATTAAGAACAGTGATACCGTCAGTGTTGAGATGACGAATTATCTCTATATTCTCGAGGGCGATACGCTTACGGTAGGAATTCTCCTTATGGAGGAGCTTTTCGGATCCCTCACGGAAGCTGTGGCCACTGTTTATTAAGTGATCGGCGAAAGCTGACTCCCCCAAGTGTCCCTTCTTCCAAGACTTCAGGTGCTCAGCTACTCGAACTTTCATTTGGCGGCTGGTCTCACCAATATAAAAGCCTCCACAATCCTCACACTCCAACTTATACACACCACTCCTCTCATCAACAGGTATGGGGTCCTTCAGTCTCACAAACAACCTCTTGACTGTGGTAGGGTTGTAAAACGCGGGTCTGAAGCCAAACGGGCGAAGGGCCCGACCCAATTGCTGGGAGAACTTCCCCAAGAAAGGGAGACTGATCCAACGCAAACGGCGATCACGGATCGTGTCTCGGGGGAGGGAGGTGGTGGAATCCAGGAGGCCCCTCGTAACTTTCCTCCGAACCATCACGTCAACATCAACATTGACCCCATTCACTCTGGCCAGGTGTTTTATTGTGATTAACTCTTTCTTGAAGGCACACTGACTCAAAGGAATACGAGTCAGTCTGTGAACTAGGCTATGAAAAGCAGCCATCTTGTGAGCAACAGGACCGAACGAACCACCGTGGACTAAAACATCGGTCGTAGTATCTTTCCTGTAAATTCCAAACTTATGGATACCGTCTATTATAGAGATCGATAAATCCAAAAAGTTAATGGAAAATACCCCAATTTCCAACGTAAATTTGATGGAAGGGTACCAGGAATTGAGATACCTCAGAAACTCACCAAGGCGATCTGGGTGACCAGTCCAGGTACATAGAACGTCATCAACGTACCTGTGCCAATAATGAATATGATTAAGTAACACCTGGTTCGAGGAAAAGAGGTCAAGTTCAAACTTAGACATGAAGATTTCGGATATGAGAGAGCCTAGTGGTGATCCAATGGGGATCCCTACTTCGTCAGGGAACTCGAAAAATTTCCCTTCAAATTTACAATAGTTAGGGGACCAGCAAGTATTAAGAAGATCGAAGAATTCGTGAAGCTCATTATGAGGAATGTTGGCTTTGACGAGTAGCTCACCCATACGCTGGATAGTAGCAGCCTTAGGAATATTCGGGAACAAACCAACAACATCAAACGAGCAGATGGTCGTTTTCGGGGGAAGGCTTACATCCTTGAGGACGTCAGTTAAAGAGGCCGAATTCAAGACCGAATGAGGGGATTCAAAATCAATACGATTTTTGAACCAACGGTCAAGGAATTTAGCAAGGAGGTAGTTAGGAGAGGAAACGAAAGAAACAACGGGTCGCATCGGGGTATTGTTCTTATGCACTTTAGGCAGCTCGTACAAGAGGGGGGGTGTGGGGTTAGGAACGAGGAGGGCTTTTTTCAAAGCAGGAGTTTTGATAACAGCCTCACTCCTGTTGATGACACACCTAACTTCTTTGACCGATGTTTTAGTCCACGGTGGTTCGTTCGGTCCTGTTGCTCACAAGATGGTTGCTTTTCATAGCCTAGTTCACAGACTGACTCGTATTCCTTTGAGTCAGTCTGCCTTCAAGAAAGAGTTAATCACAATAAAACACCTGGCCAGAGTGAATGGGGTCAATGTTGATGTTGACGTGATGGTTCGGAGGAAAGTTACGAGGGGCCTCCTGGATTCCACCACCTCCCTCCCCCGAGACACGATCCGTGATCGCCGGTTGCGTTGGATCAGTCTCCCTTTCTTGGGGAAGTTCTCCCAGCAATTGGGTCGGGCCCTTCGCCCGTTTGGCTTCAGACCCGCGTTTTACAACCCTACCACAGTCAAGGGGTTGTTTGTGAGACTGAAGGACCCCATACCTGTTGATGAGAGGAGTGGTGTGTATAAGTTGGAGTGTGAGGATTGTGGAGGCTTTTATATTGGTGAGACCAGCCGCCAAATGAAAGTTCGAGTAGCTGAGCACCTGAAGTCTTGGAAGAAGGGACACTTGGGGGAGTCAGCTTTCGCCGATCACTTAATAAACAGTGGCCACAGCTTCCGTGAGGGATCCGAAAAGCTCCTCCATAAGGAGAATTCCTACCGTAAGCGTATCGCCCTCGAGAATATAGAGATAATTCGTCATCTCAACACTGACGGTATCACTGTTCTTAATTTGTATATTCCGGAAGATGGCCTGATCGAACTTGTTTATGACTCACACCGTGATTTCTCGTTTGGACGATCTTAATACCTCGTTCTTCTCTTTTGTTCGTCAGTTGCTTTCATTTCAGGCTCGAAGATGGTTGTTTAACCGAAAGCGCTCGTCGTATTTTCATTTTTTCTGCGGTTTGCATTTTTTTACTCCACGTCGGAGTATTCCTCTTTATTGCTTTGAAACTGAAGTTCTCACTCTCTTTAGCACCACATTGTTAGAGCACTTCGTGGACCTAAGAAGCATAGGCGGATTTCTCCATCAGTACAATAGAACGACCCTTGTCTCCCTGAATGACAACCAAATCTCCCTCCTCAATCTTCCTCTTTAAACCTTGAATCACTCTTCCCAATTTGTTACTCATGCGAGGGAGTGGGTTATTGCGGACTATTTCAGCACAGACTTTTGGGTATTAAAACCAGGGCCAATTTTAACAGCAAGATCCGCAACAACATTCGCCAAAGTTTCATCCTTCTTGAGGCGAGGTAGACTGAATTTCAAACCTTTCTCAAGGAGGGCTGTTTCGTCACTATTAAAAACTACCTGAATATTATTTACGAGGCGAGGGGGGAGGATGGAATTTCTGACTCTACTCCGTTCGTCAGTTGCTTTCGTTTCAGTCCTGAATATGGTTTATCAACCGAAAGTGCTCGTCGTTTATTAACAGGGAACCTGTTTTATGGGGGGCTATTAGAGAAATCTGGCGTGCGCCGTGCGCCGTCCAGCGAAAAACTTGGAAAAATTTCGACTCTCGAGAATATATGATAGGAGGGGGACTTGGAAAAATTTCGACTCTCGAGCTATATATGATAGGAGGGGGACTTGGAAGAATTTCAAGTCTCGAGCTATTTATGATAGGGGGGGTGGGACTTGGAAGAATTTCAAGTCTCGAGCTATATATGATAGGAGGGGGACTTGGAAGAATTTCAAGTCTCGAGCTATTTATGATAGGGGGGGGGGGACTTGGAAGAATTTCAAGTCTCGAGCTATATATGATAGGAGGGGGACTTGGAAGAATTTCGAGTCTCGAGCTATATATGATAGGAGGGGGACTTGGAAGAATTTCAAGTCTCGAGCTATTTATGATAGGGGGGGGGGACTTGGAAGAATTTCAAGTCTCGAGCTATATATAATAGGGGGGGGACTTGGAAGAATTTTGACTTTCGAGCTACCGTCCGCCGTCCGCCGTCCAACCAAAAACTTAGAAAAATTTTGAGACTCGAGCTATATATGATAGGAGGGTGACTTGGAAGAATCGTGACTTTCGAGCTATATATGATAGGAGGGGGACTTAGAACAATTTCGACTCTCGAGCTATATATGATGGAAGGGGGACTTGGAAGAATTGTGACTTCCGAGCTATATATGATAGAAGGGGGACTTAGAAGAATTTCGACTCTCGAGCTATATATGATAGGAGGGAATGTAGAATGATAATTTCGATTTGAATTATATGACAAGATTATCAACTCAGTTCCACACCACCTGAGAGGTCGAGTTAAGGAATTGCGGGTTCCCCGCTGCAATTGCAACGTCTGCAATGGCTTCTCGTTGCAAAGGCTTCTAATTTTTTTTGTCCAAAAAATGATTCTAGTTATCTGTAGTTGACTACACTGTTCATGCTCGAGACCGGAGCAATTCATCATCATCCCTCTGAGCAACACTGCATTTTATGACAAAATTCTCATTCCCGTGTACATCATATCACCATGCTACAAGATAGTAAAGATTGTAGCCACATTCCTGAAAGAAAACTACCAGTTTGCACCCAGACGAAGTATCAGAAACAACGGAGAGCTGATTGAGCAACTGGACAAGTTGGAAATCAGGAGTAACGACAAGCTGATATCCTTTGATGTGACTAATATGTTTGGTACCATACCGAAGGAGGAACTTCTCACTCTGCTCAAAAACAACAGATACCATGGGAACCCCGATGGGTCGAAGTACGCCAACATAGTGGAGTAGATCTTGAGCCAGAATTACTGCCGCTTCAATAACAGGTTCTACAGTCAGGAAAGGGGACTTGCGATGGGATCACCGCTGTCACCAATACTGGCGGAGATATTCATGAATGATATGGAAAACAAGATATTGAAGGGCAGCAAGTTCAGAAACGCGATCAAACACTGGGCCAGATATGTATATGATATCCTAATTGTGTGGTCAGGCACTGATAGAAAGGTGGATCTATTCCTTTCAGAAATGAACGCGATGAATGAGAGCATCAAATTCACAGTGGAAAAAGGCAATGAGATCATCAACTATTTGGACCCTACACTCTCACTGGAGAACAATAGGATACAATACAAAATCTACAGGAAGCCGACGCATACTGACACCATCATCCCAAGTGACTCCTACCACCACCCCAGGCACAAGTTAGCGGCAATCCAGAACCACCGCTATCGATCAATTTCTGTCCTTAAGAACACCGAAGAGAAGAGGAAAGAGATTGAGATAGTAAAGCAGATCGCAGAAGCCAATGGCTACCGTAGAGGCGTGGTGGATGGAGTCTTTGGGAAAATGGAAACAAAGAAAGGAACCCATGATGGCATAGTGAGAAAGTACTCCGGATCGATACCATACATAGGAAAGTACACAACAAGGTGATAAAGGCGTTCAATGGCTACTATGTAAATGTGGGTATCCAGAATAACCCATGGTGAAGAGAATCAGCAATGACCAGACGGAACAAAAGGACAAGGAAGGCTTGAGCGGAGTGTACAAGCTCAGTTGTGAACCGTGCGAGGGGCTCTATATTGGTGAGACTGGGAGAAAGTTTGAGATCAGGAGAAAGGAGCACAAAACGTCGAGGGAGAAAGAAGATGGAAAGTCACTGTTTGGGAAACACTGTAACGAGGAAAACCACGATGGAGAGGAAATATTTGAAGTCATACACGTAGAGAATCGCACAAAGAGAAGAAAACTCTGGGAACAAATGGAGATTGCAAAAGCCAAGAGGAAGAAAGCTTGCCTCTTGAACAATGTAATCACATTTGACAGCGAAAAATTATTCGGCCTGGTGATTGGACGAGAGAAGAAGAACGGAACCAACCAATGAGACGGCAGGAATCCAGGTAGCCAATAGAAACGCAGCATTTAGAACAATAGATTGAACCAATCACAAAGCAGTATGTTTTAGCCAATAAGATCACAGTGTTATACTATTAAAACTCTTGGTTAAGGCCTTGTTCTCCAGTTGCGACACAACTGATGATGGGATAACACCCGAAAGTACTCTTGTATAAGCAACTATTAAAGTAGATTTGTACAATTAAAAAACCCTTTTTTAGATATTTAAAAGGCCAAAGAATTCCGCAAATTCTTCGTGAGGAACATTAGATTTAACTAGTAACTCACCCATATGTTGCATAGCGACGGCCTTCGGAATGTGAGAAAATAATCCTACACCATCAAAGGAACATGAAGTAGATCCAGGTCCTTTACCCTATTCGTAAGAGAACCGGAGTTCTTTATACTGAGTACGTAGAATTAAACTCGACTCGAAGCATAAACCGACGATCAATATATTTAGCTAAGGAATAAGTAGGTGACGAAACGAAAGATACAACTGAACCGCATCGGGATATCCTTTTTGTGAACTTTTGGCAACCAATAAAGAAGGGGAGGCCTTAGCTGGAGCCGAATATAGTTGGCTTGTTATCCTAGACCACGAATGAAGGCGAACGAGCCCTGAACTAATCTGGGAATCGGCAAATCCGAGAGAGATGAAGAGAGAAAGAAGAAAAAATATCAATATCTAAAACACGTTTCTCTATAAAATTACGGCTCATTATGACAAATTCAAATTTTATTTTTACAATTCACCGCATATAATTTCATTAATACCGAGCGCTTTCGACTAACGAATTTGAATTTGTGAAAAAATATCAAGTTACCAATTTGATGACGTCTCACGCAGGTTCAAGCTGATAACGTCACAAAAAGGTTTCAGCCGGTTGATGTCCTCACTATGCCTTAATCCGCTGTCGAAAGTTATTTTCTCTCAACTTGTAGTTGAATCGAGCAGCTACAAAAAGATATTGAAAATGATCTTTTCCGCTTATTCGACTCCCCGAAAACATTTTTTTTATCAGCGGGTCCACACTGAAATTGTTCTCTGTATGTCTTCTTCCCTCACGATTTCTCTATGAATCCCGAATCCCTGAAAATTTCAGGCCTCTTGTCGGTCCTGATAACATGAATAATAAAATGGATAGTGTCGAAACAAAAGTCCGAAAATTTTCAGACCTATGAAAAGTTTATACTTCCAGGCTGAATCCCAGTCGAATAATGTGACTTTCTCTAGATATAAATTCTTCCATTTGACACTTCGGAAATTTTGAAGTTTCCGATACAAACCTCATTTTAGGTTAAGGAAGACTTGCAAAAAACCAGAGCGCTCGTGATCGTAAAACTAAACTCAAATATTTTGTATCCACCACTCGCGTGGTCCTCTACCAGTGAGACTTGAGAAGCGCGGATTGCATTTCCATTTTCCATCGCGAAATTGTCGTCGAGTCGAACTCAATTCGAGAAAGAAGACAAAAAATAATTCGGCCAAATTTAAATTTGACAAATTGCTTTCTTCGAGTGTAGGACGTTCACCTACGCTAAGCTTTATGACCGCATCATTTGAAAAAAATAATTTGAAGCGACGGCAAACGAATTTCCAATACCGGACTCCATTTTGCCTTTCTCGTAAGTCCGCGCGTACACACAGACGATTATTACCTTTGTAATGCTCATCTGGATGGTACGGATCAAACACACGTGAATATGGAACGCCTATGCGACCTCTAAGTAAGTCGAAAATCTCACAAACAAACACTCATTAACTAAATGTAGGTAGTACACGTTCGAAACGTCATACGCGTACATTCATCAAAGGGTCAGCAACAAATTGCCGATAAGTGCCTCGAGTCAAATACTTCTTACGTTTAGTACTAGTTTCTGTCATCCGAAAAAAATATTAATCATTTTTGTTGTTCGTATTTGCATGCGCAGTCTTCTCGAGTCTCGATGCCCTCGATGTACAGGCTGAATGACAAAATAACACCTGACTGGCGGAGTGAACTTATAAACTTGGCCAGCAAGATCGTCCATCAAAACCATCTTCTAACCCTACGATCATCCTATATTCGATATTTTTATTGGCACCCTGGACAAGGTTTACGAGACGAATACAATTGGACTGTTTCCGAAATACGTAAAAGCATAATATAACAATATTTTTATGGATTAGTGGTACAATATCGGATTAAAGTGAGAAAATGAAATTTCCACGCAATACGTCTGCGGTCCATACATCAAATGTTATAATAATACTCCTTGTGCGACGAGCTCATTTAAGAATGGTGGACGAGGGGTCAAATTTTCAAAGCTAGTAGTGCAGATTTGGTAATGAGCGGAATATTGTAATTTATTCATTACATAAGGTAGTCGAGTCTAGAAATAATTTCCTCGTAACTGGTTAACGCAAAAAAAGTTGAGTTCTGTTGGCGTCTTCATTATTCTGCGATGCGAAGATGTTTCGTTCATCGAGTACAAGGTTACACTGGACATAGTCTCATTTGAATTTCTCTTACCGCAAGTACCGCGACTTACCGACGTACACTCGTATAGTCGTTGGTAAATTAGTTTAAGCGCATTATTCGACCGCTTCTATATACTAAAAATGTCGTTACGTACAATCAAATGGATTCAAAATGTATGCAAAACTAATACAAAATGTGCCGGGGGCGAAAAAATAAAAATATTGGTACCTTATAATGAATTCTTACTCGCTTTTTTTTTTCAGGTCTGTAATTTATTGTGCACGCCACGGTTCGAGATTTTTGTTGAAAATATGTTTTCCTCGCCAATACAATAACGCAGGCAGATTATTCGTTCTAAAAACGAGGAAAATTAAAATAGAAAATCTAGGTACCTACAGATTCTACGAAGTGAGAATCACAACATAATAGCAATCCGTACCAACCCAATTGACAATCTAGAAGACATTTTGAAGCGAATTGTCGTATTATTGCAAAAATAGAACTTTCTAAAGGCGTTTTGTTGCGCCTAATAAATTTTAGTTACCTTCTTGTCCATGTTTATAGCACCTTTGCAACGCCCAAGGGTTTCCGCGATTGAATGAACTTACTTAGCAGCTATTTGGCAACAATTTATCGGTTTTCAGTCGCACTTGAACGTTAATGCAATTAAAAGCAGTTTTCTAGCGATTGGTCGCACTGAAATTCTACCGCAAATATGTTGCATCATTGGGCTGCAATTTAGCAGTGATTAAACGCACTTAAATGTTGACGCGAAGTTATTCTTTTCGCTACGATTTTACTAGAGTATGTAGTATTTTAGTCGCAGTTCCAAGCTAACCCACTTCTAGCCATATATACACTCGCCCCTCTTGGACTCTTACCGTACCAAACCTCGGTCTCGATCTGACTCAATTAGTTAAATCAGACAACACTGACCACCATCTCTGACAGTAAACAACTGATACAAGAATACCCAAGTTACAAAATACAAAAAATCGGACAAAACCGCCTATGCACCCTTCAAAGATTGTTACCTAACTTCCCACCGAATTTGCAACATATCCTCCATCTTCACAGTAGAATTCATGGCTGTATTTTCCTACCTCTCTCACCTCGCACAACTTCCACCGAACAACAAATTTATCCTCCTGACTGACTCTCTTTCTTCACTCCGTTCTCTTCTAGATACTTGTAGCAACCATCCTCTTATTCAACGAGTCCACCTTAGTTATATTACACTCCCTGAAATCTATCAACATCTGCATCACTTTCATACGGATCCTATCTGACCATGACGCGGTCGACCTAGCCGTCAAACGACAACATCCTTTCCCAAAATAACTGACAACTCACCCATACCTGTCTCAGATTACAAAAACTATTGCCCTTCACTTATTCTAGAAAAATGGAAATTCGATGAAAATTTGACATTATACGGGAATTATGTCGAGGATTGTTTTTTCCTATCCAAAATTGAATAAAGTTCACCGAAAAAGCTGAAATAAAGCTTGAAAATTGATCGTATATTGGCTACTGCTTTTTTACGTGTATTCTTGGTACCAAAAAAAATTTCCGTTTTTTCATACTAGGCAACCAAAAATAATTTTGAAAATCGGGTTGGTGAATTACCATAGAAAAGTACTATTAGACGTAGCGCGATTTTAGGTAATCGATGTTCTCAGCTCCTACCGCCTCGACTCATCTCAAACTCCGCGAAAATAGCTTCATATGTCGAGTGGGAAGGTTTAAGACTTTTTTTCACCCCGAAAAACCCCATAGGGGATGAATGGTAGACATATTTTGTTCGTGTAATCGTAAAGTAGTGTGTGTAATCGCTAAGGTTGTAGATGTTTCAGAGTTTAGTGGCCAGTTGATTTTTCAATGGTAGCTTTGATGTGCTCGTAAAATTAAAATATAGTTTTAATTAATTAAAGAAGGCGTTTGAAAACTACCCGCGTATGCGTTCACGAGAGAGTTCGTGATAGACGTAGCGCGATTTTTTGGTAATCGATGTTCTCAGCTCCTTCCCACTCGAGTTTTACAAAAGTCATGGCGGGAGTCAAATATCAGAGATCGGTAATAGTTTCTAAGGTCAGTAGCAGCGGTAAGTACAGGGACAGAAATTTTTTGGATAGAAGGAATTTTTGCGAAAACAATTGCGTCATATTTCAAGACGTTGATGTGACCCGGAATTCCAGGAGACAGATCTAGAAGTGAGTGATAGTTATTGCAGGAATAAATAAATGGAATGATTTGAGAATTAGTTGAACGTGAGTTCAATATGGCCAGGAGAGATGTAAGTGAGTCACTTAGCAGTAGAAATTTCAGCTCTGGGTGAGGAGATAGAGATCTGTATACTATAGAGTTTTGTTTGGTATAGTGAAAATGGAGGCAGAATTTTTCAATCAACGACTGATTATGACTCCTTGGATCGAGTTTGTGTATTCTATTTTGGATCCAGATTTAGATCCGTTTGGTACAGTGGGGCTGGTGGGTTGTGAAATTGGTATAGAAATGATGTTCCTAATAAGTTGTTGGTGTATTATAGTGTTGTTAGTTCAGAGATTATCAGCCAGATCAATTTGGATATCTGGGAAGGGGGTTAGCTATGGAGAAGTGGATGATATGGCAGGGGGTAGATGGTTCAATTTGAGATGTTTGAATAGTTCCCCGGAATCCACATAAAAGAGACAGATGTAGATGTGGATGATGGTGATTGCAAGAGTAAATGAAAGCGCTGATTTAGGGAATTAGTTGAATAAGAGACCTGTATATCCCGGAAAAATGAAAGTGAGTTAGTTAACACTAGGAATTTGAGCTGGGATGAGGAGAGATGGAGATGAGAAAGACAAGGGTGTACGGAGTTTAGTTTGGAGGAAATGGAGACAAAATTTTTCAATCAACGACTGATTTTGACTCCTTGGATCGAGTACGCGTATCCTAATTTAGGTCCACATTTTAAAAAGTTTGGTGGTTCGGAAAAAATTGGTTCTGAGATAATGTTCCAAATGACTTGTCGGTATATAGTTTCGACCGAGTCGGATACTTGGGAGAGGGTTGAGCTACAGAGAAACGGATGATATGATAGGGGGTAGTTGGTTCAACTTGAGGTGATTGAATAATTCAGTCTTAAGAAGAACAATGAGAGAATTATGTCGGTAGAGTGCGGATGCATATAATGGAAGCTGAGTGAATTGAGCTGTGGATACAAGAAAATTGACAATGAGAGTTCGGAAGCGGCATCTGAGGGGAGGAGGAGTTACTAGCTTCAACGCAGAGGCTGAGAGTTGGGCTAGATCGTTGTTAATTAGGGCTTCATTCACTTCAGAAGCGAATACATTGACTGACAGAAAAGAGTTGTAGGTTTATTGTTAACTTTGGTCGCAAAAACAATGGCGTCATGTTCCGGGAAGTTGACGTGACTCGGAATCCACAGGAAGGATACAGATGTAGAAATTGATAATGGTGATTGCAGGAGTAAATGAATGCGAGCATTTGAGGAATTAGTTGTATAAGAGTCCTGTACAACCAGAGGAGATGAAAAAGAGTCAGTTAACAATGGACATTTGAGCTGGGGTGAGAAAACGGAGATAAAGACTCGAGTATATGGCGTTTTGTTTGGTAGTGAAAATGAAGGCAGAATTTTTCAATCAACGACTAATTATGACTCCTTGGATCGAGTACGCGTACCCTGTTTTGGGTCCAAATTTAGATCCGTTGGTAAAGTAGGGCTGATGCGTCGGAAAATTGGTTTAGGGATAATGTTTCTAATGTGTTGTCGGTATATAGTGTAGTGAGTTTGGAGATGATCAGCTAGATCGAGCCAGATATTTACGGGAGAGTTTAGGTATGGAAAAATGGATGGTTGGTAGGGAGTAGATGGTTCAACTTGAGGTGATTGAATAATTCAGGTTCAAGAGGAGAGAATTATGTCGGCAGAGTGCGGGAGCGTAGATTGGAAGGTGAGTGAATTAAACTGCGGATACAAGAAGATTGGCAGTGAGAGTTAGGAAGCGGCATTTAGGGGTGGGGGGGACCAGCTTCAACAAAGATTCCGAGAGTAGGGCTAGATACTTCAAAAGGGAATACATTGACAGACAGAAAAGAGTAGTATGGTTTATAATGAAAGAAGAACAGATGATTTTGTAGAGTTTTTGCTTAGCATACTGGATAGTGGATCGAAGAGAAGACAGTCGGATGGGTAGTTGAGTGGGTGGTTACTGCCTAATATCAGGTGGGTATATGATCAGTAACGGGAGGTGACCTTCTGTAGATTATCTCTTTTTTGGTGAATGGGGTGTCACAGGGACAGGTCGGGTGTTGACGATTATTTATTTATTTATTTATTTATTTATTTATTTATTTATTTATTTATTTATTTATTTATTTATTTATCTATCTATCTATCTATCTATCTATCTATCTATCTATTTATTTATTTATTTATTTATTTATTTATTTATTTATTTATTTATTTATTTATTTATTTATTTATTTATTGACTTGAAGTGCCGTTCAACAGCTGGAAGCCAATAATAGGACAATGAGTTCACAGTCAACAATTGGTTGATAAATATAGTTCTGCATTACATTGTGGACAGTAGGGTCACAAGTTAAGTGAGAGTAAATGTGTGCAGGTTGGGAAATGTTTGATTTTTATAGATCCAGCGAATTGAGAAAATTTTTCAGGGTGTGGTATCAATCAGAGAACATACCGGATAAGCATTGAGGATGAAAGAAAATATTAAAAAGATGGAGAGGGCCTCTCAAGGAGGGGCAGGGATCAGAGAATAGATAGGGTAACAGTTCAGAATGAGTAGTTAGACAGGTGAAGAGGGATCGTCGAACTTTAAGAAATGTCAGGCTTCTGTCAGGAACGTATGAGTGTTCCGTCCGAAGGACGGGAATTTCTGCTTACAGTATATTTCTCCAACTCACTATTATCATTATTGTTTTTTTTTTGTTTGTTTATTATCTGCATTTTTCTATTAGTTTTATTTTTACTTTTGTTTTTATTGTATTTCTTTTGTTTTGTTTTTTTTTCTTTTCGTTTATAGTGACCTCCTGTCATTCGCCGATCGGATGTTGGAGTGCACTCTAATAATAATAATAATTTTATTATAATAATAATTATTATTATTATCATTTTCTGTAGCAATCTCTCAATAATCCAAAAATCACCCCCTTCTTAATTCATAAGGGATAGTATCAATAACTTTATTATGTAATTACTAACTATATTAACCGCCGAGCTGATAACCTTAGTGATGTTCATATGGCTTGTTAATAAAAAAAAAAATTGTAACATAAGTTGGGTACTTGAAAAATTTTGTTGTAAGTTGAATTTCCTTTTTTGACATGTTTCATGTCTTTTCTCTCGCCGGACCCCGATTTTGAAACTCGCGAGTACACCCCCCCCCCCCCCCCCCCGTCAAGAGAGACCGTGCGTCCGTGCAAATCTCTACCTCGTGGGTGATTCAGAAATTTGTGCGAGTACACCCAGCGTGCGTCCGTGTACATCTCTATCACGCAGTTGGACAATTTTAAAATTTTTCAAGATTTTCAATATTGCTTTTCGTACAAGCATTTGTGCGGCTTAAAATTGCGTAATGAATAATAAAGACATGAAACATGATCTTCATTCATTTGGCTACGCCAGAAAATTTTTTGCATTATTATAACTCGAAGGTTGCAGGTTTTTAAGTTTTTTTATTGTAGTGTTTTCCTTTCGCACAAGTCTGTCGAGAATAAATCGACGAAAAAATTAAAGCGTATAGGTAGAGTTCTCACTTCTCCCCTCCTTTTTTTCCAGAAAAAGAAGAAAAAAAAAATGGGAAACAGAAACGAAATGCTACGACTTCCAAGTAGGGATGAATATTATAGCGATCGTAGCGCGCTCTGAAACACGGACGTCATCCAATCGCTACCAACGTTGGAATCATCTACCAATCATACATGCTGTGTTTCGAGGTTTCGACCGTGGTTCGAGATCATGGGACCGTGACAGGATCCTCCCTTCCGGATGCGCGATTGCGCGTCACGCCGGCGACAGTGTTCACTGGTTTTCACAAGACAATCATGAGACGTGTTTTTAGACTAGGTACTTTCAGTTCATAGTATTGTATGGTGCACGTTTGTTGTTTCCCCCTCCGCGTTGTATGCGTCTCGCGTAAACTCGAGTTATCGTGATTCTGTCTCTGCGATTGTACGTGTCTTGCGATTGTACGTGTCTTGCAGTACGTGTCTTGCGTGTGAAAAATCTGGAAAAATCGAATTGCCTAAAAAATACACTATTTCTTTATTTTTTTTTGTTTTGTTTTGTCTTTATTTTTCCCTTTCTTTCTTCTATCTTGTTTGTTTTGCCCCATTTTTTTTTCTTTTTCCTTGCAGAGTGTCACAAAGCGAGTATTAGGCTGCTTTACTACTCGCAGACAAGGTTGCAAGTTATGGTTTTATAATACTATTTTTATTATAGTTGATGGAAAGCTATTCCTTCTGCATGTAGTTTCGAAGCAGAAAGTCAGTCATTTATTATCAGTCGAAACGCTGTCATGAAATATCTGTGAGCGGGCGGAAAAAAATTTTTCAACCCGCTGCTGCTGGTCTTAGGGCTTCTTCTCCTCGTTCTTTGATTTGCCTGCTATTACCATCACCGCCGCCATATCGCTGTTCGTTCCTTGTTCTTTGATTCGCCTTCTGCTGCCATCACTGTCGCCACATCGCTGTCCGTTTCTCGCAGTTGACTGCCGGCGCTGGGATTCGAACCCACGTCTTCTGCACATCTTGATCGCTGAGTGCGCCTCTGACCGCTCGGCCACCGTCGCTTGACGAAGAATCGACCGTTTTTGTCGTACTCATAGATCTGCGTATTAACATATCCCGCCAATTTCATCCAGAATAGAATGAGATACGAGCGTCAGTGTCCATAATATTTCGAGTAATTCAATGTACCTAATGAATTCGTTTACGAACAATAACGTCACGGAGAATAACGAATTCTCTCTAACAGACGAGGATATTCTAGATGGAATTCCACCAGAAATCCTCGCTTTGGCCGATTCTGTCAAAGGTGATTTGTTACCAAAAAAATCGCGCCCCCGATATGAAAACGCGTTCAAAAGTTTTCTGTTATGGAAAAAGATGAAACGAGTGCCCGAACATGCGTGGGGCGAAGAAATACTTTTGGCGTATTTCAAAGAGTTGTTTACAGTAAAGAAATACGCTCCTTCAACACTGTGGTCCGTTTACAGCATGCTGCGCAAAACTATTTACGTCCAATATAGAATGGACATCTCTCAATATCTGCGATTAATTTCTTACGTTTCGGAGAAAAATAAAGGTTATATCTCAAGAAGAAATCGGCTGTATTTACAGCGAATAACATCACCAAGTTTTTAGAAGACGCGCCCGATAAGAACTATCTTGCTCATAAGGTTTGAAAATATGTTGAGATATTTATTTTATAGTTTTCAACAGTGCAAATGCCTGACTACAAACTCTATCAATTTCTCTATGATTTCTTGTGCAGGTTGCCGTAATCATTGGTATTTATGGTTGCACCAGAACTGCCGAATTAAAAGCTATACATCTGGAACATATTCAGAAACACGGCGATGTTCTTTGTATAAGAATTCTTCCTGGGAAAACGGAGAAAGGTCGATCATGTATCATAGACGACAAAAATTTTATAAATTTGATCTCCCGCTATCAGAACTTGCGATCGCCAGAAATGAAATCAACGCAGTTTTTTGTTACTTATCGTAACGGAACGTGTCCTGCCCAAGTCATGGGAAAAAACAGATTAGCTTTAATACCGAGAGAAATCGCTGAATTCCTAGGACTATAGAAAAACCCGAAACATATACCGGTAATTCACAAGTTTTTGATCTAATTATTGAAGTTGCAATCATCCCCAATTTCCTTAGCTTGAACTTGTTTTATGAATCATGATTTCTTTTCTGTAGGTCATGCATTTAGGCAAACATCTGCGACACTCGCTGTTGATGCAGGAGCAACTGAGCTTGATTTACAGCGAATTGGCGGTTGGGAATCTCCGAGTGTCGCGAAAGAATACGTCGAAGAATCGTTGTTTTACAGGAATAAAACTGCAAAAATTCTTTCGGATCATTTGTCTTCGGTAGGATCCACAAGCAAATCAACTCTAACGTTCCTCGATTCTTTTGCAAAATCCATTGCGTCACTTGCATCAAATAAAACTTTTCAATCTATCGCCAAACCCGCTTCCGTTGATAATGATCCCTGTACATCGTCGAGCCTATCTTCTGTTCCAATGTCTGCCACTGAGTCAAATCTTATTTCGAAAACACCTATCTCGATGAATCAAATACCGCGACGTATGAGTGTTTCAACGTCTTCAAATGCCCATACTTTTCAACCATTCGAAACAGCAGAAAATAATGCCGAGCTTTTTGCTGAATCAAATACTTTTCCAACCGAAGAACAAAAAGACGACCGTTCATTCGAAACCTGTAGTACGTCATTGAACCTAGTAAAATCATCAACTTTGGCGTCCTCTTCATCGAATATATTACCATTTTCCTCGGCATATTTCGATGATGACTATATTATTGAAGAAGAAATTGAAGTTCCAGCAAACAAACTAACGCCTACGTACATACATTCCATAATTGCAACGTAACGATTGTGCATAAATGAAATGCTTAATCTGTTCAGACATCAGTTAAAGTCGAGATCTTTTAATTTTCCATTTTATCTAGGTACCTGCGAGTATTCTATGATTTTAAAAGTATGATTTTTTTTTTTTTTTTTCATTAAGACTTGAATTCGGTTTCCCAATGGAGGATTGAAAAAAAAGTATACCATTTTCAGTTATTATTAGCTCGTAAGGTTCTTATTCGAATGTGATTTCTTTATAACTTTTGAAATTTGGTTTCTCAATCAAAGAATAAAGGAGAAGACAGTTTTCAGTTCCTATTAGCTTTTAAGGTCATTATCAGAATGTGATTTTTTTGTGATTTTTGAAATTTGGTTTCTCAATCGAAGAATAAAAAAGAAGACAGTTTTCAGTTACCGTAACATGGGGTGACTATGAACACTGGGGCGACTATGAACAGTTTCACATTTTTTTAGATTGTTTGTGCTCACGGGTCATGTTGGAGTGACGTAACATGTTCACATGATACCTCGTTAGAAAGAGGAAAGTTAGACGAATCTATCGGTATAGGGTTTGTTTATGTTCTATGTAACTGAGAGATCATGCAACGAATTGATTATTGTTATCACGTTGTTATCGTTTACGTTGGAAATTAAAGGAACCTATGAATGTATTTCATCATTTATGACATTTATTGCCTGAAACGTTTAACGAAATGATTTAGAATTTATTCCTGAGTTGATTACACTTTTGATTTTCCAAATTGTGCAAGTAGATCGAAAGTTATGGTCAATTTAGTCCGCGAAAAACGAGTAAAAAATCAATTTCGTATCAGCTATCGCTACGTTATGGCGTCAAGGTACGAATCGACACCGGCGTTGATAGCCGTAGAAATAGTGTTCATAGTCACCCCATTTTGCTACTACTCGAATTTCCTTCTTCAAAAAATTCTAAAAAATTGAATTTTCAACCGATTTGGATAATTTTTTTTCCATCGTGTAGCTAAACGTAATACCGTTTTTTTGTCATAGAGGTAAAGAGGTGCTAAACTCAAATTTGAATGTGATACAGTCAAAAAACTCAAAAAACTGTTCATAGTCACCCCATTTTACGGTACTATTAGCTTTTAAGGTCATTATCAGAAAGTGATTTCTTTGTGATTTTTACGTTATATTTTAATCGAATATTAGGTAGGTAATTTATCTATAATTTATTTCAGTTTTAATTGTGATTTTCGTGTGTCATTGTTGTTCATGAAAATAATTTCTTTTGAAGTGCAATATTTTCATTTCAATCAAACAATTAAGAGGAGGTGATTCTCAGTCAACTTATATGACTTACCGGCAATAATTAAATTTCGAAGTTACAGTAAAATTTTGATAAATTCAATTCACTCATCATCTTTTTTTAGGATAAAAACCAGACACGGAAACATACGTTGTCTTCAAACATTGAAATTCTTGTCTTCAAACATTGAAATTCGAACAAAAAAATTGTACCTAACTAGTACATGTACCTCCTTTACATAGAAATTCCTCAATAACGTATTGAAATACGAACAAAAAATTGTTGAATTCTTTGAAATGGAAGAGAAAATAATTCATTTTGAAGATGAACACAGGTAATTAAGAGCCTTCGAAAAATCCCACAACGCGTTCCCATCTCTATTCAAGTGATCCGTTTCTACTTCAAGCAGGTGAAGCGTTTTTATACAAGAATCCAACAATCGTAAGCACAGTGTAGACCCGACAAATTGTACTATCTATTCTATATTATTAAAAATTTCGATGAAAAATACAAATATGACGGCTGAGAATGTCAACCTACAAAACAAACACTGCATACACAGTAACATTCTAGCATAATCTCGTACAAATATGACAATCGGTAGTTTTTACGGGAGAATATTTTGTTGAAATTGTAATAGTGTGGTAACACTGGTGCGATAATTTCTAGCTATTTTTATTGTGGTAGATTATTGATGAGACTAACCACGTTTATGAGCTTTTCGATGTAGGTACATCGTAGTTAGGAGAAATTGTCTCTATTAGTTTATGAGTTTGTCTCTTCACGCGTGAATAAAATATCAGAAAATGTAGAGATTGTAGTCGTTATTTCATCATGATAGCAAATCGTGGTTCGATTAATGGATATCTGGTCTGTCACGGTCAAATATGGTAAACGCGAAAATCTATATTCAAGTCGGCACGTTGTACTCGTAAGGATTCCTTTGTCTCTAAAATCACGGCAATGGCAGACGTAGATAAAGAAACGATCATTCCCAAGTTTACGGTCGGAAAAGTCAAGTATGACAATTGGCGATTTCAATTTATGTTATTATTGGAGTACAAAAAATGTAAAATAGGTAGCTGTGGAGCAGGAAGTGAAACCAAACGGCATCGAAGATAAAACGTGGGAAACTGCCGTGACCAAGGCTAAGTATCTTATATCTATGGCACTCAGCAATTGCGACGATATTTGTAAGTGCAATTCTCCAAAACAAATGATGGATAAATTGGATAGTATCTATGCCAAAAAATCGGATGCGAAAATTGTGTTACTCGAAAGACGAATGGGAAACTTGAAATACGATGAGAACGAGAACATCAGTGAGTTCTTTGAGAAGTTTAATAGAATAGTTCTTGAATTGACGTGTGCAGGTGCGGAAATCGATGATAAACGAGAAATGTATTATCTGCTCGGAACATTACCTGACTCGATGCAGAATATAATAGATTCGATAGACATGATGCCGGAAGAGTCAAAAACTGCTGATTATGTTCGTGAAAAGTTACTGCTCAGAGAAGAGCAAAAGCGAAAAGTAGAAAAGGAGAAGCCAAGTAATAATGATATGTTGAATGCCTTAGTCTCCACTAGTATTGTTTGTTTTGCTTGTAATAAGCCAGGACATGTGCGCCGGGAATGCCCGGAGTCAAACGCGAACAGAGGACGAGGTCGCGGACGTAATTTTAGAGGAAATCGAGGAAACCATCGCGGAAATTTCAACTCAAACTGGTCGCATGGTAATAGAGGAAATACGCGCGGTCGAGGTAACTGGCGAAACAATCGAGGATATTTTGGTCAAAGAAATCAGCAGAACATGGACAGAAACAACTATCAAGGATCGTCATCGAACAGTAACATTGATACTTTTCATGTGAATGTAAATAATTGTAAACTTGAAGATCAATGTAATACGTTAGAAAGTGAAATCGAATGGCTGTTAGACAGCGGTGATACTGATCACATAATTGTTGATGATAAATATTTTTATGAATCCGTTAATTTGAAAGGCTCAGTAGAAGTAAACCTAGGTAACAATGCTGTCTTGCAGGCCACAAAAGTGGGAAAAATAATGTGTAAATTTTATTGCAATGGGCGTGAACACATGGTTAACGTAAAGAATGTTTTTTATGTTCCGAATTAGGTACAATAAAAACTTACTGAGTATCTCAGCTATCACTTCGGCTGGTATGTTTGTAAACTTTGCCGGAGATTTTGTCGGAAGTTTTCAATATTAAAAATGAGCTACTTTTTCGTACAAAAAAGATTAATCGTTTATATCCCATCAAATGTAAAGTGATCAAAAATGATCCAGTCATTTCAACAAACTTTGTTAAGAGTAATTTATCAAAAAAAGAGTATTATCACAGAGTACTGGGTCATGTTAATTTTCGGGACCTTAATTTAATGTGCAAACATGGTTATTTGGACGATTTGCCCAAAAATTTAGAAAACGAATTTATGCAGTGCGAAATTTGTATTGAATCGAAACTTTCGAGATTACCTTTTAAAAGTGAACGTAGACGTGCAACCTGTCCAGGACAAATTGTTCATACTGATGTAAAATTTATGGATTGTGAAAGTTATAAGCGCGAAAAATATTTTGTCTCATTCATTGACGACTACTCTAGAGTTGCTAAAGTTTATTGTATCAAAAATAAGTCTGATGTATTTGAAAAATTCCAGGAATATTATAACCTAGTTAAAAATCTTGTAAACTGCCCGTTACAGGAATTGCGTTGCGATAATGGTTTAGAATATTTAAATGAAAGTTTCTATCAAGCTGCAAAAAGTCAAGGATTTCGAATTGTGACATGTCCAGCTTATGACCATGAGTTATGTGGTGTTGCAGAACGTTACAACAGAACTGTTATGGATCGAGTTCGATGTCTACGAAAGGAATCAAAATTGGAAAGAAAATATTGGCCAGAACTGGTGGATACTGCTTGCTATATTGGAAATCGTTTATTAAACCGTTCAACCCGAGAATGGAAAACACCGTTTGAAATATTTATGGGTCGAAAACCAAGCGCTAAAAATTTGAGAATGTACCTATGGGTCAAATGTGTTTGTAAGAATATGAAAAGAGAACAACTCAAGATGATAAATCGGTCAAAGGAAAGTTGGTTGGATATTCAGAAGTTGGATACAAAGTTCTTATCAATGGAAATGTCAAGGTTTATCGAAATGTTCAGTTCATAGAACCTGATTCTGGTCATGTCATCACGCAAATAGATGAAGATGAAGAGAAAATAGAAACTGATCGTGACGAAAGTTATAATGAAAACTTGGAAGATGAAGAGGAAACAAAACTCAAACGATCGAAACGAGTTACTACTAAGCCAAGATGGCATGATGATTACGTTCTGTATGCCAATTTTGCAAAAATTGGAACCCCAGAAAATTACGAAGAAGCTGTTGAATGCAATGATGGTGAAAGTTGGCGTAAGGCAATGAAGAAAGAGTTTGATTCATTAAACGAAGCAGGTACATGGACTCTAGTTGATCGGCCAAGAGATAAAGAAGTTCTGAGTACCAAGTGGGTTTATCGAAAGAAAGAAAACGCATACAAGGCTCGTT
The DNA here is from genome assembly GCA_035079385.1 of Aspidiotus rigidus. Lineage (NCBI taxonomy): Eukaryota > Metazoa > Arthropoda > Insecta > Hemiptera > Diaspididae > Aspidiotus > Aspidiotus rigidus. The sequence goes on from JAVHKY010000001.1 coordinate 13,154,857, forward strand.
TATGTGTAAGGGGATTTGAACAAAGTGATATAATCGATGATGTTTATGCCCCAGTAGCAAAAATGGTAACTCTTAAGACATTGTTAGCTGTTAGTTGTAAAGCTAAGTATTTTATTCATCAGATGGACGTGCATACTGCATTTTTAAACAGTTATGTAAAGTCGGAAGTGTATGTTGAACAGCCTAGAGGCTGTGTTAAAGAGAAAAACAAAGTCTACAGATTAAAACGTTCTTTATATGGTTTGAAGGAAAGTCCTAGAAATTGGTTTCAATGTTTTAGTGATTTTATTGTTAGTCTAGGCTTTGAACGTAGCAAGTATGATTTATGTTTATACACTAACGTAAAAAGAAAACTATTTTGCTTAATTTTTGTTGATGACATTATCATCAGTGGTGCAAAGGAGTCTGATATTAATGAGATTAAAAGTAAATTCCATAGGAGGTTTAAAATGACAGACTTGGGTAGAGTAAAATCCTATTTAGGCAAGACAATATCGTACAATCAAAAGAATAATGTAATGGCCTTAAGCCAAAAACAATATATTGAAAATTTAGCCTTGAAATATAAGGTAACAAATTGTAATGTAAAGTACACACCGATGGAAATGAATTTGAAGATGATCAAAGGCGAATCTAATGAAAGTTGTAACTACAGAAATTTAATCGGTGCATTGCTATATATAAGTCAGAACACACGACCAGATGTGTCCTACTCAGTAAATTACCTAAGCAGATTTCAAAACTGCAGTACTTCAACGCATTTTCGTACTGCTTTATGTATCTTGATATATTTGTATCATTCGAGAAATTATTGTCTGTACTACAAATGTCATGTAAAAAACGTTCTAGAAGCTTATGTGGATTCGGATTGGGCCGGAGATGTCGACTGTAAATCGACAACAGGCTTCATTATAAGAATATATGGTAACGCTGTTATGTGGAAGTCGGTGAAGCAGAAGTCTGTAACAAGAGCGTCAACGCATGCCGAATATTGTGCCCTAGCAACCGTAGCTGAAGAAGTTATGTTTTTGAAAGGCATCCTTCAAGATTTGGGACTCTCTAAAGAAGAAAATGAACGTTGAAATCTACGAAGATAATTCCGGTGCTATAGCTTTAGCCAAAAATGGGAACTTCATCAAAAGGTCGAAAAACGTTGATGTTGCGCTACACTTTGTACACGATTTAGTTATGGTAAATGAATTGTCCGTTGTAAAAATTGATACCAAGGAAAATATTGCAGATATTTTTACCAAATCGTTAGGACGAAATATGTTTGAAAAGCATCGCAGCTCCTTAATGATACTTTAATTTCTCTTGTTTGTTGGTTTAACCTTTTGTAAATGTTTTGTCTTTCTTTTTTATTTGTATCTTTATTTTTCTTTTCTGGATTATCGCAAAGGGGGGTGTTGAAATTGTAATAGTGTGGTAACACTGGTGCGATAATTTCTAGCTATTTTTATTGTGGTAGATTATTGATGAGACTAACCACGTTTATGAGCTTTTCGATGTACATCGTAGTTAGGAGAAATTGTCTCTATTAGTTTATGAGTTTGTCTCTTCACGCGTGAATAAAATATCAGAAAATGTAGAGATTGTAGTCGTTATTTCATCATATTTATTTCAAATTTCGTGATGATTACTTTCCATCAACTATAAAAAAAAGTATAGTACGCATCAGTGTGAGAACGCAAACGCGATCATTCTCGTGCAATTACTCCCCTCGCTAGCGCTCGTGTCGCAACATTGCACTCGAATGAAATCGCTTGCCTTCTCACACTGATACGTAATATACTATTGAGTAGTATGGCAGCGAACAATTTTAGACAAACAATTTTACTCATGGATGACTTCACTTGTATTGAGTTGTGATTTACTGATATTTCCATAATTCAAGAAGAGATTGTTTGTTGGAAAAATTGAACTAAAACTGAGGTGAAAAATATCAGAAATATGTCAACAAATTAATTACACAATATTTGGAAATTATTGATTCATTTATTCAGAATGGAGTGGCGGGAATAGTACATATAAGAGAAGTGGCGTTTGAAGGGACACATCAGGGACCTTAGAGTTACCAGAATACTAGGCCTAGTATAATGAAATTTAGTATAATAATAATAATAACACTCTATTTTGCTCTGGTAAGATCAAATCTAGAATGTGGTGCATTAGTTTGGAATCCTCACTCGAGTAATCGTATTGACAAAATAGAAACAATACAGAAAAGATTCCTGAAATACCTTTACTATAAGACTTTTGAATACTATCCGACTGACATAGGATACAATGAATCACTGAAAGGATTTCAGTTGGTCTCTTTAGATGATAGAAGGATGATAGGCTCGATTGTATTTCTCTATGATATTCTTCATGGTAGGATACATGAGACGGCAAGGTGAAAAATTCATAGTGGCTGGCGATTTTAATGCCAAGTCAGCAGAGTGGCGATCAGGCCGTACTGACATCTGTGGGTATGCCTTGGGGGAGTGGATTGCCTACAACCGACTGGAAACGGTCAACGTGGGCAACACTCCTAACCGAGTGCATCAGGGATACGGATCCATCATTGATGTCACCTTTGCTTCAGAGAGCCTAGCCCGAAGAATAGATGGCTGGGCGGTACTGGACAAGGAGCTTTCTGGGAGCGACCACCGGTTTATCAACTTCTCCATCCGCCGGGAAGTTGAGGTCGCTGCTCCACAAAAGCTGGTAAGAAAATGGGCCGTTAGGAAGCTGAATAGCGACCGTTTGAAGGCTAGCTATCTTGCTCTCATATGGGATCAAGAAGAAGAAAAGAAGGTAATGCGGAGGTGGCAGCAGAGAGGATGATCAAGACTGTTACCAAAGCTTGCGATGTAGCCATGCCCAGGCAAGGTCCACCAAAGAAGAGGAGAGCAGTTTCTGGTGCACCAACAAGATTTCCGAATTGAGAAAAGAGTGCAACCGTCAGCGCCGGATATACCAGCGTAGTACTGGCCGCGAAGGGACGCGGGCGGTTGCACCCGAATACCAGCTGGCTCGCAAAAAGCTGAAGAAGTGCTGCATGACAAGAGCTATGTAAGATGGCAGATGACGACCCGTTTGGGAAGCCTTATAAGTTAGTGCTGGAGAAGCTAAAAGGCCTCTCAGCAATGAGCCGAATGGAGCCGGATGTTGTGGGTCAAATCATTGATGGTTTGTTCCCACAGCAGCCACCACCAATGGTAACGCTACCAATAGTAGAAGAGGATGGTATATCCCTCCTAGGCACCGAGGAGGTTGATGCAGCAGTCAATAGACTGCGGGGTAAGTATTGGAAGGCTACAGGCCCGGATGAGATTTCAAATACAGTCTAGAACGCCATACATTCAGTTGACCCAGCACTGCTTGTTGATACATTCAATGCGGCAATTGTTGAGGGACTGTTCCCTGTGCGATGGAAGAAAGCCAGGCTAGCGTTGATCGATAAGAAGGATAAACCACCTGGTCTACCATCCTCTTACCGTCCACTTTGTCTGCTAGACAATGTTGGGAAACTTCTAGAAAGAGTGATAGCCAATCGTTTGGAGAGCTATCTGAAGGAAAGAGACATAATCTCTGATAGCCAGTACGGTTTTCAAACTGGACGCTGCACATCAGATGCTGGGATCCGGCTGAAGAGGATAGCCGCGTCAGTCATTGCTCTGCGTCAGTTTTGCGCAGCCGTCAGCCTCGACATAAGAAATGCGTTCAATTCAATTCCATGGACGATTATATTGGAAGCTCTTGTGAACGCCCGCATACCTGCTCAGGATGATCAGCAGCTATCTTAGCTGCCGTGAAATCCAAGCAGAGACGTCTGCGGGTACAGTAAAGCGCCCTGTTACTTGTGGGGTGCCGCAGGGGTCGGTCCTTGGGCCGCTCTTGTGGTGCGTCGCATTTAACGGAATCTTTAAGGTGAAGTTGCCACCGGGGGTTAAGCTTATCTGCTATGCGGATGACACCCTGGTAGTATGCACCGCCGAAACAACTGTAGCGGTGGAGAGCAGGGTAAACCGGGCCCTATAGGATGTGACGCGTTGGATCGAGTCGGCTGGACTTGAACTAGCAGTAAGTAAGATGGAGGCCATTTTGTTCACAACCTGTCGGAAGTTCAAGCCACCCACCTTTCGCCTGCAAGGTGTGGAAATTGAAATCAAGAAGCAAATGGAATACCTGGGCATCTGGTTTGACTCAACGCTGAGCTTCAGGCACCATTTCCTGATGGCAGCGGAAAAGGCGGGCCAGGTTGTTGAATACCTAAGCCGCCTGATGAGGAACCTAGGAGGACCGAGAGAAGCAAGGAGAAGGATCATGATGAGCACCGCCTTGTCGATCCTCCTATACGGTACGCCAGTATGGACCGACTGCATGAAGATACCATACAGAAGAAGAGAGATGGTAGAGATCCAAAAAAGAGCTGCGCTAAGGTGTGTTAGTGCCTACCGCACTGTCTCAACGGAGGCTCTTTGTGTATTAGCACGTTCACCACTAATAGAGCTCCTTGCTGAGGAGAGAGCAGTGGTGTTCGAAGCAAAGAAGAGAATGACGGCCAACCAAGAAGCTTTACGGGTCAAGCAGAAGGCCAGGCGCTCCTTGCTTGTAAAGTGGAAAGCAAGAATTGCCCAGAGTGATCTGGGTACATGGACAATCCGTGTGCTAATACGCGACCTTGACGAGTGGATGAACCGACACCATGGTCAGCTGAACTTTCACATGACGCAGGTGTTAAGCGGCCATGGCTGCTTCAACAAGTACCTTCACGAGGACTTAAGGAAAGTTGAGCAGGCAACGTGTTCGCACTGTAACCAAGGGCGGGATGATGGACCACAACACACTTTATTTGAGTGTGAGGCGTGGAGGCGTGAGCGGGACGTGCTTAGTCGGTCTCTTCAAGAGATTGGGGTAGATGAAGCGCTCGACCCGAGTAGCCTGGTACCCACCATGCTTGGTTCCGAAGAAGCATGGGACCAGGTGTCTGCATTTGGGGCCACCATCATAAAAAGGAAGATGGACCAGGAATGGAATAGGCAAATGCAGAACCACGCTATGGCCTACTCAACTCCTGTGTACCATCAACATCCAGATCTGCAAGAAGAAGAGGAAGAAGGATACCATCCAGGTTGTTAGGGCCTTTATAGTTGTTGAAAGAATCTCGCGTTTATATGGTTGCTCGGCGTCCTCTATTCCGGTGAACTTACCACGGTACGTTCACTGTTTATACAAATATGTCTAATGAGCACCATACAGTGAGATTCACGCAACAGCGACTTACCACGCCTGATGTGATAGTGTCGTTTTTGTGATGTGAGTGTTTTCTAGTGCTGTTCTTTTTGTGCGTGCCGGGGGGGCATCGCGGCTTGGCGGTTGCCAAAGCAACTTGGCAGTTGCCGAGTAGAAGAGGGGGTTCGCTTAGGAGATTCCTCCTTCACTGAAGTTATACCCGAAAGGGTCGATTCCGGTGTTGGAGGAAACAACATTAAATGCATACGCAACCCGCACCTACTTCACTATGGAGGACGGGCGGTGTTTTGCAAAAGCACCACAAACGCGGTAGGATACATGAACCATATCTCCTAGCAAAAATATCCTTGAACGTGCTGAGAGCTAATAGTCGCTCCAGATTCGTCTTTTGTCCAATGAATGTGCGAATATATGCTCTGGAATACAGCGTGCGTAATAGAGCAATAAGCATTTGGAACTCTCCGAAGGAAAAGAACTCCAACCTGGACATTTTCATTTGGGACGGGAGGAACTGAAGAGAGGTCTTTAGAGTATGCTAGGGTAGAGCTTGGGTGGTGGTGGCGATGACTTTTTTTTTCTTCTTTTTGAGCATTTGTTCTTAGATTTATTATCATTGTTCTGTGTTGCCTTTTTTTTTTTTCTTTCTTTTCAATAGGGTGCCGCAAGTAATTGGATAACAAGTCTGTTTGCAGCACCCTCTGAAATATGCAGCCAATAAATAAATGAATAAATAAGTGCTAGTCAGTATATCAGGCTAGTGTCTAATATAATGAGGGTAGCACACTGAATGATGGAGGAGAAACCCAATCACTGATGAGGTCTTATCACAGTTTTTTTTGAAAGTTTTTAGGACAATTTTCCAAGAGTACTCCTAATCTTGAGTGCATGTTCAATTAGGTTTTAAACACTTTTGTGGGCTAAAAAGTTGTCCTGAAAAATTACTGGAACTCTTCAAGGAAGTTCGTCTCTTCTAGCTAAGCTCCATCTGCGCGCATATTCACCAGTTAAGTAGGGTTGGCTTGGAGTTCACCCAAAATTGATTGTCTACTGTGTTAAATTTTGCAAAGGCAGACTTTTCCACCAAGTTAGATAAGACGAATGCAGTCAAAAGACACTTCACAAAGATGTATCAAACAAATAACGTTTGGATTGGCTCTAAAACACCATCTATCTCATCATTTGGCTAGTGCATGTGCAAAAACCTAGAAACAGGTCACAGAAAGGATGCATACCAAACTCGTTCAGTATTTTTCATTTTCCTCTTCTACAATAGTTTTAGAAAATACGATGAGAACGGATGTATACGATATTCCTAAATGAATAAATAAAATAATTTTTAAATACGACGTACATGACCAATATTAACAGTAATTAATGAGTCGAGAAGGATGACTTTTTTTACCTCCATGTATTCTCCCCGGTAGACTTCTAGTAAACTTTCTCCGACCTCGGTAGGAAACAAACAGTTGGTGGTAATTGTAGTAAGAATAATAAATTAGGCAATACAACAATAATAATAAAAAAAAAAAAATGATTTTTAATTATCGAGCTCCTGCGTACGAAGGATACAAATACGAGTGAGTTATCGTATATGCATACAAACAAGATGGGAGGCTGCGAAAATAAAGAAATCCAAAGACGATATACTCTTTTTCAGTAGTCACACTAAATTGTACAAGATGTATTATTCATTCCAGGTTCACAAAATACGATGTGATTTTCAATTCGATCTGGTATTTTATTACACAAAATAAACGGATATTTCCCTCGCTAATTTACATTAGTATTAATTCTCGATATTAGTTATTAGGTAGATGGTTGAAGAAACTGGTATAAGTATGGTATCCGTTTAAACGTTAATATTTTATCAGATTTTTCTCCGTACATAAACTATTCGTATTTGTACTAAATTACGAAACGAAAATAAATTAACGGTAGATCACCGCGCGCGTTTAAAATAAAGTGTAGGTTCTAATCTAGCGAACGAAAAAAATTCTCGTAAATTCGCCTTTTTTCTACGCGGCGGTCATTAGATGTTTATTGGGTTTCCACTGAGGTGGCTTTTAATGCAACACATCGAATATACCTTTACTTCTTCATTCTGTTATACGTTTTGCCGTAAGGCCAGCGTGCGGTATCGCAATATTTGAATGGTCTACCCAGATAAGCTTCTGTACGACTTTAGCGAGCATTCGCGCGAAGAAGTTTTTCTCTATTAGCAGATTATTCGCGTAAATTTTCATTCCAAGTCGTTTTCGACTCACACTATCTGCTGCACATACTATATAGGAGTAATCTTCGAAATGGCTTTTTCCTCGATGATGAAACTTTCGAGACCGCGCGGCTCTTCTTTCACCCGGTCGCGTACTTATACTCGCGCTTTATCTCATTTCCATACGTGCGACGTTTCGCCAGAAACCAGAAACAATCTCGCATAATGCGACTTTTATATCGCGATCCGCGAAACGGCACAGCAATCGACGCTAAACGCGCGAGAGGAAGGTGATTAGCTAACGGCAATCGGTCAGGAGAAAAGTCAAAAGTCGTAATTTAAAAATTCTCGGGCGTCTCGAACTCGATACCGAAACGTTCGCGGTGAAAATATATCATAAATTATATTGCGGATTGACAAATGTTTTATAATTGAATTCCTATATTTAATACAGAGTCCGCGGCCGATTATTACTCGCGCATTGTTAATTTTATTAGCACGTGATGCATTTTAATTACATTATAATACTCAAGACACTGCACTGGTATTATAACTTATATTCTCGTGCGATAGCAAATTTTTTTCATGTTTGTAGTCCGCCGATATCTATAAACGGAAAGAAGACGAAGAAGGAGGAGAAAATAAGAGTCTCTTACTCGGACTGACTCACCGGTTATTTATTAGCACAATGCCGAATAAAATGTGCATCGTTAGATTCTCTCTGTTCATATAGGTCTCTTTCACTTCCTCCTTCATCCGTCATACATAATCTGGGTAATTTTTTATTTTATTTTTTTTCCCTCATTTCAGAAAAGTATTATTTCTCAGGATGTCACGTTGTACATCGTAGAGATGTATGCAATATTACTTGTCTCTTTTCTCTCTCTTTTACGTAATGAGCAGCGTAATAGTTTTGCTGCCACCCAGGAACTACTTGTATATGTCACATTTCTTCGGCGAGACCCACGTGCCTCTTACCGATTCAATTTCATATTATTCTATTCGGACGCCACCGTCGCACTTCACATATTTAATAGCAGTTGCGTCCTTTAGCTAGTTTTTTCTAATTATAATTTGACCGAGTTGATAGAAAAGTCGTGAAGAAAAACACTATTTAGGAGAGATAATTAGTACAGGCGATAACTGTGCAAAATGAGTAAAAATAGAAACGTTTTGGGAGCCAAAAGCGAATTATGATGAAAAATATCCGGCTAGGGGTCCGAAACAACATCGATGGAAAGAGGAAAAATCTAGTAGCTGACCTGACTTCAGTAGACCAAGTACCAATGATAGAGTTCCGACATGAAGAAGCTCAAGTAATGGACGAAAAATCCAGTGTTTTGATCCGTCATTTAAAAAAAAAAAAAAAAAAAAAAACTGATTATAACCTTGTATAGTAACTAAATAGTCCAGGAGAATTAGATTCAAATTGGGTATAAAAACAACAAAAATCCGAGGAGGGGAACCTTGGCAAATACGTTGGGGACGAGTTGGCAAAAAGTATGGGAAAAATCAGGACCCCTCCAACGTACTGCTCCAGCTACTTCCAGTAACCTTGACAGACGTCTTGAAATATTTCTATTGTAGTCCACATTAATTTTCTGTGAGAAAGATATCCCCCATCTAATACAAAAATTCAGTCGTTTTCATTTGACGGAAGCTCTGTTTCCGGGTACAACACGTATAAAAAAAATTTTCTGGCGTAGCCAAATAAATGAAGATCATGGTTCATGTCTGTATATTTCATTAGTCAACTTGTATACTGTATATTAGGAATGAGGCCTAGTATACTAAGCTAGTATTCGCTCGTTCGCCCCCTTCTTCGTCTAGCATAAGTCTATTCAAAATAAGCTAGTATACTGTATATTAGGTCTGGGTTTCATAGCCCTTCTCGATGGGTCCGCTCACTCGCCTCCTTCTTTGTCCAGTATAAGTCTAGTTTAGAGCTAGTATATAAAGCTAGTCTAGTATGAAGCAAGCCCAGTATACAATGTCAAATAGTATAGCTCAGCTAGTATATTAGGCTAGTATAATGTACATTAGGGCTAGTATAATGAAGCCTAGTATACTAAGCTCGTACTAAGCTAGTATTGCACGCACGCGCACGCAAATTTCGAAATTAGGGTAGGGCTCAGAGAAAAAATCCTAAGTCCCAAGGTCATCTGCACGCACACACGCACGCGCACGCAAATTTCGAAATTCAGGCCAGAGCAAAGACATGAAACATGTCAATTAACTTCTTTGTTTTTTTTCAGCTTCACTGAAGAGAGATGTAGGAAAGGGAGCGAGTTTGTAACAGAAGTAATTTTGTAGATCTTTGTTAATTATTTTCATTAACGATATTCTTTGAAACCACAGAACCGGATTAATTGGGATTAAAACTTCCCCAATCCAAATTATGCTGAGTACCGTGGCCAATAACTTCACTCGGGGGCTTGAAAAAAACACTCACGCAGTCGCGTGAGTAGTACACGACTTTTCTTCCCACAATGCAAGAAACATTGAGAGTCACTCCCTCTCTTTAAATTAAATACCAATGACCTGTCAATCATGTCAAACATTTGTAGAATAAACAATAAAACTCAGTTTATAAATTCTATCACTACGATGTCACATCAACAGATAACAGAGTAAAGATACCTATAATCCAATAAGGAAACCTGAATTTTGTTATAATTTAGGCTAAGAGTCATCTAAAACCTACAAAACGTCTCCAGAAAAACCACTCCCCCTCCCCCTGTCCAAACTGCTACGAGGCTATAACAGTTGTTTCTAATAAAAAAGAGCTCTACAATCATTTTTTCCCATACCTTATTCTTAGCATATTATTAGTCTAGTATACTGTATATTAGGATGAGTGGTTCAATTCTTTATCACTTCCGATTTCTGGCATCTCTTAAAGCTATCTCGAGCTGCTATTCCTCTCGTGCACTCATAAATTGCCTTCACGCTATCATATCACCATTTTCTATGCACACTCCACCCCAAAATTCTTCATCTGGGAATCCAGCTACAACGAGATCCCGAAAAACTAAAAAAATCGATGTCGAAACGAAAGAAGCAACCAATCACCCAATAGTCAACCCCTCATTCCTTCCCTCACGCTTCAACCATTCCAAACGTATTAACAAAATACCTCACTTTTCTAGCTAGAAAATTCGGTAAAAATATATAGCACCCAAGCCCGGTTTACTCGTTAGTCTAATCTCAAATCTCACTCAAAAAGGCCAGTCCAAATTGAAAATAATCTTTCCATCTCTTTTGACACCTCAAATCAACTATGAACCACTATTAATTAGGTACCCATACATGAAAAAATGACAAATAAATCAATTATTAATTAAGAGTGAAATCACCCAGGTATAGTCTCGCATCAGCACACTTGATGAAGATTAAAAAATTTAATTGTACTTAATCATTCAAACTCAAGGTTTTCACTAAAATCAGTCGAATAACAAATTAAGAAAAATAAAACGTGAACCCACATTTTGGTCCTCATCCCAACGAAATTCAAGGCAATAGGAGGTCATTTTAGCTCAGCTGCGAATAGGCCACACTCGTCTTACTCATACTTATCTTCTCACTAATCTCGCTCCTCCATCATGCCCTCACTGTCTCCAAGAAAATTTATCAGTTGATCATTTTTTCTCATGCCCCGTCCTGCAACCCACTCAAACCTCCCTAAATATATCATCCAATATCAATGCAGCACTAAACAACAACTCCGAAACCATCGACTCAACCCTAACTTATTTACGCACCACTCAATTCTACAACTTCATATAATTCACCAACAAATTCCGTTCGATCGCCACTCAATTCCACCAATACGTACCTCATTTAACCTAATTCAAGTAATGTTCTAAAATAAGATTGTAACGCCGAGCAAATAACCCTCGTGCAGTTTATAATGCTCGTAAAATAATAATAAAAAAAAAAAAAACTATCGAGTATGACTAATAATAATGAAAAATAGCTAGAAAAATGAACAACTCGCCATTGCCACTATCCGTTCAAAAATAAATTTAACAAAACAAATAAAATTTGACAAAACAAAATTCAACGCTCTAGGGGCTGTGGGGAGCGAGATACAAGTGTACTAAATTTGAATGAAAAGGTTTCATCAGAAATAAAATCCAATGAACCCTTGGTAAAGAACGAACGAAGAATGAACCTGTCGAATGATGAAAGGTTCTTCACAAAACACGTACTGATAACGAAAGTGGTAAACGTATAGGAAAATCCGCTTCTCCTAACGTAAGCAGCTACTCGCAGCTATTCGTAAGAAGCTACTTGTAATAGTGAAAAATTTCCAACAAAAGTAAAAATTTCTCGAGAACTACTCATCCGATCCTCAAAAAAAATGCAGGTGCACATCTTCAAATATAATACTACAATATGGCCGAGTTACAAAAAAATCCATCGGGTAGTTTCGGAGGAGTTCCGCGGACAAAAAGGTACTCGAAATACTGCAAAATTTCACAACAAATTGAAAATTTCTCGAGAACTACTCATCCGATTTTCAAAAAAATTGCAGGTGCACATCTTCAGATATACTACTACAATATGGCCAAGTTACAAAAAAATCCATCGGGTAGTTTCAGAGGAGTTCCGCGGACAAAAAAATCTTATATATATATATAAGGAAACCTGAAATTTTTTTTTATGCTAGTTGTGATCTAGGACCCCTAAAACGTCGAGAAAGTTCATTACCCAATCCCCCTGTTGACCTTGCTACGGGTGTAATACCTCACTTTTCTAGTTAGAAAAGTCGGTAAAATGTGAATAAATTTTACCTAAAATTTCAGATAGATGGTTAATGTATGTTCCTATTTGACTAAAATTCTGATTTATTGAAAATTTTTTCCTATCATTAGTTCATTCCCTTTATTTTCCAACAGAAAAACTGTTGAAAGAGTTTATAGAAGCATATCCAGGGCGGGTTCAAATGGGCGCCGCCGTTCGGGCGCGGGGTTCATCTGGGCGCCGAAGGGTTTTTTGCTACCAAATATTTTCGCCTTCTCCTTATAATTATCATCATATACAATATTAATGACTTACAGATTTTTGAACTTCTAAAAATCTGGTGTCTCTAAGTTCTACCATGGAGAAAATGTATAATGCAGGTGTGTACAATGAATTTATGAATGAAGCTAGTTTTGAAGAATTAATTTTACGCACCCGGATGTCAACCTTTATCCCAATTTTTTGTATATCGTCAAAATGGCACGAACCCGAAGTGTGATTCATGTGCCATTCTGAAATCAAATTTTGGTGATCTCATTGAGTTTGAAGTCGGCAAATCTGCGAATAAAGCATTGATAAAGATTACCTTCAAGTAAACGAATCCGTTCCTTCAAGTTACGGCTATCCATAATAAACGTGAAACACGAATACTCCGACGTGGAGTAAAACATGCAAAACGCAGAAAAATAAAAGACGACAAGCGCTAAGTTCGTTAAGTTCCGGTTTTATTCCGATTGTAAGGTTACGACTAAGAAACTGGAAAATTATATGAGGAAGAAGTGGATCAGAACAGAGTTGCGAAGATGGTATGGTAAGTTTAATATTACGACTAGATTAAACCTTATGGTCCATTCGAGACTCTCCGGCATGCTTTCCCCCGCCCCCCTTCAGTTTGATTACTTTATGCGGGACGTCAATGAAAAGTGTCGGAAGTTTGAGGCGAAGTTGAAGGAGAGGAAAAATAAGAAGCTGTCCTCCCTAATGACGGTTAATGAGGATGTGGTCGAGGAGGGGGTGAGGGACGGTGTTGTCGTTCATAAATTCCATCCCCCCCTCATAAATAATAGTCAGGTAGTGTTCAATAGTGACGAAACATCCCTCCTTGAGAAAGGTTTGAAGTTCAGTATGCCTCCCCTCAAGAATGATGAAACCTTGTCGAATGTCGTTGCGGATCTTGCGGTTAAGATTGGTCCTGGTCTTAATACCCAGAAAGTCTGTGCCGAATTAGTCCGTAATAACCCCCTCCCTCGCATGAGTAATAAATTGGGAGGAGTGATTCAGGGTTTAAGGAGGAAGATGAAAGAGGGAGATTTGATCGTAACTAAGGCCGACAAGGGCAACGCTGTTGTAGTGATGGAGAGATTGGCCTATTCTTCTAAGGTCCATGAAGTCGTACAGCAGTGTGGTGCTAAAGAGAGTGAGGATTTCAGTTTTCCCAAGCACGTCAAAGAAGTTAGGAGTGTCATCAACAGGAGTGAGGCTGTTATCAAAACTCCTGCTTTGAAAAAAGCCCTCCTTGTTCCTAACCCCACCCCCCCCTCCTGCACGGGCTGCCCAAAGTGCATAAGAACAATACCCCGATGCGACCCGTTGTTTCTTTCGTCTCCTCTCCTACCTACCTCCTTGCCAAATTCCTTGACCGTTGGTTCAAAAATCGAATTGATTTTGAATCCCCTCATTCGGTCTTGAATTCGGCCTCTTTAACTGACGTCCTCAAGGATGTAAGTCTTCCCCCGGGAACGACCATCTGCTCGTTTGATGTTGTTGGTTTGTTCCCGAATATTCCTAAGGCTGCTCGTCAAAGCCAACATTCCTCATAATGAGCTTCACGAATTCTTCGATCTACTAAATACTTGCTGGTCCCCAAACTACAGTAAATTTGAAGGGAAATTTTTCGAGTTCCCTGACGAAGTAGGGATCCCCATTGGATCACCTTTAGGCTCTCTCATATCCGAAATTTTCATGTCTAAGTTTGAACTTGACCTCTTTTCCTCGAACCAGGTGTTACTTAATCATATTCATTATTGGCACAGGTACGTTGATGACGTTCTATGTACCTGGACTGGTCACCCAGATCTCCTTGGTGAGTTTCTGAAGTATCTCAATTCCTGGTACCCTTCCATCAAATTTACGTTGGAAATAGGGGTATTTTCCATTAACTTTTTGGATTTATCGATCTCTATAATAGACGGTATCCATAAGTTTGGAATTTACACGAAAGATACTACGACCGATGTTTTAGTCCACGGCGGTTCGTTCGGTCCTGTTGCTCACAAGATGGCTGCTTCTCATAGCCTAGTTCACCGACTGACTCGTATTCCTTTGAGTCAGTCTGCCTTCAAGAAAGAGTTAATCACAATAAAACACCTGGCCAGAGTGAATGGGGTCAATATCGATGTTCACGGGATATTTCGGAGGAAAGTTACGAGGAGCCTCCTGGATTCCACCACCTCCCTCCCCCGAGACACGATCCATGATCGCCGTTTGCGTTGGATCAGTCTCCCTTTCTTGAGGAAGTTCTCCCAGCAATTGGGTCGGGCTCTTCGCCTGTTTGGCTTCAGACCCGCGTTTTACAACCGTACCACAGTCAAGAGTTTGTGTGTGAGACTGAAGGACCCCATACCTGTCGATGAGGGAAGTGGTGTGTATAAGTTGGAGTGTGAGGATTGTGGAGGCCTTTATATTGGTGAGACCAGCCGCCAAATGAAAGTTAGATTAGCTGAGCACCTGAAGTCTTGGAAGAAGAGACACTTAGGGGAGTCAGCTTTCACCGATCACTTAATAAACAGTGGTCACAGCTTCCGCGAGGGATCCGAAAAGCTCCTCCATAAGGAGAATTCCTACCTTAAGCGTATCGCCCTCGAGAATATAGAGATAATTCGTTATCTCAACACTGACGGTATCACTGTACTCAATTCGTACATTCCGGAAGATGGCCTGATCGAGCTGGTTTATGACTCACACCGTGATTTCTCGTTTGGACGTTCTTAATACCTCGTTCTTCTCTTTTGTTCGTCAGTTGCTTTCATTTCAGGCTTGAAGATGGTTATTTAACCGAAAGGGCTCGTCTTTTATTTTTCTGCGGTTTGCATGTTTTACTCCACGTCGGAGTGTTCGTCTTTCACGTTTACTAAGTTGCGCACGGCGGTTCGTACGCCACGATGAAGAGGTAATAGGAACCTGTCGGCTCCGAAGGCTCCTGAACGCCTCGGGCGGAGGATCGGCGTTACGCGACATTATAAAGAAAAAGTCTCTTTCGGTGTATAACAATGTACGTTTATTTCGATAGTAATGTGACAACAAATGAGTGAAAGAGAAAGGGAGAAGAACGGTTGACTGGAATTAAAGACTGAAAAGAAGGCTGGAGAGTCATCGGCCGGTGCTACAAAGTTGAGGGGGAAGAGAAGACCAGTCCCGCGGTCACCGCGGAGGCTATTCAAGAGGAAGCACTGTTGTACCCGCGGACACCGCGGCGAGCAACAGGAGGAAGTTCGGAGAAGATGAGCAGTTCAGTCCCGCGGACACCGCGGAGCCTAACCAAGAAGATGTACTGTCCCGCGGACACCGCGGCGAGCAACAGAAGGGAGTTTGGAGATGTTAGTAGATCAGTCCCGCGGGCACCGCGGAGGCTAATCGAGAGGAAGCACTGTTGTACCCGCGGACACCGCGGCGAGCAACAGGAGGAGGTTCGGAGAAGTGAACAGATCAGTCCCGCGGACACCGCGGAGGCTAACGGAGAGGATACGCTGTTGTACCCGCGAACACCGCGGCGAGCAACGGGAGGAAGTTCGGAGAGAGATAGGAAAGCTAAATCCGCGGACACCGCGGAGAATAACCCGAAGGGATAGGAAAAGCGAAGAAGATAGCGATAGAAGCTGAGTAAGCCGAGTAAGAGTAGACTGTACCCGCGGGCACCGCGGCGAACAGTCCAAAGAGGTAAGAAGCTATGAAAAAAGGAAGAAGGCAAGGAGAGAAGCGAGAGAGCTAGCAAGAAAGCAGGAGAGTAAGCTGGGTGAAGCCGAAAGAGAAGTGACGAAAAGTGGCTCGCGGAGCCTATTTTATAGGGTGTTTTGGGCGCGATCTCGGCGCGATCACGTGAGGACGGTGGTAGGAGTATTTTCTACTTTTGGGGGTAGTTCGCGTAGAGTACGCGTTCGTTACGAACGAAGATGAAAGCAACATGAAAAGAACAGTTGACGCGCGAGAGAAAATACTTATTCGAAAAATATATTCGAATAATTATTTGAATTCGTGAGTACAACAACTATCCACAAGCTTATTATAATTATTGGAAAAGCTGTACAGAGTCACATTATCAATGAATTGAAGCAGTGTGGTAAATTCAGCCTCATGGTTGATAGTACCCAAGATGTTGCCGTTATGGACCAGTTGGCTGTCTGTGTTCGTTATGTAGAAACGGGAAGGAATGCAAGAGAACCTTTACTACACATGCTCAATATTCACGACGCGTCTGGGGATGGTTTATTTCGAGTAATCAAGGAACTATTTAAAAATTTGAATTGAGTATGTCGGACATAGTTGGTTGTTCTTTTGATGGAGCAGCCAACATGAACGGTGAATTTAATGGTTTGAAATCGAAACTTCCTGTTGCAATATACACACATTGCCAAGCCCACGTTCTAAATCTTGTGATGGGAGATACAGTTTCTTGTTGCCGTAAAGTAGAAAACCTATTTGGACTAGTTCAGCAGGGGGCAGTATTTCTAAGTCAATCATATAAGAGAATGGATCTATGAAAAAATCAAATGACTGCCACAATGAAAGGTCATGACAAATTGAGACGCTACAGTAAGATCGGTGAGACACGATGGTGGAGTAAGGATAAAGCATTATCATCAGTTTTCGAATTACCGGAAAAAGTACTTAATATTGATGAGACTTGTCATTTCATTGCTTTTTTGACTTTCCTGCGAAGTATAGCTGTTCACTCAAAATTTGATCCTAAGACTAAATTCCTTGCTCGTTCTCTGATTGATAATTGGATGAAATTTGATGTTATTTTTACCGCCATAATAATATTGGACTTATTCTCAGTCACCACTCCAGTCTCAAAATATTTGCAGTCTTTGACATTAGATTACCTGCAAGCTTGGAAAATGGTCAACACGATGTTAGAGCAAGTGAAATCAAAAAGAAATGAGCAGCATTTTCTCAAATTGTATGAAAATACAAAGTCATTTGTAAAAAAGTGCAATGATTTTTTTGCTAATGAAGCAGAGGAAGACACAGAACATGATGATGACGATGAAAATGGATCTCACCGTACTAATATATATGAAAAGGAAAACATTTTCATAGAGTTGGAAGAAGATTTTAGAGTAAAACGAATTCCAATTAGAAAAAAAAGAAACGACGAAAAATCAGGCGATAGTAGCAAGGAACCAAAGTTTGACGCCCGCTCTGATTTTCGGATCAATGTTTTCTACAACATTCTTGACAATGCTGAAGGAAGCATCAATGAAAGGTTCATTCCTAATAAGGAGTTGTACATGGATTGTGCTTGGTTGGATCCTGCAAAATTTCCCGACATATTTAAAATGGAAAGTATTGCAGAATTTCCGGTACAAATTTTTACAAAATTAGGCGAGCTGGCAGGCCTAAATAGAACGTTCCTATTGGAAGAATTGTTGCATTTTATAAGGCATTATAAAAATCTCACTGAAAGCTGGAGAAAGCTCCTTGAGACAAAAACACGACAGGAAAAAGTCATGGAGGAACGTGATTTGATTAATAAGTCTGATGATGATGATGAAGAATTCAATTCAGCTGCCATTCACAGTGATGATAAAAATTGCACATCCTGCTTGAATTGTCTTCTTTTGACTCTACACGACTTGACCACAATGTCGGGGTTGTTTCACAATCTTCACGCTGCTGTAAAATTCATGCTCCTTTTACCATGTACTCAGGTATACTGTGAACGATGTTTTTCTAAATTAAAGAAACTGAAAGACTATTCCAGAAGTTCATTGGGGCAAGATCTACTAAATCCTTTAATTTTAATGTTTACCGAACGAGACATACTTGAAAAAATAAACATTGACGAAATAATTGATGTTTTTGGTAGATCATCGAATGAATTGATGAAATTATTATTTTAATTATGCATTAGGCCTTATTATGCATATAAAATATCTTTATTATGCATTAATAAACTATGTACTATTTACCTCATTAACTTTATTAATTTTTCAGAAAAGAAAGAATTAAACATCTGAGCCATTTTACTCATTCATTAAAAGGACAGTCAGTTCTCAGTTCAGTTGGATTTACAGGGTTACGGTACAAGTCACAATTCTCTATCTCTATTAGACCTCTTTACATGAAAAAAAAACAGGCCCGGTGCCCGGGGCTGATTTGAATGTTTTTCCCAATTTTTTCCCTCAATTAAAATCAGCTTTGAAAATATCCCAGTTTTATACCCATAACCATAAAGTATCAGTACCAGATATTGGGAGGGGAGGGGGCAAAAAAAATATCCGGGGGCCTTGGGCGCCGCCTTCGCCAGGGGCCCTGGGGTGAGCCAGTCCGGCTATGGCTCGCCCCTCTGATGGCATAGGGCATCTATCAAATGTATTGTGTACAACAAAACTTATATTAAAAATACGTATAATAAAATTTATAGAACTAATAATTAATATTAAAGGTCATGATGAATTATCAGTATATAAAATTATATTATTTGATTTATTAAAACCAATTTATTTATTACTATTTAATTTTTATTAATCTATAATAATATTAATTTATTAATGATAAAATTAAGTTTTATTAATTTAATTTATATTAATTTTTTTTTTTTATATTCCTTGAACAATCTGATGGTCATTGTTTTCTACGCACATTTCTTTATTTGTTCAACACGGATTTTCTCTTTTTGTTCCGATTGAGATTTGAACTTCTACACTAAGCTAATTTTATGATTTTAGGTTGTAACTTAATTAATTCTACTTATTTTTATGGATCATTCAAATTTTTATATTATGGTTCTTTTTTAAATGATCATGTACTTTTAGGACTAGTTAGTTTCTTCAAATAAAAATAATGGATTAGTAATCTACCCAAGTTGTTGACATTTTCAGTGCTCAAAAACTGAGATCCACTACTGAGATCGTGGATGATGTAGCAACTTTTTACCCACCATCTGTATCATCTCCTTGAACACAAAAATCAAGCTGTCATCATGAGTCAATATGTTGAAGAAGATGCGCTATAGCAACAGAAATGAAGCAATACAAAAGACTGTAGAGATTGAATCTAGCTCCAAATCTGTGTTAGAATTCTGAACAAATGATTTTTGTGATATTAATCCAATCTTCAATAATTTTGTTCCAATTTTTTTTTACCATTAATTTTTTCTTACTTATTAGAAATTATTACAATTTGAATCGCTCAACTTGAGCTCACAATTTTTCTCATTTCTTTGCATTGACGTATCACCTAGAAATTGTGAGATCTTCTAACTTGAAAGAAAATAGCGTTCGAAGTCCAGAGTAAAATATTTGTGGTGCACCACAAGAAAGGATTTAATTTATTAAATTATTTATTTATTTATTTATTTATTTATTTATTACTATTCAATTTTTAATAATTTATATATTATTTTCAACTTATTAATTTTTAATTTAAATATTAAATTTAAATTTGTTACCTATCATAATATTATTTTTCATCAATATATTTTTGATGAAATTAATTTTTATCACTCTAATTTGTACTACAGGTATTTCTTTTATATTCCTTAGACGATCTGATGGTCATTGTTCTCGATGTACATTTCTTTGTTTGTTCAACACGGATTTTCTTTTTGTTTCAATTGAGATTTGAACTTCTGCACTAAGGTAATTTTATGATTTTGGGTCGAAATTAATTGTACACAGTTTTGGATCGTTCAATTTCTTACAATCATTTTTTTGATGATAATACTTTGATTCTACACATTTTTGGATCATTCAAATTTTTATATGATCCTTTTTTAAATGATTACGTAGGAGTAGTTTCTTCAAATGAGAACAACAGATTAGTAATCTACCCAAGTTGTTGACATTTTCAGTGCTCAAAACCTGAGATCCACTACTGAGATCTTTGATGATGTAGCAACTTTTTATACCCACCATCCGTATCACCTCGTTGAACGCGAAAATCAAGCTATCATCATGAGTCAATATGTTGAAGAAGATGCGCTATAGCAACAGAAATGAAGGAATACGAAAGACGGCAGAGATTGCGTCTAGCTCCAAATCTGTGTTAGAATTCTGAACAAATGATTTTTGTGATATTAATCCAATCTTCAATAATTTTGATACAATTTTGTTAAAAATTACTTTTTTTTATCATTAATTTTTTCTTACTTATCAGAAATTATTACAATTTGAATAAGTCAACTTGAGCTCACAATTTTTCTCATTTCTTTGCAGTGACGTATCACCTAGAAATTGTGAGATCTTCTAACTTGAAAAAGAATGTGAAATTCTCAAAGTAAAATTCAGTTCAAGAGCACTCTGAAATCCAGAGTAAAATACTTATGGTGCACCACAAGAAAGGGGAGAAGACTTGCAAAAAATCTTGAACGTGTTTGTAGAGCTCTTTTCATAATGATTGGTAGTACCTTAGCAAGAAGTCATACGTTTTCTTGAAATCCTTGTCTAACTACTAGCGTTATTGACAAAGCCAACTTGTGCTTAGGTTTTCGAATCCTTTTTCACCAATATCTCGTGATCACGAGTAAAGTTACAATACATATATTGCATCGTTTCCGCGTCGTATAATTGTAAATTAATTAACGTAACGTAATATATAGAATTAACCGCGAGCTTTGTTCCGTTTTTATGGCATTAAAGTCAGTCTGAAAAGCCTTAAGTTTGTTACAGCTGACGGAAGTCCTCTTGAATTGTATCTGGGCCAGGCACCGAGCTGGTCACCATCATATCTATTCTGAATTTTTTGTGCCCTTGTGACAGTGTGCTGTGTTTCTTGTATCTTCTATTCACAGAATGGTATTTCACACTCAGGCACTTGGTTGGGCTCAAGAATCCAGACCTCGATTAGAATATTGTCCTCGTAAGTACGTGGTTCAGACATAAGGATTGTACTAGTGAGGATTCTTACATAGGGCAAACCGGCAGAGCCCTCGACACACGGTTGGCTGAACATCGTCGGGATTTTAAAAAGTTGGTGCAGAAGTCTTGTCTTTCCCCCTCCCTATCTGGGTGTACGGAGGACACTTCAGCTATGGCTCAGCATTGCCACGAAAGAAACCACCCTTTCGATGGAATAAAAATCTCGTTGCTGCATGGTTGTGAAAAAGGTGTCTACATGAATCGTTTGGAGGAATTTTACACGATAGAAAAACTTATTGCCTTACGTCATCGTGGTTCGAACCTGCTCAACAACTTGGATGCAGTATTTTTCAACGCCTTCTTACGCTACAACTTAAATCTCGACCTGAAGATGATCCGCCACGTCGGTTCGAAACGCGTCATCTTCCTTGTATCTTTTTAAATACAATCTTTTACGTGAGCGTCTTCTGCTTTTTCTCATTAATCCAGACCTCAAGACTTTCTTCTCAACTTCTCCTCAATTCAGACGTTTTCGGACCTAGAAGAAGGGCTGACAAGTCGTCTAGCCAATATCTAGAATCTTCATCTGGATGTGTATCCTTACCGAACCAGGAAACAAAAATAATGTTTGAATTTCAGATCAGTGCCATTGTTTGTTGCCCACCTCCTGAGTATCAGTACATCTTCCTACTGATAATGACTATTATAGAAGTCTCTTTAATGAGGGAGTCATCGACACAATCACGTGTGACTTCTTTATTTACTTCGATCGCGAGAAATCTACTTCGTATGGGCCACAACATAGTTGTGGGACCTCAGCCTATAATTTAGGAAGGACGTTAGTTCGCATCGCAGTAGTGGACCATCCATTGTGATCGAGAGGATACTTTCGTGCGCCAGATTATAGATAACCGAATATTTTCCCAAAGTACTTCGTAATACTATAAGTATATTGAAAAATTGATGCTTTGTCGGTATTAAGTTCAAGAAGCAAACATCCCAAAGGAGTAGTTGTAATTCCTTCCTGAAAATTCTCAGCAATTTGTCAATTCTTATACGTGATTCTTTATCAAAATGTACACTCATTTTAGTGAATAGTTCAAATATTTTTGTGGTGAAGTAATTATGTAAAAATATACTTTCTAATCGAGGTGACGCGAAAAAAAAAAGAGATAAAAATTCAAAACCCGATGACGACGTGATTTGTTGCGTGCCACACTGCGCCCAACAAGACGATTATATAAATCTCCTTTGACATTCGAGCATTTCTCGCACCCATTTTCAATTTGTTTACTTCGCATTAAAGGAGTCGAATATTCGGCTGATTCACACGTATTACTCGCAATATTCGCGACACAACTCTGTATACACGAAACGGCTGGTAATTTGTATAATTTATGGCTAATTGAAAACATTTACACCTGCCATATTCTTATTTATCACTTTGGCTTACTTAATGAATTAAAAAAACGTTTTGTACATTCGACGAGCTGTGGAGAAGTTTTTTTTTTAAATGTTTAAAAGATCACGCAGATGAGGGGAAGGAGGCCGGGGTACGTGTGGAAGCGAATTCAGCGAAATGGGAAATTTTTTTCTCGTGTTTATTCATTACTTTGTGGGAGAGAGTGGATGATGGGTACGATGTATGTTGTGTACCTCTATATTCGGGTTATGTCATTGAGATTAATCTGTATATTAAAGCATTAAGAGCGAGTAGAACATATTGGGTGGCATTTGCGGACACGTTGCCCGGTTTTAACCGGCGGACGACGCGACGCTAATTTCGTTGAATTTATCGGCGATGAAAGATTAGCGAAAATTTTTGTACAACACGTAACAAAGCTCTCCGACCAGTATACGCATTAACATCGTAAATTAAAATTGAACGTTGTAAATTAGTAATATAATTTATGATTTTCGTCCACTAGACGCTTTTTCGTGTGTGTACGCGCGGCAAAATAACGACGCGATATCGAAACATGTGCGGGCACATGAGCTAATATTGATTTACGAACGAATAAATTTACTCGTTCCACGTAAAATGTTAGAAAAATTTTTTCGCGCCGGATAACCTCCTCGTCGCCCTCTGGTCCACCTATAGGTCACCATATAGTTAATACGAATTCACACAATTTGATTTACCTTTTTCGCATGGGAAAGTTGCGCGCGTAATGGCACCGCGTGCACAACGACTCTGAACGCCGCACTTCCGAAAAATACCGATGATGAAGATAGTGCGCCGCGCCGTCCTTGTCGCGCGGTCGTCATTACAATATTATTGTCGAGAAAATAAAGAAAAAAAAAAAAAATGTATACTTATATATATTACGCCGCTTTCATCTAATCGTTAATTGGCTGCATTAGCACCTTATTTTTCTTGGGTAATGAATCACTGAAATGTAAATCTTTACGCGCTAAAAAATTTATTATCCCAATTCCGGCTGTCCGAACTCGGTATGAAAAACTTGTACAGAGTTGTAAAAGCTTCAGAGTCGCGTTCTTCAAACAGAGAGAGAAAGAAGGAAAAAAAGGGCCTCCGCGAAACTTGTTTATAAAACACACCGTATGATCTATTCGTCTTGGATTCGGTTTTTTTTTTTCTCTCCTCTTCTCTTATTTTCAATTTCGAATACTGCTCTAGGTGTTTCAACGAACGGACGATTCTAATTATTTACATTTCTATTGGCCGAATACTATACAACTTGTTGCTACTTTTATATTACGAACGATATATACTCGGTGTATATATGGGAAAAAGAAAAAACAGTTGTTAACTTTTTTCTTTCGATTCTTTCTTTATTTCTTTGTTCGTCTGATGTGTTCATTTTGTGTTACATTAATTTATTATCGTAGAACTTTTTCGATTCCGATTCATCTTTAATGGAGACGTATAAGGCACTGTTTGAGAATTCATCGGGGGACCGAAAAGAAACAGGAATGGGATTCACCTTCGTTCTTGGAAACGCTGTTTCTCATTATTGGCTCGGATGTGTTTTGCGAGTCACCGAACGTCTCAATAATATACGTACTCTAATTAGCTCCAAGTATGACACTAAGGCGACTCTCAATTCACAATGAAAATTTTGAGGATAAACTCATGTAAAAATATCATAAAACTTCTTAGGTTTTCCTTAACCTGACCAGACAAACAGAGGCAGTGAAGAATGAGAAAGGTACACAAAAATATCCTATCCAACGCGATGGATGGTACAAGAAGACACTATCTATTGAAATCATATGCGTTCTACTTTCCAAAAACTCCAATTATATCAATAGAGAGTTTTTGCACTGGGACGTTATCATGTTACGGTAACGTTAACACTAAATTTTCTCATTGTGAGCAATGGGAAAATTTAACGTTAGCGTTACGTTATTTCAATAACGTTCGAATGCAAAAACTCTCTAATGTGTCGTCAAGAATTTATGGGTCTCATCAGCATTTTGCGTCTCTCGTAATTATATATGTGCTAACAACAGTCTCACTCATCAGTTTCCTAATGGTCTCCCGATGGGAGGCCCTCTGCTCTCGACATGTATTCCCCAGAGTCGTCTATTCTTTCCTCTTCTCAGGATTCTTCTCACCTCTTTCACTCGGTGAGATACGTTGATGTTGTGCTTAGTATCTGGACTGGTTCCAAAGACCACATTCTAGGTTTCCTTACTTACCTAGATTCCTTCCACCCCTCGATCGGTTTTACTCCCGAGATGGGGGTGGTGAAATATCCTTCTTTGATCTAAGAATTCGCATCTATTGTTTGATTCGTAGTTGGGTGAGTAAGATTGTGATATATTTACTGAGGGCACGTGTACATGAGTAGATAACCCTTGTATGTTCTGCGCCAGTGCTATTTTTCTATGCGCCAAGCTCATTTTTCAGTCATTGAAAAAATCCTAGAAATCCTATAATTTTCCATACTGAATATTTAGTTGTTTTCAACGCAAATATGAATCATTTCACCCTCTTTTTTTTTCCTCTTTAGTGGTTCAAAATTTCAGAACTTTTGTATCAAATTTTCATCATTTCATCGCAGCTGAACTTTGTAAGCTCACAAAATTAACCTTTATTTAGTCAGATCTCTAGTTTTCAAAGCTTTCTCACTTGTAGACTCATAACCGTTCAGGAAACGTTTAGACAAAAACAAAGTGCTTATTTCACTTGTATTTCAGACATTTTTTAGAGAAATCACCTGTACATCATTTTCACCAAGGTAGGTACCCATTGAAATTCATTATCCAAGGTAGTAACCGATCATTCTACCTTCTACGCTGCCACATAATATAGTATATCAGACCAGCCAGATTCATTCTTTTTATTATGCAGATTGATAAAGATATTGTTCTTCTCAGTTTTACTTGAAAGTACGAAAATTTCTTATTTTAGAATACTGGCGGAAATTCTTCCGCGATGCCAGCATATCTGTCGAAGATGCTACCTCGCCTGCGTCGATATTTGTCCACCACCGCATTCAACCGAAAATATTGAGGAAAATAAATGATTCACGTTTGAAAGAAATGGGTATCACCGTTATGGGAGATGCGATCTCCATTGTGGAACATGCTTGTGTTGTGAGTCTGAGTTCTAGAAAACTTTATCATCGAAAATTGCTGCTGTTATTCATTTTCTCACGATTTTATTTTTACTATTTTTCGTGAAAGATTGGAAAGCAACGTGAAGAAGCTCAAATGGAGGTGGCAGGAACTTCAAAAGACGTAAGTAAACCTTTTTTGAAATTTTCTGACCCTGAATCTTGCAGGTCCATTTCACCAGCCCCCCCCCCCTTTTTGAAATTTTCAATTTTTTGTGGCAAAATGAATTGTGCTCGATTTGTGCTGAATTGTGCTGCAAGAATTATGTTTTATGCTTGTCCCCTTCCGAAGAAATACAAAAAAGTTTATGCGGGGGCTGTTGAAATGATAGCCCCCCTTTTTGAAATTTTGATTTTTTTTTTCGGCAAAATGAATTGTGCTCGATTTGTGCTGAATTGTGCTGCAAAAATTATATTTTGTGCTTGCTCCCTTGCAAAGATATAGGTACGAAAAAGTCTCTAGGGGGGGGGGAGCCAAACCCTTTTTGAAATTTTGAATTTTTTTTGGCAAAATGAATTGTGCTCGATTTGTGCTGAAATGTACCGCAAATTTCATCTTTTGTACTTCCTCCCCTCCTCCGGAATGGACGTAAGTTTGTCAAACAACAAACCCCAAATTCTGCATTCTTGTGTTGCTGAATGAAATGTGTTCAATTAGTGTTGAAATGCGCAAATTTTATGTTTTGCGAATTCCTCTTTCTTTGAGTATCCACAATCTTTGGTGGGGCTATTACCTCCTCTCACTTTTCCAAATTTCAACTGGGAACGTGTTTGTTCTATGGGACTTGGAATATTTTTGACTATCAAGCTACTTGTATTGGAGAAATATTGACTTTCAATCTGGTGGAAACTGACCTAACCTAATAAGGTAAGTGGAACTTGACGAAAGTGAACAAGAAATTTAGGGAACCTGTTCTATGGGCAGAATTCGATTGTGAACGTATTAAGATTGAAATTCAAAACTGGTGTCCCCTCCTATCATACGAGAGTTTGGAAGTTTAAATTTTTCAACTCATCCTACCCTATGCCATATAAATTGATGGCCTGCATTTTTGTAGGTCCGACTTACATCACAGGGAAGAAAAAAGAAAAAAAAAAAAAAAGGAAGAGAAAAATAGAAATTCTTGCCCCAATACCAAATTATTTTCAGGTTAGCATTTCTACCAGACAGCAGACAAAAAGTAATATATACTTTTTCAAAGAAAAATTATAGAACAAGATTCCCTCGCACAATTTTTTTGAGTTCTAACCCCAGGTCCGATAGTCGCATGTATTTTCCGGAGCAATTACATAAAAGTCCGATAACCGATCCGCGTATGGAGGAATTTACCACAGATGGAAATATCCACTACGATTCGAAAATTAGCGGAGGACATTGCCCGAATGACCGTGACCAAATGGTCAAAAAGGACGCCTCTAGTATCCGAAAGAGTTGGCCGTGTAGACCACCATTGCATTTCCGTCTTTTTCGTCTCGTCACCCAATTCTCCATCTTTCGTCAAGATACCTTCACGGGGGATGGTATTGTGACGTTCTACCAATCACTGAATACCTCTTGACGCCAATAATAAAGAACAATTACGAAAACCGAGCTTTATTACTGGTACCGCAAGTACAACACTATTAAACACCGTTAAACTGTAACACAATGTGTTAAAGAACGAGAACACGTTAACTATCGCTTTTAAGATTACAACTGAATCGCTTTATCGGGTTGCTGCCAGCTATTTATAGTCTCACCCTTAATTCCGGAATTCTCGAGATTTCTTCTAGAACGGCAAACAGGTTATGCAAGGATCCTTACAATCAATCGAGCACGTTCTAGGTTGTTCAAGCGTATTCGGCGAACTAGTTAAGCGATAAGTACGCTTCCTTGTGGCGTCTGCTATTATTAAAAGTTTAGCGGCATGTGCAAGCTTGGTGCTTGCGCCTTCATAGCAGAACGCCACACTTTCCCCTCCTCAGTTTTGAACGTCCCGTTCAAACGCCGGACTCCATACAGCTAGTCTATTTCGGTGGACCACTTTGAACTTTCTGTCCTGTTGGATGCGATAGATGACATCGTTAATTCTCTTCACGACTGTCCAAGGTCCTTCCCAATTGCACTGTAATTTCGGGTTCTTCCCTTTCTTTCTCTGTGGGTTGTAGAACCACACCCTATCCTGAGGTTCAAACTTGGTTTCATCTGCACAGATGTCATAGCGTGCCTTCATCCGGTCGCTAGCAACTTCTAAATTTTCCCTGACCAGCTCATGTACCTGCTTAAGTCGGTTCTTCAGTTCTTGCGTAAATGGCTTGACTTCTTGAGGTGGCTGTGGAGGGGTGCCCAGCTCTAAATCACACGGTAATCGAAGTTCTCTTCCAAAAATGATTTTTGCAGGTGTTTCCTTGGTGCTCTCATGGATTGAAGACCGATAGGCTAGCAGGAACAATGGAAGTAGCTTGTCCCAATTCCGCTGGTCACTATCAATTACTTTGGATAGGAATTGGTCTATTGTTTTGTTGAACCTCTCGACCATACCATCAGATTGTGGGTGGAGTGGTGTTGTACGAGTTTTCCTCAGTCCCATCAGCTTAGCCACTTCTCCAAATACCTGGGATTCAAAGTTTCTCCCCTGGTCTGAGTGTAACTCCAGAGGTACTCCAAACCTTGAAATCCAGTTTTCCACCAGCGCTGTTGCAACAGTGACGGCTTCACAATTTGGCAGTGGGTAAGCATCCATCCATTTGCTGAAGTAATCTCCTACCACTAGAATATAACGATTACCTTGGTCAGTTTCTGGAAATGGTCCTGAGATATCTGCCGCGATCCGTTCAAAAGGGTATCCCACATTGTAGATTTGCATCTTAGCTCGGCCCCTAGTATTGGGCCCCATACTGGCATTATATGTTCTGCAACATTGAATCCAATCCTCTATATCACTTCTACAGGCTGGCCAGTAAAACCGTTCCCGAATCTTGGCCAATGTTTTTGTTATTCCAAGATGACTACCAGATGCGTCGTCATGAACACTCTTCAAGACATCCGGAACAAGTGCTTCAGGTATCAGTAGTTGGCGCCGGTGTGATCTGCCATCTGTGGTTTCCCAGATCCGATAAACAATTCCATTTTCTACTTGAAGCGAGTCCCATTGTGACCATAAGATCTTTAAATTTACCGACTGTGAGCTGATATCTTGCCAGACTGGTCGCTCACCTTTCTCCTTCCAGGCTAAGATGACCGAAATATCTTTATCCTGTTGTTGAGGATTTCTCATATCCACATTGGAACCTAATTGTATGGATTTGACTGAGACTTCTTTCTTCACATCATTGACTACAGTGCTTAATTCTTCTTCAACTTTGGTCTGGAGGAGACAATCCTTGACTTCCAACTCATAAAGTGGTATATCTCCACAGGGACTTCTTAAAAGGTCATGCTTCAGATCAATAATCAGCCCATACTTTCGCATCAAATCCAGCCCCAGAATACAGTCATCTTCCATATCAGCAAGGATGAATTTTCCAGTTATTACCATTGAGGAAATCTTGATAGATAGCTCAACAGTGCCCTTGGTCCAAGCTTGTTCACCCATGGCAGTCCTGAGGCGGTACTTTTCTCTCCAATTAATGGATAAGCCTGGGATGTCCTTGACCAATTGTATCTTGATAACTGAACCAGTAGCAGCGCAGTCCATGCATATGTCTATATTGCGTCCAATACTATCATTCCATCCCGATACATAAATGTTCTCACTTGAAGTACGCATTTTGGAGATTCTTATTTCTTGGGCCCTTCTCCTTGGCCCTAGAGTTGGTTGGCCCCTGGCAACTCCAGGTTGGAGTTTTTCACCTTGCAGTGATCTCCACTTAGGGCAACTGAGCTTGATGTGACCCTCTTCATCACAGTGGTAGCATCGACGTTTGTCTCCAGTTGGTCTGACCTTCGTTTGCTTCAAAACTGTGGAACCTTGTCTACAAGACGCCTTTCTTGCAGCTTCTACTTCCAGGGCGAAGGATAATGCTTCTTTCAAGGTTTTGCAACGCGCAATACGAACTTGACTCTGAACCTCCCAGTCAAATATTCCATCAATGAATGCCTCAAGCGCAGTTTGTTCAATGGCTGACATAGTAGCTTCTGGGTAAGCTTGTTGAGTTAATTTGAGAATTTCACTTGAAAATGCCTGAAGACTTTCTCCACGGTTCTGTCGACGGTATTTCAGTTCTCTTCTTCTGATGGGAGCCAAGTGAGCTTGACCAAAGCGTTGTTCAAGGACCTCAACCAACTTTTGGTAATTCTTCTTATCACCCTCAGCAATGTTGGACAACAGCTGTAGTGCAGCTCCTCTCAAGCTGACAATCAAATTACCAGCCTTGGCTTTGTCATCCCATCCATTGAGTTGAGCTGCAATTTCAAACTGTGATTTGTATAGTTCCCAAGAGATTTCACCATCAAACGTTGGTATCTTGACTTTGGTCTTTGATGACGGTTCTGTAGCCGGTATATTTCCTCCATTAGATCCAGAACTGAAGAAGGCAACGCCTGGCGGATCTACAACCATGCTTACTGTTGGATTCCCTTCCAGCCTCTGAAGACGTTGTTCCATAATTTTCCATCTTTGGTCAAGATCTTCAACTATTGGTTCAATCTGACGTTTAACCTCAACATCGATAGTCTCTCTTAGCCCATCAAAGATTTCTGCCTTATTTTGTTCGAGTTTCTCCTCGAGTTTCTCCTCCATTGCGTTCTTGTTCCGTTCGAGTTTCTCTTCCATTGCGTTCTTGTTCTGTTCAAATTTCTCCTCCATTGCATTCTTGTTCTGTTCAAACCCAGTCTTCATATCTTCTGAATTTTTAGCCATTGTATCTGTCAACATTTGCAGCATTGCACTCAAATCTATGGCTGGAGACTGCTTTGTTGGCGTACCGGTCCCAAGGTTTCCAGTAGCCTCGTCAACCTCAAATTCAAAATTGGCCACG
Source organism: Aspidiotus rigidus (assembly GCA_035079385.1). NCBI lineage: Eukaryota > Metazoa > Arthropoda > Insecta > Hemiptera > Diaspididae > Aspidiotus > Aspidiotus rigidus. The sequence continues at coordinate 13,185,681 of JAVHKY010000001.1, forward strand.
TCCAAACCCGAGTCTTCGAATGCTTTTTCCAGACGATCGGCTAATTCATTTTTGGTTCCGCTAACAGAGAGGTTACAATTCCGGAGTTCTTCGCGGAGTTGATCCCGAGTAAGTTCATGAAACTTCTTCTTCACCATCTTGAATCACCACCAGTTTCAAACGCACAAAGTAGGCTTACGCAATCCCTCTTCTGACACCAGTTGTGACGTTCTACCAGTCACCAAATATCTCTCGACACCGATAATAAAGAACAATTACGAAAACCGAGCTTTATTACTGGTACCGCAAGTACAACACTTCTAAACACCGTTAAACTGTAACACAATCGCGTTAGAGAACGAGAACACGTTAACTATCGCTTTCAAGATTACAACTGAATCGCTTTATCGGGTTGCTGCCGGCTATTTATAGTCTCACCCTTATTTCCGGAATTCTCGAGATTTCTTCTAGAACGGCAAACAGGTTATGCAAGAGTGCTTACAATCAGTCGAGCACGTTCTAGGTTGTTCAAGCGTATTCGGCGAAGTAGTTAAGCGATAAGTACGCTTCCTTGCGGCGTCTGCTATTATTAAAAGTTTAGCGGCATGTGCAAGCTTGGTGCTTGCGCCTTCATAGCAGAACGCCACACTATACGTCTTTTTGGAACTTGAATGTAGACGTTATTAGTAATTCTGCAGTACCATGGTAGCTGTTTGCTAGTCTCGATATCTTTGAAATAATGACGACAGCTTACAATCTGTCAGAGTACACAGTATAGCTGCTAAACTAACGTTGTGTTCGGATAGCAATAAATACCAAATAAGATAAAAAAAATGTAAAAAATTTTCTGGCATAGCCAAATAAATGAAAATCATGTTCCATGTCTTTTATATTTTATCAGTCATCTTGAAATATTTCAGTCTAGGCTTCTACTAGGTCAAGTGTTCGTGAGATATTATTCGTTTACCCCTTTACTTATCTTGGCGTCGTATAAGTCTTATATGAGAAATATGAGGTAGCGCGAACTCGCTCCGCTCGTTCGCCCCCTGTCTCGCTGTTGTATTGGAATGGTATGTGACAATTCAAGTCTAGGAGACTTGGAAAAATTTCGACTATCCAGCCTTTATTTATTTAATTATATAATTATTCAATTATTCAATTATTTAATTATTTAATTATTTAATTATTTAATTATTTAACTATTTAATTATTTAATTATTTAATTATTTAATTATTTAATTATTTAATTATTTAATTATTTAATTATTTAATTATTTAATTATTTAATTATTTAATTATTTAATTATTCAATTATTTAATTATTTAATTATTTAATATTATTTATTTATTTATTTATTTATTCATTTATTCATTTATTCATTTATTTATTTATTTATTTATTATTATTTCTTGTACTAGGTCAAGTGTTCGTGAGATATTATTCGTTTACCCCTTTACCTATCTTGGCGTCGTATAAGTCTTGTATGAGAAATATTTTGAGGTAATTGTGGGCGTTCTATATTTTGAGGTATCAACTTTCATGGGGCAAACGAGGGATCTCGCTGTTGTATTGGAGTGGTATGAGAAAATTCAAGTATTCTATGAGAAATATGAGGTAGCGCGAACTCGCTGTTGTATTGGAATGGTATGAGACAATTCAAGTCTAGGGGACTTGGAAAAATTTCGATTATCCAGCCATATATGATAGGAAGAGGGACTTGGAAAAATTTCTAATTATTAATTATATTAATTATTTAATTATTATTGAATTAATTATTTATTATTATTACGCGGGGTGTACTCGCGAATTTCTGAATCACCCAAGGGGTAGAGATTTTCTAATTATTAATTATATTAATTATTTAATCATTTATTTATTTAATTATTTCATTATTTATTTATTTAATTATTTAATTATTTAATTATTTATTTATTTAATTATTTAATTATTAATTAATTAATTTATTTATTTATTATTATTACGCGGAGTGTACTCGCGAATTTCTGAATCACCCAAGGGGTAGAGATTTTCTAATTATTAATTATATTTATTATTTAATCATTTATTTATTTAATTATTTAATTATTTAATTATTTAATCATTTAATTATTTAATTATTTAATCACTTAATTATTTATTTATTTATTTATTTATTATTAATTATTATTATTACGCGGGGTGTACTCGCGAATTTCTGAATCACCCACGGGGTAGATATTTCTCTTGACGGTGGGGGGGAGGGGGGGGGGGGACTCGCGAGTTTCAAAATCGGGGTCTGGCGAGAGAAAAGACATGGAACATGTCAAAATCGAAATATGAGTGCGAGAAGTAGAAGATTGATCGAATTAGCCAAGGCGAAAGCGCTCATTGATGAGGAGCCAGAGCAGTTTAGTTTCATAGGTAAGTGTTGGCTGGCTAAGTATTATTCCGAGAGACAATTCTGTCGTCCGATCGTACTTCATCACGTCGCTCATTCGTATTTACCTGTGCCC